>CM062925.1:23825000-25075000 GCA_031878705.1 Tapirus indicus
GTTTCTGCTGGTAGAACATCCTCAAAATTTTGTCAGTCTCCTGTGCAATTCACAGGAGTCCAAGCTAACAGACAAAAGGGACATCCACAGGTCTTTCCTAGATAACCACATCTCTATTCCTGACTTCTACTGAGATGGATGATTGGATCCACAAATCACATGCCTAATTCTCCTTAGGAAACTTGTCCAGCCACACTCTGCATTGTTTCCAGAGAACACTATCTGGACAGGCTGAGAATCTCCCAAATCTTCAAGTGCTTGTTTATTTTTGCTTTGCAGTTCCTTCTTCAATTTTTCTCTTTCTTCTTGCATTTTACTATTTTTCAGCAAGAAAAAACCAGACCATGCCTTGAAAACTTTGTTCGGAAACCCTCTCAGCTAAATATCCAAGTTCATTGCGTACAAGTTCACTGCCACTTTAAAACAAGGATCACTTTTCCTCTAGTTTCCAAGAACACGTTCTTCATTTCCATCCGGTCCTTCAGCAGAATCACCTTTTACATTTATATTTCTACCGAGTCTCCTCAAGGCAATCTAGGCTTTTTCTATCATGCACCTAAAAATTCTTCCAGCCTCTACCCATGACCCAATTCCAAAGCAACGTCTACATTTTTAGGTATTTGTTACAGCAGCACTCCACTTCCTAGGACCAAAATCAGAGTGTCATAACAAAGTACCACAAACTGGGTGGCTTAAAGCCACAGAAATTTATTATTTCACAGTTCTAGAGATCAGAAGTCCAAATCAAGGTATTGGATTAGGGTTCCACTTCTATTCCGGAATGACTGCATCTTAATTTATTATATCTGCAATCACCAAATAAGGTCAATTCCTAAGGCACTGGGTGTTAAGACTTTCTTTTGGTTGGGGGCACAAATCAACTGATAGCAGTTTCTATACCCATAGCTTTATCAAAAGTGAGAAAAACAAAAGATAGACTGAGAGGGCTGCTTGAATTTTCTTGGAACTTGACCACTTCTCACATACGTATTTCTTATCTGGTATCTCTAAGGATTTGGTATAGTGGTTTGTAACCAGGAAAGTCTTATATAATGGGATATAGATGGATCTAAACTCACCAAATATTATCCAGGTTTATACATAAACGAATTCATTTATATTCCAATAGTACATGAGTAAATACTGCAAATGTATTCAATATGCAATACAAAATTTGCTAAGATCCTCAAAAGAATGCAATCCTTAGTTCAAAATCAGATGAGTTTAAGGATTGTATATGATCTTCAGATCAAACAAGACTTTCCTCAACTAAGAAAAATCAAGTGTAAGAATACATGCTAATAAAGAAAATAAATCAATAAATGTCCATGCAGTAAAATGTCTTTTGAGATTCTTAGTGCTACCTCTTAAAAACTAATGTTTCTTTTTCTGATTAATAAAAAAAGTCTAAATTATCAAAGCACTAATATCCAAATGCCTCTTTAATAGACATGAGGATGTTTTGTACATGATGAATTGTATTTGCCTTTAAATTTTATATATTTTAAAAATTGAGAATAACTATTTGCCACCAAGAAATCAGCTACAGTGAAAACAATAAATTCTGCTCTATAAACAATTTAATTTGTGGAAATTTAATCTTCTTTCAATATAATTAAAATGAGTTTTCTCAGAATCATTTAATTTTCTCCCCAGTCTTCTCTCTCTTGCTGTGATCATTATTACTATATTATAATGTTGTGTTATCTCCTCATGACCAAACAGACTGATGGCCAATTAATGACTAGAATGATATTAACTTTGAGCCCCTTCTTATTACACCTTGCACTGTCCCAGAATGGAAATAAAATAGGCCACAGGGAAATATCTAAGCTGGGAAATGGTTGAATTCTAAAGACAGATATAGTTTGTCAAAGTGATGCCTTTGCAAGTTTTCCTTAACACATACTGCTTTCACTGTTTTGACCATCTCAAACAGCTTTCTTTACCAGACTGAATTTCTGGGAAGTCCTCATTTATTTGTATTGCAATTGGGTTAATTTTTTAACAAGTACAAAGGGATCACTGAATTCAATGTTATAATATCCACCACCAGCATTAAGCCACCAAACAGATTCAAATAATAAATAATTGTGTTGTTTTTACCCCTCATCTTCTCACACTGTCCCTATTATGAACTCTTACTCTCTCAGCCTAGATTTGGTGTCCAGCTTCAAGGCCTCACCTGATACCCCAGCCTCAGGATGGATTGTGCAGCACAGTCCTCATGGACCCACCGTCCTCCTGCAATCCTGTCACTGTTACTCCTGCAATCCTGTCACTGTTACTCCTCAGACCCGCTTTCTTTTTTTCTTTTTTTTGTGAGGAAGACCAGCCCTGAGCTAACATCCGTTGCCAATCCTCCCCTTTTTGCTGAGGAAGACTGGCCCTGGGCTAACATCCGTGCCCATCTTCCTCCACTTTATATGGGACGCCGCCACGGCATGGCTGACAAGCAGTGCGTCGGCGGGCGCCCGGGATCCGAACTCGCAAACCCTGGGCTGCCAAGCGCGAACTAAACCTCTGCGCCACCGGGCAGCCCCCATCCTCAGACCCACTTTCATTGATCCTAAAACTATGTCTGTTCTCTGACCAGCTCCATAAGATCAAAATGCTAACATCGTGTCCTATTGAAATCGCATAAATCTTCTCTGTTTCCTTTTCATAGGGTGCCCATTTCTCTAAGGAAATGTGTTTATAAAACACTGCCTGACACACTAAGACAGACTACATTAGAGGAAAAATCAGAGATGTATCCAGGTTTTGAAGCTTAGAAAATTTACGTCCTCTCTAAGAAAAAGAAAGCGTAATTAGAATTGTTAAATTAAGTTCAAAAGTGACTATATAAATTACAACCAACAGCAACTTTCTGAAAATTATGAATACTGCAAGATCCCAAAATCCAGAAAAAAATATTTTTACCAAATAACTGTCTCGCCACTTCTATAATACTTTTTCTTGCATTTTGATTGTATTACTTCTGATTACCTTGTCAAATGGAAACAATTTCGTAAAATCATTGTCAGTGTAGAAATGAAAAATATAATTCAGTCTTTCTTCTAGCACAGTTGATGAAGATTTTTATTATTGGTTATTTTTTAGAAAAGTTTCTTTCATCTTCAAGCTTGTTATTGGAAATGTCATATAAATTCTAGGGTTGTTTCCAAATATGGCAAAACCTCTTTTGAGTTTCTTTCATGTGTGAACTTTAAGATTTCAGGAGTTCTTTTTGTTTTCTTTCTTGTTCAATGTCTAGGCTTAATTTTTTTTTTTTGAAGTGATTACTGTTTGTTGATTAAATCCTTGTTTTAATTTTTGGTTTGTTTTATCATTATCATTTTCAATATTTTGTGTCATTCACCTAGAAACTAACAAGAACCTGTATAGATGTAATTGGGCAAGTCATTTTAGGCTGAAGCAAAAACATAATTAAGGCACAGCCAAGCAGAGACAAAGATTGAGGGAGAGTAAAGTGTATGGGTGGGACAGAAGTGGGTGAAAGGACTGGAAAACACGTGTAGAGCTGATAAGGAGATGGGTCATAGTGCCAAATTCTAGAAGTGATTAGGGATCAATCAGAATGCTTTTAAATTAAGAGGTCTGTTGATGGATCACTAAACCTGAGGCAGATAATTTTGTATATTGTTAAGATCATTTGCATTTATATTAGACAGACTGAGATTTAATCTTAGTACTGTCCTTGCTAGCTTGTGAAAACTTGTTAGCAATAACTGAAGTATACACAGAAGTACCTGAAATATCAAATATCACACACACACACACACCCAAATCCAAAATAATTTTTATCCCCAATTTAACTCTCTTTTAGTTGGATTCCCAAAATGACTGTGGTTACTCTAAAATGACTGTGGCATCTGTCAAAAAAAAAAAAATTATACCAAAGTTAAACAGGCGAGGAAGACTTTCTTCAAGGCTTCTGCAATAAGCGAGAGAGACCACAATGCAATCTGAACTCAACTCCACTGAAACAAAAGGAGGAAGAACTTTTAAGAGCTGAGGTGGGAAGGATCATAGATCATCTGTGTTTGCTAATTCGACTTACTGAAAGGCAAAGTAAACTTTCTCATATCTTCATGACAGGAGGTAGTTTTATCACTTAGAGCAAGATGTCCACCAAAGTTAGGTTCCTACCTGCCCACAAAGACTGGGAGGCAGGTGCACTATCTTCCTTGAGGATTGCATTCCATAGAGAGATGGATCCCAGATCTTTGAGAAAGAAAATCCTTGGTTGTAAAACTGGTGAGAGGATTTTAAAAAGATTTACTTCTCAAAGTGGCAGAGAAAGAATTTACAGTTACAAGTTTTCTAAAGCAAATGCTCTAGAAAAAGGGAGTTCAGTGCCTAGGGTCAGGAAGAAGCCTGTCTAACATTTAGTCGAACTGAGGGAAACTTTAAGGCCATCCTAGTCATACCCAACATAAGGAGAATTGGGAGATAGAAGGAGGCTGAGCAGAAAGATAGTGGACTGAACCATAGTGAAAATATCTTTACAGAGGCATGTGCCATAAGAACGCATTGCTAGGGCCATCTCAGTGCTCTTGAAGGTATCTTAGTAGGTGAAAAACACTGAGGTTTAAGTTTCTTTCACATCCCAATATAGCTACCACTGTGAAAGCACATGGGGCATTGAATTAGACAGAGCCAGGCTCAACTCCCAACTCCATAATTTATGAAATATTCTTTGGAACAAATTTCTTGTTCTTCCTCTACCCTTCATTCTTTATACTTACTCCAACAGCAAGTTCTGAAAATTTAGCTTCCCAGATGGTTCTCAATCCTTCTCTTCCATATTTGCAGCCACCATGCCAGTCCAGAACATCATGATCTTTCACATTCAGCAATGTTGACACCAATGAGTCACTGTGCTTCTGCTGCCCTCATCTGATCACCAAACTACAGCCATAGTAATCTCCAAAATTTAAACAAATGCTGTCACTTGCCTGGTTACAACTTCCAAGATATTCCCAATTCACTTCTAAAGAAATCCACCCACTATCTCATATCTTTCAACAGTCCAAATGAGTTGTCTCCGTCATTGAGTGTATTCCAGAAATACTGACTTCTTTCATGCCTTGATCATGTTAAATTTTGTCTCTTCTGGGGCATTTTCACAGGCTGATTCCCCTATAAAAACTGAGCATTTTCTATGTTTTTACTCATTATCACTATGATGGAGAGAAACATTTAAACTTACTTTGCTTATTAGTGAGGTTAAATACATTTTCATGTGTCCATTGATCATCTTGAATTCTTTTTCATATGAATTTTTCAGCTACATTTTTTCTCTTATTATTTCTATAGTGCACAATAATATTCAATGGCTTTTGTATAAGTTTATTAAATTTTTACATATATATGCAAATGTATTTCCCAAGTTTTTGCTTTGTTTTTATCCATTGTTTAAAAAATTTTCCCATAATTTTAGAATTCTATAATGTTAATTCCATCAGATTTTCTTGTATAGTTTCTAGTGTATTCTTTTAAACCATCACTGCATTTAGGTGAGTGGAAGTAGTAGGAGCTTTTGTTCTCTTGTAGTTGTCCTATTTTTCTCAGAGAAATGAGAAGCAAAATCATTAGCTGAAAGTTAGGATGGGAAGAAACTGTTGGCATTTTGAGAGAAAAGAATAAGGTAAGAAATACCAGCCTAGGAAGAGAGGCAATGGAAACAGTGGACTTGCTGAGCTTCAGTAACGGACAACTCGACACTTCTGCATTTATTCAACAAATATTTACTGTGCTCCTTCTACGTTCTAAGTGCTCCTCTAGGCACTTGCGATACAATAGTAAATAAAAGTACTAAAGTACTTGCCAAGTGTGGGGGTTATGAAAATGAGATAATTGATAAAAAAGCACAATACTTGGTGTGTGTTATCTACTCAATAAATATTGCTACCTTTCTTGTCTAATTCTTCCCACAGCTCTCCTGTAATACAGATGCTATTATCATCATTTTACAGATGAGGAAACTGAGGAACACGTCTGACAAACAGCAGGACCAGCACAGATCTGCCTCCTCACACTGCAGTTGGCTTTTTTCAGGTGGCGTGGTGGCAGATTACCTTCTCTCTCAAGACTGACTCTCAGACACAGAGAGAGGCAGGGGTCGCTGGCCTAGAACTTCTCCAGAAGAACCCCTCTAAAGGGAATCTAGAACTAGCACAGGGATGGCAGCCTCTGTCTCACCACTGCGTCAGCACTGGGCAACAATCCAAACTCCCTTTGATCCTGGTTCCTCAGAAAGACCAGGGGGTCAGGAAACACATTCAAGTTAATTCCTAGAAGAACCAAAAAACATGTGTATTATACAGTTTCTGAGGGGATCTATCAGGTAAATTCTAAAAATTATCTGATGTGATTACTAATAAAAGTAAAGAAGATAGATTGACTTTTTAAACGATAGGCTCCAGAGATTTAGTGACACAGAGAGTTACAATACGTATAGTTACAAAGAGGTATAGGTCTCCAACTTATGGAGAGCAGCTTCAGTAGCAGCTGTTCTTTAGAAATCTTTCTGGGAGGACAGATTGGAAACATGGGACAATTTTCTTTGATGCTAAACCTAGTTATAGCTCCACATCTTCAATAAAATGATTTTTTTGTTTTTTTTTGCTGAGGAAGATTCACCCTGAGCTAACATCTGTTGCCAGTTTCCTCTTTTTGTATATGAGCCGCTGCCCCAGCATGGCCACTAATAGACGAGTGGTGTAGGTCCATGCCTGGGAACCAAACCTGGGCCGCCAAAGCAGAGCACGCTGAACTTAACCACTGGCCACTGGGCCTGGCCCTAAAATGATTTTTTTAATGAAATGGAATAAGGTTACACAGATTGCCTGTGTTACATCTTCCCTTCTAAGCACATTCAAATTCTTTATTGGAATATGAAAATATAGACCCTGCAGACGTTTGTTTTTAAAGCCATTTCTAAAAGAATGAGCAAAACTAGTCTCTTCTGATAAATTTGGTAACTTCTCTGAAAGAGAAATATCCTTTCTCCATATATGATATCGATATTCAATTGTAATAAGAAAGTGAATATATTATGACTAAGAACTTGTCATTATGATGTCAGGCAATCTTGGGCTAAAATTCTAACACTAACACTTGTTTAAACTCTCTAAACCTCTGTTTCTGAATCTTTAAAATGTTAATGATACTACTAACTCATAAGATACTACTAACTCATGATGATTAAATGGGATAATGCCTTAATGTATTGATTAGTATACAGTGATCACTCAATATTATTTGCTACTAGTTGTAGTAGGGATAATAAGATGGCTGAAATATTTGCATTATAAAATAGTCCTCACAGTTTTTGCCTCTAGGTAGAGAAAGACTAAGATTTCCCCCAAAAGAACTCAGCAAAAAGGATTCCAGATCCACCCTTTTACAAGTCTGAAACTTGCTGGCTCACCCCGACTCATCTCTGGGTCTGCATTTGCAGTGTAAGGCTCATTTTGCTGTGATGCTGCTATTTTGGTCTTTCTTTCCTTCAATATCCACTGCTCTTAATAAAGAAGAAATTAAACAAAAACAAAACAAAAAATGTCAGTTTAGAGAATGCTAGCTACATTTTACCACACGGAAAGCCTTCAAGAAAGCCGTATCCATAGCATTTATACTTTACAAAACCAAGTGGGATAGAAGGCACGGCCTGCATCAAGGTCACATTCAGTGCTTACAAACTAGGTCAGTGGGAGGGCGTGCTGACACTGTCCTGGGCATGGGACTAGGCATGTATATCTGTTACTTATTTTAATCCCAGAGGAAGGTTCTGGTGTCCTTCTAAAAAATATTGTAGATAATGAGATTCAGAGATGTCAAGACTATGGAGGACAAAGGTCACACAATGGCAGAGCAAACAGCCTAACCTGTCTTTCCCTGACCCCAGAGACCAAGCCCTTTCTTCAATACCAAGCTGCCTACAAGTTGTCTGAAAATGCTAACTGAGAGTTTTCTTTAGGTGGAAGAACTTTCCATTTAAAGCTGGAAAACTTTCACAGCAAAAGAGGATATATGGTATATTTCCCATTGCAATGTCTACATTACACTTTCTTAATAATGGAAAATGAAACAACCTTTAAGTTGTAATTTCTAGGGTCTCTTATTATAATGGGAAATATCAAGTTTATTACTTCCTCTAGATATGAATGTGTGTATTTACTTTAAATGAAGTAAATGAGCCATTTTTGTAAGTCGAAAGTTATCAAATATTGGCAGTTGCATACAATTCAATCAAAAATAGATTTGAGACTCATTTTTATTTTTGTTAATTTGACAGCTATTTTAAAATATTTTCAAAATAAATTATATACTGGATTCATTACTTGCCAATACTTTTCATGTGATATACTTAAAAATGTGATTATGTTTATTTACCAAATAGAAAATAGGGTAAGATTTTTCATAGTTAAAGATTCATTAAAACTTTACCTTTTTATTCTAAGCGATTTTATCTTTTTTTATATATACTTGTTTCTGCATATGTTAGCTAAGGATTTAAGGGAAATTAGCACAAGTGAAATAGTATTTAGGGAAGAGAATCAGAAATGTTCAACAAGGATCTGTTAGTACTTACAGGAGATAAGATGGAAAGTGTTTGTGAATACACGTTAATAAAAATTGTCATTTTAACTCCATTAAGATATTCTCTTTTCCCCAAGTTGCTTTAATGTCTTAAAATATATCCTATTGTAGATGAAAAAATGAAGAAAGTTATCAGTATCACTCAAAAAATATATATAACCTAATATACAAATGATTACTAAAATTTATGACTCGAATAAAAAAATTGTTCTTACTTATGCTTACAAGATTATCAAGAGAAGTGTCAAATGCTAAAAAGATACTTTCATGTGATTCTGCTACAAAAGAAAGGAGATGAAACACATAGGTGCTGTACAGTTTAATTGAATTACTTTTGTTAGTAGTAGTGGTATCAATATTAGTGTTTTCTTAGACGTAGTAGGGCAAAAGGGGTAATGACATCCAATTTTACTCATGTTTATTTTTAATTAAAAGACAGTGTAGGAAATCTACCTAAATTTATTGTGTCTCATATTTGTGAAAATCTCAGGACAAGAACATGTTCCGTGGCACTTTATCCTGTGAATTGATCATTTCTTCCTGCAGCAGAAAATGTTTACTTATCCTCAAACTTGATCTCCCGTTTCTGCTGGATAGAACATTGTGCTCAGAGCTGGAGAAGGAATTAGACATGTAAACAATCTATTTGCATCAGCTTTTCTTCTTAATCTAATGTGTAATTTAACTCTCCTGCAGTCTTATTCTTAAAACACTATTGACTGTCTCAAGGGCCTGGCGATAGCAGAAGACAAGTCCTCACGTCCAATAAGTGAATCAAGTGCTCCAGAGCTGTTGGTATTCCAGTGGTTCCTCTGAACCCTTTTGGGCTTGTGAAAATCATTCTACCAAGGGCCTGAGTTACCTTTCTTTACCAATTCTTAACTCAGATATTGATTTTCAAACATAGCAAGGCAGAAAATAAGTGAATTCATTCACAGCTTCAAGATATACAGATTTCACTTCACAAATGATAATACTGAGATACATAACTATAAATATTTTAAGAGGCCAGATACAAAAAAAAGAGGATCTTCTTTTTATCTTAATATACATTTTTTAATTTGGGACACAACTGAGTTTTAGGGTCCGTCAGCATCATTTTACATTGCTCTTTATTTACACTCTTAACTAAGTGAATAAAATTAACTCTTGGGAATTAAAATGTTGCTTAGATTTATATTCACAAAAAGCTGAAACTAATTTGTTCATCCTAACAACTTTTCATTCCTGATCTCTACAAATAGCAGACCACGTAGCCCCTTATGTTTCCTGGAAGCCTCCACTCAGGTACCTCAGGGACCCTCATTGATGGAAAATTACAATAGCATATCCAACAAGGGCCATTTATAAAAATGCATAGTGGCAAGTTAAGTTTGAGCCAGCAACTTAGTGATGCTACTAGTGGAATATAAAATATGGTGGAAACATTTGCACAATTCAAGAGATTAAGATGGGCCTGGTGTTTGTCTGAAGGGTTTGTTATGAGATTTGCTACAAGGTCCTTCTTAAAATGGAAATTAATATGATGATATTAACACAAGATCTCCATTCATCTTTGACAGTCAGGATATCCACCTAATCAACAGAGAGAGTTTTAATTGGGTGGTGCTCTTATAATCGTCAACATAGGTATCTAATTTAAATCATAATTTGGTGGAATAACACAATAATATTCAAAATCTCTCAAGATTAATTCATCTAGAACATGTTATAACTCTAAGGCGAATATAAATGATTGAGAATCTTCTATTGCACAAAATGCAGAGGATATTTCTGAAATTTGATATGGATGAGTAAGAGTATGATCATGAGCTAAATGAAGAACTTGTTCTAATAAAAAGCAAACAAAAAATATTGTGCAAAGAAAGGTAATTCATCCATCTTCCCCATGGTGTGTACTGCAAACAGTCGTTCTCTCATTTGGGCACTCAAAAGTAATGTATTGAGTATTTTCTCTGCACTCTGAGCGCTGGGGATACAGAGATGTATAAATGTATTCCAGGAGCCTATAGGCCCTAAGAGTGATGAACAAGCAAGCCAGACATTATAGTATTTCATGATAAGTAGCTTACTTATATTATGCATGTGTGCTTTCAGACCACAGACATTGATCATCAAATTCAGTGGAAGAAAGGAATGATTCTAGGAGTTTATACTAAAACTGAGCCAGGTCAGAAAAATAAGAATAAGATCTAGAGTGGAAGGAAATCATTATTTTAACAGAGAGCAGCATACATATTACACTTTTTCAAATTTTATGTCTCTTCTAATAGACAATCTAGGTTAGGAATTTTATCATTTTCATTTTTATATCTTTAACTTTGTAAACTTCTTGCACAGAGTTGGTGTTTAATCAAGATTACACAGTGAATTAAATGTTAGATAAATAAATCTATCTGATTAGTTACTGAATGTACACATATGCAAAAACTGAAGATATATAATTAATACGACATACATTGAATGCAAGTAAATTAGCAAATAAAGTTAGAAGAGATTGAAGACAAAAAAATAGCAATGAAGGAGTATAGTATGGTAAATAAAACTGACTTATTAGGAGTGATGGTGACATGTGTCAAAAATAGGAGTTTGAAGGAACACTGAAGACTATTTGAGTTGAAATAACAGGAGCGAGAAAAGAAGTAAATTCACAAAAGAGGAATAAACTGGAAGGACTATATGCTGTATTCTTGCTATTGGTGAGAAATCTGTGACAGTATCATATCAGTGTTGAGCAATTTGAATCAATACAGAAAGAGATGGTGAGTCTCATAGGCAAGATAGACGAGTGTCATTAACATATAAGAAAATCAAATGGAAAGCTGAACTGTCTAGAGAGTTATCATCCTAGACAGCAGAAACATAAGGAATTCATCTGTCTGCAGCTTCGAATAAATGCTGTAATAGAAGGAAACAACAAAGAAAACATAATTAATTCCCTGGCTCCCATTTGATTTCTGACTCCTACATCCAGAAGGATAATCATAAAGCTGTAAAGGAGATAACAAATGGTATCTGGTGGAGCTTGAGTCCTAAGAATATAGGGCATTAAGCAAGAGACAGAGGGATTTAAATCCTTTGCTTTGGGCAAATTACATTCCCACAGGATTATGGTAATGTAGAGATAAGATGCCTGAACTGATGGCAGTGAACTAAGAGGACAATAGAGAATGGGAGAGCTAAAGGAAGACAGGAGATGAAGAAAAACAATCCTGATAAAAACAGTGTACCCTCCAAAATACAAATTTTGAGATTTCCATTATTCTCAAGGAGAATTCTGCCATGGTTAATTTAAAACAGTTTTCTCTTTAGAAAGAGTTGCAAATATGAAGGGAAGCCAACTTGGTTTCATCTGGAGGCGGTCATGGAAAACTAAATTAATTAATTTTTTTCATTCTTTCACCCATCCACGTATCTGCTCAGCAATGTTTATTGAAGGCTTCCCATGTGCTGGCAAGAGTAAGGATTCAGGTAGTTCTCAAAAAACAAAATTGTAATTCATGTGAAGAACCACATTTGGATTCAAGCAATCAACTGTACGCATGCAGAGTTTTCTAGTCATGGAGGTGGGAAGGGACATACTTAAAAAAAAAAAAAAAAAGAGTTTGACAATGCATATTTGTTCCAAAAGGGCCACTGTTACATTGAAAAAATTGAAAACCCTCCTCATAATAGAGATACTTGAGGTGACTGTTTGAGATTTAGCCTAAAGAATAGAAAGAATTCTTCAGAAGGAGTATGACAACTCTTCAAACAGGTAGAGAGCTATCATGTGAAAAAGAGAGTAAAAGCAGGATCTAGGAACCAACCAGCAAAAAGTTAGATTCATTAGAATCGAGAACAGCATACAATCCTTCATTACATGATCCATGGAGAAGCAAGAGACTACTTACTGATGATTTCTTGGTGATAGTATAATGGTCAAGTTTAAATGACCCCTCATGTTATTTATTTTATTTTATTTTTAATTTTTGGTGAGGAAGATTAGCCCTGAGCTAACATTGGTTACCAATTCTCCTGTTTTTGCTGAGGAAGATTTGCCCTGGGCTAACATCCATAGCCATCTTCCTCTATTTTACATGTGGGACACCTGCCACAGCATGGCTTGTTAGGCGGTGCGTTGGTCCGTTCCCGGGATCTGAACCTGCAAACCTGGGCTGCTGAAGTGGAGAGCATGAACTTAACTGCTACACCACCGGGCCGGCCCTGCTCATGTTATTTTTAAACTTATAGTTATAGTTTTCTCTTAAAGTTTTATAGTCCTTTATTAGCCTCCAGTTTAAGTTATTTGGAGAGAACACTGACAATAAGTAGAATAATTTAAAGTTTTTTTAATAGAAAATTAATTCAGCTTAATACAATCTTGAAAAGATGTAATCAAGAGACCAAATAATTGTCTATGATTTTCAAAATGGTTTATTCTGAGGACAAAGACTGATTGTTCATATTTCCTTTATGACAATGGGTTCAAACAATGTAAAGGGTATCCTGCTAGAACAGAGAGACTAAGGGACTCATTAATTTTTAAGTGCTGGATAGGCTTCAGAGAGAGGTTGTGAAACTTTCACCATAGGGGATCTTTTATGAGAGTACAGCATCTCTTTTGGATATTTTAGAGGTTCACCTCACCATCCATGTTTCAAACGATATCTAATGTGATATCTCCATGGGTTCTGCTTCCATTCCTGTGGTCTTTGAAAACTTCCTCTTGTGTGTTATAATAGTTTCAGTGTCCTACTGCCATTGGAATAGCTTCTCCATTGGTAAGTAATATTTTGCACAACTTAATTTTATGATGGTGATTCGTGCTTTATTGGTTCTTTTCTGTTAAATACATAAAGTCACTAACTTTTATCCTTTTGACATTAGTTATGCTGGATTATTGCAATAAATTAAATATCTATAAATTCATTTTAAGTATTTTCTAGTATACATCTTATGCTACTTCTGAGTCCTATTATAAAGTATTATGAATAATGTTCTCAAGAATATGAGATCACCTTTTCTTATTATCAAATATCATAAAACACAACTGAAAACATGTCTCTCTTATTAACACTATCTTTACCAAATCAAGCTGAAATCATTTAGAAATATAATTTTTTAAATTGTAAAATAAATTTTGCAATTTCTCATTCTATTAAATGCACTATTTACAACAACATTGTTGCTGGTTTATTTTCATAAAATAGAAACATGTTTTAATCCAATTGGATTTATTTACACCAAGTAAGCACTTAGAGCAGTTCAGGGGTGATATAGCAGGTATATGTTGCAAGCTTTTATCTTCCTATTCAAATATCTTTCACTACAGGAAGCAAAAACCCAAACCAACTGATTTTGTCTTCCTTTGAAATGACTTCTTGAGCTCTAACTAACAATTCCTACTCACATCCCAATGGCAGTAATGCAGACCAGGCAGTGGTTGCAAGAAAAGTTGGGAGATCAGGAAACTTATCCGGACACATTACTGCCCCCCCATGGGTTGGTGTTAATAAGAAAGAAGAAAATGAACACCATTTATGCAAATAATTGTCTGCCATAGAACTGAAGGGACTCAAAATTTCAAGGAAAGCAAGATTATGTGAAGTTATTATCTTGAGAGATAGGCTAGAAGAAAATGTTCCCTTAGAGGAAAGCAGTCTCTTATCTAATACTTATAGCCACTGTAGTCAGTTGTTCTCTAATTCATAATATTTTGTTCAATAAGAAACAAAAGCATATAGTCAATTCAACAAACATTAGTTGAGCTCCTATTATGGATCAAAAATCCTTCAGGAAAATTCCTTGGAGAATGTTCATTGTTTCGGATACAGTTCAGCTTATAAATGAAATGAATACATAAAAAAAGAAGACATGAAGAAATGGAAAGAAATTCCATGCTCATGGATTGGAAGAATTAACATAGTTAAAATATCCATATTAACTAAAGCAATCTACAGATCCAATTAAATCCCTATCAAAATTCCAACGACATTTTTCACAAAAATAGAACAAAGAATCCTAAAGTTCATATGGAACAACAAAAGACCATGAATAGCCAAAGTAATCTTGAAAAAAAGAACAAAGCTGGAGGGATCACACTCCCTGACTTCACAGTATAATACGAAGCTACAGTAATCAGAACAGCATGGTACTGGCAGAAAAACAGACACACAGATCAATGGAACAGAATTGAGGGCCCAGAAATAAACCCACCTATGTTTGGACAGCTAATCTTTGACAAAGGAGCCAAGAACATAAAATGGAGAAAGGAAAGTCTCTTCAACAAATGGCGTTGGGAAAACTGCCCAGCCACAAGCCAAAGAATGAAAGTAGACCAGTATCTTACACCCTACACAAAAATTAACTCAAAATGGATTAAATACTTAAAGGTGAGACCTGAAACAACAAAACTCCTAGAAGAGAACATAGGCAGTATGCTCTTTGACATTGGCTTAGCAGTATCGTTTTGAATATCATCCCTCCTCAGGTAAAGGAAACAAAAGAAAAAACAAACAAATGGGACTGCATCAAACTACATCTTAAAAGCTTCTGCATGGCAAAGGAAACCATCAACAAAACGAAAAGACAACCTACCAACTGGGAGAAAATATTTGCAAATCATATATCTGATAAGTGCTTAATAGCCAAGATACATAAAGAACTCATACAACTCAATGACAAAAAGAAAAACTCAATTAAAAAATAGGCAGAGGATCTGAACAGACATGTTCCAAAGAAGACATATAGATGGCCAACAGGCACATGAAAAGATGTTCAACATCACTAATTATTAGGGAAATGCAAATCAAAACCACAATAAGATGTCACATCACACCCGTCAGAATGTCTTTTTATTACTAAAAAGACAAGAAATAACAAGTGTTGGAGAGGATGTGGAGAAAAAAAACTCTTACACTGCTGATGGGAATATAAATTGGTGCAGCCACTTTGGAAAACAATCTGGAGATTCCTCAAAAAATTAAAAATAGAACTACCATGTAATCCAGCTATGCTACTTCTTGGTATTCATCCAAAGAAAACAAAAACCATAATTTGAAAAGATGTATGCACCCCTGTGTTCACTGCAGCATTATTTACAATAACAAAGACGTGGAAACAACCTAAGTGCCTATTCAGATGAATGGATAAAGAAGATGGGGTACACACACACACACACACACACACACACACAATGGAATACTACTCAGCCATTAAAAAAGATGAAATCTTGCCATTTGTGACAACATGGATGGACCTTGAGGGTATTATGCTATGCAAAATAAGTTAGATGGAGAAAGACAAATGCTGTATGATTTCATTAATATGTCAAAGACAGACAAACAAACAAACACATATATCTGGAGAATAGACTGCAGTTACCAGTAGGGAAGTGATATGGGGGGAGGTCAAAAGGGGTAAAGAGGGACATTTGTACAGTGATGGATGGAAACTAGACTTTCGGTGGTGAACACAAAATAGTGTATACAGAAGTCAAAATATAATGTGTACACCAGAAATTCATATAATGTTATAAACAAATGTTACAACCAAAATAAATAAATAAAAGGTTTATGGAACCATGCTAAAAAAAAAGAATGACATAATGCCCTTGCCCTCAACAAATTCATCCTGAAATAAGTGACAAAAGAACATACACAAATAATTACAGCACGGTGATATAAGTAAAAATGGAAGTACCTACAACATTCCATTGGAATAAAAAAATAACAAACAATTTATTCTCACTGGCATGGGGGGAAGGCCAAATAAATTGAAGGTAATGTGGGATCAAAGACTATACCAATTTTTCAAATGGGTCAAGGTTTTATAGAAAGTGGTTGGGAGAAAGCATTCATTTTTCGAACAGATGTATGTAGACATGGTTTCATAAACTTTTTAAAAGAAACTTCAAGAGAGTAATTTAAAAAATAGATTGTATGTTCAGAGTTCACCGATCCATTAAATTGCATAGTCTCCCATGCCCCATGCCTTAGTTTGTCATAATTATAATTTGAAGAAATTTCTTAAAACCCACAGGATATTATTATAGTCCTGGAAATGATAACCCCATGGAGAAGATTATAGCAGAAGGCAGGCAGATGATTCAGGGGTTGTGAACCTAGTTAATAGAATAAGTCAACTTTCATACTGAAAGACATATAACACTAAGTGATATCAAATGGGCCTATGAACTCATTAGCTTATTTTTCACCTTTTAAGATTTTACCACTGAACGCCCACATCCCAAATTGACATTCCTGAAATCAAAGCCATCATTAATTCATTTAACTATTAATAGAGAGGAAGCATCAGGACAAAGTCCTTCGCATCACCATGTGATCGGATTCAACCTCAATGATTAGAGGAGAGACTGTCACCTTTATTAATGGAAGTTTTTTTCAGGTATTGCCATCTGCATAGTAAGTTAGAAAAGAAATTAGTGAACTACAATAACCATTCTAAAAATGGCTTGCATATCCATTTCGAAAAAAACCTAAGAGAGGGAGAAGAGAAAGAAAAGTCAGGATAGAAAAGAAATGAATGGGATCCTACAAGGTAAAATCAAAATGGATTGAATTTTGAAAAGAACCAAAAATAACAAATATAACTGTCTAATATTTTGCTCAATGTACTAGCTAGGTGATGTAAAATATGTTAGGATATGACCTGATCACTGATCAAATGTAACGGATTTTTTTTTCCCAATAATACTCTTGGAGGCCAATTACATAAGAAAGTAATGGCTAGAGTGAACGAAACATGAAGTTACACTGGTTAAGCTTTATTTGCCCATATGCTTTCAAAGACGAGAAAAATGAAGCTAACCACAGACAAGAACAAACTGTACATACAGCAACGTTTATTCAATGAAGATAAGGAGCAAAGATTTCTGAGAAAAGTAAATGTGTTTTTACATTAATAATAATGTAATAACTCGTTATGATTATTAATGTAAAAACACATTTACTTATATTTATTGATTTACTTAGAACTTTAATGTGCCAATTTTTACAATTATAATGCAAATGAAAATAAAAATGGTGCAAATGCCTTCCCTTGAGGAGGAGAAATCCTATTGCCACCCGTATTACACACTTAGATATTTCTGAAAGTAGCACAAGATTTAATAGGAGCTATTCATTTTTCTTATTGTTGTTGAGGAAGAGTCGCCCGAAGCTAACATCTGTTGCCAATCTTCCTCTTTTTTTTTTTTTTTTTTGCTTAAGGAAGATTTGTCCTGAGCTAACATCTGTGCCAATCCTCTTCTATTTCGTATGTGGGTTGCCACCACAGCATGGTCACCAACAAGTGGCGTAGGTCCACGCCCAGGAAATGAATGCGGGCCGCCAAAGCAGAGCGTGCCAAACTTACCACTAGGCCACAGGGCCAGCCCCAGGAGCTATTCATTTTTAAGCTCTCATTTATGTTGTGAAGTGGAGAAGAATTTCATCCAAAAAAACCCCACAGATAACTTTTCCAATTTTTATTTACTTATAATAAATATTGTAATATAATATATATTACATAAGAGCTCAACTATTAAGCTAATTTTGAAATTCAGTTTTTAGTTAGCTTGAATTATTAGTTGAAAACGAGCAATTAATATTTATCGTTGTGAAAGTTTCTTTCAATACTAACCTTCATTCATTTTATCTTTACTTGAAGACTTCACCTTGGGCATATTTAGCAATTCTTACAAAGGCTCTGGAAAATCTAATAAGGCTCATTGTCTCCGCCGCTGGCCTTGTTCACCGAACCTCAACTCTATCTTCTTGAGTTTGAGAAACAGGATTTTCTATTTCATAACAAGAGAAAATGAGGGAGAGACACTTTAAAATAAAAAGCACCTTTTCTTTTATTGTTTTTGTACCGCATCAAAAGAAATGGAACAGATTATCTTGCCTTTCATGAAGCTGTGAGTAGCTTCATACATTACCTATAAATATGATTTAAAACAATGAGTTTGCATAAATCTATTGCCTGTATTAATGCCCTTTGAATTTTAGCTGTGACTATTATAACAGTATTTTGAAAATAAGGCTTTAAGTAACCCAAATAACAATTTTACAAAGTATGTCTTGAGAAAGCCACATGATATCAAAACATTAATTTCTGAATCATGCTGGCTACGAAACAATCCCAGTCCTCCCAGTTGGAGACACATCCTACTGAACAAGTGACTTAAGTTTTCTGCCCTAATTTTTCATCTGTAAAGTTGGGATGACATTTATTTTGCAAGATTTTTTGAAAGAGCCAAATAAATAATTAATGTAAAGCATCATAATGCCTAACCCATTAAATATTACTATTCCCCTTCTCTCCTGGCAGCCAAAATGTAAGTTGTTATATCTGCAGTGCATCATTTAGAATTAGAAATTAGAAGTTAAATTAAAAGTATATATTTTGTGATTTCACAAATCAATGACATGTCTTTTGCAGAAAAGAAAAAGCTAGTATCTTGATGTGATTATGCGTGAGCAAGTCTAAGAATCAGATGATGCTTTATTGACTGTGTGATTATCCTTAGTCTCCTCCTGGGTTCATTGTTATCTTTCTTAAGTTGAAAAGTTACCACAATTTATATAGCTCTCTAAAAAATGTTTTGTTTAAAAAAATGAATCCAATCAAAACTGAAGTAATAGGAAAATTATGAATAGAGTTGAATAAGACAAAATTCAGATCAGAAGAAAGAATCAAATTAATCATAATTCACTTTTGGGTGTTTTTCTCTAAAAACTAACTTAGATAAATAGCTATTTGTTTTGGTGTAAAAGGAAATGTACGGCTTTTTCTTTAGTTGTTTGTTTTAAACATTTGAAAGTTTATTCTCTTTTGAGGTAAAACTGCAGAACACAATTATGTTAGTAAGTACAAGAGAAAATGCTTAAACAGCATTTAGAAAGTAGTATCAGTAAACTTTATTAAAAGCATTAGATTAAAAAAGTTGATATTCATAGGCTGCAATTGTAAAATGTGTATGACTTAAATGTTAAAATCCACATTTTAATATAGTCTTCTACAATTATAAACCTAGGTTTTCTGTAGGCTTCACAAACCAGAGACCTAGCTAAAATGTACAAGAGTCAAGAGATAAATAATAGTATAAATATACACATTTATACATACATGTGTGTATAATCAGTTATATTACTTGTGTATGTGCACATGTGTATCTATGTGTATATCAGTTATACTACCTAATTAAAGCCATAATCTGTTAATACAGCTATGGATTTACTTCAAAAATTTAATCAACTATATTATTCATAGTGTAGTTGTGTTTTCCAATGTTGGTAAAGATCTTCAAATTTTTCACTTTCATAGAGTCCAGATTGAGCTGCCGGTTGCTGAAACTCTCCTTCTGGGTTAAAAGCTCTGTTTCACATCCAAACCCTTCCCGTTAAGTGCTAAATATTTGCTGAAAGTTGGTTGAACATGTAACTGCTTAGGAATTGGAAGAGTTTGGTTTGGAAGAGCTGTAACATCTGATCTTGTTTATGTCTGGTCACTCATTAACTTTGCTTCATTAACCACAGGTAGTATATCACCCAACGTCTTCCTTGTTTACATCTTTCACCGGTCAAGTAACTAATCTAGAGGTATCACACTATACGTTTATTTGGTCAGTATTGAATTGTACCATCTCATTATTTATTCTCCAGAACAGCTTTGGTGGAGGTATAGCTGAGATCTGGCATTCAAGCTTCACTGAGCCTTCCTTAAAGCCTTTTTAGCTCTGTGGTTTGTAAGTAAACATTGCTGCTTCATTCTTTTTGTAAGGATGTCTAGCTGCAGAGTAAAGGTGGCTTCTCCTGCTTTGTTCATGGCAATACGAGCATAAACCCCTGCATCAGAAGCTCTGACCACTTCAAAATGAGTGAATGAAAACCTTTATGAGACACTATCATTTTGTGAACATCATCTGATTGAACTGGTCTTCCATTTATATAGCATGAAATTTCAGGAGCTGGCAGTCCACTCACTTTGAAGTCCATTCTGCAGATCTTCCTCCCTCAATCGACATGTTCTCTGGCACTTAAATGAAACATGGTGGGCAAAATTTCTCCTGGATTGCATCCTGATCATTCACATCTCCTTTTGAGAATGATTTACTTCTTACCTGTGACATAGGAACTTGCTGCCATGCATGTTCTGAGTTGTGCTGTGGTAAATCTTGTGCCCCACTGTCATTTGAACTTGAAACACAGCAATCTGTAAGACATCTCAGATGTTAACTGTTGATTCATTTTGAAGGAGGCTGTTCTTACATTTCAGCTTTCTCTCCAAATCTTGACTCAAAGCTTCTTCTTTTTTTTTTTTTTTTTGGATCTTTGTATTTCATGGTCTAGAGTCCTTGGTATGGGTCTAGCATTTGCAGTCTGGGATGGCTTATCATTTACAAGTTGGCCAACTGAAAGTTGTTGATAGTTGGAGTCCACAGTGGAAGGAATCTTACTGCTACTGTTATCAGGCTGTGATGACAATATGAAGCCGAGGAAGCTGACTGGGAACTGATTGGTTTTAGGTGGCTGTGACCCTTTGGCTCTGGTTGGAAACAGAAAGCTGCTGGAGAGAAGTATGGAAAGCAGAAGAGGACATGGTAATGTGAGAGTTCGCTGTTGAGGAGTCAGAAAATCTTTGCTCTGTGCACTGGGGGGATAGATGATAATGAAAGACTGTGCGGTCTGGCTAGGGAAGCTGGAGGTCTCCATGAAATGTGTATTTTTATATGCATTATTTGTCTTGTGAATTCTATTTCTAATTAAACAAAATGGAAGCAAAAATAATTTTTAAAAACAGAAAGGATACACTCTTTTATATAAGACTTAAAGTCAAGTGCCTAACAGGGGTTATTATAAAAATGTAATTTAGAATAGTAACTTGAGTGTGTAAAAGTATGCATTAAATACCATAAATTCTTTGCTTTTCAAATGGGCTATAATTTTTAGGTGATAGTAGTTTTCATTTTAGTTGAGTTTTTAAATATTGTGATGGATGTTTTAATTTATAAATGCCTAAGATCTCCTTGAAATATGTCTATTTTAAAAACATTCCAATTATTTATTTTGTTGTATGCTGATAGGTGAAAAAAGATGAGCAATATGAGGTAGAGATCAGTGGTCATAAGAGGTAAATTTACTAAAAGTGTTCTGTTTATAAGTCTGTTTCAGACAAAAATGTTTTGTGTGTGTGTGTGTGTGTGTGTGTGTGTGTGTGTGTGTGTGACTAAAAGAAAGAATAGTGTTGTAAAGAAAGAATCATGAGTTTTGGAATCAGAGGACCTGATTGGATGTCCTTGGGCATGTCAAGCTTTGTAAACTTTGATTTCTTCATTTTTAAAAGGGTAGAATACATACCTACTAGTGTTATTATCCACATGTGTGGCTCTGGCTAAGCACACCATGTTCCAACTCTCACGGCCCTTGTGGAGGAAGGGGTGCTCACAGTACACACCACAGATTGTTCACAGTCACCTGACTTCGTCGTCCTTGTCCTCATTACCTATTCTTTAATATAGTCTCCCACTACAATTTGGCCTCAAGGTTTTTTTAGAAGGAAGCTAACTTTTACTAAATATTGATTTACTAGAAACCATTCTAGGTGCACACATGCATATTACCCTATTTATGTATATGTATAACACCATGACGTAGTTATTTTTAATTCCCATTTTTCACAAGTAAAACAAGCCTAAGGAAAATTTGCTGACTTTTCTTATAACACAAACACTGTTATGTAGGAAAGTTAGGAGAGTTCATCTGATGCTTGTATCACCATCTTGAGTTGAATACTGACTCTTCACCATTTTGATAATGCATGTCCAGTTTTTCATTTAGCCATAACCAGAAAAATAGGTGCAATTCTTACAAATATTTCGCAGATGAGAAAATTGGGCACTAGAGAGCTTAAGTGTCTTATTATCACAATAACTGAAGTGATAGAACAGAGATTAAAGCCCAGGATCATTTAACACAAGAGCTTCAGCTCCTAACAACTAGTTTATTAGTCTCTCTGAAGGAGGCAAGGGTTACAGTTTAAGTGTGATCAGAGATATGTAACTACAAATCCTCAAGGTAAAAACAGGGCTCCACTCCAATCTTAAAACAAATGAATTCATATTTCTGATATTAGAAGGAATTTAGGTTTTTGACTCCTATTACATTGAAATATAATAAAGTCATGACATTTATAATACCTATATTCTGTTGTTACATAGATTAAAAATTAGCCAAAGAGATTGTTTCTGGCAGAATCTAGAGGAATATAACTTTAATTCTCATTTTCATTTACATACTGAACATTAAATTTAAAAAAATTTAAAGCAGTACATTATGTTCAAGAGTATCACTACTTTCATTCCACATTTCATTGCTCTTTATTAACTCCTTATTTCAGAGTACAAATTTTACTGCAATTGTCAAAAATAATATTTAAAATTTCACCAAGGACTCAATTATGCACATACATATAACTGATTACTGCTAATCCGGAATGTATCAAGGTGTGAAAAGAAGAAAATAGAATGCTTCATCTGAGTCTATGAATATTTTGAAATTTTAAGAATATGTTGTTTATTATATCTGACATTCAAATGGGTAATTTAAGTGTCAATATCTGTTTTTCTACTTATCTGTCTATATAACCCTCTATCTATACACACACGCATACATATATGTGTATGTAGATATGTATATATATTTACAGATGTATATATCTGTAAATATACAGAGAGACATGACATACATTAATTTAGCCCCAATAATAATTAGATAGCTAAAGTAGTAAATTGTATAAATGCTGCAAAGGAAACAATGTTACCTTTGCCCTACATTCCAAAATCATCACTATCAATAAATATTTAAAACATATGTGATACACAGAATTTCTAAGTGAACTGAAATGCAGGTAAAGATTAAGTGTAGTTAATTAGAGAAGACATTTTAAAGGCAACGAGTCTTAGACAAGGAAGACCTTAGATGTAGAGAATTTATCTAAAAGTATGAAGTAAATTTGAGAAGAATAATACATATGTGAGAAACAGAACACTACATGAATACATGGACATTCGTAAGAGATTCTCAGGGAATCAACTTTTGGGGGTCAGAAAGGCCACACTTTGAAATATTTATGTATAAACATTTAGATGCTAAAATAAGTTAAATTGATGGACGTGTAGAACTGCTGAACGGCAGTCTAAGGTGTTCAGAATAAATCTCACCGAGGAGTCGTAGGAGACACTTATGTTGAACCAGAGGTAACAATGAAACAAGTTTTGAGAAGATCAGAAGAGCAATATATACACATCTCTCCTCTGAAGCCTAGTTTTGTTTGTAGGACACCTCGTTACCAAGAAAACCACCTCACCAACAAGATTTGTTTCCCAATGTGGTATAGTAGATTGAAAAACTGGCCACAATCCCTCCTTATGTTCATGCCCCTTCAATGTGGCTTTAAAATTCTTTCCATCAAGGAGTGAAGTTTCTTTTTCCATCTCTTGAATATGGGCTGGCTGTGTGACTTAGTTGGCCAACAGAGCGTGGTACAAGTGACAGCATGCCAATTCTGAGCCTAGAGCTCAGGAGTCCAGAATCCCTTCCACTCTTTTTCTTGGGATTCTGCACAGTTGTCATGTAAACAAGTCCCAGCTGGCCTGCTGAAAAGTCAGACATTGGAGAGCAGAGACAGTCTCCCAGCTAGTCATTCTGTATAACCACTTCCCAGTTGACCATACTGTTGAGCTCAGACATGCGTGAGCCCCACTAAGACAGGAACTGCCCAGATAAGGCCAAGCCCAGCTGCCAAATTACAGAATCATGTGTTAAATAAATGGTTGTTATTTTACACCAATAAGATTTGGAGTGGTTTGTTATGCAGCAAAAGCTAACTGATACACATAGTCAATATCCCCTGGAGGAGGAATAAGGTTACCTTAGTTTATCACACAGGCAATGTACATGCATTCCTACCCTATATGAAATAGGTTTAACTGACACTTTACTCAATTATCAGATGAACCTCTTTTTCACCAAAATGCATGACACAAGACAGAACTGTCAGTCTTGCTTCTTTAAGGTCTAACTTAAAATGAATATGCATTGTGATTTTAGTCTCCGGTGAGTTCTGGATTTCTGCTCCTGCCATATGAACACCAGGTAGCTTTGCTGATTGTCCAGTCCAATTTTGGACTAATCACTATAAAACTGGTTTTAAATCATTTTACATTAGAATGCCACACAAGTGTCTAAAATGTCAAAGAGAAAAAAGGAATCCTTCTGCATAAAACATTTGGTGTATTTTCAGGTAGGCTTAGTGTAACTCCAGATTGAGAAGCCTTTGTAACATTTCTGCCTTTCTGTGCACAGACTCTGTGTATGCGTGTGTACATGTGCATCAAATAATGAATGGCACTATAAAGCAAATTGCCTTTCTTATGGTCCAATGTTAATCAGAACCAAATGTCCCTTCCACAATGAAGCTAATGTACTTTAATTATTCTATCTTGTGCAGATGTGACAAAAGGGAACATGCAATTATTAAGGGGAAAAAAGTACACATTGCACCAATAATTGTCCACAATGTGAAATACTATTGCTTTTCCCCTGTGAGTAACTTGAATACTTGCCACATAATCCTCTCTGCACCATTTAAATAACATAAATTATTCTTTCACAATAATATATACTTAGAATTACCTCTTTATGGAGCTGAAATATGTTTATTTCCACTTACTTTCCTTCCACAGTTTTAAACAAGGCAAAGCCTCAATAAGTTTTTAATGTTTTCCACTGGCATAAATTTTAAACATAAAAAATGAGTGTTATTTTACACCAGAGCGAACCTAAGTGGCAGTCATAATCAGCTTTGAATGCTAACCTTTTCTGTTTAAACTTGGGCAAATCTCTTTACCTCACTGAGATTAATTTTCCTTATCTATTAAGTTGGGGTAAAAGTATCTACAAGGATGGTGGATGAAAAGTGGTTGAAAAGATTAAGAGGTAACATGTGTAACGTGGCCAGGTCACAAATGGTGTTCCTCATAATGCTCAATTATTAGGAAACAGAATCCATTAAAATAAATTCAGATTTTCAGATATTTGAATTGCTTCTTGATCTCTCACTCTTAAATTATCTATCTTTTAAATTGTTTATCAGAGAACACTTTCTCTTCTTTAAATAATGATATTGTATGATAAACATTTGAGGACCTCACTCAATCAAATGCTGATATATCAGAAAAAGAAACTCTCTAAATAAAATAGAAGTGTTTCGAGAAGGACAACCACTGCCTCCCAGAGACTTTGTGTTCTCTCCACAAGGGAGGAATCTGACTGTCCCCAAAGTGATGAGAGAAAGGATAATTGAGAGGAAGAAATGAAGTGGAGATCAATTTTCAGCCCAGTTTTGGTGGTAGTTTTTCTGCAGCTCTATTCCACAGCCCATTTTTCGATTTTGCGAGAGTCAGGTGTCATTTCTGGCAGGGGCTTTTTGATTCTGACATCAGCTCCTGTGGTGGCTTCAGAGGAAGTAGCTGCTCTAGTGAATCACTTCTTCATTGTTGTGGAAATTATTCCTGGACCCCAAGTTAGAATCTAGTTTTTGGCCTTCAGCATTTCCATCACTTTCATAGTCACTTAATTTCCTGTACTGAATGCCTTTCTCGTTAAAATACCTCAAGAGATTTCTATCTCTTGGATTAAACCCTGAGTGAAACAGCTTCAAAATATTTTTGATAGGGCAACGAATTTGTCCAACATGGTGGGACTGTAGGAGAGAAACAATGATAGAGAGATAGATTTGATTCAGATCACAGGGATTCTTAAATACCTTGGTAAGGAACTGGAATTCTTTCTAAAATTCAGAAGAAGCCATGAGATGCCTTTGAGCAGAGAAGTAGCACGATCAATATGTACTTTAAAAGGATGATGCTGGAACCTGTGCATGATGTAAATGGAAGGATGCTAGAGTGGAAGCAAGTGTTTTGATCTGATGGAAGCTGTTGGAGCTGGCATCAATTACAGCATAGAATAAGAGATGATCTTCTGAGATAATACCCCTTTCGTAAACAATAGGCATAAAATTGTTTTAACTACTGTTAGAAAAATAACCAAGAAGAATCCATTTTGTTATTATTTTTTTCATATTACAGCCAACAGTTATCATTTTGTTTAACACTTTAAGGGTACAATTATAACAGGTTTCCCAGCTGACAACATAGGCATGGCAATAAGTAAATGAATGGATATGAGGTGCATACATCGAGTATCCTTTCTTTGACAGAAAGCTCCTGGCAAATATGTCAGTTCTTAAAGCTTAAATACACCAGTTGTTTTAATCAAACCTATGGAGTATCGGCAGAATAAAAAACAACTTGAATATTTCCCAGTAATAAAACCAAGCACTCAGCCTTGAATAAATACTCAGTCAACATTAGTTCTCTTACTTTCCATCATATCTACAAGACTGAAAACACCCTGATATTCCAAGCCAAAACAAGACATGCTCTGAGGTTGGAATGTGCCTTTAGGTGTAGATATTTTGTCTATGGAATACCCAAGCAACTGTATGAACATTGAGCAAACTGACTTAAGTGTCACTTGAGAAAATAAATATCCCCTGGTGGTTCAGGAAAAAAAGAAAGATAAAATTCAATTGTGGGGTCAGGGGAAAAAAACTTTTTGAAGAATATAGCACTTGAGATGGGCCTTGAAACAAAAATGGAAGAGTGGAATGTATGGAAGTAGTATGAAGAAGGGTACTCACCAGTATTGGAAAAGAAGGAGATAAGGGTTTAAGTGAGGGTGGGCCTGTATTGTGGAGGACAGGAAAGGGCTTGCTGAGAAATCAGTATTTAATTGGTGGACGACAGAAAAGCTTTAAAGAATTTTAGGCGGAGAATTGATCAAATAAATAATTTACAATGAAACTTCAGTGTCTACACACCATTTCCAGATGGAATTCCTCTGAAAGATATGTTAACTTTGCCTGTATAGGGTTGTCCTATACAAAAGTTAAAAAAAAATTTTTTTTTTGCCAACATTTACAAAGTTGGACATATTACAATTATAAAGTATAGATTTCCAGCTTTTTTTTTTTTTAAATCAGAAGAAGTATAAGCCAGAAGCATGAATTCCTACTCAGCAATTGTAGTAGGTTATGAGGTGAAGATGTAGTGTCATATTTTTTTTGTGTGTGGGGAAGACCAGCCCTGAGCTAACATCTATTGCCAATCTTCCCCTTTTTGCTGAGGAAGACCGGCCCTGGGCTAACATCCATGCCCATCTTTCTCTACTTTATATGGGACGCCGCCGCGACATGGCTGACAAGCAGTGCGTCGGCGGGCGCCCGGGATCCGAATTCGCGAACCCCGGGCTGCCAAGCGCGAACTAAACCGCTGCGCCACCGGGCGGCCCCTGTAGTGTCATATTTTGAAGCATTGGAATTACCAGCTGTGCTTCCCTTCACCCTGAGTTTATGCCTTCCACCAGCACACTTCACTCATCCTTGGCCTTGGTACATTTGGGAGATATGAAATCTGATTTATGGAACTTCACTTATCCATGGCCTTGGTACATCCTAGAGATATGAAAACCAGTTGCTGTATCCCCATTCCTAGAATACATCCCACCCCATATAAGTCCACAAAATACCTTACACAGCCCAATACTTTTGACCTCCACAGGATTTTCAGTACTATTATCCATGTAAGTTGATAAATTTTTTATTTCAGGTCTATTTTCTTGGGAAATTGCTCTGGTTAACAATAAGTGAGAATGAATGTGGATAAAAGAAATGTAAGTTTAGAAGCCAAACATTATATTTGATTATGCTTCATCTTTATTATTTTAAAGAAAGTTTAAATTCATTACCTGTAAAACCAAAGTCATGGGAAAAACTCTCATTTAAAAATTGTATACTCAAAGAATGCTAATTTATTACATTTATTACAGCTATAATAAATTGTGTCTACATGTTTATTTAATTTCACTTCATATTTAAATATTACATAAATACTTATTTTGTCACTATAGTGAAAAGTTTTGCATTCAAATAATTACTTTTTTATCAAAATACATAATAATTTAGCTAAAGGAGTGTCTCTGTATGAAGGCACTTGATTAGGCATATATCGGTCCTTGATCACAAGAATCAGTTGGGAGGTTTTTGGACGTTTGGAGGTGCATAGCTGAGACATTTAGAACACTACAATTTTGACCTGTTTGAGGTTTGTGATTGCTTTCTGACTAACTATAAGGGAAAGTCAAAGGAAAGGCAGAAATGAAAAAGGACACAGCTGGGCATGATGCTCCTGCTGGCTGCAAAATCAATTCCTGGCACCTGACGGGAGCACAGAAAAAGAAGGGATTTCCACATCTTGGAGACATGCTGCGCCCACCAGAAGCTCAAGCAAACACGGGTGAAATAAAAGTAAATGTTGCTGGATTTTGTAACTTTCAAGTTCTAATTTGGTGTGTTTGCACCAACTGTTTACACAGCCGTTGAGTCAGGTCCACAAGCTTAAGAGTAATTATTTGCTCTCTGAAATAATTTCATAAAATAAACCATATCTTCAGCTATTAAATCAAACAATAATATAGTGTTAAAATAATGCTATTGCTGAGTGTGCATGTACAGTCTGTAGAATTAAGGTTTTCTGGTGGTAGTTTTGTGTTATTTTGACCCAGGATACCAGGGACATTTCACCAATCACCTCTGATGGCCTTCACTTGAAGCCACACACACCCCATCCAGAGAGAGATATATGAAAGGAACAATATCCAAATGAAAATTCCAGATTATTAGCATATAGGCTAAACCTACACTATGACACAGGGTCTGGTAAAAGCTGTGCTGCAGTACATAGTTGAATGGAAACCCTTACTTCCCCTGTTTCTTAAATTCTGGCTTTCTTTTCTTTTTTTTTTTATTTTTTATTTTATTTTTTATTTTTTTTATTGATGTCTTAGTTTATAACACTGTGGGGTTTTAGTTGTACATTTTTGTTTGTCCATCACCTTGTGGATGTAACCCTTCACCCCTTGTGCCACCCCCACCCCCCTTCCCCTTGGTAACCACCAATCAGTTCTCTCTGTCCGTGTGTTCACTTATATTCCATATATGAGTGAGTTCATGCAGTGTCTGTCCTTCTCTCTCTGGCTTATTTCACTTAACATAATACCCTCTAGGTCCTTCCATGTTGTTGCAAATGGGACAATTGTGTCTTTTCTTATGGCTGAGTAGTATTCCATTGTATGTATATACCACATCTTCTTTAACCAGTCATCAGTCGAGGGACACTTGGGTTGCTTCCACTTCTTCGCTATAGTGAATAATGCTGCAATGAACATAGGGGTGCATACGCCTCTTGTGCTGGTTGATTTCACGTCCATTGGGTAGATGCCCAAGAGTGTGGCTTTATTTTCTTCATGTGCTTCCCTAATGAGAATCTATGTAAGAGGACAAGTGAGATCGTCAGATATGTACAGCCAACTCTGGCAAAGCTTAACCATACAGAGGAGGATGACAACAAAGGAAGTGGAAAATAAAAAAGAATGAAGGAGCACAATGGCTTTAGCACAGTGATCTCACCTTCTGAAAAGTGTAACTCTACCAGTGCCTTGGACTCAGCCAATTTGATAAGCAGCAGCCTCTCTCTACAGGAAGTGCTAGCGGGTGGTGAGGAGAAGGAAGCAGAAACACTAGCCTCTGCTTTCTTTTTGCCCCTCCCTCCTCATAGGGCATGTTTCTACTCATTTTCTAAGTTCTGTTTACGTCTTAATTGATAAGATCAACTTCCCTAGAATAATCAGCACACGGGCTATTTGTATCCAGGTTTGTAGATTTAAAACGTATCCTCTGAAGTGTATTGTTTCTAAAAGAAAAGAAAAAAGCATTTCAGAAAAAGGCCCTTAGTGAAGAGATACAAAATTTCAGCACTTTGCCATCTCGTTTTGAGATGCAGTTCTGGTCTTTAGGAATTTCAAATTATTCCTCTGATATGCAGACAAAGCAAAGTTCAGTGAGGCAATATTCTTCATTAAGAAATATTTAACTCAGTAATGGTCTGGGCCAACTGGAGAATGGAGAAAAGCAATTTAAAAGAGCACAGGATTTGTTTTAAGAATAATCACTTGTTCACCATATAAAATGAATAATTTAGATGGCCGTTAGCCACAATTATTATAGGTGGGCAAAGGCAAATGGAAAATTGTATAATTTCATGGATGCTAATTGCATTTTGGTTGAGGAAGAGAAATTCATGCACTTGCTGAACTGAACTACAATATTAAGACAAAACAACTATTTGGTTGCTTGTGAACTCATCAGAGTTTTAAATTGCACATTGATCTATCTTTTTTCTAATTTTTAACATTTTATTATGCAAAATCATATAAACATGTCAAGCATCCAGCTTCAACAATTAATAAGTCATGGCCAATATTGTTTCACCTAAATCCCCACCCCATTTCTCTAATCACCCCACCCAGATTATTTTGATAAAGATTTACACATCGTATCATTTAATCTGTACATTTTATATTGATTTATCATTATGTTCAGTTTTCATGTCAACTCTGAGTTCTTCTCATTGTTTCCCTAAATGACTGAAGCAAAGGAAGTGAGCCACATTTACCAACATGTATCACCATTCTGCTTTTCTTTTATGAACACAATATTGTGGCTGTTACAGTGGCTGATTGGTGACATAAAGGTATTGAATGTATCTCAGGTTGCCTCAAGTGCTTATAATCATTATTTCTGTATATTACTTATAAAAGGGCTCATTGAATGCTTATTGAATGAGTTAAGAGAATCTATATTTTATGATCAATTACTCTCATAAAATGCATGTCAATATCACATGAGTAAACATTCATAATATAAAAGCTGTAATAGTACTTACCAGATATTGTCAGAATAAAATGTGACAATGCATGTAGAGCACTTAGCACAAGTCCTGGCCCATGATATACTATTAAATATTTGAACTTAATATTCATGTGGTTGTTTATTATTGAAAGCAATTTCATGATAGTAACCACAAAGGAATGAAGATCTGCAAAGTTTTCTGGGGCAGACTTGCCTGCCTGATGATTTGTGGAAAGAAAACTCTTCAAAATCTTAAAAACACTTTAGAGCTTGGATTTATTTCTTCTGTATTCACCTGTATCAAAAATAGCCTTTTATCAATTATACTTAAACCATAGTGACAAAACCATAGTTTTCACTTAAGTGAAAATGAATGTATCATCTGCAAAGATCTTTTGGAGGTATAAACATTTTTATCAAGATATCAAAGAAATTAATTTAGCAATGATTTATGGGTGATCATTTCATATCCCTAGAGATGAAGCTCTGTACTCAATACTGTATACCAGCCCCTGAAAAGATTATATCCTAGTGAGAAAACAGAAAACTATGTTAACATATAAGAGGGACTCAGCATACCCTGGAAGGTCTCAGGATAATTTTTATATGATCTTTTTCTCATCAATAAAAACTACCTCAAGTATAAATGTATGATTATTTGTATAAATTTATTCTTTCTAGATTGTAAGTTCCATGAGGACAGAAAAAAAGTCTAACAGCTTTATGTCCAGAGTCCAGCATAGTATTTAGGACACAGAGGCATTCTGTTAAATAAATAGCAAGTAATATGAGTTCTGCCTAAGTTGTAATCAAAGGATAAGTTGAATTAGCTGGGCAAAAATGTTTGCTGGGAAGGGCAAGGTTCAAGTGAAAGAAAGATAGGGTAGGATATTTGTGACAAGGCTATGCTAGACTGAGTGAAGATCACAGCCAAGGTATGAAGCAAGATGGGTGGGGTTGCTACAAGTGATGTAGTTTCAAACAGGGCATTCCAGGAGATGAAGCTGGAAAGTTGGACACGGTCTAGACCAAAGCATGATAGGCTGTGTGTCCTTGGTAAGGAGCTAAAATCCATGCCTGAAGGACAAGGATGGCATATTCTTGCATTCATACTATCATTACCTTCTCAAATAAACCACATAGGCTTAATTGTTTTGTCACGGATCAAAGCACACTTTCACACTGAGCTAAGATGGTCTCTGAACAAATAATGTATTTTAGCCAAGAATAGAAGCTTTTCTGCCATGCCCGTTTAGGATAAGACGAGGCTTCACAAGTCTTTCCTTAGGGAAGTAGTAGCATCAAATGATACTGAATGTAGTGAGATAGTTTATGAAGCAAATGCAATAATTTCTAGGAAATATAAATAAAATATTCTATATTAAAGAAAAAGTACCATATTCAGCCTGCTATTGATTAACTTATTCATTGCGATTTTAATTTAGTCTTAATTTTCTAACATTAGTTTTATTTGTTCAACTTATATTTCTTCTCATTTTTTACTCCTTTCTAACAGGACTTGTTGTAGTTTATTTTAACTCCATAAGAAATTGTTTTTGCTGTTTATACACTCAGTAGGATTTCCAGGCATTGGATTTCCCTTCTGGAAGTTGGGTTAAATATTTTAATATCTACAGTTTTTTATAGTGTATGACTTGTTCCTTCAAGTGTTCTGACATATCATTCTTGTACTACATGAGCTGTCCTAGATTAAAACAGAGCTTATTTTGGGCATAACTCATTGATTAGTATTTTTTAATATATGGAAATGGGTAAAATATATTCTTTTAAACAAATTCTCTATGATCATTTTCATTTTACTCGTCTGAAGAGAATAAAATAATTCATTAATATTATCTCCAATTTTAATTCTTGAATATAAAGTCATCTGCGTATATTCTAAAGAAAGGTTAATAAAGTGTTTTAACTCTCAGATATGCTTAATTAATTTTATTCCAATGCATTCACCTTTTAGATAGCTTTGATGAAAGGGAGAGCAATTGCCTATATATATCTTTTTTTTTCACTTCCAATGCTTAAAAATTAAGGTGTTGGATATTTTTTACAAAAACATATTGCACAGAAATCTAAAACCAAATACCCAAAGACTCACACAAAACATAGTAAAGTGGAGGTTAAAATTCGATTTCACAATTTTCTTGTATTTATCACTTCAAAATTCATGAAGAAGTTGTTGACCTAAGAAAACCTAGGGTCAACCATCCAATAGATTTTATTTTTTTCTCACTCTTTGACATCTGACTAGGAGAGATCTTCTTTGTCCATCCCCATGCATACAAAAGGTATATATCTTTAAACAATATTTTCATAGCAGTGTTTCCATTTTTCTACTTAAAGATTGCCGAATATAGATGCCTAATGATACTACTACAATATATCATTGAGCAAACATTTTTCCACATAATCATTTTAACAGTATCTTCTACTTAAATGTAAGCCTTGTTCATTCTTTCCTCAACAAAGTTTTCAGTGTCCCTAAATACAATAATATGCAAATAATGTTTCATATCATACTTTCACCTACTAATTTTAGGATCATTGGTGGATCTTGCCTGCAATATTTATTCTCTGGTATTTGTCTAATGATAATTTTCTATTTCCATTGTACCTTTAACATTCTACTTTAAGAAACAGCTGCTCTTCTCCTCCACTTATTTATTTTTTCAAGTATTCATTTGTATAAAAAGGATCATGAAAATTTAAATTACCCCCACAGTTTATCCATAATTTGTATATACATAATTTATCGTAACTATCCATAAATTAATATTGTTATTTATGTCATTGCTCAAGTTGTCCCAGATTTGGCCACTGGGAGCTTCTTCATGTCAGTGCTTGTGTCTTTTTTTTTTTTTATGACTATACCATATTTTTGAGCACTGCATTAATTAGCATCACAAGATGTTCTAGGCTCATCTTACACTTTCCCTAACCTCACCCTGGAATGAAAGATTTTTCCAAAGAGCTCTGATTTTTCTTTTAATTGGAAAGTTGTATTTGAGAACCAAAGTTTTGACAGTAGGTGTGCTCATTGCTACTAGGTACTAAGTCCCATATACTAACACTTAGTCTATCTCTTTCTATACCTATCCATCTGCATGTGTGTGTATATATACAATCACACTGATAGCTCTGATTCCAATCTGTCACCAAGGGATCATTCTAGCCTTCCTCTTTTCCTTATTTGTAATTGTTTTGTCTGATAGTGGGGAACCTGACTATCTTTATGCACAATATGTTTACTTACTGTAGCAATACACATAAGTAAACATAGTACATACACAAAGGTGTTTCAGAATCACAAACAAATCCCTCTGTAAGAAACAAATTTATTAACTAAAGTAAAATATCTGTATATAGTTTGCTAATCTTAAGCCTTAAAATATACACTTAAAATACTGTTTTCCAAAATTACATAGGTTAATTCTTTGCTCCCAACCCTCTTCAGTATGCTTTCTTATTCACTTGTAATAAAATTAGTTTCCTTTGTGACTGTGTGTATTCAATCCTGAGTCAATTCTTTTCTTTATCCTTGTTGATTTTAATTATTAATATATGGAGGGTATGGGGCCACCTGGTGGCGCAGCGGTTTAGTCCGCGCTTGGCAGCCCGGGGTTCGCGAGTTCGGATCCCGAGCGCCCGCCGACACACCGCCTGTCTGCTATGCCGTGGCGGCGTCCCATATAAAGTGGAGGAAGATGGGCACGGATGTTAGCCCAGGGCCAGTCTTCCTCAGCAAAAAAAGGGGAGGATTGGCAACAGATGTTAGCTCAGGGCTGGTCTTCCCCACAAAAAAAAAAACTAATATATGGAGGGTAGGGGGTATGTTGAACACACCATGGTTCTAACAATAATTGCTATGCTAGTGGGATTCCATAATAGTTTCTATAGGTAAGGGCACATATAGTTTGTTTAATACTACCAAATTTCTCTCCAGAAGGGGTGTACCAAACTGCATCCCCACCAGCAATGTACAAGTATGCCTGTTTCCCATACAAGCTCATAATTGCCATACTTTAAAATTTTTACCGATCCGATAGGCGAAAGAGTTTGAGATTTTTTGTTTTAAGGACCATTTCTACATCTTTTTTGTGTGTATATGAACTTCCTATTCTATGTCATTTTTCCCATTTTTCTTTTTGGATTTTGTTCTTATGTCTATCAGTTTTTAAGACTTTCTTATATATTACAGATATGAAGACTTTGTGGTTAATATTCCTTTTTCAGTTGTTTTTCTGATTTTACTTTTGGTGTTATTTGCAATGCAACTTTTTAATGTAGTAAAATATATCAATCTTTTATTTTATTGTCCTTGACTACTGCGTGATAGCTTAAAAAATCCTTTTCCTACAGCAATGTTAGAGAAACTCACCCATGGTTACTGTTGTATCTGTATGGATTAATTTTTTTACCTTAGATCTCTAATCCACTTGCAGTTTAGCCTTTGTGTAGTATGAGATTGAATCACATGCAATTTATTGAAGGATATATTTTTTTGCTGTAATGATTTGATATTTTACCTATACAGCATATAAAATTTCCATTTTTGGGGGGTCTATTTCTGGGCTTTTTATTTAAATCCAATAACATCTTATTTCTATATATCACTACTTAACTTTCAATTACAGAGACTTTACAGTATGCTTTAATATCTGGTAGGTCTACTTCCTTCTCATAGCCTTTCTTTTTGACTGTTTTCCTATCTACTCTTTCATGCTTATTTCCTAACATGAAATTTATTATCAACTTGTCCAACTCCATGCAAAAGTTTTGGTATATCTTTCAGGATTGTGTTTAATTTACAAGTTAATTTCGGGAGAATTTATTATCTCTACAATGCTGACTTACGCTATCTATGAACCAGGGATGTTTTTCCATTTTCTCAATCTATTTTTGTGTGTTTCAGAAATATTTAAAAATTTTCTTCATAAAAGTTCTGAATATTCCTTCTTAATTTTATTCTTAAGTATTTAATACTCTTTGTTTCTGTTATTAATGGGGACTTTTTACTATAATGACCTCTAACTTGTTGTTGTTTTTCAATGTGAAGGCTATTGATTTTTGTATTAGTTTGCTAAGGCTGCATTGACAAAGTACCATAAACAGAATGGCTTAAACAACAGAAATTAATTGTCTCAGAATTCTAGAGGTTAGAGGTCCAAGATCAAGGTGACTTCAGAGTTGGTTCTTTCTGAGGCTAGTAAAGGAAAATTGGTTGTATGCCTCTCCCCTAGCTTCTAGTGTTTTGGTGGCAATCTTTGGCGTTGCTTGACAAAAACTTAGTATGATGGACACAGAGAGGTAGTCTCAATAAGACTGTGTCCTGTACCTGAATATATCAGCTCAGGGAGGCAATACAGTGCCGCACTCACATTAATAAAAGCAGAATAAAATTTAGTGGTATACAAAGGAGGAGATTATTAAGTCCACATGAAGAAGTTAGGGAAGACCTAACCAAAGAAATGGTGACCTTCTTTCTTTCTTTTTTTTTTGAAGGATAGATTGGATTTTGTTGCAATGCATTAGAAATTATGGCATTTCAGAAAAAACAGACTTTTTAAAAGAAAAGGTGTTAAAAACACATTAAGGAGAATGCATGGAGTTTTATCTTTCTTTCTCTAATATGGAATGGAGGATACATAGGGAGATGAGAGTGAAAAAATGGTCAAATCATAAAGGCTCTTTACTATTAGACTGAGAAGTTTATAATTTTTGTGTTCAAAATTAGAAGGAGGCATTATAAGATTTTAAACAAAGGTGGTAAAATAAGAATTGCTTTTTAGAGAATTGGAAAGAGGTATTAAAGTTTGGAGGCAGAGAGAATAGTTAGGAGATGACAAAAACCAGGTGAAATAAAATGAATATTTGTAGGTAGTATATCTTAGCAGTTCTTATGAAAAAAGAAAAAGAAAACACTTAATTTGCAGATTGAGTGGGAGAAGAAATCTGAGGTAAGCCTTGGATTAATGCTCTGGGTGCTATAAAAGCAATCAGGGTGGATTATAAGGTGTAGTTTGGGGGTAAGGATAACGAGTTTAGTTTTGTCCATTAGTTTCAATATTTAGTTGTAAAGAATGATGTGTAGTGGTTTTTCAAAGAGACAGTATAAAACAAAGAAAATAAAAGAAAGCTAAGACAAGAGGTCTGGGAAACAGAAACTGCAGTTTAAGATTTAAGAAGCGAAAGGTGCTCCAGAAAATGATACAGATGAAGAAGGGAGAGTATGACTTCAAAGAAAAGTAATGGTAAACAGTAACAAATGAATGAAAGAGAAATATTCCACCAGACTTTATGATATGAAGGATACTGTGGATTTTACAAAATATTTAGACTGAGTTGGTGAAATCCTGTACTGCTGAAGATATATAAGCTGGGTGATGATTAATGAGGAAATATAAGGTGAGAAAGCAGAGTCATTGATTGTCCTGCTTTTTGAAAAAAACTAAGCCTTTAAGTGGAGGAAAAGCAATATTAGCCTAAGAGAGAATGAAGTAGCAAGAAAGGATTGCTATTTGATGACTAAAAGAAGATTGAATAAGTTAATCAAATGAGTAAAAGGATCTAAGGTAGCATTTCTTGTTGATTGGTTGATGGTAACTGAAAAGGGTGTTTGTCATCCCCTTTGCAATTTAGACTATAGTGAAATTTTGCATGGAAGTGCAATATAGTCAAAATAATAGAAAAGCGGAATCTTCACTGGAAAAACAAAAGCATAAAATTTGTGGAATAGTTTAAAGATGCAAATAAATAATTGATATCAGTTGTGAGTTTTCAATGAAACTTAGATAAGATTATTAATATGTAGTAAGACCATACATTGTCAAACCACTAACAGAATGAATGAGAACTCAGTTACAATATTTCAATCATGTTTTCAAAATTAATGACTTTTAATAGTTTTCTTAAATGTAAATAAACATGTGAAGCAAAGAATTGTGAGTCTGTGATTACTTAAACATTCTGCTCTCACATCTTTAAAAATTTATATGAAATAATGGGATTAAAGAAACAATAGAGAGATATACAGGCATAGACATAGACAGCTAGACAGCCACACATACAGGTACACATTAGCCTAGTCAATGAAATGTGACCAGAGTATGACGCTTTGAAAAAAAAAAAGGGAAAGAGGCACAAGGTTAAATGTCATGTCACCTTAAAAGAGACATCACCGCAGTAGAATACTGCAGAAAACTGGACATAAAATTTTCAAGAGCAGTCTTTGGTTGTCATGTCCATGCTGTTTATTACTATTCCTCCTTCCTTCCCTTCCAGTCTGCTTCCTTCCCACCATAATGGTAAAAAAAAAAAAAAAAAAAAAAAATCATTCATTCTGAAAACACACTTGCACCAGGCTAATACTAGAAAAAGACCCCTTGTCTGCCCTCAGGGAGATCAAAGTCTAACAAGAATCCAGATAAGAAAACAGGCAATTGCAATAAATAATTATGTAAGGTGTTGTGACAGTGACATGCGTGGGTTGCTTTGGAAGGACAATCTCCTCTTTCATACTACTGGCTAGCACCGCCCTTATCACTCTATTCACTGATTACATATATTTCTATTATTATATTAGAAGTCATTTGTCTTAGTCCCTTTAGGTTGCTATAACTAAATAACACAGACCGAGTGGCTTATAAACAACAGAAATTTATTTCTCACAATTCTGGAGGCTGGAAGTCCAAGGTGAGAGTCCTTTCTGGATTACAAACATTTTGTATCCTCAGATGGCCAAAGAGGGCAAGGGAGATCTCTTGCACCTCTTTTATAAACACACTAATCCCATTTATGAGGGCAAGCCTAATCACCTAATCACCTCCCAAAGGTGTCACTTCCTTGGAGGTTAGGTTTCAACAAGTGAATTTGGGGGGGACATAAATATTCACACCATAGCCTCATTTATATTTTTCTTATTATTGTTGTTGAGAAATATTCCATAAGAAAGTTGTCCAAAAAGATCCAATTAAAAATTTACATGTTGTATGTATATTGTCTTCTTTTCAATTTTCTCCACAACCTTGATCAGTGTTTAGAAATGTTCATTTTTTCTTTGTTTCAAATACTATTAAGTCTCTATTAGATGACAGCATTTTTATAGATTCTGGGACTATAGTGCTACAGATTCCAGACAAGGTCCTTGTGGACAGAGAGCTTACATTCTAGTAAAGTCCAAAGTGGAGGGAGGACAGAAAATATACACTTTGGTCATTTCAGTTGGAATAGTACTATGAAGAAAGTAAAGCAGCATAACATGAGAGAGAGTGACAGGAGGATGCAGGGATTGTTTACTTTAAGAAGGCTGCCAGAGAAAGTATCCCCATGGAAATTATATTTTGGTTGCACTTGAATGATTTGTCTTTTATATATTTATTTTAGATATGGGCATGATACTTGGCCATAATCATAATGAATATAAGACCTTCAACAAGTAATATATAAACTGAATTATTTTCGTTAGTAAGGAAATATTCTATAGCACAGACTCCCTTGAGATCAATGGCATGAGTGAATATAACAGGAGGCAGGTTTTGAAGGCACCGCTTTTCATTCCAAGCAATAAAAGATGAAATTGACTGATACAGGAATCATATCTGAAATTCTGGTCACTTGAGTATCTTAAACACCAAAAAATAAAACAAAATATGTATCATCAGACCTGTAATGGACCTTCAAGATCTCCTAGCCCAAAGTTCTAATCCTATGAAGAAACAAGATAAGATAGATCAAGTTCCTTGTCCAAGGACCCTAGTTATTGGCAGCTATGAACTTTTCTTGGAATAGTCCCCAACTACAATGTGCTTTTATCACGCTGAATGAGATGTAGTCAACTGGGATAACCAGCCTAATGAAAACTAACAGCTGATGAATAAAAGGACCAAAATAAAAAATCATGAATTTTTTTCAATATAAAAAATTGGTTTTAGATACACCCTTCATTTTCTGTGTGTGAATATTGTCAATATTTCAAAAAGGTAAACTCTTAGCATCTGAAATGAGAGGATCTGGGTTTGCGTGCTGGCTCCACTCTTTACTCAACAGGGAGATTTTTATGTGAGTTACTCTATTCATTCCAAAATATTAACTAAACATCTACTTTGTCTCAGGCTGTGGATAAAGAAACAAAGAAAGCATGGCTCATGCCTCCAAGGAGCTTACAATCTTCGGCATCCTCCCAAGATGGTTATGAGCAAGTGAGCATATAAATTTTGTGGATGGTCTTCATAAACTGTAAAGCGCTATTTAAATGTTTCTTGTCATTAAAGACACGTGAATTAAATGTGTATGAAGTTTCTTACCCAGAGGAGGTGCTTGATACAGATTAGTTTTTGCTTCAATTTTATGTTTATCTACATATAATTAATATTTATTCAGAGATTTAATAATATATTTGTCGAGCTCAAACTACATACCACACATACCACACTACCTCCTATTCTAGGAGGTCAGGAAGAGAAGAATCAATTATATCTCTTGATTTTGATTTCATTTGGCAGGTGGTTGATGATGCAAGTCACTGAGAGGAGGAAAAAAGAGAGAGGCACAGATTGGGATCAAAAATTACATGTTGCCTCATTATGCTTGAGATGCCTACTTGACAACAAAGATGTCAAGATATTAATGTGCATTTTGTTATGTATGTTGAACATGTAGGAAAAACCTTTGCTAGATATATAAATAAGCATATACATAGGAATAATATGATATGTGAGAAAGTAGAGGCTGAAAACCTAAACTATACATACCCAAAGTTTTGCTGTGATGGAAAGCAAAGAAATGGGGCAATATCTGGATAACTAACTGATGTCAAAGGGAGATTTTAAAGTTTTTATATACAAAAAATTTCTCTCTCAAATGACTTTCAGAACTTTTTAAGCATCCGTTAACTGCTGTTGGTGTTGTTTTGTTTATCCTTGTTCATATAGTTGAAGCGATACATAAAATGCTTGCTAGCTAATGCTCATAAATAATGCAAAGTATTTGCCTAATATTGTATGATTCAATCAATATTCCAGCTGAAACAAATTATCCTAGATTAGCATCTGATTGTTTTGGGTTTTCCTAAATTGCTACCTTAAATTTTAATGGACTCTAGAAATAAAATAGGAATTTAGAAATAGAAAAAGGATCGATTTTCAACTGTAGGTTTTTCCTTGTTACTTCTTTCCTCCTTTAGTATCTATGACCACCATCTTCTCAGTTACATATTACATTTGTTTTCCCTTTCAATTTGACTCATAATTTATTATATCATCTTAATTAAAATGGCAAAAACTTTATGAATATATTCATTAGTACCAAATGGTGATTTCCTTAGTGCAAACATACTTCACTTGAAAATGACCATAGATACTTCAACAGAGTTGCTCTTTATAGAAATATATTCATAAAGAAAAATTATCAGAATGTATTGAATTCTACCTAAGAATCTAAACTAATGGTTATTGGTTGAATTTAAAATGTGGTTATATGGCAGAGGCGGGCCCCACAGATGTTCTATTTTATGTACACTATCTGTTTTTCTGTGTGATACATTTAGGGAAACCAACCATCCAGGTTTGCCCAGGACTACCCGATATGAGCACTAAAAGCCGAGTCCAAGGAACCTCTCAGTCTCAGGCAAACTAGGACAGCTGGTCACCATACATTCTATAAAGCACTTATATGTGAAAGAGAAAATACAAATTGCTTAAAAAATTTTAAATACTGTATTTAAACATTAGTAATCTATTCAGTATAATACAGTGTTCCTACATTTTGAGAGAAACAGGGTCTATGAAGTCTGTATTAAGAATTATTTCAAACCTGTTTTAGAAAGTGTGTTGGTTCAAAGAAAGAACTTACTGCTTTATAACAAAGATCTGTGATACAATTACATGATTTTATTTTTCTAAGCTACACTCTCTAAGCCTAGGCTGAATCAATACTTCTCAATTTGCTTCCAACTTTAAGGCTTTTGCAGCTAATGCAACACAAGCGTGCAAACCACAGAGAAACAAACTTCTGAAGTTTTTAAATTTGGAGTTTAGAGAAGGAGTATATGCTATAACCATTCTCTGAAGAAACAAGAAAGCGTTTTTCAAACCACAAAAGAAGCAGAAAATTCCACAGTGGTTGCTGAAATGTTGCCTACATCTTTTCTCAGCAGTGTCTATCAACCCTGATGAGTTTATAAACATCCAAGAATTTGCCAACACTTAGCATTAGATTCTTTTTTTCTTTTTTAGGAAGATTGTCCCTGAGCTAACATCTGTTGCCAATCTTCCTCCTTTTTTGCTTTTTCCTCCCCAAGGCCCCAGTAGATAGTTGTATGTCATCGTTGTGTATCCTCTAGTTGCTCTATGTGGGACGCCGCCTCAGCATGGCTTGATGAGTGGAGAGTAGGTCCACGCCCAGGATATGAACCTGCCAACCCTGGGCACCAAAGCAGAACACGTGAACTTAACTACTGCACCACCGGGCTGGTGTCTCAGCATTAGGTTCTTAATCCTCACCTCTGACAAAGATCACTTTTCACAATACAGAGAATTTCAGTAAAACCCCAAGACATGTCTTGGAAGAGTTTCAGCAAGACAGGAAAAAATGATGGTAAGGAAGAAGCTTACATGTGACCTTTCCCTTAATTTGGGGGATGGGCAATAGTCCAAAGACAAATAATCTGGTTTTGGAGATATCATCAGACTGGAAATTATTAAAGAAAAGAAAAATATTGCTGCAACAATTGGAAAATTTTCTCATCTGTCTTTCAGGGCAAAGCACATTATAGAACACGATGGAAGACATTCCAGTTGGGTCCAAATAAAAATTCAGGATTGTCAGGATACATACAAACTCAAAACTTAATTTATCTAAAACAATCAAGTAAGTTGCAAAACCAAAGCACTCTGCAAATTCATTCTTCTAGAATCACAGCATGTTAAATTCTGTCTCTGTGGCACTGTCCACCTTGTACTTCTGTTAATAACACCTTCCACATTCTGCTCCTACTGCTTCAATCCCATCTCCCCTTCTGACTAGCCAGCCTTCCTCCAACGTCTGCAAACTTATCTCAATATCTCCCTCAGTCCTGTGCTAAACTGAATGTTCTGCAATTTTAGTATGAACCATCTTACAATTTTACTATATGTCTCTGTAATTATATATATGTGTATCGTCGTCTTATAATAATAATAATAAACTTTCATTGAGTACTTTTTACATGCCAGGCATTGTGCTAAACACTTATATTTATTATTTTATTAAAAGCAATACTTCAAGGCAGTTTTTATCATATGTTCTACTTTACCTATTAGGAAATCAGAGGCTTAGAGGGTGAAGTTCCTCATTGAGATAACTAAAAATGGTGGATTGGAAGTTGTAAACCAGCTTTTACCTTGTTATATGTATTGTATGTATAGTTTTTCATTTTCTTACCAAAAGATAATACTCAATATAGGTTTCTATGGATGATTTTTAAAGATCAACTACCAGAAAATTAGGAAATGTAGTGTGACCAGAAAACTAGTCTATTTACTTACCAGACCTCTACACAAAAGTTTCTGCATTTTGTGGGCAAACATTACAGAGATAATGCAGAGATAAATTGCAGTGGGATGTCATTCACAATACAGCTTCAGGAACCTCAGAAACTTCCCAAATCTTATCCTTAAATTCCTTACAGAAAGAGTTTAAAAGCCTCTAAGCCTGCCCTAGAACAAATAGAACTGTAAAATAATAAACAAATAAGTATCTATGCATGTATATGTATTGTGTGTGTATGTATAGAATTAGAAAAACAATAAGTAGATAAATGGATCGTTAGATAGATGATAAGCAGATAGATAGACAGCAGAGCACCACGAAAAAGTGGCAGTGATTGTGATGTTACACACGGTGGGAAAATTGGTCACAAGGTAAATGGCAAAAAAAAGAAGAAATATTCACAAATATCAGGAAAAGAAAAATTACAGTGTGCATTTAGCAACCACTAAAAATGCAGCCCTATTAAAGGTATGCTTAGAGTATTGGTTCCTTTTACTGTCTAACCTTGACCAAGAATAGCAGTTTAACTTCAGTTATTATTCAGTAAGATAATCAGTTGAGTATAAAACTTATGTATAATATACTTTCTTATGTGAAAGTAATAGCCACGGGAAAAGTAGGTGTTGGAGTTCTGTCTTCTCACTACTCCTCTAAGTATTTCCAAAACAGCTTATATTTTGTTATATTGATACTCCACTTATTTATTTTTCTGTCAAATTTCAGTTAGTCTCACACTATCACACTTGTAACAGAGTACGTGTGATTCCAAATCTCATAGATTTTATTGCTGTTATTTGTTTTGTATACATGTCCAATTATAACTGTCTTTTTCAAATTTATTCCCTCTTGTAGTTCCGGCCAGATATACGAACACTATTTTCCTTCAGACTGCTGGTGCTGCATTTGCTTTTTTGTTTTAGCATGCACATTTTCATAATATTCCTTCTTAATAGTTTTTCATACACACCTCTTTGTCATTTTCATTCTCTTTGTGTGCTTGTCCCTTCTGCCAGCATTCTCCTCATACTTTATACCCTTTCCCTCTATGGGCTAGTTTTTCTTTGAGGACATTTATTTCCTATCTGTATAAAATCCATCTATCCTAAAGCAATTTCTAATTCCTTACAAAACTGAAATCCATTCCGTCTGGGCCTCAAGCTACGTTCTTAGTTTTATGTTTCTCCATGCCTGGGCCTAAATGAGGCACGAGCAGCATAATGAACTCTGACCAAATTTCAAGGATGGCTTGTGTGGCAAAGCAAACGGATTGTGCTTCCATTTCGCACGGTGACAGTAGCCAGGGGACTCCTCACTAATGTAATACAAAGCAAGCGGTGAGAGGGTCATTGGTATCAACGCTCATAAAAGATGCTCATAAAAGATGAAGAGAACTCTGCTCGAGACAGTTTCTCCTCTCTGGGGAACTCTGCTGATTACACAGTATCATTAACAAATTTTAAAATCTATTCTCAGAGATGCAAAGACTGCAAAACCACTTCTCAAAGGGAAATAGCAATGTGGTTATCAAAACTTACTTCCTTCTATTTATTCTTTTTGTTGTCAAATCATAACTTACATTTTAATCTTGCTTCATATATCACAGAGATATATGAGGTAAGATTAGAAATACAATTACAAAGATAGTCATCAGACTTACTCTTTCTGATTTTCTCCTAGAAACATACAAATAAAAAGTGTACTGGACAGGCATATAAATATTGAATCACTGCCACCTTCCATCTCAGTCTTTATTTAGAGTAAAGGTTGATGAGTGGACATTTGTGAGGATTAGCAGGAACAGTTAGCCCTGTCAGAGTGAAAACTGCATGAAAAATAATAAAGTTATTACAGATATTAGGTGTTACTATTATTATAGTACGTTAAAACCTTGTTATCACTTAGCATTGACAATGTGAAAATTAGAGCAAATTCACGAGTAATTATTGAGCACTATTCTAGATATTTGCTCCTGAACCCACAAGAAACTCACACTACTTTGTACTTGCTATTATATTATTCAGTTTGAAATAACAAAAGTTTGAAAGAATTCACTATGAATTGTAAGAAAGATTAAAGGACATTCAAAGCTTTCATGTATATTAATTACTTTTAACCCATATTCCCACAGACTTACATGAGATTAATCCAGTTCATCAACCTAGCTCTCTGTGTCACACTGCACACTGATGAGGACTAAAATATTACAATAAAGGACCTTATATGGTGGTAGTGGGAGGGAATCTATTCTACATGATTTGGGAAGCGTGAGTGACTCCTTTGTCAGGTTTCTTTATCATTGTTCCCATTCAGAACTAGATTTTTGCTCCTGGTTCTAACCAATATTTCCTTATCTCATACTAGTGGCTTCCATGTATGCTGCAGTGTAATACCTGTCCCCTGAAAGACTCACAAGGCATTCAAGGAGAATTGTCCATGTTGTGGCTTTAGGACTGAAAGACGTCTCTGATGGCAATTCTAATCATTATTTCCTGACTACAAGTTTAGGTTGGCAGAAGAGACGATCTGCTATATCATTAAAGAACCACAAGGCTATATAAAATAATCTGGCCTTTCTGAGATAACAGCAGTCATTTTTGGCCCTGTCAAGAGTAGGGTCAGGGGCTGGCCTGGCGACTTAGCGGTTAAGTTCACACGCTCCGCTGTGGCGGCCCAGGGTTCGCAGGTTCGGATCCTGGGAGCAGATCAAGGCACTGCTGGTCAAGCCATGCTGTGGCGGCGTCCCATATAAAGTAGAGGAAGATGTGCATGGTGTTAGCCCAGGGCCAATCTTCCTCAGCAAAAAAGAGGAGGATTGGCAACGGATGTTAGCTCAGGGCTAACCTTCCTCACACACACACACAAAAAATTAGGGTCAGACTCAAAAATAGCATTCTGAATATTTATCAGTAAAAATTATTACTAATATAAACAGGTTATAGCTTGAAAATAAGAAATCATGGTATCCGACCGAAACAGGTTGTAACTTGAAAACAAGAAGTGATGATATCTGATCTCATAATTATGAAAATCTACTTAAACTTTTCTGGTTTTGCTTTTTTTAAGTTTGCATGAGGAAACAATAAAGTATGAATTCAAAAGAACTTTAAACACACCTGAAATAACAACTCTCCTTGAATAGTATATAGAAAATGGAAGGCTGTTTTCTCTAATTTAGCTATAAATATTAAGTTTATAAACTAATTACTCGACCAGATCATGCATATTATGAATAACGTAGAAGGGAGGTAGAATTATTATGTCACATTATTATTTTTTATTATACTGGAATTCCAAATAATTAATATAGCTCTGTAAATATTAAACCCACTAAGAAAATTGACTCACACAGAGTGAGGAAATTTCATTATGATGAGTTCTCAAAATGGCCACACCTGTTTTATCACCCATGTTTACATAGTATTTGTTCTTTATCTCTTGTTTTGTACCCTGGTTTTCTAAAAATATTGTCATTCTAGGAGGTTCCAGGACAGGCTCATGGGAAATCAGTGAGTGAATAATTGTCTTTTCTAAATCTGATAACATTCTTGTTTTAAAAACATGTGTATGTGTTGACTGTTGATTTGTATTACATAGACTATTCCTGCCTTCTCATTTTACAACTGAAAATTAAGGACACAAATTTAAATGTATTTTTGAAATATATTAAACCATTTTTGCTAATGTTCCTCTGTTCCTCCTTTAACTTCTTGCTTCTTACATAATCTTTGAGATAAGATATAAGTAGAAGATGGAGGAAATAAAGAGTACAAAAAAGAGGTTTTATCCCTCCAAAAGCAAACAGATATTTAAAAGTGTATTGATATACACATTTAATTTCCTTTCTCCACCCAAATTTTCTCATTTGTTATTTTATGATTGATAAATTCTTGAAAGAGATTTTTCTCAGAAAGACGCATACAGGAATGTTCTACATATTAGAATAGGAACTTAAATCAAGATTAAACATATCAATAAAAGTCTGGACTGGACTTGGATCTCAGCAATCTTGACTTCAAGTCCTTTCTTTAGTCTACTGATGCAATGATTTATGAGAACCTCTAAATGAAAATATGGAAAGGAAGAGATACAGTGTTATAAAAATAAGTTATTCTGCAGTTTCTATGACAGGACTTGCTTGTCTCCTCCTTCTTTCATAACATAGAAAGTTAACATCCTCTTGTTAGCAGATGTACCTTCCTGGACTACAAACTGAAATATTTGTATTCCTTTCTGTAGTTGAGTCAGGCTAAAACAATGTTTTAGTAGAGAGTTACCGAAGAATTAATTTTCAAAAGAGCTTGTCTTCATGGTATAATTCTTGTTTAAATAAGATCATTGCTCTATGTGACTTTATTGTAAAACTGCTCCAAATTAATTGCATAAATAATTGCTTGAAATAATTGTGTCCATTGACATGCCTCCTGAGAAAATCTGAAATACTCTCCATTGAATTTGAAGTGTAACTTTTTTCCAAAAGTACACTTATTCTTTCCAATATTCTAAAATAAAATGAGGCACCATGATTTTCACAAAGTGCTTACATCTAAGGAATGATATGAGATGTAAAAGACAACACCAGTTATTTGAAAGCATCCTCAGGGGACTTATTTGAAGATTGTCATGCTACTGAATGATTACTAAATATCCTGAAGCATAGTTTAAAGAAAACACTAACATAATCAACTAAGGCTGCACACTGTTGTAACTGCAATACTTGCAAATAGAGACGCCTTAGTATTACTCAGTATTGCTCATATACAATAAAGAAACAAATGACTAAAATGTAAATACAAGAACATTGCATTTAACATGTACAATCTTTTGGGAAAAAAATCCTACACCAAGGCACACCTACAGTATGACAAATGTAACCAATTCCTGGATCTCTTTTGACTCCGAAGTACACAAATGTTTCCAAGTTGATATGTTTTATTTAACCTAAAGTATCTTCTGCACAACCTCTTCTATCAGACAAGATTTTTAAATTAATAACAGAAAAACTGGACTACCAAACATAAGCAGAAAGAGAATTATAGATATATAGTCACAGAAGGAAGAGATAAAGGGCCTGGCTTTTCATAAAATACAGAAACTAGAGAAGCAATAAGTAACAACGGTGTCCCAAAAGGTTATCTTAGGGAGAATGGGTTCTTATGGTCTTCAGCTTTTGTGTTACCCTGCAGTGAGTATTTAGGGTGAAATTGATAGAACTAACCAGAGTGGCAGGTTGGTCACTCACAGCCCTTGACAAGTGCAGGACCGGTGGGCATTTTGACTTATAGCCCCTTCAAAGTATCTCAGTGAGGGAGATTTTTTCCCAAAGCAAAACTTGTAATTCTGTTACCAGAAGAGTGAGGAATGACTGTTGAGTAGATGAAAACAATAGATGCTCACTCCTCCAATTATTTTCTTTCTAGATGACCATATAAGAAAATTAAATGTTAAGTACAGGTTAAAAACAATATGAGACAAGATCCATGCCAAATTTTCACCTGAAATGTATACATTAACCCTGCTTTAAAAGCTAATTCATCTGTCTATCTCTGTCTAGGAACACCAGACACACACACAAACATATATGCTCTGGTACAAGTAATTTTCCATTTAAATAAACCACATATCTGCTACTTCAGGAAGATGAATCATTTCATCTCAGAAAAAAACTTTTAATCTTTAAGGTCACTCTCTATACATGGGGTCCTGAAAATATTTATGTTATTAAATATATTAATAGGGTCGATTTTAATAGATATGTCTTTACAGTGATAAAAGTTATATGCACTGCAAACTAAAATTTACTCAACCTGTAAATCAATAGTAAATTGTATAACTAAAATTCCATATGTAATGATGTTTCAATTACCATCTGTTGATAAATAATAAAATGGTGACAATTTTAAAGAGATAATACATTAAACACCATTCTGACAAAAAAATATCAAAACAGACTAAGAATCCATTCAATGGTATTGGATCTTATGTATCAATTATTAATTTGTAGTAAGGATCAGAATTTTAGATGTGAAAGAGAAATACTATGATTAAATAGCAGGAGTGAATTTGATAGAACTCAATTTCTTCTGATTTAAACAAAAAGTGCAATATAACTCTATGATTATACAACTTACCAAAGGATGTTACTCAGAATATTCCCATTTATACTCATTAAATGCTTTCCTAAAACATTTGTTTCTAACCTAAATGTAAGGATAATACACAAGGTTGTTTTGTATCTTTAATAATAAAAATACCTTATTTTTGATTATATAAATAATATACACTCATTGTAAAGCAAAATAAAAGTTTAGACCATATAGAAAAGCTTATGAGAGAATGTAAGAATTATCTGAAAAACAAGAAAAATCTCACTACCACAAATCAATTACCAATGAAATTTTATGGCCATTCTTTCATGTATTTGATATCTAATTGTGTATTCATATATCTGCACTCCTGTCAAAGTTGGATAGTATAATTTAAACTTTTTTTTTTTTTGCTGTGGGCAGTTGTGATAGGCAGAATAAGACAGCTTTCACGGTTCTTGCTCTGTGGTATCCACACCTTCTATAATCCCCTCCCCTGCGGGTGGGCAAGACAAGTGAAGATGAGGGGATATCACTTCTGTGATTAAGATACTAATGAGTTGACTTCGGGTGAGGCAAAAGAGAGATAACTTGGGTGGCCTAACCTAATAATGTGAACTGTTTGAAAGAAAGTGAAGCGTCAGAGAGACCATCCTGCTGGCCCCAAAGAAGGATCATACTGCCACCATGTTGTAAGTTGCCTATGGGGACATGTGGCAAAGAAATATGGGCAACAGCTAGGACCCGAGAGAGCCCCCAGCTGAGAGCCAGCAAAACAAAACAAAACAAGAAGGGACCTTAGTCCTATAGCCACAAGGAATTGAATTCTGTCAATTGCCAGCCCACAGCCTTCAAAAAGGATCCCAGCGCCCGAAGGCAGCGCAGCACCAGGCAGAACCATGCCTGCAGCCTGGTGAGATTCTAAGCAGAGGGCCTGGCTAACCCACAGCCGAACCACCGAGCCTGAGAGTCTGGGGGAGAGTAAAACCGGGGTATTCTAAGCCATTTAGTTTGTGGTGATTTGTTGTCCATCAACAGAAAATTAATACAACTGATATTGATATGAATTTAATTTTCTTATTATTTACTTATTTTGCTGCTTACAGGTTCAATCTGGCTACAACACGCACAAGGTAAATATGTAAAAATTTAAATACGCACTTTAAACTGTGCATTTAGTAGAAATGTATTAGTAGCTATTTTACAAAAATGGTTCACTTTATACACAACTCTGTTCTGTTTTTACACCCAAAAAATACATCATTGCAACCTTTCTGAGAAAATATAAGAAAGCTCTGATTCATTTCTTTTGGCTGCAAAGTGTTCCGCGGTGTGGCACATCGTATTCAATCATTCCCCTTTTCAGATTGTTTCCAGTCTCTTTGCGCTAGAAATGGTGCCGTAATAAATACCTGTTCATGTAATATTACATGTTGGTAGCTTAATTTGCAGAAGATAGAATCTTACAAATATGATTACAAGCCAGAGAGCATATGCATCTTTTGATTTCATAGATTATGTCTGATAATATCCCAAAATATCTGTACCTATTCACATTTCCATCCACAATGTATCAGAGCACTATAGCTCTAAGTATTTTCACATTTAAATTTTAGAAATTTTGAGAAGGGAAAAAGAGACATTTTGCTTTACAATGGATTTCCCTATGTTATATAATACGATTTTCTAATTATCCATCATTAATATTCGCTGTCTTTTGAATGACTATCTTTTTGAGTTTGTTTTTTTCCGTCAAATATCTTGTGAGTTTGTTTTTTGTTTCATTAATTTCAAAGATTTGTGCATTATAAACTATCTGACCTAGAGTTGCAATATTTCTTCCATCAGTCTTCTACTTTACTTATTTAATAGTATACTTTTCTGTAAAAATACTTTTTCATAGATTCAATTTAAAAAAAAAATTATTTTAACATAGATATAACTTTCCTCTCAGAGTTTCCTCTAAGTTTTTTTTTTTTTTTAACTTGTCTTTAATCCATCAAACTTTATTTCTGAATATGCCTAACTTAACGGTCAAACTACATTTTCTTCCAGATGACTGACACTTGTGCCAACAACTTTTACTAAATAATTCATTCCTCCACTAAATTGAAATGCCACATAGATATGCATTTTTTAGTAACATTGCTAAAAATGCAACAAGGAAGACTCTCATCAAAATTATAAAGAGATTTAAAAACTTTTTAAAAAGTATTGTATAATTTTAAATTGTCTATAATGATTGGAAATAGTTAAATAATAAATATGGGAGATGCTTAAAATATCACTCATTAATAATTTATGATTACCATAATTAAAATATTATATGTTGATAGGTTCTAAATGAGGGAGACCATTATTTTTTACCATGTTAATTTGCTTATTAATTCTACCTTTGATTATTGTATTGTATGTTGTGAATTCTGTGACAAATCTATTGTAAGTAGCATGCAAACCAATCAGACTAATTTTCTGTGGAGCAGGAATCACTAGAAAGTGAACTGGAGATGACAAGATTTTTGTGGCAGAGATTGTTAGCTACTCTCCAAAATCCAGGAGCTTCTCCTCTTCCTGGAAAAAGTTCCAAGGCTCAACTGAACTTACTTGTGGCCATGTGACTGCTAGCCACATGGAATATGGGCAGAAGTAATATGTACCTGTTCCGGGACTAGACGGTAAAAACTTCCTTTGGAAGCTCTTCCATGATCATTTGCCTTTCTCAGTAGCTAATTCTGAGGGTGACCCTGAAAGCCAATGTTAACTGTGCCTGATTACCTGAAGGAGGGACACTCTGCCAACCTGTTTAAATGCCCAGCACTCTTATTTGAATTAGGAATAAACTGCTATTACTTTCAAACCATTTTATGGACATTTTTATTTGTTTATTTGTGTGTGTTAGTTTGGCTTTTGCTTTATTTTTATTTCTTGCTCAGCAAGTTGGCCTACTTTCCAACAGTTATCAATTATATGTCAATCAGTTTCCTGAAGAATTTTAGATGCATTATTTAATTTAAACATTTAGGAAGACTCCAAAGGAGATGCAATAATATTCTGGGAATTACAAACAGAAATGTGCAATATAATGTTATATGTCAATTATATCTCAGTAAACAAAAGAAATGTGCACTTTCAATTCTTCGTATATTATTTTCTTATTACTATGTTATTATTTTATCCCACTATTTAATGAATAAGATATTAGAGGACCTGGTAAACACTACTCTTAAAAAGGGAGATAATATTAAAAATCATTAGAATGGTTCAAATTAAATATATTAAGAATGCTGAGCTGGAGGAGACCTTGCATATCCATTTTAACTCCTTCAACAAATGCTTCTTGAGTGCCTAAAGCAGTATTCTAGGCACATTTTTCTGGGCAGAAGATAAGGAGTAGACCCCCATTACAACGGAAAAGACAACATTTTACAGATAATAAACTCAGATATTTGTTGAAGCTATGGAAATAACTAAGTTTGGAAACTTTCCTTAGGTCACTTAAAACTTATAACTTACAACTAACAAGTGACGAAGCCAGTATTGGAACGCAGGTGACTTGACTTGAAAGTGTACCCTCTTAAACAGAATGCTATGCTGAGTCTCTCTCTGCACTTTTATATGGCTATAGATACACTCACCTGGATACTTAGCTGCTGGCATTTCAAGTCTTCCAACAGGACTTTACACGATGATACCTTAACTATCAATCCAAGACAAGCTGGGAAAATCAGACGATGAGGCGAGGTGGGGTACAAACATACAGGCCAGATGTAGGAGCTGGCTAGACTGAGGAGAGGCCCAGAAGTTTGCAGCTACTATGGAGTTCAGAGCGAGTCTAGTTGAAGAGTCAAGAGGTGTACAGCTACTAAAGTATAAGCAGACCATTGATCCGTTACCAGAAGAGAGTCAGGAGTATGTAAGGCATACAGTGAGACAGTCATTTGAGAATCAGTAAAGTAATCAGAAAACAGATCAGAATGTTTCACAGACAAATCCTCTTAGGCCAGAAGCTGGTAAAGAGCTAGAACTCTGGAAGCAGAGTAACCCTACCTTAATACAAGTGATATATATATATATATCATATATATATATGAATATATATATATTCTTTTTTGCTAGATAGTATAATCTATTTACTAGATATTTTAGATATATCACTTCAATTCACATCACAATCACAAAAAAGCATTCAACTGGTCATATCTAACTACAAAGAAAGTTAAGAAATGTTGGTTGTGTGTCCAGAAGAAGAGGAAATTGATTTTGCCACAATGCTTATTGGGTTACTCTAGAGCAAAATTCAGTTCCAGAGTTGACCATTACCTGATCTACTCAAACTAGGCTAGACCTCCAAATTTAGGGATTGAGACATGAACAAATCCTGGCATTAAAACTTTTTTGTTAGGATATGAACTATTTCACATTAATAGAGATGGGAGTGTTTGGAAAATTTATTCTGTTCTCTTTCATTTTTCACTTGAATAGTGTTTTCTTCTGTTGTTTTGAGTGTAGTTCTCTCCTGCCAGTCATTTGGGACTTTTAGTAACAACTTTAGCTTCTTGACTTTAAATTAAAATACTTTGCTCCATGCAGACACACCTGCAAGTAGAGACCATATATCTGCAATGTAAATTACCAACATCATATAATGTTGTGTTAAGATAGGTAAAAAGTGCTACGCAGGAGTCAATGGACTGATAAAAAAAAAAGGCAACCAAAATGTAAATTCTCCTAACAATAATTTGCTTTATGGCTTTAAATATGAAATACTTGTGCTTCAGCCTGACCATTAAAGGTTTCCACACACCTAAATTATGCGGGGCTAATTAGCATCCCCAAAAGACAGTCAACAGGAGAATGTGAATGATACTAAAAAATGAATGTATGTTTCTATCAGAATAAGAACAATGTTTAAAAGAACGTGCATCACTGTTTTTGGAAATTAGAATTATATGATTTAAAAGTCTTACAAAGTATTATCCTTTAAGGTCTCCTGTCATAAATTTCACAAAAGAAAGCAAAATATAGCATGTAATTTTTGGATAATAAATTAAATTAAGCCTCCATCCTTTTCTTGGATATACCCAGTAGCCAACTTTTGGAAATATTATTATTGTTTATTAATGATGCATGTATGCAAAGAGGAGCAATAGTAAGGCTTGTAGATCTGATGGGCATAGAGACTCCAAGAGAAATTATTTTAAAGGTTCCCTTTGAAGAAATAGAAGAAAATTCCTATCCTCCAATAAAAAAATCAAATGTCATATGGTATCAATCCTTCCCTGGCTGGAACATTCTCAGCAGGGAAATATGGCACTGAAAATGATTGATGAATTTCATCTCATACTTAATAGGTCTACCTTCAAGGCCAATTGCAAAGACACGAGTTCAGTGTCCTGAAACACACAGCTACCTGACATCAGTACATAAATTGGAAAAATTTCTCCCCATACAATCTTAAGAAATGTACTCCTCTAGATAAACAATTTTTACCACTCTATTTTTTGTCCCTTTGTTTTTAAAACCTAAAAATATACAGTATTTTTATTATAGTTTTCTTATTTTTCTAAGTTTGAAGCAACTTGTAAAATTAGCAATTAAATTAAGAGAGGACGGACAAGGTGACCTGTTTACCCCAACTTTCCTATGTGTAGCCATTTGTACTTTCAATAAAATGAAATCCAATTACAATGAAAAAATATTTGATGTAAGAAAATTTTGTCTGGCAAGAAAAACATAATTGTTGAAGGTAAAAAAAATGATAGAGGATGTGAATATTAAAATAAATTAGTGCAATAGGAGGTAAGTTAGAGTATACAAACAGAAGGCACAGGAAAAAGGTTAAAAGGTGTGACTTAGGAAGAGAGGGAGAGGAGAAAGTGGCAAAAATAAAAAGATAAGTCAAACAAATCCAGAATGTCCAGTATCTCTGTGCGTCACCTAGCATTCCATATATTGGGAGGAGTAGAAACTACTCTGCCTAATCAATCGAAAATCACATTTATAAGAATGTATTATTCCTACATAAACAGAGGCTTTATTTTGTTCCTGCATATAGAGCTATACCTGGGACATGGCAGACTTCAACAAATATTTCTTGGATGAATGAACAGATGGATGGATGGACAGATTGATAATGGACAGACAAATGGATGGATCCTCTCAAAAAGAAAATTTTATATGCTCTGATTTTACTCTTTGGAAAACACATATTTCCAGCCTTTTCTTTGCTAACTTAGCTAAAGAATGACAAAATCTTGGGACCAGCTCCATGGCATAGTGGTTAAGTTCGGTGTCTCCACTTCTGCAGCCCAGGTTCGCTTCCCCAGCGTGGACCTATACCATTTGTCGGGAGTCACGCTGTGGCAGTGACCCATGTACAAAAAATAGAGGATGATTGGCACGGGTGTTAGCTCATGGAGAACCTTCCTTAGCCAAAAACAAGAACGAAAAAATCTCGTTCCCTGAATGAAATAATATTCAAAAATGCTACTATATCAACAATTTTGTTTATCTGGAGATAAAACATATCTCTGAGTGCTGACAGATGGTTTAGTACAATTATATGATAAAATTTATTTTAGGAGAATCACAATTGTAGCATAAGTACTTTTTGTTTATTCTGATAGTAAACATTTAATATATATCCTCCTGGAAACAAGAGAGCAAGAGTTACTTAGTAGTAAGTGCTTAAGAGCACTAATGTATCTTTAAATAACAGTACCCAGTCATGCACATAATAGCTTAAAAAAATATATAAATGGGAAGAAAGAGGACCCAGGGGTTGATTTATAATGGGATGTTAAGCCTTTTAGCTCAAGGTCATCAGTTCAGATCTGATCTAAGACATCAGTCTTGGACATATTTGCCAATTGGTAAAAATAAATAATTTATTCCCTCAAAAGGCAGTGTTATTAAAAAGTAAGATGGACCAGGGCTCATATGAGAGAGTCACATAGTTGTGATTATTCAAATGACAAAGAATACTTATTGAGTATCTATGAGCCCAGCACTCTGCACCACAAACATATCCATGTGAAACTCTACCTGTTCATTTACTAGAGATCTTCACATTTAAATAGTGCTAGATATTAATTTGCCCTTAAATTCACTTTAATAATAAAATAATAAAATACATAGGGTTTTGGAAGAGTCACTCTTATGTTTAACCATAAAATTATAGTTTAAATGATTACACTAGTGTATTGGTAATATAGATACAAAATAATTGGAATATACCTAAAATATCTCGTGGAGATAATATAAGTCATTGGTCAATTCTTTCACTTTACACATGAGGAAAGTGATTTCTATAGAGTCTAAAGCCTTGACCCTAGTGCTGCCCAGTAGTGGCTGGTAGCTGAAATTTCAGGTTTAGAATCCACGTCTCATGAATTCTACTAGTCCACTGTTTTCCACATCTGTGAGGCCTTGTTACACCAAGAATTACGAATATAAGTGAAAATAAAAGCTGACTGGAAAATGCTCTATGTGATTCCTCTATTTTAATTTTATTTAATCTGAAATCATTCTCCTACTTGGTTGTGTTTTTTTAGAGATTAAAAATGTTTTGTCTCCTACTTGTTTTTGATTCCCATAATTTTCATAAGGTTGAAATTACATCCCTCCAGCAACATGGAACCTTCTTAGACATTTTGTGTGGGCTGTGAGGTACCGTTCTATAGTATAATCCAATATGCCCTTATAAATACAGACAAGACTCCCACTTTGATGTGTATAAAATGGCATCTGACACTAATGATGAAATCTTAGGGGAAAAAGCATTTAAATCCAGAAGAAAAACACATGCGATCATTTTCTTCTTGGAGTTAACAAACTTCAGATGATTTATTCCCTAATTATTTAATGCCCTCATATTTTAATGACCTTTGAACAGATGCTAAGGAAGCTGCTATAATGTCCTTTCAAAGAAGATTAAAAGTCAATATAAAGGCCTTAGTGCTTGGCACATAGTAGGCATAAAATACCTTTTGTAGCTAAATTTCTTCTGGATCTTCTTTGCGGATAAATGTATTTTATTTTAAAAGTGTCTGAAATATAGAATACTATGACAGATATCAAGCTTCAGTAAAAGGATGCAAATTATTCCATAAAAAATATATCTTTACTTGCTTAGTGTCTGAGAATAGTATGAGGGATATTAATAGCTGCTTTGCACCCATTGTATATATTACTAGATTTAGTGAATAGCATACAGAATCTATTAATTATGGAAGTATTTTGTCATAATATTCTTCTGGCAGATTTGAAGAAAATAAATTACAAACTGTACAAAGTATGTATGAGGCTTGTTCTGTCTTATAATTCATAAGACTGTTTTGTGCTTTCTGTTGCTATTTTTTCCGATATCATTATAGTCTTCCATTGTCACTTAGTTTAGCCAAGTTTAAAATAAATATTAATAAATTTTCCATATCCTCTTAAGTACTATCCTTCACAAGAGAAAACAACATAAAATATTTTATTGTAACAATTATTTTTCACAAGCATCACGTAAATATTGTAGGGCATTATTATAGAGCATTTATCTTGTTTGGACAATGGCAAAAGATCTGGGAAGTGTCTGATCTGTGGTCATGGAAATCTAAATAGCTGTTGCTGTTTTAAGAACCCAAAATTGGTGATAAAATATTATAAGTTCTGAAAAAATTATCTATAAGCAAGAAAATTTCCTCAGAATAGGATATGGCTAGTCTTCAAAACCAGATGACCTAGGGCATCTCAGTGAACTATTGCCATTTGCACATGAATATTCTTCATTTCCCTTACTTTCTTCACATATTCTTTCTCTAGTGAGTTTTTTTCTTCTACTCTCTTTCAAATACTCCATTTCTCCAAACTTGCTTCTTTGACCTCCTTGTGGTCTCTTAATATAATCTTTATGTCTATATCCCTGCTACAAAGTTACACAAAATGCATACTAATGTGTGTATAATCATATGCCTCCAATTAATAGATCAATCAATCAAGGCCAACACATACGCATAAAATATAACATATATTTAACACCTAAATGTTAATGTTTAATGCATGTGACATATAAATGTACATATACATAAACGTATGTATACATATGTAGTATAAATTCATTCATAAGGAAATGTGTATTTTTCAAAACCCAAAACAATTGAAAAGGAATTAAATTTATTTATGTTGAGCAAACACATGGAATAACACAATTATGTCATGTCCCACTAAATTATCTAAAGAGGAGACAATGAGAAGCAAATCAACTCATGTTGGGGGCACTAATATCTTAGAAGATGAAGATGAGCCAAGAAGCTAAAAAAAAAGGAAAATAGCTTGAAAGTCTGCTAAAAAATCATTGAGCACCTAGGTCTCCATTCTGGCTCACAAGTTACGAGATGATTACTACAACACCTCATCTTCCATGAGAATAGAGGCTTTTATCTGGAGATGTTGAATTAGAAGAACTATCAACTTGGGGACACCAGGTAGAGACTTTTTAAAAGAGGTTCAGGGTGAAGAAAAGGAAAATAAATGAGTGTTGCATATTGAACTGTAGCGACCTTAGCTCCTTTCACTAACCTGCTCCTAGAATGCCGGAGGCAAGTGTTTACATTTTCCAAACTGCCATCCTCCCTTTCCAAGAAATTTGGAGGATTCTTCTCTGGAAACACTAAATAGCCACAGGGAAAAATAAAATCTCCATAAAATTTCCTTGAGCATAGTAATTCTCCACTGTAAAACCCACCAGTCCCTAAGCCACACATGTGCATAAACACATGCCAAGCTCCAAAACAATTTTAAAAAAGAAAATTTAAAAAAAGAAAATATTATCAAAGAATTGGAGTCTATATTAAAAACAATCAGCTAAACATTCTAGATCTGAAAACCACCATATTTGAATTTAAGAATTCTTTAGATGGGAGAGCAAATTTTGAGGAAGGGCAAGAATCTTTGTCTGAAACAATGTTATTTGATTAAAATAATGAGTTTTAAGAAAGCTATGAACATGAGCCATACCAAAGCTATGGGAAGAAAAGGGAGTAGGTACTGGGAACTAACTCATGTGAAGAACAACTGATAATGTTGGATGTGTTTTGCACAAAGAGCCAAAGATTAAGGCAAGTCATAATAACCAAATTCAAATATTTGAATCCCCATCATATTGGAGCCAGATAATTTATTTTGGTTTAGAGAATAAATATAACCAATAAACAGAAATGGTAGGGAAAAGATTTAATCTGAATGTGAGAAAATGATTTCAACGATACCGTATACGGCAGCAAATTTTCAAAGACTGGATATATTCAAGGAGGTAAAGATATCTAAAGATAACTTGCTAGAAATGTCTCATTACTATTTGGAATGTCCAGCAAGATAATTTCTAAGGACCTTTTAGAATTTTGTCCTATGTATTATGATTGATACTAATGAGGGATTCGTCACAAGTATTTAATAAAATCCTGATTTTTGTGGACTTTGACACTGAAATATTATTTTGATGGTTCCCGCTTCATCCTTTTCCTTATGCTTTTCATTTACAATTAATGATGAGTTTTTATCAATTTCTTGTGATATACATGTAAGTACATTTAATTGAAGATTAAATACAGATACAGAATTCTGAGAATAACAAGCTAAACATAATTAGGGATTAGAGCTTTCAAAATGAGTTAAGGGATTTTAAATTGTTAGCTCAGAAAAACCTCTCTAAATTTTTAAATATGCATTTCCTCATTTCTTAAGGAAAATGATTTTATGCATGAGAAGTTGCCTTTAATTAAATCAAATCCTGTATAAGATTCACGGGCATAGTTTATTTGAATAAGCTCTATTAAATACAGAAAAGTTTACACATAAAGCAATTTTCAATGAAAAGAAACTGAATATTTTTTGAAAATATTTTTCCTGCTTACTCTTTTTATCAGTATTATATTACTTTATCTTTACTTATTTTGCTATTTCTTATGTAGATCTCAGCATATCTTCATCTATTTTCCTTTTATTCTTTATTTTTTCAGTGGTATCTTCAGTCTTCCTTAATGTTTTCTTGAGTCTTAACAATTTATTAAGAGATTACTGGATATATTTTCAGTGCAGTGCTGGGCTTGACATTTCTATCTCCTGGGTTATTTTAAACCTCTTCAGCCTATGATTAACTTGTAGAATTTGTCTGGTAGAGATGCAAATACTTTCTTTCCAGGGGAAGTAATAACCCTACAGATTACTTGTATGGCCTTGTTGGACATTAACCAGTTTTGTACGTAACTGAACAGTCTTATCCCAACATTATCTATAAACACCTGGGTTTTCAAACGATCTTTGAATCTCTCATAACCCTTACTGGTTCTTCATTAATCAATTACTAGAATAAGATATTTGACACTTTACTGTTATGTTTGCATGAGAGTCACAATTCTTCACTCTGAATATTGCACTTTAACTTTGAGAACACTTTCCCTAACATTAGCTAATGTCCATTTATGAGGCCTTCAAGGATAAAACTCTTCTAGGCATTTATCTGCTTCTCCTAATCAAATCATCTGTTTTCACCTTATGGGCATTGAATTAACATACTCCATTGACCTCTTCACTTTATCTACTCTAAAACCCAAAGCCAAATATTTAGTAGCTTGTCCTTAGGCGTGTACAAATTATTAACACATTTACTTACTGGTGCTAAAACCTCTTCCCTATATATTTATTTATTCATTTATTTATCTATAGTTGGACGATATCCTTGCTGAACTACCTTTATTTATTTTATCTTGCTGACTGATTACTCATCTCAATTAACTTATCTGAAAAATTCTATTTCAAGTGAGCTAAAAATATAAATAAGCATATAAATAGATTGATCTATAGAAAGACAGATAAATGGGTGGATAGATAGGTTGAAACATAGATATATTGGACTCAGTAAGTATCCTTTAATTATCTGTGTACAGTAGAAGTTCACTAAGTTCATTTAAAAAACGTTCTACACACAAAAATAATGCCAGGATCCCCAAGACCAGAAGAATCTGAAATAAACAACTAACTGCATTTCCTTCCCAAATGAAGGTTTTTTAATTCAAATACCTTTGAACTGGAGGAAGTGAAGGTGACAAATTTTAAAGTATGTCTGAAGTTTTCATTATTAACAGAGTTAATGACTTAATTTCCTAATTGGTAACGTGTTTTGCAATATAAATTAAGTACAGAACTTTATACATCCCAAGAATGATAAGTGAAGTCACCGTGCCAGTGACCAAGTTACTTTATTACTACATCCTATCGGCCTTGCTTATGTGAGGGCTTGGTACCTATTTAAACAATTGTATGTGTAACTGGCCCCAAGATATCATCTCTCTATGATGTTACTCATGTTTTATTTTAAGAGAAAACACAAATACACACTCATTTACTCACACATTTATCTTTTGCATTTCTGCCAGAGCGGAGGTGATGGGAAGCTCATCTTCATGGAAGACCCATTCCTGATATAGACAGCCAAGTCACTTGGTGTGGTCCATGGATCATTAAGAACTAAGTATATTTATTCTTTCCACAACTTCAATTTATTTCATTTCTGTTGACTACCCACATATGCCCCAAGGATATAGTAAACACATGAGAAGCAATAGAAAAAGAACTTTTCAAAAATATCCTTTAAAAAAGTCTTTTATATTTAAAATTATCTGCAAGTAGTCTAACCAAATGTAAATTGTAGGTGAATTGATTAAATACACAAATATGACCCAACTTTTCAATAAAATGTGCTGTAGTTCTCTGGAGAATTAATATTAACTGCATTGTATGTTATTTTATCAGGCTGAAAATTGTATATGGGGTATAGTTACAATCAAGTAAAATAGCCTATGTATAGAGAGAAAACTGTAAGGAAATATACCAATTTATTTTAATAAAGTCAAAATTAAAATGCATTACATTTTACCAGCCTCTGACAGAGGGCTTAACCAGTATATATATAGCTTTAAACAAAATTACAAAGACCCTCTCCTGTGAACATGCTTAACAATAACCAATTTAACCTCGTTCCTTCTTTTGTTTTATATTCTCTTTTTTTCCATTGTGTGTCACAAATATCTTTCTCCTTGAAGAACAATGAATTAATAACCAACAATATTCAACCCTTAGGAAGCAATAATCTCAAATCAGATCACATTCATTTTCATGTGGAAATTAATGTTTAAAAAATTTGAGGATCTGTGAAGTTATATCAAATACATTTTATTTGAACAGACACCACACCATATTTTCATTTGGGGCTTTATTTTTTAATCATATTTTAGATCCAAGTTGAAGCTGAATCACATGTGAAAATGAGATATGTTCTATTTACAATTATAACTACTTATCTTTCATCTAAAATGTTTCAACTGAAATTGAAATAATCCAAATTAAATAGGACTTCAGAGGTTCTCAACCTTGGATGCAGAGTAGAATAACCTGGGAGGTTTTACTTGTATTCTGATGCTCAGACAATACACAAGACCAATTAAATCAAATCCCAGGGGTTTTTTTAAAGCTTGTCAGGTGTTTCCAATATACAGTTAAGATTCATAAGAATTACTTGACAATGCACTAATTTTTTCTTTTCTTTTTGAGGTCTACCTTACATACAATTTAACAAGCAAACTCCTATTCATGCATCTCAGATGCTGCAATACCCATGCTCTCTGACCATATATAGCATGTTTTAAGGTAACAGCCACAAAAACTACTGAAATTTCACATATTCAGGGAGAAAAAATATACATATTTCTGATGGTTTCTTCTGACTGTTAGTGATTCTTTCCTATATTCAAGAGTGTTCCCCCCCCCTTTGGAAGGGAGAAGGCTGAAATTATTGTGCTAAAATCGAACTCCTCTATTAGACAAAGGAAAGAATATTAGCTAGAATGCAAATATTCCATTTTTAGCAGAATTTGAAAAGAAACCACTTGAAACTCTCCATTTTTTTTTAATTTTAGAAAAAGTTATTAAGGCATTTGACCTTCTTCTTGGCCAGATGAATCATTCCTACAGTTTTCCAGTTCTGTGAAATTTATAACCATACTGCCTGTAGTAGTCATAAATAAAAAGGTTAATTAACAGTGGGAACTTTTTATTAATTTCCTAGTAATGTTGCAAGTGCTATGATTGCATTTTATCCTTCAACAAAAAAATTTACTTTCTTTCCCTTTCATTGTAGGATTTCACTCTTGACTGGAATTGTATTAACAATAAATATAAATTGCTACTTTATCCAAGTTAGAAATAATTATGCAGAAGAGCGGGACCATGAGAAATTAATAATAATAAAAAAATTCTTAGACTTGAATTTATGTTGAAAAATCAAGGCCACAGTATATAACACTCTTTATATGTGTAAAGGTAATGCTATATCTAAATACCTCCCAGTTAGTGTGCTTGTATTTTTTGGTTTTTAATCAGTAAACTTGATTTGTCTCCCCACACTATTTAATGTTGACCAAGGAATACTGCCCCAAGAAATGAAAAAGATATGTCAAAGGCAAATCCTTTATACAGAGGAAGAAATTGTTGAAAGTCTATCCTTTATGACAAGGGAAATTTGAAGACTAAGGTAAATGGATGAAAAGTGAAGGCGTTAGATGCCAAGGAAGTCTTGGACCAGTCATCTGGCCGAGGAGATGCCAAGTATGAAGCCATGATGACGGGAAAAGATGGCAGGACCCAGGGTCAGCTGCAGTAGATGTTGTGCATGCTCAAAGGCTAGTGGGACCAGTTTTATCCTGGAAGATATATCAAGAAGATGATGATGACAACAATGAAGAAGGCAGAGGGGGAGGGGGAGGGAGCATGGGGAGGGAGAAAAAGAAGAGGGGATGAGGAAGAGGCTCTAGAAACCTCAGCCAGACGTCAGCTGAAAAGGATAATAAATTGGATTGCTGCCTCTACCTCATCACCAGAGGATTGATATTTCTCTCTCTCCCTCTCTTTCTTTCTCTCTGTCTCTCTTTCCCCCCTCCTTTCCTTCCTCCCTCTCTTTCATTTCAGGTGGGATTTGTCTCAACTATCTCCATATTCTCGATCACCATATCTAAAAGAACCCCCATCCCCATTTATTCGTCAATCCTCTTCCATGGTTCTGTTTCACTGGTAATTTCCTGACAGTTATAGGTTTATTGTCTCTCCATTCTACAATATAAGCTCAATAAGGTAGGGACTTGGTTTTGCACTCAACTACATCCACAGTTTTTAAAATAGAATGTGGCACAAAATAAGTGCTCAAACACATACTCAGAATGAATAAATTAATAAATGAAGAGGAAGGGGACTGGCATTTAAAAATTTTAAATCTAATTCCACCCATGCAGCCAAGTTACCCAATAGAATGAAAGCTTGTGAAGAAAATTATATAGCTCACAGAAAGTAAATCAACTACAAGTTCTTTGTACTGTAAAATATAATGTGAAAGTGTGTTACTCATATGACTATGCATACAGACTCTGTATGTGAATGTATACATATATATGTGTATATATATACATATACATGTATGTATACATTTATATATATTTATGTATATATAAATATATATAAATGATTTATTATGAGGAATTGGCTTATGTGATTATGGAGCCTGAGAAATTCCACGATCTGCCATCTGCAAGCCGGAGACACAGGAAGGCCCATGGTGTAGTTCCAGAAGCATGGTTCCAGAAGCATGGTGTAGTTTTGGCAGAAACACTACATGCAGGGAAGGCAAATCTGCATCCACAGTAAATCTCTATTCCAGTAAGGACAAAACACTGCCCTTTCCATGATGGAAGTAGTCCAATGTAATCAAATTGCCACCAGGAAGCTGGCCAATCACCCTGGGGAATTGTGCCATATTGGGGACTCAGTGTTGGTCTCTGCTGCCGGCAGATTGAATACTCAGTAGTGGCTATGGCCAGGTTGGCCTTGGTGAGTGAATATCCACATTGTTGAGCCCATGCATAACCTCCATCCCTGCCACCAGGGCCACTTTGTTAATGAGCCCATCGGGTGATGATAGGAATGGCCGGGGAAAGAGGCTGACTGGTATCCACAGAATGGGTTATCCTACCCACTTGATTATTAAAATCATCCTTTGCTGAGGTCACCCTTTGCTGAGCATTCATAGGAGACACAGATATCTTCATGGTTCTTGCCCATTCAGAGAAGTCTATCAACATACTTCTTCCCCAAATTTCCTTGTAACCAATTTTCCAATCATGTTCCTTCAATTTCCCTGACCATACAGCAAAACCATTGGCCATAGCTCATGAATCAGTGTATAATCACACTTCTGGCCATTTCTCTTTCCAAAGTGAACAGCCACATGCTGGAAGTACTGCTCATTGGAGGGATTTCCTTTCACAATTGTCCCTCAGGGATAAAAAGGGGCAATAGTGCTGCAGCTGTCCAGTTTTCAGTGGTGCCTGTATATCATGCAAAATCACTGTAAACCAGGCCCAAGTCTTCTCTTCCTCTGTCAGTTGACTCTAGGGTACTCCCCATGAGGCTATCGGTGCAGGCTGGAAGAGAGAATGAAATGTAGCAAGAGTGGGGACCATAGGCATTTGGACCACTTCTCCCTGTTACTTACATGTTCCTTCAGAGTCAACTCACACTCAATCACATATATACCACTTTCATTTTATGATGATTTGATGCTGTGCATGCTCAACTGTATGGCTTCATAGGTCAAATAGCACTCGGTTCATGATGGGCAGCTCAGATCGCAGAGTAACTTGGTGGCCCATGATTAAGCGTTCAGTCTCTAAGTCCCAGTAGCTGGCCAAGAGATGTGTTTCTCAAAAAGAGAGCAGTTATCTGCAGAGGATGGCAGGGCTTTGCTCTAACATCCTAAAGGTCTGCAATGAGATTCACCTATAGAGGCCTGCCAGAGGTTCCAAACAGAATCCTTATCTACCACTGACACTTCAGACACCATTGGATCTACTTGATTGTATGATCCAAGCAGCAGAGCAGCTTGCACAGCAGCCTAGACCTGTTATGAAACCTTCTCCTGGTCTGGGCCCCACTCAAAACTAACAGCTTTTCAGGACACTGGGTAAATTGGCCACGGTAACACATTTCAATGAAGAATATGTTGCCTCCAAAATCCAAAGAGGCACACCAAGTGTTGTGACTCTTTTGGTTGTGGGGGTGGCCAGATACAACAACTTATCCTTCACCTTAGAAGAGATATCTCAATATACTTCCCACCACTGGATCCTTAGAAATTATACTGAGCTAGAAGGTCCCAGAATTTTTGTTAGATTTATTTCCCACCCTCTGTCATGCAAATATCTTACCATAAGTCTAGAGTAGTTGCTACTTCTTGCTCACTAGGTCCAATTAGCATACATCATCAGTGTTATGGACCAGCGTGATATCTTGCAGAAAGGAAAGGTGATCAAGGTCCCTGCAAAGTGAATCATGACATAGGGCTGGAGAGTTGATATACCTCTGAGGTAGGACAGTGAAAGTGTATTGCTGGACTTGCTATCTGAAAGCAAACAATTTGTTCAAGCATTGAAACCACATTTGGTACAGCAGCCACAACTGGAGTTACGACCTGGTAAAGCTTATGATAATGTACTGTCATTCTCCAAGATCTACCTGTCTTCTGTACAAGCCAAAGAGGAAAACTGAATGGGGATGTGGTGGGAATCACCACTCATGCATCCTTCAAGTACTTGATAGTAGCACTAATCTCTACAATCACTCCAGGAGTGTAGTATTGCTTTTGATTTTCTATTTTCCTACATAGAAGCAGTTATAATGGCTTCTGCTTGGCCATTCCCACCATAATAGTTCTCACTCCACAGGTCAGGGAAATAACTATGAGCATTCTGCCAGCTGCTGAGTATATCTATTCCATTTATGCATTCCAGAACTGGAGAAATAACCACTGAATGAATTTTGAGACCTACTGGGCCCACTGTGAGATGAACCTGAGCTAAAACTCCATTGATCACTTGACCTGCACAAGCCCCTACTCTGGTGGGGCAGAGTGACAATTGGAGTCTTCTGGAATTAGTGTCAGTTCACAGCTGGGGTCCAGTAGTCCCCAAAAGGACAGTTCCCTAATGCACAGTTATCCTTAAAGAGGCCATCAGTCCCTTTGGGAAAGGCTGGGAGAAGGATTAACAGTATAAATTTTCAGTAATTTACCAGGATCCATCCTCAAGGGAACCCAACCTCTGCTTCATTCAATGGACTCTGAATCTGTAACCTGGCTCAAGTCTGAGAATTAGTTGAGGGACCATGACTCTGTTTTTATGATTCAGGTTAAACTTTTGTTCACTTGACCTAGAATTTTTCTGCTTATACAGACCAAGTAAGAATTTAGCAGATCTCCTATCTACTTCACTTCTAGGAACACCATGATCAACTAGCCAACACCGTAAGTCTGCATGAATCAGACTATTCTAATTGCAGCTTTGACTCTGCTGTCCACTATGCTAACCACATCGACCTTGCCTTTGGTGACTGAGTACTCTCATTTTGCCCCTGCCACCTAGAGACCCAGTTACATCCATTGCATTTGGGTTTCCCAACCCAGTGGCTGCAGTTCCCACTGTGAGGTCTGGCCTACAAAGAGCGATCAGAGAGTTCTTCAAGAATGCCAGGACTCCTATCACAAATTTATTTCTCACAGTATTGGTGAAAGATATGTCTTGTGGACCCTCTTAGAGTGGGTATGTAGTTCTTAAATGACAAACCCATTTTAACATTCAACACCCCTAAACCTTTGAATCCCTTGCTTTACATTAAACGTAGACAGATCTCGCATTTCCAGTTTACTCACTGTAAGCCACCTGTTGGCTCATGTTTCAACCAACCAAACTGATAGAGCCCTTTCTAACTCCTCAAGTTGCAATATTAAATGCAGAATCTCTGTTTAGTGAGCCCATATCAATAAATTCAGCCAGATCCAACTTTATATTCTTCCACCACGATCCCACACCCTTAGGATTCATTCCCACACATGTTCCCTGGATTTCTGTCTGTATAAACCAGAAATAGTCTTTTTGGAGTGTAGTGCACCTTCTCATGGGTCATACTTTGTACCTCACCTTTAGAGGCCTGCTAGGACTAAAGTCCAGTTATAGGTCTAGAAGCAAAGAAGGGTAGTGGGGATAGGTCCTGAGGATAATCAGCATTGTCTTGCTTGGCACTTGCCTCTGGAGAGGCCGTTACAGTTTCCTCAGATGACACAGGGTAATTCCCACAAGCATCAGATGACAGGGATGGAGAGGTGGATACTGTTGGTGGTGGGGAAGACACTTTTGCTAAGGATGGGGAGGCTGCTTCCACTGGGGGTAAGGGGACCTCTTCCACTGGCAAAGAAAGCTCATCAAAATTTAGAGACTCAACGTTTCCAGCTTCATCAAGGTCTTCCTCCATCTCCTACCTCTGCTTACAAGATTCCATTCTTTTCTAATCAATGCCCTCAGTTTAACAGTAGGCATCCTGTAAGACTGTGAATTCAATTTATGTTGTAATTCAGCCAGTGCAGGATGAGATTCTGCTTTGATTTTCAGTAATCTCAGCCCTGAGGCTATAGGAGATAAAGGTCTCCTTCAGGGAACACACAGAAGCTTTTAGGTCATTTATGCAGTACTTGAGCTGGAAATTCAAATCCCTGAGCTCATCCTTTCCTTTCACTACTTTGTCCAATAACATTAGGAGCAACCACTCAATCTCATTATATTCATTAGTTTTCCACAAATATTCATAAGTATCATACACATAGTCACATAGCTCCTTGCTTCTTACAGGTAGTTGATTAGGAGTATTCAATGCAGATATTTTGTGTATCTCTACTATCAGTTCATGCTACGGACTATTAGTGCTGTCTTTACTACTAGAAATAAAGCCATTAGCATCTTTAAATCTAATCAGATTAAAGAGCCAATTCCAGAAACCCCAGAACCAATTCATAAAACTTATCCTTAAAATTCTGTTCCTCTAGAACCACTCATTACCAAAATCGCCAGAAAAACAAAACCAACAGGATATATAGATATAGATCTATATCCATATCTCTACCTATCTATCTATCTACATACCTATCAAAATTTTTTTTTTCTTTTTTTGTGAGGAAGACCAGCCCTGAGCTAACATCCGTTGCTAATCCTCCTCTTTTTGCTGAGGAAGACTGGCCCTGGGCTAACATCCGTGCCCATCTTCCTCTACTTTATATGGGACGCCGCCACAGCATGGCTGACAAGCAGTGCGTCGGCAGGCGCCCGGGATCCGAACCCGCGAACCCTGGGCTGCCAAGCGCGGACGAAACCGCTGCACCACCGGGCGGCCCCTATCAAAATATTTATTATAAGGAATTGGCTTATGCAATTATGGAGGTTGAGAAGGCCCACAATCAGCAGTCTGAAGCTGATACCCAGGAAGTCCAGAGGTGTAGTTTCAGCCTGAGTGCAGAGGCCTGAGAATCAGAAGTACCGATGGTGTCGGTCTCAGTCTGAGGACAGGAGAAAAATCAATGTCCCAGCTCAAACAGTCAATGAGAGAGAAAATTCTGCCTTTCTCCAGCTTTTTGTTCTCTTCAGGCACTTTGCAGTTTGGATAATGCCCACCTTCGCTGGGGAGAGCAATCTGTTTTCCTCAGTCTACTGATTCAAATGATAATCTCATGCAAAAACACCCAGACAGACACACCGAGAAATAATGTGTAACCAAATATCTGGGCACTCTGTAACCCAGTCAAGCTGACACATGAAATTAAACATCACTGAATGGAGGAGTCTCCCATTCATTTATAACAACCAGTACTTCCTAATAAGAGTTTGCTTGCTTCACTAAGCCTGTTTTCTTAACTGTCAAAAGGGGATATTAATACATAACTCATGAGTTTGTTATTATGAATGAATGACATCATAATAGACAAAAGACTTGGCCCATGCCATGTACTCAATAAGGATTCAAGACATTTTTTTAGCAAGTTGGAGGATTTTCAAGACACCTAAGATCATACTAGTGAGCAGTTGCCATCCCTCTGTATCAAACATACTTCTCCTAGGAAGAGTTCCTCTTAGGCTGTCATCGTGGCCAGAATACCAACATTAACCATTTCTCTGAATAAAGAACAATTCTTCTTTGAAAGAAACTCTTTCAAAACATAACTGAAGTAATGCAAAGGGTCAGATTGTCTAACCATATTCATAAGAATTAGATATCTTTTCTGATATCAAACCTGACTGAAACTGAAAAGAATATAGCAAATAAGGAGGCACAGGCAAAGCATACAGAAATCTGAGACTACCAAGATCCTTCCTTGGAGCATAAAGGTAAGCTCTGGCTCAGATTTAATATTTGAGAACTCTAAATAATGCATACAGGGCATCAATTCCACAAAGAGAGCTATTTCAATCATGAAATTTTTTTTGTACTTAAACAATTATGTAATAGATTGACACTTTCCAGTAGGCCATGCTCCATAAATTCATTCATTCCAAATTTATTTACCGTGAGCAACCTAGACATACTCCACTAAAAGAATTCCAAGGATAAAGTAATATTTCCACTAATTAATACTGCATGAAGATCTGATTAGTATGTTTACAAGATTTGACCTCATGATTTCTTCATGGCCTGGACATCCCCCAGATAGAGATGAGTTACATATCAATTGCTTTGACTTTCTTAAATAAAGTTAGATAAAAACAACATGTAATTTTATTCATGTATATTAAAATTACATTTACAGCATTTTCCTATTCTGACACCAACCAGTATTTGGTGGTGGTGGTAGTGGTGGTGATATGTGTTTATGTGTGTGTGTGTGTATAATGCAGATATGAAAGTTTTATTAGATTAAAACAGGCAGTAGAGAAGTGTATAGTGGTATACCCAGGAAATCTAATCATCTTATAGCTTATCTGAGCAAAAATAATCCACACACATCATGGCCAATGTCCCAGTGGAGAAGAATCCTGTACCCATATTGTTTTACATATTTATAGGAACAAGGTGGAGGAGGGAAAGCTATGTGAATTGTGACAATGGAAGTTTCCTTGTCAAGAAAGTGGCCTGGTTAGAATGAGTCAGCCTCTAGAACACAGCTGCTGTATCAGCCTATTTTCTTGAGCTAACTCAGATCTATTGAGCAGGTTCTCCACTAAACTCTCAAAATGAAAAAGCAAATGAGCCCTCAGGGCCTTTCAGATCTTTCCTCCACCCACATCCCAGAACTTGGGGATTGTGAAATATTATTTCCATCAGTTCTACTGACACTAGATTGCAGGGATTTCCACAATCAATAAGGAGCAATTGATAGATTTTGAGTCACAAAAATTAGAATTGGGGTTCTTAATTTACTATATTATTATTATTCAAACAAAGGTGCAGTTAGGTTTTTGTTTCCTCTTAAATGCCTTACGATTCTTATTAACACATATTCCTTTAAGAAATCCAGATTTAGTCCAATATAACAAGTGTCAGAATAAGTCTCCACACAACAGTAGCCAATCTAGGCTTCTTTGGCAGGGTTCTGTGCTGTTAAGATTTATATTACTTAAAGGGCAAAAGCATTTCAATTACTGATGGTGAAATGTTACTACTTTTTAAGGAAAATGTCTTAAAATTTAACATTTGGCAGAAAAAAAAAATTCTTTCTGGCTCTGCCACTGAGAAGGGTCATCACTGTTGTGGGGCAAGTCATGTTAACACAAGTCATGGATTAAATTTCAAATGAAAATTCAATTTAAAATACATGGAACTTGAAAATATACTTTTATCTGTTTTTATATAAATTAAAACTCATTTCTAGGGATGTTTTACTTTATTCTGCCATCTCGTAATTATTTTAACAATAAAAGGTAAGAAGAGCAGAACAGAGATATGTGGGAAGAGGTCTGAGGAGAACAAATTGTTGTTTAAGCCACAGATCAATCTACGGTATTTTGTTATAGCAGTCTGAGCTAGACAGACAAGGTTTTCATAATAAGGGCACTGAATCATATTTGAATCCTGAATAACATCCTGAAAATTTGAAATTATCTGAGGCAATGATTTTCATATTTGGTTCAATATTTATTCATAAAATATATTTAACGCTTTTCCTTATTCAATTATTTTATCTTGGTTATTTCAACTTGATTTGATTTTGAAAAATAAATTATACACTTCACCTCACATATGAGACCAGTTTGCATTGTACTGTAACTGCTTTTAAATTTCTAGTGAATTCTACCAAAAGGTGAGGCACTTAAACTGGAAAATATCTTTTGATGTTTAGACATTGAAGACACTAGGTAAGTGTAGGGTATTATTCTTGATATTAATATTTATGCCATGATACTAAGTGGGAAAATGTATCATTTACAAATTCATTGTAAGCCAGCTGTCACTGAGATTAAGAATGATAGTTCAAGATAATAATTCATGGCTCATTTCTGTCTGTAAATATAAAATCTGAAAGTCAAGTTTAATTAGAAAATAGCATCATCATTCTTACAAAGGATCCATGACCTGAGTTGTGATTCTTTTTTCCTTTCTTTGCAGTTTTGTTCTGTTACAGCTTTATTTCCCTTATGACATTTTGATTCCACCTATGGAGGTTTTCTCTAAAAAGAAGTGTCAATCCTAATAAAGTTTAAACTCTCCTTGGTAACATATTTTGTGTTAAATTTGAGGTGGACAGAGGAGGAGTTACCTAATATATACCTAAATATAACTATCACATGGCTTTATGCCATGGAGAAATTCTGTACATTTTAGAAATTCAAAAATTTTTAGTAAGAAAAATAATTTTCAAATAGTTCTTTTGGTGGTGGTATATTTAAATCACTTTAAATGACACATTTACCACTGAGGGTTTTCATTTTCTTTTTTTTTTTTGTAAGTTTCCAGTGCTAATGATTTTCCCTGGACAATATTCTATTTCATCTATTTTGTAAAAGGTTTATGCAAATACAGAGATTGCATATGTTCCCTGTTACCTTTTGGGAAAAGCTTCTGTGCTTTTAAAAATCTTTAATCGTTCTATCATCCTCTTTTCAACTAAACCCATTAAATATACATAAATCAGTTTGAGGGTAGAAAGGAGTTTTGACTACATAAGATGCAATATGACACTTTACAATTAATTTGGGTTTTAATTTAGCTTCATTATATGGAAAATGACACTTTGGGCCTGATAGTCAGTTCAGGAGTAGCCAGTAAGACAATTATTGGAACTCATTCTTACAGCATTCTGAGCAGATGTATAAACTCTGTGACAACATAAACAATCTATTATAATATTGAACACATGACTCATGGCACATGTTAGCAATTATCAATGTTATTTTTTCCTTACCTGAAGAGGCAGAGACCATCTCTTTCTTATATTAAACACAAAGAAAAGCAACAAATATTTACAAATAATTAGGGAAAAAGCTGTTGTCATCTGCAAGAAAATTACTAGACCCTATTTTTAACTTTGATTTTGAAATAATAATACAGTCACAAGAAGTTACAAAGACAGTACACACAGGTCCCATGCACCTTTTACCCTTTTTCCCCCATAGTTACATCCTCCATAATTATAATAGAATATCAAAACCAGAAATTGATATTGGTACTATTGATGTTTAAAGTTTTATGCCATTTACCATATGTGTAGACTCATGCAACCCTCAGTACAATCAAGATATGGCTCTATTCCATCAGTCCAAAGGGCTCCCTCGTGCTACCACTTTAGAGTCACATCCACATCTTCCCTTCACCATCTGTAGTGGGTTGAACAGGATCCCTCAAAAATGCATTTCCACCCAGAACCTCAGAACTGGACCTTATTTGGATATAGCGTCTTTTCAGAAAGAACTAGTTAACGATCTTCAGATAAAATCATCCTATATTTATGGTGGAACCTAAATCCAATGACTGTGGTCCTTATAAGAAGAGAAGAGGACACACAAAAACACAGAGAAGAATGTCGTGTGAACACTGAGGCAGACTGGAGTTATGCAACAAGCTAAGGAACGCTAAGGCTTGCTGGCAGCCACCAGAAGCTAGGAGAGGCATACAACAATCACTTTCTCAGAGCCTTGAGAGGGAACCCCACTGACACCTTTATTTCAGACTTCTGGCCTCCAGAACTGTGAGAATAAATTTCTGTCGTTTTAAGCTACCTGGTTTGTAGCACTTTGCTACAGCAGCCCTAGGAAACTAAATAGACCATCCTTTAATTCTGACTACTATTGCTATGCTCTCTAGCTCTATAATTTTGTCATTTATAGAATGTTATATAAATGGAATCAAACAGTATGTGACCTTTTGAAATAGGCTTCTTCACTCTGAATAATACCCTTGAGATCTGTCCAAGTTGCTGCATGTATCAATAGTTCATTCCCTTTTATTACAGAGGAATATTCCAGAGTGTAGCTGTAGCAGTGGTTGTTTAATCATTCACCTATCTAGGGACTTTTTGATTGCTTCCAGGTTTTGGCTATTACAAATAAAGCTGCTACGAACATTCATGGACAGGTTTTTGTGTGCTTTAATTTCTCGGGAATAAATGTCCAGGAGTATGACTGCTGGGTCATATGGCAAGTGTAGGTTTAGTTGTTTTTTTTTAAAAAGAAATTGCCAAATTATTTTTTAAGTGACTATACCATTTCACATTCTGACCAACAATACCTTAGAAATTCAGTTTCTCTCCATCCTTGCCAGCATTTGGTATTGTCATTATGTTTTATTTTATTTGATGTAATAGATGTGTAATGATACCTCCTCAGGGTCTTAATTTGCATTTCCCTAATGGCTAGTGATATTGAACACCCTTTCATGTGCTTATTTGCCATCTGTATATCCTCTTCAACAAAATGTCTCATCATGTCCTTTACCCATTATCTAATTGAATTGCTTTTGTTTTTTTGTTTGTTTGTTTTTCTGTAAGAGTCATAAGACAAAGATGGAGAGAAAAGGGTAAACCCAGTCCTTAGGACCTGAGGACAGTGGTGATCTCTCTGGATTTTCTTTTGCCTCATATGTATCGAACTGGGTAGTTGGCCACTGATGAAGGCAACAACCCAGAAATGTCAATGGGCACAGACCAAAAAAAAAACTAAGTAAAGCTTTTCTCTCTTGTCAAAGCAGAACAAAAAGAGCAGGCTAGCAAGACAGAAGACTTCTAAGATAACCATTCTACTTCAGGGAAGCATCAAAGAAAAACCTGTGGCCCTCCACCAGCCCCCCAAGAAGTCCAAGTGGAGAGCCTAGGCATACACACTAATCAGAGTGTAATGACTCACTCCCAATTTCTGTCAGGGTGGTGTGAGAGTATGGAACTGGAACTTTCATCGCAAATGAGTGTCAATGAGCCCCTATTATGATGTCAATGGAGACGACATGGGGATACTATACTTCTACCACCATATGTCAGTGAGGAGGTCTCCTTCCTCTCTCCAAAGGGGTAGTTTCAGAGGAGACCTAGGGAAAATCAGGATTTCCACCACTACTCAGTAGTAATGAGGTGACATCCTCCTCTCAGACAGGGTGCTATCAACAGAGGTCTAGAAGGGAGAGTGAAAGAACAACCAGCACAGCAACCTGTCCAGTCACCTGCCCAGCCATGAGGAGTCCCTCTCTGCCCAACCCTGGATGTCAAAGGAGGACAGTGGAAAACGTAGACTCTAACCACATTCAGCAGTTATGATACACTGTCCTCATTTCCCACAACTTGAAGTTGTGTCAGAGGAGGCCTGCTAAAACACAAGACTTAAATAGTATCTACAGTCTCATAGATAATGCCCCCAATATACAGGGTTGATAGAAAATCACTCATCATGCTAAGAATGAGGGAGATCTCAATTTCAACGGGAGAAGACAATAACAAGATGACACCAATATGAGAATTACCTGACAAGGATTTAAGAGCAGTCATCATGAAAATATTTCAATAAGCAATTACAAATATCCCTAAAACAAATAAAATAGAAAGTCTTACCAAAAAATAGAAATATAAAGAAGATTCAAGTGGAAACTTTAGAATGAAAATTGCAATGACCAAAATTTTTAAAACTCAATGAATGAGCTTATCAGCAGAATAGAGAAGACAGATGAAAGAAATCACCCAATCTGAACATCTCAACAATGAGAAAATAGACTGAACAAAAACAGTAAAATGAACAGAGACTCAGGAACATGCAGGAATATAACAAAAAAAAAATTAACATTCATGTTATTGGAGTCCCAGAAGTGTAGGAGAAAAATACTGGGCCTGAAAAAGTAGTTGAAGAAATAATTGCTGAAAATTTCCCAAATTCAGCAAAAGATATAAGTCTATAGACTCAACAGTTAAGAGTACACTGAACAGAATAACTCAAAATAAATATAAGCCATTACATATCACAGTCAAACTTCTAAAAATTAAAGATCGGGAAAATATTTTGAAAGCAGCCAGAAAAAAAGGAAAAGAGAAAATATTTATTGCCTAGAAGGGAAAAATGGTTTGAATAAAGGATTTGAATAACAGAGGGTATCTCATGATAACCCACTGAGGTCAGAAAGAAGTGGTACATTTTTCAAGTGCTAAGGAAAAAAAAACTGTCATACAGGAATTCTATATCAAGTGACAAAATACTTCAGAAATAATGGGGGGAAACAGTATGGATGTTCCTCCAAACATTAAAAATAGAATTACCATATGATCCAGCAATCTTATTTCTGGATATGTAGCCAAAAGAAATGAAAATAGGATCTTGAAGAGATATTAGCACTCCTGTACTCATTGCAGTATTATTCACAATAGCCAAGATAGTGAAACTATCTAAGCGTCCATCAATGGATAAATGGATAAAAGAAGATGTGAAATACATATACATACACACAATGGAATATTATTCAGCCAGGAGAAAGAAGGAAATCCTGTCATTTGCAGCAACATGGATGGACCTTGAGGGCATTATGCCAAATGAGTGAAATAAGTGCAATAAGTCAGTCAGAAAAAGACAAATACTGTAATATCACTTGCATGTGGAATCTAAAAAAGCCAAAACAGAGACTAGAATGGTGGCTATCAGGAGCTGGGGGCTAGGAAAAACAGGACAGGCTGGTAAAAGGCTACAAACAAACAAAGAGGTAAATCAAGATATTTTCAGTTGAAGGAAACCTAAGAGAAATTTTCACCAGTAGACCTACCCTAAAAGAATCCCTAAAAGATATTCTCTAAGCAGAAAGGAAACAATAAAAGTAGGAACTTTGGAACAATTGAAAGGAAGGAAGAATAAGGGAAAAAGCAAAGTACAGGAAATACAATAGACATGGCTCCTCCTTTTGAGTTTTCTAAATTACACTTGATGATTGAAGCAAAAGTTACAATACTCTTTAATGTATATCTTAATGAATGTAAAGAAAATACTTAAGACAATTAGATTATAAATGGAGGAAGATAAAAGGACATAAGGCAGGTAAGATCTGTACACTTCACTTGAACTTTTAAAATGTTGACTCTAGTAGACTATGATATGTTTTTTACATATAATGTAATACCAAGAGCAACCAGGAATATATATATATATTTATTTATTTATTTATATAAAGAGAGATACATGTAAAACATTATAAGTCAAAGTGAAAAAATCAAAATGGAATTCTAAACAAATGTTCTACTCTACCACAGGGATGTAAAAAAAATTTAAACAAAGAAAAACAAATAGAAAGAACAAACAGAAATAACAAAATGGCAGATTTAAGCCCTAATCTATCAAAAATTGCATTAAAATAAACTATGTAAAAACATAAATTAAAAGACAGAGATTGGCAAAATTGATTTAAAAAATGATCCAACACTATAATGTCTACAAGAAATTCTCTTCAAATATAATGATAGAGGTAGGCAGAAAATAAAAGGATGGAAAAAGGCTATACCATGAAAACATTAATCAAATAACACAGAAATTGGGATATTTTTATCAGGTAAAGTAGATTTCCAAACAAGAAAATTATTGGGACAGAAAGGGACATTACATTACGGTAAAAGGGTTAATCCACACATAGCAATCCTAAATGTACATGCTCCAAACCACAGTACTAAAAATGTGTAAAGCAAAAACTGACGGAACTAAAAAGAGAAATAAACAATTCCAGTTATATCTGGAGATGTCAAAACCCTTTTCTCAATAATTGATAGAAGAATTAGACAGAAAACCAGCAAGGATATAGAATGAATCAACAATACCACCAACCAACAGGATCTAATCATATATATAGAACACTCATTAACAGCACAAGGATACGTGTTCTTTGCAAGGACCCAAGAAACAAATACCAATAATAGACCGTGTAATGGGCCATAAAACAAACCTCAACAAATTTTAAAGAATTAAAACTGTATAAGGTGTGTTCTCTGACCATAATGGAATCAAACTAGAAACCAATAACAGAAAAATCTCTAATGGGTTGGAAACTAAACAACACACACCTAAATTATCAAAGGATTAAAGATGATGTCTAAAGAAAAAATTTTTTTTTAAATGGAGCTGAATGAAAATGAAAATATGATATTTGTTGGAAGCAGCTAAAGTAATTCTGAAAGGGAAATGTATAGCGTGAAATGCTTACATTAGAAAAGAGAAAAATCTAAGCCACACTCAACAAACTGGAAAAAGAAGAGAAAATTAAAAATACAAAGCAAGCAGAAGGAACGAAACAATAACAATAAGAGCAGGAAGCAATGAAATTGAAAAGAAAAAGGCAATAAAGAAAATCCATGAAACAGAGGATACCACTACATACCCTACAAATAACAAAAGCATAATAAGGTAATACTACAAACATCTACTCACATTTGACAACGTGGATGTAACAGATCAATTCCTGGAAAACTACAAATGACCACAATGCACCCAATTTGAAATAGATAATTTGAATAGCACTGTAACTATTCAGGAAATTGAAATTTTAATTTTAAAACTCTCAAAGAAGACATCTCCATGCCCAGATGGTTTCACTTGCAAATACTACCAAACATTTAAAGAAGAATTAACAACAATTGTACACAATCTTTTCCAAAAATAAAAGAGGGAACACTTTCCTACTCATATTATGAAACCAGTGTTATTTATGAAAACCAGAGAAAGATGATACATAAAGAGAAAAGTACAGACCATATCCCTCACGAACCTAGATGTAAAAATTCTTAACAAAACATTAGTAAATATAATTCAGTCGTATGCTAAAAATTATATATCATGACCAAGTGGTGTTTATTCCGACAAAGCTAGTTCAAAATTGGAAAATTAATGTAATCCATTATATCAACAGGCTAAAGAAGAAAAATTATATGAAAATATCAACTGATGGAGACAAACCATTTGGAAAAAATCAACACCCATTCATGATAAAAACTGTTGGGAAAAATAAGAATATAGAGGGACTTTCACAAGTTGATAGAGAACATCTACAAAAATTATATAGCAAATATCACACAACCTAGGAAAGGCTGAAGTTTTCCCACCAAAGATCAGCAACAAGGCAAGGGTGCCCACAATCATCACTGCTCTTCAAGCTAGTTCTGGAAGTTCTAACCAGCACAATAAGGAGGGAAAAGGAAATAAAAAGCATACAAATTAGAGAATATGAAATAAATCCCTCCCTATTTGCAGATATGTCTACATAGAAAATTCCAAAGAATCTATAAACAAACTCCTAGAACTAATGAGTTAATTCAGCAAAGTGGCAGCATACAAGATCAGCCTAAGAAGATCTATTGAATTTCTAGATCCTAGAAACAAATACTTGGAAATTGAAAATGAAAAACACAGCACCATTGTCGCTAGGGGCAAGGAAGGGGATGAGTTAAGAGCCAACTGACTTCATCATGAGTGTATGAAGTAGAGGGTCCGCACACGGAAGGTCCCAGAAAGGGACTTCCCAGAGACTTCCCTGAGACCAAGGGCCCCGCACCTAGCAGACCTGGTGGGAGAGCTGGCACCTGATCACCAGGCTCCAGCGCACATGCACAGCAAGGGTCTTCCAGCACCAGATCTCGGGCCTCAACAGCTGGCCAGCTGATCCAGGAGACCTCACCTGGGCAGCAGGGTGGAGCCAGTTACGGTGCAGCTGTGTGGGCCCAGGCGGTCCCGGGCGCTAGTGGCTCTGCTGGCATCGCTGCTCCCCTCCCAGGCTGAGTCAGTCAAAGAAGAATGTGGCATCCATGACTTAAAAAACTAACAAACAAAAAACAGAACACCATTTACAGTAACTCAAAAAACATGAAATATTTTTGCGTAAATTTAACAAAACAGGTACAGGACTTGCATATTGGAAATTATAAAATACTAATGAAATAAGATCTAAATAAATTGAGAGAAATATTATTTAAATAGATTGAAAGACTCAACATAGTAAAAAAAAAAGTCAATTCTCCTCAAATTTATATAAGATTTTAATGCAATTCCTATCAAAAATTCTGTCAAGATTTTTTTGTAAATATAAAGATCATTCTAGAATTCATATGGAAATGTAAGGGAACTATAATACCAAAACAATTTTGAAAAACAAGAATAAATTAGAAAGATGATTCTACCTGATCTCAAGCCTTATTATGTAGCCACAATAATCAAGACCATGCTATTGGCAGAGGGATAGACATATAAATCAATGGAACAGAACAGAGAACCCAGAAATAGTCCAACCTCAGTACGGCCAGCTGATTTTTGACAAAGATACAAAAGCAACTTAGTGAAAAAATAATAGTGCTTTCAATAAATGGTGCTGGAGGAATTAGATATCCATAGACAAAAAATATATATATATGCCTCAAAAAGCATCATAGATTCAATTATGTAACATACAACTCTAAAATTTCTAGAAGACAACATCTTCTGGATCTAAGGCTTGGTAAACTGTTCCTAGACAGTACACCAAAGAAATGATCCATGAAAGAAAACAAGCTGAAAATTGGACTTCATCAAATTTAAAAACTTTTTTCTTTGAAAGACCCAATTGAGAGATGAAAAGACAAGCTACAGACTTGGAGAAAATACTTGCAAACCTTCTATCTGACAAAAGACTCATATCTCAAATATACAAACAAATTTAGACCATGGTCATTTATATCTCTTTTTATAGTGTATTATATTCTAAATCATTGTTGAAACTAATCATCTAATTAGATTATGCCTGATGCAAATGTGCTATTTTATATGAGCATGATGTGAGGAGAACTTCAGGAAAAAGTAAAGTCTAAAAAATAGATATTTTTAATCATCTGTGACCAGCAATTAGGCAAAAGAACCTTTTATTTAACTAAAATGTTAAAACCTATTTTATGCCCAGTAGTTTAGGCATGTTGTAGCGTAATATTCCCAGAAAGTCACTGCATATAAAGGATGCACACACATTTACTATACATTCTCTGACAAAGCCTAAACTAACAGAATCTTTGTCCTGCACCTTTCGCTTTTCCATATAATTCTCAAGTCTTTGAGACAATGACTTGCTATACATTTATGATTTCTTTTGTTTAAGAATCTAGCTGGCTTCTACTATATGAAGTTTGAAAACAGGCAGAAACAATCTATGGTTAAATAGAAACCAGATCTTTGGCCACTCAGGACCAGAGTGAGGGTAGGACTGATTGTAAAGGGCAGCGAACAAACTTTTGAGGATGACTGAAAGTTTCTATATCTTTATAGATATGGTGGTGGTTCCATGACTGTATGTATTTATCAACATTTATCAAGTGTTTAAAGCTGATGCTTCATCAAGTTTTGGGCTTTCATAGTAATTTTGAAGATCCCTCCAACTACCCTCGACAATGGGAAACATTCACCAGAAGTTCTTTTGATCTCGGGTGTGAAACGAGTTGTCAGCAGTGACTCCATTTTGTACTCCGGACTCCATCTCGTTAAAAATATGAAACTGTGCTGACATTGCTAATTTGCCAAAAGGGAGTTATTTGCTGAGAAAGGACTTTCTGAAGGACTGTGCAAAAATATGCTTTTTCTGGTAGCAACAAATGTCCTTGAGTAAGCAATCACCTGTAAAACAAATTTGCCCTCTAATCGTAAATTTTAAACTGAGGTAATTGTTCTGTGCTCTCCTTTTTGCAAATAAAACCTTCTGACTTTTACTCCTCAGGGGGCACTTTCTCGCTGCTGCTGGAACCTGTATTCCCCAAATTGCAATTCTAAGACCCCAAATAAATGGTTTCTTTTGTTTTGCAGTTGTCCTCTTGTTTCTAAGTTGACATGGGTAATTCATCATCAACAGGGAGTCACCTATATTTCTTCCCTCCTCTATTGGGTATTTGCTACAATTCCACCCAGACTCTTTTTACTGAGGTCTCACCATTTACCCCATCAAGTTCCGAGAGCAAAGGGAGCTACCTCTTGTTTTGCCACCGGAACATGTGGCTTTAAACAGCCTCGGGCCTTTCAATTCCTCAAGTGTGAACCAGACATGATCTCACTGGATCTTCCAAACTGAAGAGGACAAGCTCTCTAAGAAATCCCATTGAAAGCCTCCTCAAATGACTTGAAGTTGGAAGATTCTCCCACCCGTCTTACACGTTTACAATAGTCTTTAAAGAAATCCTTTTTCTAGTATAAAACCCCTCTCTTGCCTTGATACGGATTATAAAACCTGTTCTTGGTTATCTCTGCTGCAAGTCTTACGTGGTCTAGCACCTAATTTTGGAATACACATCTTCCTCAACTTACGATAGGGTTATGTCCCAATAAACCTACCATAAGTTGAAAATATCGTTAAGTCGAATGTGCACTCAATACACCCCACCTAACAAACACCATAGCTTAGCCTAGCCTCCTTAAACGTGCTCAGAACACTTACCTTAGCCTATAGTTGGGCAAAATCATCTAACACAAAGCCTAGTTTGTAATTAAGTGCTGAATATCTCAAATAATTTATTGAGTACTGTACTGAAAGTGAACAACAGAATGGTTGTATGGGTACAGCATGGTGATAAGTGTATCGGGCGTTTACCCTTGAGATCGCTTGGCTGACCGGGAGCTGCGGCTAGCTGCCGCTGCCCAGCATCACAAGAGAGTATCATACCGCATGTCACTAATCGGGGGAAAAAAATAAAATTCAAAATTTCACGTATGGTTTCTACTGAATGCATTTCATTTTCACACCACTATAAAGTTGAAAAATTCTAAGTTGAACCATAGTAAGTCAGGGACTGTCTGTAGAAGAGAATTTGTCCTCCTTTTCTTGGAGCTCTAGTCAAAACTGATATCATAAAGCTTCCCACTTTTTTTATTGTATTTTAGAAAACTAAAATATATATTAAAAATTCAAATATTAAAAATATATACAAAAAATATGTTCATCCAATCCCATACCCTTAGGTCTTCCTTCCCATATATAAATATAACCATTCTTAACACTTTCTTGTATTATATATGTACAGGTACACACATATGAGTAAAATACAAATAATGATACATGTCATGTGTCATACACTATTTTGCAACATGCTTTCTTCACTCGAGGATATGTTTAGCAATTTTTTTACATCAATGTAGAGATTAATCTCAAGTTTTTGTGGCTGCATGGTATTTTCTTGTGTGAATATAATCCATCTCCTGTTTCAGGATATTTAATATTTTTTCAGCCTTTTAATATTACAAACACTTCAGTAATGAAGAATTTTTAATGTATTTTCAAGGACATATGTAAGTTTATTTTATATGATAAAAAAACTAGAATTAAAATTGCTAGATCAAAGGGTATTGTGATTGTATATTTTGATAGATATTTCCAAATTGCTCCAAACTTGTCAGACCAATTTACATTACAGCAATGGGAGCTAACAGTTTCTTTACACCCTTAGAACACTGTGTGACCAAACATTGGACTTTAACAATGTGATAGAAGAAAAGCAATACCTCATCCTCATTTTCATACAAATCATGTCCTTTTTATATTTTCTATTTAGCTATTGGTCTTTTTCTCTTTGTGATTTGTTCAAACTCTGGTTATATTAAGTCTATGACTTTATACTGAAATTTCCCCTCCATTTTATATTGTATGCTATCATTTCATGGTATTTTTGCTTTGCAGTAATTTTTATGTCCTATTTTTTAATACCTTTTTCACAGATTCTAGGAATTGCATCTTGCTTATAAATGTTATCGCCACTACAAAGTACTTACGGTTTTAATGTTTATGCATAAATATTTAATTTTCTAAATCACTATAGTGTTATCCTAAGAAGTACTGAAACTGTGCTAGGAGACATTCCGGCTCCGTTCATTGCGTATATACCTAACGAATATATGAGAGAAAAACTTTGGAATAGCTTGCATTTATGGGTAAGATAAAGCTTTCTCTCTAAGTTGTAGACTCACCTCCCCTTAAATTGTAGGCTATTAGAGAAAAATATGTAATAATAATTGTATTTTGTATCTCATAATATTTTGTATACTGAAAATTACTTAAATATGCATTATCTAAATTAGTCCTGATAATAAGTATATGACAAATTAAAATCCAATATAACTATCCTTATTTTTAAATTATTTTTTATTTTGAGATAATTGTAGATTCACATGCACCCTTTACCCAGTTCCCCCCAATAGTAACGTCTTGCAAAATTACAGTATAATATCACAACCAGGTATTATTCTTACTTCACAGTAGAAATATAGTTAGGAATGTCTTATATTGCTAATCAATAATCTTCAAACATGCAGATAGCGAATTAGATGAATGCTAGAAGACTCTATTTGCAATAGGAAAAAAAAACTGAGCACAAACTTAAGAAATGTGTATATAAGGAAAACTCATACTTCTAAAAGACACAAAAGGAGATTTGAACAAATAAAAAACATGCTATTTTCTTAGATACAAATTCAATGTTATAAAGATAACTACTTATAAATTTACTCTAATACCAACAAATATACTATTCGGTTTTTAAAAATGTCCTCCTGGAACTAGTCAAGTTGAACATTAAGTATATGAAAAAGTAGTAGCAAGAATAGTTAAGAAATCCTTAAAAGAGGGCAATAAGAACAGAGTAATCCTACCTCTAACTAAGGGAATGTTATGTTTTGGAACGTGGATAGACAGCATGAAGATGAATAAAAACATTCAAAAAGTAGAGCCAAGGAAAGAAGGAAATTTAGAATATGGTAAAGGTGGCCTTTCAAACCAGTAGGGAAAAGATAGACTTTTATATCAATAATATTGTAACATCTTTATATCTTCAATGGAAACAGTTAAAATTAAGTCTATTTCTCACATCAAAGATCAGCACAAATTCAAAATGGATTTTTAATTCAAAAGGAAAAAAGTAAAACCAGAAACGTACTAGACGAAACTAACAGGTAAATCGCTTTTAACCTAGAATTAGAGAAAAATTTTTCTAACCATGACTCATAACTCAGAAGAAATAAACAAGTGATTGGTAGTAGGACCAGAGAAATGAAAAAGAATACGAAAAGAAAACTTTGGCTTGGCAAGGAAAATGACAAAAAGAGAAAAATATTTGTGACTTATCTCAGAGACAAAATGTTGGTGTTTCTAACATATAAAGAGGTCGTAGAAATTAAGTCAAAGACCAACAATTTGATAGGAATATGAGCAAAATATATGAACCAATAAATCACAGAACAATAAATGCAAATGGCTTTTTAAATCATATTTTAAAAATCCCCAATCTTGTTCATAGTAAGCAAAAAAAAAAATGAAAGAAAAATTCGTCATACTTAGAAATATTTAAAAGTTTGAAAACTTTTTTGGCAAAGCTGCAGGGAAACAACAAATATATTTTTCTGCTGGGGATTCAAAATGGTACAACTCATAGGGAGGGGACTATACAATGTCTAAAAATAAAAAGTTTATTTGCCCACTGATCAAAGAATATAATTTTCAGGAATTTTTACCAAAGTGCAAAGGTACAAAATGGCCTTTGAACAAAGATATTCATTGTAGCATTATTTTAACTAATTAAAGGTTGAAAGCAACATAAATTGACCCTCAAAAGGAAACTGATGAATGAAATATGTTACATCCACAATGAAGTACTCTAGCTTGTAATTTTAAATTAAAATTGAATTATCAACATCGATTCCTTAAAAAAATATAATCTTAACTCTATCCCCTCTAAAATGGTAGAACTACTCATTTAACTCTCTGATGTATTTTCAAAGTTTCCTTTTGTTAAAAGGACATCTTTAATAAAAACGTTCTTCAAAAATATATCGTGTATCTCTATTTTTATTTCTTAGGAGTAAAATAATTGGATGAAAGGATAAGAATAACCTTATAGTTTTTGATGTATGTATCTGAATTTTCCTTTAAAAAAGTCATATCTTTTCACACTCTCACCAACAATATATGGAAATGCCAATTTTATATCACTCTTGCACATACTGGTACAATTTTGAGTTTGAATCTTTTCCAACATGATGAATTAAAAAACTGATATTTCATCATTCCCATGTGGATTTCCTTGTTGTCTAGTAAAATGGAATAATTTCTCAAAATTCACTTTTGACATAACCATTTATTCTTCATTTCCCATCTGTAAACTTGACCTGTCACCCACTTCAGGTATTCAAATTGTTCTTATTTCAAATCCCATAAATATTTTACTATTGCAAATATTTACCTGTTAAACATGTTGCAAATCTATCCTAGTATGTCATTTTCATTTTTCAGCTGCTCCTTTTTTTAATTATATTTTGTGATTAATGCAAATAAATTCTATCATGTAAAAATTTCAAAGAATCAGAGTATAACCAGACAAACACAAAGTATAATCCAGAACAGAGAAAGTGTACATAATATGAAGCTTAAAGGAATGTTCATTATGGACAGTAACTTGAAATTCATGTGATTGACTTTTCTGGGTTGGATTTATGAATGGAAAATATCTACTTTCTTTCGGAATTTAAAACTACTCTGGACATATCGACAATTGGAACATATAAACATCAACTTGGGACTCTATGAACCAATGTCTTCATATAGTATTTAGTTCTTAAAAGTTTCCTGTGCATAGAAGCACACGTAATGTTTTACTTTTCAGAATGCACCTGATTTTAGCCTACACGCTCAGTTTTAAATATCTGAAAATATCAAGTAACAGAATAAGTCTTCCAACTGTAGACATTCTAATTTGTAAAGTTGTTTAAAAGTGTTTATAAAAAGAGTATAAAAGAGTTTTTGAACTTAATAATACTGGTGAGCTTCCAGTCTTCATTTTCCAAATATTTGATTGGCCTCATTTTTGACTCCTCAAGCTGCTGGCTCCTTTTAAAAAATTCAAATATACCTTTAAAATGGACTATCTTTAAATTGCTATAATTATTCTACATTAAATAAAAAAGGAGCTTTTGGAGTTAGATTAATTCCTGGAGTTAGATTAAACATGGTAGCTCAATGAATCTGATGCTTTTTTTAGAAGGAAATTATCTAACTTTTCACTGTATAGTGTTTAAGGCAGATTTATTAGTCATACTTGAATTTGTTGAAGATTTCAATCAATCCCTGCTCTAGCACATGCCAATTATTGTACAGCAAGTCAAATGAAATGTCAAATTCAAAACCCCAGAGAAATTCAGCTCCCAGAAGAACAGAGAACCTTTGAGATATTAAAATTTGTCTACAGCATATCAGCATTAAATTAGTAAAGCTGAAACAATTTCCATAAGATGTACATTAAAATCTGGAACTTCCTTTCAGTATATATATGCAGTAAAGAAATACAGAATTTTTGATACCATCTAATCATTTATGGCCTTTTAGATTTAATGAACCAAAGTGGAAATTGTCTTCATTCCATCCCCCTTTCTATTTTTTTCCATAGATAAAGGTGAGTTTTATATTTTTATTTCCAATATAACTTTTTAGGTCTTGATATATCCGAAGCCACATTTAATGTATTTAGATTTTGACAAAATAATTTTGGATGTCTGCCTTACTTTTTTTTCCTTAATTTTTAAAAATTTATTTCATTTATTTATTTTGTGAGGAAGATTAGCCCTGAACTAACATCTGTTGCCAATCCTCCTCTTTTTTGTTGAGGAAGATTGGCCCTGTGCTAACATCGGTGCCCATCTTTCTCTAATTTATGTGGGACACTGCCGCAGCATGGCATGACAAACGGTGCCTCAGTCTGCCCCAGGATCCGGACCTGCAAACCTCCGGCCACTGAAGTAGAGCCCATGAACTTAACCGCTACACCACCAGGCCTGCCCTGCCTTACTTTGTTTTTGCACTTGATTTCAGCAGATTTAACATTTGTTCCCACCATCAAGTCAAATCCTTCAGATCTTTTTCAAACTCATTAATTTGGGGATTCTTAACATGTTTTGGATCCAATATTTATCATTAAAATTAGGAAAGCAGTATATTTAGTAAAGAAGTAAAGTTTATTTTCCACATTGCACTTCTAGGCACAGCCATTTCAATGAGGATTTGAAAGATGGATTAGGGAATTATAGCTGTTTATTGATCTGATTCTCTAATTAGCAGGGTAGACACCTGGCCATTGACTTTTTTTATTACAAGAATTTTGGCTATTGGGTAACAGAACATACTCGCTTGCTGTGGGTATAGTGATTTGCATTCTGAGAGCAAACTCCATTGTTAAGCAGTGTCAAAAGCAACCATCTCTGAATATGTCTAGCCCCTTCCCCTGCCTTTGTTGCTCTGTGGATGCCTCTCCGGCCTGGTTTATTGGTCAGAACATGCAGTTCAATAGGAGCTCTTTGGCAGCCAGAGACAAGGCTGTCACTTGCATTGTAATTTTGTTTACAGTATCAGTTGGCATACAGAAATTCTAATTTTTATTTTTTATTTATCTCTACTGCTTGCTTTCTTGTTTTTATGCTCAGAGATGGTTTCCTCATTTAAAGATAAGAATCATTCAGCTGTGTTCTAATTATTTTCTGATTTTCCTCTGTTTCAATAGTAAATCCATCTAAAATATGTTTTGTATAAATTGAGGAGAATTTTATCTTTTCAAAAAAACCAATAATTGATGCTCCATTTATAGAATAATCTATACTTTCTTTAAAAGATATTAACATGAATCTAACTGAAATTTCTCTTGTGTACTAGTAATTTTTGTAGCTAAACTTATGTCAGTATTTCTAGATCTTCTCTCATTTTGTTATTTAAAAATTCAGAATATTTAAAATAGTAATGGTAATAAAGGACTACTTTTTTATTGTGTAGTTTAATGGGGATATCTTTTAGTCTTTTCATCTAATAGTTTTTGTTGTTTTTAGTTTGCTGTGAGCTTTTATTCCATTTTGACTTTTTAATTTTGGAAATAGTTTTTGAAATATCCGTAGAGATGAGATGAAATTTATAACAGATTTCTTTATATTGGCCTATTCTTGCATTCTATTATACCATAGTAGATTAGTCTCTCAAAATTTCACTTGAATTAGATGTAATTATTTTTCAAGAATATGAAGTAATAAGATAGATCAAAATTTTCTCTTATATGCTTTCTTTTTCAGATTTTGGTTCAGGTTGTACAAGTGTCATGGAAAAAACGAAAGTTTTCATTCTTCTTCTGTGCTCTAGCTTAGAATTTGTGACAAGGAAATGTGGTGCCTTAAAAGCTAAAACAAAAGTCACTTCTTTGACTGGGCAAAAAAATCTTTGCTCAAGCTATAGAGAATCAGTAGTTTGAATCCCAAAGGGATGAAATGGATTTCTTTTCCTCAAATCATTCTCTTGAACCATGCTTCCACTCAGCCTAGATCCAAACATCTCAGTCCTCTGAAAGAAGAGGAATGGCAGGGCAGAGTAGTGGTTAGGACTGTCTTTGGAACCAGACCCATTTAGGTTTGAATGCCAACTTTAACCTTACACACCTGATTTTACCTTTCTAAGCCCCAGTTCACTCTAATGTAAAATGTAATAAAGATACCTTGCTGTATAAATTTATATTCAAATATATCTTACATATCAAGAATTTGTGGAAGATTTGGAGAGAAGGCATTTTGCTCTTTTGCTATGTTTTTTTAAAAAATCCAAGAATACCATATCTCCACCTAATATTGATATAAAAATGCGTTATCCATCAGATAATTCTTAAAATAGTTGAATTTTGCTAGATTGTCAAGAAATATATTTTAAATGCTTGATCCATGCACTTACAAAGTTCTCACATATTTTTTGACCAAAGACTGACATTTCTAGACTGATTGAAGTTCTCCATATTAATGTAAGCTGCTACTACTGCCAAAGAAAAATGGACCACTAATCTTTTTTTATTTCTATCAACAAAATGGCTATAGTTCTTTGAAATGAGAACATACAATCCAGATTCAATTGGGGATACTAAAAGACCGTTTCTACTTCAAAAAATAGCGATATAAACCCCATAAAGGAAGTTAAAGGAAATCAACAACGGTGCTGATATTCTGTTAGACATGTTATGCTGACTGATGGCCATCTGAATATTTGAGTGGGGACACAGTAATTAGTAACTTCTGATCTTGCCTTCAATATCTAGAATTTCTACAAATACAGAGAATTCCCTCAAATTAGGAAGCAAAGAAAGCAATGGTCAAAATATGAATACACAGTTAATAGAAAGTAACCCAATGTCGATATGAAGTGTTGCTCAAGCTCTGTTGTAATATGAGAAACTAAAACCATAATGAAATATAATTTAACATTATCGTATTTTTCAAAATTACAAAATTGAAAAACAAGAAGCGCAGGCAAAGATGTAGGAAAATGGAGAAATCCTCAGGCACTGCTGGCAGTAGTGTAAATGAGTCAATAGTTGATGTGTTCTTTATCAGATTTCAGTGAAATTGTGTTGCAAAAAAAAAAAAAAAAAAGTAGCGTTGCAATTCCACTTCTAGGCATATAATTCAGGAAAGAGCCTGCAACAGTGCAAAAGGGAACACCAACAAGAATATCCATCCTGTTATTGTTTTGATAATAAAGAGATATAAGTAACCTAATTGCAGCAAATGCTGTTGACACCTTGACCATCTCCCTTTTACATGCTTGTGTACTCATTCCACAGCTCCCATGGGTATTGGTTGCTAAAAGCTGATACCAGCACTTTTCTCCAGAGGATCTACCTTGGTTGACAGCAGTTTCCAACTCAGGAGATGCCTGGGAGGTTTCCACACCCACATTTCCCACTCTCCTTCCCCTAGTTCTGTCTCAAAGGCCATCCATTAGCCTACTGATTGACTGACCTGGGGATAAATAACCCAGACTCTTTGCCTCAGGGCAGGGCAACCTCTGAATTGTAATTCACACTTAAGAGCTTCCTTGGGATCAGGCTGAGGCTAGAAGAATCCTGAAACCACTTCCTTACCTGCTTTCCTCACTCCCTTACAAGCCTCTCTGAGGAGCATTCCCTCAATAAATGACTTGCACAAAAATTTTCATCCCAAGCTCTGCTTCTTGGAAGCTTGACATGACACTAGGTACCTGCTAATAGAAGAATTCTTAACTGAAATATGATGTATGTGATGATGGATTACTCTGCAGAGGTAAAAAGAAATGAATCTACCTACATAAAGCAACACTAATAGTTTGAAAAAACATCATGTGAGGGAAAAACAAAAGGAAAAACACTTTACAGCCAATAAGTTTAATGTAAAATAGGCATGAGAAGAATACTATCTATTTCTAATTGACTGCCCATGTACACTCAGGAGGAGCGGGGTATAAAAATTGAATTGAGTATGGTAGATAGAGGAGAGAGAAAATAAAGCTACAAAAATTGATCGTGGGCCAATACTGAAATGAATGTAAACTGAGGATCTTTCTACAAGAATTTCCTTACTGCCAAAAAAAAACCAAAACAACAAATAGTGGTTGCTTAATGAAAATGTTTACTCCTAAACCTACAATTCATTTCTTTTTCCTTTCTGATTAATGGATGAAAATATTTCTAAAAACATTGTTTAACATGATCCGGGGCTTTGCATCTTAATTCAACTTATTTGGGGGTGCATATAAAAAGGACATTTAATTATTAATGATTTTCTAAATTGTAATGTCTCCTTGCTACTATTTCTACCTGTTCCCTGCCTTAGTAATCCCTGCTTTGGTAACTTTCTAGATTAATCTAAATATATGTTAACTGGTCTTGATATTATTGGATGAATGGCATGAAGATGCCTCTGAATGCTGCAGCTGATATTTTTACATGTGAAAACAAAACTTCTCTGCATACTTTCTCCACCATCATTCATTGATATATTGTCTCTAGACAATATTGGTTATTTGGCTGCTAGTGAAGAATTTCACCAATAGGTTTGTAATTATATTTTCAGAATAATATCATATTGAAATGTTCATATTTTGAAAGCTATTTATAAAAATTTGTGATGCAGAAAACTGTAATAAAATTTTAATACGTTTATAAATAGGGCTCCAGAAATTCTAGAGAGGAGGCCAACAATTCACTTGTGAAGGGAAGATCTGAAGGTGTTTTATAATTCTTAGGTTAGATTGAGAATATTAATATTTTCCATCAAAGAATGAGTGGGGAACTATAGGCTAATGAAGATTGTGAGCAAGGGATGAGATGAGGATGGATGGAAGGATAAGTCATCACTGTCCAATATTATTAGATTTTGATTGTGTGAGTGCACATTTGCCTTTTCTTGAAAGGAAAACACCTTCCTCTGGAATGTATTATTCACTTTCATACTGCAACACTCAATACTAATATTAATTTATGAGATATGATTAGGGAAAAATGAAACTGATATTCTTGTACATAATTGGAAACACATACCAGAAATAGAATTCTTGGCTATTATAATTAGGGAAATATTCTATATCATTCTAAACACTATCATGTTTAGTGTTTGAACAGCATGTTGTTCAAAACAGCTGATACATCACAGTGGTTTAAAGATTATCATATTGGATTCTAACGTTGACTTTCTTGTATAAACTGAGTATAATCATTGTATACTGATTTCTTTTAAAAAATCTAATACATGAAGAAATACACTGAGCTTTCAGTAATTCTCAACAGGTATGGATTCTACCAAGTACTTTAATGTTGATTTTTTTTTTAGTGGAAGTCAATTTACATACTTTCTATAACTAACTAGTTGACTTATTCTTTCAAGTGCTGCTATTATTCTTGGGTCCTGAGAGAAGAATCCCAGCACCATTAGCTCTGTGATGGGATTATGATTATAGATAAAGTCAGTATTTAAAGATTGCTATACATGGAATAGGCTTAGGTCACTCCCGGATCTGGCATATCTGACTGAAATTGTGAGTTATCATTAATAAATTTACATTAGAGCTTGACAAAGAACTATGAGCCTCCAATTGGAAAAGATGTTACAATTTAGTTCAGGGATTTTTTTAAAATTTTGGATTCCATGGCAATGATCTTCTGGGTACCCTTAAACTACTAAAATTATAGGCAAAATGTGTGTCTACATAGACGCATTTGTTTAGGTAGATAGCCTAAAGATTTTTATCAGATACTTTAAGAGGACCTTGATCAACAAAAAATAAGAACACATTGATTATATCACACACATACACACACACACTCTCTCTCTCTCTTTAAATGAACCAAAGTCCCAAGAGGTAAATGTACTGGTCCTAAATGCGCTTGTCCTTGTCACACAGTTAAACAGAGCTGGGACTGGAATTTCATTTTTCTGTTTTCTGGTCCAATTCTTATTTCCCTTATGCCAGTAGTCTTTTATCTCTTGTCAATATTTTGAAAGTATTAGTCTTGCATTATGCTAAGTATTCTACTAGTGCATTATCAAATATGCCAAATAATGATAGGAAACTATACTCTCTTCAGTATTTATATATGCATTGTATCATTTTGCTTACTCAAGATCCGCACAAACTAAATTTCTTCCTTTCAGCCCTGACTCCTAGGCAAAATTTTTAGGGATGAAATAAGAATGCCCTTCCCACATGTTTGATTGGTTGCCTGACAAACTTTGGTAATTGAAACTAATTGAATCATTAACCTACATATACCAAAAAGTAAGTCTGCTTTAATGATAGTCACATTAGAACGTGATGGATGGTTATTAGATGTCAACCTATGCTTCTTACTCTTAAAGAGCTGTCTTAAAGTTAATAGCAGGCCCTTATATCAGAATAATAGTTTAATATATTTTAGCTAGACCCAATAAAACCTATATATGCCTAAAGCTCAAACTTTAGGAAATATCTTGTTATTCCCCTGTGTCTTTTAAAATTCCCAACGTATTATCATTTATCACTGTATCATATTCTTTCATCTTTTGTTATTTATTATATCAGCCATATTGCACCAAGACTTCAAAATGATTAACTCATTCCAATAATCTTTTAATAGTATTATTTTCCAAAATAGTTTTATCGTTCCAATGCATTTTTCATTATTGCCTCCTTAAAACTTAGGGTGTTAATGGGGCCAGCCCAGTGGCACAGCTGCTTTGGCAGCCCAGGGTTTGCGGGTTGGGATGCCGGGTGCCCGCTGACACACTGCTTGTCAAGCCATGCTCTGGCAGGGTCCCATATGAAGTAGAGGAAGATGGGCACGAATGTTAGCCCAGGGCCAGTCTTCCTCAGCAAAAATGAGGAGGATTGGCAACGGATGTTAGCTCAGGGCTGGTCTTCCTCATAAAAACAAAAAAAAAAACGTAGGCTGTTGAGCATACAGCTCGGTGATATTTAGATCAGATGACCCTCATTTAGTTACATTATTCTTTCCAAAATTATGTAACACTGACAAAAGCCACATAAGACAATATAAATGAAATTGTATTGTTAGGATGGAGGGGTTGGGCAGAGAAATATGTGTTTTGGGCCTTCCTAAAAATAATAATTTTAATTTCTGATATCCTTTGTAGATTCTTTTGCAAAGTTATTTTTTAAATGTGTAATATTTGCACAAAATTATAAATCAAAGACACTATTTGCATATTATGCTGAATATGAAATCCTTTATTTCATAACGTAGATGGTGAACAAAAAAGAGAGCCAGGACTGAAAAATAGAAAGAACCCTTAGAACTTTCAGCAAGATATTAATGCATATCATGGCAGAATATATTAGCAAAAAGGTTTTGTTACTTTAAAGAAAACCATAACGAATTTTCTCAAGATACACGTTTTAAGAAAATTTCAAGTATATAATACATTATTATTCAATATACTTCTCACCACACACACACACACACACACACAAAGTCAGTATGTGTGGTGACAGACAGATAAATTAGTTTGATTGGGGGCATCATTTCAGGAAGTATATGTATATCAAAACATCACATTGTACACCTTAAATATATACAGTGATTATTTGTCAATCATACCTCAATAAAGCTGAAAAAAATGAACTTAAGTACATTGAATATTAACTTAAAAATAGTTTCCTCAACAATTAGACATATTTGAATTTTCCCAGTCTATATTTATAGCAGCCATACTTATCCACATTACAGAATTTCTTAAAGAGTAAGAATAATTCTCAATTGAATTATACAGGCTTGAAAAAAATTGATATGCAAAGACAATGACTCATCTCTTTCTGCATATCAGTTAACAGAGGAAGATACAGAATAGAGGAAAGAAACCTAGATGTCTGGATCTTTAATGTGAGAACCTGAAATTCTGGAAGATGATCTAGGTGCAGAGTTGCTCAATAGTTGCCCAGATGTATTTGACATTACATGAGTATCTGAAGAGTAGAAGATGGCAATTAGGTGAATAATTGTGAATATATGATGATCATATATAATATTTTGAGGTATCTGCCACAATCATGTGATATGAAAGACAGAGGTACTTTTAACATCACCAGGGTTTGTTGTCTACATTTATAATTAAATGAAATGCTAGATTTTAAGTAGAGATTAGTAAAAATAAAGATGTAATATTTTTTTCATCCAAGTTTAGTAATCTGTTAATTCTATCCATAAAAACCAGATTAAGGGGGAACGGCCCAGTGGCATAGCAGTTAAGTTCATGCGTTCCACTTCAGTGGCCCGGGGGATTCACCAGGTCAGACCCTGGGTGTGGACCTACTCACCTCTCGTCAAGCCATACTGAGCTACAACTCTACAACTATGATATGTACAACTATGTACTGGGGCTTTGGGGAGAAAAAAGAAAAAGAGGAAGATTGGCAACAGATGTTAGAGCAGAGCCGATCTTGCTCGGAAAAAAAAAAAGAAAAGAAAGAAATGCACCTTATATTAAAAAATAAATAAATTTAAAAAGCCAGGTTAAGAAATCCTGGTAGTTTCTAACAAAGTATCTGAAATATTCCACCAATATGTATAATGTAACTTATGAAAAATGCATAATCAATATTGCAATAATTTCTAGTTTCTCTTTACTTATAAATTACTGATACAAAATGGGCTTAACATGGATAAAGAAAATTTCTGCTAGTGGCAGTTGAGGAAAATAATACTCCAAGTTTCACAGCATCAATAAATAGTAGTTAACAAAAATATTATGTGCTGAACTACAAGATAATATAAATCTTAATGGTTTCTTCTAATAGTTGGGAATAGATTATTCAGAAGTGACTTTCTTAAGTAGAAGTATTTTCATATAATTGGGTTAATTTAAATGAAAAACTATAAAGGCGATTGCCAAAAAGAATTCCTTAAATTCATATTCAAGCCTCTTTAATATGTTCTCAATTTTGTCCCACCAGATGAAAAACAATATGCCAAAATAAATTCAATATTGGATATCTTATACTGAAATGGGAATGATAGAAAGTAATTGAAATATCAAAATAAGAATAACTAAACATGCACAAACAACATCTCAAAATAAATTCAAAAGGAACATACAAGTTTCAGAAAGGGTGGAGGTAAATCCAAGGGTTACTTTTTACATAATAATTACTCTGCTTAACTATAAAACTTTTTTCAATGCCCTTATAATAACTATGAGAAAAACTTATTCTTTTCTCTAACTTACTCTATTACATTTTAAGTTTTAAAAGTTGTCCTTAGTATCTAATCTAGGGTTGGTGGGAAAAGATATTCTATAGTCTACAATGATTTTCTAGTATTTCAGTACGATAATGTTTGTTTTTCATTAAAAGAGATGTTTGAGTTCAACTCAGCTTGGCCCTCCTTTATCGGAAATTTACACTATATACACAATCAATTCATTCTTTATTTTGTTTATTTATTTTTTTAAATCAGTTGAAGATTTCATGCTAAGAGAGTTGATAAAACAGTTTATTGATTGAATGATACTAATTACAACCTACAATGCTAAAAATGAAGTTCCTTAGAATTTTTTCACTAATAATTGAAATGTTTTTCAGCTCCCATCCCCACTTCACCCACCTAAACTTGGGCAGGATCAGTAATGAGAAAACTGTGAATTTCTCATCCTACTACCCACCCCATCTCATTCTTTCCATAGATTATCATGTATCTGAAGGTTCTTTTCTTATCATTTTCTATTCATTTGCTTTCTGTCATTTCTCTGTATCTGTAATTAAGTGTATTTTTTAATACAAAAATTCCTCAGAGGCCCACTCAATTATGTATTTTTTTAAAGAAAACATTTATAATCATCTGTTATTTTAGTTTTTAAGTGCTTATTTATAAGATAATTATATATTTAGCCTGAATTATTTTTATCAGTCAATCAAAGTATTCAATTAAAGCATCAGTTAAATATTCATGGTGAAGAATTAGATTATACACATCATCCTTAACTACTATTGCAAATTGTCTTCATTAATAAAGCCGAGTAAACTGGCCTGATGAAACCCAGATAAAGAGCAATTTATTTAAATTTAATTATATACCATATTTAATGGTCTGTTTATTATGCTGAGCAATAAGCTAAATTATGTCTGGTGTAAAGGAATCATTATTACAAAAAGTCAGAATCATCATTATTTAGGCCAGTATCTTTCATCTTAGCCAAGAAAAATATTTATACTACATATACATTTTATATTAATATAATCACTTGAGCAAAAGCATAGGTTCATCATATGACTGTCATCATATCTATAGATATGAAACATAATATGAAAAAAGAATGGTGGGCTGGGAGTTCAGAAAGCTCATTTCAATCGTGACTCCAGAAGTAAATCAATATTTGACTTTGGACAAGACTGATTTTAAGTTGACTCAGCTTCCTTTTATATAAAATAGGTGTCTGCTCTTCCTATGTTACAGATTGGTTGTTGTTAAATAACTCACAGTTTCAGTCAGATTCCTTGACTGCAATGGAAAGTACTTCCTGCTAGAAGACCTTTCTGTGGTATTAGGTGGCTGGCAGTTCTCCTCCGCATCAATACGCTCCTGCTTTTCTCAGACCTCAGGACAAGTATTTACACTTTGTATTAAATTCTTTTGGGGGGTTGACATTCATTTAGCTCCTACTCTGCCTGCCAGCTCTTACCTAGCCCAACACCTAGCATGAGTAGAGTGGTCAATCCAATCATATTGGGTGACAGAACAATCAATCCAATTGTTGGACTTAACTTTATTATAATATTTAAATGTTAGCATTCACTAAAGGGTGATGAAAATATTTTCCCTTGACTCATAAAATTTAACTCAGTTTGTGAACTAGATAGATGTGTTATTTCTAGTCTAAGGAAAATAAAGACACAAAAATGAAGTATATGGTAGACTATACTTTCCTAGCACCTATTTTCCAGGTCAGTGTACACTCAAAAAATTACTTGGATGTCCTCAGAGTTAATGACATTTTCTCTTATTGATTTTTCCTAACCACTAATATTCACAAAGTCCTTTCAAAAGTGCTACTTAAAACATATCTCAAATAAATTTAACCTTCAACTATGTATTTTTTCGGCATGTTGAAATTACTTAAAAGGACCTAATGGAATCTCTTGGATCCCTGAACATTTTACTTGTTGATTTATTGTGCACAAGTTATGTGCCACAAACTGAATCTGCCGATGCCTTGATCTTGGACTTCCCAGACTCCAAAACTGAGAAATAATTGTCTGTTGTTTATAAGCTACCCATTCTGTGGTATTTCGTCATGACAGCCTGATTGGACTAAGATGATCGTATTCCTAACTATCCTTTTGATTTCTGCAGCATCTATAATAATATCCTCTGTTTCATTCCTGATATTGAAAATTTGTGTTTTTCTCTCTCTCTCTCAGTCCTGCTATGAGAGATGGGTCAATTGAATTCATCTTTGCAAAGAACCAGCTCTTTGTTTCAAAGATTTTCTCCATTGTTTTTCAATTTCACTGATTTCTACTCTATCTTTAGTATTTCCTTTTTTCTGCTTGCCTTGAGATTATTTTGCTCTTCTTTTTCTTAAGGTGGGAACTGAGGTTATTGACTTGAGAATTTTCCTCTCTTCTAATATAAGCATAGGGTGCTATAATTTTCCTCTCAGCACTCCTTTAGTTATGTCCCACAGATTTTGATATGTTGAATTTTCATTTTCATTCAGCTCCGTGTATTTTCTGATTCCCCTTGAGACTTCCCTTTTGACCTATTGATTATGTGGAAGTGTGTTGTTCGGTTTCTAAGTATTTGGAAATTTTCCTGTTATCTTTCTTACTGATTCCACCGTGGTTGGAAAACACATTGTGTTTGATTTCAGTTCTTTAAAATTTAATGAGGATTATTTTATAGCCCAGGATATGATATATCTTGGTGTATATTTAGTGAGCACTTGTAAAGAATGTATTTTTGTGTTGTTGGTTGGAGTATTCCATAAACATCCATTAGATTCTGTTCGTTGACAGTGTTACTGAGTTTTATGTCCTTGTTGGTTTTCTACCTAATTATTCTATAAATTGTTGTGAAAGCAGTGTTGAAGCCTCTAACTATAATCGTGGATTTGTCTATTTTTTTCCTCAATTCTGTCAGCTTTTGCTTCATATATTTTGCATCTCTGTTGTTTGGTACATATACATTTAGGATTACTATGTCTTCTTGGTGCATTACCATTATAAAATATCCTACTCTGGGTCTGGTTATTTTCTTTGTTCTGAAGTCTACTTTGTCTGATAATTGTATTGCCATTACTACATTTTAAAATTAATGTTTTCATGATATATATTTTTCATCCTTTTGCTTTCAGCCTGCTTATGTCATTATACTTGAGGTGAGTTTTTTTATGGACAGTAAATAGTTGGGTCATGAGTTTTCATTCACTTTGCCAATCTCTGTCTTTTAATTGGTGCATTTTGACCATATATTTTAATGTAATTATTGCTATATTAGAGGTCAAGTGTGCAATTTCATTTTTTGTTTTCTGTTGGTTCTTTTTGTTTGTTTCTCTCTGTTTTATTTTCCTGCCTTATTGTGGCAGTAATTTTCTTGAATTCCATTTTGATTTATCTGTAGTGTTTTTGAGTGTATCTCTTTGGATAGCTTTTTTAGGATTACTCTAGGTTTCACATTTTATATATATATAATATATAATATAATATACACTATGAGAGTCTACTTGTGTCATCATTTTACCAGTTCTAGTGAAGTATCAAAATCTTACCTCCTTTTACATCCCTTCACCCTCCCCTGTTTTAATGTAAATATCTTAAATATTTCTCTCCATACATTTCAAACCATATTGAACAGTGTTTAAATTATTGCTTGAATCATCAAATGAAATTTAGAAAGCTCAAGAGAAGATGGCAAAACTATTGCATTTACCCTAATTTTTGCTTATCCTTTTATTCTTCGTTTCATGATATTCCAAGGTTTCTTCTTTTGTTTTTTCCTTTCTATTTAGATAATTGTTTTTAATCATTCCTTTAGAGTCAGTCTTCTGGAAAAAAACTCTTTATTTCCTCCTCCTAAGAATGTCTTGATTTTCACTTTATTCCTAAAGGGTTTTTGTGCTGGGCATAGGATCCTAGGTAGATTATTCTTTTCTTTCACTCCCTGAAATACATTGTGTCACTTCCTTCTGGTCTCCCTGGTTTCTGATGAGAAATCCACCATCTTTCTGTTTTTTTCCCCATAGGTATGGTGTGATTTTTCTATGGCTGCTTTCAGGATATGGTTTTTGGCTTTAGTTTTCAGAAGTTTAATTATCATGTGTCTTGATGGGTTTATCATGTTGGGGGTTTGCTTACCTTCTTGAATCTTTAGGATTATGTCTCTTTCCAAAATTGGGACATTTTCTGCCATTATTTCTTCTAGTACTTTTTCAGATCCTCCTTGTTTCTCTTCTCCTCCTGGGACTCCATAGACACAGGTCCATGAGGCTCTGTTCATTTTTTTTTTCAGTCTATTTTCTCTTTGTTCTTCACATTGGATAATTTCCATTGCTTATCTTCCAGTCCACTGATTCTTCCCTCTGACCTCTTCATTCTACTGTCAAGCCCATCCACTGAGCTTTTCATTTTAATTATTGTGTTTTTGTGTTCTAATATTTCCATTTTGTGCTTCTTTGTTTCTTCTATTTCTTTGCTGCAAATTTTTTTCTAGAACTTTCTATTTTTTCATTTTTTTAAAGTGTGTTTGCAATTGCTTGTTGAAGCATTTATATCATGGCTGCTTTAAAGTCTTTTTCAGATAATTCTAACATCTCTGTCATCTTACTTTGTGCATCTATTTATTGTCTTTTTCATTCAGTTTGAGATCTTCCTACTTCTTGATATAATGAGTGATTTTGATTGAAACCTGAACATTTTTATATTACATTCTGACTCTGGATCTTTCTTAAGCCTTCTATTTTAGTTGTCTTTTTCTGACGCTGTCTTGTTATTGCCAAGTAGAAGTACAAATCCACATTCCCCAATCACCCTATGTTGACACCCAGTGTAGAGTCTCATTGTTTTTGCTGGGTGGAAGGAGATGTTCCAATTCCCCACCTGGTTTCTACTAACACTGTTGTGGGGATGGTCTTATTATCATTGCTCCATAGTGAATGTTCTCACTCTCTATTACCTCTAATATCACTCCTTGATACTGTCAGTGGGGTCCTCCTGGGGACCAGGATCCCCAAGATTTCTCCAGAGACAATGTGAGGGCATGGCCTTATTACTCCACAACTGAAACTCCTAGCTCCCTGGTTGGCCTTCTCTGTTACCTCCCTGATGGGGGTGCTGGGCACCTCATTACAGCCTCACAAGGTGGAAACCTAGGCTTCCCACTTTTCTCTGATGGCATGGATAGGTGTGGTAACAATGTTTTCTGTGGTGTTTGACTAGAGTAGGACTGTTTTTGTCTAAAAGTTTTCTGTCTTGCTAACCTGCCCTTTTCATGCTAAAAAGAGCAGATTTTTGGCAGGGAGGATGTCTGCACCCGTTGATATTTCCAGATTGCCATCTTCTTCCAGGCTTTGGATATATGAGGCAAAAAGAAAATTCAAGAACTCTCTATTGTGTTGTTCCTCAGGTGTCAAGGCCCCTAGCCAGTCCACTTTCTCTCCACCTTTAAGCATTTCATGTTTATCTTATATGTAATATCCAGGGGGTTTAGTTGTACTTAGCATGAGGTACAAAGGAAAATTTGAACAAATATTATTTGGACATGTTTTGATCATTACACAATTTTATTCTTAAAAATACTTTGTATTAATTGCAAAATCTCTCCAATCTTCCAACATAGAAAAATAGAAACAAAATATTCTAACTTGTATAAAAATCTTCAAAGGATGAGTGTCACTAAGTTTTTAACTCATTTATTTAAAACATTAAATTCATTGCTTTCAAGTTAGATTATAAGTCCTACAATTTAATTTTAAGAAAAAGTACTAACTGAATTTTGACAAAAATTTTTGCATAACTGGAGGATGGTATTAAAAACTAAGTACTATGATTTAGTATGCACAACCAAGGATACATTTCTTCCATTTGGATCTGTTATTTTTGTGAAGTATTCTTTTTTAGTTATGACAGCCATTAAAACTAGATATAGAAGTAAACTAAATTTGGAACTAAGTCTTTGAATTACAGTACCAAAAGAATAATAAACAAGATTCACAAAGTGACACACATATCATCTCTAATCAGCGAAAAAGTGTTTTATCATAATTAAATTAAAAATTGAAGAAAATTTTATTTCAGTTATGGCTTAATCATTTTCATTCCTAATTTTATATATGGTTTACAATGTCTGTTTTATGTAGCAGTGGATACATATAACTTATATAGTGGTGGATATATATAATTGATATGTGTGTTTGTGTGTGAGAGTGTCCTCAAACAATTTACTGATATAGTAATAGATGAGTAAAAACTTTGGAGACCACTCTATTGTAGGCTTTGTGACTGCTGTTTTCCCAAGCTCCACAGATCATGTACTGAAACAGCAATACACACCCTGATAAACACAAATACTTTAGCAGGGATGCTTGGTATCAGATTATAGCTGACTAGTAAAAATATATATTCAACTTAATAGCCAACGCACCTTGATATATGTATGTGTGTTTACTTTATGATCCCAGAGGTAAGATATATTTAGAAGTCGATAATGCTACATCGTTTTTCAAATACCTACATAAAGCATTTGATCACGTGTCAAGACTAGGAAGGAAACTGAAAAGAAAGGAGTTTTATTATTTGACCAACATTTTTGAATTATTATATTTCATCTTTCAATAATATGAAAGGATAGTGCACTCAAATCTAATTCTAATAAATGCTACATTAACCTTCCAGTCTTAACAACATCCAATTATTGCTGAACTTAAAAATGAGGGCTTCATAAATATAAAACTTCAGCTGTGTTTTTAAAATTTCAAATCTGTCTGTTGCTATAGCCCCAAGCTGTTTTAACACATCTCCACGGCAGCTAAATAGAGGACAAAACTAGGTCCATGTGATCTTATAGAAATTACAAAGTGTGCACTTGATGTCTTCAATGCATTATCAATAAAGAAGACTCTAGGATTAAACATTGATATTGGGTGTTATTTTGGTACCATATATATTTATCATACCAAAATGCATGAAGAAAGAATTTCAATGTCTAGATATATTAATGTTTTTGTATTCTTTTTATAGGTCTGGAAAAATGAGTGTATAATCAATTTCCATTATAACTCATTCATTAAAAGAATATTTGGGGCCCATAGAATGATGGCTAATACTTTGTATTTCGTATTCTCCACTACCAGTAAGTTTTTCTTTGTGGCGGTATAATAAATTTTCACTCCTATTAACACAGGAGTATATATGTTTTTCCTTTCCATAGAAATAATTAGCAGCCATAGGTTCTGGGTACATACCATACTTTCAGAAGAGGAGTCCCCAAATAATCTACATAGCTTGACCCACACTGAGATATTCATTATTGCTTAAAAGTTTACCCTGTAACTTAGGTTATAGTCATTCCATAACAGGGACTGTTACAAGGTAACATTTAATCTTGCCTGACAGAGTGCTTTATAAAGAATAGGTTCTCAATAAAATTATGTGATGAATTACTCCATTCCATCTTTCTACCTATCCTTTCCTTCTTTCTCTTGTCTTGCATTCTGTCTTTCCCTTCTTTCTTTCTTTTTCTTTTTTTCATCTTTTTAGTTGGTTTTTGACTCAATATACCATGCATTTAGAAAAAGCAAATCTCAAAAGCCTAACTGAATGTACTAACCTTAGTGTTAGTATCAGGGAATTTGTCTTTAAAGTTGAAGAAGCATAGTTGTCTCTGGAGTGTGACGTTAAATCTTTTAATTGTCTAAGTTTCTATGAGTACATTTGAAGATATTTAATACTTCAGAGTCTTCCATGGTTCTCCAGTATAACCAGTTGAATATGTTATAATCAACTTTGTAGGCAGAGAAACCATATAGCCTAGCAATGAGTCCCTTTATCACACACTGGATAAATAAATATGCTTATCCTATGTCAGAATAGCTCTATTTGCTGTCAAGGAAGCAAATGGTAAACTGAAGTCGCTGCTCTAATTAGACAAAAGCCTACTGGGAGGTTATATTCTATTCGAGTTCTGTCCCTACGAGGACCATCCTAAGCCCACCTCTGTGTTAGGAATGCTCTATTTCTTTACTCAGTTGTCTCCAGAATGATGATTCTGTGCAGGAGGAAACTGACTATGGAATTCAACAGCATAAACAAAAATCCCTTTAAAAGAATTAAAATACCTGGGCAAGCCCTGGTGGCCTAGTGGTTAAGTTTGGCACACTCCACTTTGGCGGCCCAGGTTCGGTTTTCAGGCACAGACCTATATCACTAGTCTGTCAATGGCCATGCTGTGGTGGTGGCTCACATACAAAAAGAGGAGGATTGGCAACAGATGTTAGCTCAGGGCAAATCTTCCTCAGGAAAAAAAAAGAAGAATTAAAGTGTCTATTCCTTGCAAGATGCCCAGTCACTATTATTTCTTAAAAAAAAAAAAAAGCAAAGAAACCTTCTTTGAGATTTTAATTTAATTGCAGAGAGTAATAAAATACCAAATAATACTAACATGGTGAAATAAGAAAGTGATTGTGTCTCCTTCCCCCTTCCCCATTGTCCCTAGTTTCAAAACTGTGGATTCAATCTGGGGATGACTATGAGTATCTTAGTATTTTTATCCTTCTCACAATCGATGGGATATAAACCAAGGTTTGAATACTAGTGGTCCATTGGTATGCCTTGTGAGCTCTACTCAGTATTAGAAGAATCAAGAAAGTTCAAAGATAATGTGGATTTCCAAAACTCTCTTAGTAACAAAATTGACTGGAGAAGAAAGCTAGCACCACCTTTTAATAAAGAATTCACTTCAATTTGCTAGGGTCACCCACAGCCACTCCCCCTTCCCCATGTTTTCTAACACTTGGCCATTTCACTTATTTGCATTACCATTACCTGCCAGTCTCATGGAAGCATTTGAAAGTGAGTCCTTATATAAATCAAGGTTAGCTCATTAGTCAATCAGAGTCTATTTAGAAAGGAAAGCACAGAGTTTTCTATATCCATGATAGCTATTTATAAGGATAAGGACTGTAGTGTTATGTTGTTATGACAAGGGCCTAACTCTACAAGTAGCTGCAAGTACTTGGCACTATGTCTTATTTTTATAAAATAGAACAGTGACAGTATTTAGTCTGAATGGAAATTTGAGTGCACACTGCCTTAAAATCAATTGGTAGAAAAAATTTCTCAGGCTTAACATTTGCCAAGGAGTGGCTGGTGTTATATTTTGTGCTATGCCAAAAATCAGGTAATTCATCGATGTAAAAAATTTATTAAAGTCTAAAATTCAGGACATTTTAATGTCAAAAGTTATAGAAAGCTTTTGGCAATTCTGCCACAGATAGTTTTAATAGATTCTGAATATTTTAAGCTAGAAAAATGAATACTTGTAGAATCTTAAAATTAGCCACAAGATATCTGAATAGGCATGGCCACATATTGTGTGTGAATGATCAACTTATGCCTCTGGATCTAAATGGTATAAATACATTTTTTTCACAATATTCTCAATAGAAATATGATTCATCTCCCTTTTTAATTCTAAAATTGTGTGCTAGATGTATGTTTTTAAAAACAGCATAAACCTTTCTGTATTTCTGCTTCCATATCTTATCAAAACCTGAATTCTAATTTTAATATCTCCAATTAAATTAAATCAATTTTTGACATCATTGTGGTAAAATGCTACAAAAATATTCCAAAGATCCAGTTAGTTTGGTTTCATTATGTGATAACTGTGAATTCAGAAGGAGCTATAAATTTACAGCAATGTCATAGAACACTCCAAGAGAGGAATTTATTTATTTATAATCAAACTGAGTGTTGGTGTATTTCATGACGAACGGGTTATTACTCCAAATTATTTTGTCCCCCAGTCACAGAGATTATTATCATTTGGGGAACTTACTACCTTTATGCTTCAAAAATATATGTAACTTTTAAGTTGAATTATGATAACATGAGTTACTTGTATCAATACTACACTAAGATAACTTTCTCATATATTGACAACTTAAGTGAGCTAGAAATGTTAAGACTTTTGCTATGCCTATTCCTGGAGATGAATGACCATTGGCACTGCAAATATAGCTACTCTAACTCTGTAATCAATAGAGTTTACAAATACATGATTATAGAGATATGATATGATCTATAAAATATTTTGGCCAAAACACAGCAGGACTTACTATATGCATTGTTATCTAACATTCTGGTTACAAACTGATATTATCCAGTTCATTTGAGATCTGCATATAAATGTATCTTATAGTTCCACAACTAGTATCATATAGTGAACTGATTATAAATTATCATTATCGTATGGCAAAATGTGGATGTAATCCCAATGTCATTTTTTAAAAGCTTTGGTTTTGTAGGCTCTTTACTATGTCTCTCTCAGTATCAGCTGAACCGTCATTTAGTCCCCTCCTATTGGGAAAATTAGGAGAAATAATATGTTTAAATTTCTAGCACAAAGACTGACATAGTAAAACTTCAAAAAAAAAGTTAACTGCCTTCCATGCTACTTTGTTTTCCTTTCCTTATTATGCAAATAATTGTTTTCTTTCTTCACTTTGTCTACACAGATGCTATTATCCATCAATTTTTTAGAGCTAATCACGTTCTCTTATTTGAATAAATAATAAATTTTCATGATTAAAGCTTTCATAAAACAAAATGAAATGTTTCAGATTTATGTCATATAATTTTCATGTTTCTTAAAGCTGAAAAAATGCAGTTTTAACATGATTAAAAATAAGCACTCCAGTGTCATACTGCCTGGATTCAAATGCCAGCTCTAACACATTTTTGTCATGACCGTGAGCTTCATGCCCTCTCAAAGTCTAAATTTCCCTCTATGTAAAATGGAGATAATAATACTGATTCATAAGGTTATTGTCAAGAATAAATGTGATAATCCACTTAAAAATTTATCAGCACAGTGCTTGCAAAAATGTTTCCAATTAGAATAAAGATCAATTCCTATTATCATTGTATTCTGTTCCAGTCTTTGCACTACTATATTATCAAAGTCAAGTCTCTGGGAACTTATCATTTTGTAAGGCACGCAGATAAAGAAACAAGCAAGTAGAATATATTTTTATGTTCACTATAATGGGGGTAATTACAGGAACAATAGGAGAAACATGTATCCTAGTCTTGATGGTCAAGAAAGAGATAATATGTTTTAGCAAATATATCAAAAGCGAAAAATAGTTATCCTGGTCAAATGGAAAATCATGTATTTTAATGACCAAGAGCCCCTCTTTTCCACACAATCGAACCTTCCATGTTGTGATATTGCACCTTCAGTTTGCCACACTCCTCCCCACCACTCACACCACACAATGACTTCTGATACAGCTCAATATTCTGGGTAAAGGTGCTTTCATCAATGCTGAGACACGTGAAAACTGTGTAGGTAAATTAAGCAATATTTTCAAAAATCTTAATAAACATGAAATGAAAATCTAAAATGATGTCATTCCCACCTCAAAGTCCTTCAGTGGATTTCTGCTACTCCTAAAATAGAGACCCAAATCGTTATTTGCCCTACAAGACCCAGCAAGACGATGTATGGGCCCTGCCCTGTTTCTACGCTAGTGAACTTAGATGTGGCCTTGGGATTTGCTTTGGTCAATGAAATATGAGAGAAAATAATGTGTGCCACTGGTGGGCAGAAGCTTAAGAGATAACATTGTGTTCACCAGCTTCTCTTTTTCTTCTGTCACTGTGACGTAAATATTCCAGGCTGTGGCCATTCCAGAATGAGGAAGACAATTTACACTGTTAATGTAAGTCTTTGAAATATTCATGCTGTTCTTTCTACAGTTTATCCCAGCATATGCTAGCTAATACACCTGGATTGGAATCCCTGCTTCACTGCGTGCTAGTTCTGTGATCATGGGCAAGTTACTTAAACTATTTGACTCATAATCTCCACATCTGGAGATGGGAATAATAAATTCTGTGATATATACACGTAATGGCACTCAGAATCTTTTTCTACCTACTTCCCTCATTCCTTCCTATACAGAAGAAGCTAAAAACCCAAAAACAGTATTTCTTCCTTGCAGCTGGAGTTCTCGATGAAAAGATGACTCACTATAAATTAAATACACCTCTCTGAGACTGGGAAAGCATAAACGTAGCAGAGGCTGTCTCCCAGCTGCTTTGGCTGTTTCCTGCTGGTGAGCAAAGACGTGGAGATGTGTGTTAAGGCTCCAGCTCGGAGGCTGTTGAAGGCAGCTGTGGCAGAGTTGTAACTGCTTTGGTGGTCAGGTTCGTTTACAGCCCTGGAGTCATTCCTGGGGGCCATCCTGGGAGTCCACATCTCAACACTTACAATGTTTTGAAGAACATAATTGCTTACATTTAACTTTTTTTTTTTACTTCAAATATCTAGAATGGTTTCTGTCCAAAATCCTGGCTGATTCTATTTATGGTTATTGTGAACATCAAAGTATACAACAGTTGAAACATTCCTCTTCCGGTCTCAGAACATAATTAGTTCAATAAATATTAGACGCTATTATTTGTGTTGACAATCTTCTACTTAAAAGCTCGAACACAGAAAATGATACTGCACTGAACTACTTCTGTGGTTCATGCAGTCATTCAACAAACCTCTGCTGTGTGTTCGACAGTATTCTCAGTGCTGAGGATAAACAGGCAAATAAGAAAAGGTCAGATGACTGTCCCAACTTTTTTTGATACCTCATGGGGAAAAATAATTTCTCCAGGATCAGCTGCCAGTCAAACTCCTGATAATTTTACTTGTCCCACAGACTCATATTGACTATCCAGTATCTCCCTTTGGGATTTTGTAACTTCAATTCAGCTGCTATGCTAATAAATTCCCAGAAAACACCTATGATCATGGCAAAATGTAATAAACTTGCTTTATAGGAGGCTTGTATCAGTTTCTCCAGCAATCCTTATCACATGGATATTCCCAACTGCAACAAATATGAGACAAAGAAAAAGAAATACCTTCAAAGCCAAATGATTTCCCACTAAACTACTAAATCACTTAAACAGCCAACTTGGCACCATTAAATTTACTCATGATGGTACTTCCCAATTAGAAAATGTGTTTACATGTTGGGGAGAGACATACTTGCGATTTAATTGGAATTGATGATAGCACAGTAGTTGGTAAATTTAATGATGCCAACTGGTCATTTAGGTGACTCTGTCATTAGTTATATAGGCTGATAAAATCCTTATTTAAAAGGAGTATGTTGCATCATTAATTATGGAACAGAACTGCTCATTTCATGTGGATAGATGTGAAACATATTGAAGAAACTCAGGGATCTGTTACACCAAATGTCGACTTTGATTACACTGGTAGAGTTGGAGATTCAAACGTGCTATCACATATATAAAACATACTAAAATAATAGTAGTTATTCAATATATAGCCAGAGTGATTCTTTGATCATTTTAGGGAATGAAAAATAAATGTTCTGGAAGACAGAAACAGTAGAAATTTCTATCTATAATTAATTATTGAAGGATAATTTATATATTTAGTGTATGACTTCCTAACTATTAGGAGTATAACTTTCTTTACTGTTAATTAAAGTTAATAACTCCAAGGGAGAGCATAGTATAAATAACTAAATGTGTATAATGTTGGACATTTCAGGAAGCACTTTCATGTGCTTCATCTCACTTGAATTGTTATAAAACTTCTGAAATTATACCGATAAGGAAGATTTCTCTTAAATAATTTCAATGACTTGCCCAAATCAAAGATAATGCATTAGCAACTCTAAAGATGAACTACATGAACTAACATCTGAATCTTGTGTCCAGAGTTCTGAGTTAATTTTTGTTAACAGTGCTGATACATGGTAAATATCTATCAGTGTTAGCCATAGTAGTAGTGGTGGTGGTGGTGTATTATTGGTGGTGGTAGTTAAGAGTTTTGGTAGTAGCAGTATTAATAGTAGTAGTAGTAAACAATAGGTAGTAGTGGGAGTTTCAACCGCACCATTTTCTCCTATATGTATTGTGAGAATATATCCATAACAGAACTGCAATTTAAAAGCATCTTTGTTGCATAAAATTTTCTAGTCAACAGAAATACATGGCTATTTACTTCTTTCAAAATATTTCTTTCTTAATATATCTTTTACCCACTAATTTATAACAGACCCTTAAGTTCAGCATTATAAAAATTTCTCGATTTCATAAGATTATGGCTAAGTTAAACATACGATAGTGTTGAATCAAAAATGACATAATATTAAAATTATATGGTAGACGAAGGATCCAAATTTGATACATAATGATCTGTTCAGTGTCCATAAATGCATTGATCTGGTAAATTAAAAAAAGAAAACTTAGCAATCATGATGAACGTATATCAACATAAGGAAAAATGAGGGAGCATGCTAAATGAATCAATTCCTGATGAAAATGATCAGTAATTGATATAAAAGCAATAGCACGCTAGACTGGAAGCTGAGTTTGTAGACTAGCAATTTACCACCATGCGGTTGCAGGTGTTTTTTGAACTGCCCAGCAGTTTTCTTGGATCTTTTTCAAAACCAGAAAGTCCTCAAGTAATCAAATGTACCTTACCTTGACCAAAGGAAATTGAAACTCTCTCAAAAGGTAGCTCACGTCTTTGCTTTACTTGCTTCCTCCATTCTTCTCCTTACAGGTTTGCACCTTCTGCTGCTTCTTGCAGATGAAACGTCATCCAGCGGATGCTGACTTTATTTCAGGTGAGTTTAAGTATTCTGGGAAAATGAACTAGAATCTCTCAATCCCAATTTCAAATTCCTAAGAGAATATTAATAGACTAGATGGGTTCCAGTGACTATTCCTGATCCAACAAATTGTAGCTGAGAAGGGACCACACGTTATAAACATGGCAAGCGCAACTCATTTCTGTTATAGGTGAGGGAGCAGTTCTCATAGAGTTGACTAATGTCAGGTAATTTTGAAACAAATTACTTAACCTCTCTGAATCTCAATTTCTTCTTCTGTAAATTGATGATTACAATAGATTGTCCAAAAGGGATACTCAAGAAACAGTCATCATTTCTAAAAATAACGTGCTTCATATAGTGTCTGGTATACGGGAGGCGCTCAATAAATGGCAGCTATTGTGGATGGTGGTGGTGGTGGTATTATTGGGAAGAGGTCATATGGTGCTCAGCTTTGTATTTCTTCCTAGGAGTTACCATGGTGTCTCGTATATAGTTGGTTCTTAGTAATTTTTCACTAAACTATTCAAACTATATGCTCCAGCAAGGAGGGATAACCAGGGAGCATCTTTTTCACATACATATATAAAGGTCAGCATGTAATTCTGACTTCAAGAAACTCATCACAACTGTTTAATTCTGTTCACACATAAAGAGTATTTGTGAATCAACTAATTTCATAATTTAATTTCAAAAGGCTCAAGATTTTGACAAAGGGCAACTTTCCTGACACACGTTTGTCATCAGCAGGATGCAAACACTGCTTCATGGAAAACTGCTTTATTTTCAAAGACAGTAATAGAAATGAAATGAATTTTGAAAACTCTGATATATGCATACTTGGCAGCAACAATTATGCCTGCAATCATAAATATATCAAATGCCTCATTTGTTTTTGTGTTGTTTCAAAGATTACTTTTCAAATGTTCTCATAGAGCAGTATTTCAGCTTTGTCATGTGTGCTAAAAATAGCAGTTATTTACATAAACAGACAGCATTCTTCATGAGGTTTGGAAGTTTTTGCTATTAGCACCTCTTTTTCCCCTCCTTTAAGAAGCAGTTAGGAAACTAGACAAAAGTAGGAGACCATGACTCTTTCTGTGTAATATATAAATATATATGCATATATACATATTTTGAATAAAGTAATGAGTAAAACTATACATACTCATTCGTTAAGTACCCACTTAATATACGCAAACATTTTGGTGCTAGAGATTCAATAGTGAACAAGCGATAAAAATCTCTACCTTCCTGGGGTCGGCCCGGTGGCGCAGCGGTTTAGTCCGCGCTTGGCAGCCCGGGGTTCGCTGGTTCGGATCCCGGGCGCCCGCCGACGCACTGCCTGTCAGCCATGCCGTGGAGGCGTCCCATATAAAGTAGAGGAAGATGGGCACGGATGTTAGCCCAGGGCCAGTCTTCCTCAGCAAAAAGAGGAGGATTAGCAACGGATGTTAGCTCAGGGCTGGTCTTCCTCACCAAAAAAAAAAAACTCTACCTTCCTGGAGTTATCTTCTTAAAGAGAAGCCAGAAAATAAATGTGATAAAAGACAAAATATATAGTATTTTAAGTAGTGCATGGTGCTAAGGAGAAAAATATGAAGGAAGGAGGGACATGCAAATGGGGTGAATTTTAGACAAGGTTCAAGGAAAGCTCACTGAGAAGTAGTGAATTTTAGTATTTACATATGTATTGAGCTTTCTTTTTTAAAAAATATGGGTTTTTCCTAATTTCATAAGTAATTTAAGTTGATTCTTTAAAAGATTTTAATACCATGAACATGTGTAACATAAAACATGAGTCTTCCTTCATTCAGATTATGTGTGTATACATATTGACCACCTCCCTCGACATAGGGTCACCCTGTATCCACTGCTCAGCAACTTTCTTTTCTCCTTCATCCTAACTGTTTCTATAGAGTCTCATCAATTTTATTTAACTGGCCAGGTGACTTTAATGGAAACTGGAGTAAGTCTTGGGAGCAGAGTTTGAAAATATGAAGCCACTTTGGTAGCACTAAACAGGAAGTAATAGCCCATATATACATCTTTAAAAATTACTTTGAGTTCATGACAGGTTAACACTTTAGTGTAAACCCTTTCATTTATGAAACATGATTTTAGCTTATCTGCCTTCACAAAGTTCCTAGATAATGTATTTATTTTGGGATGATGGATTATGGGAAGCTTGTTCATACATCTAAAGCCTGACATTTTAAATCACATGTTTTCATTTTTCAGAAATGAAGTAAATTTGAAATCTTTCCATGGTATATAGTATGTCTTGTTTTTTAACAAATGGTCTCATCCTCATTTTTAATATATGCCTAGATTTTAAAAAGTATAGCTATTGAATGTTATTTCTAAAGGTTTAACTAGGAACTAATATTTTCAGTAAGAAATGATCAAAATTATCTACACAGATAAATATTTGATTATGATTTTTATGATCAGCTCTAATGATTTGTTGAAATCAAATAATTGTGCCTTTGGAACATGATTAATGTTAATAAATGGTCATTTCTTTCAGTAGCACTAGGATTATATTCTTTGGCATCAATTCTGATATATTAACAGGTTCCCATTAAGAGTGAGGTAAGCAAGTCACGCTGTCTCATAGCAGCTGACAAATTGTTCTTTACAACCAAGATAAGTGCTATAGAACCATAATAATTACTTCCTCTTTTGTTCTTTCCTGTGCTTAAAATTATTCTGTTCCTTTTTTCTGAGTAATTGGTTTGGTGATTCTATTTGACATCTTCCTACAATTGGAGTCTTGAGGTGCATGAATCACACCCTTGGTTGAGTCCTGTCCTACGAATAGGTATCTCCCTAACAATAGCTGAAGATGAGCTCAATGAAAGTTGTGAGTCCCTTTAGAGCCATTTAAAAAATTGCAGCAGGATTTGTAAAGATACTCTTACTTAGCAGAGTAAATAACCCATTGGAAAGTATTGAGACTTTGAAAACTTTTCTTTGATGAGACATTAAAAAGCAACTAAAAACAAAAAAGAATGAAAGTTATTTTTGTTCTCTTGTTTATTCCCGGCAATAAAGAACTAAAGTAGATTTTGATTCAAATGTTATGAATGTAAACATTTTATTTAAGACTATAGCAATAGAGGTTTATTAATTTTTTTCTAGAATAAGGTTTAATTCTGCAAAAAAGTAAATAAATGGTAAGATCAGCAGAGAGTAATTTAAGTTTAGAGTTGTAGGCTGTTAAGCTACTCATCTTTCTTCCATTTTGGTTTTACTATCTTATTTATAAATGATAGAGTGTTTTGATCGTGGTGGAGCATTATTTAAATAACAAAGAGAGGAAATATCCTCAGAAATATGTTGTCTGAAATGACGTGAGTGGAAAAATTTCTTATTTCCATAGTGTCTGTTCCTTGCCTTCAAAAATTTGCGATTAAAAATAATTTATGATTTGAAACAATCAAAGGTATCTCACTATGATAGTAATTCTGATAAAGGTAGCTAACCTTTTTAAAAAAAATCAGCTAAAGTATTTTGGTTTTAGTTTAAGTAATTATCATAATCAAAATTTAGTCATATCTCCACAATTTCTATATCCAAAGGGTATGAGTGACATTACGGTTGGAAGTTGAAGGCTAAGGGATTTATCTATAATCTACTATTGTCTAGTAAACAATCGTTTTTACTTAGTTGCTATACTTATTGGGGTGATTTTTGAGAGAAATTCATGGAGATAGGGTTGGACAAAGCTCTTCACTCCAGCTGCTTCTCACTCTATTATTTCTTAGAGTCCTAATGCTACCGATTACTATTGGGCAGTTTTCCAGATGCTGAGTGGACACAAAATAAAAGAGAGATATCTGCCCTTCAAACACCATAACGATATGTAGGGGGGGTTGGGTGAGAGTAGGCATATAAGCAAATAATTTCATTAAAACGTGATAGGCGCTAAAAGGAGGAGAGCTAAGGTCAACTTGGAGATTCAGAGAAGGCCTCCTGAATGAGAAACTTTAATTGAATCCCAAAGGGTAGTCAAAGAATCCTGGAAAGGATATTCGAAGCAGAAGAAAAAGCACAGGCACACGTGCAGGTATGAAGCAGTATGGTCTGTGATAAGAAACAAAGTAATTCAATAAACTTTGTGTTACTAGATTGCAAAAGAGAGAGGAAGAATGTCTAGAGCTGTTGATGTAAGTAGGGACCAGCCCATATAAAGCATTATGTGCCAAACTGAGTGACAACAAACGTATTCTGAGAAGCAGGACATTTTGAAAGATTAAACCTGAAGTGCGATGGCCTGATTTCTTGTTTACATGGGTGACTATTCTGATGGATGGCATTTGCGCAGTCCATGAAAGCATGTTGGATAAGGAGAGCAAAGGAGGAATTGCGGATACCGGAACTGTCAGGGATACAGTATGATTTGGACAGATTTTTCTGGTAAAGTGATGATGAAGGTGTTGGTGGTATGGAGAAAAAGCTTGGGAGTGAAATGTAGCAGAGATGAGGAATTGAATTATACAGATTCAGTGTGAGGTGCCTGTGGGATCAACCAAGTGAACATGTCCAGTAGGAAAGAAGTTTCAAACATGGGAGACATCTAGCCTGGTGACTTAGCCTTGGGATTCATTGGTAAATACATAGTAGTAAAACCTTCGTGAGTGGATGGAATTAGCCAGCACAAATGTGAAGAGAGGAAAACAGGGTAGCCAATACAGGGTAGCCAATAAAAGAGGCTGAAAAGAAATACAATAATAATCCTGAAAGATAGGTAATTTTATCCTGATTCTTTTCTGGTGAGGGCTCTGAGCCTCTGAAAAATGCAGCTTCCCCAAATATTATTTCTAGGAATTGTCTGAGCCAAGATTTGACCCTTAGTGTTTTTGACTCCAAAAGTGTGCTCTTTATAGGATATGGTGAAACCAACATGCCAAACAATAATGTTCTTAAGTGTAAAAATTATGTCTTCTACTTCCAAAATATCCCCATTATGCAAACACATAATAAGTGCTTTAAAAATGCACTTGATTTTATTCCATAAAAGCCATAATGAATTAAGATAATTTCCTTTCCTGAAATTTTAACCAGATGTAGTCTTTAGTTATGCTGCTTTTTTGATAATTTTTTTATGTTAACATTTTGATATTGATAGTCCAGTTTAAAAATCTATGTCCTATGCAAGCACATTTAATTAAATGATGAAATATAAATTTTAATAAGTGACTTTCATTCTTTCAAGATGAAAACTTTTATTACAAAACTCTATTATATGGAAAATTTAACTATTCACTCATGAAATCAAATGAGGTTCTCTTCTATTTTTTAAACACAGTCAGACATTTCAGTAATGGATATTCTTTCCACATGTTCATATGATGTTTATTTTTCTTTTCAAGAGACTGTGTTGGGGAAGTGTATGAATCACTAGTTATCAGAAATTTATCACAAATCATCAAAGTATCACAGGACTTGCCTTTCCCTACTATGAAGAAATTTTGCTATAGTAAGCTATACCATTCAGAATTACTTTAAAAACAATTCCAAATCCAATGCAAAAATTTATGTTTGCTGACATTGATAGAAGAAGCTGTTTCCTTTGCTATATAATGCACCCAAAACTTGAATATTTCAAAACAAGAAAACAACAGGAATTTAAAGCAGACCTTTAAAGTGATCTTATCACATCCTCTTCCATTTGTGGATTCATTTCAGATATTCATTCCCCTTAATAACTTGGAGATATAAATGATCTTAAAGAAAATAGCAGAGTTACCACTAAACACCATGAGATATTAGAGAGATCTGTTGTTTATCCAATTACATTATAGATTCAAGAAATTACAGAGTAACCCACATTTACAAATGAAGTAAGCAATGTAATATGTTATTGTGTCATTTTAAAAGTTATTTTCTGTTTGGACCTATATAATGTAATTTTCTTAGAATTCTTTTAAATATTATTCTGTAGCATGTACATGTTTCATAACTTTCGTGGATATTTTAAATTTTTCATTCTTTCCATATTTACTGAGAACATATGATGTGCCAAACATTGTGATAGTTTCTGTGGATAAAATGGTAAAGAAGACACAACTGCAGCTTCATAACTGCACCTCCTGTGCAAAAGGTAAAAAGCTACTATAATATTGTCACAAGTTGAGTTCTTCAGATGCAGATGTTAAGACAGAATTTGGGGTGCAAGATGTTTATTAAGGATCAATGTCTATGAAATGAAGGGGAGGGGAAACAGGATTGGGGAGTGGAGGAAGTTAAACTACAATACAGGACTGTCTAAGCCTTGGCCAACTCATTAGAGAGCTTTGGAGCAAGTATTGACCACCAAAATATCCTGCCTGGAGGTGATATGGCGAGGCCTTTATACTTGAGCCTCAGTCAGTCACCAGGTGCTGGTTGCCAACGAAAGAATATAACCTTGGAAAAGGGTTCTCTCTGTGGCTGAGGCAACCCCTGAGAGTCTGACAGAAGGAAACTAGGCACCAAGTCTTTAGTTAAAGAAGGATGTGGGTTGCACATCTCCGTATCTATCATACTCCATCATAAAAACGCTCAGTGAATTATTGGGAGTGAAGGTAAGAGAGACATTCCTATTTTCATCCACAATTCCTGAAGCTATTTATTCTTCCTATTGCAAGTGAAGAGTCAAATAAAAGTCTTTAATTCAAGGCATATACTGCATACTGAAATATGACATCCATAATTGAAGCATCTTGCCACTAGGCTGCCCCTCCAGTTGAGTCTTCAGTAAACCTTTTCAGTGCTCGATCATGCTGGCAGCTTGGGTGGTATAGAAATGGGCCCACTTCTGCCTTCTTTTATATAAAGTGGGTCATCTAATCTGACATGACGTTATGTGGGATCCACTGCCAGTCATTAGAACACTATGTAAGCCCTTGAATAATAGTGCTGACTGAGACCTTGTGGGCAAGAAAGGCAAACCTACACCCAGAATATATCTTCTGATGAAATGCTTCCTTTCCAGGATGTAAGGGGAACAACGTAGTTAACTTGATACCAAGTCACCATTTTGTCTCCTCAAGAAATGGTCCCTATCAAGGACTCACCATGAGTCTCTGTTGCTGACTCCTGGTAGATCAAACTTCATGGAGTTGGTGCTATTTGTTTCATGCACAGCCTCTATAACCACCACTGTAGCCACTTCATGCGTGTGTTCATTGCACTGGCACTGGGAGATCAAATGACAGATGCAAAAACGATGTCATCTGACTGGTCCATTTTGTCCACTTGGATGGTTAGAGCCTCTTCTGTGGTAGATCCTTTGTGGTGATCACGAACACGTGAAACAAAGATCTCACGTTGTGCCCACTCTCATATGTCCATTCAAATGCCTCGACTCCAACGCTTCTGGTCCTCAGTCTCCTAATGGTTATCCTCCTTCCTTTGGTGCACAGTTATCTGAATAACTGGCTGGGCCTTTATAGCCACACTCCTATCAGTCACCAGATAAGTTACTGCCAGAAAAGGTATGATCTCAGGCAAGGTGACTTTCTGCAGCTAAAGCATACCTTGAAGAAGCTCACAAATGGAGGCTGTGTGCTGACCATACTTCCTGAAGCCTAACAGCAAGTCCTTCTTCAAAGCAGATATGGGCAGTACATCTCCATAACTACCACAGATGTAATGTGACAAAAGTTTCCCTAGCAGGAAGCATGGAGTAAGGAAATAAAAAGAAGAGTGCCTCAGAGATATTCCATAATCAAATTATTTGGCAAGAATCATAGATTAATTAGATGCAATATGATAGATTTTTATTTCATATTTTGATGGAAAATTACCCTTTTCATTCCTCTCTACTCATTCCAGATTCATGTGGGGGCAATTCTAGTTATTTAGCTGTGTATAGAGGAGAGGGTGTTCAGAAATTTCCTCACAGATGAAAAAAAAAAAGGCTGAGCAGATATTTGAAAACCAAACAAAAGAACAGAAGCTAGTTACATGCCTGGGGATGGGGAGAGGACATGAGGGGTGAGTTGTTAAGGCAGTGGGAAAAGCATACACACAAAGGCCTAAGAATGAAAGAGCATGGTGACTTGGAGAACCACAAGTTGCATATTATGGAATGAGCAGCACATGAGAGGCAGGGAATAGTGGGATATATTATTGGAGAATAATTAGGGAATGACTTTTAAACTTGTAAACCATGCTGTGGAATTTGAACTTTATTCTAGGGGTGCTGGGATCCACGGAATATTTCAGCGGAGTGGTAGTATGCTCACATTTTATTTGTGCTTCGGAAAGATCATTGAAACTGCAGTCTGAAAATAGATTCAAAGAGCTACTCTGCTCTCCTCAAATACTGACAACTTCATAGGATCCCTCTAAAGTGAAAAGGCCTCCTATATTTCCAAAAGGTAACTGTTCACCATCCAAATGTCCAATTATCTGTGCTTCCAAATTTGCTGTAATAGAAAATGACCTTGAAAATTTTTGATGAGGCCAGCATGCAGAGGAAAGTTCCTGTTTAGCCAAGGAGGTTTTATGGCAGAGTCATTCCACCTATGTTCAAAAATCAGATTTGATGGCTAAAACCAATTAAAAATTTTTGTGACATCTGTGATAAATGCAGAATTTGATTCTGTGTGTAGCAATAAGTAGGAAGGAACCGAACCAGGTCAAATTACAAAATAGTGGACCTAATAATGGAGTGTATTCCATAAGTAGTCATGCAAATTGACTAAAAGTATGACCAAATTAGAGATTTTAATAATGCTTAAGCAGATTAAAAATTTTAACATACAGAATAAAGTTTTAGTATAAAATAATCTTGCTACAAGGAATAGAAAAAAAACTCTTGTTTTCATACCCGTTATGTACCTCGCTTTTCTCAAAGGAAAGGACTTGGATTTTGTTAGGAGAAGCTACAATGCATGGATTCTTTTTTTACACTGGAAGTCCTTCATTATTATTCCAATACCCAGATATTTATATCAGATCAATTTAGCAAAGAATAAAAAACTTCAATATGGCGAAAGACTACTTTGTGGCTCAGGAGGGACAGCCTACAGTTTATAGGGGTAGATAAGAAAGAGCATTGGTTGAAGAGGTGGGCTCCGAAATGTGAAATTAAAAGACAATAAGGATTAAGAATATTATGTAGGGGAAAATAAAGATTTGGGTATATGAATTTCAGTCAAGTGTAAGCAAGAAATGAACTCTGCTTTCATAATGATTACTATTAAGAGACAGTTGATTTGTATGTGTGCTCTTTTCAGTCTACTTATAAAAGAATAGTGGAGATGAGAAAGCATGTAATGTAGAAACACTTATATAGGGAAAATGAAAAACTTACCATGCCATACACGGCAATCCATAATGGAAAATACAACTAGTAAATGCTCGTGTATCTGAGACCATTTTGAGATATGGTCTCATTTTCTATTCCAAAATGAATTAACTTTTCCCATCCAATTAGAAATTTTCCTCTTTAGTCAATATTTAATTTTCTTTCTCTCATATTTTCCAAAGCATAGGGGTTTTCTCTCCACTCTTCATTTAGAATTGAGGTTCTCGGATGTTTTTCCAGCTGACTAAGCAAAATGCATAAATCTGGTCACTGAGCAGGAGCACACGTCCCACTGAGGACTAACGAGCACATGCCTTCAACTGTTTTATCATTACTGTCTTATGTGTGTGGGTCAATGAAAAGAACAACAACTTCCGAGATCATTTCTGTAATTCTCCAAACAGCCAAAAGTGAAACTGTTAGAAAATTCTTGTACCTTAGTTGCGGATACTTATCTGTGTGTTTAGTATGACCTAGATCTCTTTGTGTCTGAAAAGCACCTTTGTAACTCTGAGCAGTTTTCATTACATCATGGTTTCCTTGATTGCTTCTTTAAAGCATTCTGTACTTTAGGCTAAATGTTATGACAGATTTAAATAAATGTCAAGGAACCTTTCAGTGTGACTTAAATTCAGGTTTGGCATATGATTTATACAGATCCACCCTCTTATCCACTCCATTTTCCTCAGTACGGGCCCTCAATATGGCTCACTAAGGAGTTCAAGAGTTTATCTCAGTGACTAACCAAGCCAGACTGCCCAAAAAATTTTCGAACAAATAGAATTTATAGCTATATGTCGTCATTAACCATTTCTGTGAATTAAAATGCTTCTATTAACATGACCAAATTTTAGTTTATATTTCATGAATAGCTACCAATGCCATGCCAAGAAAAGTGAAGTTTAATATATATATAATACATTTATGTATATTTTCACAGTTTCCTACATGAAGCCAAATGACTATAATAATGTTGAGTCATAGACATTTTCCTTCATTCCATAAAAATTATTAAAAATCTTGAGCAACACAATACACATAACAGTAAAATTGTTATGAAAATGGGCATGTTCTATATCTATGCCTTCCAATGTGGTAGCCACTAGCCACACATGGCTACTGTGCACCAGAACTATGGCTGGTGCAGTTGAAGAACTAAATTTTAATTTAATGTAAATTTAAACACTTTATATTTAAATCTAAATAATAGTCATTTGTGTCTAATGGCTACATATTGGACAGAGCAGATCTATGACAGTAAGAAACAGTTACTACACTCATATTTTCACAATATTGGAAGCAAACAATTAAGTATAATTCTTAAGTACAGTATGAAAGGTATAATATTAGACATAGGGTGGCTAAAGAAACGTAGAAAATCTGTAACTCAGATTAGGAAAAATGGAGAGACATCAAGGAAAGTTCTTAAAAGGAAAGAAAGGCAGTCGTCTTGAAGGAATTAGAGCCAAGTAGATCCTTTTCTGTGCTTGCAAAGGAAACAAATTATAATGATTATGGCCACACCCATTTTCAAAATAGATTGTTCTATGCACTGTGATTGGTGCTTGTGTTTCCTCCTTCCAGTCTTATACTTCTGTGTGCAAGAAAACGATCATCAGGAGACCTCACAAGCAAAGTTTAAAGAGTATCCACCAAAATATCACATCAGTTCTCCATTGGATACCAAAAAGTACAGGTAAACATTATGGAGTTTGGTAATCCATCTTTTCCACATGAGATTTGAAGAATTGTCTTACTGTAAGCAATATATAATTATCTACTTTTAAAGTCCAGAGGAAGAAAAATCATTCATTGTTTCTTTCTGCCCTGACTACGTACTTTTAAAACAGGTCTAACTAACCATTCATAGTGGAACTAGAAGGCAATATTAGGAAGCTGGTACACAGTCCTGCTTATGACAATGAATAAGAATTCCCTTACTTTCTTTCTCCCCTTGTTCTCTCTTCCTGTTGTGTCCCGGTTGAACCTGACCTCCAACCTGCAATTTTTAGCCCAGTTTGTGACCTACTTCTCACCATCCATCAAACGGACTTTTAAGCTGACTCTCTCCAATTTCAGCTCTCAGTTCAGTACTGAATTCTTATTTGCTCTGTTGCCCCTCTTGCTCCTGAGTACTTGGGGTTAATGCACTTGCCCTTCTCTTTCATACTCTAGAAGCAAGACCTCTGTGCCCATTAGCTTGGCTGACACTTGGATAGATTTATTGCAGTCCTAAAGTGATTTTATAGCTTCCAGAGTTGTCTATTTAGTATGTACTCAAAGATACTAATTTGAGCACTATCTACATTTTCTGAGTTTTTAAAAGGATTTGATTTTAAATTGGAAGCACATAAGGACAATATCAGATATTGCCCAAGTATTCATCTTTCTGCCCTTTGAAAACACCAGATGTGCAAATTAAGGAAAGCCACAAATTCCTTGATGATCCGCCCATGAAGCGGGTGGGCTCTGTAACTGCTTTGACTAATAGAATATATCGGAGGTTTTGCTGTGCCTGTTTCTGGCTCCAGGCCTTTGGAGACTGGCAGCTTCCACTTCATGTTTCTTGGAAGTCAGCCACCACGCTGTGAGGAAGCCAAAGCTGCCTCACGCAAAGGACTAGCCTGGCTGAGCTCCCAGCCAGCAGTCAGTACCCACTTGCTGTTCCATGTGAGGAGCCTCCTCAACTCCTAAACCTGATTTAACTCATGAAATCCTGGATCTTGATCTCAAACCTGATGCTATATTGGGATGAAACCTTGGAGTTCTGGGAGGGGTAAGTGTATTTTGCATGTGAGAGTAACATAAATAGTTTTTGGACGGAAGGCTGTGTGACAGATTAAAGACAGTCATAAATTCTTTACACTTCTCCTATTAACAGTTGTAGTCTGTACCCACTTTCCTTGAGTCTATGGGCTCTGTGACTACTTTGAGTGTTGCAGAAGTGACACATTAAGAGACTGGAATCTTCCACTTCCTCTGTCTTGGAACATTTCCTCTTAGATGCCAGCCACCATGCTGTAAGGAAGCTGAGAGAGCCCTTGGAGAGATCCACATAAGGAAGAATTGAGGCCCCAAACCCATAGCCCTAGCTAAGCCCCTAGCTATCAGCCAGCACAAATTTATCAGCTATGTGACTAGATCTTCCAGCCGTATTGAGTCACCACAGCTGATAGCACATAGAACAGAGATGTGCACACTATGAAGCCCGTCTATATTCTTTAGCCACAAAATCATGAGCAAAATAAAATTCATATTTCAAGCCACTAAGTTTGGGCATTATTTGTTACATAGGAATAGACAATTAGAACCCCAGAGTATTCTCCAATTAGAATGTTTCTGCTCCCTCCATGTGGAATTCTCTTCACACAATCTATGCAGGATTAGTTTATGTTCAGCATTTAGTACTCACCTAAATGCAATATCATAAGGAATGCATTCCCAGTCTCATGTATCCTTACACTCTCAAACTCATCACATTTTCTTTTCATTGTTTATTTCTTTAAGTGTTTATTATCTGTATATACCCACTCCCATCGAAATTAGAATACAAGTTACATAGAATAAGGAAATTGGTTTGCTTTTTCTTTGCTATATCTCTTTCACCTAAATACGTATGTGTTTAATACATATTTATTGAATAAATTAATTAATAATTCTACTAACTTCACTGTCAAAGAGGATCTGATTATGTGGTAATAGAGAGAGAGAATACTAGAAGCTTGTAGATCCCTCCTCTATATCCAAACGCTTTTGTCATTGTTTCTCAATTATTGAGCCACCAAATTAAGAAACTAGATTCACTGAATCAGATTTCAATAACTGTTCAATCACAATGATATTTTACATCTACAAGTCAAATATCCAGATAGCTGTAATGTTGGTTTAGTTCTTCACAAACCAGTGTAATTTGAATTGACCTGGTTAAATGTGTAGTGATTAACTGCAAAGAATAACATCAAAATCCCAAGAAAGTGATCTTCAATCACAAGAAAGTGTCCAATATATGGCCACGGTTGTGTTTTGAGTATCTCTCATAGATTGGCTGCCTCTTGCTTTGCATGGGAACTGGTCTCACACAACATTTTGAGTTAGATGATAGTTTTATACACACATATTCTCACACATACATGCTTTCTTCCACTCTTTTCCACTTAATTCAAGGCATTTTTGCTGTCACCATCACACTTGCTCAGAAGCATCTATAATCATGTGTCATTCCTTTGTGGTGTATGGATTTAATTAGTGGAAGATAAAAGGTTATAGTCTATTTCATAAAAGGTCTAACTTTCAGAGAGTAAATCAGGCATGTGGAATGTAGAGGACATAGTCCTTTACTCTCTTTACTTCTCCTTAGCATCCTATGTGTCTTTACCAAATCCTTATTGAATGGACATCAGGAGGTCTTTCATCTTCATATCCTTCCCCTTTGTCTTCTACAAAATCTCCTAAAATGTCAGTTAGTAACAAAGAAATATTAAGATTCTTATAATACCCTCAAGGACACTAACTTCCAGGATTTTTGGTAAGGTGGCAGACCAGAGTGTGAGTTAGCATCCCATCGACCCCCTGAATGTATGATGTAGCTAGCACTCCTATATTGCCCAAGTGAATGGCCAGACCTGTTCAGTGAACTCAAGTTATCCCTGTCTCAGTTGAAACAATCTAGTTTTCTCTCCTAAAATATGGATTTTTTTTTGTGTGTGTGTGTGTGTGTGTGATCATTCCTCAAGAAAACTCCCACTAAAATTTGTGTTGCAGAAGTACTACTGAGTCAGGTCTTATAACCTTGACTGCAGAAATACAAAGAGGGAGGCCTCTTTGCCATTGGAATATGAAAGCAATCATTACAAAACTGTTAAATCATGAGGAAATATGACCCCGATAATTAGATCACAAGAAGCAGGATAATCCCTGTAGGCACTTGACATGCATTTTAAATTTGCTAAGCACTGCTTTCTAAATGCATTAGCTTTCTTATATAAACTAATAAAAATTAAAAACTATTTACAATTTGCTTGCTTGAAATTTCCTCTATATCTGTGAGTTCATTTCTTTTTCTTTGACATGAAAATGGCCCATGGAAAATTTCAAGGGAACCACATTGTTATCTACCAGGGCCCTTGACAAAACCAAAGTGATCACACTAGCATTCCCTCAGCTTCCACTCTCAGACACTTTTGAATCCTGTCATCCAAATCATCATGGTGTTAATACATTCCCAAGCACTGAGGACTCAGAGGAGCATGATGCTTCAATGTGTTTATAGAATACATTTCGTGTAGACAGGCACGAAAGGAACAGTTTGTATAATCATTTGCCAAAAGGAATCCATCTGTCAGAAAACTGGAAGCCGGTATCAAACAAGTTCACATTAAAAGACAAAATCTCAATTTCCATTCTATGCACTTCATTTCCTTGAGCCTAATTATCAGTGTGCATATAAATGGGGAAAATACTTCTTCCTGGTTACAGTTCAAAATTCTGGTCTTGGCAAGACACAACAATGGCTGCTCATTTCCTTGGGGGCTGTACCATGCAGCCGAGAGCATCAGGGCTGGAAAAGCCAGGCCAAATTCTGCTGTTGCCAATGTGAAGCTTTACTTTACTGCTTGTGGCAAATGTGGTATGTGTGAACAACAGAAATATTGTCTAATTTCCTTAGTGTTAACCAATCCTGGTTGGGCTCCAAAGGAGAAACACAGCCCAGTTCCCCTGAAAAGCATTCATTTTTGTAGTTATTTTCTGATAAAGTTCTTAAATTTCTGTCCAGTTAACTATGGCAGAAACATCAGTCTTCAGAGAGAAAAAAAAAGTGCAAAGATTCATTTAAAAGACTATAATAAATTCAAATGTTAGGCAAAAACGCGAAAAGAAAATTGAATTATTTGCTTCGCAAGATATTCTTCATTTAAAAATTATTTGTACATATTCTTTATAAACTAAACTCTCTCAGTTTTTAACGTGAATTTAATCACAAGCAGCTTTAAAAAAATAAGAACTTATGCAAAGAGGTAAATTTGTACTTTCTGAAATATAAACTAAAAACTCATCATGCTGAAAAATATTGCAAAAATACAGTATTTGAAAACTATTTACTTACCGTAGCATTAATTCCTATTAAATTATCAAAAACATCCTAACAAATTATAAAGAGAAATTTATTACTCACAGATTATAAGGTATCCATTCATTCATTCATTTATAGATATTCATTCATTCATTCATTTATAGATATTGCTGAGTGCCTGCTTTGCGTCAGGCAATGATCTAGGATTAGGGTTGCAGCAGTTAACAAAACTGGGAAAACCTGCTTTCATGGTGCTTGTATTTAATAGAATAGATGTTTTTAAAATATGGTATTGGAAGTAGTTTGTTTTACTGAACACATTGCATTTTTGAAGCCTTTTTACATAAATTCTGTAAGACTTGTATGTCCTTCCCATCCACAATTAACTTCTTCATTAACAATATAAAATACCTGAGTCTTTAGCAACCTCCTAAATAATTCTCTTGGTTTCCAGGTAGAATCTGGTGGTTGAAGAGGGTGGTGGGAAGATTTAAATTCCTAATGTCTGTCTATCAATTCTCGTTCTGAATTGTGTCTGGTTCAAATCTCATCCGCCATGGGTAAGGTCCATTTTCATCTTACGCCTCACTTCTATGTACTGCCCTCACAATACCGTTTTAAGAGCAGAGTGGAGGGTGTGGGATGGGGCAGCGCAGTCTGTCCTCCTTTTGTCCTCTAACTTCAATGAACACAAGACTACTGTATCTAGCAGTCTTTTCCCAAAAGTTAAGGGTGCAGACAACAGTTAGAGTACAGATCACAATATAACGTTGAACTGAGCCTCGGGCACTGCTGACGCTGTACCTTGTCAATCCCTTTCCATACAGGGCCTCTCACGGGCCAGCTCTTTCCCTTGACCTAGCTTATTGCCAGACTGCTGATGCTTTCTCTCCTCCAGATGATCTCAGGGACTCGTGTTAATTTTCCTAGGCCCAGGGCCTCACCTCCTTGTCTCTTTAGACTCTTGAAAACTAATCATTGCATTTTAGGAAATATACGATAAAACCTGATCTTTCATCTCCTGTCTTCCAATACCAGCCCAACGGGAGTTCTAATGTAAAAGGGGTCTTATACTTCTTAAACAGTTCTAGAAATCCTGTCTAATAACAAAGACCTTGACTAAATTGTCTCACAACATCCACACCATAGTTCATTATTTCTTTTGAAAGTCAAATGTCTTCACTACTTAGAAGTATTATGGCAATAGTTCGGCAGTGAGAAATAAAACAAAGTAATAAACTCTAAGTGCTAGGCACTATTCTAAACACCATATGTGTATTAAATCATTTAATCCCCCTAACTCCCATTTTACATATGAAGGAACTGAGGTACAAAGAAGTTAAATAAACTTGCTCATGGACGAAGAATTAACAAAGGAAGAATCTGGACTTAAATACAGGCCTTTGGGCTCCAGAGCCCACCCTGACCACTTTGCTCTACTATAAGCTACTTCAGTCCTTTGCAAAGAAGAAATCTAGAAACTTAAAGATTTGAATTTTGATCTTCAAAATTCAATTTGATCTCAAAATCTTCTTTTGATAATTGTATTCCTTTTGTTGAGCTGTGTTCTCTGCAAAACAGATTTCTCCTCTTTAATGTCTCCTATATTTTCCTGAAATTGCAACATCCTACAAAAGTGTATTTTTGAACCATCATTTTTGCTTTATGAAAATGATTTTACAGAAAGCCTACAAAATACTGAGAAAATTAAATTTTTTTTTTCATGTTACATATCCAAATCATAAAAATACATTATTTTAAAGGTAGAGGGATCCAAGATTAGGTGCTGATATTTCATTTTACAAAATAAGGGAACAGGTTCAATAAAATTTTAAATAATTTGCAGTAGACATAAAGCTAGATTTGTGATAGAAAATCGCCAGGATCTTAAGAATTATCAAATCCAGTCTTTTCATTCAGTGGATAGAAAATTATTCAAGTCTTTTTTTTTCACTTAAATATAAACATGCTGAAGTAAATTTATATTTTCCATTTTCCTTTATAAACCCCAAGAAACCCAGTGTCACCTTATCTGCCCTTTAAGAATATATAATTTTAAAAACTGTATTCTTTGATTGAGCTAGAATCTATGATCCATGGGTCAGAGTTTGAGCTTGTATGGATCGACAGAATAATTCATCTCCTGTTTTACATTAGGAAAAGGAGAAAGAAGAAAGTGGCATGGATTTTATTTCCACTTATATGGAAATGTCCTATACAGAATTGTACGTAAAACAAAGTTTTCCATAAAATTCTATATATCTCTTTCAGTATCATTCTGTGTCAGCAACTCTGGCATCCAATAATTGCCCAAGTGATCCCTGTGTCATCTCATGCAGGATTTCTTTCCCTGGATTCTGCACCATAGTTGAATCCTTCTGAACTCCATAGCTCTCTGTAAATATTTGACTCTTCTTTAAAAGAATTGATATAATATTTGTGCTAAGATATTATTTTCTATTAATAACAGTTATCTTTTGCATTTCAAGGAGTATAATTTTATTTTAGCAGTAATATACTGAAATAGAAGTTTTACTCTAAGAAATTAGTCTTAAAAACAAAGATATAATTCACTAACCAACAATAGATACTAAAAACCCCACGGTAGATCCCAGAGGTCTGTACTTTGTTTTTCTCCTAAGCCATGAGGGATGGTAGACTTGACTAGTTGAGCTGAAAAGCAGGTAAATACAATATAGAAAAAAAAAGTGCAGAAAGAGGCATATTTTGTTCAAGGGGCATTAAGGACATTTTCAGAATAAGATTATTGCTCCTATAAATTTTCTTTTCTTTTTTTAAAACCACTTTATTGAAGTATGATTGACATACAAAAAGCTATACATATTTAATTGAGCAAAATTCTTTGCCTGTTCATCCCACTCCAGATGGACAGTTGCCAATTCCATCTCCACTTGGGTTTCGCCCTGCTCCAAAGAGTACAATAACAAACCAAGAGAATTCTTTCTCACTGCCACTGTTCCTGCAAAACTCTGCAGAAAAACAGTGAGGAATAAGGGTCTTCTGTAGGTTCTTTTCTAGCTATAGAGCAGAAATGCTCATCCCATTGCCTAAATTAAGGAAAGTTCTTAAGTAGAACTGAGTAAAGTTGGGACATGTTCTTGATATAATAGTATAATGTGGAGGGAGAAATTAAAAGAATTGTGTGTGTGTGGCAAACATGAAGTGTTATAAAAATACTCCTTTTTAATGTGTTATATTTGACATTACAAATGAGGTGTCTAGTAAAATTGGCAGCTTTCTTCTTTTTTTTTGCAATCTATACCTTTTTATCTAAAAGGCATCAATTTTCATACTTTAGTGATTTATATAAATCAAAAGTACTATTTTTCTACTTTTAAAAAGCCTAATAAAGTATATTATATCATGATGCTAGAAGAGCTTAGCCTCGAAGTATTCAAGTTTTTTCTAAAATTAAAGGAAAACATACAAACTGGCTATTTCACAAATATCAACTTCTCACATTCACACTGGTAATCACAACATAAGAATTGTAATTAGTTGATAGCTACAATGGAAAAACGTTTTAATATTCCAATTCTAAATTTGGCCCTTGAAACTATTCATCACTGAGTTTAATTTACAAGAAAAAAATTAGCTATAGGAAAAGGACCAACTAATTTAGGGCCTACTGCTGATGCTGCTACTATCTAATACGGTTATAAGATAATAAGCTTATTTAGAATTACTTTCCTCATCTGTTAATTGAGATTTGGATTCTCTCTCCTAATCTCCCTCTGCTAGATTTAGCCCAAAATCTGTTCTCCTTTTTTCTATGGTAATAAACCCCCTAATATTATCTAGGCATATGGCTACCCAAAATAAAGATTATATGTTGCAGTCTCTCTTACAGCATGGTTTGACATGTAATTAAATTCTAGCCAATGGAATGTATTTGAAAGTGGTGTGTATCACTTCTGGACAGTATCCTTAAAATGGCTCTCCCCTTTAAAAGCTTTCCTCTTTCCTCTACTATCCTCCATCCTACTAACTTGAAGGTAGAAGTGGTGTCCGGCCCTAGATTAATTCTCACAAACTATGAAGACAGCATGGGAATAAAGGCTTTGTGTTGCAAAAGGTGGCTCTACCCCTTCATGTAAGTAGAATTCTATTTTTGCAATGTTTATTAAATACCTTTGTGACATATACCTTATTTCAACCAAGACTGAATAAAAGGTTTTTAGATTTGTGACTTATCTTTCCTTATATTTCCTTTTATATCCTCTTCTTATTGTAGATACCTGCCCTGCCCTCACAGTTAGTCTGTACTTGCTTATTCAGTATTTGCATCCTATCTTCTAGTTGTCTCAAAACTCTTTGAATTACATTCCTCTGTTCTTTCAATTCACCATCTGTTTTACTGGTCCAGAAATATTGAATAGATTCCATTCCTTCTTTTTTACACAGTGACTTTTCTAGTTAACTCTCTGCTGCTAATCTGATTATCTTCTTGATTTGCCTTTTTATTAACAGCTGTTCCAATACTGCTTCTTTTTTTGTTATTGTTATTTTTTTTTTTTCCTTTTGCTTCTTCTTGGTCAGTCTCATAGCAGCTTCTACTACAGTTATTCATGTGATAAGCTCAATCTTTGTAAACTGCTAAGAGCTTGCTTACATCTCTCTTGGGTCTTTTAAATGATCTTAATTCAATTTTTGACAGTTCTCTAACCTAGGATTTGAAACGCTTGGTGTCAACTAGACAGGAAATGAGAATACTCATATAAGAAGGACAAAGAAGAAAAGAACCTTTGCACCAGAAAGACTATCTTTGCATTGAGACTAGCATTATTAGCTGACTGAGAGGTTTAAAAATTATCTCATTTACTACTAAACTGATTTTACATTTTGAAATGTGATTTGTTTTATTTTTTATTGGTGCACATCCAAAATCACATACCACATCACTTTGCCTCTCAGGTATATTATTTCTGTTGAAATAACCCAGTTTATAGCAGCACATAATTTATTTATTATTAATAAAGATAAAAAAATGTTTTTAAAAAGCAGTATTCAATTAATTCAAATCATAAAAGGTAGAAGACAGAGTCTCCTATTTCAAGAATCTACAAATATGTGCCAATGCACAGTTACGTAATGTTTGATGCCTTTAGTTTTCTTGATTGACTAAAGTTCTTCCACGACCCTCTGAGAAATTCCAATTTGAAAAATTGAAGTTAAAAAAAAGAAGTAAAAGATATGTGTGCTTTTAATAAAAACTCCAATGAAAATAGCAGTGCTTTTATATTTACATAAAATTTTTCAATATTCAAATTATTTCTGCACACATCTTGGGTCACAATGACAGTCCATGAAACAGCTTCTATTTACGAAGATTCCATTTGGTAGTTGAGAGAAACGTGGCGTTGACAGCCTCAATGCTAATCACTATGTTGGCTCTACAATAATGAATTAACTATTGCTGTGCTCCCCACCAAAATATGTCAGCGAGTTGTTGTACGATTTATTTACTCTTGTTATTTTCCCTAAAATATACTTTGTCTATTATAAAGATTTTTTTAAATCAAAAATTGTCATATGTTTCTATGCATACCTGTAGTATATACTTAAATTGAAAAGACACACTGTGAGCTCTGACTTTAGTCCGCAAAGGCATTGCTCCTCAAGCATTGATGTGCACACCAGTCATCTGGGGAGCTTGGTAAAAATGAAGATTCTGATTTAATAACTCTGGGCTGTGCCAGAATCTGCCTCTCTAACAAGTTCCCAGGTGATGTTAAAGCTGCTAGTCCACAAGCTACACTTTGAGAAACAAGGGTCTAAAGGACTGGTTATAATGAATGTGGTTAAGGGACCACTTCTGGTACCATTCAGGATGCTCTTTCATGTGTCCCAGATGAACTTATGCCTTCCAGTGTGTGCTGAGAGATCTCTTACCCATATTCTTTCAAGCTGTTTTAATTTTATCATTAATATCCAAAATCTCTTAGATACATGGACTTTATTGTTGAATTCTGTCTGTAAGGGTAGAATAAATTGAATATTTTCCCTTTCCAGACCACATCCTCTTAACCTCAAATCCACTCAAATAATTAATATATATTCATCTCTATTGTTTTTCCATGCTAATGAGTCATATAAAGCATTATATTTAGAATTATATTTTAGAAATTTCTTTATTTTACAGAAATGTGACCATATTACACCTACCTCTCTGCATCTTACAGTTTTCACTTAACAGAGCAAGACAGAAAAACTTCTGAGTGAGCATTCTTAATATCTTCTTATTCCCCATAGTTTGGATATGCCATATTTTACTCAACCATTTTCCTACAGATCAACACCCATCTTATCTCAGTTTTGCCATCACACAGTAACAATGAACATCCTTGTAACCATATGAGTGAGGCTTGTATTTCCAGAGGGTATATTCACAGAACAAATATCAAGTATGCACATTTTTATTTTAATGGATTTTGCCAGAAAGAATTCCAAATACTGTAAAATATTTCTACTAGCAATACATTATAGTACTTTCTTTATATCTGTTAATAATAGGTGTTGCTAATGAGATAAAACACACTGAATGTATCATATGTTGTAATGTAAAATCAATAAACTATTCATTATGTCTATTTGCCTGTTTCCAGAATTTGTGGCCACACTATACTATAGATCTTAACTCAGTTACAAATATTAATCCTAATCAATACTAGGTATATTAACTTTGTTTATAGTTTATTTTATGATGCAGCATATTTTAAAATATATATATAGTCAAATGTTTCTATCTTTATTTTTCCATAGCTTCTAGGGATTTTCTTCTTCTTCTTTTTTTTTTTTTTTTTGCTGAGGAAGACTAGCCCTGAGCTAACATTTGTTGTCAGTCCTCTTCTTGCTGAGGAAGACTGGCCCTGGGCTAACATCCATGCTCATCTTTCTCTACTTTATGTGTGGCGCTTGCCACAGGGTGGCCTGATAAGTGATGTGTAGGTCTGGCCCAGGATCTGAACCTGGGAACCCCAGGCAGCCAAAGTGGAGCACATAAACTTAGCCACTATGCCACCGGGCCAGTCCCTTCCAGGTGTTTTGGTGTGGTTAAAATCCTTCCTGGGCTGGCCTGGTGGCATAGTGGTTAAGTTCATGCACTCTGCTTCAGTGGCCCAGGGTTTGCAGGTTCAGATCCTGGGCACAGACCTACACACTGCTCGTCAAGCCGTGCTGTGTCAGTGTCTCATATACAAAATAGAGGAAGATTGGCACAGATGTTAGCTCAGAGCCAGTCTTCCTCACACACACACAAAAAATACTTCCCAAGCAATAAGTTCATTTAATTATAAAATTAACTCATATTTTATTATAAAATGCTTAATTTTTATATTTTGTTTCATCTAAAATTTATTTTCATGAGTAGTATGAGATAACAATCTTTATTTTCTCCTGTTTAGAATGCCATTTGGTCAACACATTTGTTAAATCTGCCATTATGTTCCCACAAAATTAAAATACTCTAGTGTCAAAAATAAAATTTCAATTATGTACACTGGAATCTAGTTGTTCTTCACTTTTTCCACTCTCATTTTCTATTCTTATACCAATAACAATTTTTTTAAAATTCTGCTCTTATATGGTTTTAGTATCTTATAAGGCTAGACTTCTATAACTATTCTTGTTATAATTGTCTTGGCTATTCTCAGGCATTTAGTTTTCAAAAGAAATTTGAGATCATTTTACCCAACTGAAAATATAACTCTGTTATGATTCCATTGGAAATTACATTCAATTTATAATGTAATTCAGAAAGAATTGACAATTTCACTGTAGTAATCTTCCTATCAAAAGCATGGCATGTCATTCTATCATTCAGATTTTATTTTACATTATTGAGTAAGATTGAGTAGTTTTCTAGATATAGCGTAATACTTGATATACTTGATTTTAGTTCTACTTCCTTATTCAATGTTTGCTTTTACATCATTTCATTGTTATCAGGGTTTTCCACTTCTATATTTTGCTGATTTATTCAAAAGCTACAAATTGCTTTCTTTATTTTCCCCTTGGGGACTTTTGCTTCCCACTATGATAGATTAACTTGTGTAAGACCAACTTGTCCCTTCCAGAATAAGTATAAAACCTGTAAGAAATGTCAAAAACACTCTTTTAAGTGCAATTAAGAAAGCTAGAATTTTACAGGGCAAAGATCCCAGAGAGAAGACAAAAGATCCAGGGGTTTTTTTTGCCACTCTTCTTTCCAGATATTGTTGATTAATGGGAGTAGGAAATTTAGTAAACAAGCATAAACAAGCTCAGAACTTATGGTGGTCTCGTGGGACCAGGGGGACAAATAATTGCAATTCAAAATTACACAGTGGTCTAAAACTGGAGGACAAAGACCCTGTAGAAAAGAGAACTGCAGAAAAATAAGCCTAAATTTCTGTGCTGCTTTTCTCCTTGAAGCATTATTCATTTCTTAAAGTCAGAGGACAAAGGCTAAGAAATTGAGGGAACATATATTTATAGTCTAAACTAGATATCAGCAGTTTATGACTCAAAGGTTAAATTCAGCCCAACATATGTTTTTGTAAATAAAGTTTTATTGGAACAAAGACATACTCATTCATTTATGTTTTCTCCTTGGATGCTTTTGTGGCCTCAGTGGCAGAACTGAGTAGTTATGACAGAGACCATATAACCTGAAAGCCCCCAAATATTTACTATTTGGCTGTTAATAGAAAAAGTTTGCTAACCTCTGGTCTCAACCAAATACTTTTAACTGTAAAAGGGAGTTTGTTGGTACTTATGCTAGGAAAAGAGGTATAAACTACGATTGCCCAAACAAAAGCCAATAGGAAATTGGCTAAACTTCATAAAGACTGAAATATCCCTTCCCTATTTGGACCAGGAAAAGTTGCTTCTACTTCTAGCCTCATTCTAGAAGTAAAGTAAATAGCCTACAGAGGAAGATAGGATCTTGCATAGCCTCCACAGTTTTTCAAACACAATGCTGGCATTAAATAAATAATTTCCAGGATTGTCAGAAGTTTGAATGGAAATGACAGAAATTCAAGAGAAAAAAAAATCAGACAAAAGAAACAGATCCAGAAGTGATAGAGTTTCAGCATTTTTAAACTACTGTGATTAATATGCTCATGAGAAGAGGGAAGAATATAAAGATTTATATCAGAAAACTGGAATCTATAAAAATAGAAAATCTTTAGAAATTCTAAATTTGAGAAATACAGTAACTGAAATTAAACATTTAATGAATGGGTTTAAAAGCAGAATAGTGAACAGAAGAGAAGACCAGTGAAGTAGAAGATGGTATAGAAATAAATATCCAGGGAAATGCAGAAAAGAACAAAAGAGTTAATGGTCTGTCACTCATATGATTGGATTTGCATTAGAGGAGGAGAGAAGAGGGCAGAACAATAATTGAAGAAATATTGGCTATGAACTTTTCAAATCTGATCAAAATCATCAAGCCACAGACTTTAAGTGCTTGTTTAAATTAAAATTGTGTTTAAGTTAAATTAAAACTGTTGCTTTTGTTTAAAATATCTTCCTCCTAAGAGCAGTCTTATGTCATTAAACTGTCTCTTTTTTCTGTTCTATCAGCTAGGGCCCCTTAGCAATAACACAGTTTTCTCTTGCCTGCTCATTAGGGCTCAGTCCAAATACTGGAGGGAGGTGGCAGAGATCTGGAGAGAGGTGCAAAACACTATATTCCTGGTCTGAGAAGAGACAGTCAAGTTTTCAGCTCCATGTCACTCTAATTTTCAGAAGCACGGAGAATTCAGCATGCCAGGTGGCAGTCTCACTGCTCCTCCAATGCAGAGGGACAAGGGGTCCTCCATGAAGCACTCCGGAAGGAAGGAAATATGCAGGCTCTCCCCTTGTGGGGGATGGGATTCATGGATATGGGCAGACCACATTCTTTCTGGAATCCATCTAAACTTCCTTACCCTAAACTGTCGTCCACTTGTCCCTAAGTGATATCAAGCCCAGTGGGGAAAGGAACTGTATCAACTCTCTTCTCTAGGACTCCAGTTAAGCCTCGGGCCTTTCCACCAGCCTCTAAGCTGCAGTTTAACATGTGTGTGAGGCATGAGAGAGACAGAGATTAGGTGGCAATTAGGATAATGACAGTAGGGCAGTAAGTGTTCAAGTTGCCATCTTTTCCTATTTTTCTAATCTTGCCTCTTTCAAAACATATTTAAATAATACTATTTCCTCAAAAGTGCTTATTATTCCAGAAACTTCTTTTAAACAAATCTGACTCTGAAGGAAATTTCACGCAACTGAAATAAAAGCCCAAAATAGACTCTTGTTCTTATATGGCAGTAAACCAAACAGATCATTAGTGGAAACACCACTATAATAACTTTCTTTTTCATACACCAAACAGTTTTGTGCAGAACATAATTTTACTAATAGTATCTCCTTTTATATATACTCCATAAAACCTATTGTAGAATCCAAAATAATTACATGTTTATACATTTTAATTTCAATAGAAAGTTATAAAAATAGAATCATTTATCCTGTTTAGGCATATATTTGTTGATAGATTTTCCATATTTTTCAAAATTCCACATGAGAAGATAAAACATGATGGCTATGAATTTCTGAGCCAACTGACCTGGTCAGATAGGTATAACATTTAACATCATGTGGAATATTTTATAGAGATATGTTCAATGGTCTCTAAATAAAAATTCTCTTTTTCCCCAATGATTATATCATAAATAGAAATAAAAACATAATTTATTAAACCTTCGGGAGTCTAGAATTCTCCAACTGCTAAATATATTGAATTACTAGGATGCAATTTCTTTTCTTGTTTTCTGGATTTCAAATGACACTGCGCTGGCAGCAAACAGAGCTGAACCAAATTAACTTTGAACAATGAAGAAAAATGAACCTGGCACCCTAGCCCAGGGGATCTTGCCAAAGGAATATAGTTTCTTTCCCCATTTCTAAACTCAGTCCATTTTCAGAGGATGAAATGGATCTCCTATTCCACACTGGTAAAAAGGAGATGGAATTCAGGAAAATTCAAATGTTTATGAGGAAATATGCTAATTATAATCATCCACATTTATGTAATAAATGTCATAAGTATAGCTCAGAGTACTATGATTAAAAGCTGTTATTCTTTTAATTTAGCAATACAAACTTTATATGCAAGATGGCAGGTGATTATTTGAGAGAAACTCACTTTTGTGAGCAGCATTGTTAGTGGGCGTTCAAATATTGCTTACTCATGATTGCTCAGCCATGAGGAAGCACCTCACAAACTTCCCACCACCTAATGAATTAATTATGACCAGTTTCAATGTTAAAAGGACTTCTGAGAGATACTTCAATAACCTAATTATACCAATAAAGGAATGGAGGACCAAGGAGATTCAGCTACTTACTTTCAGTCACCACTTGGTAGAGTTGGAGGAGATCCCAGGATTCTAGATTTCTACTGACACAGGCTCTTATGCCCATTTAGTAACCAGATATCAACTAGTTAATTCACTAGAAACAGAGAAACAGCTGGAATTTTCTCATGTAATATATATACATATACATACATATATATATATATATATATATGTATATATACACACATTAAAAATCTCTACTCACTTTTAAGATATTCAGAGAAGACAATTATCCAACTGTAGGGGAACTGAATTTGCCACTCCAAAATGTGTACCTTTGGCTTGATTATTTTGGGCTGATTATTTTTAAGAACAAAAGACTCAAGGAGAAATTTTGACCTTCCCCCTAACTGTCTAAAAGAATTTAAGATAGAAGGCCTGTTCCAGGAAAGAGCTATCACCATAGATAACTATAGTATAATGTGAACTAAGTGTGGTAGACAGGTGGAACCTAGAAAGGCCCCTTTGATCAAGGTCTTCTCCCTGTCCCATTGTCTCTGCAAGGCATGAAAATATTTGTTTACCAAACATTTGCTTTTCCATCTCCATGTAAATTGCCTTCCTCCCCTTTTGAAGTCCTAAACTACTACCCCCAACATCCCCTTTGGCCTTTAGCTGAAGATGGTATTTAAGGTGGCCCCTTTAGCCATTTTGACAAATTACTCGGTTTTCCTGGGTTTCTCCCATGTATACATGTTATTAAACTTTGTTTGATTTTCTGCTGTTATTCTGTCTGATGTTAACTTAATTCTTAGACTGGCCAGAAGAACTTAGAAGGATAAAGGAAAATTTCTTCCTCTCCTACACAACAACTCATCTGAAGGAGAAAAAGGGGAAAGCACCATTGAGAACTTTGGAGTTTTTGAGAAATGAGAAATTTGCTGAGTGAAAATAATGAATTTGGTCTTTGACTTGTTAAGTATTAGGTGTCAACAGAACAGCATTTACTTGAGTGCACTGTGGGGAAGAAAAACAAATACATCTCAGTGTGTTAAAAGCAATGGATTTAACATGCCACAAGGTCTTTTGGATGAATTAACTCATTCCTCTACTCAATACAAAATGAAAGCTGGAAATCTGTGAATAAACCTCAAAAGTAATGACGGTATTGTGACACTGAGAGATGAAATGTAAAGTGGTTCTTAGAGGAGCAGAAGTTGCTATTCATTAAGAAAAATGTATTTTAAAAAGTATATTGAAGAAGATTTGTTACAGATAATCAAAACAACATTAATACCACTTGAATTCCATTAAATTCTAAATGTTTTCAACTTTGTAGGGGAGCTAGATATATACAGCGACAATACCGTAGGCAATTATCAAAGAGGTTATAAGTTGTGCCTTGGAATTTCCACTACTATTGTGAAACATAGACAGGAATTTTCCTGTTAAATGACAGTAGACAGAGCTTTGAAAAGAAGACTCTAAATAATTTATTATTTAAAAGCATTTGTCTTTCAGAAAACATGGTGAGCTAATTTTCTCATTTATGGGCAAGGAATGTTAAAATATGGATGACATAATAACTTAATTCTTGAGCCATATGAATTCTTTGCCTTAAAATTTTATTTCCTTTGACTGCATATGATTTTAATTGTTTTGAAATAAATAGATTTCAGTGACATTTAGAAATTGACTTTATTTTTTCCAAAGTTAATTTATAAATCTGTGATTATTTAAAAACTATGTTTTTTTTATTACTATGATAGGTTCGATGAAAGACAAGAGAAGTATTAGACATAATCCTTGTTCCCATGAAGTTTACATTCTCATTGAGAAGGCAGGATTTACCAAATTAGTAATATATATTTACTAAGTCAATAAGAGTTCCTGACTAAGTAATAGACTAAATTGAGAAAAAAAATCATCTGGGACCAGATTATTTAAAATCACACAAATCAGACAGGAATTTAAATTTAACATGATAGACAACAGAAAGATACAGGCTTTTGAGTAGAGAACTGAGATATTTTTCTCATGTTAGATGTCAAGATAAAATTAGTTTGGGAAGATTGAGATAGCGGTAATATGCAAAAAGAAATAAAGAAGAGGAAAAAAAAGAGGTGAAGAGACTGTTAAGAAACTGTTATTATGATGCAGGAATGAAACAATTAGTCCCTTAATTAATGTTCTGGTTGTGAGAGTTAAGAGACGATTTGTATGTCAGTGATTTGTGATGTTATAATTTACTGAGCTTCATACCTGTGAGATGTAGAGTCACAATAATATGTAGTCGAAGGTGGCTCTAAAATTTTTTCCCTGGAATACTAAAAGGATCATGGTGCCAAATAGACTTGAGGAAATTAAGAAGGTATATCTATGTTAATGAAAGCAATTTTAGATTAAGACTGAGGAAATGGCTAATATTAACCATTATAGCATGAAACAAAGATCACCTACTGTGAGGCATTTGGATGAATAAATTAGCAACTCGAGACACTTGTTTGCATCTTCCCAGAGAAATGAAATCCTGCTGAGCATCCATTTACCATCACAGCAAGAAAATCAAGAAGGGCAGACGATAAGTATAAGAATTGTATGTGTCTTGCATCTCACAAGGTACGCTGGTACATGGGATGAGAAGTAAATGTGAAGCCACAAGAAATGTTTCAATATAGTAGTATTTTCACTCCATTTCTGCACATTTTACAGGAACTCCAATCATGCCTATCAATTTCCTCCCAGTTTTGCAAGGTCCTAAATGGTCTTTTACTTGTGCTCCAAAATCTAGTCCTCTTAAAGGTAGGTCATATGACATCTATCATTTTCTCTAGTTACTTCCAGCTTTTAAAACTACCAAGCCCTCTGAAGTGAATCATTGAAATTCTTTCCAGTGTCTGTTGAAGGGGCTGTTTTTGCTAATAGGTTCTGAAGGTACTGAGAGCACTGCTAATCCTGTCAATGCCAAAATTGCCAACAAGCAATGTCTTAAAATAGATGCCAATGGAGACAGTCCTGGCTCCTGTTACTTCTGAGTTTGTTGGCAACAATACTGCTGACGCCTTGTCCTCTCTGTGCATCCTACATTTAAAATAACTTCCTTTGTTATTTTTACTGTCTTATTTTTACCAGTATATGAATAAGAAATCCATAGAAACTAGACTGAGAAACAATCTTAGTGTTTTCAACTTAAAATAACTCCTCTCTCATCCAGACACATTGCCCTTGGACCACATAAGTGGCCTTTAGCACTGTTTCTTCAAAGTTACGTAGACTAAATTTATGGTCAAAGTAGATTATTCAAGCAGAAATAATGGAGCATAAATAAGAGAGACCAGAACTAGATGTGGATTTTGGAGTCAAATGCTGAGTGGTGAAGAGCAGATGCTCTTTCCGAAGGGTTGCATATGAAACCAGGTAGAAGAATGTTTCAAGAAATAAAGGCTGGAGAACATGGTAGCAGCAGTGGCTGCAATGAGGGTCCAGTTGAGCTGCCAGGCATCTGGAAAATTGCTGGAGGTATACAACACTGTAAATTTCAAATGGTAGCCAGAGGACAATTCCAGAAATAAAGAAAAAACTTAACATTGTGGAGGAGGAAATCTATTGCCAATTATAGAAAAGCTCTTCTTCCAACCACATAATTTTATTCCAGCTACCCGTAATATCCTGAATCTTTAGTAAAGTTGTTACCACACAAAGGGCATGATCTGCTTACTGCAAGACAAAAGCCAAGAGGCAAGATGGTGGAAAAAGAGAAAGGGTTTACTACAGTTTGCTAGCAAAGGAGAAGATGGCCGACTCATGTCCAAAATAACCATCTTAAGGGGGCACAGAATCTTACAGCAGTTATATAGGCTGTTGGGTTACAGGGGACGGGGTTAGGAATGTTGACCCCTCGAGTGTTACAGACTGGGAGTCGCCATACCAGATCTTTCAGTTTTCATTGATGATGGCTGTCAGCATAGACTCTCTGTTCGGGGGTCATCACATTCCTAAGGATGTGAACAAAGTTATCATCTTATCACAGCCGGGCGGTACATGCACAAGCAGGGGTTGTAATCTACAGAGCAGTTACATCTCCTGGGATGCAAATCCAGCTGGGTTAGTTAGTCAGAGGTCATTCAAAGTTACAATAGGTTTCTTTTCTACAGTATGGCTTCCTTTATCTCAACCTTGTGTTGAGCCAGTATCAAAGCGGATCCCGATAACAGGAAGGGAAGTAGGGTACAGGATACACAAACTGGACAGAGTGATTGCTAGAACATTATAGAGAAAATGTTTTGATGATGAGAAAAAGTTTGATGAAACGTGGCTAGTTTTAAGACAATGTGCCCATGCAATTTTGTTTTGTAAGTAATCGTTTTAGATGTGATGGAAGAATTAATAATTTTAATGTATTTTGTGGAGCCTAATGTATATCTCACTCAATCTTTATTGTCAATACTCTAAGGCATATTCCAGAAAAAATAATACTCCTGTGGGACCCTTGGTCAATGATGAGCATAAATAATGAGGTACGGCCGCCCTTAGGTGTTTGCGTTCAACAGATTTCTCTATAATCCAACTAAAAAGCAGAAGAGAAACATTCCTGCTTATGGTAGTTTTCCAAAAGTCTCTCATGGTGCCTAATCCCATGCTATTATCAACTAACTGTAAGGTTATATCAATATGAGCCCTAAGAACTCCTCAAAGTGAATTTTGTGAAAAGGAGAACACTCAAGAAAAAAAAGAAAAAGTTTAAAAATCCACGAGTTCAAATATTTGAATTGATAGGGAATAAAAAAATCCCAATTTCAGAAAAGGAATTTCAGATTGATCAATATCAAATGAGAATTTTTCAAAGAATTCAGTTCTCAAAAATTTAAGCCTTCATAATTTTTTATCGTGTATGTACAATGTACCTAAAAACATAAAGTACTTCACTTTGTGATTTTTTTAACATATGTGTATAAACACTGTGTTAAATTTTATATTTACTTGTTTATAAGGAGTTATTGCAAGAATTTGTGTCAAAGGACATACTATCTAAATCCGGTCTTCATTTTATACCTATTTTTTCTTCCCTTTCCCAAGGCCAGTCTTTCAGAGTGGAGAGAGGCTGGTACAAACAGATACGTAGGATTTCTTCTATATGTTTCTGTGTTTGTCTTTAATTCCTCAATATCTGTAGAACTCATACCCCTGTAAATATAAAGATTTAAAGAAACGTATTGGACTTTGAAGGATCTGTTTTCATCTAAATTGTATATACAGAATGCCTACTGTACTATAGGTAGGCACTATAGCTCAGTAACATATTTTACTTTTATTTTTGATCATTTACATTTATCTCTTATTTCCTTCTCTAATCAGGAAAGGTGCCAGATTTCCATAATAATAATGAAATGTTACCTATGTTACTTGGTGAGGAAAACTTTCCCTGAATCCAGCGAATAAACTCAGATTTATTTTCTGCCTTAAATGCTTACCATCTTTTCCTTCATGAAGCCATGAGATTCCTATATCCAGGTGCAGTAAGTTAGGCTGCTGCTTGGCTCGAGAGCTGTGGTGATGCTAGGATTTTTATCTTTCATTGCACCTCTGGTGTCAGTTCATTTCTCATCTTCCTACATGCCCCATAGAGCTGATCTGAGTACAGAAAACCCTTTGAAGTCACTTGGAAATGTGTGCTCTGATGAGGCCTGAAGGACATGCAAAGTAAGAAATATGGCCATGCTTGCAAAAGAGGTGAAAATTCGATCAGCTTTACTAATGTGTTTCTTATACCTCAAGGCATATCTATGTGTGTATATATGTATATCTGCAATAAAAACAGAGCAAAGCAAATTTTAATTTTGCAAGAACAGAATGCTTGTATGGATATGCCTACTACACTTAAGCCAAATTATTTCACATATGGAAAAATAGATTAAGTAAAGTAGTGAAAGAAATGACTTCAAAGGCTCATATAGAAAGTATTTACTTGCACCATAACATCTAAACTAATATTTAATATATATATTCCTTTTAAACTAATGTACTTTAAAATGGATTTTGAAGCCATAACAAAGTTAATGGTTCCAATATCTCATATCCTCAACCACATAGGCCCAAATTTTAAAAGCACATCAAACATAATCCCCATCTTTCAATGTAAGCATTCTCCAGTGTGCAGTAAATGAGTGCGCAGCTCTGGGGTTAGGACTGCCAACCCCATTTCTGCTTTGCTGGCCTGCATTGCCAGTTAGGCTCTACCAATAGGGAGAGCTAGAGGGGGACTGAAAAGCTGGAGGCTGTTTGCTTGCTTCATCTTTCTGCCTACTTCCTGTTCCTGTCAGCTTCATTCCAGCCCAGCTTTTTTACATTTGGCAGACAATTTGTTCTAGTAGCCCTAGCAATTGAATCTACTTTGCATTTTTCTCATCACTTGAAGAATGAGCCCCATCAAAGGCCCTCAGAGGCAATAGCACCTACTGGTCAGTGCCCTCTCCTCAGATATCTGATTTTCAACTTTATGGGATCCCTTCCCCAAGCTACTAAATTGTAGTAATTTCAATTGCCTCCCTTTGATTAGCCAGCTCTAAGGATGGTAGTTGCTACCTGCATTTGCTATCTCTGTAATATCTTACTTAAAACAGTTTTATATTGATTTCTCTCATGTTAAAATGTCTAATTTAGTTTCTGTTTTCTGACTTGACTCAGAATGGAAAACATATTTCATTTAATCCATAGTTATTTAGAGATTTTATAAAGGTGACCACATTTTTTGGGGTCTAAAGAACACTTTTGAGTGCAAACAGCTGTCCCAGACAAACCAGAACATATGATCATTCTGGATATGCCACTAAATGTAATCCTAATTGAAATCCTGGGTAGTAATGTTAACTGTTAGAACCAGAATTCTTTCTAGTATTTACCTCACACACCTGGAGTCTAAGATTTACTGCCTTTTTTTCTTCCCCCCTGTTTCTAGTCAGGTTGCAATATTGGGAGTTAAACTCTTAACATGGCTATAAACAGAGGTACTAGTGTTGCAAGAATTGTTGACATGCTGCTGATTATATCTCTCCTCTGCTTAAAACCATTCAATGGCTGCCCAATTATATCAGAGAAAGTCCAGACTTAGATATTGGTTTCTCTGAAAAACTCCTAAAAGTGGATGAAATGCTTCTTGAATGAATATTCTTAGAACCCTTACTAACTTACTGATATCATAACACTCAAAGTAGCATTATAATTACTTGTTTATTTGTATGTATCCCCTATTAGATTATAAATTCTATGAAATCAGAGGTTATGTTGTGTTCGCCATTGCTAGTGATGAACACATTGTATAACACGCAGGATAATCTCAGTAAATATATACTTAATTTCTACTGTATGTATACAAAGAAATGAAAGATGGCAGTACTAGAAAGAGTTCCCCATTATACTGGGTCAGAACCTCAGTTTTTTGGATGGTTCATCCTGCATCTTTAAGCAAAATAATTGGGAAGGAAAGAGGTATTACTTTATCATCAGGGAAAGCAGGTTTACTCTCATACAAGCAGCAGAGAAGTCTGAATAAAAGAAATATGTGATTCCTGCATAAATAATTTAGGGCCATTGTCCACAGGCATCTCTCTCTGGTACTCACACCCACACAAGTGACACATTGACATATTGATGTGCTACTTTTGGAAACGTTCAATTATAACATTTTTTAAAAATACTTTAAAAAAAAGACCTTTTATGTCATAGTAAGGGTATTAGTTTTTTCCAGCTTAGAATGTCTTGTTTGAAAAGGCTTATGAACCATATAAAGTAGGGAAGACTTTCTAACATTGTCTCTGGCGTTTTGTAGGCTAAAGATTTTTAACGTATTTGGATCAGGATAGAATCAAAGGCATATCAAACATGCTCCTCTTGATCAAACTTGATATTGCTTGTAAATTCTGTGGCTTCATAAAATCTCATTCAAAATGGAGAAAAAATTTAGTCCAAAAATGTAATAGAGGCACTTCTCTACATTTATCTATCAACTTTCCCTAGATTATAGTGATTTCTTCCTTTGCAAGATTCCAGAAAGCACCAATGGACTAGAGAATCCTTTGAGAATATGAAGAAAATTAAACAGCTCCCTCCTGAAAAATGTGTATATACATATCCATTACATGTTGATTACCATTCCAGGTTGCTCAAAGATCATCTAAAACCATCCGTGGGCTCAAAATCTTCAGAGTCATTTGCGAATGGCTGAAAATTCTGTATTTTATCTTAAAATTCATGACTGTGTAGATAACTTACAGCCACTTCACTTTGGCATGTCTAGAATGGAATTCTTCATCTTCGGTACCTACATATGCCAGTTCATTTCTCCGTGAATGACAACCACTATCTACCTAGTTTTATAATCCAGAAACATGAGAGTTATACTTTTTCTGTTTTTGTTTAGTTCCCTCACCCAATCAATAAAGTCATGTTGATTCTACGCACTTAATTACTCTCAAATATGACTTGTTCTTTTATCCTCTTATCAACACCATAAGCACTCGTTTTCTCATACCTGAATTCCCCACCTCCAAGCCTGCCCCCTCAGATGGATCCTTCAGCAGCCAAGAGGAGCATTCTAAAATAGAAAATTGATCATATGATGACACGATTTGCAATCTGTCAAAGGCTAACCATTGCCTTTAGGATAAGACCAAACACTTTACTAAGTTTTAAAGACCTGTTGTAGCCTCATCTCTTGAAAATTTTCCACAAGTATTGTTAACCCCTGCCTCAGTACTCAAATTTCAGATGTCCCTTGACCCCGTGGACCCTTGTTTAGAATTCATTATGTGGAGTCAGTTTGAAAATGCTCCTTACATAGGAGAAATCTCTTGGACTTAACGCAAAGGAACAGAACAACAGATCTGGGTTCTAATCTTAAATTTGACACTGGGGCAAGTTATATAACTTGTCCGGGCCTCAATTTCCTTAGTAAAAACAAATGCGGTTGCTCCTTCATCTTTAGCGTCTTCATATTTTTTCGTACCTTTTCTGAGAGACCATCAAATATGGCTAAGTTCATGTGTTGTCATCTTGTGGTTTTATTTCAATGAGACTTACTAAAATATTCAGTTTGTGAAAGAGAAAAAGGCAGACAATGACTACTTCAACAAGTATGATTATAATTTCATTTTCATTGATTTTCTAATAAACACAAAACATTCATTTTAAGGCTTTGAATATAATATTTGTATTGTGTGTGATCTGTGAAAATATTAAAGTTTTATTTAGTTCTACATTTTGTATTATTATTAGTTATATATTATTATATCATTTTACATTATTAATTATTTTATACAATTATTAGTTTTTCTTTATACTCTGAATGTTTTTAGGTGGCACTTATAACATCTTTTAGAATCAATGCAAAATGAAAAGGGTTAATTAGAAGGAAAAATCCCCAACAAATTAAGAAGAATCTATGTTAAGGGACAGCTGAGATAATTGAATTATCATAATTGGATAAAGAATTTTAACTGTAAGTTTCTTACTAGCTAATGCAAAAAGGAAAATATTTTTAGACATGTTTTTGTCATCAGTGTTAAAGCTTGGACTGGTTATTCTTCAGTTGACTCCCCCTGCACTCCATACACTGTCCCAATCTGTTCTCCACCCCTCTTTGCCCTGTTCTATACATTAGAAGGTGAACACTTATGGAATGGTTCAGATGGGCTCCCTGACCAGATTGTTTATAGTTAGGGTCAGTCAATGAGAGTCAGTGAAAGAAGAAATGAGAGAATTTGTAGCACTTCTTTCCAGCTCCCTCCCTACTTCAGAGGTATTTCTCTGGCTGAAGCTACCTTGTGCCATGAGTTTACTTCCCATGAAGTAGAGCCTCATCCTTGTCTCTAGCTCTCACCATTTCCTCCTCTTTACTCTTTGATCCTGAAGGGGCAGCATAACGTCCTCCTCTGCTGCTTATCGTTAGTTATCTCAATATTCCTTGTGACACAGACTGAATGTTTGTGTGCCCCCAAAATCCATATGTTTAAACCTAATGTCCAGTGTGATGGTATTTGGAGGTGGGACCTTTGGGAGGTAATTAGGTCATGGGGGTGAAGCCCTCATGAATGGGATTAGTGCCCTTATAAACAAGACCCCAGAGAGATCCTTGTCCCTTCCACCATGTGAGGACCCAGGGAGAAGATGGCTGTCTAGAACCAGGAAGTGGGCTCTCACCAGACACCAAATCTGCTGGTACTTTGATCTTGGACTTCCCAGCCTTCAAACTGTGAGAAAAAATTTTTTGTTTTTTATAAGCAACGTAATCTATGGTTTTTGGTTATAGCAGCCTGAACATATTAAGACACCTTGTTTATTTTTTTAATGCTGCTACATCTTCAATTAACCAGCCCCATTTTTAAAGTATGTTTATTTAAACTATCTGAACGGATTCTATTTTATGCCAAATCCTGCTTGATACAAAATTTAAAAAAACATTTTTATAGAAAATAATTTATTAAAGAAATAACATTTTATTATTCTATAAGTAGCAGCAAAAATATAATTATTAATGTTTTCCACTACTATCATTTAAAAATATAGAAATTAGGTCCAATTACATATTTTCTTAATTTAATCTTTTATAAAACTTGAGTGTACACTATTAAATCTTAGTTTAGTGAACAAATTCTGAGGAGCTTGTGGTGAGATGAAAAATGGTTTTAGGATCAGAATAGCATAAATTTGGATCCCACCTCTATTATAGACTAACATTAAATTAAGCAAGGTATTAACTATTTCTAGCTCAGTCTTATTAATTGAAGAACTTTTAAGGTTATTGTGAGATTAGAGATAAAATAGATAAAGAACTTGGCACATAGTATTTGCTTAGTAATTGGTAACCACTTTAAATTTATTACTACTTTTCTTTGTAATGCTTATTGTTTATGAAGATATTTACCCAAAACGATATGGCTCAGTTGGAAATAGAGGTAGCATTTTAAGATGTCTGAATAGACAAATTCAGATATGTACAGAGGCTATGTTGGTGGTTGAAGAAGATCCCAACGCTATGTGTGCCAAAACTACAGGTGTTGGGTTGCCATTCTATCGAGTAAATTTAGGAGCCTACACTGAATTTTTATAGGCAGAGATATGTTCTACAGGGCAATCATCTTCCTTTCGGCACACATTTCTTTTTCAGAGCAATTGGACTGATGCTACCATAAATTCTTGCACTAGAGAGAATTCTAATTCAGAGAACCTAGGTACTTCTTATCCCACTTATCTCATTAATTTGGTAAATATCAAACAAAAATTCCAGGTCCCAAAAGGAAAAGAAGATTCCCAAACACTGCATTAATTAAATCAGTACATTTATTGAACATTAAAAATAGTACAGCCAGCCTTCCATATCTATGGCTTCACATTCACTCGAATTCAACTAAGCTCACATGGAAAGGCCTAGGATAGTCCGTCCATACTGAACGTGTACAGACTTTTTTTCTTGTCATTATTTCCTAAACAGTACAGTATAACAACTATTTACATAGCATTTACATTGTATTGGGTATTATAAGAAATCGAGAGATGATTTAAAGTCTTTGGGAGGATGTGGGCAGGTCATATGCAAATACTACATCATTTACATAAGGGACTTGAGCATGCACGGAGTTTGGTATTGGGGGGAGGGCGTCCTGGAACCACTCCCCAGCAGATACCGAGGGAAGACCATATCTGCTCTCTGAGGTCATCAAAGTAACGCAGTCTGTGTTTACTTTTTATGCTGGAGGAGATTGGAATTATATAAGGAAGAAAAATCAACCTGAGAGAATTTTTATTAGCTAAGTGAAAATTTTGTGTAAAATGTATAATAATATTATTTTATAAGTGTACTGGGTATAGCATTATTGGTTATGTCAATTTTCATACCTGGAGCAGAGCTATACTCATATAATACCTTTTATTTCCCTCCACCTTATCCTATATCACTGCATTTTATGATTTTATTGGGTTCATCTTTCTCTTCAATAAATTGAAAATTTTAAGAGCAGGACTGTGACATGTACTGAAAGAACACATGGAATAGTTACATTTGTTTAATTTTAATCATGAGTATATGAAAATTAAAAATAGATAGAAATTCTTCCTGACAACAAATCACCGTAAGCAGAAATAAGAAGCAAGTGACAGAAGAAAAAAATTTGTTACTCATCAACAGCAAAGGGCTAAAATCTACAAAAAAATAAAATTCTCCTGCAAAATGGTAAGAAAAAGACCAAAAAGCAATAGAAAAGAGGCAAAGAATATCAGAAAATGAAGTGCATATGACTCAACATCATAAAAGCAAAGCTAACTTCAGTCATTATATGTGAAATGCCAATTAAATTTACCCTTGAGATAGCATTTTTCACATTACACAACGACCAAATCCCAAAATAGAATAGTGATGGAGGATAATTAGATACTTTTCATAAATTTTCAAGGGGACATACCTTTGACTGAGCAATTCCATTTTAGGAAGTCAGCCTACAGATATGCTCACATGTGTGCAAAATGATGTCTGTAGAAGGTTACTTGCTGCAGCACTGTTTGTAATGTTAAAGGACTGGAAACACACTGAATGTCTATCAACAGGAGGCTGGTGAATTAAATTATGATACCCTCACATGATGGAAAATAATATATTTGTAAAAAGGGAAAAAAAGGAAGCTCTTTGTACATTGTTATGGAAGGATTTCTAAGATATATTATTAAGTGAAAAAAGAGATGTACACAAAAACATAGGTAGTGTGATCTTATTTGTGTTTTAGAAAGGGAGGAAAATAATAGAAATTCCATAATATTATTGGGGCTCTAGATTCTAGTTTTGCTGTGGTATTAAAATATGTCTCTATTGCTTTGAAAGCAGTCAGATATCTATTTCTTTTCTTAAGGTCTGATCTTATTTAACATGGCTTAGCTTTCTCAGTAGAAGAGAATTAGTTTATTTCTAAAGAAAAGGATAATCATCTAAAAACCATACCTCAATGGCATGTCAATCAATTCATTCAAACATTTCCTAAAGGTAGGCTGGTATAACAAAGATTGTAATAATGTGATTAATAACATTTAAAGAGTGCTTAGCAATTAACATAGTAATCTGATCTAAATCATCTACTTTGACACAACGACCATGTGAGGCAAGTTAGAAACATAATTCATTGTGTGTCCGTGGGAGAAACATTTAGAAAACTTTATTGTGCTAACACTTAACTTCTTTTACATTAGAAGGTCCCTAATAGGTATATCTTCCCACTGAATTTCTTCTTGGTCCTTTGATTAATATGAGATTTAGCTTTGTAGAATAGATACCATGGGTTTGAACTAACAATATCTTTATAACCCCTAACATTGGTGCTTCTTTTTCTCCAATGACATAATGATACAAATAATAAATGAAATAAAATGGAATTACATAAAACATTAAATGATATGACTATTTTAAAAGGATCAGTCAGAACTAGAAAAGATTCATTGCCAACATTTAAAATAGCTAGGACCTACCTAAGGAGAATAATATTCCCTGCAACCAAATAAGAACCTAGGAGGAACACAGAATTTAAATAGTGGGTGTTAATTATCAAATGAGTGTCAAATGTCCAGACCTGATGTCGGAGTCTAACAGAGTGATCGCTTAAAAATACAATATCCAGTCATACTGTGACATTTCCTAAACCATTCATGACCTCCCCCTGTCACAGGATGTTCTTAGCACGACTGATAATGCTCTTCATCATCTAACTCCTCTTTTGCTATCCATTCTCATCTCTTGCTATCCCCCGCTTTATAATTCTAAGACTCTGCACTCAGAATATTTTTCAATATCTGAAATTGCTCTCTTTTGCCTCCTAGATTTTCCAGGTGCCTGGCCCTCTCCTTGGGAAACTTGCTCCCACACCTCACCTCTGTAATTATCATTCATTCTTCAGGTCTCAGGTTGATGTCACTTCCCTTGGGAAATGTTCTTTGATTGCCAAGTCGGTTAAGTAACCCTCCAATGTTTTTCTATACAAATGCACTTCCCCTATCATGAGTATATAATACTGTTCATTGTCTCTGTCCCCCATTTAACTGTAAGCTCTATAAAAGCAAGTATCATGATGTCCTTATTAACTGTTATACCTAAGACCCTGAAACATTGAAGATAATCATTAAATTTTGAATAATGCTAATATAAAGAAATTTTCAAATACGCCTCTTTCAGTAACACCTATTTCTGAAAGGATATTTTGGAAAACTGTATGCAGATACTGCTCATGGAAATGTGACTTGTATAGCCTTTTATGAAAGTGATATGGAACAATATATATGTGTACATATATATATACACATACACAATATATGTGTGTGAAAATATATATGTGTGTGTATATATATAATCACACATATATGTGTGTGGTGCAAATATATAATATATAATCCTCAATGCAGTGACCCTGTCTACTAAAATAAAGCCAGCAATTGGCAAGCTTGTGAAAAAAATGTTGCTTCTTGTTTCAAACAAAAAAATTTTTAAAAAGATGGTATGCCCATTAATAGAGGAATTGTTCGATAAATTACATTATATCTGTGCCATGAAATATCAGCTGCCATTAACAAAAATTTGTAAGAACTACTCCAGTTGACCTGAAAGTATTTCACAAGATATTATTGAGTAAAAAAAGCAAGATTCAGAAAAATGTGCGTTATCTCGTATTTGTAAAGCAATGACCAAAAATAACGCATATATGTCTATACATATATATGTTTATATATGTGTGTATACATATATATATATATATATAGAGAGAGAGAGAGAGGGAGAGGGAGAGACACAGAGAGACAGAGATGGATACCTATTAGGTATACTTATGTTATTAGACAAGCATATATAGCATGGATGTATGTGTGGGGAAGGGCATGGGTGTGTATACTAAATAGGAATAGAGAAGAATAAGAAAGAATATTTTCTAGGTTTGCAACTTGAATTCACTGGTCAACTGAAGCAGATAGGTAAGGATAGAAGTTGCAAGGAGAGGAGCCAGCAATAAAGAAAAAAACAATTGTCCCACAAAGTGTGCATATAATATAATCATATTAATCCTTTGTTCTTAAACACTTTTTGTGCATTTTATATGTATAAGAAAACTTTTTAAAATAAAAACACTGAAGTCTTATGACTCTTTGTTAGCCATATGCACCAATACCTAAGTATGTATAATACAGTAAGTAACATATATGGCCCTGATTGCCACAAGTAGGTCTAAGCAATAACCACTGACATTTGTCTTCCAAAATTCTCAGGGAGAGAGAAGAAATATCAGTCCTATTTGATTCCCTTCATAGTAGCCAATAAATTCATACATTGCTGAGGATATTAAAGGAATGCAGATAGGTTGATGGCATTCATGCTTAGACTGCATAGAAAAGGAAAAGGGAGGGGAAAGAGACTGAAGGCCTAAGTAAATGTATCTATTTTGAGCACTAGACTGTTGCCTAAATAAACATGAAAAAGACAGCTTTTCAGAACTAGATCAAATATAGAATAAATATTTGATCATATATCAAAGATAAAATATAAGTGGCAAAAGAATATTGGAATGTAACCTGTTTTGTATTTTGTTTTTTGCATCAAGTTATTTGTTTTAACTTGCGGTACTAATTTGGTACCCATATTCACTATATTGTTTGTGTTACTAGTAACGTTTAAAACCAGATATTAATTGCATATGTCTATTCCATGCTAGATAAGAATATAGTCTTTGGTTTGTTTGTTTTTAAAATAGGATATAACCACACCTATGAGACACAGAGAAGAAAGTGAATTATCCTGGAGTTGGCAAAATGTGTTGTAGATGACTTCATAGAAGAGACAATATTTGAGCAGGGCATTATAGAAAGTAAGATTAGGGAAAATAGAGGGTCAAATGTATATGTTCCTGCCCATGGAGGCAGGGACCACATATCTCCAATGTGTGGCAGAGTGTCTAGTGGATAACAGCTTTCAAGAAATGTTTGTTGAATAGATAATTGAATAAATGACTGCATATATCAAAATAACATTATAGCAATTCAGAATATAGTATTTAGCCCAGTCAGACAAGTCATTAGCAGATACTGATTGTTACATAATGAATGAAATATGACAAGAAGACTTAACAATAAGAAAGTTCTTAAGCTTCTTTTTACCACCCTCTTACTAATTCTTTTAGCCAAAACTGATGTGTGGAGGAATGTTGCAGAAGAGACTGGAAAAGAAGTTGGGGGCTTCTTAAAGCCTTCAGATGTCATGCTAAGAAATTTCACTTCATCCTTTAGGAAGGTAACAGAGATGTAATGGAACTTTTAAAATAGGGACTTACTATCAATACTTGCTATTTTAGAAAACTAAGTGGCAGCAGTTAAAAGGATCTATTACATGGGGGAGTACAGATGGCAAAGAGATGGATAAATTATTGAAATAATGCAGAAGTAGGATGATAAGAATCTGAATCAAGGAGTCAACAGTGGAATTAGGGAAGAAAAGACAAATGTGAGAAATAGCTTAGAAGCAGAATCCTATACAAGGTATATAATAAAGGAGTTACTCCTCCTTTGATTATTATTTGATTATTATTATTATCCATTTACTTTGTTAGTGGATAACTTTGAAATGTTACCAAGACATCTAGATGCGTGTGACTAACAAACAAATGGAAATATAGGCCTAGATTTTATGCAAGAGGTATTGCTAGGGAGATAGATTTGAAGTTATGAAGAATATAGGTGATAGTTTCAACTGTAGAAGAGAATAGATCACCCATGAAGAACAAGCTTAAGCACAAAGGTGTAGGAACAAAGAAATAGTCTAAACTCCCTGGAAAACCTCAGGAAATTTCTAAGGAAAACCTTAGAAATTTCAATTTGTAGTTCATCAGTTTTATATCATGTTATTTTATTTAATTTACTCTTAGAAAGGAATACATTAGTATCTCCGTATCTATCTTTCTACGTATCCGAATATATTTTATGTCACTTAATATGTCAGCACATTCAGTAAAAAATCTAGTCTATCCCTTAAATAGAAAAAGAAATTCTTTAATAAGCAACAATTATTACCCCTTTGCCCTGCTGTGTCCTTGCTGTTTTGTGACTTGATTCTGACTGACCAAATTTTAACCACAAATTTCCATAACTTACAATCATACAAAAGTGCAGATTGAAATAAAAAGAATGAAGTATATGTTTCACTATTAAGCATATTGGGATACAGAATTTTATATAAGGTTATCGATATTTTTATAACCTTAGGATTGGATTACAAGACATTTTAAATTTACTTTGAGGCACTTGCAAGATATAATGCATAAATGATTTTTAATCATTTAATTTACCTTCAGGTAAATGCCTAATTAAGGAGCTTTATAGATAGGGAATGGAGACTATGAATCCAATGCCCCACTATCTTTTTAGCCTCCTGTAGTTTTTCTTCTGATCCATTACAAGGAGGGCAGTGAAGAGGAAAAAGCCTGCACTCTGAAGAATTAATTTCAATATAGCTGAATATAAAAGGAATCAGAAAAGATGCCATTACTCTTGGGGAAAACTTAAACATGGCCCTTGGCCTAAATATAGAGGGGATGATATATCAACCTCTGACTTAAATATCCCTGCCATTTACCTGTATCTTTTCACAGGCATTTTAAGATGTTAATTGAATTCTACATATTCCTACATCTTGTAGTTTTGGTTTTTTTTTTTTTTTTTTTTACTTTAAAAGTTATCCCATCTGTTAAGAGTTCAGCTGAGCTGAGAGACAGAGGGAGCACAAAACTGCCAGGTGTCAGAGTTATCAGTTAAAGCAACGAGCCAAAAAATGAAAGAGTTAAGCTTTTAGTCACTTACTGTGACAGCATAAGCAAGAGTCTAAAACCAAAGAAAATGCCAACTCCCCCTGTTTTATTTTCCCCCATGCAGAAGCGCACCAGTTGAGGGTCAGATGTGGAGCAGTGTCAGGCGTGGGAGTCGTCTCACTGTTGAGAGAGCCCCAACAAAATGCTCTGGTAGTTTTATGGATTCTGGGGTGGAGGTAGGGCTAGGAGTGAAGTACTGGGGATTGAGTCAGAGTGGGGTAAAGTGTCTTGAAGGTTTCCCCTTCCCACCCCCATAAGGAGGACTTGCAAGGCAGCTGAAGACCTCTGCCCAAGGCAGTTTCCCCAGTGAGGTTCTCCAGGTAGTTTTTACAATAACTATGATGAGGCCTGAAAATCACAGGTAGGTTTCTAACCAGGAGCCAGACTCTTCATTTTCTAGAAAGATATGAAAAATCATTCTTTGATTCTTTGATGTGAAATCAAGAGGCTATAATTAGGTCAGAGTTTTAATATACGTTTAAAGGAACCCAACATATTGACTACTAGATTGCACCTTTTCTTGAACATTAAAGATTATACATCTTGTGATAGCTTTTTTTATTAAAGTTTCAGATATGACATACATATGCCAAGGGAACTTTTTATATCAATGCATGGTTAATCAATAAACAATTACCGATCAGCTACTTTATCCATTCTAGTTCTTTTTTAAAAAGCATTTTAGGTTTCTCATTTCTTTTCAAGGGAAAAGTCAACTTCAAACAGCTCCTAAATACTGCTGTTTTAGTATCCACTTAAGGCATGAACTTTAGATTGAAAGTTATGGCATGATATCAATTTGTGGGCAACTTATAATAGTCTACTATTCAATTCAAGTAGCCTAAGTCAAGATAAGAGAGATTGCAAAATTGCTTGGATTGCTGATTTATGCAGGCACATTGCCATGTCTAGTCTTTGTGGGCTTCGCCATGACAGTATTTATGATATGGCTTCGAGTTCTAAGTAGGGGAGTCGCACAATGACATCACAAACTGTAGCAAACATGTCATATTTTCTGTACCTTTTCTCATTACATTGTATTTTCTTTTGTCCTATTAAAAGATAAACTGAGGCATACTAAAAGTTTTGAGTTTATTTAAGCAAAATCGACTCAAATCAGGCAACAGTAAACCAGAAGTGGTCAGGAATGCTCCACCGACTGGAGCTAGAGAAAGACTTTTACAGAAGAGGTGGAAGCAAAACAAGGAAATTATAGCTTATGTGGTTGCATTATTTGGAAAAGCCTAGTTGGCTGTTTGCGATTGGTTGTCCTTAGGTTTTGATTTCTTGACCTTGAGGCATTTACAGGCTTAGGTTTTGATTTGCTTATGTAGGCTGCCAAGATAGTAGAAACACCTCAGTCTTATGGCTTCCTTTATTAATTAATCTGCGAGTCCCAATGAATACTTTGAATTTTGAATCAAATTTTACCTAATTTTTAATTGTGATTTCATTCCTGCTTTCTGTGTTTCCAATTGCCTAAAACATCTTCATCCAACCCTTTATTTACAACCTGTGACTAGGATTTAGATGTTTCTAGTAGAACCCATGTAGCTGGATTTTGTGTTATTAACACAATCTTAAAACCTGATCTTTTAACAGGAAAATCAATACCTTAAAGACATCATTAATTGTAAGACAATGTTGTCTTACATCCTTCTACGTTATTTTGTTTTTACTACTTTACTTTTTTGTTGTCACTTCTTAATTACACATACCTTTTTTTTTTTTTTTTGGATTGTACCTGATTCTCTTCATTCCTTTTTCCTTATTGACCCATTAATTTGGAGGTTCCATGATTCTGTTCAGTGTACCAGTGTTTGTCTTTTGATTTAATGTGAATGCCTTGGAAGAGTGCATTAAAGCAAAGGCTTATATGCGACATCATCCGTGAGTACAGTCTTAGGGATACTGGATTAAGAAAAAACAGGACTGAGACAAGGAAGAAACGAGTCTATGGCCGAGCAGCTCCGTGACAAGTGTTGGAAGGGAGGACATATCCTCTCCCAAATTGTATTGTCAAAGTTTGCTTCATAATGTGTCAACTCACCAGGATTTCTGGGATTTCCAGGTGATGCGGTACAGGCCTGAAGATGGGGGCTAGAGGCAGGCAGCCTGGATGCAACGCAAGACACCGTGACCAGATATAGGAGGTGCCCAGAGCTCCTAGTGCAGTGGCCCCTCCTCCCCCATCCCCGCACCCCATCGGTTTGTAGCAGCAGCCGCAGCAAACTGGCTCTTCCACCATAAGCCGTTGTCAAGACCGCTTTGGCAGGAAAACAAGGCAGGTGCACAGACCTGGGGTGGCACTGAAACAAATTGTTACATGTTTCCACCCTAAACCGCCCTACTTCACCAGCTTCAAAATTAAGTTAGATAAGAACTGTGAACCCAACACAATAATGTTTAACTTCCTCAATACCTCCTTCCATGTTACTAAATCTTTAGTATGTTTTTCTTTTTCAGTTCTGCCTCCCCACACTCCCCCTCCAACTTGAGTATTTTTAAAGAAGCAAGATTTTTTTCCCAATATCTCTTTTGTTTGCCTAATCCTTGTATTACAAATTCCAAGCCACATAATTATCATATATTTATATGTAACTACATAATCCTAATATTAATGTGTACAATCCTAATAGTAATCCTAATATCAATATTAATTTATAATTTTAATTGAATTAGTGGCCTAATATTAATTTCTCAGTTTCTACTTGTACATCTCCTATACTGTTCTGCTTCACATTTCATTGTTTATAGCATTTTCTCAAGTACTTTCCTCAAACTGGGTAAATGAAGATATACTCCCTATTTGTGTTATTTCCTTTACACTGTCTGCACCTCAGTGAGATTTTTCAAATGAAGAGTCCAGTTGATTTTTTTTCCTTATTAGTTTTTTATTAATTTTTGTATTAATACTTTTATTAATTTTTTTTCTTTATTACTTCTCCTCTATGTTTCTATTCTCCTTTTAGAACTTCAGTTATTCACACACGCGCTCTCTGGATCTAGCTTCTAAACCAGAGCTCCCAATCTCTTCCGTTTCATTTTCATCGCATCAGTGGCAAATGAAGTAGGCTGCTAGTGGTAGCAGTCTGGGCACCCTGGCCACCAGAGGCCCTTCACGGCTGGCCCAGTGCTTGTGGGGAATCGGAATTTCAGCATGTGGAGCCTATCAGCTACTCCACAATCTGACCAAGTCCAACAACTGGAAAATTCTGCTCTCAAGTTCTTTACTCATGACTTTCATGTTTCATATTTCTTTCACGTTGGTGACATTTCATCCTCAATACTAATCATACTCTTTTTTTGTTTGTTTCTATAATGATTTCTTTTAATTTGGAATTCATATTTTCTGACTCCTGAAGGATTTTGGAGGAAGGGTTGAGTGTAAGTGCCTCTCTTTGAACATTTTTCTGGAAACTTTCCTCTGCTTCCGTCATCACTTCTGCCTCAGCAGATTCCACTTGTCTAGGTTTTTAGCTTGGTCTTCATCCCTCAAGTTACTTTGATAATGATTGGTACTTTTCTTTTGATTATTCACAATTTGGGAATCCCACAGCACTCACTCAGGTCAGACTGTTGGGGTCTCTCAAGCAGTGGAAAACCAACATGAGGAGGGAGCCATGTGCTTTTGTCCTAGTTGGTCAGGCAAACTGTGAACTGTGCTGAGGCGCAGAGAGACCTCTCCCACCTCTCAGGCCTTCCCTTTGCAGTCAGCACAGTGGCAGTCACACGGACTACTTCATCCCAGAGTGTGTTCCCACTGCAGGTCTACTAGGCCTGGAGGACCAGGTAGGCCTTTCTTATGGCCGTGTACAGCAAGTCGCATGCAAACATCTGCAGCCCCTTAGGAAGAGCTTAAAACACACCCATTTCACCTCAACTTTTATCTCTGATGCCAGGGATCGGTTTAACTTTTTCCAATGTAACCTCCTCTCTGGGACTTGGCCATATTATACTGCTTTATTTCAAGAAGACTTGTCTGAAGTAACCAATAGTTTCTTCTCCACATAAGTATAATGGACAGATTCTTTTCATAAATTCAAAATCTAGAAAGGGAGTTTACATGTAAATAAATGATTGAATTAAAGTGGGAAATGTATAATAGAAATCTGACTAATTCTTTCTGAGGATGAGTCAGAAAAATCTCTGTCAATAAAATGGCATCTAAATTGGGTTTTGAAGAATAACTGGGATTTTTTTAGGAATACAATTAAGTGATATTCATGTTATTATTAATTAATATTAATGATATTGATATTAAACAGTATTATATTTAGGATGTTAGGAAACCATCAAACACAGACATAATCTAACAAATAATATCTGTCTCAGTTAAGGTGTATTCTGTTTAATAATATACTTTAAAAAGTTATTGCATTTCTATTCATTTTAAAATATAATAAAGAATTCTACAGTAAGTAACCAATTACTATAAAGTTGACAATTTATAATTATTATATTGCTCACTAGCTATAAGGAAATTTTTTTTTTTTGGCTGAGGAAGTTTCACCCTGAGCTACCATCTGTTGCCAATCTTCCTCTTTTTGTATGTGAGCCACCACCACAGCACCGCCACTGACAGGAGAGTGGTGTAGATCCATGCACGGGGACCAAACACAGGCCAACGAAACAGAGCGTGTGAAACTTAACCGCTAGGCCAGTGGTGCTGACCCTGAAAATGTTTTATAGTAGACAGAAATACTGTAAATTTCCTCCTCCAGATTTCTATATAATCCATACAATGATAATTATATGAATTATAATAATAAACACATCACTAGATATTCTTCCATATTAACACTCTGACTGATAATAAAGATTATGGGTGGTTTCCACTATCTTTAGGCTATTTTGATGGTTCCCTAAATATTTTAATATCCTTTAATTGTTTGGCCTTGAGTAACTACATTAACTGGGCAAAATTATTCTCACACTGAATAGATCAATAGATACATTATAAATTTATAGACAAATTCACAGAGCATATTTAATTGGTAATTTCTCCTCATCATTTGGTGCTTGGTAACTTGTTCATTCTGGAATTGAGAAGGTATTTTTGCAACTACACAACTGATCCTATTCCCTCTTCAATACAAGTGTGGTTCTGAATAAAGAGAATAACCATAGTAAATATGAATGGGGAGTGACAATGTGGCATAGGATGACCTGATTCCGTATGTGTTTATGGACCTATAAAGTCTAGGATGTAGTTTCTTGGTTAATTTCATTACCACAGACTAGACAGAGGAGAAATTATCTTTAGTGTGCTGTTTCAGAGCATGAATCACACTTTACAAGCCATTCTTGTCAGCCTATAATGTAAACTAATCTTCGAATAAGACTCTGTGTCCTTCCATATAGTTCAGTGAAGTGCATAGTGGCTTGAGCATTAATAGAAAATGATTATCTTTTCCTGAGGTGACCTTTTAACCCAAACAACAGTCCAAGTTCATCTGTATGTTTTACTGGCATGTCTATTAATGTTGTTTTCAAGAACTAGAGAGTATTACACAAAGCATTATTGAACCAGATTTCCATTATAAAAATAACAACAAACAATCCTCACAGTATAGTCTTTGACTGCCTAGAGAGCTTATGTGAATGATTGGAGGTGAGGTAGCATCTGTCTCACCCAGAACACCTGTCTATGTTGTGTAAATACAATAAGTAAGACTATATTTCCTTTTGTTTTCTATTTTTCAAAGGTGAGCCCTTTGTATTTCCTTGAAAATGATGACACTATCCCTCAGTGTATTTGACAAGGAAAATAACTTGTACTCATATATTTAAATTTTGTCCTCCATGTTTTTATATAATCCAATTTGCTATAGGTCATAGAGCTTTTCTTATTTGTGGGAAATGCAGTTTGAGTCAATACAGACACACACAAACTCTTACATGACATTCAAACTCAGCTATATATAACTAGAGGAAATAGCATATCTAAACAGCACCTTGGGAATGTAAAAATTAATTCCTAAATAACACTGGAATTAAATGTAAATGAGCTTTCTAAATTGCTTGATATAGTTTATTCTCTTAAATATTTCAACATATTCTTTAAGATTTTATGTGAACTATTACTGTTATTTAAACCCCATTTTCTTACGTGCAAGAACTTGTGCTCAGACCCTTTCTGTTTTACTATATACTCCTAATTAAGAGTTCCTAAGTGATCTTCAATGAATTCTTTTGAGCTGTTATGTCACAATATGAATTAAGTGACTTCTTTATCTGTTGAAGTTCTGATTTCCACTATCAGGAGCACAAGGAGCCGCATGAGGGGAAGAAAATGGCAATAACATGTTGTTAAATAATTATATAAAGCATTCATAAAAGTAGCTTATGGTGATTTATTGATTGTTTACAGCTCTTTAACAGCCCCCCAGGCTTTTACGTTTGATTAAAAAGAATTCTCATTCTTGCTTATTGACCTCCATCAGCATGCCCCACAGAAATGTGATTGGACTCCTGAATATAGATTACAGCTGAAATTGTAGATGCCTAATAATGACAAACCTACTTCAACCTCACTTTATTGGCAAAGGCTTTAGTTTAGTATATCTAACTGATTGTAAATAATAAATAAATTAGATTATTTCAGTAAAGTAACTCAGACACTTTTTTTCTTCTAAAAATGCTGATTCTCACTACATACAATTGTGAAATAGCTTTGGCTGGTTTAGATTATTCACTTTGTATACATTTGTTCATATTAGGCAACATCGAAGTTCTATTATGGCTGTTCAATGTATCGCTCATATCATGCTATAGTTGTTTGAGAAACTCATTCTAAAAGAAGAAAGACTCTCTGCACAATCTATGCCAAAGAAGCTTTGATAATCAGGCCAATCACCTAATTACAAGTTTGTATTTCTATTCCCACTGAGATGTGCCAATTAAAAGGATTCAACTTTAATTCCAAACAACATATTAGTCCTAATTACCTGATGCGTGCACTGCCTGCTTTGAATTTTTTTAACCCTTAGTGTATTTGTGTGTCTGTGTTTGAGAGTGTGTGTATACATACGTACACATTTAATTCGTGGACTGTAAAGTATTGTGAATTACTAAGTATATCTATAGCTTCAGGTATAGACCATGGTTTCAAAAATGAAGCTGGTTCTACCTTTTCAAAACAAGCTTGTGGCATTATCCAGGTAACTTGAATAATGAAAAAAAAAACTATGGATCATTGGTCTTGAAAGAATTACTTAAATTGGTTGTCTCTCCTGTGTTAAAAAAATGCATAAAACTCTGCTTCAGTTCATGATTGACATCATTGCCTCAAGTAAATTAAGTCATTTGAAATACTTACAAGGTGATTCATGTACATATTGACTACATTCATTTTTCAGCATATTGCAAATCAATTCCATCACTGCAGAAACTATTTGTGTGCTTTAGTTGCATAGTAAGAACTGATTGGCCAGCCAAAGACTAATGGACAGCTATAAGAAATACAATTACTATATTTCTAAGGTAGTACTTACAGAAGAACTCCTAGCTTTTCAATTCTCCATTGAATTCAAGATTTAGTGACTTTTCCCTTTGGCTTAGAGATCAGAAAGTGACAGTTGAAAAAGTGAAAATGGTCAGTGAAAGGAGAGGTCAAGTTTCAAGCAAAGACATTAATGTCTCTCAGAGACCTAGAGTCAAAGTGTAGAAAGAATTTCACTGTGGGGTAGAGAAGACTAAAGCCCCTAATCAAATGAAATAATGGCTCAAGGATGTGTGAGCTGATGAAAATTGTAGAAATCAGAGCTGATATTCAGAAGCTGGTTTAAAAGAAATGAAAGGGAAAAAAAGAAAAACTGCACCCTCCCCTTCTTCCAACTGTAGACTCCAAAAAAGGAATTTTAAAATTGAAGATGCAGCTCTCAAATGTCCTTAATATCCAGAGTGTAAATTTTACTCCTTTAAGACACCTGCTTTTCTTATTCTGAACCTTCCCATATTCCACACTTTATCAGATATAGTTGGGTATCATTTTACAAAATGTTTGTTTCCAAGTTATAATTTTAAATAAATAGTGCTAAATAACGGGAAAAGATAAACTAGAAATTGGATAAATTTAAACACTGATCATTGAATTAGAACCAGAAAGCATGACTAATACTTCGACAAGAAATACAACACAGGAAGCCAAATTCAGAAAAGGAAAACAAAAAAGAATCTGCCTCCTTCCGCTGCTGATTCCCCACCCCCCAAGAGATTTGGAAGAAACTTAAGTCTTTCTATGCTTTCTAGAATAGTATAGCCCAGAAAAACAGTAACCCTCCTTATTTCCTGATGTAGAGAGCCTCAAGACCAAGTTTGTTACACTTTCTTATTTTACTTATTATTAAAAACTTGGTTTTAGACATCTCAGCACCAGAGCACTATAGATAAAAGAATTGTAAAGGAAGTTCAGAGAAGTGTAACAGAAATGATTATGGGACTATAGGATTGACTTATGAAAGAAGATTAAAGAATCAAGGTCTCTATAACTGTGCAAAAGGATGACTAAAAGGTAAGATGATAAAAGCCTAAGAATATTTGAAAGGTATAAGAATAGGGGGACAAAGAATTGTCGAGAATTTCACTGAAGAGATTATTAAGGTAGGGAGTGGACAAATGGATTGAGTTAAAATGAGAAAATTTGGGCCAAATATCATAAGGAAATAACTCTTCAAATACTTCCTAGACTCCAGAGAGAATAGGGACTCTACTACTTATAATGTGTGGTTCTGCTCACCTCTTCCCTCCTGCACACTAATATCAACACTTTGACATGCTAAAAAGACACACATAAGAGAGGCTAGTTCACAAATGGAATAAAGCAGCACAGGATTTTTCATTTAAAATTTTCATGTTGCTTTTATCTCCAGTTTCACAGATGGCTATATTCACCTCTTAAAACATAGGAATTACAATTCTGTGTCAAATAAATTCTATGTCACCCTATGATGCTGGATGAAGAGTAGTACTAAGAAACACATAGAATTTCTGGGCTTAAAGGGAAGGCACATCTATTGCTAAAGAATCAGCATCCTGACAAATGCCTATCAAGCCTCTGCATAAATCGTTTCTGTAGTCAGAAATTTCCAGACCCTGAGACTGCCCATGCCATCTACAGACTTCTCTGTTACACAGGTCCTTCATTTGTGGAGCTCTGTTTCTGCCTCACTATACTTTATAACCATAGATCCTAATTCCACTAATTCCACTCTTAGAGTTGTAAAAAATGCATTTACAGGTGGCTACCATAATACATTCAGACACTCAATAAAACATTCCTATATCTTTCAATTATTTTTCTCATTACGCTATTTTGATACACCCTTCTATTTCATCATTATCACATGAATGTGTTCTTCTTTTTGTTGAGATCGCTCCTTAAATTTAATATCCAGAGCTAACCAAAATGCTGTAAATGTATAGACAAAAACAAGGATGAGCATCATTATCAGTTCATATAAATTATTTCCATTTACATTACCAGGAAAATAAGGCAACATAAGGCTTAGGCTGTCCACTTCCAATGAGATAACGAGTATAAACTACAAAGGCATGGAACAAAAGTGTGAGGAGCCTTTTGACTCTAAATATTGTTATATGACACGAGGGTTTTGCATTTTGCTACTTCATAAGTCTCTATAAATGACAGAGGATGCCCATCTCTCAAATGGGAAAGAAGAAGTTGCAATCTGAGTTCATCTCTATTATCTCAGGAAGGCAGACAACTGGTGAGGGATTTGGGGAAGGGTAGAGAGTTTTTGTGAACTAATCAATTGTTTTCTACATCTCCTGAGACGGTAGTGAGGAGAAAGCAGTCTCCACTGCTCGTGAATGTACACATGAAACAGTTTAAAGAAATTGACTGACCTTAAAGCTGATGAAAAGTGTGAATAATACCTTATTATGTAATTTATCTTGTACTTCAACAATCATGTTGAAAAACTTTTTTATGGGTACATATATCTTAATATTCTGCAACTTTCATTTACTGCTATTAATTAATTGAGGACTTAACAAAAAACCTGGAGACTCCCCTGACATTGGACCAATAATTCACTAGAAGTTCCCTATTGAGTAATAAATGGTTGACTAAAATATTTACACTTTTGCATAAATTCTGATTCAATTTTTTTCAATGCACATAGAGGGTCTTATTCTTATTTCTGTTAAATTTTATTTCATCAACTTTCTCTGTAGAGAAAGTTCATTCTTTCTCTGCATCATTTCTGGATTCTGTCCCTAATACTAACAAAACATTATCATCTTGAGATATATTCTAACAAAATTTGGTACATGAGTTTTATAAATCCTTGTTCAAATTATTCAGAAAAAAATCAGTAAGAGAGTCATGATGAAGCTTTATACAATTAGAAACTTTCTTTTTTTTCAGGTAGAACATCAATCAAGAAATTCTGAATATTATTACCAAAAACTGATTATCATTAATTAGTTACTAATTCATCTAGTTGCCCTAATATCTATCACATATGGGGATTATCTACCTAATGTATAGGATCTCATGAGATAACTTGGGAAATGAATAGAAGAAATAGTCACACAGTTTCATTCATCCATTGAACAATATTTTTGTTTAAATATTAAAACTAGCAATGCTATATAATAAATCAAAGATATTTTATAAACATATTTGTTATAAACATAGAGATCATAGTTTATACAATATATTTGTGTATATACAGGTCTGTATTTATAGTAAAGACATACAGATCCATAGTTGTAAATAGGTTATATTCTACACACTCAGAAAAAATTACAAATTTACCCTGATATACAAATATTAAATTTAGAGCTATAAAATATTCAATTTTCTCATGAGAAGATGCTTTATATAATTATTGCTACATAATATAGATTAAGAGAAATAGAGTTCAAGTCAGGTGTTTAGAATCCTTGTTCTGACTGCCATAATTAGTAGTTTAGGGTAAGTCATTGATAATCCTTGGCCTCAGTTTATTAATTGATACAATGAGAAAACTTCATTAGATCATTTCTAAATTCTCTTCCTTTCCATATATTCCATGAGATCTAAACTTATTTAAACTACTCATGTATTGAGTTTCACTCATCTGAAACAGACTGCTTTGAATGAAAACCGTTACTACAGCATCATTGAAACTCATATTTTTAATGTAGTTACTGCCATTTTAAGATATGTTATTGTTTGTTCTGCCCAAATGCATTACCATTTCAGAGTCTTGCATGCAGTATTTTTTTAATTGAGTATGGTGAAACTTTAAGTGGCTTAATTTATTATCATTCCTTGAAACTTGAATACCTTATTTTTATAACCACCATGGTTTTCCTTTTTGTCTTTTTTTCTTCAGTGGACTTTGTAATACTCAAACTTTAAATCTCTCTGGTTTGAGAAAAGGATATTTATCAAGTATTGAATTGTATTATTCCACCAATACTATTTCAATTGCAAAAATGTCACACCATCTTGGCATCCTAAATGAAATAAGATATATTTGCTTTTGCTGAAATCTCTCTTCAAGTAAATGACCTAGGAAAATGCATGAAAATCTGGAATGGTATACGTAATATAATCATGAATTTCCCTCTGTCTAATCAGCTCTACAGACTTTGGAGAAATGCAAACTGACACTGGCTGATTCTTACCCACCCCCATGAAGACTCCTTCCTGCCACAACAACATTTTGATGTTATTCATCATTGTGCTTATTTTGCAGGCAGCTTAGTTTCTAAATAACACCACAATGTCCTTTGAAAAAATACAAAGTTTCAATCTAATCTGCTTGCTTGCATTCTCCCTGTTCTTCTCTACCTTAACGACACAACCTTTAAACTATATCCTTAAACAATACTAAGAAAGGGGACACTTCTGCAGCTACTTGTGACATTCTGAGTTACTATCATCCCCAACTAAAAACTTGTATGTTGAATGGCATCAGAACAATGGTAGAATAGAAATTCCCCACTGGTATCCTCTCTCAGCAACAATAATTTGACAGCCGTCCATGGACAAAAGTGATTTTTGGGGAGCTTTTGGATCTAGGTAGGAGATTTTGAAATCCTAGTTGAGCCCAAGACTGAGGAAGATTGTTTTGAGAAGGCAGGCCCATGCCCAGTGACAGAATCACTGACCATGGTCCTAGCTACAGACCCAGAAACAGCCCCATCCCCCTCTGTACTCAGCTACAGTCCTGTCTGGCCTTGGTCCTGCCACCAGAACCATCTGTCAAGGGACCTGCCAGGAGTCATGCCAGCCCATGCCACAGGTAATAGGCCCTTCAACCTTGGTCCCAATTGTAGACCCTGAAGTGGCCTGAGCCCTGGCTCCAGCCACTCTTGGCCACCAGTCATACCCTCATATGCACTCAGGGATCAGCCAGGAGACATGGTTGACCATGCTCTCTGACCTCAGTCCGACTGCAGATCCTGAAATGGCTCCAGCTCCTCTCAGCCATGGGTCAAGAACACTCCTGCCCACCCAGGAACCCACCAGGAGACACACCCATCCAAACCCAGGGGCAGGCCCATCAATTCAGTCAAACTATGGAATTTCAAGCAGTCCTGCAACCCATCTCCAGCCCATGGCAGCTGTAGTCAGACAGCAGTCTTGCCTGCCCAGGGACCCACTGGGCAACATGCTCATCTATGCCCCCAAAGGCAGGCCCACTGACCTCAGTACTGACAGTGGATGCTGAAGCAGCCCTGTGACAGTTCTAGGTCCTCTCAGTCATGGTCCAGGGCCAAACTTACCCACCCAGGGATCTGCCCAGTCACCTGTTGGGAGCCCTCCCAGAGACCTCTTGGGAGCCACACTCATCCATGTACCTGGTAACAGGCCCACTATCTGCAGACCTTGAAGTGGATACTTGTACCACTGGAAGTTCTGTTTGCTCAAGGACCATGCAGGATCCATGCCTTCCCAAGGCCCTGGAAACAGGCCCTCCAAACACAGACTATACTGTGGACCCAGCAGCAGCCACAAGATCTGGCTCCAACCCTGCTCAACTGCAATCCTAGAGATAATACCATTTGCCCAGGAGCCTAACAGGAGATGTTTACCTGCCAAAACCAGTCTGTAAAGACTGGAAGAGGTGTTTGCTCCTTCAAATGTACAGACACCAATACAAGCTACACAGATCACAAAGAATCAGGCAAATGTGACACTAACAAAGGAAACTAATAAAGTTCCAGTAAATGACCCCAAAGAAATGGAGATCTACAAATTGTCTGACAAAGAATTCAAAATAATCACATTAATGAAGTTCAATGAAGAAATAGAAACATGAAAAAGAATCAAACAGAAGTTCTGGAGCTGAAGAATACAATGACAAACCTGAAAATGTCAATAGACAGCTTCAACAGCACACTCAGTCATACACAAGAAATAATAAGTGAACTCAAAGACAAACCATTGAAAATTAGTTATTGAGAGGAACAAAAAAAAAGAAAAAGAGTGAAGAAAGCACATGGGACCTTTGAGATACTATCAAAATGACAAATTTATACACATATGGGAGTCTAGAACTAGAAGACAGAGAGAAAAAAGATAGAATATTTTAAGAAATAATGGCTGAAAACTTCTTAAATCTTGGGAAGGATATGGACACGCAGATACATGAAGCTAAAAGGACCTAAGCAAGAGTAATCCAAAGATTATCCCAAGACACATTATAATCAAATTGTCAATAGTCAAAGAAAAAAGCAGAATTTTGAAAGCAGCAAGAGAAAAGAGACTCATCACCTGCAAGTGAATTATTCCCCACACACCAAGGATAACAGCCGATTTCTCAGCAGAAACCTTCTAGGACAGAAGGGAGTGAGATGAGATATTCAAAGTGATCAAAGAAAAAAATGCCAACCAAGAATACTATACCCGACAAAGAAGTCCTTCAGAAATGAAGGAAGATAGACATTCCCAGACAAACAGAAGCTGAGGGCTTCATCACCACTAGACCTGCCTTACAAAAAATGCCAAAGTTCTTCAAGTTGAAACAAAAGAAAATAAGTACCAATGTTACAATATATGAAATTATAAAACCCACATGTAAATGTAAATATGAAATTTACATTTTACAAATTTAAATACTCTAGTACTGTGATGTGGTACATAAATCACTTTTAACTCTAGCATAAAAGCTAAAAGACAAAAGTGTTAAAAACAACTATAGCTATACTAATTTGTTAATGGATACAAAATATTAAAAAAATGTACAATGTGATATCAACAGAATAAAAAGTGTGAGGGAGATAGTAAAGGTCTAGAATTTTTTGTTTGTTTTGTTTTTTGGCAACTGAAGTTAAGTTGTTATCTGTTTAAAATAGACTGTTACAACTATAAAATATTTATGTAAACCTCATGGTAACCACAAAGAAGAAACCTCTAGTAGACACACAAAAGAGAAAGAGAAAGAAATCAAAGCACACCACTGCAAAAAAAAAAAAAAAAATCAACAATTCACAAAGAAAGATGACAAGAGAGGAAGAAAGAAACAAGGGAATGACAAAAGAGCTAGAAAACAGTTAACAAAATGGCAATATTAAGTCTTTACCTACCAATATTTACTTTAAATGTAAATGGTTTTAATTCTCCAATGAAAAGACACAGAGTGCTAGAATGGATGAAACAAACAGGATCTAACAATATGTTGCCTACAAGAGATTCACTTGAATTCTTATATTAGACAGAAGAGACTCAGTCAAATCAGTTCCAAGAAACAAGGAAGGCCACTATACAACAATAAATGAGTCACTTCATCAATAGGATACAATTGTAAATATACATGAACGCAACATTGGAGCACCTAAATATATAAAGCAAACATTAATAGAACTGAAAAGAGAAATAGACAGCAATACAATAATAGAAGAAGACTTCAGTACCCCTCTTTCATCATTGTTTAGATCATCCAGACAGAAAATCAATCAAGAAACAGCAGACATGAATAACACTATAAATCAAATGGACCTGATGGATATACAGAACAGTTTATCCAACAGCATCAGAATACTCATTCTTCTCAAATGGATATGGAATATTCTCAAGGATAAATCATATTTTGGGCCACTAAACAAGTCTTAACAAATTTTAAAGGACTGAAATCACATCAAGTATTGTTTCCTTCCACAATAGTATGAAACTAGATGTCAATAAGAGGAGGGAAGTTGGAAAATTCATATATATGTGGAAATTAAACATACTCCTGAAGAACCAAAGAAGAACTCAAATGGGAAACAAAAAAGTATGTTGAGATAAATTAAAATGGAAATAAAACATACCAAAACATGGGATGCAGCAAAAGCAGTTCTAAGAGAGAAGTTTATATCGATAGTCACCAACATTAAGAAAAAAGACTCAAACAACCTAACATTACACCTCAAGCAAATAGAAAAAGAAGAAAAAAATTCAGACAAAAATTAACATAAGAAAAGAAATAATAAGATTAAAGCAAAAATAAATGACATAGGGGCCAGCCTGGTGGTGTAGTGGCTAGTTTCGTGCACTCTGTTTTGGCAGCCCAGGGTTCACAGATTTAGATCCCAGGTGTGGACCTACACACTGCTCATCAAGCCATGCTATGGCAGCATCCCACATACAAAATAGGGGAAGATTGGCATGGATGTTATGTCAGGAACAATCTTCCTCAAGCAAAAAGAGGAAGATTGGCAACAGTTGTTAGTTCAGGGCCAATCTTCCTCACCAAAATAAATAAATAAATAAATAAATAAATAAATGACATAGAGATTAGAAAGATAGTAGAAAAGATCAATGAAACTAAGAGTTGGTTTTTTAAAAAGATAAACAAATTTGACAAACCTTTAGCTACACTAACAAAAAAGAGAGAACCCAAACAAATAAAATAGTAAGTGAAAAGGTAGACATTATAACTGATAACACAAAAATAGAAAGGATCATAATAGATTACTATGAACAATTATACACCAACAAATTGGATAACCTTGAAGAAATGGATAAATTCCCAGAAACATACAAACTACCAAGACTGAATCATGAAGAGATGGGAAATCTTAGCAGACTAACAGCAAGTAGGGAGATTGAAGAAGCTAACAAAAACCTCTAATAAAGAAAAGCCCAGAACCAGCTGGCTTCAAAGTGAATTCTACCAAACATTTAAAGATGAATTTATGCTAATTCTTCCTGAGCTCTTCTAAAATATTGAAGAGGAGGGAACACTAAACTTTTTTTGAGACCAGCGTTATCTTGATAGCAAAGTAACCAAAAGATAACACAAGAAAAGATAATTGCAGACCAATATCCTCAAGAAAATGCAAGCAAACCAAAGTCAACAGCATATTAAAAGAATCATACATCACGATAAAGTAGGATTTATGCCTGGAATGTAAAGATGGTTCAACATATGCACATCAATAAAGATGATACACCACATTAACAGAATGATGGATAAAAACCATATGATCGTTTCAACAGACAGAGAAAAAGCATTTCACAAAATTCAATATCCTTTTGTGACAAAAATCCTCAACAAATTAGGTATAGAAGGGGTTAATGTCAACACAACAAATGCCACATATGTACAGGCCCACAGCTAACATTATATTCAATGGTGAAAATTGAAAGCTTTTCCTCTAAGATCAGGAACAAAACAAGGGTGCCCACTCTCACCACTTCTATATGTTCCAGCTATACTTCTACTCTTTTCAAAACAGTACTGGAAGTCCTAGCCTGAGCAATTAGGAAAGAAAAAGAAGTTGGCATCCAAATCAGAAAAGAAGTTGTCTCTCTTCGTAGATAACATGATCTTATGTAGAGAAAACCCTAAAGACTTCACCAAAATCTCAGAACTAATAAATTCAGTAAAGTTACAGAATACAAAATTAACATACAAAAATCAGGTTCATTTCTATACATTAACAATGAACTATCTGAAAATGAAATTAAAAAAACAATCCCATTTACAATAGCATGAAAAAGAATGAAATACTTAGGAATAGACTAAACAAAGAAGGTAAAAGATCTGCACACTGAAAACTATTAGACACTGATAAATAAACCAAGGAAGACATAAATAAATGGAAAGATATTCCATGTTCATGGATTGAAAAAATTAGTATTATTAAACTTCCCATACTATGCAAAGCAATCTACAGATTTAGTGCAATCCCTATTAAATTTCCAATGACATTTTTCACAGAAATAGAAATAATCATAAAATTTATGGAACCACAAATAGCCAAATAGACACTGAATAGCCAAAGCAATCTTGAGAAGGGAGAACAAAACTGGAGGCATCACACTTTTTGATTTCAAACTATATTATAAAGCTATAGTAATCAAAACAGTATGATACTTGCATAAAAACAAATACATAGACCAATGGAACAGAATAGACAGCCTAAAAATAAACCCACACATATATGGCCAACTAATCTTTGACAAGGGCACCAAGAAAGACAAAGGATAGTCCCTTCAATAAATGGTGTTGGTAAACTGAATAACTATACATAAAAGAATGAATTTGGACCCTTATCTTACACCATACATAAAAATTATTTTGAAATAGATTAAAGATTTAAATGTAAGACTCAAAATGATAAAACTCCAAAAAAAAAACATAGGGAAAAATCTCCTTCATACTGGTCTTAGAAATAATTTTTGGATATGACATCAAAAGCACAGGTAACAAAAGCAAAAATAAACAGTGGGACTATGTCAAACTAAAAGGCTCCTGTACAGCAAAAGAAACAATCAACAAAATTAAAATGCAACCTATGGAATGAGGGAAAATATTTGTAAATCATATATCTGATAAGGGATTAATATCCAAAATATGTTACAAACTCATACAACTCAACAGCAAAAAAACGAAAAAGCCTATTGAAAATGGGCAAAGGATCTGAACAGCCATTTTTCCACAGAAGACATACAAATGGCCAACAGTTACATAAAAAGTTGCTCAACATCACTAATCATCCAGGAAATGCAAATCAAAACCACAATGAGATATACCCTCATATCTGTTGGAATAGCTAGTATCAAAAACACAAGACATAACAAATGTTGGTGAGGGTATGGAAAAAAGGGAACCCTTGTACACTGTGGAAATGAAAATTGGTATAGGCACAATGAAAAATAATATGGAATTTCTTCAAAAAATTAAAAATAGAACTAACATATGATCAAGCAATTCTACTTCTGGATATATAGTCAGAGAAATGAAATCAATATCTCAGAGAGATATCTGCACTCCCATATCCATTGCAGAGTTATTCACAATAGCCAAGATATGGAAACAAAGTGTCTATTGACAGATGAAAGGATAAAGAAAATATTATATAGATAATATGACATATCTATATAAAATTTATAGATAATAAATAATAATAGATAATAGATAATATGTATTATCTATATAATATATATTTATGTATTGTATACATAAGAAAATATTATTCAGCCACAAATAAGAAGGAAATTCTTCCATTTGTGACAACATGATTGAATATGGAGTACATACTGCTAAGTGAAATAAGCCAGACACAGAAAGACAGATATTGTATAATCTCACTAACTTGTAGAACCTAAAAAAGTTGAACTCTTTGAACCAGAGAGTAGAATGGTGGGTCCTGGGCCTGGAGGAGGGGGGAAATTGGTAGATGTTGGTCAAAGTGTACAAACTTTCAGTTACAAAATGAATTAAGTTCTAGGAATCTAATGTACAGCATGGTGATTATAGTTAATAATACTGTATTGTATACTTGAAATTTGCAAAGAGAGTATATCTTGTGTTCTCACCACATACAAAAAGTGAGAACTATGTGAGGTGATGGATGTATTAACTCGATTGTAGTAATCACCTCACAGTGTATACATATATTGTCATCAAGCTGTACACCTTTAAAAGAAAAACATGTTGTACAACCTAAGAAAATAAAATAAAGAAATAGCTGCTAAGAAAAAATAGAAACCTGCATGTTACTCACATAGTTCTAAGGTTGTCATCGCCTGCACTTACCTCTGTGCTCTATTCACTCAGGATTTCTTTCTCCTCAGAGTAACTAGGGAAGACAACAGAAATCTTCTTTTTTTCTTTTAAAACATACATCATTGTTGAGCTCTGCTTACCTCTGCTGCTCTACTATATAGCATTATAGGACCTGATTTTGAAACTTCCATTTCAAATAGATGTGTTAGTATTAGAGAGAAAGTAAAAAAAATTAAAAAGAAAGGAAGAAATTTTAAAAGGAAAATAACTGGCAAGTAATTGTAATATTAATCCTAATAATTCTGTTGCCTTTTCCTTCCAAATGTCTCTCTTGAAATTCCACTGGGCTTCTAACTCATTAACATTATCATCGTGGCATTAATTTTAGGGGTACAGAATGCTTGAATGTCAAAATCACAACAAAATAATCTTATACCAGCTGATATTCATTTAACACAACATAAAAATGAGCATAGTGCCCATATTTATAAAAGCTGAAAATAAATAAAATATGTTAAGAAGTGGTTTCTGTTAAAATAATTGTGTACCAGGAAAAAACTTGTGACATATCATCAATACACTTTGATAAGGTAAAATGGTCAAATATTATTCTGTAAAGAACCTTAAAATATGAGCTCTTACTATTAAATTTTTCTTTTTCTATGGCCTACAAATAGCAAAAACTGTCTCTAGTTCTTTGTTTCACTGAATTCATCCTTGGATAGTTGAATAGAACACACATCTTTTTTTGTGTGTGTGAGGAAGACCAGCCCTGAGCTAACATCCACTGCCGATCCTCCTCTTTTTGCTGAGGAAGACTGGCCCTGGGCTAACATCCGTGCCCATCTTCCTCTACTTTATATGGGATGCCGCCACGGCAGGGCTGACAGGCAGTGCGTCGCCGGGCGCCCGGGATCCGAACCCGCGAACCCCGGGCTGCCAAGCGTGAACTTAACTGCTGCGCCACAGGGCGGCCCCTAGAACACATATCTTGACATAACACACAGAGAATTTTGCATATATTTAAACTGGTTTCAGGTTAAATACATAATTGACTTGAAGAGATTAGCCATTGTAAATTCATAGTACTTTATACAATGAAAATGAAAGTGATTGTTTCCTACTATTTTGGAAAAAATAAGGTTGTAACTACATATTTCATGTCAGGGCTAAGTGCTGAACACAGTGAGGAAATAACAGTTTGAAATTGTTTTGATTAAGTCTTCTATTCCCAAAGCTAATTAAATAGGACTTCTGCCTTGATCTGAAGTATAATATATGAAAACATGATGGAGTCTGGAAAATGTATAATGCAAGAAATGTATACATTTCCATTTACTCACAAAACATAAAGCTATTGGTTTTATGTTTTTGTTTTTGTTTTTGATAAGCTCTGTGTAAAAATTAGCCTTAAACAAAAACAACCAAGGCCAAATTTAAACGTTTTTCAATGTGGATGTTAATTGAAGTGGATATTTGCCTGCATATTGGTTCTCTATTGCTGCACAACAAGTTATCAAAAACTTAGTGGTTTTAAACAACACACTTTTATTATCTCAGTTTCTTTGTCCAGGCTAGCTTGACTGGATCCTCTGAGGGGTCTCTCACAAGGCTACACTCAAGGTGTCCACCCGGGCTTCATTTTCATCTGGAGACTTGAGTGGGGAGGAATCAACTTCCAAGCTATGACGGATGGTCTTGAGTTCTCGCTGGCTGTCAGAGACACCACTCTCAGCTCCTAGATGGAGGTCACCATAGTTCCCTGCCATGTGGCCCTGCTCAGGGGCAGTTTACAAAGTGGCAGTTTACCTATTCAACGTCAGCAGTAGAGCAGGAGCAAGACTGCTTGCAAGACAGAGTCTTATAAAATGTAATGTGATCATGGGAATGATATCCTTTTCCCACAGTCTATCAGTCAGAACCAAGTCACAGGTAAGGGGATTATACAAGGTGTGAATACTAGAAAGCAGGAATCATTGGGGGTCACCTCAGGGCCTGTTTGCAACTACAGTTAGCAAAATCACATATTTTTCCAGGTTAAAAACAAGTAGGTAAATTAGTAATTAGGCAGGGAAAGCATTATGATATAATGATATATGACATATACATTATCTTATGATATAAAGCTGTTCTAGCCACATAATTTCTTTCAAATTATGCCATTGGCTTCAGTGAAATGGCCAATCATGGATCAGAAGTTGAAGTATTAAATGTAGGAGCTGAGTTTAGTCATTTATTCTATTGACTTACAGATAGAGAGACAGATAGATAGATAGATACACACACACAGGCATACCCTAAGAGTATCATGTTGTGGTAAATTGGTGCAATAATTGCCATTCATTTGTCCATGTATCCTTATCTCTCTGTATGCCTACCCCCTTGGAAAGTTCCATCCTACGCTGACCTTGTATTTGGCCATGTGACTTGCTTTGACCAATGGGACAGTAGCAAATGTGTCATAAGCAGAAATTTGAATAGTAATTAAGCACTGGGGCTTGTTTTCTCTCCATTCTTGAAATCCAGCACCATCATGGAAACAAACATGGATTAGCACACTGTCTGATGAGAGATCCATAACCTACTTGCCCCTCTTACAACCACAGCCAATAATCAGTCAACGCTTAAAAGCAGAGCGGCCCATCTGACCAGCAGCTGACTGCAGATTCATGGGGGACCCAAGTTAAACCATCATGAGAACTTCCCTGCTGAGTCCAACCCAAATTGATGATGCACAGAATTAGGAGCTTAAAAAATGTTTAAATCCACTAGGTTTTGTGATTGTTAGTTAAGCAGCAAAATACAGCCAATAAATATATCTATCAATTATACTCAATAATTATAGATACACATATATGTATACACACACAGAAATGTGTATAAAATCTCAGGTCCATAGATGTTTCTTGATATTGATTATATTTTAGAAGGAGGCTACATTAAGTGGACATCTTCTTATAAATATTCCTTATATTACTAAACTATAATTTCCTTTTTTCTTTTTTTAGCAACACAATGACTGTTAGGACTGTGCCCAGCAAAGATCATTACTGAACAATGAAATATTTTGAAATAGGTTTTTATAAATTATTTCTTCTTTTTCTCAAGAAGGAATTGCTGTTGCCTGATTTAGTAAGCAAGTCTGTAATCAAACGAGTTCTAACAAGAATTACATTGCTTCAGCCATTTTTAGTAACCAGGACGTTACAGCTGCATTTACAGTGTGTAAAAAAACCAAAAATTTAATTAGCTATATTGTGGAAGGGGACACAGATGGAGATATTAAAAAAGATGCATACATCAAAAAAGAAAAGTTGCTGTGGTTTTGTTTTTATGAGAAAAAGGGCTAAAATATCTCTCTACTCTGCCAGAAAGGAATTGCTACTTTATTCTTTGATATTGATTAACTAAAAGCAAAGATGTTTGTGGGCGTTTTTGAAGTATGTTCTCAAAATAGTGAGGAGGATTTAGAAAGTTTTGCATATCATAAAAACGCTGTTCTACGCCATTTAACTGACTTGAGGATTTAAATAAATCCATACTGATTAAATTTATTTTCTCTTTTATTGTTGTTATTTCTAAAACATATCACACTGTAAATTTAACTGTTTCCCTGTGTCTACTCATTAATAAAATATCTGGAAGAAAAGTGAAAGATTTAATTAACTACCTAGGTGTTTAAACGGTGAGCAAATAAATATAATAACAAACCTGTAAACACTTAAGGACATTTTTTGTCCTAATAATTCCTGCCATCAAATTTATTTAAGGAGCAATAAGGCACTTAGAACACAAAGTGCTTAAAATATCTTCTACTTCCCAGTAATCACCAAATCTCAAAGATCCTGTTTCCTAAGTACCCTTCGAATCTATTTTTTCCTCTCCAATTCTCTGCCACTAATTTAGATCTGGTCCTCTTCACATTTTGCCTGGATTACTGCATTGGCTTTGTATTTGTCTCTTTTCCTCCTCTTTTGCTCTTTCCTGGTCTTTGGACATCACATTCCAGCAACACAAAATTATAAGTAATTAGTTGAATACACTATTTTGTCTCATAACTCCAGGCATATTAATGATGTGCTAAAATACCATTTATTATTATTCACCGTATGAGTACCTATTCATCTTCAAAAACTTGGCCTAGATATTTTCTCCAATTATATTAAATGGTCCCAATGATTTAATAAATTCTGCTCAGTTCTGCATTTACATCTTCTCTACAGTTTTGTGTTTGTATCTTATATAATTTGTTTTTTTTTAACTGAGGAAAATTTACCCTGAGCAAACTTCTGTGCCAATCTTCTATTTTCATATGTGGGTTGCTGCCACAGCATGGCTGCCTACAAGTGGTGTAGGTCTGCACCTGGGAACCAAACCTGGCCCGCCAAAGTGGAGCGCCGAACTTAACCATTAGGCCATGGGACTGGCCCCCTTATACAAAATTTTATTGTTATATAGGAGACTATCTTATTGATGATGACAGAAATCTTTCCAAATACCACAGGAAGCCCAAACCTCAAGAGATTTTAGGAAATGGACAAAAATAAATTAATAAATTTATCTTTTCAATGATCTTAAGTTCACATTTCTTGCATTCTGTCAATAAAATAAGTTGTTAATAGAATCATGTGTTTGGTATTCCCAATGAATGCATGACAGCCACAATTTTTCTCAGCATCTTCTCCATCTTACTTTATGTAATCTCATTTTTCTTGCTCTCCAACCTCAGATTTTCTAACCTATTCTCCTTTAGAAACCCCCTTATTAAAAGCAAAAAACCCAAACTATGAATTTCCCTTTTCATGGCTCTTCTTTGATCATGACCATGAATACTAGACCTCTATCTTTTAACCAAGTGACAGTGTAATTTTTTACATCTATTAATTCAATAAATATCTGAAGAGCACCAACAATGTGCACTGAGATAAGTGCTCAACTTTCTGTAGCTTAAGAAGTTGCTTTTTAATCTTCTAAGTAAGCAAACACTTAAAGGATTGTGTATCCTTTCTTTTTCCTTTGCGATCCTATCCTATACAAGGAGTTCATTATCAAGGACTCATAAACAAGAATTTTAAAATCTCAATAATTTTCCAATTGACATACAGTTACTTTCTGCTCTGCACTCTAATTCATTGCTACCATTTCCAATAGCTCCTATGTTCTCTTCATTGCTGATATCTCCACAACACAAAGGATAAACCAATTGCTTTGGTCTTTTTTTTTTTCTTTGGTGAGGAAGTCTGGCCCTGATCTAACATCTGCTGCCAATCTTCCTCTTTTTACTTGAGGAAGATTTTTGCTGAGCTAACATCTATGCCAATCTTCCTCTATTTTGTATGTGGGACTCCCCCATGGCATGGCTTGATGAGCAGTGAGTCAGTCCGCACCTGAGATCTGAACCTGTGAACCCTGGGCCACCAAAGCGGGGCGCACAGACCTAATCACCACACCACTGGGCTGGCCCAGCTTTGGTCTTTTATATTTCTTCTTTTTAAAATAAAATTTATATTTTGATGCCAAAATAATATGTGGTATAAATACAAAAGGAGCACATAGATATTTTTTAGGAGCATGATGTCAATGTTCAAGAAATAATAAACAATAGTTCTTCTATTACTATTACATCTTTATCTTAGTTTAACTTCATGGAATAATAAGGAATTATAATTTAATTGCTCTCTTAAGTATAACTAACCAATCTGAACTTGAGACATGGGTCAACAAAGAAACACAGAATTTTTGAAGTCGAAAGAGTTCACTAAGTCCAAATCCTCCATTTTACAGATAAGGAAACTTAGGTCTAAAAAGAGTAGCTGATTTTCCAGTGGCCAAATAGTCCTTGGAGAGCCAGACTATGAGATCTTCTAACTTCAGATTCAGTTTGCTATATGATTCCCCTTATTCAAACATATATATATTTGCATTTTAATTAATGTCATATATATGATATGACATTTCTTAGTTACCTTGAATAGTGTAATTCATAGAAGTAACCTTGCTTCCAATTAATTAAATACTGAAACTCAGCCTTCAGTGTTCAAACCTTGGGAGATTCCTCTCTGCTTTAACGCCTGTGTGAGAGATATTTGGATCACTGGGGATATCTCTTTGCTGTACTTTCTGTACCTCAGGAGATCTTTCTCCTCTCCATTGCCCTGTCTCAGCCTTCAGAGAGCTGTTGCATTACTTTCATGAAGGCTCACAGTGCTTTGGAGGAATTTTCCTCACCTCATACTTATTTTACCCATGAGGTTTTAATGATTGATAAAACAAGATATTAAATATATGTGTGATCTAGAGCATAGTTCACATCATTGATTGGCTACAATCTCATAGATATTAAGAATGTAAACTATTGGTTAAGCTGATTAAGCTACTTCGCTATGTCAATGTGACAAAAGCATCTGAAATCTCTGGCATAGTGGACTATTGTCTAACAAAATTTTCTAAAGTGAGAGAAAAATAAAGCTCTTGATCTCCAGAAATAGTGCTTTTCCAATGATGAAATTTTGTTTTGACTATACGAATTAAATTAGTGCAAAAATAAACACAGCCCCATTCTCATAGCAGGCAAGAAAATTAGATGTGCCTTAAGGAAATTAATAGAATACAATAAACCTCTATTTTCTCTTCGGTTCTTTTTTCTTTTCTTGTGGAAATAAACTCAAGAGAGAAATCCTAATGGTTGCATGAAAATTCAAGATGTTATTTTAATCTAATCATATGTAGAGGTAGGTAAATATGGCTCTAAAACATTTACAAAGAGGTGGAAAATAAGGCCAAGAAATTGTACAAACAAAACTGAGTTTTTATGAAACTAAATACTTTTGTTTTACTATTTTCACTACCAATCTAAATTTTTTTAACAAAAATTATTTATTTTGTATTTTTCAAGAAGTTATTTCATTCCTCATTCTTTGCCATTAATTGACAACTACAATTTTGAAATATTAAAGTGTTTTTAAATATCTCAAGTAACATCCTAAAACGAAACATACCCTTATTTAATTAATTTTTCAACAGTTTATAAGCCATTTATAAGTAGTTTAAGGAGTCCAATAATAATTGTGTTATCTCTACTCCACCAAATTCCACTAGTCACTATTCTAAATTCCTTTATCCCCTACACTTTCCAGTAAAAATTCAAAATAAAAGTGAAAATTTTAAAATGTACTACATGTATTATACAAATATCTGTAAATGAGAGAGTGATTTTTGCCATACAAATGGAATTAGACATTAAACATGTAATAATCACAGGAAGCAAAACCAAAGTTTATGACTGACATATAACTTTTCAAATTGACATTAAGGGTTTCTGATGTCATATCTTTGTGAGCAAATCTCCTCACATTTGAATAATTTAAGCATTTTGGTGAGTACTTTTTTCGTCCTTATTTGACTTGTCACATATGTCAAAAGATGATTGACTATCATGCCAGCAATGAATGAATGAATAAAATGCCTCACCCAGAAGACTGTGGTGGAGGCTTCCACCACATAAATATGATATTATATGACAAGTGCAAACGGATGATGTATCTTATTTATTTAGCCTTTTAATTTATATATTTAGCCTAATTATCTATTCCCTCAGTATTCACGGTTTTACTTTGTGGCTTTCAGAGCCACAGAGATAACATTAATTTCACTTATTATTTAATTTTCAGACTCTATTCTTATTAATGTGAATAAACTGACACTATTACTTAGTTCTGAAATGGATAGTCTGTCTTAAAAGTTGTTTCAGTCACCTTGAAATATTATCTAGTAAAACATTTGGGTTAATATTTTCAGCAATCTGCTCATACTTTACATTCAATTACACATTATGCTAAATAAAGGAAATGAAATCCTGGCAAAAAATTTCAAAGAAATTATTGAATTATAAAATAGAGACAGACAAGTAAACAACAATGACAACAAATATATATGTTTACGAACTTGGGAATTATCTGTCTTAAAATTCTTTTTAACCAAATCAGGAAATAGAGATGTAGGAAGATGAAATAACTTGACCAAAATCACCCAGCTAGTAAAGTCTTCTCAAATTGGTGCTTTAAATTGATTCTTTTATCTCCAAATATTACATTCTTTCTACTAGAAAATTAGTTGATCCCTAGGCTGAATAATATTGTAATATGCCTTTACACACAAAAGGAATACATAATTGCTGTTTCTACTAATTTCAACTACTCTAGAAAACCTTACAAAGTATTGCATTATTCATCAAGCTCAAACCACATAGTTGTAAATATGACACGTGAATTTGAAATAGGTGAAATGAACAACAAAAAGAGCCTGTTTTGCCAAGGTGTCAGCTATTCATTGCTGTGTAAGGAGCTATCCCCAAACTCAATAGCTTAAAGCAACAATGATTTGCAATTTGTCACAAATCTTTGGTCTGATTGGGTGATTCCTGTGCTGTTTTCACCTGTGCTTCTTCACACTGCTGCATCCAGCTGAGAAGTTGGCTGGGGCTGAATTCAGGTGTAACATCTAGAATGTCTTGGCCTCTCTCCAGGTGTCTTTCATTCTCAAGGAGACCATATCAGGCTGGGCTTCTGAACCTGTGATGTCTATATTACAAGAGAGTGCCATATCTTTTGACTGGCTTAGAAGTTGCACAGCATCATTTCTGCCACATTCCATTGGTCAAGCAAGACCCAAGGCCAGATTCAAAGAGGTGGAGGAATAGAATCCATCTCTCAATGGGGAGAGCAGCGATGGCACATTGTACTAAGGCTTTCAAACCAGGCCACAATTGCAATAATTATGTGTACTTTACCGCATGAATGCAAATGTACTAATAAAACTGTATATTTTTCAAACTGGGTTTTTGTGAGATAAATTTTTTAATACATACTATGCAATTTCTCCTCTCTCTATTTCTTTCAGTTGTGAGAGGACTTCAAGACTTAAACTTAGTTCTTTGTATTCTCTTTCCCTTTTTGAATCTTTGAAGCCCCCTTCCATATTTACTTTTCTTGAAAATCTATAACAATAACTTATAAATGCATATGATGTAGGTTAACATCACTGTATCAAACCCTAAATGTTTAAAATTGATTTATTTTCACAGAGTTCCTAACTCCCTGTCAGTGCTACCTCTTTTTCAGGTTCCCTTTGGATCAATAACTCAGAATAGTGGTTTCAAGTGTTGTTAGCAAATGAGCACTTTTTTCCAAATGAAATCTTACATAGAAACCCAATAAGTAAAAACATAAACACGGCGATTAGTTAGTACAAATTTATTTTTAATATGACATTTATGTATTATCATTTCAATCAGTGAGAAAATTGAAAGTGTTTAGATGTGAGTTAAAAATAAAGATTATTAAATCACATTTGCTATTGTACATTAGCCTAACATCTAATGTCTTTTTTTCGTTGTTTGTTTTGAATGCACAATATAGATAAAATCCAGATTCACACAGATAAGCAGCTACAACTGCTAACTTAGGATATTCTTTCACTACCTGAAATAAATGCTTACAAAAAGTAAAATGGAAAAATGGGTTCTTCAAAGTTGAATCACCATCAATGTTAAAACTGTTGGCACTCCTTATAGTGAATCTGAAAGGAAAGCAGTACCCCAAATTATAATAATACCAAAATATTAGTAAGACACTATTTTCACTGCAAGGCTTGTATTCAGTTATTGTTGGTAGTGATTATTCTGTGACGTAGATGATCCTGAGGCTTGATTGGAAGTCATTCCACTAATTTGCCTACATGCAGTAATCACAAGAAATACCTGAGAAAATAGTCCTTTATTCTCTGTGTTGTGCTCAGAGGGCATCGGATGACAGATTTCTTTAATTGAATAGCTCTTTCAATTTAAACATGTGAGTACACATGGGTCTACATGCACACACAGTAAGTATTCTTTCCTAATGCACATCAATGGCAACAAGTTCTCATCTACCCACTGTAACATTTTCCAGACTTATCACATAGAAAAATTGGGTAAATCCAGATATTTCCTGAATCCCTGCTAAGGTTGGAGCCAATTCAAACCCATCAATCTGGTTTAGAAATCTGTATCAACTGGCTCCTTAATAACTTCTAACCTCATCTTTTATGTTTCAAATACACTACACTCTCATCCAACCTGTCTTAAGAACAGGTTAATTTCCTCTCTATCCCCTACTCTGATGTTTCTCCTACCCAGAATGTTTTCATGTTCCCCTCTCAGCCAAAAATATACATTTTTGTACGTCTGTATGCATGTGTTGTTTGTTTATTTATATTTACTATGTACTTATTTAATGCGTGGTTTGGAAAAGTTGCATCCTATCTGAGAGGTTAAATTTTAAAGTCAAAATTGCCCTTTAAAACTTGAGCTAATTTTAAATAGCTGTTATAATCTGCTAATTCTGACACCTCTGTCATTTTCATTATTGATTAATATTTCTCCTGGTTATGGGTCTCAATATTGCTTTTTTCATGTCTGTTTTTCAGTGTATACTGGATATTTTTAATATTATATTACTGATTATTTAGATATTATCACTTTCCTTAATAAAGTGTTTATTTTGTTCCATCCCCTAGTTAATTTACTTACATATATCCTTCGCCTTTCCAGGGCTTTTTTTTCAAAAATCTTTGTGGATTATAATAGAGAGCACCTTTTATTTGAGGGCTAGAATAGCCCCACTACTAAAGTGTGGCCTCTTTGGTACCTATCATATTAAATGAAGTCTCTCCACACTGGCTAATTGGAATTAGAACGTTTGTTCTGTGCAAGCTGCAGCAGCTGTTCAGCTTATGGCTCCCTAGAAGTTCTGTGTCTTTTGGTAGTCATTCCTTACGTGGCCTCTCAGAGTGTCAGTTGGCACATGTTCAGCTTGGTATTCAGCCAAAGACCCAAGGCAAGTCATATACAGATTTCGGAACCTCCTTCTCGACATATTTTCTCTGGTACTCTGCTCTGAAAATGCCAGCCACCTCAAAGGCCTCACGTTCTAATCTTTGTCTCCTCAGCTTAGAGAGACTGCTTTTGGGCTTCTTCTCCCTGAATTGTAGTCAGGAACATGCATTCAGGCAGAAAACCAGAGTGATCATGCAGCTAATCTCATTTGTTTCTTTTCTCTCCATGATTGCAGTCCCATGACACCTGTAATTCAACGTCTGAAAATAGCTCATATATTTTGTCCAGTTTTGCAAGTTATTTATGGTGGCAAAACAGGTCTAGTAGCAGTTACTTTGTGATGGTAGAAAGAGGAATTATAAAACTGTACTCCATTCTACTATATAGATGCCAGTAACACAGTAGGGCAAATGTCTACTTGTGATATACATATATCACAGTAGGATGGAACAGGGGGAGAAATTTTGAAATATTATCAAACAAAATCTTGCCAAAGTGATGCAAACTCCTTTTGTAAACATTAAATTAGTGTTTCTGGTAACTGTGTGTTTACAGGCATCAAAATATGTAAAAAGTAAAGTGGCAATCTTATTCTTGTAAAATAATATGCTCTTGTCTTATTTATGGCAATTAGAACAAAAGTGTTGTACAGAAATTTGGGAGCAAGGGGTCAGGAGTATCCAGGTTCAAGTCCTCAAGTTTATATGTGTAAATCTTACAGATGTCACAGGTCTAGCCAGGCAGAGGATTGAGTCAGGAGGTGAGCAGGTAAATCTATGCACAAATAATCTCAATTCAGATTTTACAGGGCCAGGAATGATTAGGACCAGAGCCACCACGTAGTGGTGAACTCTTTGTGCTATGCTATCCCACTTTTGGAAGTGGATACTTGACTTTTTGCCTGCAAATTGTAATCATGATCAGAAAAAAGTCAGAGTCCTGCAAGGGAATATGGCAAGTGGAAAAGCAGGCTTCTTTCTCTAATCAGTGTAAGCAGAAAAGAGTGTAGGTCATCACAGTGTCAGACAGAAAGTTTCACTTATCTGAACTGAAGAGCGAAGTAGCATTTTACCATGAAAAGCCTGGGGGTCTGAACTATCAAGAAAAGGTGAATTCAGTAAGGTCCTGTACCTTATTCTCAGAGTCATTAACAACTAATATTTGAATTGACATTTAAACAAATAAGATTTATGAAGGTCTAATAAATACATGAAAAGATACTCAATCTCATTAGTCATTTGAGAGATGCAAATTCAAACTACAGTGAGGTATCATTTCTCACCCACTAGAATGGCTATAACCAAAAAGATGTACAGAGGCCAGCCCGGTGGTATAGTGGTTAAGTTCACGTGCTCTGCTTCGGTGACCCGGGATTCACAGGTTCAGATCCAGGGCTCAGACCTACCCATCGCTCATCAAGCCATGGTGTGGCAGTGTCCCATATGTGATGTAGAGGAAGATTGGCACAGATGTTAGCTCAGAGCCAATCTTCCTCAAGCAAAAAAGAAAAAAAAAGATAAACAGTAATAAGTATTGGCAAGAATGTAGAAAACTGGAACTTTCATACATTGCTAGTAGTAACATAAAATGGTGCAGCTACTTTGGAAAACCTCTTGCCAGTTTCCTAAAAAGTTAAACATAAATTTATCATACAATCCAGCAATTCCATTCCTAGGTATCTATCTGAAATAAATAAAAATATATGTCCACACAAAGACTTGCATGTGGATGTTCACAGCAGCATTATTCATAATAGCCAAAATGCAGAAACAATTTAAATGCCCATCAACTGGTGAATGTCTAAACAAAATGTGGTATATCCATACAACGGAATACCATTCAGCAATAAAAAGGAACAAACTACCGATACATGCTACAATGTGGATGAACCTCAGAAACATTATGCTAAGCTAAAGACAGCAGATGCACGACTACAGAGTGTATGATCCCATGTATATGAATGGTCCAGAAGGACAAATTTTTAGAGACAAAATGTAGATTAGTGGTTGCCTGGGGATGAGAGAGGTAATTCAGTTTGTCTGAAAGTGGGCACAGGGAATCTTTTTGGATTTATGGAAAGGTTCTAAAACTGGATTGTGATGGTGGCTCTGCAACTCTTTAAATTTCCTAAAAACTATTGAGTTGTACACTTAAAATGGGAGAATTTTTGATTTGTAATATCTAACTCATCAAGGTTGTTTTATAAAAATAGTCAATAATCAGACATCTAAAAAGAACCTTAGTGTAACAAATTAAAACTGTATTGTAACACTTAATCATGTTCTTAGAGCACAACTTTTTAAGACTAACGTTTAAGTACCTGGGTTTTTTTTTCCTGACCTTCTGACATCCAGGGAAAATAAATAATCTGAAAACTTCCCTGTACCATGAGTGGGTAGGGCAATTTTTATTCTAGCAAGTCAGGAAAGAATCACTTTTTTATAGAATATTTATTCTAAATCTCTCATGTACAAGTTTTAAGCCCATGTTATGCAATAGCAGCACTAAAAGGCAAAAACACCTGCAGAAGAAATCACTGGACTTCTATATTAATATGAGAATCATATATACATGTATAACATATCCTGAAATAATGAAGAAAGAGCATGCTTTGTTAATTTCACATTTAATATTATAGATTCCTGAAAGAAGATGAAAAAAGAAGGAAAAGGTTACATTCTGTGTGGAATCAACAACTTTCAGACACTCCCAGATTTACATATGAATTCTTTAAATAAGTTTTGCGTATATGAATGACAACCTGGAAAAGGTTCTTACACTCTGGAGGAATTTGCTATTTTTTCTTATGTTACTTGCTTTTTCCTCTCCCAAATTCCATGCTTCATCTGCCAGTCACTACATTCTAGAATCCACTTACTGTATAATGAGACTGGCAGTGTGGAGGATACAGGAAAGGAGACTAAATACCTCCCCATGTCCTGCCCAGGCTTGCCACGTACCTATGTGATGGTGTCTTAGCCTTATTTCAAAACTATTTTAGGATTTGCTCAAACTGATTGTATATCTTTTCTGATGCAGAAATTTTAAAAAGCTAAAATTTACTTGACCTCACACAAGAAGAGTTACAATTAAATCTGGGAATCTTGTAAACAGACATCTGAATATCTAAAGAAATGTATAATTCTTAAAAACATTATTCACCCTTCCTTAGTACAAAACGCAGATGTTCTTTGCAGCGGCCTTCAGCATACATTGCTTAGGAACAATTGTCTAAATATATCAGTGTTCTCTACTAATTCTCACATGAAAGAAAAATCATTATATGACATAACTAGGAGGATTTAGTGTCCCATGAATTAATTTTCCTGAGGTTTCCTTATAGTACTATCTCATATTTTCATTGTCCAATCAACTATCCCAAAAATGCCATTTTCTGTTTCACTTTCAGTGGTCACATAGCTGTGAGAATCATGGTTGTGCACGAATCTTTATACATAAGTGTCAGACACACCATTAGACTCTTTGTGCCATTTAAAATTGCCGTCAGAGGAAAAAATTGGGATAAAATGAGAATTTGAACAGACTAGTATATGTCATTGTTAGATCTATATTTATTTACTTACATAATATCATGTTTCAAAAGTAATTTATAGTGGTATATAGGAATCAATAAAGCACAGTTAGAGTAACAAATAATAGTACATGAGAGAAAATGAAATAGATTTAAATATAAAAAATGAAATAATAAAGATTGAAACCAGTATAAAAATTAATACTACATTAGTGATAGGAGTCTACAAAGGTTGGAATATATCAGGAAAGAGCATCACGCTTTGGATAAAGAGGTATTCTCTAGCCTCTAGAAATTAAATCTTTATTTGCCATACCAAGAAGAGTTCTTACAGGTTTATGTGTGATTTTCTCAACTTGGGATAAGAAAAACAAACGTCAGTCGTTCACGAACTGAAAGTATTGTGATAAGTACATGAAAGTAACAACTTTGAGAGCCGGCCCGGTGGCATAGCAGTTAAGTACGCGCGCTCCACTTTGGTGGCCCAGGGTTTGCAGGTTCGGATCCCTGGTGCGGACTGATGCACCACTTGTCAAGCCATGCTGTGGGGGTGTCCCATATAAAGTAGAGGAAGATGGGCAGAGATGTTAGCCCAGGGCCACTCTTCCTCAGCAAAAAAGAGGACGATTGGCAATGGATGTTAGCTCAGGGCTAATCTTCCTCACACACACACAAAAATAGTAATAACTTTGTACCACTCAGTAACTGCTGACCACAAGAATGTTTTAGCTTTGGGTGTTACTGAACTTTATCTCACTAAGCAAGATAAAATAGCTGAGTCAACAAGAACGATTTCGTGTCTCTATAAAGCAGATGTTATAAGTAAATAAGCCTGCCTGCTTCTAATGTAACAGTCTTTAGTGAAAAGGGAAAATATGCAGCAGATCCGTGCATCTGATGACAGAAAAGAGTGATAACACAAGAAAAAGATGAAGCTCTGGTAACAACCTGAATTTGCTGCAGTAAACACTCTGTTTGGATTAGTTGATAAAACCCAAAAACTACTTGGTTTCTCCCCTTAGCTATAGCAGAAGACCCAGATATTGTGACTCAATGGTTAAAGATTCATAACTATCACACCAGTTCCAACAACATCCATCCAAATGGAAGATGCCTAGATCGCAACAATGTGTACCACTGGGAAGAACTGGGGATTATTGGGATGGATGGTTGGCGAACCCAAATAAATAGCCCTCTCTTTTGATGAGTTTGATGTGAGGTCTTCATTCTATTAGAATATGTCAGGATATTAAGGAGATTTGAGATACATTAATACATTTCCCTCCCAGCCCCTTGTTCCCTAACTTAGTTGTTCTGAAAGTATGTCCTGTGGAACCAAAAACACCCTGCAAGACCCACAGGGGTCAGTTATGTCAAAACTATTTCATAATAAAACTGACATAATTTGTCTTTTTCACTGAGGTGACATGTACATTGATGGTGCAAAAACAGTGATGGTAGAACTGCTGTCATCTTAACATGAATTAAGGTAGAGCATCAAATTACATCAGCAGTCTATAGCCATTGTATTCTTTATTGCCATGCACTCACAATGTTTTAAGAAAGAAAAATATTGAATTTCACATAGTGTTCTTGATGAAGCAGTAAAATTAACTTAATTAAACTTGACCTTTGCATACATTCCTCTTATATGTTATAAGTTCTACTACATTCTGAAGTATGATGGCCGTCCTGAGTAAAAGCACTTCTGCAATTGTTTCAGATGCAGCTCAACTAGCTGCCTTTTTACCAGAGCTCTGTTTTTACTTGAAAACACAACTTACAGACATACTATAATTATTCAGACTTGTTTTGACAGATATTTTTTCAAAAATTAATGACATGAGCCTGTCATTTCAAGGAAAACAACTGACAATATTTGTTGCAATGATAAATTTCAAGCTTTCAAGGAAAAATTTGAATTTTGGAAAGTGTGGGTCTGCCACCGTGAACTTGACAGTTTCCCAATATTTAAACAATATACTGATGGGGACACGAGGGATGTTAACAAATGTGATAATGAATTTGTCAATTTTTAGAAGATATACATAACTCCATTAACCAACATTTTCCAAATAGCCAATGCATGATGTTACAAAATTATGCATGGGTAAAGGGTAATTAAGGTGCAAGACAGATCAACATATTTCATATCTGTTGCTATGAAATATTTGTTGCTATGGGTCAAGATTCCACATTATGATCAACTTCTTAAGTAATCACCAATTGACAAGTTTTGGTGTAATTAAAAAAAAAACCCACAATTATCTCAAAGATTATTACAATATTCCTCCATTTCCTCAGTGCATATCTGTGTAAAACCAAAGCTTCTTCATATACTTCAAACACAACAGAACAGTTTGAATGCAGAAGCAGATATGAGAAGCCAGACACTAAAGTGATTTGCAAAATATTTAAACAATGACATTTTTCTTATTTTTTTTTATTTTGGAAAACAATTTTATGTAAAATATGTTTTTAAATAAAGTGTAGTAAAATTAAAATGAATAATCAATAAATATTTTAAAATTTCTCAGTTTAAAATCCTAATACAGTAAATACTGATATAGACAATTCATATAAACAAAACTTTTTAGAGTTCTAAATAATTGCTGAGTATAAAGTGTTCCTGTTTGAGAACAATTGTTCTGACTAAATTTTTACCCATTTTGTATTTTACCCTAACCTGTCATTGACCAATATACCCCATCATTTCTGTCCTTGTGCTTCAATAACCCCTCATTAACAAACCCTCCCAAGCTGGAGCCTCTGACCTATGATATAGACACATACAATACACCAGCAGGTGCTTGGACCTGGGATAGTCTCCATTAGCAGCAATAACAGCACTATTTTTTTTCAGCTGAGCATCTACTAGGTTCTATTGTAGTTACTTTGTCTCTCATTTAATTTAATCTTCATAATTCCTTGAAGTAGTTTCTTGTTTTACTTATAATGCTTTTAGTTCTAAACAAATGAAAACTAAACAAGTTTGAGTTGTACAGAGTGGTTATTGTATATTTAACAAAAAATCCAGAGGAATGAGTTCAGGGTTGATTTGGCAGCTTGAAGATGCCATCCAGAACATTCTTTTGCTCATTCATTTGACATTCTTTTGATCTTTCATCTTCAGTCTGTTGGTTTCCTTCCTCAGGCTTCCTTCTAATGGTCACAGCATGTCTGCTCCATCTCCATGCATCACATCCTCATATGACAAGCTCCAAAATACAAGTAATTGGGAGAGAAGAGGGATTCTCTTAATATGGCACTCTTCCTCCCTTAGGAGGAAAATCTTTCGCAGAACTACCACTGACTTGGCTGACTGGTCCTTTAATCTCTTTTGCCATATTTATCCTATCTCTAAATTAACTAGAGGAAAAGAAAACTAGTCTATCTAAGCCCACGCTAGCAATAGAAACGTGCATCATCCTTTGGGGCTGGGCATATTGCTACTGAACAAATTCTAGTTTCTCTTAGCTAGGAAATGGTGAATATCTGTTAGATATTTATATAATATTTATATTTTTGTTCTAATAGGATACAGAAAGTCTCTGGATCAAAGAACAAATCATTACACACAGAGCCTCTTAGTGCTGGTTCCCCAAACTCCGATCTCCACTGGGCAACATAGTGAGAGCCCGATGTTACCCTATGCCTGCAGTGGAGTTGCACCACAGAGGAGGAACCCTGAATTTATGGGTCGCAGAAGTTGTATAGGGCAGTTGACACATCTATCCCTGCTTACCTTGAAGAGAGAGAGAGAGAGGTGTTCAAGCTGGAGTGTAAACAGATCTTTTTCTGGGAGGGGACAGGTATAAAAGATGAAAATGGTATGCCTGTACAGGGAACTTACCATCAATGGAGCTTGCGGGACTGGAATTTGCTCTGGGTGAGTCAGTGACCGAGTGGTGAGTAAATGCGAAGGCCTAGGACATACTGTACACTACTGTAGACTTTATAAACATCATACTCTTAGGATAGAGCAAATTTATAAAAAAAGTATTTTTATTTCTTCAATAATAAATCATTCAGCTTACTATAACTTTTTAACTTTACAAACAAAAATTTTTTTAACTTTTTGACTCTTGTAATAACAGTTGGCTTAAAATACAAACACATTGTATAGCTGTACAAAAATGCTTTCTTTCTTTGTATTCTTATTCTATAAGCTTTTTCTTATTTTTAAATTTTTTTTTTTTTACCTTTTAAACTTTTGTTAAAAACTAAGACACAAAAAAACACATTAGCTTAGGTCTACACAGGGTCAGGATTATCAATATCACTGTCTTCTACCTCCACATCTTGTCCCACTGGAAAGTCTTCAGGAGCAATAACACATATGGAGCTGTCATCTTCTATGATAATAATGCTTCCTTCTGGAATAGCTCCTGAAGAAACTGCCTGAGGCTCTTCTTGAGGAATTGGCACGTTTTCAGAAATATGTCCATGGTGGTTTGCTTGGTTTGTTTCTATCTTTTATCATAGACTTGCTTGTAAGCAGATAATGCACCATAAACATCCCTCTCTATTAATGAAGGCCTTTCAGTTTGGGGGTCCATGTTTTCAAACATTTTAAGGAGCTTGTAGAAGTCTGCAAAAGTTTCTGCTAAACCCTTCACTGTGAATTTTTTCAGAGGGCGTTCCTTTTCTTCTCCTGCAGTTTCCTTTTCTTTTGCCTCTTCTTCAGCTATGCATTCCTGTTTCAGCTCCAACAACTCCTCATTAGTCAGTTATTCAGGAACCACCTCTAGGAGCTCCTCAATGACATCCTCATCCACCCTCAAGTTGAAGTTGTTTGCCATCCTCTCAACCACAGCCTTGATTTTTGCAACTTCCTCATCCTTGGCAAATCCTTTGAAGTCACAGATGAACCTCTTGTGTGTCTTCTTCCATATGCCATTCATACACTCCTTGGCGACATCATCCTAAGCCCAAGCAAGGTTCTTGATGCAGTCATAGATGTTGCAATCCTTCCAGAATTACATCAGTGCCTTCCCCAGTTGCAGCCAAAGCCCAAGCAAAGGTCATCCTCAGTTAATAGGCCTTAAAAGATGCAATAACTCCTTGATCCATTAGTTGTGTCAAAGAGGTTGGAGGGAGAAACACTGCTTTGTTATTGGGATGAAGATCACCAATATAAGAAGGATGTCCAGGAGCATTATCAACAATAAGCAAAATCTTGAAAGGTGTGTTATTCTCCAAACAGTACTTCTCCATTTCACTGGCATAGCAATTCAGGAGGGCATCTTGGAAGACGAGCTAAGTCATTCTGGACTTCTTATTGTTCCTGTAGTACACTGGCAGTGTGTGCTTATTGATATACTTGAAAGGAGTTCTCACTCTGCCAGATCACAAAGGGTTTCAATTTGTAGTCTGCAACATTACCCCCAAACAAGACTGTTATCTTGTCCTTAAAAGCCTTGAAATCTGGCATTGACTTGGTCTCCTTATGGATGAAAGTCCTTTCAGGGATCCATTTCCAGAATAGGATGTTTCACCCATATTGAATATTTGCTCTGGTAAGTAATTTTCCTCCACAATCAACTTATCTAGAGTTTCCAAAATTCTTCAGCTGCCTTCACATCAGCACTCACAGACTCACCACTCACTTTCACATCCTGAAATGAATAATGATTCTTGAATCATTTAAACCTCTCAGAGCTAGCAGTAAATTCCATATCATAGTCAGTTGCAGCCTTTTCTTTCAACATCACAAACAAACTTTTGCTTTGACCGTGATCATCACGGTGTTGAAAGGGATACTCTTCTGTGTCTGGTCTTCAATCCAGATCATTAGAAGTTTCTCCACGTCTGATATAGGCTCTTCTTGAATCTTTTGTTAACCTCATTGCCTTTAATGAAGCAGATCCCTTAATAGCTCCTGTCACTTTGTTCTTGTTCTTGAAGATCGTAGCTATGGTGGAATGGGACATGCCTGACTGGCGAGCAATAACCATCACTGATTTTCCACCTTTGTAGTACTTCATAACTTTTAATTTCATTTCCAGGTCAATTACTCAACATGGCCTCTTACTGTCAACATTAGCAGTGTATTTTGTATGCTTAGGGGCCATGATGAACAAAATAACAAGAGATTAAATCAGGCACAAGAGAAAATGATGCAATCAAGAGACATGGCAAACACGAGATTTATGAGGCTGCTGCCAGTGTAACATGGCGCACTGTTTTACAGTAAACTTTTCCTTGTATAAGTAGAAAGAGCACACTCTAAAATAATGATAAAAAGTATAGTATAGCAAATACATAAACCAGCAACATAGTTGCTTATTATCGTATCAAGTATTATGTACTGTACATAATCATATGTGCTATACTTTTATTCGACTGGCAGCACAGTAGGGTTGTTTACACCAGTATCACCACAAACTCATGAGAAATGTGGGCACTATGCTGATGTTATAACAGCCATGATGTCACTAGGTTAGGAATTTTTCAGCTCCATTATAATCTTATGGGACCGTTGTCGTATATGTGGTTCATTGTTGACCGAAACATTGTTATGGGGTGCATGACTGTACAGCATCTCAAGCTTTCAAAGCATGTTTACTATTAATCACCCTTTAACAAGTTTTCCAGTGAGTTTTGTTTAGAAAGCCTAGACTGTGCACAAACATGGAAAAAAAGTATAGAGAACAGTCTCCCAACAATGGCAAACCATCATTGTCCCTGCTTTACAGACAAGGTGAGTAGAGCTCAGGGATGGCAAGGAATTTGCCAAAAGTAAACCCCAGCTCAAACCTAGATGTTTTTGATTCAAAAACTCTTATTCTTTCAGGGATGGTATGCTACTTTTTGTAACATGAGGCAATGGAGGAAGAAAGGGAATAGATAAATTGGATTCTGGAATCCTAAATTATAATTCCAAAATACTTTATCATTGAAAATATAGTTCAACCTATAATTTGATACCTTTAGTTCTGTTTCAGACTCTACTTGGAACCAAATCATGATTTCTAATATTAAATACATAGGAAAAATGTATTCCTAATAGCAACTAACCAAACTATAAGTGAAATTTGAAATAACATCTGTTTTAAAGCTGTGACTGTTTATAGCTGGACACTTTTGCTTTCTTTTTTTTTTTTTTTTTTGTGGGGAAGACCAGTCCTGAGCTAACATCCGTCACCAATCCTCCCCTTTTTCGCTGAGGAAGGCTGGCCCTGGGCTAACATCTGTGCCCGTCTTTCCTCTACTTTATATGGGACGCCGCCACAGCGTGGCTGACAGGCAGTGCATCGGCGGGCGCCCGGGATTCGAACTCGTGAACCCCGGGCTGCCAAGTGCGGACTAAACCGCTGCGCCACCGGGCGGCCCCTTTTTTAAGTATGACTTGAGAAAATATTTCTGATTGTGAAGAACATACCCCCATTTATAAGATATAAGTACAAAGAAAATTTTTGTTGAAAAAAATCATCACAACATATAAAATACACACACACACAACATCATTTTTCTGCCTTTAAATATGGCTGCTATTGACTACTTAATACAGCAACTCCTACAGATATTGGCCGTCATGAAATGAAGGATTGCAATTCTTTTTTTTTCCAAAAGAAACCTTATGCAATTCAAAGTAATATGGTACCAAATAAAATGCCACAAACTGAGATATTTTTTAATCCTTCATAGCTTCTGAATACAACTGAATTACAGTTGTAATTCAGTCTGCACTCCACTGACACTGTTTTTATGTCAGAGAGGGTTGTTGTCATTCAATTTAATGTCAAATATTATATGAAAATATTTCCCCAAGATTTCTATATTGAAAAGTTTATAAATAATAAAAGTTACTTATGCTTTGTTTTTAATTTACAACCATAATGGTATAAAATAATAAAACTACAAATTTGGAAGAAGGAAAAACAAAAATGCAAATGAAATATACCACAAAATTGTATACAAGTTTTTCACCTGCCTAAAAAGTACCCAGAATGAATCAGACAAACTTCATGTACAGTTGGTTAAAAGAAATTGTCTTGCTAATTTATGTATTTTTTAGTGGTCCTCTTTTAGAAGATTGCTCTAATTTAATCCTCAGATTTGGAGACAAATTGTGACTGTTAATGGATGAATCTTTTGATCATTTAACTAGAAGAAAATCTCCTGTTAACATTTTTTTTGAATTATTTTTTGAGGAAGATTGGCCCTGCACTAACATCTGTTGCCAATCTTCCTCTTTTTTCTTTTTTCTCCCCAAAGCCCCAGTACCTGGGGCTTTTTTGTATCATAGTTGCAGAGTTGTAGCTCTTCCATATGGGACGCCACCTCATCGTGGCTTGATAAGCAGTGAGTAGGTCCGTGCACGGGATCCGAACTGGTGAACCCTGGGCTGTCGAAGCAGAATGCCCAAACTTAACTACTATGCCACTGGGCCGGTCCCCTATTAATTATTTTTTAATAAAATTTTCCATCCATTGTGCCACTTTTGCATGCAGAGTGCATTTATCATGACTTACAAGTCTATGATATAAACTACAGAGTAAATTTATTCACACTTACCTGAAAGCTTAGTTTACCTGAAGAATCTTATGGTCAGAAAATTTTTGCATAAATACATATGGAAATTCTAAGGAATAATGATAATTTTCTTTCTGATTTTCCTGGGACTGTTTGCCTCAGTTGGCAAAGTAAGTGATTAAAACCTAATCAGTTTGGAATACGCACACCATCCCTAACAAACTTAAATGGAAATATACTTTACAGAATAAAGATTTAAAAGTCTAAAAGCTATAAGCATAGGGAAAAAAGAAAACTTCAAAAAATAAATAAGAAAATACTAGGAAATAAAAATTCAAATAATTAGAATTTTGGAGTAAAATTCTTTTGACACTTAAAGTGTTAGGTGATTGGGAAACAATTCAAATTGAAGATCAGATATAGTCTAAAGTTGTGACTGAAAATTCTTTCGGCATCAGGCTCTCTTTGGAATCATTACTGCTTCCTCACACTGTACACAGGAACACGTGAACCTGCCCCACTGCTCATCTAGTTTGCAAATACCGCTGCCTCACACAAACACAAGTTAGACACGTTTGTTTTACCCTCATATAACAAAACACTACAGGATGAAATTTTTTGCTTAATGTTTTCTGCCATCATCGATTAAATTTTAATATGCCAGAAACAGTTCTTAAAAAAACATAGATATACACACTATCGGTAGACAATTAAATATAGATATCAATCAATTAACCAATTAGATATAAATGTTAAAAATGTGGAATACTAAAAAAAAAGAGGCGACTTTTTCAAGAAAAATTTATACCTATTTCCATAATTTAAGATGCCGTGTGTTATAAGATACACCACAAATTTAATAAGAGATTTTTTAGTAAACTGAAACACATCAAATACCTAAATTGAAAGATTCCTTCAGATTTTGGATACATTAGTGATAAAAGCATCTTAGATTTAAGAATTTTTAGAACAAGTAGGATTTTCAGATTAAGCAAATAAAAATGCAGTATGTCGAGGTAAATTTGAGTTTCAGATAAATGATGGATAACTTTTTAGTATAAGTATGTTCCAAATACTGTATGGGACATACCTGCATTAAAACAAAAATTATGCGTCATTTATCTGAAATTCGAATTTAACTGGGAAGTTTGTATTTTATGTGATAACTCTAGTGATAAGACAAAATACCTGAAAAATTTCTCCATGACCACTCAACATTGATAGAATCAGCTACTCATATTATCATAAAACACTAATCTCACAGGCCATCCTGGACGATTTACTCTTACTTCTATATTTTAGTTGCCCTGCTTTTTGTACTTACTTCACTTTTTCCAGCTCCTTTTTAACTGAGAGCTTTCTCCAAATATCAGTTTTGAGGGTAGTCTCTTCTGCTACATCACATGTTTCTATAAAGTTGTTAGCATAAAGTTAATATGACATCGTCGCATTGGACGATATATGATTTATTTCCTAGCATATTAATATTTTGTGGCACCACAAATAGCATCTGAAAACAAAGTGCAAAATACAGAAACATGTTAGATTAGTTTTCTATTTCTGCTTAAGAAATTACACAAACTTCGTGGCTTACAACAACATGAATTTGTTGTCTTACAGATCTGTAGTAGTAGTAGTAGTAGTAATAGTAGTAGTAGTGGTAGTAACAGCAAAGGCAGTAGTAGTCTGACGCGGATCTTGTATCTCACCGGGCTAAGATCAAGGTGTGTCCAGAGCAGCATTCCTTACTGGAGCCTCTAGAGGAGGCTCTGTCTCTTGGCCTTTCCCAGTTTCTAGAGGCTGCCGACGTTTCTTGCCTTGAGGTTCCCTCACTCCATCTTCAAAGTCAGCAACGTTGTATCTCTCTGACCTTTCTTCATATTCACATCTCCCTCTGACCACAGCCAGGAAAGAGTCCCCACTTTTAAGGACCCATGTCATTTGATTGGGATCACCTGGATAATCCGGGATGATCTCCCAATCACAAAGTCTTTACATGGAAGGACTTCCCTTCTGCCATGTAAGTTAATATATTTACAAGTTCTGGGGGTTAAGATGTGGACATCTTTGGGGGCCCATTATTCTGCCTACCACATCCAGCTAAATCACAGCCAGCCACTGAGGAGTGTTTACACGTCACCGCATGTTCTTTGTCATGGCTCAGTTGGCCACTTGCTTTGTCTTTATTACCTACTTCTCCCTGATCTTTGTAATTTCCTCTTGTCTATGTAACTTCACATCTTTCTTTATACAGCTTTCATCAAGTTTTTTCCTTTTTTGTTTGTTTTTTAAAATGCTATTTTTAATGGTACAATCTATTACTTTATTAAGAATTTGCCTTTTTTAAAAACCTATGAGTGTTTAAAATTAGGATTGCTTTTATTTATGTTAATGCTCTGGTTACAAAGTCGCTAAGAGTTCGATGGGTTTACCCCAATCTTATCTTTCATATAAGCCTTATTTGCAGTGCAAAATTTTGCAGAATGTAATGTTTTTCAGGAATGTATGTCACATTATGAAATGCATGTATTTTGTTTCTCTCTTTACTCTTTCCATGAAAGAGAACTAGAACATCCTTTTTTGGCTTATCATATCTCCTTGTAGGGCAATGAATCCTAAATCCATATCTCCATTCTGACTTTTTGTACAAATATCAGCATATAATCTTCAACGATATGCTTGATATTTTCACATTTTTCATTGTTATGACAAGTTTACTAAAAAACTGAACTTTTAATCTTGTCCTTTCTTGACCAATCAGCTTTCCTTCCAATCACCCTTCTACTTTCCAACACTCAAATCTTACAGTTAATTATTACTTGTGCCAACTGTGCTCTTCTTACCTAGACTCAGTCACCAAATATGTTGATATTGCTGCCTTTGAAACTCTTTCATGATATATTCTAGCCTCCAATACCTTGCTCCCCAAAGTGTGGTCCATGCATCTCTAATGGTTCACAAAATTATTTCAGTTATTAAAGAGATATTATTTAATATACACATTTTTATGGTTACTCTTTTTTATGCTAAGTAATATTGATGTATTTTTTATGTAGGGGAGGAAAAAGTTTTCCTCGACTCTCTTAGAGTCCCTAACTGTGTCTGAAAATTAAATTGACAAAGACAGATTAACAGGAGAAAATCATGCAAATTGATTTAATATAAGTTTTATGTGACATGGGAACCTTGAAAAGGAAATAAAGACCTGAAGAAACAGTTAGACCTGAGTAGTTTTATGCTAGGTTTGATGAAGAGTGGACAGTTGTGTAGAAATATGATAGATCAGAGGGTAGTAAACTGGGGGAAACTTAGCAAGGTCTGTTTGTTCAGATTCTTCTCAGTGTCCCTTTGTCTGTGGAGACAAGGAGGCTCCTTTCTTCTAGGTATAGGGAGGGCACCTCTCACATGAGGGTTTTATGACCTGTTTCACAGGAGAAGGGAAGGGGAAGGATAGAGAGACTTTCCTTCTGTTGTTTTCTCAAACTCCTTCAGCTTAAAATATTCAATATGCCAAGGTGATGCATTTTGGGGTAGCATGTCCTGAACCCCATCATTAGTGATACAAAATCAACTTTTGAAATAAAATTGTCAGAGTTCTAAAAGTTGCTTAATTTAAAAAATTGTATCAAGCATTATAACTAGTGTGCACATATTGCAAAATCTGTGGTGGTTGTATATGAGAGAATGAGTTAAGAAACAACGTAATAAATGGGATTCAGATTCCTTTCCCATTCCCACGTTCCAGGCCCTATCGAGGGCAACATGGAAGCACCAGAGAAACAGAGTTAAGATCTAATAATAGAAGGCAAAATTGGGGTATGAAGAGGAGAAAGATTGCAAATATAGTTGTAATATGGCAAAAACTTTTACTCCTTTGCTCTCTCTTTGAATCTTTCATCTGTTTGCCCCTTTTTGAGGTTCTTTCTCTTCTTCAGTGACTGATGTGATCACATCGACATTGGTAATGCCTTTAAACTAGGAGTTGATGTTCCACTTGAAATACAAAAAGGGTTAGGAAGAATTTTGGGGCAAAGGAGGCAGCAAGCAGAATCTTAGGCCAGCTCTGGCAATTGGCCATAGGGAAATAGAGCCATTCTTTTTTTCCCCTCTGTTCTCTTCTTGTTTCTCTCATAGCCAGAGGGGTAACACAAGGAATGCCAGGGTCCCAAGGTTGTAGGTCTAGCATGTGTTCTAGAGCAGTTTGTTCAGTACATCTGACACTCTAACTTAGATATTAAACTTAAGAAACAAAAAAACATGTATTTGCAAACCACATATGTTCCAACTCATTGCACTACATTTGAAGGTGAGATAGTCATCAGTGGTTAGAAGGCAGTCACATATACATACTCTATATTCTTTGCAATATAGCAAAGGTAACAATAGCCCTGATATGTTAGGGATATGGGAATTCTGATCATATAAACACTCTGATTTCAAGTCAGGAGTCACAACTGACATCATCCACTGCATTATTTTCATTGCCGTGAAAGTCCTTGAGGTTTAGGCCCTATTAATTCATTTCTGATTTACCAAGAAATCTGAATTACTAATTTCTTCTTCCTCAGACAACTACTCTGTATGTTTTTTAACTGGATTTCCTGTCACAGATTTTCTTTTCCACACTTGATTTCATTATACACGCAACTATGGATTCTTCCTTAAAATTTTGACCCCATCACCTAAATCTTCCATAACTCTTTTTTGTCCTATGGTTAAAAAAATGATATCAAGTTATCAGATTGGCAATGAAGCAATACCCCAATCAAGTTTTAATCTACCTATCCAACATAATCACCGTCATCGTCATCACAATCAACCATGCCAACAGCAGTGTTTATTGCATGCCTATAATATGTGTTGTACCACACACAATTGAGAATTACAAAGAAGTATGAAATACGGTTCATAGCTTATAAGAGTTTATTTAATCAGTTAGAGATTTCATATAAAATAATAAATAAATTGGAAAATAAAAACAAGTACTAAGTGAAGGACACAAACAGTAAATACTATAAGGCTTGAAGAAAGAAAGATCAATATGGAAGCCTTCACACATCTGGACAGCTTAATCACTACTCTCTCCAATGAGAGAGCCCGTTCCTCTGCCAGATTAGCCTCTTCACTTTTGTTGAATCATGAAATGCTCAAACACTTCTCAATGCTGCGCTCATTCCAATTGGCAAAGCACTCTTAAGCCTCGCTATCTTACCAAATTTTAATATTTAATTTTAATTTAACTTAGCTTTTCTAACTTATCAGTCAAAACGTATTTAATTTTACACAGTTTTGCTGGAAGAAGTACATACTGCCACTAGGTAAAACTGGAAATACTCTTCTGCGTTAAGTTGCTTATGTTTTCATGGTCATGGTTATGTGTGAGAAAAAATAATACACATTTCCTTGTGATGTATGCATTTTGCACAAAATTTAAAAATTTTGCTAAAGCAATTAAATGAAAATAGTAACTACTACTGCTAAATACTTTTAGATAGAATGGGCAATGCACACATATATATGATATACATTATCCTACAATATATCATATACATCAGATAAGATTGCTCTTGATTTTAAATTATAAAATCCCTGAGAGAGGATTTTAGGACAATTAACTAACAAAGAAATTCTCAATTTTTGAGAAGATACTTTTCACCTTGATAAGTTTAGAAATGATGCTTTATTAAAAACCAGATTTTCACATTTCTTAGACTACAGAGTACAAAAATACAGAACATTTATTCAACTGTGAGCACAAAAGAGCTGAGAAATTCAGAGACTTTTATTTTGCCATTCCTGTGTTTTAAAAGCTGTATGTGTTGTATTTCAGTGGTCTTAAACTGTGTATTTTATTCAGACAGAAGTTCAAACATTGCCAAGCATGACCTTTAAATTTCAGTTTTTCCTAAAACTAAAGAATATGTTTTAAATCTTCCATTTCTTTTTCCATCAGTCTCAATTTAAGCATCTAATGGTGCTGTTATGACCACCATCTTCTTAGAATCTGGACTTTTCCCTCAGCAGAAATAAAATGAGGCTCCTACAAAGCAAGATAGTTATTTGATATGCTTGCCAATATTCTTGTGGAAGAAGTAAGTGGCAGGATATCTAAGACATTCAGATTTAAACCCAGAAATAAAAAATTCTTGACATTTCATAAAATTGAAAGGGTTGATCATGGTTTCATAAAACTCATTGATTTTATTATAGTATTCTCGGCTTTTCTAAAGTCTCGCTACTAAATTTAACTTTAATGGTTCCTTGTGGACTACTCAGTATAATATCCTGAGTGAAGATATTGTGATTTTAGTGTTTGCATCCTGCTCAAACTTTCTTAAATTTCTACTTTCTTTATCAATGTTAGTTCACAAAGTTGCTTTAAGTTAAAATCTTCAAAGCAATCTCATCTATAAATTTTTTATCTTGAACTTCTTACAAATCATCTTTACTAAATTATTATATGTAACAAAGTTACTTTCATAGATAGAGAATAACTTATTATAAATGCAACTTTTTAGTGATGCTTTGAAAGTGGTACTTCCTTTTCTCCTATTTTGACTTTCAAACAACTTGGTGGGAGTCAGCAGAAGCATAGAAACATTACTGGGTTTCTGCTTGGCAACACTACAAATGATTCCTACACAAATTGGCTACGCCCTTGGGGCTACTGTTAATGGAGTTGTGACAATGGTAGCCAGAGGCAAATCAACCTAGCCTTTTCTTGCTTGACTAGCTTCAATTTACTGGCATAAGTTTCCACCAGGGTCTCCCCTGAATTGGCGTCGTCTTACTCAGAGAATAGGTATTCAGCATCTCCTACTGTAGATCAAGTGGGAACTGTTCCCTGGGAAAGAACATAAGTAACTTGCCTGAGAAATATACTACACTGTGTGGAATTGTGTTGGCACTCTGCCCCATTTCCCCCCTTTTACATTCTCCTTTTATTGTGAGAGCTGGAAGCCTGGGAACTGCATTTTCAAGAATCCCTGCCAATATGGTCCCGAGGTAAGATTCTGCCAATGAGAGGAACTAGTGTAATTTTGGAAGGCATAGGAAAAGCGAAAGCAATTATTATTCTTATGGCTGTAGCTGGCAATTACCAAGACTTCAGCATCAAGATTTTTCCAACAGCTTCCTGAGGTTCTCCAAAGAGTCACATGCTTTAGTGCAGTGGTCAGTGAAATCAACGGCAGTGGTTTCCTATAATGTGAGCATTTCCTGATTTCCTAAATGGTAGAGTGGCCTCCCTAGTCTTTTCTTTCCCAGGCCTTCTAATGTTTTTTTAAAATCCCCTTTATTAAGCCATTTGTTGTTTGAATTACCTGGAGTTATTTCTGGTTTCCTGACTGAACCCCAACTGAGACAGAGCCTCTGGAAAAAAAGGGATCCAGAATTCATCTCCTTCTTTTTAAAGCCCTTTGGTGGTCCTGACTGAGAAAAGGAACCAAGGACCCCAAATAGGAACTACCAAGAGGAAAAGGAGAGAACGGGCTGGTAATCTGTGATCAACTCCACGGTTGTCCGTATGAGGAGAGTTTATTTGGCAATGTGTAACTCAGGATGAAATCCCATCTGTCCTAGGCAAGCAGGCACAATGACCACCCTTCAGAATTAGTAGCTGGGCATGCAAATGACAACAACAAGTCAGAACTTTGAAAGCATGTACGGCACCACCTCTACTTATGCAGATATTAGGCTCAGCAAAAGCCATTGCAGCATTAAAGACAGATGCATCGTATTTCATCTCCATGCCTCACAGAGATAAAGTCATCATCAGCCAAGATCCTCCCAATCTCCCGACAGATCTACAAATAAAACTGCATCTGCAGTGTTTCCTTCTTTTTTGCTTTAATAGAGGAACTGTGTACGAACCAATTCAAGACCAGTACCTCCTCCTGCTTTCTCAGTGGTCTCCAGCTTTTAGTTATCCTCTCTCTTCCTCTTTCTTCAGCCTCTTTGCCACCAATGATGATGTTAAGAAGCATGCAAATGCACTCCAGGAACTCACAACCACAAAAGGATCACTTTTAAGCAATATTAACATCTACTTTACATAGTCTATTATTGGCCAAACTTTTCAAAAAGATATTTGTTTACACTGCCTCTGTTTTTTACCCCCAAACACCTCTCAACTCATTGCAGTTTAACTTCTTAAAATCTTCATTATTCCTCAAAAACCTTCTCTGGCTATGGTCATTCATTCACTCACACATTTTTTTTCAGTTTTTCCTTTAACACATATTTATGTAGCACTATGTTAGGAGCTGGAGATATATATAAAAGGGAAATTGTCCCTGACTTGATTAATGATGTTTATAGTACAAATGCAATTAGCATCTCTTTTCTAATCAATTTATATTTTGCAAAACATGAAAAACAGTAATACTATTGCAACAAGTTAAAAAAATATGAGGTTTGAGATAGAAACAAGAAAATGTAATAATCTTTCCCCAACTAATTAGTTGATGTTAACAGTTTGGTGTGGATTCTTCCACACATTTCACTATCCTCACATAATTTCAGTTGTAACACATGTAATTGCTGATATTCTACAGTTTTTTTACTTACAAAACAACAGTATCAAATGCTTCAACCTAATATATATGTACATGTATAAACATTTTTACTTATTTTTTGATAGTTTTTGAGCAATGTTCAAATAATATTTTAAAAATATGGATGGTTTAATGAGTGAATGATACCTGTGTTCACCTTTGTTGGGGAAATATAATTAAAAACAAAATCTTCTGCCAACTGAAAAACTTCTCCACAAAAGTAGAAGAGAGAGAAAACAGTTTTATTATTGAATAAGCATCAAACTAGAACATGATAAGCGTGATAGGCAATTCATTAAGAGATTGCACAGGCAGAAAGAAATCTCACCCTTTTATATAGCGAAGCAGATACAACCCATTTCATGTATGTTGTCAAGGTAAACAATAACTACTATTCAAGTAAGAGGATTTGACAGCACCATTTGTCACACATAGTTCATTCTAAATTCACCTGATAATTGAGATGACCCATTGTGCTAGTAAACTGGATCTACCCATTGGCAAATTAAATTCTTACCTGTATGACAAGAGGTAGTTTTGCAACTTGGCCAAGGTTGGGCTCCTATCTGCCCACAGAAACTGGAAGATGGGGGTGCTATCATTCTTGATTACATTTCAGAGATGGTTCCTAGGTCCTACAGAAAGATATTCCTTCTTTGATGATTCCACTTCAAAGAGATGATTTCCAGGTCCTAGATAAACAAGAGGCTTATTTAGCCTTTAAAAAGATTTACAGGGGGGCCAGGCCAGTGGCGCTGCAGTTTAGTTCGCGCTTTGGCAGCCCCGGGTTTGCGGGTTTGGATCCCGGGTGCCTGCCGATGCACTGCTTGTGAGCCATGCCGTGACGGTGTCCCATATAAAGTAGAGGAAGATGGGCGTGGATGTTAGCCCAGGGCCAGTCTTCCTCAGCGAAAAGAGGAGGATTGGCAATGGATGTTAGCTCAGGGCTGGTCTTCCTCGCAAAAAAAAAAGAGATTTACATACATTTCAAAGAGACAGAGAAGAATTTAAAATTACAAGTTTTCTAAAGTAAATATCTAAGAAAAAGGAGGTTAGAACATCTCCTCCCTTATTTTTCACAGGGAGCACTGAGCCTCTTATTTTAAACTTGTATTTGCCTTACATCTTAAATATCAAGATTCAAAATATTTACATAAAATTAAATATTTTTCTCTTTGTCACAAAATGTTATCTCTCAATAATTTGAATAGTTGGGTTCTCCAAGGAAGTAATCATATAGAAGGCAGAAAAAAGACTATGGAAAGGTTGGATAAATATATAAATTTATAGGACGAGAGTATTAGTCAGGAAAGCAAGTCCCATAATTGACAATCCATGTAGATATTATTTTTTGACAATTGAGCAAGTAAAATTATCTTTACACAGGTAAATTTCTGCCAGTTTTTATTTTGGGTAGATAAACAATGATCAAACTGTAAATATTCTACACATTATTTTTCTTAATAGTTTAACAGCAAGAGCATGATTGTTGCAGTAAAAAATACATAGTCTAGATCTTGACGGTAATTAAAATATTTCTCCTTTCCTATTGTAGAAATTCAATTATATATTGGAAAAGAACAACAGTAATACATGAAGGCAGAAATGAAATAAATCACACAGTTATGCAGACAAGGAAATAACACACATTTATCTCATCATTTCTTATCTGAATAACTGTACAATATGTTTCACTTTTGCATTAAGGCTATCATACGTACATGCTCAATTCGTCTTTTTATCTCGCTAAACCATACTTAACTTTGTATTCCTGAGGCTTGCACATTTCCTGGCACAATGATGACACTCAATAACTTTTTATATGATTAAATTTTAGAATGACGTTAGTTTAAAATTATCCAAGGATGAATCTTGTGTACATTTTTTTTCTTTAGAGGAACACTAAATTTTCAAATTAAGCCCCCAAAATGGTTACCTCAATTTGCTGAATATTTTTTTCCAGTATTGTTGATGCAAATAATCCATAATCAACCTATAAATCAAAATTGGGATGAGCTTATTATATGAGCCAGTTTTGAGGACTACAGCCCGGGAGTGAGCTTCCCAAGGAGGGAAGTGCTCCAAAGAAGCAGGGTGTACAGAGTGGTTATATACCATCTTGGAACAAGGAACATATATCACATATGACAGGAATATCTCTTTTATTATAGTCACAAAATGCTTTGCTAGCACAGCAGGTCAGTGGTCATAGGTGAGCAGAGTAAGTTGGTGGTCATCAGGTCAGTGGTCATGAGATAAGTACAGTAGGTCAGTAATTAATCCCTAGTTTCTAGGAAGAAATGCTTATCCTTAAAGAAATGCTGATGTCGGGGGAGGCAAAATCCCTATCTTTAAGGGCATTGTTCTTGGCTTTGGGACATTGTACATGTTTAAAGCGGATGTACAATGCATGCTCAACAAGCCACGTCAGGCCCTTCTGGAAAAACAAGGTCAGGTCAAATTAGTTTTAAACCAAATGGCTTCCTCATATACTCTAATACATTTTATTGCTTTTCATTTAGTCATCAGAATGGAAAGTAGCGTGGAATCTTATTTACACATTCACTTGTCATTTACTCGTGTTCAATGTCATCTCAATCATAGCTAATGGTTACCTTTTATTGAGGGCTCACTATGCACCTAGCAAACATTTTATGAATGTTATCACTCTTAAGTTTCACAACTCTATAAGGTGTGTTTGCTAGTCTTACACTTATAATTGGTGAAACTGAAGGAGGTTAGAGAAAGTTTAAGTAACTTGACTAGGGTAATACAGCTAGAAAATGGTAGATCTAAGTTTAAACTTATGTCAGTCTGAGTACACAGTTCCTGCTCCAAGGTTTCTGCTTTTTTGCCAACACATAACCGCCTCTCTAATCAGGCCTTGTGTGCCCAGGCTGTACGACAAGCAGTCTATACAGACCTACCAACAGAAGTGGCAAATTCTGGCTCGCGCAAACCATTGTTAATATTCAAGATAGCTTAATCCCCTGGGTTAGGAAATGAATCAGGTGATCCTGGTGATTAGCATTCTCAGTAAAACAGGTGATAATGCCACGGTTTTGGATGACCACTTCATTTATGACAGAGCAAAAGAAATGGCTGTTACAGATGTGACCCATAAGGGAAACTCTGTGAGCAGTTGACATATTGGAAACAGAGTTCAGAACTTGTGGAAGGGCTTTCAGCAGGTATGCAAAGAGTTATTCCTCCCAAACAACTGTACTGTCTAGTGCCCAGAACTGCATAGCCACGTCTGGGAGTAGTCACAGTGGAGAGCTATGGAAGGTAGGATATTCAGGTGGGGTGAATGATGGAGGAGGAGTGGGATGAGAAGGAGAGAATAGCCATTGCAGGCTTCATATTTTTGCAGATTTTATGGTTTGCCTAAGGAGGCCTGGTTCTGTTTACCTTATTCAAGCTGCAGAGAAAGGGAAGGCAAGTCTGCAGGTACTATGTCATAGGGGTTTTAAACAACTCTTCTCCTAATGATTTATGGTATGCTTGCTTTTCTTATTGCCCTAAACCTCAAGTTCCACAGGAAATTATTTGTGATACCACTGCACTGTCTTGTCATATCTTTACTACTGCTTTTCTCAGTTACTTAAAGCTTGTATTGTTATTTAACTATTTATTTGTTCATATCATTTCTTTCTCAACCCAATGGTAAACACTCTGAGGGCAGGAATGTGTCCTAGAGAGCAACTATCTTAGTATAAGGCACAGCACTTGCCAACTTGATCTGGCACGGAATTCAGACATATTGATCTTTGTTCCAACAAGAGCTCACAGGAGACATATGGCTTTGTAACCAAGAGGATCCTCCTTATTCAAGGATTATTTTCACAGCAAGTGAAAGAAATCCACCTTAGTTCACCTTAATTGAGGAGAATAATTTTGCTTCACGGACACAAACTACAAGAAAAACTAGGATGAAACTTGTCTTGCACATTTAGAAGAAATAAGTATTATCACAACTCTTCCTGTGTGAAAGCAGAGCTGCAGAAAACTTCAATTTTAACATTTCCAAAACCTTGCAACCAGAGGGAAAAGACTGCCTCTCTCTTGTCAATATTTTAGAAATGCCAGGGAAATATTCACAAGCCCCCTAAGGACTGTGAATAAAGAGGCAAGATCCCAACAGTTCCCTTCAGACCACATGGTTAGAATGTGGGTAGAAGGTGCAGTTCCTCAAAAGAATGGGAAGGCCAATGGGTGAATATTTGTGAGCTGGAGAGCCATTCTATTTTATATCTAATGTAGAATGTGAAGAAAGGAGAGAAAAAGTATATTTCAATATGTGTTAAGCACCTACTATATGTCCTAGGAACTTTATATACATTATAAACTCATCAAAAAATCCATAAAAATAATAAATACGAAGAAAATGAGCTGATGCTGGGCAGTACGTTTGCCCTATAAATTCTAAACAGAGTGAAACATTTATTACTAAGATAACAAAACAAATGATATATTTTTAAACCATTAACACTAAGGTTTAACTTCTGTATTGATTTTATAATGACTTCTTTGCCCCCCAAAACCGCATAATTTAAAAATTCATTCTGCAAGAGAGCTAGTATTTGCAAAGTACCACATGCAAGCATTTTACATGCACTATATCATTTAATCCTCATAAAAATACCAGAATGTAGGTATTTATATTTGTTAGGATATAGGCCAGGCTACCTTAGCAGAGGCCCAAATATACATTTACTTAAAAAAAAAGAAATATGGGTTTCTTTCTTTCTTAAGGAACACTTAGATATATAGGGTGCTCCAGCATGGGTTATCCCAAGAGGACTCTGCCAGACTCAGGGTACAGCTTCCATCTCTGAGTCCAAATGATACCATTTCCCAAATCCAGCTATTGCTATTTCCCAGCCTGTGGCAAAAGGAAAAACAGGAAATGGAGGGCAAGCAGGGGTTTTTAAGGATGTAATATGAAAGTTGTATATATCATTTGTGTTCTCCTGTTAGCAATAACTGGGTCAGATGGTGACACTTAATAACAAGAAAGGTTAGGAAATGTAGTCTCTAGCTGAGAGAGCAGAAGCCTTACTAAAATGTGTGTGGACGTGGTAGAGTTGGTTGAGGTAGCTTTACTGGGATTTAATGTGAAGTTAAGGTGATATAACCCCTCCCTTCGCAGGATCCTTCCAAGGCCCTGGGGGAGGGAGAGCTAGAAAATTATTCATTTATCTATTTCATATCCTTTTTTTCTTAACACTTCGAAAAGATAGATCTGCTCCTGATGAGTAGGGCCTATCTATAGAAGAAATACAGGGAGAATGAATTCTGGAGAAATTCACTGTCTGCCCTAAAATAATTTCCTTTATTTTACCAATGAAGCCCAGCAAGGTTAAGTATTTTGCAAAAAGTCACATGGAGTTGAAGCTGAAATTAGAACCTGGGTCTCTCTGACTCCAAGACTTTTGACTCTTATCTCTAGTACATCAAGTACTCATATCTTCTAGAATTTGATTTCCTCCTGGTGCTATTTCAGGAGAAAAGTTGGACAATGTAGAAATTACAAGGTAACTGGCCACACTGCTTTGTCCCTATCTGTTCACAAGATCTTGGGAAATAAAGTGAAAGTGAAAGAGAACATGTGACGCCCAGCTGCCAAGCTGACGTGGCAGCCAGTTAGTCGGGGCGATGCCACTCTCAGATCAACCCGAAGGTTAATAACACAGATACAGTCAAAGATATGATGGATAGAGGCTGTGAACTCTGTATCAATAACTTTCAGCAAATGCCTGAAGGTGGCAGATGAAGAGGCCCGTCATCAATTAAGCACGGCAGTCCATTTGTGTAAAATTGTCAGACAGGATTATTAAATTCTACATCTTAGTTTGCTTGGGGAAAAAATCGAATAATACTAAAGGTTGCATTTTAAAAACAACGTTTAGTGTAAACTCTTGCTTCTGGCCTCATGTCAAGTTGTCAAAGAGGCGCTTTACATTTTGATCCATGCTTTTCATTTTTCCATTTCTGAACCAAGGTTTTCTTCCTACTTATTATTAATCTCACAAGTTAAAAAAAAACATCGGATTAATAATTTTTAGTTTAAGAATTTCATAACTTGGGGAGATATTAACTTATCAAGGAAACAACCTCAAAGTCTGAATACTAGTGCAAGTGGAATATTTATTCAGCATATCAACTTGGAGTGCACATTCCTCAAAGTAAAATACATAACAGAACATTAGATGTAAGCTTTGCTTTTTACAAATTTTCTTATTTATAGTAAATTCAGAAAAATATGCTGCACTAAGTCATAGTGGACATAAAGTGGTCGGTCTCTAGATACTCTTTTTTCATTTTGAGACTTGATTCAGAGGGTTCTATCTAATTTGAGTTGAATTTACTGTGGATCAGCTTGATTATCTAACCTTCTACAGCAAATCTTAAACTTCTTGTATTTGTGAAACCTCTGTGAATGCCAGAATTATTTGGTAGCACACTGGAAAAAATTAGAAGACCCAATACAACACTTTTAAAAAGGCAATTAGAATTAGAATGCAATCACTACTGAAGTATAACAAGTTCTCATAGTATCTAGAAAACCACAGTTATTCCACCATGCACATTTTCACACTTAGCACGGTGATGCTGTTTCAGTAATTGTTTACTATCTTAATAAGACTGGCCTAATACCCTCTTAAGAAAATTATTTTTCTTTAGCATTGGATTAATATTATCCTATGCTTCTTACTTTTTATTTGTAGCAAGTTGTACCCCATCCTATACCACAGTCCACTCAACTTAATGATCTATTTGAGGAACATCACTAAAACAGCTTGTAAACTTGATTGTTAACAATATGAAATGTTGCACAATGATCAACTTGAGATGATAAACTGAAAAATTTGAGAATCACTATAAAAATCACTATAAAAATCACTATAAAAATCACTATAAAAATTTGAGAATCACTATACTATATATTGATACAGATAAAGAAAAAGATTATAGAATTGTAGAATTATAAGGCATAGGAGTTTTTATTTAGGCCAACACTTTAATTAAACAGGCCACAAACTGAAAACTAGATTTGATAAAAATCTTAAAATGAATTGTCAGCTGAACCAAGATTTGGACCTGGTGTTGTATACACCATAGCCTACTGCATTGCTTATCAGACATTACCCAAAATGGCATGGATACAATGATAAGAGCAGTTCTTGAATGTACTTATTTGAATCAAGCAAATTATGGATCAGTGTTTTATCCCCAGATTAAAATTTTTCAGCTATCAAGTGATTCTTTGTACCCCCTGTCCCCAAATATATCAGCCTAGATGGAGGATAGAATCATGTGGTTGTGGCTCTGAGAAAGTTTGCGCTATCTTTGGGGTTCCAAAATGTTTCACCTTGTAACAAGTAAATGTAAATCAATTGGCTGACTGACTGACTGACTTACAAACTGGTTGACTGATTGTCTGACAGACTAGGGCTTTCCAGAGAGGGTCAAGGTTACCATTCTCTATGGGCTCCTCAAGTAAACTTCCAATGTCAAACGTTATTGACAACCTTATATTTAGTGTACCAAGTTACCAACTAGCTTTTAGTGAGACAAATTTCTAAACGTAACTGAAATCCCTTTAAATCTTCCTTAATCCCCCCACAATTTTGTCTTTGTTTTACACAACCATACTAATTTAAAAAAATTAAATGATGTTCAATATCTAAGAATGAAATTACATAGTGAGTAATTTAACATTGACACCTGATATTATGTGAGAGACCTAATAGACATAATATTGTGATATTATGATACTCACAAAAATAACACAGCATTTATATTTCAAGATTTCGACATAATGTGATGCCTTTCAAAAGGCAATTTTTTGATATAAACTTTAAAATTAATATTATCAATTTTTTCCATCTAAAACTTACTGTAGCAAGTTAATGCACTTGTTCTGGCAAGTTTGAGAAAAGTGTTCTTTGCAAACTTCATAGGAAAACATTCAGACAAATTAAAAAATCATTGCAGCAATACACATAGATCTCATATTTCTTTGATTTTTCCTCATCTTTTCTAAATTTCATATCTTTTAATTTATGAAAAGACATCACCAAAGAAAAGACAATAAATTACTACAAAAGACAGCATTGGTTCTTTGGGAGAAAGGATAGTGAGAATCATCTCTTTTATGTGACCAAAGAATCTGTTTTTCAATGTCCTTCTTAATGTGAACTGAACCTAAAGCTGTGAACATATAGGTTTATAGATTGTTTGATTCCAGTTTCACCTGCATTAGGTAAACTGTGTCTTATAAATTGCTTTCTTAAGGAGTAATTCTTGCATGTTCCTTTCTTTTCCACAATTTTCCACTAAACTTCCAATTCTTTTAGAGTAAACATTACAGTAAGGCATTATGTAAATATGAAAAATTTAAGAAAAATGCTTGGTCCTTCATATTATCTTTAGAATTGCAAGATTTATGTATAAGCATGAATGCTAAGACTGAAATGCCTAGGCTTTGTTCTATCGTTATATGAGAGGGTACTTATAGTATCAGATTCTAACTTAACCAAGACTGAACTAAAATGGAAAGCATCATTATAATCAGCCATATGGCCATTTCATTCTAAACTGGTTATTTTTAAAGAGCCAGCCTCCAACATTTCTCCCTACAGAAAGAATAAAAATAGTATTACTACTGTGCACATCAAAGCTTCATTGCTCAGTCGGTCATTTAGCTGGTACTAAATTCCTGAATGGCATAATACTACAACATAGGTCATCTGGATGACTATGAATGGATAGTCTTCATGTGATCGGGGGTTAATCTGGTAGACATGGCCTTTGTAGAGATCGCTACAAAACACAACATTAATTCTGAAAGAGTAGAGATGGGAAGAATCATCTTTTTCTTGTGACCAATGAATCTTCTTTTAATGTTACCACTGCTGCACACAGATCCTAAAAATGTGAGAGAAAGATTTCATTTCACTGTATTGAGAATCATCCTCTCGGAAAACCACCTCTAGTCTAAAAGTACCCTCAGAAAGAGTTCTGCTTCTTGAAGATAACTGTGGTTCAATTTCAGATGATATTTGGTAGCCTTTTTTTAATCTTTTGGAGAACTTTTTAGTGCTGTGTAGAGAGTTGAAGAGTGGAGGGGCGGAGGGTGAGAATAAGCTGATAAAATGCTATTACTGAAGGACTTGAGGCTAACCATCAACTTTAAGTTTTGTATTCAGTTCTACGGCAAACGGCACCAGCTTCTACAGGTTTTGTGCATCACAGATTCAGTAGCAGTAAAAGACAGATGGGGGTCTCCATTTGTCCTCATGGGTTGCAGTTTCTCCTCATAGGTTCCAAGTTTTCTCTGTTCTTCCCTGCTATGCATCCAGCTTTCTTTCCAGACTGCTGGCCTAGCCTACCTTTGGAGACTTGAGGCCTAGCACAAGATGCACAGGCAACAGCCTTGCATAGTCTTCTGCTCCAGTTCCCACAACAGTGTGAGGAGAAAGGTCTCGATAATAAATCTTTAATCTACATCACTCATAGTGATTCTGCTTCTCAGGCCAAATTCTGATGGAAAAAGCAGTAATGGAGAGACATGAAGAAATTAATTAAAGAGAATTATGACCGAACACTTTCAAAGGGAGTTAGTAGAAGAACCTAGAAGCATGCCTTTACCTTCTTTGAGTTGATTCCATATCCTTGAATGCATACATCTATAGTCCTTATTTTATTTTAGAGACTATTTTACACAATAACACTGAGTTTCTCCAAAAGTAGAAAGAACATAGCTCCTAGTAGCTACTCCTTCAAATATTCACTCTCAGGTCCACTAGTCTCGGTCTGAAGTATCTTAGTTCCATTTTTCCCTGCCTACTTCTGACTACTTGGAGAGTTTGTCCATCAGGCTGTTCCCAGCCCTTAAAAAAACTATCACAGGTTTTTCTCTTTGTGTACTAAGAGTAAAGGCTTTACAGTTTAGCAATTCACTGTAGACTTGTGAAGGAAGTGATGCTCACATTATCTTTTCCTTCTATGAGGGTCAGCCTGGCTCTAGAATTTCCAGCAGAAGCTGAGCAGAGCAATGACCAGCACTACGTCGCCCATAATGTGAACGGGAGCCATGCATGTCAGCTCTCTGACTAGGAGCTGCCGGACAGCCACTTCCTTTTATTCCAGCAAACTTGGTTTTTGGCAACGTGGGCACTTCATTTTTCTTCCCTGACAGCTGTATCTGAGTCACAGGTCCACCGTGCAGGGCCTTTCTTTTTCCTTGCAGTGTTGCCAATTATTCTATAAGTGTTTACCAAGTGCTCACCATGCACCAGGCACAAAACTAAGCCTAGGCCTAGGCTGGGATGAGATATGTGATGAAGGAAGTCTCTTCAATTTGTCTGAGGACATAACATATTCTTGGGCATACAGGCTACACAAAGAGGAGAGTTGTAGTAGCTTCTGTTGAGGTTAAAAATATATATAATGGTGGTTTTTAAATTTTACCTAACCTGTCACTACTAGAGTTTTGTGTAATATAAATAGAATTCTCATTCTTTCCCTAGGCTAACCCTCAGTGTTTCCATTACAGCACAATTAATATGTGGCTGGGAAGAAACGGTTTACAGTAGATCTCTAGGGTTTGCTTATTAGACACACTACGCCCAAGGCTTGGGCTTTTGACTTATTCACTAAACATACATTCAAATGATCATTCTATAGATGGCATTGTAGACTGGGAGTCCTACTTAGGATATAAAAAGAAAAATCAATTACCTTTTTCACTCTTTTTCCATTCTTCTGTGCATCCTACCACAATACAATAAGATAGTAGTCAGCAACCCATTTGTACCAAACAGCAAGAAAGAAGCAGTATATATTGTTAACTTTTTACAAATGCAAGTTTAAAACTAAAGAAATCAAAATAGGGAGTATATAAATGACTGCAATTTTACTAAAAGACAAAGCTTAGTTATACACTCAAACACATACACAAAATACACTGGCGTGCACTAAAACACATCCCAAGGCAGAATCTTATAATTATGTTTATAAGTAGAAGACAGGGTAGGCACATTCTGAGTAGTATATTCAATTTTGTTAGATTTTCTGAACAAGCGACTGCAAAATAACACATCTACCAAAAGCAGTGATGACTAAAATATGTTTTTAAACCTAAGGGGGAAAAAGAGCTTCCCTGCCTCGCTATTCAGGTTAAAATACTTTGGATTTATTTTTCAGTGTTGGCTCCTTTTCTCTTACTACTTGATTAAGGATACATTAGTAGCTTTTAAACTTTAGTAATAAATATTTACAACAAAAACTACAAAACTATGTTATTAAAGAAACCATTTCTGAAAGCACTTTAAAACTGCGGACCATGTGAAAAAAAATGTATAAAACACACAAACAAAAAGATTTATAGGCTGCCTCAGTCACTATTATTATTTATTTATTCATTTATATTTGTATGCTCAGTGCTTTTAGAAATGATTTAGGACAACTTATAAAAATACATAGTACAACAAAATGCATATCAAAAACAAGTATAGAATTTGTGGCAAAGGTAAATGAGGGTAGAAACGATAGAATAAATTCAAAAGTTACACAAAATGCATGCCCTGGAGTACAACAGCTAATACTGAGCCTCTAATTTGGCAGTGTGCTATCTATAAGAGTAAAGCCAGAGGAAACCCAACCAGTTACTTGAGCCATAGCTTCCAATATATGATGATGGCCCAGTTTCTCAAAGAAGCACATTTATTGCACATACAGACACCAAAGATAACTATCTTCACTAATCAAAGTGATATGTTTTGTTTCTGTTATTGTTGTTTTTAACATATACATATAATTTTAACATACTCCAGCACAATTAAATATATATGCAGTTCTGGAGTACCAAAGTCTAGGTACCCGGCACACAAATTTCTGGTCTTTTGTATTAGTCCAACGATAGATTTGAAAATATCAGGTGAGATGATTCTTAACCATTTCCTAGTTACAGACCGTTTTGAATACCTGACAAAAATAACAGACTTCCCATTAAAATCCATATGCATAAAATTTATATGTTCTTTTAAGGTACTGTTAGATCCTCCCTTACCCAAGGTAAGGTAAGAATCTCTGAGCAAGAAAAATGGATGGACTACTTAATTTTCAGGAATCCCTTGTAAATATTATTTATTTCCACCAAGATTTTGAGACAGGGAACAGCACTGAGTTTGAGGTAATTCTCCCTGAGTAGCCCCTAACGCATGTATTCTGTGCTGTCGCTTAAACCAAAGCCAGACAGGAGTTAACAGGTTAAGCCAGGCAGGGAAGGAAAATCAGCCCTTAATGAGAGACAGAGAATAAAAATGACACACACAAAAAATCCCTGATTTAATGGAAGGTTTTTCTTCCTCCACACTGAGATAGGACATAGAAGAAGTCCTGAAAGGAGGCCCTAGAATCTCCACAAGGCTATTGGGAAATCATACCACCAAATGAATGCATAGACAGTGAAAGCTTTAAAGGTCTGTAGCAAAAATGATGGCAATAAGAATATTAGTCTAGAAAATATGTGCAGCCCATTTTAGTTGTGGGGAGGGGAAATTCCACTCCTCCCCCACCCCACCCCTCTTGGTTCTTATGGCTGGTCAAATAATTAAAATGGTATGACTTTTTAGTTCCTTTATAGCTTTACTTCCTTAATACTTTCTGATTAAGTTATTATAATGGTAAAGTTTTTTTTTACAATAAGAAAAATCTATTTTTTAAAGAAAGGATATATAATAAGTCAAAATCTGTATTGGAGGTGTATTCTGGACTCCTTACTTATGTGGCAGAATCTGCATTCAAACCTAGTTTGCTAAGACTGCTCTATTACTCTCTTGGGTTAATCAACACTGTAGTCCTTTAATCAACCAATGTTTCCTTTCCTTATAAAAGGCAGAAAGATGAGAGGGAGATAATATAGGAAAGGCCATGCATATAATAATTACAAAATTCCAGGCACTGTTTGAAGTACTTTACATATATTCACTCATTTTACCTCCCCAACAACCCAGTACTAATATTATGTTCAACTTATACATATAGACTAGTGCAAGAAGCCAGAGTGACTTGGAGAAAGGACAATAAATGTGCATAATTGCAGAATATAAACAGTTTTATAGAGATTGTCCCTAACCTTAGTGTCTGCCATGTGTCCTAGATACCATAAGCTAAATAAAATCACTAAAATCCTGAAAACCAGAATAGAACTTTTTTCTTTTAAATCTCCTGGATGCAAAGGTTCCTAAAAGGGCATGGTTCTACTCTATCAGTGACAATCATAAAGTGAACGACTCTTTGACAGCACTTATTTTTAAAAAATCATTTCATAAATGAAAAAGTTGTGCACCAGTGTAGATGGAAATAGTCCATATTAATTATCTATTACTGCATAAGAAGTTACTGCAAAATTTAGTTACTTAAGAAAGTTTTAACCTCATAGTTTCTGAGGGTCAGGGATCCAAAAGTAGTTTAGCCATGTGTTTCTGTCTCAGGGTCTCTCACAAGTTGCAGTCAAGCTGTTGGCTGGTCTGCATCTCTATGGCTTGACTGAGGGTAGAGAATCTGTCTCCAAGCTCCTTCACAGGGCTATTAGGAAGAGGTTTCAGTTCCTCACCACGTGGGCCTCTCCATAGGGCTTCCCCCAGATCGAGTGATCAGAGAGAGGGAGATAGAGAGGGTGCGCAACCAAGTTGGAAGCGATTATCTCTTAACTTAATCTCAGAAGATATATACTATCCCTTCTGCCATATTTGATTCATCAAATAAACCAACCCTAGTACAATTCACAAGGGCGTGGATACCAGAAGGCATTAAGGACCATCTTTAAGGCTGGTTACCGCAGAGCCCTTGACCTGGAATCCATAGATTTGAGTTAATAAAGACCTTTGGGTACTAGGGGAAGATGAAATTCCATTCTTTCCTTACCCTCCCCCAAATCTCCATGATTAGAATCAATGACTCTTGCCCTTCGATTTTACAGGGACTGGATTTCCTCCTGATTTTGTCTCATCCTTGGGAGACATAAAGCAATAGTGTATTTGAGCAGTGAAGTGATGTACTGAAAGCCCTCGTTAAAATCCTGAATTCCCCTGTTTTTGTGCATTCTCCAGTTAAAGCAATGGATTTACTAGAAAAACCTATTGTTAGTCAAAAACTGAGGCAGTTTTCATAACAGGAGTTGCTGAACAGAGTAGCAGAGCAATTGTACCTACACCTTTGAGGTGCCACATTCTCCATTCTTGTCAAAGTTCCCATTTATCCTCCTGGGATCCATGAAATAGTTTAGCTCTTCAAGGACTTATGAATTCCTCTTTGATGTTTTCCTGAGAAGTTTTCTATATGCTTCAAGGCAGAACATTGAATTAAGTGAGCCCCAAGGCCAACTTACACACTAGGCTGAGAATTCACATGCTGTTCTTTATTCAATCTTAATTATGCCGGTAGGATTGATGTAGTCTAGAATGACAATCAGATGTGTGGCTTACTATTGCATAGAGAGGGTTTTGTATAGTGTAGACCTTGCTTTAAGTTTGCCTCTTTAAGCATGATTTTTAAAGAAGACACACCTTGTTCAATGTATTATTAGATACAATCAATTTATACAGTTTTAGAACAGGCTTGCAATCAGGGAGAATTAGAGCAAGCAAGAAGTATTTCTGTGCTAAGCTTTATTGCTCAGTGACTACTTACATGGAACAAATGTAGTTCAAGTTATCAGCCAGTCTCCTCTTCATTCATTTTAAGAGATAGGCTCTTTTTTTTCCTTATTGATTTTTCTCTGCTCATTACGGATCACTTCACCTCCCTTTGATTTGTTTCTCTTATGGACTTGGTACTTCTTGTAGGTGCTTCACTTCTCACTAATGGTAATTGCTGGCTATTGACCAAATATGACATGACTACTGAATTGAAATTTTTTACATCATTATAGCTCAATATTGGTAAATTCAGTTTTATACACTCCAAATTAGCACTGTCGATAGCATTAAGAAATGTAGGAACTAGCAGGGGACAAAATCATAATAAAAATGTCCAGTTTAGATCCATCCTAATACTATATGGTAAAATAATTTTTCTTATCTAGAATTAAGTGAAGGAGAAGATTCCACAAACATTCCTGTACTTAATGAATATCTATGTTCTTTCACTGGGATTTTTTTTCTATTTGGTAGTAGAACTGCAAAAATAAAATTAATCCTATATAGTAACTATTTGGCCATTGAATAAACAAACCAAAAAACAAAAAAACACCCACTGATTTTGTTTATATTTTTTTCTTTTTTAGATGCTGCATTTGACAAGCCCAACTTTCTCAAAAACAGTAATTGCTATTTAGCCTACTTTGTCGGTATGGAGTGGCAGAAAACAGATGATAATTGTGTATTATATCCACAGTTTTCTAACCTGTTTCTATGACCTACAGGAGTTACTGACTCTTCATTTTTTCCCAAAGGTTGCATTTGTAATATAACATATTCTACAGAATATGTGCCTGTAACAGAAAATGGAAATATATTCCTTTGTGCAATGTGAGTGTTTTGGTAACATGGATAGTCAGATACAGGATGTACGAGGCATAAGAAATGATAGGAGGGAAGAAGCTAAAACAAAATCTAAAAATTGAAGAGTAGCCTATGGTTTTTGTCCTACTTGTAAGGGCCCCAGAAATGATGTATACGTCTTATACCAGGACACCCTAATAGGAACTGGAGGAAATATAAGATGCAGACTGGGTGCTGAGATTTTATTCAAATTTTTATTTGGGTGTAGACCTTTTTCTTTTTCAGCTTGAGTGTGTAACTACCTGCTCACTTATATGAATGAGGTAAGTCAACACCTTCTACTGACTTCCTTTCCCGTTCTGCTCGGTGGTTTCACTGCACCGTCACTACTCTGCTGGAATCCCTAGCCTGCCTCTTGACTGATACCCTCACATTGGCCTTCAAACATGTTCAGTCATTTCCACTCAGAAAACAGAAAAAATGATCAATGTATTTCAGCTCCCACTTCTTTCTCTTTTGACACAGGCTGTCAAGAATAATCTACACCCATTTTCTTTACTCTTATGCCTCCCATTGAGTCTTGAATCCACTGCACTGTATTTTTTCCCTCAACCGCCCCACTGAAATTACCTGAAATTGACCTCTGGATTGTCAGATAGACTTTTTGTTTTTCACCTGCCTTGATTTCTTTGTGATATCTGCCTTCCTAAACATTCCCTCTTCATTCAGCTTAACTGGCAGTACTATTTTGATTTTCCTTCTTATCACTCACTATTATTTATCTGGCTGGTTTAGCATTAGTTTTTCATCTGCTCTCTTGTCTACAGATGAACAACATCTTTGTTCCTGTTATGGTCTTTATACAGTCCCTTCCATGATATCAACCATACAAAATTATTTCTCCATTATTAAACTTTCTCCTGAGTGCAAGGCTCATTTTAATTCACCTACCAAACTGAACATCTATATAGTTCTCCAATAGAAATCTCAAGTATATTAGGAGCAAAAATAGTAACAACAATAATAATATATGATAGAAATGTTAATACATTTCACATACATTATCTGTTTCAATCTCCATAATAACCCTTTGAGAGGAATTACTCTATGTGTTTTCCCATGAACAAAACTAAGAATCAGAATGATTAAGTAAAGTGCACAATGTCAAAAAGCTAGTAAGGACAAGCACAGTGATTTGAATTGAAACACGTCTGATTGCTAAATTTTACTGCTTCCCAAAACAAATTTTATATACAATAAAATCTGCTTTTTCACCTTGTCTAAAGCTCAGTTAATTACTTCAGCATCCACCAATCACTCACACTTGAAATATGAGACAACTCTGACCATTCCAAATCCAATAATACCCACATCCAATTTTTTTTATTAGTTTTGATATATGGGTGTCAAAAATATCTTTAAATAAATTCTCTGCTTCCCTTTTGTCTTCCACTACCTTTGTTCACAGACTTTTCAATCCCAGCTCTCTCTAAATCACCTTCCAGTCACTACCTGAGTTATCATTCCTAAACTTAGGCCTTTTCATATCATTCCCTGGAACAAATCTTTCAACTATTCTAATCACATGCAGGATAAAGTTCATACTCCCAGTTCTCCCACGTACACATCCCTTATTATTTCTAGGTGTATCCCTTGCCCCTCAGTCCAGGCCTTTGACTTCAGATTCACTCCATCATTGTGTGGTGTGCGAACATGCCCGTCACTTTCACATCTTCCCTTATTCTTTTGTTCATGTTCTTCCTTCTGTCCTGATTTTCTTCCCTGACTAGAAATCCAGTTCATTTCTATTCATCACTGATATACTTGGATTCAGATAGGTAGGTTATGTGTCTATCTCCCAAAATAAACTGACAGGTTTTCAGGGCAAGAGTCAGGTATTCATTTTTATAACCCTCCTCTTTTTCCCCCAGAGACCCCTTTGTCTAGAACTTCTTGCACACAAAAGCTCAGACTGAAATCGTTCTTTCACAGCTACAGTGGGATAATAAGAGAAAGTTTCAACATTCATATATGAAGTTTTGAGATCCTGGGAAAATTATAAAAGTGAGAATAAGCATAATAACTAACTTTTTTAGAAATTACAATGTGACAATGTTATATGCAAAAATCCCACCATAGTATTACATAGTAGCATTTCAGACACTTATAACATAGAATTGATCTTAAAAAATTTCAGAAATGGAAAAACAAATTATACTTAAAGGATGAGAGATCAGAAAAACATCACACTATTCAAAATCTATAGCTATAAAATATGCTTTCTAAAAATAACACCACTAGGAAAATGCAAATTTGACACAAAATATTCAAATCACGAAAGAGAAAAATGGAATGAATAAAAGTGTTATTTTAGCAAAATTTACAAAAGACAAGAAAAGAACCCATAATAAAACCTAGTAAACATGAAATGTAAATTCAACTAGGATAATAAGACCAATGCAAGATTATTAAAATAAGTGTAAATTAAGGTTTAAAAACTTAAACATATTTTTAAGAGAAAACAGGAAAGTAAATCCAGGTATAGGTAGCTTATACTAGAAAAACTAAAAGAGAAAATAAATAAATACATAGGCAAAAATATAATAGATAAAGGTAAACAAAAATATTGTAGGATGACTATTTTATATTAGATGATACAGTACTCAAGAAAAAAGTCTTATTTTGCATTAATGAGACAAATGTGGCTCTTTCATAATGGGAAAAGTTATAATATTATGAACAGTTATAAACACATGTTTCTTTAACATATCAGTAAAATACATAAAGCAAGAGTATTAGAAACAAAGATTGTCACCCTCCCACCCTCCCAAAAACATTCATGTTCAGAGACAGTAACTTATTTACCTTTGAATTCAACAGGCTGAGGCAACAAAGAATTGATACAAGAGATTTGAATATCATCCTCACTATTCCTAGAATTTTATGCCATACCCTGAATATATATTCTTTTTAAATTTACAAATATTATTTATAAAATCAGTTATATCTTTTGCCACAAAGAAAATTTCAATAAAATTTCCAAATAGTAACTATCAAGTCAACATTCCCTAAATTCAGTGCAATAAAACATATTTTAAAAACTAATATAAAACGGGAAATTAAAAAAATCAATCCTCTAATTTTTCCTAAAAAAAGAAACCAAATTAAAAAAATATATAGTCTGTTTTAAATTAATGCTAATGAAAGCATTACAAGGAATACCTATAGGATTTAAGCAAAGCTGTATGCAGTAAAAAAAAAGTGCCTCTTAATTAGAAAGAGAAGGTATAGAAAATAATTGAATTATGCACTTAAGAAAGTAGATATAAAGCAATAAAATATATCAAATGAATTTAGGTGGATGACATTAAAGTGGATTTTAAAAGTAAAACCCCTCAAAAAAGTTATCACGTAGCCTCTCTTATTTTCATTTTTGTTGCCTATCCTTTTGATGTCATATCCATGAAATCATCACCAAGACCAATGTCATGAAGCTTTTCCCCTAAGTTCCCTTCAAGTCGTTTTACAATTTCAGGTTTAATGAGCAAGCATTTAATCTTCACTTTTGTGTATTGTGCAAAATAAGGGTTCAATTTCATTCTTTTACATGTGGATATCCAGTTTCCCCGATACCATTTGTCGAAGAGACTACTCTTCCCTCCGTGTGTATTTTTGGCATCCTTGTCAAAGATTAAGTGACCATATATGTGTGGATTTATTTCTAGGTTCTCTATTCTGTTCCATTGGTCTATACGTCTGTCTTTATGCCAGTACCATAGTGTTTTGATTACTGTAGCTTGCTTATGTATATTTGTTTGTTTGTTTTGTTTTGTTTTGCTTTGGTGAGGAAGGTTGGCCCTGAGCTAACATCTGCTGCCAATCCTCCTCTTTTTGCTTGAGGAAGATTGTGCCTGAGTTAACATCTCTGCCAATCTTCCTCCATTTTGTATGTGGGACACCACCACAGTATAGCTTGATGAGCAGTGTATAGGTCTGTGTCTGGGATTCAAACCTGTGAACCCTGGGCCACCTAAGCAGAGTGCGTGAAATTAACTACTATGCCACTGGGCCGGCTCCTGATAATATATTTTGAAATCAGGCAGTGTGATACCTCCAACTTTGTTCTTTCTCAGGATCAGTTTATCTATTCGTGGTCTTTTGTGGTTCCATATGAATTATAGAATTGTTTTTTTCTAGTTCTGCAAAAAATGACTTTGAGGTTTGATTACATCAAACAAAGACTTCTGCACAGCAAAGGAAACAAAATGGAGTGAAAAGGTACCTACTGATTGAGAGAAAATATTTTCAAATCGTATATCTGATAAGGGGTTAATTTCCAAAATATATAAGAAACTCCTACAACTAGGTAACCAGAAACCTAATATCTCAATTAATAAATGGGCTAAAGACTTGAACAGACATTGCTCCAAAGAATATATACAAATAGCTGACAGGTATATGAAAAAATGCTCATTGTCACTAATCTTCAGGGAAATGCAAACCAAAACCACAATGAGAAATCACCTTACACCTGTCAGGATGGCTATTATTAAAAAAACAAAAGACAAGTGTTAGTGAGGGTGTGGAGAATTGGAACCCTCATACACTGTTGGTGGGAATGCAAAATGGTGCAGCCACTATGGAAAATAGTAGGCTTCTTAAAATTTTAAAAATAATGATCTAGCAACCCCACTTCTGGGTATATATCCAAAAGGATTGAAATCAGGATCTCAAATAGACAATAGCACTCCATGTACATTGCAGCACTATTCATAATAGCTAAGATATGGCAGCAACTTAAATGTCCATAGATAGATGAACGGATTAAGAAAATGGGTATACACACAAAATGGAATACTATTCAGCCTTTAAAAAAAGAAGAAAATTCTGCAATATGTGATGGTGTGGATGAATATTGAGGACCTTATGCTAAGTGAAAGAAGTCAGACACAGAAGGATAAATATTGCATGATTCTACTTATATGAAGTATCTAAAACAGTCCAATACATGAAATCAAAGACTAAAATGGTGGTTACCAGGAGCTGGGGGGAGTAGGAAATGAAGAGTAATTAATCGATAGGTATAAAGTTTCAGTTAAGTAAGATTAATACGCTCTAGAGACTTGCTGTCCAAGACTGTACCTACAGACAACAATAATGTACACTTAAAATTTGTTAAGATGATAAATCTCATTTTAAGTATTCTTACCACATTTTTAAAAAGCTAGCATGGTTAATATGACTAAGAGCTGGAATTTTGAAATAACCAACCAAAATAGACAAACTTCTAGTGAGCCTGATAAAGAAAAAAGTCAAAGAGAGAAATAAAAAATAAACATTATCAATTATAATAGGAATATAATGACAGATAAGAATAAGATGAAAAATTATAAGGGAATAAAATTATATTAAGTTAAATTTAGAAATATTTATATAGGAAATATATGGTAGCATAAATCACCAGAGTTAATTGAAAAATGTAGGAAACTTAAATAAACCAAATTATATGAAATAATAGAAAAGCTAGTCAGTGATTTACCTGGTTTCTTATTTCATGTTATTTAGAATATATAAGAACATAGATTAAAAAAAAAACTGCTTTCCAATTTATTTTAGAAATCTAACTGAACCCTGACACCTAAGGCTGACAAACACAGCACAAAAATAGAAAATCATAGACTCATTTCATTTATAAAGGTGCAGTGGATTTGCATTTTACAAGAGGATTAGGTTTGGAATTCAGTCTCTAAGGTGAAAATCTGTTTAATATTTGAAATTATCCCTGAAAATCCCTTAAAATGCTTATAACAACATAATATGTTGTTTTGTGCTTGTAAACCAGGTCAATACTATATTACTCTGTATGCACACCAAATTACAACAGATTAAATATTTGCTTTGCATTTAGGGGCCCTGTTGGTTAAAAATTACATATATTTAAACACTAGAATAAAAAATCATCTTAGAAAAGTCTTCCACAATGAGAAGCAAACAGGAACTGACGTCATCTGAATAGAGATTCCTCTTTTCTCCATAGTGCTCTTTTCAGAAGATGTATGCGTTGAGAAGAATGGCAGAAAGAATTGTCCATACTAGTTAAGAGTAATTTTGCACTTGAAGGAAACTTACTTATCATGATAAAGCCATACCCAGAAAACAACTACAAACTCTGTGTACTTATAAGTAAAATACACTTAATGAAAAAAAAAAAAAGAAACAAGGATGTCCACTAACACCACTAGAATTCCAAGATTTGATATCGTATTGGAGGTCATAATTAAAACAATACATCAATTGAAATAAATAAAAATTAAAATTTTAAAATGAGGCAAATTTTCATTATTTCCAAGAATATAATACTTAATTGGAAAATAAAATTGTACTAAGAAGAGAATACTATTAGATGTTCTGGGAGAGTTAGGAAAGCGCCAGATACAACATCAATATTGTGAAATTAACAACCAAAATTAATATCCTTTTCATATACTAAATCTTTTTGAAAATGATAAAATAAGCCAAATTCACAATAGTAGGAACAACTATACAACACATAGGAATAAACCAAACAAGAAATGTGTAAAATCTATAAAATCAACTGCAAATCTTTGCTGAAGTATATAAAAGTTAAGAGAAATATATACTATATTTTTAGATGAGAAGATTCCATATCACAAAAACATAAAATGACTCAATAGTAAATGCCAAGCTCAATCAAATTCTCAGAGGGTTTGTTTTGGGGGGTTGGGAGGGGGACAAGAAATTTACTCCATAGATTACCTGGATGAGTAAATGTTCAAGAATAGCCAGAAAACTTTGGAAAAGGAAGAAAATTAAAATAAAGCTGAAGGATTTTTAAAACATAGTATAGGTGCAATAATGGACAAACGGATCAAAAGAAGCAAGCGAAGAATCAAGAAAAAGATATATAATATATGAGAATTAGTATATAGAAAAGGGAAAATTTCACTTCAACAGGGAATGAATAAAAAGGGGCTCATTCCAGGCTTATATCATAGTGAAAAATAAACTACAAATGATTTAACAATTTAAATTTTTATGTAAAACACATAGTATTAGAAAAGTACTTTTTAATATTCCTGAGATAAGACTTTTCTAACCATGATATGAACAAGCTGCCATAAAAGAAAGGACTGATAGGTTTAACAACATTAAAATTTTAAAGTTCTGTATACTACCAGACCTTATAAACACAATTAAAAGAAGTGACACAAGAAGAAAAATATTCTCAACATATGAAATAGTTAATACCCATGATATATAAAGAGCTCCTACAAGTCATCATGAGACAGACTGTTTTAGAAATTTAGAACCAATTCTCACATGGAGTGCAAAGATCAAAGTACAAGAATGTTTACTGCCACACTGTTTCTCATGGCAAAATATGAGAAACAACTCAGATGTTCATCAGTCAGAACATCTTTGTGTTTCGTAGTGAGAGTGTTTCATAGGGTAAGCAACGTGAAGGATCCAGCTGTTTCATATCGTTGCTAATACTGTGTAAGGTCTGTCAGTCTCTTTAATTTTAGCCATTATGGTGGCTGTGTAGGGCTATCTAATTATTGCTTTAACTTACATATCTTTTACGACCATGGGATCGAGCATCTTTTTACACACTTATTGGTCATTTTGGAAACTCTCTTTTGTCAAGAGCCTGTTCAAGGTTTTTGTTCATTTTTCCAGTTTGATTGTCTTTTTCTTACAGATTTATAGGAGCTGTCTCTATATATTTGCGTATGAGTTCCTTGGTGAAAATATGTATTGAAATATTTTCTCTCAGAGTGTAACTTGCCTTTTCACTCTCTCAGTAGTGTCTTTCCATAATAGAACTTCTTAGATGTAATGAACACCAACATCAACAGAAAGGAGTGCATATCCACAGAATGATGTGCACAAAAATAGTCATAATAGCTTTATTTGTAATGGTCAAATTTAGAAACCACCCAAATTTTCATCAACAAGGAAATGGATTAAATAAATTAAATTCCATACAATGGAATGCTGTATCAATGAAAACGAAATTATAGCTACATGCAACAACATAGGTCAATCTAACAACCATGGTTAAAACAACATCTACTCTAACAACTCAGATAGGTCTACACTTAAGGACAGTGATGAGTTGAGTAGACAAAAACAGAATAAAATGCATACCATCTAATTCCGTTTGTGTGAAATTCAACAACAGGCAAAATTAATCCATGGTGAGAGAAGTCAGAAAAGTGTTTACCAGTGGTTCTTAACTGGGGGTGACTTTGTCCCCCAAGTACATTTGGCAATGTCTAGAGACATTTTTGGTTGTCACTACAGGAAGAGGGGGTGATACTGCAGTCAAGGATTAAAGGGCAAGGATGCTGCCTATTTCGACACTGTCTTTTCTTTTCTTTATTTTTTTTTTTTCTGCATTACATTGGACAGATATATAAGAAGCAAGGGTGAAAATTAATTAAATCCGTTAATGTCTACAAAACAGGCATCAAAAATTGGGAATTGAAAAAAGGAAGGAGGGAGGGAGGAAACAAGGAAGGATAGAAGGAAGAAAGAAAATTTCTAAAACAAGGCAGAACTAAAACTCTGATTCCAGGAAAATATAGGTAGAAATAGGGAAGAAGAATAGAATGAGGCAAGAGTTCGTTTTTTAAAAACTTAATATTTCTGCTTTATTCTTCTTTATACTTGTTCCTCCTTCATGCTACCAATATTCTCTCTGTTTCCTGAGGATATTTATTATGCTTATTTTAAAATATTGAACTAACTTCTATATAATTCTGGTTTATCTAGGCTGCAGTGTGTTATCTTCCTTTTATAGGTGTATTTTTCAGATTTCTGGTTATTTTTTTTACTATAAATTGTGAGCGCTGGAGAAAAGTCTAGGGATGCATTGACTTTGACCATTCCAGATGGTTTGAAGGCTGTGGAATGCCCAAGGCAGAGGGTACCTGTGACGTCTCTGCATTCAAGCACCTTCATTTGCTGTCTCCTCACAAGGTGGCCCTAATATTTAGGAAATGTCTTGATAGCTCTCACAGGGCGCTACTCTTCCAAGAGCTCACTCCACAAATGCAGTGATTCCCAAATTTGGCTGCACATAATAACCTGCAGTGCTTTACAAAATTTACTTGAGTCCCAGCCCCCAGAGAATCTCACTTACTTGATATGAGCTGTGGCCCTGGCTTCAGAATTTTTTGAAGTTCTTCAGATGATTCTAATGTGTAGCCAAGATTGAAGTTAGTTTTACAACCAGAAGATTCAATTTACAGAGTACAACTAATCTTATCAATCTGTTTTAATCTTTTCCTAGTAGCAATACTCTATTGTAGCGGTTTTTAAACTATAGTGTGCTTCTAGATCATGTGATGGGCTTGTAAAATCACAGATTGCTGGGCCCAGCCCAAAGTTTCTTTTTCAATAGCTTAGACTGGCACCTGAGAATTTTCATTTCTAACAAATCCCTAGGTGATGCTGATGCTATGGGCCCCACTCTCTAGGAGAACAACTGCCCTACTGTTGATATTTACACATATGCCTAATTTATAAAAAGTATATTAAGATGTTGCTGGTAATTGTTTTATCACTTTTTTTTTTTCCTGCTTGAGGAAGATTAGCCCTGAGCTAACCTCTGTGCCAATCTTTCTCTATTTTCTATGTGGGATGCCTCCACAGCATGGCTGATGAGTGGAGTAGGTCCACACCCGGGATCCAAACCCATGAACCTGGGCTGCTGAAGAGGAGCGTGTGGAACTATAACCACGTGGCCATGGGGCTGGCCCCTTGTTTTATCACTTTTTAGACAAAATTATTTACGATAGTAAGTACAGCATGAACATTCAGTAAAAATAATTTTAATTTAAATGAATTAAAATTGATTTTTTTTAAGAAAATGGCTTGAAACTTTTGGGCACTAATTTAACTAAGTAGAAAAAGACTAGAATGCTGAAAGTTCACAATGGAAGTTGCTGCTCTGACCTGAAAATTTGGAAATTATAAATAAAATTGTTAACCTTTGTAGTGATCTTAAAGTTTTTCTACAAATATTATCTTTATTTTCTTAGTACTTGAAAAATATGAACATGAACACATTATTTCCTAATAAATCCCAATGAAAGATAATTTTAAACATGCTGTAATAATTATAGAAGAGCTTAAGCTACTGTATTTTGATTTAATTGTCTGCATTAAATAAACCATACAAAATAATTGCTTTGAAGAATTTTTTATGAGGACTATGCCTGGAACAACACATACTGAGAGTTTATTAAACCATCTTGGAGATGTAGGATAATCATTTTTTCTTCCATTAGATCATAACTCTAATAATGCTGTCATAAATTGATTTATGTAATTGATAAGTTCAGATCATATAATACAGATTTCTGTGATGTACTTTAACACTGCATAATATTTTTCATAGTTAAAAAGATGCTAATGATAATTAAATATTTTAGATGTGACTACTGTCCCATCACTTAATGATTTATTTTTTATGTTTTTTAAAGGGATGTGAGCCAGAAGCTTCAAAGCTGCAACCTATAAAACTTCCATTTTCTAAAGAGGAATTCTGCATGTAAGTCATCCTTGCATGGGAGCCTAGCATGTAAGTACATGACATTTCGCTGCTGAGAATCCTGTCTTTCACAGGAGGCTGTCCAAAAATGTTAATGAAAACGCAAGCATTTTATTGAATTTAAACTTAGTGGGCTAGAAATGTGAAATAGTTCTATTTTTACCATCCTTTATCAAGTCTCTCTTTCTCCACCTTTCTCCTTAAGGACATCTTTGAGTCCACAGTAGGACAGAAGGGATAGTATCCTCCAAATCAACTCCAGGTTGCATCTAGGCTTTTTTCCCAGTCTCCATAGAATACAGGGTACTTAGGCCTCTTTGTCTACACTTTTGGTTCCTGGTTACCAATTCCCAGGTACCAGAGAGATCTATTCACCATCTTGTTACAGTTACACTGGTTTTGGAAAAGCAATCATGTTAACTTCAAAGCACAAAATTCTAACGCAATTATTCCTGATTTTTTACTGAAAATCTGTCCTTTGGATTCAAGTAAAATGAAATATTTTTCTGAAATACATCTATTTAAAGTTCAAAGGCAATTACTCTTAAATATATGAATTGATTGTTTTGCACAGTTTAAAATATTATTTAGAAGTATATTAGATTGGAGGTGTTATAGGACTATATAATCGGGTGTTTGAGTTTTTGTCACCTCCTCCATGACCACCACAAAGAATTATCAAGATTCTCTGTCCTGAAAAACAGAAAGAAAACAAATAGAAGAGAAAGAGTGAGAGAGAGAGAGAGAGAAAGAAAAAGAAACAAACAAACAAAAAGAAAGAAAAAGTTTTACTTATCCTAATTGGATGCTTTCACCAAATGTATGCTTTTCTATAGAGCCACCTCAATGATAGAAACTTAAATGGTACATTTGAATTTAAACATCACCTAATGAATTTCCAGAAGAGGCGTGGATGACCTAAGTACATTACATAGGATACAGATAGTATATGCTTATATTTACGAATTTGCAGAGTTAAATTGATAAAAGCTGAACAAGAGACATAAGTTGACTAAAGACTAATTAGGGAAGATATTCTAGAGGAAGAATGCTTTAAATTGGATTCTGAGGGAGGAAGAAGCCCAGGGAAAAAATTTAAAGATGGTACGCTCTCTTTGGAGAGTAGGGAAAGGGAAGTCTACATCAGGATTGACACAATGAATATTGAGGTGAGAGGAGGGTCTAGAAATAAAATCTCTGATTCTCTCAGATGGATCACTAACAATTCAACTCCCTAGTGTCCCCTCCCAGCTTTCAGTGACGTTACTTCTAAAATTGAATTCTTCCTCTTCCTAAACATATGGGGGGATGGAGACGGGGAGAATGGGAGTTCACCATGTATGACAGACTCACAGATGCAAAGGGGAAATGGAGGTGGGTTGGGGCTCACTAGTTGTTCCCAAGCTTTTAAGCATCCAAGAAGACTAATGTCCCAATGTCTGCTCTAGATTCTCTCTCCACGTTAGTCTAGAAAATGATTTTTCAGCTCATCAGAGAAACAGGAAACCTGTACACACTATGTATAGTTCTTAATATATATCTGCTTGTCCTTTAATAACTCAGTTATTAAAGAAATCAGTTAATAATATACTTTTTCACCATTTCTTGTATCCTGTTCTGATGAACAATTCTCTTCATAGGCATTTTGATTTCATCACAGAATGATCTAAAATCTAACACTAAAATTCTCCTAATGTATCCACTAAACTTATATCTTTGCTTTTAACAAAAGACCACCCTCCTGTGACCTCAGATGAATGTCTAATACCTGCTTTAATTTGAATAGGCCAAAAGTCTGCAGTTTGCAGACACTTAACCTCTGTTACTCCAAAATAGAAATCTGCAAGATTCTTTCCCAGAATGAGATTAAATTTCCCAGATCAAAATATTCCTTCCTCACTACGACTCTTCAATAATATAGTATTCCTGGGAATGACTTTTCATCACTATGTTATTCAAAGATCATTCAACCTATTCTGCTTTACAAAAAAAAATCTTGGTATTTTTCTGATTCAAATATTTTGAAACCCTATCTTAACTTGAAGCTGCATTTAATCTTATAGGCATTCTTATAAGAATTTCATTTAAACAACTTATTTTTCAATTTAAAACACTTAAGATCAGAGAATTTTAAAAACATTGAAATCTCACTCATGTAACAATTCCATTTTGGTAGAAGTACTTGGTGAGGGCAATGATTTTGTGTGAAATGAGATAAGAATATCCGGATTTGTCAAGGCATAAGACAGAAGTGTTCTACACAATTAGGCATTCTTGTTTTACCTGTTTGGGGGAATTGTTTAAGGAGAAATCTATACTAGACATATGGAATTTAGATTTAACCAAATAAAATTAAGATCATGTATGCTTGCTTATTTTATTATTATTTTTATTATAGCGTTGGTGATTTTCTACCCTTATCATATGTAAGCCCATTCATTGTTATTTACTGTTTTTCTTTACAAAGCCTGGCAGAGAAGTTAGATATGCCAGTTTGAGTCCAATAAAATCCAGCAAAGCAGTTGAAGTTAGCTAGTGCAGATTACATTACGTGGAATCATTTAATGTGTTATTTAGTCATATGGATGAAGAGATTAAAAAATTCATTTTGTTTATTGAAGGGTAATTATTTATTTTAACTTAGTATTTGTAAAGTTTTAACCCAATGTTGCACAACAGCATAGCTCCCATCTGTATTCTCTTTTCTGGAAATTCATTATAATTTTAATTTTACTGAATCCATTATTACTTTAGTTCCTTCCTCTGACTGCGAGTGCTGAAAAGTTGCAACCACATCTCACTTAAAATATCAATGTCTGACACAGTAGCTCATCCTCAGAGCTAATATTAATTGGGATAACATTATTATTTTTTCTTCTTCTCTCTCTCATTTTAATAATTCAATAAACATTCCTAGGTATTCCTCAAATCTTGGTGCCAATTCTAAATTCATTATAATGGTTTCTGACTGGCTCACCTTGGGTCAGGTGCCCACCTAGAGTTGGCCAGATGTGGTCAAAAAGTGGGGTCAGACTGCTCAGTGACCATGGGAGGGTGCGTGGGAAGCAGCTCCCAAAGAGGGGGTACTGGAGATGTCCATGGAGTGCTCATATACATTTGAAAAACTGAAAGAATGAATGAATGAATGACTCACACTAAAGCATAAAATCCATTTAAAAGTTCTCATCAATAAGCTTGGATTCATACATTCTTGGAATGGAAAGTATTTCTCCCTGGTGACAAGCAAAATAATGATTAAAGCAATATCTTGTGATTGACATCATTCTTGGATACTTGTTTTCCTTCCTTTTCCCTGTCCTGTGTTTGTCTTGACTTCAGATTAGTCAAGAAGTACAGAATTGGCTTTTCATCTTTTTTTTCTTCTGTTCTGAGAAAATATGTAGTTTTCACATAACAGGATGTTCAGTGTATGTTTTTAAAACTGCTATTTTTATTAGTATCCTCCAGTGATTCACGCTGAACAAAGATGTTTGTTAATGAAACACAGGGGAACTGTGCAGATACTAACTAGTGGAATTCCCAGTTTCTACTTCCCTTAACTCCCTTTACCTAATTTAGAGATGTTTTCTCACACAGACTCAATAAGACATGTGAAAAATTTAATTAATAGTTCTATACACACTCTATGATTTTTCAAAGCCCTTTCTTGAGGTTGCAGTGCACTAGGCCAGGATGTAGGCCAAGTGTAGGTTAAGTGTCTTCAGTAGCAACGTAAGTAAAGTAAAACTAGGAAGCACACCAAGAAGTGAGTGAATAAGCAGGAGGCAGAGTGCATGAGCAGGAGAGTGATGCTGGGTAAATACCTGAACTGCATCATGAGCTTGCAGCTTGTGATTATTTATTTGATGTGCCAAGGTGTGTGGGTAGACTACCTGGTCCATTTAAAGTTTTAGGCAGGGGCTAATTTCCTCCCTACTCCACCTTTAGGGCTTACCCAGCGGATTTATACACACTCCAGGACATTCCTGAGGTTACAGTTGCCATCATAGTTTTATTTCACTGTACCATTTCTACAAAATCAAAATAAGGAACTTGCATCAGTGTTCGTGGGAGGGAAATGCTTCTTTGATGACCTACCCAGATTCTCCTTGGTAATTCAGTGCTGATTGTCGGAGGTGATCATGAGCACGCAGGCCTAAATCTTATTAGGATTGCAGGAAAACGCTCATGTAGCAAATATACTTGATGTGGAATTTTTAAAGGAAAATTCTTAACTTTTTTAAATAGCAAATTTACATATTTGTCCTATGATTCTTTTCTTCCTTTGACATCCCTTGTCATCATTTGCGATGAATGTTATATATATGCTACGTCATTTTCAACTTTAAAAATGGGTTTGGTTGAAAAAACAGGAAGAATCATTCACTGCTGTTAATTTACCATGCCAAAAGTGCTGTTCAAACCACACTTACAAATTTCCTTATGGCTTAAATGATTTTTAATGGTATCATAGTCACAAAATCAAATTTTGTTGCATATATTGAATAGTTGTATTAACTCCATTTAGAATAAGAAAAAAGAGTTAATTTTTAAACTTTTTTCTTATTAACAGGAGTTTCAAATTTTTAAAAAAATCTAAACCCTTCATGAATGTCAGGGAGTAAGTACTTAATATCCAATTGTTTGCTGAGGTATAGTACTAGTGACAGATTAGAAAACACTGTGTAGCGCAAAAGGAACCAATTTTAAAAATCAGAAGACTTGAGTTTAGTCTTACCTTTCAGTAGCTTTTTGTCCACTAGAAAAATTATACAATCTCTCTAGACATTCCTTTTCTCTTCTACAAAATTTAAGTGATTACATTTACTTCTGTGGTCCATTATATGTAGTTCCAAGATTCTACAAATATATGAAAATTAAGTGTTAATTTTTTCCTTTCAAATAATGGAATTTGAAGAGTTTGCATTATATCTTTCCATCTTTTTTATTCCTCAGAGAGTTGTGATACATGAATAAAAGAAATATAATGAATATTATTCAAAATTAAAAATCTTACCTTCTCATTTATTCTGTAAGCTAACCCATATTTATTGAACACCAACCGTGTGCCAGCACTCCTGTTAAATACAAAGGCAATTACAAATTCCTGCCCTTGAAGAACTTACACAGAAGTTTTATACTGCTTACCAATGAGTTCTACAGCTTACACATACATTTGATTTGGTCTGCAGTGCTGACTGCATGGCATTTGTTATTTTATTTATTACACAGATATATGCATTTCTGGCTTATTTTGAAAAAAAATCAACTTATGCCTTTTATTTTTGTATGATGAAAATTGACTGAAAGTAAGTAACAACTTCTACTTTTAGATAGGACCAACATTTGCTAATTGATTATATATGCATTTACCTACCCCTCCTGGCCTCATTTAGTTTCAACCCCTGGTCTACAAACATAAAACTGGTTGGGAAGATATCTCACTGAAAGCCATAGTGAGCTCAGTCTGTCATAGAGTTTCATGTTAATGCTAAGATAGCTAACATACATACCTAAGAGATGATTTTGGCCAGCCCTGGTGGCCTAGTGGTTAAGTTTAGCCCACTCCAGCCCGGATTATATTCATCTTTATACCATCATAGTCATAAAATAAAGCTTTAATTTTTTTTTTTGATGGAGAAAGGGGCCAAAGGTAAGGTAAAAGTGCCTAGGGCCCACAAAAATCATAATTTGGCCCTGAATAAAACAATACGACAAATCTCTTGATGTGCTTATATGAAATGATCTCCAACGTATAACAACAACAACAACAAAAATAAAGTACCATTTCATCTGTGTTAAAAAGAAAACATTTACATAAGTTGTACGCGTATGAATATCTCTGGAAGATGCACGAAAAACTGAAAACACTATTAGGCTTTCAGAGAGAACCTGCATATCTGGTGATTAGGGATGGAAGAGAGTTTTTCAGTAAATATCCTTTTGCACACTGTGAATTTTGAGCAATATAAATTTAATATCTGTTCAAATAAAAATATTTAAAAAATAAACTAAGGCAAGTTTTCATAATATTGAGGCAACTGATAAATAGGAAGCATTTCTCTCTCGTATGGTATCAAGTATATCCTTCCAAATTAATGATCTACTTTATTTATTTATTTATTTATTTTTGCTGGGAAAGATTTTGCCCTAAGCTAACATCTGTTGTCAGTCTTCCTCTCTCTCTCTCTCTCTCTCTTTTTTCCTCCCCAAAGCCCCAGTACACAGTTGTATATTTTAGTTGTAGGTCCTTTTAGCTCCTCTATGTGTGCCGCCACCACCACATGGCAACTGACAGATGAATGGTGTGGTTCCATGCCCAGGAACCCAACCCGGGCTGCCAAAGCAGAGCCCACTGAACTTTAACCACTAGGCAATCAGGACTGGCTCCCATTTTAAAATATAATGATTACTATCCAGATACCACATGCTCTTTCTGGAATTAAAAACACAAGTATGGTGTCTTCAGAAAATTCCAAATTTGGCCTCAGTTCAATTAAAGAATGGTAAGATTTGTTCACAAAGACTTACATATTCAATTGCCTTGGTGTATTTGGTTTTCTTTCCTAAGGTGCCTGTCCTATTTATCAGTTTTAAAATACAAATTTCACTTCTTGCCCTGCCTCCGACTAATATCAACCACCAAACCCCACATTGCATTGAAGAGGCCCATAGAAGTCAGCTGCAGACATATATGTTACAGATTATAAACCCTATGGCCTTTTATCCCAATGACTCTTCACTTGTTCAGTAAATTTCCATTGCCCAATAAGTGCTGTTTTATACTCACTTTCTACATTCACACTAAGGATGATTGTGCAACACACACATAGAGCCAGTCATAACTGCCTTGTCTCACAAAACATTAATCTTTTCCATTTTCCCTTCAAACCTGATACTGACTTCTCCTTTTAGTTCACTGCCAATACACTATCCCTCAGCTTAGGAACTGTAAACTGCTCCATAGGATGAAATGTTTATTAATACAATCCTCCTGTATTATAGGAGAAGGCCTAACCTTCTCCCGAGTGATGATGGCAGGGAGTGGGATGCAAAGGTGATATCACTCTACTCCATACCTGGCTCTGCTCTCAAACACTGCCGGCCTGTGCTCTTGACTGTACTTTGACCACAGTCTGGGTGTTACTCCCCAGTTATTATTTGCTAAGTCGGATGCTCAGCTACAGCCAATGAGAGCCAGTCACCATTTAGTATTTGCCTCAGCTCTATCCATCTCTGCTTTGCAACCAACACAACAAATTTTTTTTTTTAAATCTTCAAGACAGAGAAACTCTGTATGCATAATACCCTAAAATGAGGTTACTGGCACGCATTCCCTTAAGAAATAATTCATTGGCAGAGATGCAGGGAATATTTAAAGAAAATGATACCATAGGAGTATTTTTATTACTAGTATTCCAGCTAAAGGGGAATTGCCCAACATAGTAAATATATATGATAAATCATTAAAATTCATGTTTCTCATTATTATTTTAACAATGTCTATTTAGCACCAATATGGTGCCACTTCAGTTTTCACTCCTAATCTTTGGAGCTTCCTACTTCACAAATCCCACTTCATACCTGCCATTTCCCACCTCACACTTCACAAATGTAATAACCTTACAATAGCATGATTGTATTTATAAACATCACACTTCTCACTTCACACCTAACATTTCAAACTTCACATTTCACGTCATATTTCGCAAATGGGAAAGAGTATATTTCCATTTACTGCATCTCTCTTGTCCTTTAGCTTTATGCTCTGTCGCCATATTTTTATTTCTACATGCTTCATAAAGGTGGTCTTATAATATTATTTTGGAAAGCATTAAATTCTTTCTAAGAACATTACAAGAGGATAAAAAAGTGGGTTTTTGTATTTACGTATTGATTTTCCATTTCTGCTTGCTATTCTATCCTTCCTGTACATTGAAATTTCCATCCTGCAACATTTCCGTACAGCCTAAAAACTTCCTTTAGTATTTCTTGTAGTGTAGTCTGCTTGAAATGTTTCCTCAGCTTTCATTTGCCTGAAAATCTCTCTATTTTGCCATGTTTTTTGGAAGATGATTTTACAGGATATAGAACTCAAGACTGATGGCTTTTTTACTTCTTTTAACACCCTAAAGATGCTATTGCATTGTCTTCTGATCTCCATTGTTTCTGATGAGAAGTATGCCTTCATTTGTATTATTGCTCTTCTGTAATGCATTTCTTTTCTAAGGCTGTTTCCAAGATTATCTATTTTTGATTCTGATATTTGTGACTCTGTGTGATTCTGATATGCTTAAATGTAGTTTTCTTTGTATTTATCTTGCTTATTGCTCTCTGATCTTCTTAGAACTGTAAGTCAAAGTTTTTCGGCTATCATTTTTCAGAAATATTTTATTGACTCATTACACTCTGATTTTTCTTTTGGTGCTCCAGTGTGTATATATTAAACTGTGTAATATTGTTCCATAAATTCCTGGGGTTCTGTTTATTTTTCTTGAATCTTTTTATATCTCTATTCTTGAGAATGTATAATTTCTGTTCATCTGTTTCCCAAGCCTCTCTAAATTGGCTAGATTCAATCTCCAAATTATGTCTCCTCTAACAATCTTATTAGGGCTTGGTTTTAAGCTTCCTCAAAGTGGTCTAGAGTGGGCCTTTCTCTGGGTGTGGCCTCTATCATAAATCAGTGATTCAGCTTGATTCTCACATTAATAGGAGGTGTCAAGGAGGTCTATTCAGTATGTCTGGGCTATAATTCCAAAGTCCCCAGCACTGCTTAATGTCTACTGTCTCTGTCTTGCTCTGATCTCTGTAGCAGCTACTCTCTTGCAAGCCTTGAGTAGCCATGTCTGTGGGGGTGCTGCCCAACTCTCAGTCAAGGACTGGTGGGGAACCCCCATATGAACTTCATGACCTCCACAGACTCCTTCTGTTAATGCCCTGCCCCACAGATTCCAACTACTTCAAAAGCCCATTTAGATAACAGATCTCTGCCTCTTTAGATGAGAGAAACTCCCACATTCTGACTGAACTCCAGGTCACTGCACTGCAGCTGGGAAATTTCCCCCAGGTGGAGATCCAGAGCAACTGCGGGGCTCACCTTGTTTCTTACCTCTTAGGAACCCTAGCCCATGTGTATGGCCATTTTCTTTCAGATATTTAATCCTAACATTTATTCATGTTCCTACTTGGCTATGCGGTGCTACCCCAACAGAACTGTTTCCTTCTTATTTTTGAACTGCTCTTTAGTCGTCTCTCTGACATTCCAATTCTGCCTTCACATTCTAGCTTTTAGTACATTCTCTTGGCCTCCTGGTTTTGTGGTCAGTTCATATTCTCTTTTCTGGACTGTTGAACTCTGTTCACTTTTGGACTTCAAGGTATATAGACAGTCCCCTGATGTGGAAGTTTCCTGCCACTTAACGTATACGAGATTCTTTCTGTCTGATGTGACAATGAATGGCCATTACAGTTGAGCCAGCATCCTACCTTCCCTTATCTTTAATGGACAAGCAAGGGGATTTTGACATCAGGGAATACTCATTGAGCCTTGTTCTTTATTAGAATGACCTGAAAATGAAATGCCTATCAATACAAACTTTCCTCTTTTTCCTTTCTAAACACAATTTGGCTAGACACTAGAATATGTCCATCTAAATATTAAAATTCCCATATTTCTGGAAGCTAAAAGTGGCCATGTGACACATCTCTCTCCAGTGAGATGCATGTCAAAGGTATCAGGTGTGGCTTTGGGGTAACAAATTGTTTAAAAAAAAAGACACACATGGCCCCTCATTTCTCATTATCCCTCTTCCGCATCCCCCTTCCACTCACCCACTCTGCCTCAGGAGTTCTGATCTTAGTCTTGAGAAGAACATGACACAGACAGCCATCTGATCCCAGAAGAATGAGAGGTGCCTGGAGTAAAACTGAACTAAACCTGTGACCTAGAATCAAGCCTACACAAGATCAGTTTAAATCAGTCAATCCCAGCTTTACCAGACAGGTGAGAAATAATGCTTATTGGCTGCTGTATGCCACTGAGCTCTTTTTGGCTATTAGTTATGCAGCATTATTGTAGCAATAGCTGATCGAGAGAATAAGCTAGATTCAAATCATGGAAACCTTTAACTAGGAAAAATTAGATTTTACTTGCAGGTCAGTGGTTTTTAATTATATTTCTGCGGAAGACTGTTATTCTGTCAGCTGAGGTGTTCCCTGATAAATCAGAATAATGGTGGTCTGTTCACAGTACACAGATTAATTTAAGTAAATTGATATAAATTCCTTGTTCTAAGAATTTTTTTCCCTTACATGTTTTTAAATCTCCAGTGCTTGGCACAACTGAACTGAAAACAGTTCACACAACTGAAAACAGGTAAATGAACAAGTAGTAGTAGTATTAATAAATTCAGAAACATCAATTATACTCAGTTTGACAACTTGTCTTTTAAATAGACATGTGTGCCCCCAATTGTCATTTTATATTACACAAGCAAAATACAATATTTTCTTCCAGGAAACTCGCTCCTAGTTCCTGTGATGGAATTGAAAATATTGTTTTATGATGTTTTACAATGGTATTCTGCAAAGAACACAATAATTTGCAGGTGACTCGCCTGCTTAAGATCACTGTTGTTGAGGACTGAGACTCTCTGGGGAAAAAAAAATCTATTTATTTGTTATTTTAAGAGATATCTGAGCTTGAAAGTTTACCCTGGCAGTAATACATAGAGTTTAATTGAAGGTAAAAAGAGCTGGGAGCCAAGGAGGCTAGTGTATATCCCTAGCAACACAAAAATTTCTTGTCAGAAGCAAGGGACAGAAAAGAGCTGATTTACAAAAAAGACATTAGGGAAGTGGAGAAGATTTTATAAGATCTGGATACAGGTGGTGAGAGAAAGCAAAGAGATTTTTAAACTTTAGTGTAAATGAAAATCACTTTGAGAGCTTAATAAAAATGCATACATAGTCCATGTCATCACTGCCCAAAATTCTGGCTAAGAATTTCTGGAATAGTGACCTAAAACCTGCATTTTTAAACAAATTCTATTTCTGATTCTGATTCAGGTGGCTGAGTGTCACATTTGGAGAAACATTAGAACATAATATGCTCTAATCTTTTGGAACAATTAGTTTGACTATGCTATTCAGAATTATTGATCACTTTGCATGTCCCAGTTACTGGCAAGGACTGCTGCAGATGGGAAGCCAAGGGTAAGGGATGACTCCAAGATTTTATGCCTGAGAACCTGGGAGAAGAATAATGCCATTAATCAAGATGAGGAACACAATGGTAAAATGAGATATTGTAAAGAAAGAAAGACAATGCACTCTTTTGTTTTTTGACGTGTTGAATATTGGACTCTCTGAGGGGTGATGGGGAGTGGCATTAAATACCCAGCCTCTTCCACGTATAGCTCTGAATAAGGCTGTGAATAAAGGAGATAGGAAATCCAAAGAACCACTTTATTACAGATAAATGCCAGGTTGGAAGCTAAAATTAGGGTGTGTCACCAAGGGTCTTCCTCACACTGGAACCCAGCATTAAGATGCCTAGTCCCTGCAATTCTACCAATGCAGGACCAACTGCATTACTCTGTTACCCCCAGCTAAACGACACTAACCTGTCCGCCTTACCTACAATAGTCCTTTACAAAATTTTTGCTGTAGATCCTGTACTTGTCATTTATAACACACACTTCAGAATTCAGAATGCGTGCAATTGTTTATCTATCATCACCATTTGAACCTAAGTGCTACGAAGGCAAAGATCACATCTTATTTGTCTACTATTCAATACTCATAATGTAGCACAGAGCTAAGCAAGGAGTAGAAACTCGAAACAATTTGTTGAATATGTTTTTAAAGAAGAACAAATATTATCTTCGGCTTCTGGTCAGGTTTTTTTTTTTTTTTTCAATTTGTTAGCATCTGCTCAAACCAAAGTTCCATGTTACTGATATCAAGTTAAACAGGCAAGGAAGACTTTATTCAAGATTATAGCAGTAGAGGAGAAAGGCCAGCACCCTCTCTGAGCTCAACTCCCCAGAAAGAAACACACAGCTGGAGAGATTTTATGAGTTGGGGCAAGGATTATCATAGACCATCTTTGTTTACTAATAGACCTTACCCAAAGGAAAAGTTAACTTTTCTCGTAGCTTCGCGACAGGAGGTAGTTTTACAACTTGGAACAAGGTGCCTGCCTAAGATAGGCTCCTACCCTTCCACAGAGAATGGGAGATAGGGGTGCTATCTTCTTGGTTGATTACATTTCAAAAGGAATGCTCCAGGTCCTTAAGAAAGACGGTCCTGGATGGTAAAACTGGCAAGAGCTTTTTAAAAAATTTATATCTCAAAAGGGCAGAGAATGAATTTATAATTACAAGCTTGCTAAAGTAAATGCTCTAAGGAAAGGGAGGTCAGGTACCTAGAGGCAGGAAGAAACCTGCCTAAACTCTGTACCTAAGCTGAGGGAAACGTCAAGCCTGTCTTCATCAATGATTAGCTGTGTTTCTGCAGTTTTGCACCAGAGAATCAAATTAAGAGCTTCCAACCTCTCACGGCTTCCGCACGCAAAGAGTTACCGCACACTTTACACAATCCTTTTTTGTTTACATCTTGTAACCCATCCGTAAAGCTCTCCCCTCGGCTTGCGGCAGAGCGCGTGCGCAGGCTGTCGTGCGCGCCTGACGTCACTGAACGCGCCCCCCTCGACAAGATAGCAACACAGGGCGTCCGTAGTAGCAGTGGCTGCTGAGATGTACGAACTTCCGGTTCCCTCAGCAGCTGCCGCCGCTGCCGCCGCTGCCACCTGCCGCGGCCGAGCCTCAGCCCGGCATTTGGTCACCTCTTCCTCGTTCTCCACTGCGCCCATGATCCCTCCTGGAGCCAGGGCGGCGAGCCCGGCGGCTCCCGTGTGGTGAGAGGGCGGTCGGGGACGATGGAGGTCCCGCGCTGCAGCTGCTGCCTCAGCCGCCTCCTGGCCTGCGCCCTCCTGCTGCTGCTACTGCTTCCAGGGTTCACAGGGCCCTTGGCGGTGCTGATGCAGGCGGCCGAGGCCGCTCCGGACCGTGGGTCGCGGACCCTGCCGCCTCTGCCGCGCGGCCCCACCGCCGCGCAGTCCCCGGGCCGCGCTCCGGCCGAAGCCGCGGGGCCGAGGGGCGCTGAGGGCGGCAATGGCAGTAGCCCTGGGGCGGGGCTTGCGGCGAACGACCTAGGAGGGAAGGCGGGGGAAGAAGGCTCGGTGGGTGGCGGCCTCGCCGTGAGCCCCAACCCCGGCGATAAGCCCATGACCCAGCGCGCCCTGACCGTGTTGATGGTGGTGAGCGGCGCGGTGCTGGTGTACTTCGTCGTCAGGACGGTCAGGTGAGGCGAAGCCTCGATCAGCCTCCCCCGAAGGCCTGAGATGGGCTGCCTGGTGACCTTGACCTAGCAAGGCAGATTTCTGTGACCCGGCGTTCCCCCCACCCGCCCCCAGTATCAGAGGTGCCTGTCTGAGTGAGACTGCGAAGATGACTGTCTTAAAAGTCTGTGGTACCTTTGAGAGAGAATTTAAACCATATGTTTGCTCTCTTTCATTTAAAAATTATGAATTAGTACCCCACCTGCAAATCTCTTTACCTTGCCTCAAAGGGCACACTTTTTCTGAAGAGAAAGTAGGCTTGTATTCGACCACACTATCTTCTAATACTTCTCTTTCTACTCTATATATTGTTGTGTACTTTATCATTTTGCCTATCAGAATGCAAACTTCTTAAGGGCAGGATTCCTATTTAGTAGCGTTGTAAGTTGTTTGTACAATACTGCCACTTAATAGGAAATCAGTACTCATTTGGGTGGACTAATAGTAGTTCAGAAGGACCTTATTATGGGTAGTTTCTTTTATGAAATTTAAAAGAAGAAAAGTTTTTTCTTACTAGCAGTTTCTTAGTCTTGGCCTTTAATCTACTACCTGAGTAATTAGGTTGTGCCAAATGAAGTTTCCTACATTCCACCGTTTTTGACCTCGAAAAGTGACAATTTTGTATAGTTCAATCTATGACATTGTCCCCATTAATCAGAAACATTTTGCATGGCACAAAGTATTGCAAAGTAATGCAAAGTGGTAGCAGTTGCATGAGAAGATGGAAGACTGATACCTGTGCAGTAGAGGAAAAAAAGTCATAAATATGCTCCAGTTTTAATATTGGAGCAAATGTTTAATAGCCTAACAAAACTATAAGTATATCTAACTTTAAATTTACAAAAAGTTGAATCAATAAATGGATACATTTGATATTTTACACACAAAAAAACCTTTCTAAAATGAATTCATCTGTAAATAATAGTTCTCACATTCAGAAGTTTAAATTTACAAAATAGTTTTTTGAGCCTATTCTTACTACAGAATACTAGATCATGGAGTTGTTTAAATTTCAGACTTGGAACAGATATGATCACCTAAATGACACCTTTCACTTTACATATAAGGAAATTGACCCAGAAAGGGTAAAGTGATTTATCTGGTGTCCCATGGGGTCTAATGATAATCTATGATTGTACAATCCAATGTTTGCTTTGTTTGAATTTTTTTCTCATTAACAAGATATCTGTGTCCTGACCTATGATCGACCTTTTGATTAAGTAAACTGGGTCATTATGTTGTAAGTACCAGGTTATGAATAAAAGTAGATGATTGCTGCTTATTTTTCTACTACCCTTAATGCCTTATCAAGTAGAAAAGGAATTATTTAATCCAATTAGTGGTATTTGTTATTGTTATCAGTTATCTCCATTTGATAGATTCCTTTGTTACTGAAGTAAAATTGTTTTATGATATCAATCATGATATTAAAATATTCCACCCACGTAATAAGATTGATTTGGAAAAATCTATAATAAAGCCTCTTTAAGTGAATTAATTGGGGACCACCTCTTTGAAGAGCTGACATACAGAGCGAAGATGTCACTATTCTAAGGAGCTAGCCAAGAGAAGAGCTGAGGGAGCACTGTCTGGGTAGTTTCCTCCTCTATAAAATAGAGTGGAGGGTAGGTTTGCAGGCATACACTGGTTTATTGCTTTCCAAACTATTTCACGTTTTTTTCCCTTAAGTACCTACCCTCTTTTCTTTAATCTATTTGTTTAAACTAAAAGTTTCCTTATAAACACATCTGTTTATTTTGTGAATGGAAAATCAACATCCGTTGCTTAAATAGCTGACTGAAGAAGTACAGTGTAAGCCAGTGGTTCTTGATATATGGTCTAGGGAACTCTGGTGAGGTGGGAAGGTCCCCTGAGAACTCTTCAGGGGATCTGCAAGATCAAAACTATTTTCAAAGTAATACATTCTCTTACAAGCTTTTTGGGTACAAGAAGTTTATTGGTATAGTTTCAAATCTATGTTGCAACTAACCTTTAAGAGACTACTTCTCTTTGAGTTTTGGTGTAGAATCAAAAAGGAATAAACACTAGTGTCTGAAAAGGCTATTAAAATGCTACTCCCTTTTCCAAGTTCATGTCTATGTGAACCTGGATTTTCTTCATATCCTTCAACCAAACAACACATTGCAAATGATTGAATGCAGAAGCAAATATGAAAATTTTGCTGTTTTCTGTTTCTATTTTCTATCTAGTTCTTTCTGTTTAAGCCAGACATTAAAAGGATTTGAAAAAAATCTAAATCAATGCCATTTTTCACCATTTTTTGTTTTCTTTTTGGCAATATATTTTCCATTTGACAATATAATGGATTTATTAATATTGTAAATCAAGTGATACATGTTTTAAAATTTTCTTAGATTTAAATAGCACATTAAGTATTGATATATATAATCCACATAAATATAAGCTTTTTGGGATCCTGAATAATTTTTAAGAATGTAAAGAAATCCCAAGACCAAAATGTTTGAGAACTACTAGTGTAAACAGTATTATTTGAGGTAGATACTATTGGTTCTCAAAAGCTAGCAAATCTAGGCCCACTTTCTGTTAAATGGGAAGTTAGAAAATGTTTGTGAGGTGTTAAAGACATATTACCACCAAACTGAGACTTTCTTCTTGATATAAAGACAGATTAGAAGAAAATTGAAACAGGAAGTATTTTTCTCACTATGTAATTGGTATTTAATGCTGTTAGTGTATTTCTGTAAAGATCTAGAGTACCATATGTTTCTAATAGGTCTAATGATAACTTTTTGGGGGATGATCCTTTTTCATTTTGCTTCCAGCTTATTTATAATCTTATATATAAATATTTATTGCCATTGATTTTCTATCCTCATTTCTATAAAGCTTTGGAAGGGTACAGTCTTTTCAGTCTGTTTCGGTTGGACAACTCACTAATGTGTTGTGTGTTAACAGCCAAATTCTGAACGATGGCTAAGAAAAACTGCACTCTTTAACTAGTACCTAGTACATCCATTCAGTTGAAGTCCTAAATTTAGTTGGCTACCTGATGTCCAAAGCTTGATTGATACTAACAATGCTGGGCAATGTTCAGAACTCATACTTTTTTGCTTCCAGAGTATGGGATGAAAACCATTCATGTTGGTGAATGCCCATTTTGGCCCCCAACTTCTGAAGTATGTGTGACAGCACACCAACATTAGTTATTTGTGCCAAGGGGGAAGAATGGGGTAAAATCTTCCTTTTCTTGACTGATATGAGGTAACACTGAGAATATTTTACCTGTAAAATACTTGAGCTCCATGAAACTTCCAAATTGTTTTATTTTAATCTAATTCAGTTATAATGAATGTGTGACTAGAAATAACTTCTACTTTGAGCCTGGAAATATTCCAAAGAACAATTTGATTCTCTGTAGAAATTGGAAAATATATACAAGAAACACAGTAGGCTGCTTAAAAATACACAATCTCTATGAGAAGAGGTTCATTGTCTGTCTTATCCTCTACTGTATCCTCAGTGCTAAACGTTATGTACAACATATGATAAGCACTGAATAAGTAGTTGCTTAATGAATGAGTGTTCTTAGTTAATTTTTTATATTGCTGTGTAGGTAGGTAGTGAAGATTTGGAAATTTAAGGATAATTGCTACTTACTGATAGAACAAAGAAGTATGAAGATCTCAATTAATACTTAGATTTCCCTCTTCTCTGTAGGGCATTGTTCTCACAGTAAAATCTATAAATCAAGAAAAAAATTACTCTAAAATTAATTTTTTTTACCATGTACATTGATTATATAAAAGCAGTTTCTGGTATAACTTTGTGAATAATGGTCCTTGCCTTAAAAGTGGAGAATTATTTCTTTTTTCATACCATGGCATTGCTGCTTTTTCATTTTGTATTCAGTGTGGTGTTTTGGAAGGAAACCAAGGCTTAGATTCCAACCCTGACACTTTTTTCCTCTGTGATCTTTAGCAAGTCATTTAACCTTTCCAGTTTGACTCCTTTTCTGTAAGTGGAGATAGAAAGCTATTTTATATGGTGGAGAGAGTATGAAATTTAGTATGCTAGCCTCTCTTCAGATAGTCAGTATTTATTTCAGCTGCTCAGAACTGGGCACTGGGGATCAGTTGTGAAAGAAATAGATATTTCTGCCTCCATGGCACTTATAGACTGGAGGAGCAGAGAGACATTAATCAAACAATCACATAGATAATAAGGAATGTACAGAATGCTATGAAAAGGTATTTAAAAGCAGATCCTATTAATACTTAGTGTGTAGTAAATACCTGATATTAATTTAATTTGAATGATTACCACACCTATAAGCTAAGAACCAAAATTAGGTTTCGTTAAGAGAAACCTTACTATGTAACTTAAACATTATTTTTGAGATCTTACCATTATAATATCTATCATTTATTAATTGCTTATTTGTCAGATACAATGCCACATAATTCACATGCATTTTCCAATTTAATTCTTGCAAAAACCTTCAAAGTAGGTGAAGAAATTGAGGCTGAGTATGGTTAAATAACTTGTCCAAGGGCACATTAATAGGACTTGGCAGAACTGCATTGAAACCCAGCTCTGAACTTTCTCAACATGCCTAGTCACCATGCTGCTTCCTGTGATTACTTAAAGTAACCAATTTAAAGTGATATTGCTCTAAAGAATGGCTATGGAGAAAAATCAAATGGATATTGTATGCACAGTGCCTTTCTGTTTAAAACATAATGGTTTTTGTGAATATTAAATGCCTCAAATTTCACTTTTAAAAAGTGAGTCAACCTTAGCATTTATTGATCATTATGTCTGTGCCAAGCTGAAATAATTTAGTATTCTGCCTCATCCTCCTACCTCCCTTTCCTCATCCAAAAATTTGCTTGATTTGCTAGATGTGGTCAGGGAGTGGTGATATTTTAAAGCAACTTTTGTTAATCTGATCCTACATATTTCTACCTCAACTCCTCCCGGAACAAGTCATTATTGGATTATGAATGTGGGATTGGTAATGATATCTTTCCCATCTGGTTACTTAAGAATCTCAGTTAAGAAATTTATTTTCTTTTTCTCCCAGAAGACATATGGTTTCAGCACTACTTGTAAAACCGTAAGACACCAATAGAATCACTCAGTTTAGACAAAAACAGGGAATACTTTGACTATGTAACATATGTGTATTTACTCACTGCCATTTATTCAGTAAACACTATCGAGTACCTACTGTGTGCCAATGCTTGGCCCTGTGATGAGGATCAGCAGTGCTCAAGATGAGAAAAGTCCTGCCTGGGTGGAACTTCCAGTCTAGTTGTTGATATATCCTTGGAAAGTGGAGTTTTCCCAGCGAGTGTAAATTGTCCTGTCTGCCATCATTTATTCAGCTAGGTGGTATATATTGAATGTTTTATGTAGAGAGACCCAGAGCTAGGAAATGTGTTTAACAAGTACAAGTTCTTAAGGAATGATATTCTTTGCGGAGATGAAATTTACCTTCCCAAAATGTTTAGTCATACACTTAAAATATTGTAAAATGTTAGTTTGGCTTTGTGGTAAATGCCAAAATGTCAAGGTTATCATGTCTTAATGGTATAGCAGCCTGATATGTCCAGGATCAATGTGAAATGAAGTTGCTAGGAAGACTCAGAAAAACTCCTTGAGAACAGAGGCTGTTCAGTTATTTTTTATCCAGGACTAAGCACAGTGTTTGCATCCAACATTTAGTAGATGAAGTAGGTTTGGTTAGACTGAGAAAATAAATGTTCAAGTGGGGAAAATAGTTATTGTTTTTTCAAAAGAAATAGCATCCCTCTTCTTTCTCCTCCTGTGTACTTCTCCTTTCATGCTTCCTTCTAATATTAAAGGAAGATTAGATTACTGCTTGTATCAATTACTGTTTTGGTTAAATATATGAAACAACCCTGGCTAACTTAAAGGGGATTTACTGGAAGAATTATGAGATCTCAAAAAGTCAAAGAGGAACTGGAGAATAACGTTTTGGGAACAGGCAGGAACTAAGGTAGCTTAGAAGACAAACCAAAACACTGAGGTTTCTTTGCAGAAACATTCCATTGTATAAGTATGCAATAGTTTTCAGTCTCTTTGTCCCTCAGCTCAGGAATCAAATTCCAGGGAAGGAGGAATAAATTTCGCCCACCTATTGGCAGAGATGGTGACAATCCTAATTATCATCTCACCAGACTATGTTTATTGTGGTAGAGATATTACCAGTAAAGGAGTATAGGGTGCAATAAGGAAAAGGGTACAATCACCAAAAACCGCAGATGTACACCTCCCTGATCCATTCTTTGCTCTAGGCTTTGAGGATGAATATAAATTATTGATATCCACCTTGCTAAATATTTTTTAACCCAGCAGTTTAAAGTAGCAGTCCCTAAGACTGGCTCAAAAAGTCTCCTGCAATTTGACCAGCAGTGTGTAAGGTCACTAATGACCTACAAATTACCAAATGTTCTTTATTCTACCAGAAGAGTCTTTATTCTGAACAGTTCTCTACATTTGATCATTCATTCTTATTTTCATTCATACTGATCATTTTATTCTTATTTTCCTTAATTGACTCCCACTCCATTATACTATCCTGATCTCATTTCAGTGTAGCCTGATGGGAAGTTAGATTCCCTGAGTTCCAATCCCAGCTTTATACAGAGTACACTGTGTACTCTTGGGTAAGTTACATGGCATCTCTAAGGTTCAACTCAGGTTTTGTAAAATAGAGAAAATGATAGTATTTACCAGAAAGGATTGTTTCAAGCATCTATACAAAGTACTTAGCTCAGTTCCTGGCTCATAATAACTGCTCAATGAATTTTAGTTGTGATAATGATTATTATTTTTCTTCTCTTAATACTCTTTTCTGATCTCTTCCATGGTCTCTTCCCTTTTCTCCTATAATATAGACATAATCAATCTAGATTTCTGGGAGTGCTTTTAAAGCTATCTTTTTACTCTGTTTTTCCACATGTGGTAATAGGATTTTCTGTATTTAAGCAATATTTATCATGTGCACAGTTCTGGGAGATAAAAGTAATGAGGTTGATTTGTTGGGGGTATTGGGTCAGGGCAATTCTTCTCAACCTTTTTCATGTTGTGCCACACTTAGAAATGGATATCCATGTGGGATTAATGCTTGAGACTTGGCCCTGATCTCTGTTCACTTTGGGCCCTTCATAGTTATCATAAGGGCTGAGGCAATGTATGTTGCATGTATGACACAGTGGTTGGGGAGTGTTTTTAGGATGATGCTGAATGTGGTTTATGTAAAGAAGAAGTCAGACAAATTATCATATGAGCCAGTCTTAAGTCCAGTCAAATCAATTCATGATAAATTTTAGTCACTCTTACGTCACTCAAACTGTTCTGGGTATTGGGACTTCAAAGATAACTAAGATGTCATATTTTTCCTCAAGATGCTAATGGAGGAATGCCATTGCTTTTTGTGGTAATAGATTGAACTTTGAGGAGTTTGGCGGCAAGAGATCAAGCTAGTCGGAGGAGGCTGCTTGGGAATCTCATTCCCATAGACAAGGCTATTTGGAAAGTCACTTAATTTGGCAAAAACTATTATATTTGCATAGCAAACTGAAATCTTTATCTCTAATCAACATGAATGATCTAAGAACCTTTCCTGTAACTGAATCCGCTTTTCATTTGGCCTTTTCTCTTTGGTTATTTTTTGGTCACTCTTAATCTTGACTATGCAGGCAGGGAGAAATACTGGATAGGAGAGAAAAAGAGGAGTGTCCATTTAAGAATAGAATATCCAAGTATATTCAAGTGTCCGTAGTAGGGAAAGAGCCAGTAGAAAAAGAAACACTGAGTTAAAGGAAAGGCGAGTCCTTGAGAAGACATGGAGAGAGAGAATCTTAATAAAGTCCATGTGGTAGGAATAGCATGGGCAGAAGAGGAGAGATATCCTCCACTGAAATGTCCCTATTACACACCTTTCATTCTCTCCTCTGTTTGTTGCAGTCTGGTTTCTACTTCCACCGCTCTAAAATTGCCCTTGCAGGGCATGGTTAATAACCGCATCATCTCAGTTTTATGAACGTTTACCTCTCTTTCCTGTAGCAATCAATACATTATTTCTTACTTTGGCTTCTGATTTTCTTCTTACCTCTTTGAGTATTTATTCCCCATCTTCTCCATGAACTTCTTTCTCCATGGATTTTTCCTACTATTAGGATTCTTCTACAACTCTAACCCCTTAGGTAGCAGGACCTGTATCTTCTTCATCTTTGGTCCCTAAAGACCCTGCCCAGTTCCTGAAAGACAGAAGGCATTTATTAAATGTTTGTGAAAGACAATGACTTTCACCTCCTAAATTTCAGTTTTCTCTGGGCTCTTTCCTTAACTTTTTGCTCTTTGACTGTCTATGTTCTCTGAGTGATCCATCCAAAGTTCAAACTTCTTTAACTACCACCTTTAAGCTGTTATGTCCTTCTGAGTTTCCATCTTACATAGCCAGCCAACTTCTTACTGGATAGGTGATTCAAATTCATAAAGTTTAAACTTTAAACCACCATTTTTATCCCCAAACTCTCCCTGCATTGTTCCCTAAAGGTAAATGGCATCACCATATGTGCAGTTTCTCAAACTAGAAACTTGAGCTAACTCAAGTCTCTCCCTTTTGCTTACCATCTACATCCAGTCATCCATTTTCAGTTTCTAAATATTTTGATTACATTATCACTTTGTGAGCTGCACTGACATCACATTAGTTTAGGCTTACATCATTTGGTTACTGTGGTCTCGTTCTAACTTGTTTCTCCACTCCAGCTATGTCTCTCGTTTCAATCTGCCTTCCCACTGAATAACTAGTATCCCTTTAGAAGTGTCAATCTGGTCATGCTGTTTGTGCTTATAATCCTTTATGGCTGTACAGTATGGTAGCTACTAGCTACATGTGGCTTTTTAAAAATTTAAATTAAATAAAATTAAAATCCAGTTCGTTAGATGCACTAGCCACATTTCAAGAGTTTGATAATCACGAGTCTAGTGGCTACTGTATTGGACAGCACAATATAGAATATTTCCATCATTTCAGAAAGTTTTATTGGGCTCTGTTATTCTATGGCATCTGCTGGGGTAAGGTTTGTACTCCTTAGCTTAGCATTTAAGGTCTTCCTCAATCTGATTCTTTTTCATCATTTTCTGTGTATATCTTGTGTTCCAGCCTCAAGCATGCTGTGTTTTTATGGAGTGCATTCTTCAAGCAGAGGGGTTGCGTGCATTCTTTCTTCCTTTTATCTAACTCCTAGTTGTCTTTGAAGATAAAAATAAAAAATCAACTGTACCAGAAAACCTCTGTGATCCCAGACCTCCTGTGAATACCTGTTGACTTAGTCTGTTCAGGCTGCTATAACAAAAGTACCATAGACTGGGTGGCTTATAAACAACAGAAATTTATTTCTCATGGTTCTGGAGGCTGGGAGTCCAAGATCATGGTATCCGCAGATAGCATATTTGGTGTCTAGTGAGAGCTCACTTTCTGGTTCAGAGACAGTGCCTTCTAGCTGTAACCTCACATGGTGGAACAGCAAGGGAGCTTTCTGGAGGCTCTTTTATATGGGCACTAATCCTATTTATGAAAGCTCTGTCCTCTTGACCAGCTCACCTCCCAAAGGACCTACCTCCTAATACTGTCACCTTGGGGGTTAAGTTTCAACGTGAATTTTGGAGGGACATAGAAATTCAGACCGTAGCACTTGTATTATGACATTATTTCCAGTGAATTGTAATAGTTAGTTCCCTTGTCTGTCTTCTTTTCTACACTATTTGTTCCTTAGGCCTTTTTGGAAAATAGTAGATATTCAGATGTTTCCTGAATAAATAACAGAAGGAAAAAGAAAGAATGTATGGAAACTAAAGCAAAGCATGAAAATGAAGATTAGAAATATGAGGTAGCCGTGAGAGAGGTATTAACATTAATTCTGTAGTAATCTAGTCACTTTAACTCATTTCAGATATTCTCCATACTTAAAGAGCTGGGGAAGCTCATGATCTGTGGCTGTGCAGAAAAGTCAACTGGAGTTATTTAAAATGCAAAAGTTATTTGCATATATTTACCCAAGATAATATGCAAATTATTCACTAGTGTGTATCTAAGATAACTGCAGTAATCAGGATAAATTGTAATAGAGTGCAACCAGGAGATGCATTCACTGGTAATTGAGAGAGGTTGGATTTGGAACAAAAAGGAGAAAGTGGGTTGAGATGCATCTGGTTAGTTATTTCAGAGTTTTCCTGAAAATAAAATAATCAACAAATGTGAATTAGGAAGGTTCATTACTAATAATAAATAGGATGGTATAAACCAGTACACTCCACCAGTATACCTTGACCAGTTGCTACAGCTAGTGTCTGTTTTAATTAGGTGATCTTTATGTCTTACAGTTGTTAAATAGTTAAATGCAATTGTTAAATATTTTGAATATTACCTCTGCTTCCCCTTCTCTTCAAAGTTCTTGAGTTCTTTTGTCATGAGCTCCATTGCCCATATTGGTATTTCTCATCTATATTACATTTGCCTTTAATTTTATTTTTGGTAAAGACACTGTCAAATCTATATTTTTTAAATTACTTATACTCTATCTTTTCTCAAATATGAGAAATACAGTAAAAGGTTGAAATTGGGTTGAAAGATATATTGGTAAGTTGCATTGTTCAGTATAATATAAAACGTAGCATGAAAAAACTTCCATCATAAATTGGAAATCTTATAGTAATTAAAATCTTTTCTTAAGAAATCATTTAGGTTTTCCTCAGTTACTTTTGAGAGATATTTATTGCTGTTTTCTTTAATACTCTTTTTTTCTATAACAAAAAATAAGCATCGATTTAATGATTCTTAGAATAGCATGAAGATATTGAGTCTTATGAGATTCTGGTTGGCACATAATGTTATTCTTTCTATGTAGCCAAACTGTTTTCTAAAGTAAAGGTGTTAAAATATACTGTGGTTTGACTTTAGTTTATATTGTAATTTTATTTATTCACCAGTCTTCTCAATACTATGACAAAAGAAAAAAAAATTTACCTTTCTGTACTAGTTAATTTATATACATATGTGTACATGTGTGATATTCAATGCAAGCCTCTACTCCCCGAGTTAATATGATAGTTTTAGTTTTAACTTTCTTTTATTACTGAAGTCCATAGAACATTAATTCATGTTAGGAACATGTTATATTTAGAATAATTATAACCTTATGTTATTATTTATACATTATTTTCCCCTTTGTTAGGCATATTAGACACACCTTGAATTTACATAGACTTATACAGAGTTTTTATAAAGTTTTTTGATAAACATTATCTTACTTTATTCTCACCTCTGAGGTAAACAGATGATTTTACAGATATCAGAGCTGATATGAGAATAGTATTTTAATCAGGGCAGTATAGATTATGCTGAGGTAACAAACAATCTCAATCTTGATGGTTTAAAGCAATAAAAGTTTATTTCTCTCTTATGAAAATTCAGCTGCAGTCTTGGCCTGTCCTCCAAGATAGTTGTCCTCCATGTGGTAACTCAGCAGTTTGGCTGGCCTTAATCTTTTGGTTTTGCCATTTCAACATAAGCCCTCCACAGTTGTCAGAGCTTGGTAAGAGAGACTAAAGAATGCACAGGGGCTTTTGACTTCCTCAGCCTAGAAACAAGCCTAGCTGTGTGAAGAGCTGGGAAGTGAGTTTGTGTGTGTGTGTGTGTGTGTGTGTGTGTGTGTGTGTGTGTGTGTATTCCAGATTTGGTGAACAGTAGTAATGCCTGCCATATGAAGTGCGACACCAAAGGTCATACAGCTGGAAAGTGTCCAAGCTCCTGCAGAACTCAGAGTTTCAATTCTACTGTTGGCATTCCTTCTGTATTGCTCAGTGAATTCTTGAAGTGATTGATTATATTTTTACTCTTTCATTGGGACGAATTTGCATTTTACAGAATGTAAAACAAATTCTTATTGATACTGAAAATAATGAGCAATTAAATAAAGTTTTTGCAGTTAGTTTGGTCTGCCTGATTTCCCCATGCTTTCTTATATATTACACACATTATAATGGATGCACATCTGTACCCGTTGCAAAACTGTCCCAGCTCTTGAAAAAGTAATGCTGCTATCAAATTAACAAAATTTATTTACTGTTTAATTGCCTGTTCTTTTTTCTTCTTGCTTTTAACTGGCTTACTTATTCACTGTGTATATATTTTTCTACATCATAGCTTCTGGCTTCTACTTTTTACTTTCTTGTAATTTAGGTCTGCTATGACCCGTCATTCCCTTTACTATGCCTTGTAGTACCTTCATGAATCCTTTTCTCTCCATCACCCTGGCAAACTGCCTCATGTTTGTGTTTGTATATATGTGCCTTTGTTTTCTCCAACATGAGCTTCCTAAAGCAGATATTCTGATTCATTTATCTTGTCTTTGTAGGCTAGGCCACATCATAGGTCACAATCCAATCTAGAGATTGACAGCCCTGGCTTAGCGGTAGGGCCCCAATATGTAAACTAGCTAAAAGCATCACTGCACTGATTGGCCACGCTTCCGCTGAAACCTAGGACTCTGAGGAGTCCGGTTTAAAAACAGTCCTGTTCATGAATTTAGGTTGCTGAATCTCTGAGGAGAGAAAAAAAAACGAAAAGGATGTGATGATGTAGATGGAGATGGGACTGCTGAGCTAAGCTGAAAAAACAAGTTTAGAATGAAACTCAGAAAAGTTAGTGGGCTTTTTTGTGATTTTTTAATTGAAAACTACTAAGAAACTACTAAGAAAAAAATGTGATTAAAGAGTTATTCAGAGTAAAGGGTTGCCAATAGAACTTGCCTGAAAGATTCTTAAAAAGAAGAGAACCAGAAGGAAATACACATCTGAGTGATGGAAGATTGGCAACCTAAGTCAGAAGCTAAAATGTTAACTCTTTTATCAATTAGGAGGTTTTTACCTATAAGTAATAGAATATCCAATTAATAGCAACTAACATAAGGACATAGTTTGTTGTTGTTATTTACTTATCATGAATATGAGCAGGTTCAGGCTTGGTTCAGTGTTTTTGTGAGATTATCAAGAGTTCTGGCTTTTCTATCCTTGTCTCCATAGGATGGCTGCCTCAGCTTTAAGCATTATGTTCTCACACGATGGTGTCTCAAACAGGAAAGAGGGAAGGAGTTCTGAAAAGAGGCCTTCTCTTCCTATGTTCTTATTTTATCAGAGAGAAAAATCTTTCCCAGAAATCCCACTACCAGAGCCATCCCCTTCTATGTCATTTGCCTGAACTGCTTCATCTGCTCAGTCCTAGACAATGACTGGCAAAAGGACAATTATATTTTTGTGATTGGTTTACACCAATTTTTATGATCATTATGTCTCTCTTAGGGGTGGGCCCAGTTGCTCTCTAAACAAAATCGTGGTTCTGTTAAAGCAGAAGAGGGTTTCCTTTTCGATAAAAAGCAGATTCTGCTACTGTGATCAAAACTAAGAGATGGCCTAACTAGAAGAATATGAATGTGCTTGTTAATGCACATAGCTACCAAGTTATTAATTTTTACCACAAAAGGATGAACCAGGAAATACAGTTCACTAAAACAATATATCCAATCTGGTATAATATAAGATCATTGCATTGGGGATCAGAAGACTGGGTAACTAATTTTGTCACCTTGGTCAAAATAAGTTTGATTCATTAGGAAGACAATATAGCTTAGTGTTTAAGAAACCAGGCTTGGGAGTCAAGTTGCTTGTATTCGAATCCTAGCCCTACTATTTACTGTCTCAAATTTAATTTTTTTCCAAGCTCTGCCTCTCTATGTATAAAATGAGGGTACTTATAGGATTATTGTGAGGATTATATCAGGTAATGCTTGTTAAGCTGCTTCCTGGCATATATGCACACTTGGTAAATATTAACTATTAGTAATTGTCTGTATCTAGAGATGCTATTGTAATGTATTTGGGGGGTTTTTACTATAATATATTTTCTAATACCTCCCCCACACCATACTCTGTGTGATATCTGACCTCAGAAACTATAATCAGCAAGAGGCAAGGTCTGACAGGCTAGAGACGGGGTGGCAGCTGGGGAGATTGTAAGAGAAATCTGCTGTAGGGGTTGGTCATAGAGCCAATCAGAGGTGAGGTGGGATGAATCTTAGAGGTGCTGGGTTGTAAATAGGACTTTAAAGTTGGTTGAGAAATAAACCTATGCTGAACTCTTAGAAGTGGAGGTCAGAAGAATTATTAACTCTCACGTCTCAAGCTTTAGGGTCTAAAAGAGAACAGTAGGAAATCCATGTAAAGACAAAGAGGAGAGATGACAAGTGAGCTATGGGCTATGCACTTTCATATGTGACACTTCATAGCTAAGCTATATGACATTTACTTAGGATTTACTTCACCTAGGGCTCTTCATCAAAATATCATCAAATAGGAGACAAAGCCAAGTACAAGAACTAATTGTGCTGAATTAGAGCTGGGTGAGTAAAGGGATCTATCAGAGAAAGCAGCATTACAGTAACCTAAACATAGATGAACATTCATTTGATCTTTTCTTTTTTAACTTTTGTGTGTTAGCAGTGAACATTTTACTGGAGATGAGCAGTGACAGGATACCTTGTTGGGGGAATCTTCTATTAGTGCTGCACTTGGTCAAAGTTGTGATAGTGACAGAGCTTGGTAACTGATAGGCCAATAGAGAGGACCCAAAAATAATTATGAAAAGAAGCTGAAAGAATTCAAAAGCACAGTAGTCTGAGAACTTCGACATGGGATCAATAGCTCCTGAAAACACCATTGCTTTACATCAAAGTTGAATGATCACAACAATCCTGAGAGAGCAAAAGGTAGAATTAGCTCATTTTGTCCTGTATGGTAAGGCAGGGATATCTCTGGCTTTGGATATGGTTCCATTAGAATGCTGAGAATTTGAAAGAAGAAAAACAGAAAGTCGGTTTGGCTTTTGAAAGGATAAACTTCAATTATTTAGAGTGTAAATGAAGGATAACTGCATGTTACAATATGGTAAATTTACATACTCAAAAGATAAAAATGAAATTCCTCAGCACAGGATGCAAGCTGAACATTGGTGGTTTTAATTTGGGTAGGGTATGAGAATTACCTAGGCTCTACCTAAAACATCCTAAATGAGTATCTTAGAGGTCCTGGAGAAGGGTGTGTTGAATATGTTATTCTGAGTACTTTTTTTTTTTGTCCTAAGCCAGAAGGCTATTATCCATATTATGATTTAAAAATTGGCTAGTTCCCCTAGGTTTTACAGTGGCACGTTTCTGGAGATGTTCTTTCAGGCTTCTCTTATCCCAGAGGTGATGATTTGCATATAAAATTGTAGGTATCTGTGTTATACAGAGCAAATGCAAGATATATTGTGAACCCATACATTTCAATTAATTAATTTATTTAACAGATATTAGGCATCTGCTTTATGCCAGTCCCTGTGTGCCTTGGATATAGTGGTGAGCAAGAACAGATCTTTTTCCTGCTCCCATGAAACCAATAGTCTATTAGGGAAGACAAATGGTTACACAAATTACTGTACAAGTACATTGTTGATAATTATTTTAAAGGAGATGTACATGGGTGCTATTGAAGCAAATAATAGGTGTTTGTAACCTAGCTAGGTAGATTAGGGAAGGCTTTCCTAAGGAAGTGATAATGGAGCTGGAGCTGAAAGATGAATAGGCATTAACACAGCAATATTGTGATGGGTGGGGAAGAGTGTAAGACCAATGACAGAGAAAGCATGGCTGTTATAAGGGAATGAGAGAAGGCTTTGTGTCTGGAGTACAGAAAGTAAAGTAGAATGTATAGTGAAGAGCAAGGTGGGGCTAAAGAGAAAGGCCTGAGCTATCCTGTGTTGAACTTTGTAGGCCATGTTACAGAATCATTACTTAATGCTGAGCAGTAGGAAACCACTGTAGGTTTTAGAGGATGGAGGGAAGGTTAGTGGGTGACCAGAGTAGATAGTGGTAGACAGACAGTTACGAAGCTGTTTTAATAATCAAGGCAATTGATGATAGCAGTGGTGAGCACTGTAAGTGAACTGTAGAGATTCTCAGGAAGTAGAATCAATACGACTTTGTAATTGTGGCAGCCATGAAGGTACACTGATCAGACCTCCCTTTAAGAGACCCTGCTGTGGGAAACATAGCTGACTGACAGCCTCCAGCTGCCACAGCTTTGGATCTGTCACAGCATCCATGAGAGGGCCATGATTCCTAGGTCTGTTCCCAGCCAGTTACTGAGTGTGGCCAAATCGGGGCATCCTGACTTACAGAGGACTTCCTCTTCTGATGGACAGCCTTTGCTTGAGGACATCACATTGGCCTGATCAAAACTTTCTTAGAATTGCATTGCATTCTACTGCTCTTCCTACCCAATCATCCTTCTTTTCTACTCTCTTTCACATGTCAGACCTGCATCACCCTCTGTAGGATCGCCTCATCTTCTGCTCCTTCCCTTTATATCCTCAGAGGCCTTTCCCCTAATACATCTCCTGCAATCTGTATTAGGTCGCCAGGGCTGCTATAACAAAGCACCACAAACTGGGTGACTTAAACAATAAAATTTTCTTGCCTTACAGTTTTAGAAGCTAGACGTTCAAAATCAAGGTATTGGCAGGGTTGGTTCCTTCTGAGGGCCATGAGGAAATATTCTGGACTAAATGTTTATGTCCTCCCAAAATTCATATGTGACCATTTGAAGATAGAGCCCCTGAGAAGACAGTAAAAGTTAAATGAGGTTGTAAGGGTAGGGTCCTCATTCCACTAGTTCTGGTGCCCTCATAAAAAAAAAGGAAGCGACACCATAGCTCTCTCTCCCTGCACACATGAAGAAAAGGTCATGTGAGCACACAGTGACATGGCAGCTGCCTACAAGCCAAGAGAAGAAGCCTCAGAATGAAATCTACCTTGCCGGCCTCCAGAAGAGTGATAGATAAATTTCTGTTGTTTAAGCCACCAAATCTATGGTAATTTGTTATGGCAGCCCAAGCAGACTAATATAAGGAAGGTTCTGTTCAGGTTTCTCTCCTTGGCTTGGCCATCTTCATGTTCACCTGGTGTTCTCTTTGTATGTCTGTCTGTCTCTAAATTTCATCTTTTTATGAGAACACCAGTCATGTTGGATTAGGGCCCACTCTAATGACTTCTTTTTAACTTGATTGACTCTGTGAAGACCTTATCTTCAAGTAAGGTCATATTCTGAGGAACTAGGGGTTAGGATTTCTACATATGAATTGAGGGGCAGACACAATTCAATCCGTAACATACTCTTATCTCTTATTGGTATCTGCTTCTTGAACTTGAAATGACAACTGATGGATTGGTTTTTGGAAATAGGGAGTGAAGATGACAGAGATGTCAGATAAAAGAATTTTTACAAGATATTATATATCCAGTTGGGTTGGATTTCTTGACGAAAATCATAGCTAAAATTCTGGCTCATTAATTTTTGTTTGTTATGTTACAATGGCAAAATAATTAGTTTCAAAATCATTCTTGGTCACTAGTTCACTTTTTTTCCCCAAAATAGTCAAGATAAAAAATTCTGTATCAGTAATTGTACATTTATTTATTAAGCTTTACTTTGTTTTATCATTGTGTCTAATCATATAGGGGAGTGTATGTATCTAAAATATACAGTAAATAATATATTCGTCAGTTTAGTTTTAAATATGCTATAGAAGAAATTAAGGAATAATATCACTTGTATTATTTCATACTTAATAGTACCCTAAAGACGTTCAGTTAAAAGAAAACAACAACAAAAAAAGAAAACAGAGAGAATAAAATCAGATAGGTACAGCAAGTTACATTGATCGGTTTTCTCCTTTCCGTAGAGTAGTAAAATGAAATTCAGTTTTATTCTATGTTTATTTTATGTGGCATCATACATTTTTACATAAAATTTTATCAAGCTTACTTAGTAGTTTAGTTTTGTTTTTCTACTGTAGCTTTTACATGTTATTTAAACATATTCTTGCCAACCTGAGTATAATGGATCATTGAGGAATCTGATCTATATTAGACAGCTGTTTGAATAATAGCTTGAATACCTAGAAGGGATCTGATCAAGATCATTTACCTGTACATGCCATATAATGAGTGAATGTAATTCAAAGTAGTAAACCATATAGCTGTTTTATTTTGCCCTCGTAGGCTTCCATATTTCCCTCTCCACATTTATAAAGTCTGTATTTTTTTTGTTCTAAGAGCCAACAAAATTTGTTTTCAGATTGCAATATGCATTTACTATGTCTCATAGAAGAGTGTGCCTATCTATAATTATTTTTGTAATTATCAGTACACATAGACAAGTTTGGGTGTCATAAGCTTAATGAAAAAATTCATTTGTAGGAAAAGAACCGTAGCTGTTTAAATTGCATGAATTTTAAAGCCTCCTTCACTCTTTTGTTTAAAAATAATATACGCTGTATATTAAAAGATAAAAGTAGCCTTTTTACTTAAAATTTCAGTATATTTTATATGTATTATATTTTACACCTAATATTTGTTAATATTTTAAGTAGATGGTTCATTGAATCAGCCCAATAATGTTAAAGCTTTACAAGTGTTTTTGCTGTTTCCTGAGGAAAATCACTGCATATGGATATATGTATATGTTTTATTGTATTTGATGTTTTTATGGCCATATAGCCATCACAAACATGTAGCCATCACTGCCTATATATCTTTGGACTTAGGGAAGACATTTTTAGGGAAATTGCATTTGAAATTTAAATTCAATTTAAAAGTATACAGTTTTTTATTTGACTTATTCTTGTATACATTAGTAACATTTACTAAAATACTAAATTCATTTAAATCAAACTTCATTCCCTCATTTATTTGGTGCCTAACAATGCACTTTCTCTGTATATGAAATAGGTTCTCATTTTTAAAGAGTTTGGATTCATGTTTGGAAGATAGTATTTATATACATGATTAAAGGACAATATATGCTAGAATAAATAAAGCGCTCACACCAATGCAGTCAAACGTTTACACTGTACACAGATAAAGAAAATAGCATTATTAGCCAGACTAGTTTAGCTACTTATTGAAAGATTGGGAATTCATTCAAGATATGATAAAAACCTTGGCAGTAGAAAAGAGGGTTAGCTGAGATACATTCCAAATGTCCTTAAGTTCTATGTTCATATCATTCCATTTTTAAAGACTTTCCAAGGTATCCTGTGACTTCAATGACCAGGCTAACATTTTGACTATTTGATATATATGACCTGGAAGAATCTGGTTTATTTCCAAAAATAATTCACATAGCATTCATTTATATTTTGTTGACTGAAAATGCCAGGATGTTTGGAAAGCCATATGGTTTAGAAAACTGAGCAACAGACTGGCAAAAGGGAATAGGAAAAATTGTAACTCTGAATATCCTCACCTTATGCTACCAAGTGGTTTCACTCACTCTTGTGTATTCACTTTTTTAAATCAAAGGAGTGCATGCAAATGTTTTTAAATCATGTGGTTCAAAAGGACCAATAGTGAACTATAACTACCCTGTACTTTCTATTCCTACTTCCAGAATCAATACTTTTATCATTTCTGTTCTTAGTTTTTCTGTGAATTCTTTCATAAGCCTAAATCATAGGCTAGATCCCGTCCATTGACCTGTTTTTTTTTAAGGCCTATGAGCCAAGAATATTTTTTTACATGTTTAAAGGGTTGTAAAAATCAAAACACACAGACAACACACACAAACATGCACACATACATATATATGCTTGTTAATTTAGCAATCAAAACATATTTAGTTTCTCACTGTATAAAAAGACCAGCTTATATGTCATACTGCTGCCAACCTACTTCATTTTTGCTAGTTCTAATATTAGTATTGACCTTTTTTTTTTTTTAGTTGGAAGATTGGCCCTGAGCTAACATCTCTGCCCATCTTCCTCTATTTTGTATGTGGGATGACACCACAGCATGGTTTGAGGAGTGGTGGATAGGTCCATGCCCAGGATCTTAACCTGTGAACCGTGGGCCACTGACATGGAGAGCAGTAACTTAACCACTATGCCACTGGGATGGCCCCCAGTATTAACTTTTACGTTAGTTACATTTGTGGTTTTAAATAATGTACTTACACTTCTGTTTCCTGTTCCAGTACCTTTGAGTGGGCATATAGATAGCTCTATAGGCAGTGATTAGTGGAAATTATTTTGGTTTTTGTCCTGGCTTAGTAATATTTTCTAAATTTGATCACTGAGACTGGGTACCTTACACCCAGAACCTATCACAATGCCTGATGCTTAGTAAGACTCAAATATTTCTTGAGTGTGTATATTGTATGTAAGTGTGTATAGGACAGTTTGTCTCCCAGGGGTCCCCACTGTCATGTTTACAAAGGTTGTATTGCTGTTTATAGTTGGTGCTGTAGTCATAGTATTCCTTACCACATTTATGTATTTCTTATCTTATTATGTCAAAGTGAATCAGAATTTAAGTTAACTTATTTGTTATTATTTGCTGAAATATGTTTTGTTTTGTTTTTAAGCTCCTATAGATACTTGTGTAAAACATATTCTCCTATGTGTGGAGTTGAGGTTGTTGCATTGGAGGTGACTCAGGCATTGATTGCAGAGTCATTTTGGATTACTGAGGTAGAATATGGTATCACTCAGACTCTCCACAAATATTTAAGGAGCATTTTAATCAATCAGACACTGCTACAAAGTTGTAAAACAATGGTGAACAAACAGGCATGGTTGCAGCCCTCATGGAACATAGTGGGAGAGACAGGCAAATAAACACTCAAATAACCATATACATAAGCAAATAAAAATGCAAATGGAGGTAAACAATTTGAAGGAAAAGAAAAAGTTATTTGAGAGAGAAGCAGAGGGTAGGGTTCTAAATCATGAGACCCTTTCATATATATACAGGTAATAATTAAGCACCCTAAAGTATTTTCATTCCTCTAGAGCAGTGGTTCTCAAACTTTAGTGTGCATCAAACTCACAAGGAATGTTTGTTGAAATGTGGGTTTCTGAACTTCACGTTCAAAGTTTCTTATTCACTAGGTCTGGCTGGGCCACGAGGATTTACGTTTCTAATGAATTCCTAGATGATTATGATTCTCCTGATCCAGGGAACCGCACTTCAAGAACCTCTATCTATGATGGTGATTTTTAGCACATTGGAATCAGTTGTAGAACTTTAACAAAATATTGATGCTTAGGCCCTATCCCTGGAAATTCTGATTTAATTGTGTGGAAATTTGTCCTGAGTATGAGCTTTTTAAAATATCCTAGGTGATTCTGATGTGCACCCAGAATTGTAAGCTACCGAGTGAGAATTTGAGTACATATATACATGCAGTTTCTTAGTAGGGAAGAAAGTACCTAATCATGCACAGTGGTAAGAAGGCATGGAGGAGGTGGGGAAAAGGCTGGAATAGGAGGCTTCAGTAAAAACATGGTACCTGAACTAAGGCTTACAGGTTTGTCTGTCAACACCATAAGCTGACAAAGAGAAGAGAATATGTCAGACAGAAGAAATGGCAATGGTCACAAACACGTAGGAGTAGGTTTTGTTTCATAAATAATCCTAGGTGGTAAATCGGTTGCATTTCTGAAATATAGCCATTCTGATATTGAGTGCCTCCTATGTCAGAAACAAGGGGAGAACTTATTTTCAATTTACAGATAAATGAGGATAATCTATACCACATTCAAATAATTTTTTTAAATTCATTAATGTGTTCTATTTAATAGGATGAGAAGAAGAAACCGAAAGACTAGGAGATACGGAGTTTTGGACACTAACATAGAAAACATGGAATTGACACCTTTAGAACAAGATGATGAGGATGATGATAACACATTGTTTGATGCCAATCATCCTCGAAGGTGAGTGTTAAGCAATTTAATTCCATGAATCAGGAGGCAAGTCCTTGATAAGTAAATTGAAAAAATATAGTAGAATTTCATCAACAGTTTTTATCCTAACCGATTTTATTCAGTTCTGTTTACTGAAGTTCTTTGTGCTATCCAACCAATAGCTCACATTCACATTGCTTTGCTAGAATAGACATAAGTAATAGAATGCCATCCCCGAAACAAATCTTTATTGTAGATCTCTTTGCAGAGCTTTGTCCTTTTAACTGCTGCATACCAGTAATATGTATTAACCGTGTGTGTGTGTGTGTGTGTGTGTGTGTGTGTGTGAGAGAGAGAGAGAGAGAGAGAGAGACAAATATTAGTAAACTTGATTTTCTTTTTGCATTCTGAAGATATTTTGATTTTAGTCTGGGTTATTCTAGTTGTAAACAGTGCTTTTCAGCAATATTGTGGGACTAATGATCTATGTTCTAATAGTGTAACTATAATGTGTACTCTCAGATCTATTCTCACTGAGTGTTAAGGCCTTTTTCACTTTTATAATTGTTATATAAATATTTATATTATTAAATATTAATAAATAAAATATATAAATAAAATATAAAAGTATCAGTTTTTATATAATTATTATTTTTTGAAAAGCTTTTATAGTATTTAAAAATTATAGTATTTTAAAATTCTAAATGCATATGAAGCACCTCTTCTGTACATATGCAGCAGAGAAGACAAAAAAGGAAGTTATTAACTTAGGAAGTCAGGGTTGTTTCCAAAGAGGAACTGAGTTTGAGCCCCAGTTAATCTATTTCAAGTGTGCATGACTAAAGACAAAGGTGTTATAGGCAGAAGCAGCTACCCAAAGTTTAGTAGTTGTAAAGATGATAGTTTGTTCAGGGAATGCAAGCAGCAGAAAATGTCTAGAGTGCAGCCTGTTGTGTGTACACATGTATTTATATGTGCAAGTTTGAGAGGATCAGCTGTGGCAGGACACAGGGATGTGCAAGTTTTTTTGAGGGAAATACCGAGTTTTGTAATCCGTTAAGAAATTTGTTATTACCCTTGTTGTTGTTGGAGAACTGTTGATGCCATTTATCTAGAGTGTATGTAATTAAATGATCAGATTTGTGTTGTAGAATGATCCCTCTTGCAATAGTGGGGAAGGTGGCCCAGGAGAGATGAAGAGGGACAGAACTAGGTAAGGTAGGAGGGGGATAAAGAAAGGGACAGTTTCCATGATATATAATTACCTGTAGCTATTTTTTATTCTATATCCTCCCTCATCACAGACCTTTCTTCAATATGCATCCCTCTCTTATGCCCCATTTTTCATGAATTTTGCATTCCATTAGGGAACTAGACATTCATCAGAGTTATATAAACAGAGAAAGATTAAGTATTGGGTTGTGAGAACTTATAGTGGGGACATAAAACACTTAACCAAAAATTAATGGTCCAGAAAAGCCTCTCAGAAGTGATATGTAAATTGAGACCTGAAAAATGGGTAGAAATTAGCAAAATGAAAGGTAGATATAGGGGGCGGGGGTTGGAGAGAGAACAGCAGGCACAAAGTACCAGAGGAAAAAGAGAGTATAGAGTATTCAAGGAACTGAAAAAATTTAAAAGATGCTATATTAATATGCATGAGAATAAATGAATGAGTGAATGAATGATTTTTGAGCTTTGAATGCAAAAGAGTGATGGGTAAGGCAGAACAAAGAATCAGAAAGCAGATCATGATCCAAATTAATCAGTTAGAAATTATTCTATGTTATGAAAAGCCACTTGGAAAAATTTAAGACAGGGAATGTAATCGAAGTTGTGTTTTTAAGACTACTCTGCATGGATTGGAGAAGAGTAAGATAAGGAGTAAGATGATCCAGAAGACCAGCTTCTGATGGTGCAAGTATGTGGGGTAGCCTGTACTAAAGTGATAGCAAGAGAAGTAGAGAGGAATAAATTATTTAAGAGGCTTTGAAAGGTATCACATGAACAAGATTTAAGCATTGTGTTTGGAGAGTAAAGGCAGGAGAAATGGTAGTAATAATGGAGAAGTACATTTCGGGGGTAATGATAATTATCAATGGTAATTGATAATGAAATCATCTTGAGTTTTTAGTAGTACGACTTAACAAAAAAACTTTAATATAGATATGTCTAGTAAGGAGAACAGCAAATTGTTAACTATGCTTACCTATTCATTCATTCATCTAACAAATGAATGATGTAGCAGCTATTTATATAGCAACTCTTTAGTGCCAGGCACTGATCTAGATGCTTGGGACACGTTAGAGCAACAAAACAGAAAAGAAAAAAAGAAATCCTGACTTTGTGAAACTTAGCTTCTAGTGGAGAAAAGGTAAGATTAGGAGGTTGACAGCCATTTTCATTTTCAATTTTCTTTCTATGTCCTTCTAAGTTGTTTGATTGTGTGTGTGTGTGTGTGTGTGTGTGTGTGTGTGTGTGTGAGGAGGATTAGCCCTGAGCTAACATCTGTTGCCAATCCTCCTCTTTTTGCTGAGGAAGATTGGCCCTGGGCTAACATCCGTGCTCATCTTTCTCTACTTTATATGGGATGCTGCCACAGCATGGCTTGACCAGCAGTGTTTCGGTCCACACCCGGGATCCAAACCTGTGAATCCTGGGCCGCCGAAGCAGAGTGCATGAACTTAACCACTATGCCACCAGGTCGGCCCCCTTGTTTGATTTTTTTTTTATCAAAGAGCACATGTTCTTGCATTACTTAAAAAAAAACACTTTTGGGGGGAAATAATTTCAAATCTTCAGAGAAGTTACAAGAATAAAAATAGTACGAAGAATATCCTATAATTTTTTTATCTAGATTCATCTATTCTTAACATTTACTTCTCCTGAGTGCTCTCTTTCTCATAATATAGAGACAGAAGAATGCACCTCCCTCATTTTATATTTATCTGATGTTCTGATGTTTCCTTATGATTAGATTCAGGTTATGCGTTCTTAGCTAAAATATACATAGGTCATTCTGTCTCCTTCTCGGGATATCATATCTGGAGACACATGATGTCCACTTATCCTTCATTAGCAGTGGTAATTTTGATGCACCTGTTCAAGGTTTTGCCAATTTCTCCAGTATGTTACTGTTAATTTCCCCCTAGGTCTGGCATTCATTCATCATGATTCTTGCCTGATGTAATCTTCAGTAGGGTAGTTGCAAAATAATGATCTTCCAACTTCAACATTTCCTCCATATTTACCAATCAGCATTGACATTGTACTGTAAGCAAGAGCCTTCCCTCATTCATTATGAATTTATCTATTGACACTATGGAATCATGACTTTCTCTTTTTTTTTCAAAGGTTTATAATTCATTGCTATACTTGCCAGTGAGAGCCTCTTCAGGCTGGCTCTGTACCCTTGTGACTTAGTCCCATTTTTTTCTAAGTACTTCCTTACATTCTGGCCTCACAAGATGTTCCATGCTCATTTTGTATCTACCCTGCTCTAGCCATGGAATCAGCCATTTATACAAGGAACCTTCAATCCTTTGGTTGGGCACTAAATGAGCTCTTTGCTAATGGGGTCTCCTTGCTTCTTGGCCCTTTCAGCAGACAAGTCTATGAAATGTATGCATGCGCACGTACTCACACACACTCCTATATAAATTCATGTTCACGTATATATGCATACTTTAGATATTATTACTTCATACCTTCCATTCTGCCATTCCAGTCTATCCCCACTGGGTTCTTTCTTGCCTTCTTCCTTTTCCATAATTGCATTCTCCTTATTCTGTCATGAGAATGACTCTCAACAGCATTCTGACTCCCAATAACATCAACACATTTACTCATTTGGTCAATCCTATAATAAAACTAATACAGTTTCAGAATTGCTATGCCTATAAAACTAAGATAAACCTACTAAGAAGAGTATCGGATTTGTTTTCAGTTTTCTCCTCACAGCCCCATCCTGCCCAAGACTAAGAGTATGTAGTCAGATACCTTAAGTGATTTGGCTTAGTTCTTGTTTTCCTCCCCTCTTCAGTGTGGTTATAGGAGTCATTTGGAATATAATTTAAGTCATTTGAGTTTGCTTTCTTTTTTAGATTTCTCCTCCCCTTCTCATTTTTACTGCTTTGTTTAAATATGAAAAACACTAACATCCTTCTAAAAGTAAAAACTATAAAATATTTTTTTAGATATATACACACATACACTCAGAAAAGTATCATTCTCACTTGTATCCCTTCCACTCCATTCTCCCCACCCCACCCCTTGTTAATAATCAATTTCATTATTTTTTGGTTTATCTTCCCTGTGGTTCTTTTGATAAAAGTTGGCAAAAATATGTATTTCTTACGTTTCTCTTTTTTCTTACACAAGAGGTAAGCATAGAGTATATGCTCTTTTATACTTTTTTTGTTGCACTTAGTAATATCTCTTATAAGTCATGATATAAGTTCATAGAGATATTTCTCATTTTTTACAGCTGTGTAGTACTCCATGGTATGCAGATACCATGGTTTATTCAATTAATTGCCTGTGTTTTGATGTTTAGATAGTTTTCAATTATTTTGCAATTAAAAATTATACTACAATGAATAACCTTGTGTATATGTATTTTTGTATTGTTGCAGGTGTATTTTCAGGGTAAATTTCTACTAGTGGGATTATGGGTCAAAGGCTGGAAAGTCACTTGTAACCATGAGAACTGGAGATGCCAGTGGACACAGTACATTGAGTGGATTCAGTGTTTCATTAAAAGAAATGATAGACTGCCTGCCATGTGTCCTCAGGCACACTACTAAGCCCTGGGCATACAGTGGTGAACAAAATTGGACAAAATGCCCAGCCTCATGTAGTTAACAATTTAGTAGATACACATAGGCCAGAAATAGAGAACCAAGAAATCTTAGCTAGACTTGAGAGTCCCCATTATTGTTTTTGACCTTGCCAAAATCAGGGTGACATTCTTCTCTAGGCTAGACCCAATTTTGCCCCTTTAAAATGAACAAGGTGCAAGGCTGGCCCTGTGGCATAGCGGTTAAGTTCACGTGCTCCGCTTCTGCCACCTGGGGTTTCACAGGTTCGGATCCCGGGCGCAGACAGATGCACCACTTGTCAAGCCATGCTTTGGCAGTGTCCCATATAAAGAAGAGGAAGATGGTCATGGATGTTAGCCCAAGGCTGGTCTTTCTCAGCAAAAAAGAGGAGGATTGGCAACAGATGTTAGCTCAGGGCTAATCTTCCTCACAAATAAATAAATAAATAAAATGAACAAGATGGATATTTCAGTACACCAAGAAGCAAGACCAAACAGTTTTTCTACTCTCTTTTTATGTTTTTCTTCAAACAAAATTAAACATCATTTAAATAACACCTACACTGATTCTTGACCACTGCTGTGATTTTTTTCAAAGTCTATGCAGACATGGACCCCTTTTTCTGTCTCTCACTTTGGGGAAGGTGGACACATTTCTTTTCTACTAGTGGACAGCAGTTTCAGAGAGGTGTGTTTATGTTGCTATTACCTTCTGTAGATTAGAGATTATTTTCTGTGATGAGATATACAGTCCACAAACTCTGTTACTCCATTTGAAGCTGATTCAATGGGCAGGACTCTTTCTGATCTTCTAATGTTGGTGTTAGAGATTAAACATGCATTATGCCATCAATTTATTCAACATTTCAAATTCATCTTGTGAAAAAGATGTTTATGAATCTTATTGTGAGTCATTTTAATAACAGCTGATAATCATATTTGATGCCATTTATTTCTCCCAATAAAGGGGAAAGATCAATACTGTATAGAGAGTATAAGTCTTTTTAGGCCCTGAAAGAGCACTTTCACCAAGAGCTTCCCAGGACAGCCATATAAATAGTAGAAGAAACCAAGCGAATTGAGGATAGTGGTAGAGAGATAAGTTCAGGGGGTCCTATTACTGAGCCCAGGTCGGGGAGCCTGGACAGAGTGGAATACCAGAGCTACAATAGGAGTGATTGTAATAGTCACTTGTTAGTAAATACCTACTCTTAGTGTAGGATACACCTGACACTGTGCTAGGTTCCTTGTACTATGAAATCGTCAAGACAGTCTTGCAAAGTAGTTCCTATTGCTCTTATTATTTTTTTATAAGAGGGTTTTTGTTTTGTTTTGTTTTGCAGAGAAAGATTTGCCCAGAGCTAACACCTGTTGCCAATCTTCCTCTTGGTTTTTGTTTCTCCCCAAAGCCCAGTCCATCATTGTATATCCTAGTTGTAAGTCCTTCTAGTTCTTCTTTGTGAGCCACCGCCACAGTATGGCAACTGACAGACAGGTGCTGTGGTTCTGTGACTACCAGGAAGTGAACCCAGGCCTCCAAAGCAGTGAGAGCGCTGAATTTGAACCACTAGTCCATCAGGGCTGGCCAACTACTGCTCTTATTTTAAAGATAGGAAAACTGAGGCTAAGAGAGTTAAGTAATTTAGACTTCTCTTCCTGCTGCAATCTCATTCTACTTTTTAAAATATGTATTTGATTTGTACCTATAAAGAAAATAATTCTAAATTCTGTTCATTCTGTCTTCTATAAGCAGCACTTGCTATTACTCTTTATTTTTCAAATGAGGACCCTAAAAATGAAGAATATAAATATTATGATTTGCCTGCCTTGCCAACTGCAATTTAGAATAATATTAGTCTACAGTATAACTGCTGGCAATTCTTGTTGGATCATCTCTTACTGATTCTGCCTTCATTGTTTAAATGCTTTCTAAAATTAGTTCCTCTTCATCTTCCAAATTCTATCCACAAAATAACAGGAAGCAAGTCATTTCCAGAGAGGTAAACGAATTTCCTTGCTTACGATTCTTTCTTTTTTTTTTTTTTTGTGAGGAAGACCAGCCCTGAGCTAACATCCGTTGCCAATCCTCCTCTTTTTTGCTGAGGAAGACTGGCCCTGGGCTAACATCCGTGCCCATCTTCCTCCACTTTACATGGGACGCCACCACGGGCATGGCTGACAAGCAGTGCATTGGGCTCCCAGGATCTGAACCCGCAAACCCCAGGCTGCCAAAGCGCGACCTAAACTGCTGCGCCACTGGGTGGGCCCTATCCTTGCTTACAATTCTATCACAGTATGAAACTACTCTTTGGTAGTCAGCTCTTTCTGAGAGGGGTATTTTTATCATGGCTTTTAATACATCAAAATTTTAATAATTGTTGTTGGTAGTTGGGATTTGAGGTAATTATTTTCACTGTTTCTTTGTATTAGATTGAACTCTTTGAATCTGCCAATGTATGGTTTAATCTTAATTTCCTAAAGGAAATTTATTATTTCATATAACAGATGTCACAGCTAGGACCGACTCCAGGCATGGTCCATCAGGGCCCTGGCTCCTATTCTCCATGATCCCTGTGGTTCTGCCCGTCTTCATGCGTTGGCTTCATTTTTAGGCTGATAATAGGATGGTGACAGCAGTTCCTATAATCACATCCAGAATGGTAACTGTCAGTGGAAGTTAGGGACTAGCTCTCTTGTGTGTCTTTCTTAGGATTCAGAAAAGTTTCCTCGGAAACTCGTAACAGAATTGTTTTTGTTTTTATTTTCCATATCATTGGTCATGTAATCAATCCTAAACTAAACCCTGGAAAGAAAAATGGAAGTACCATGATTAGCTCAGAATTATACTCCATTTGGGGTCGAATGGATATTGAGGACTTAACCACTCTTACCACTATATCTAGTAAGTTAAGCATTGAGGTTAATACAGTCAAATTGGCAAATTTTGTAAATATGTGGGTAAAAATAACTTGAGCAGCTTGGTTAATATAACTTCCCTGAATTTGCTATTGATATCCTAATTTTGTATATTAGAGGTAATTTTTTGTTTAATTACTGAAACATTTTGCACAAAAGCACAAAACATGTTTGCACAAAAACATTTTGCATTTAATTCTTTGTTGTGTAGGATGTTTCAGTCCTTTCACATAGGAAAACTAATGGGGAATCAGAGATAGCATATACTGACTAAAAATTATCTTCATTTTTCTCAAAGAAAAATATTGGAAACAAATACTCGTAACTAGTCTCAAAGATGCAGTTTAAAACAGTGCTTTACAACACAAAACAAGTGGGAGAAATACTTTCTTGCTATCCTGTTTGATTTCTACTGAACAGTAAAATTATTATTATTGTATACTGATGTACACTACAGGACATTTTGACAATCTTGGTAGCAGCTTTTAAAAGCTAGTACTTCTATCACTTCAAGGCTATTCTAGTAATTTTTGCCAAGTATGTAATTTAAAAAACCCTAAATTTGCTTTTTAGTTACTTCTGTTCTGCTTCATTAAATTTCATGTATTGTATGTGTTCATTACATTTGTGCTTAATGTTACTTGGCCGCAAAATATTTTCCGGTTATTAGCATCAGGATATCAGAATCAGAAAGCAGATTTGATATGTGTTTGACTAGAAACCCTCATTAAGAAGATCTTATTCAAACAGTTATCAATTTGAAAATAGTTCTAATTTCTAAAACACTACTTTCAATGTAGAGCATAACATATTATCAGAATAAACACTAAAATTATTCAAAGTAAATAGAATATAGGAATGTGTCAAAGCACTAATGTTTATTTTAGATAGAAATTGGTGTTTTAGGATGTCCAGCGGTGTGTTCCTAATAAGATGGTCTGTACTTTATCCACTTAAAGGGAATTGTACTGTCTTTGTCATTACTTAAACAGGTAATAAAAGAGAACCTTCATGTAGAGTGGTTTTTCTGTATGCTTTACTTTTCTGGGGACATTGAGCCTTAGAAGAAAATATGCCTTCCTCCATTAATAAGTAGACATCACAGTGTGCTTATTAGTTAAGAATGTGAATCATTTGTATATTATTTTGACAAGTGTAACATCAAATTCTGTTTGGTAATGCTATTTTCTCATGTCAGTGCACAGTCTAGAGTTGTCCTGTCTAATTTGAGAGCCACTAGCTATAGGTGGTTCTTGAACATTTGAAATGTGACTCATGTGACCGAGGAAATGAATTCTTAATTTTATTTAATTTTAACTAATTGAAAGTTTAATTTAAATTTCCAAATGTGGCTAGTGACTATTCTGTTAGACAACACAGATCTAGAGCAAAAGTGTTTGATTGGTCTCATTTAAACTAATTCTATTAAACAAAAACTCTTATAGAACAGTTGAATAACAAGTTTCTGTTCATATAGCATTTGATCCATTTAATAAGTAGCTTACTGCTTTGGTACAGGATTTGTATTCCACTGTGATTATTTGGGTTTGCAGACTCTAAGGTATATAGTGGGTTAGGTAGACATGGGAGGTGAAGCATAACCAGCCATTAGGCTGATTTATGTGAATGGGGTTGAAGACAGTGCAGGGAAAAGGATCTCAAATTTTTGGACAGGAAAAGTCCTAAACACAATTATTAAGGGATTAACCTTTCCCAGCACTCTCAGATAGTGTTTATTCTCTAAAATCCACAGACATTATATCTTCTTTAAAAGGACCTAGGAGAAAAAAAGTTTCAGGAATATAATATTTGCAGATTTATTTAAATGAACAAAGAGTAATAATACTCTTGACTGCACTAGGACAGTTTTTCCATTCAAACTTGATTTGGATTTATAGCCATTTTGATAGTTTAAGATTTTCTGAGTTAGTTTTTAAGTTGTTCTTGAAAATAACATCTATTTTTTTTTTATTATTTTATCTTTGTATAATGCGTAGACACAGTATTCTTGTCGCTTGAGAAATCCTCTCAGGTTACCATAAAATGTATTAATACTACATACTTCCTTTATCTCATAGAAAATTATAACTTTTTTAATTGTAGTAATTATGTTTAACGTAAGATCTACCATCTTAAATTTTTAGGTGCAGTATACAGTGATGTTAACCATAGGCACAAAGTTGTACAACAGATCTTGAGAACTTACTCATCTTTCATAACTGACACTTTATACCCATTGAATAGCAATTCCCCATTTTCCTCTCCCCTCAGCCTCTGGCAACCACCATTCTACTCTCTGCTTCTGTAAGTCTGACTATTTTTTACTACAAGTGGTAGAGAACCTAGAATTACAGAGACTCAGAAGTTTTTCTCACGTCATAAAAAAGTCTGCAGTAGTTGGCTCCTGGTATTGATTCAATGACTGGTTGTTTGATGATGGGGTCTACATTTATGCAGTTTTCTTGAACCTTTCCTCTTGCTTTTCTTATCCTGGTTATATGGCTGCTGTAGTTTCAGCCATTACATCTGTGTTCCAGGCAACAAGAGAGTGGAGGCAAGAACATACTACGTCTGTCTCTTTATCAGAAAATCAAAATTTCTCAGAACTGCCTACTTCCTCCCAACAGATTTACCCTCTTCACTCACACACACAGAAAAATCAATATTTGTATTAGCAAACAAAAAGAGAATAAAAGTTGAATAGACAGCTTATAATATGTCACCTTGACTATTCAAAATATTTTCTGAAGGTTAAATCTGGCTACTGGCAAGAGAAAATGTTTGGGGTGGGGGGGGTCACTGAATGAAGGCATGAATTCTGAGGAATTATTGTTCATGAGTAGCAGTTTTGCAGAGAAGTGAGAGGTATCCAGGACAATAGGATTGTAGGATAGAGCATAGAGCATGCCAAAAGTATGCTGCTGCTGCTATTTGTTTTTAGGAGTAGGACTCTTGTCATAACCAGAGTAGTTTCTTTTTTAGTACAGTGGGAATTCTGTAAATGGTAGAACAATAGAGCATTTGACATCTGATTTAATCTTTAGATTCCAGTGACTAAACCCTCATGTATGAGGAGTATTGTGGTAAAATAAGTAGCACCAGAATCTGATTATGTAGACTCAAGTGCTTCTTGAGCTTCTGTCAGTGATACCTGAATGACCTTACTTCACTCCATTGTATCTTGACTATTCCTCCTTACCAAGTCACTCAACAAATAATGTGGTTGCACTGCATCTCCAAACCCTTTCCCAGTTTTTGGGCTCTGTAGGTTATAGTTTCATCATGAAGATTTCCATAAAATGACATCCTTAATCTTCTCTTGGAAACTGTTTTATCCCCTTATTTTAAAAAAGAACTTTAGAGCATCTGGTAAATAACTGACCAAGATGGTGCTAGACTTCAGGCTTCCTTTCTAGGCCAAGTTTTTTTATCCTCTGAATGATTTCCATGCTTTATTTGTGATTCTATAATAAGAGAGCAGGGGATTATGTTTATTATTTTTCATCTTTTTTTTTTTTCTTGTCATCACCATTCTTCCCAGTATCAAACAATTTTCCTGGCAGATAATAAAAACTCAATATATATTTGGTGATTAAATGAATGACTGTCATTTTTTAAAAATGTAATTAGCTATTAAACTTAGTAGAACACACAGCCCAATATGTTGCATACCCTATTTTAAATACTTTGGAATCCACCAAGGCATTAAATGTTGTGGTTACCTGTGTCTGTTTTCATGTGAGACTATACATTTAAAATAGATTTGTTTGTACTGGTTCTACATGTCACTACCATAGAATGTGGTTGAACAAGGATGTAACATTCTTAATTTTTTTTAGATCTTAAATTCTAACGATGAAGAACTTGAACTTGTCAATTTCAGTAGTTATTTCCAGCTTAAACATTGTGAATTCAAGATTTAAACATCATTCAGTAAAGATTCTCCACACTCCTTTCCCCCAACCCTTCACTCCAAGTTGATCTAAGTTCTGTGAATATTTACACCATTATTCATTTACTCTAAGACACTATTAATTTTAAGCTGTAACACTAAGAAAGAAAAAAAAACAGTCAATTTAATTATGAAATAATGAATTTTTATATAACACAAGAATCATGCACACCAGCCTGTCAGTACTTTACATTTTTCATCCCTTCTAAAGAAGAGTTTGGCAATTTCTTCTACCTTCAAATGCATTTCTTGGTGTGTAATACTTTCTCAGAACAGAAATTAGCAAAGTTTCATGTACCTGGGTCATCTTCCCATTTTAAAAGACATGGCAGTTTCTTTGCAAAAATGTGGAACACCACCATTATTCCAGTGATAAACATTTGTTTCACTGATACCAAATTATAACCTACTATACTCTTTCATCTCTTTGTACATATACAATAACTTTTGCTTCAGTGATAATGCATGATATTATCTTTTTGAAGGCATTTTAAACATCATTAAACTCATTCTTTATAATACCAACCATGCATATAAGTCGGTTGAAGTGACAACACAACAATATAAAGAGCTTTGACCAACTTTGTGCACATATCGACAAAGGCAACTATGTAAGAACTACCACTTGTCTGACAGCAATTCTAAGATGCCTGCCGTCAATTGGAAGATGCATCCTAAGTTCAGAGATGTTAAGATATGAAAAATCTGTGTTTTAGAAACTATGAGATATAGTCCTATCCGTAGGGGTACACTTGCAGTCTTGCTTGAGTTTGGGGCTTTAGCCTCTATCTTTGCCACTTCTGCCCAAAGAGCCTCTTGTTAAACAGGTCCACATAGATTATACTGTGTGCTCCTGGTTCTGTCTCCAAGCTTCTTTGAGTCTGCCAGTCTACCTTCTACAGCTTCTATATCACCTCTCCAGGTAGTAGGAACTCTTAATTATTTTCCCCATGCCATGCTAAGGCTGTGTGATCTCTGAGAAACTGAGTTAGGGATAAACACATAAGAGATTTCACTGAGAAGGTGATACTTGCATTGTAGTTATTTTTAAAAATATTTAAAATATTCAAATAAGAACCTTATGAAAGGGGAGAAAGTTGCATTTCAGGCAGAGCTGAAAGCGTGAGCCAAGGGATGGCCTTGTATGAGAGTATGTGCATGTTGTGAGCCTCTGTAGAACATAGGTTATGTATTAGGGTCATGAAAAGTCAGTCAGATTTGGGACCAAACCTAGAAGAGCATATTAAAAAGACAACATATTAAAGATTTAGATTTTATTATTTGTGAAAATAGTCATAAATCATCAACTGCTATTGAGTGAAGGAGTGATAGCATGACATTTATGTTCTAGGAAAATGATTCTGGTGACCTTGTGAAAGGTGAATTACAGTTGGGAAGAAACTAAGGTCCAATGGTTTGAAGCTATTTCAGTTCAGTTGAGAGGTGTCAAACCAGAAGCAAAGGCTAGTTAGGAGGGGAAGGAAATGAAAAAACTGACAACATAATAATGCTCAGCAGAATGCAGAGCATGAGAAGTAGTCAGAGAGGACCTGAGTGCTTCCACTGGAATGATGACTAGGTAGATGGCATTATCGTTATTTGAGTTAAAACGATACAGAGGAAGACCAGGTTTAAGGCTGGAAGATAATGGGTTTGATTCTTGACAGGTTAAAAATATTTCCTATGGGGCATATAGACAAAGAACATCTTCAGTATTGTTTGGTCTGTAGTTTAGTCATGCCAGGGAGAGATTAGGGAATGGTGGTTCCACACAGCACATAGTAGGTGTTAGACAGGATGACAACATCTAGGTGGAATTCTAAAGAAATCCCAACTCAAGGAATGCAATACTTTAAGTAGGAGAGCAAGTTGTACAGTCTGGAAAAATATAAATTGAAGAAAATGTTTGACATACATAATATAATATATCATAATAGACAGGTATGCATATTCACATATGTTTTGAGGTTGATTATGAATCTCAAAGTGCATTTCTGAAATGGTACATTAAGAGATTCTTCAAGTACCAGGTACTTCTCAATCACAAAACATAATACCATTGCTAAATGTTCCTTAGATTTTCATACGGGGTCCAAGTTCAAAAGGCTATTTAATGATAGAGTTGGAATTAGGTACCTGTTATTTTGTGTTCTTACTCTACTAAATGAAACTGCGATTTTGATTTCACTGATTGATTTTTTTCATAATCCACAAATTCATTTATCAAAATGATCAAAAGTTTCAAGCATGCAAAGAACAAGGGTTGTGTAAAATGAAGACTGTTGCATTGTTTTTTAGTAATCTTCAATATCTTTTTTAAAAAGCTTCAATTTACCCTTAAATTAAAATATATTAGAATCTCATTATCTTATAATAATCTAATAATCATTTTGAGATCTATTACAGATTGCTTACTACACATTTGGATAAAAAATAAGTTGGAAGAGAGTGTTACTCATTCTCATACATATCTCCAATGAAGTTCTAAAGCGAGATTATTAAGTTAGTAAAATCGGCACACCTTTGGCTATTTTTTTTGTTTGACCAAATGCTTTTGGTTGTAGTGACTCTTATCAGCAGAAGTTTTTTGGAAGCTGTGGTTTGGATTAAGTAACAGTAAAGCCTGATATATGATTAGAATTAAGGTCTATAAAAATGTGTGTGATGAAAATATAACTTCATATTACCATAAACTAGTCAGTAAGGTAAGAAAATGGGCAAACTTGCCCCATTATATATGTTTATAGGAAACCTTATCTTCTGTATGGGTAAACTTTGTAACTGTATTATAAATATTAAAAGCCTCATAGAGTATACTCCAGGCCTGCAAATTCAATTAATCCTCATTTCTGAAGGTATAGAAATATCAGTTAAGAATTGTATTTACAGAAACTATAGAAACAAATAACTATATTGTATACTTAAGTCAATTAAAATCATTTATGAATATTATATGAGGCTATATTTTAGTGTGGCTATGAAATAGACTTTAATTGCCCACACTAGTTATATATAAAATTGCTTTGAACAAATTATAATTCAAAAGATAGTATCTGATATAATTAATACAGACAAAGTAACCATGTGTTTTATCGGTGCCATTCATTATAATGCCCTTAGGTTAAATACTTTTCATCATCTTCCGCCACTCCAAATCTTTGGGAATATTTTAAAATGTGTTTAAACTTGTTCCAGGATAAGCATTTATAGTATTTATTTTTCTTGCAGATAAGAATGTGCCTTTTGATGAGAGGACTTCATCTTTCTATAATGAAGAGCAGAATTTCTATGTTTAAGGAATAAGAAGCCACTTTATCAATGGGGGGGTATTTAAGTTACATATACTATGACAACCTTTAATTTGTTGTTGCAATAAATACTGTATCATTTTGTTATGTCTTTGTATGTGTAGAAGTGCTCTTAATGGGCTCAGAGTTGTTGGGAGTAAACTGTACTATAATAGAAATCTGTTTGAAAATTATTTTAAAGCAAGGTCTTTTCTGATCAGTTTTTGCTTCTTGCTTACCATATTATTGTAAACTGTTTTATCCACTAATCAGTTGATGGGTTTTTTTGCTGGAACTGTAAATCCCAACAACTAACTGGTGTGTAAAAATAATTTAAAAATTTCTTTATAAAAGATGTGTTTCCCATTTTTGTGGGGAAAGGAAGCCAAATTTATTACTTTGTGTTTAGGTTTTTAAAATATTAATAAATGTCTGAGTTGTGTGCAAAACAATAAATATGATTAGAATTCTTTTAAAATGGTACAGACAGAATATGTTTACAAAATAAACCCAAAGACTGTAGAATTGTATATTAAATATGTATTTTATATGATTTCTAGAAAAATCTGTCAAAAAAGGGTTATTGTATTTTAGCAACTTCTTTACTAAATTAAGATATCTACTTTGATTGGATATTTCAGAAACAGTGAATTTCAAAGCCATTTTATTTATTTACAGGATTGTGAGAAAGAGAAATAATGGCAAAAATGTACCTGTCATATTATGGTGTAAGAGAGTAAGAAATTAAAGTAACTGCACAGACTTTGGAGTCAGACAGATCTGGATTCAGAGACTGACTTCATTATCTCTGAACAAAGTATTTAATCCCATTGAACTTCAGTTTTTCATATTCTAAAAATTAGAGAAGAACCTATAAGAAAAGCATGAGTCACAAATTCAGTTGTTTACAGGGGCCAGGTAGGTAAGTTAAATGTGTGTGTGTCAGTAGGATAGGCTAGGTCATATAGTACTAACAGATGGTCCTCAAATCACAGTGGGTTACAGCAAAGATTTATTTCTCACTCATGCTATCCATTTGTTATGGACTGTGATTCTGCTCTTCGTTGTCTTTTCTCCAGGGCCAAGGCTGATGGAGAAATCTCTGCTTGGAATATTGCCTCATAGCTAAATGTCTAGACATGGTGAACTGCATGCTAGTTCATAAGCTCTGCCCTAAAGTGATATATTTCATTTCCATTTCCATTTTGTTGGCCAAAACAAATCCTAAGGCCATTCCAGGGTTCAACAAGGCCAGGATAGGTAATCCTTTAGCAGTGAGGTAAGTTGGAGTATTTGGCCACCCAAAATGCCAATTTAATTTTACCTGTATGCTAACTGGCTGACCACAGTGAGTCAAGTCCCCCTGATGCCAGTGTATTTGTGTATATTGTTTAAACAGGGACTAAAATGAAAATACATTTCTTCTTCTGATGGGATTAGTCTCTGTTCAGCTTCCACTGATAGTTACCATGAGGAAATACTTGCCCATCGTTGCTAATTCTTTTTTTTTTTTTTGAGGAATATTGGCCATGAGCTAATATCTGTTGCCAGTCTTCTTCCTTTTTTCTCCCCAAAGCCCCAGTAGATAGTTATATGTCATAGTTATACATCCTTCTAGTTGCTCTATGTGAGATTCTGCCTCAGCATCACTTGATGAGTGGTGCATAGGTCCGCACCCAGGATCCAAACTGGTGAACTCTGGGCCGCCAAAGTGGAGTGCACGAACTTATCTGCTATGCCACCAGGCCAGCCCCTGCCATCATTGCTAATTCTTTTAGTTTTAATTTCCAAGAGAAGCCAAGACTCCAGATTTCGTATATGAAATTTCCTCATTTTAAAATGTTATTAAAACTGAACACATTTTTGGATTAAATTTAGCCTCATATCTACCATTTTGTGATATTTGAAAATCATATACTACAGTATCTTAGAAATAGTGATAATTCATTTAATAACTCCTGCTATTTATCAGCTAACTTTTGCATTAAAACTAAATGGAAGTAAGAATCAAATCTGCCAGAGAATAAGAATTCTAATTATTAAGATAACTTAAAGTAATGATAATTTTAATAAATGATCTCCAAATTGTTTTTAAAGGGGATGTTACCAAAATGTTTTAAGCAGTGGCAGCAACTTTATTAGAAACATACAGTTTCTCCAGGTGACTACTTTAAGAAGAATACCCTTCAACTGAATATGGAAATTCTGGCTTGTTTGTTAAAAATGCTCATATTTTATGACTTTCATATAGTCATTCCTGAACTGCAAATCTACTGTTATAATTATCATAATAAGCCACACTTTGATTAAAGTGCTATATAGTACACCATATTTTAGCTTCATTAGATAATGTAATAAGCATGCTGATGAAATGGTTATACTTTTCACCTACAAAACTATATGTGCATTATCAAATAGCTGGTGATATCTTAGATGTCGTGAAAGCATGTTACTCTTCTTTCCCGTTTTGTCCTTCCTTTTGGCTGTTTTAATGGTAAGAGCCTCACCTAAGAATTAGAGATCCATGGAGACTAGTGAATTGTGTTTATAGCTCAGGAGGAGAGTAAATGGAGAGAAAGGATTGGAGAATTTATAGATGTTCTACACTGAACTGGAAGCTTCTGACCAACCACTGTGTGGGGCTAGAAAAATCAATGCGCTTCTTCCTGTCTAATGTTTCATAATTATTAGGTCGGTAATCACCACTATGAAAACAAACCCTTGGGCTGGAGACTCAACCTGCACCTTGTCAGCTTATACCTGGTTTTGGGTTTAGTTGCCTTACCAAGGATATAATCTATTACCTTTGGTCACCTATCCTCTCTCTTTTTCGTTTTTTTGGGGTGTTTTTGGTTTTTTTTGCTACTTAAATTTTATTCATTTTCACTTATTCAGTATAGTTTTGCCTAATTTACTTTTCTAAGTGAAGCAATAAAGGAAGCATAGTTTTTCTCATGTTGGGTGGAAAAAAGAACTTATAAGAAAAATGGTGGAAGGGATGAGTGTAGTGAAATAATCCATTCCATAAACATGGGTGATGAGAATACTTATTTCCCTGAATATTCTTCTGGCTACCCCGCCACTTTCAAGGATGGCTTTCATAAACAGCTTTACCTTCAGGGACTTATAACAATTTCATAAACAGCTTTACCTTCAGGGACTTATAACAATCAAGCAAATTATTCTTAATATAGATGCTATGCTTGATTTACTAAGATCGATGTTCTATATTTCCTTTCATTTCATACTGTCAGTCCCTGCACCAGAAGTTGAATGTTTTAAATCCACAGTCTCCAATATATTTTGCCTGCTCATGTCAATAGCGTGATACAAGGCAAGAGGAAGGTAGAAGGGAAGAAATTAGGGGAGGGACCCTCCCCAAAACTTTCATGTCTGGCTGCTTGAGAAACCATGGATGCTGCATGTTCTATTAAAAGATTCTCTTCTAGAGCCATAGTATAGGATCTATAGCCAGGTTTCTGGTTCTATTTTTGCATCTAACTCTCTGTATATGTGTTTTTATTTGGATTTCTCTCCATTCTTATAATACGGGTTCCTTTAGTATCCAGGCCATATCAACAGGGATAAGGCAAAATTACTCAGGTAGTTTTTCTCAAATAGGCATTTGAATCAAAATACACTAAACACATCTGACAGTTATTTTTCTTAATCTGCCAGGGTCCTTTTTTGGGACAACCTGGGCCCACAACTGTTGTTATTACCTACAAAAGATCAGGAGTTCATTTCAGCCTTTGACTCTGCTCAACTCCTTGCCTGGGGAAAGTTTTGACACAGAGTTCAGCTTAGGCTTTTTTTTTAATCCTTTATCTCCAAACAGGAAAGATGGCAATCTTTAAGCTTCAGACTTTAGTTCTTATCCTATTGTTTTATTTATTTTTCCTACTGAATCTTTTATTATGACTCATCTGTGCAAAGTCTAATCTCCTTCCCTAAAATTCCAACTATATTTTGCTCAGTAAGCTTCTCATGGGCCAATAGCTTCTAATGGATAAATCAGCTAAATTTTAGATACTAGTACCAATGTAGGAGGTCCAGGTAGCCTGCAGATTTACTTGTTTCCAAGCAACAGACATATGACCTTTGATTAGTTGCCGTTGGCTTGTCAGATTTGCAATAAATCCTACCCAGAGCTAAGATCTAAGGTAAAATCAATAGGTGCAATCTTTCAGAAAAGACAGACTTTGGATCATTTTTGCTGATAATTATTTCTCTCTTGGAATATGGCTAGCTAGGCTCCAAAAGTAATCCCAATTCTTTGGCTTGTCCTTTCTAATAATTTCAATATTCTGTTTTCCAGATATGAATCAGTAAATTTTATTTCACAATACTCCATAGTTTTTTTTGATTTGGTTTCTTCCCACTGTCTATGGTAAAAATAGACTGACAGATAGGGGTAGATTAATCAAGCTTATTTCTTGCATCCACAGGGGTCTGTCACTTATTGCTCCTGAATTAGTTGCCTAGCAAGGTACTTAACATTATTCCTAGCAAAAGCACCTACTCTGGATATCTGCTCACAGTTTTATTTACTTTTAACTCCTTTATAATGTACATTGTATAAAAAACAATTATATCTAGGGACCTGAAAACCAAAACTATTAGCAGTTCCAAAGGCATTCTTCATAGAAGTGTTGAGGAGCAAGAAGATGTTTTTTCTGCAGAAGTGTGATAGTTCCTAGCCTATGGAAATTTTTTAAGAAATATACATGTGCTGTACATTCTCACTCTCAAGAATTCATGTTATATTGGCATAGGGAGTGGCCTAAGCATCTGTACAGTTAGAAAGCTCCGTGAGTGATTCTTTTGTAACTGCAGATTGAGATCCTCCACCAATCTGAAGATTAACCACATCATGATTAAGAGCAGAGCTTGAGACTAACAGATGTTGTATGTGAGTTATGTTGTCTAGCTCCATCGTTTTCCTCAATTTGGTTATCTTCAATATTTCTTTTTCCACAGTCACCTATTCTCCACATATAACTAATAGTTCAGACTAATTGAACACTAGTGCGCTAAATGCTTCAGATTTATTCGTTCAATCCTCACACTAACTCTTTGAAAGTGAGATGATTATTTTCATTTTGCAGATAAGGATACTGAGACTCAGAAAGATTAAAGAATTTCCTCCAAATTAAACAGCTAGAAAGTAGCAGAATGGCCTACTGAAAATGAGCTCAGGAAATTTATTTTTATGTCTAAATCTGTTTCCAAAGAAAGGATAAGATTGTTTATAAATGGGCATACAATAAAAAGATAAAATCAGGGGCCAGCCCGGTGGTGTAGTGCTTGGGTCCGCTTACTCTGCTTTGGTGGGCTGGGGTTCGCAGGTTCGGATCCCAGGCGCGGACCAATGCACCACTTGTTGGGCCATGCTGTGGCGGCATCCCATTTAAAGGAAGATGAGCGTGGATGTTAGCCCAGGGCCAGTCTTCCTCAGTAAAAAGAGGAGCATTGGCAATAGACGTTAGCTCAGGGCTAATCTTCCTCACACACAAAAAAAGATAAAATCAGTTTGAGGAGGTGAGAAAATTGAGGCACAGGGAAATGAAAGGTAGGAAAATAAGATCATATTGTGATTTTATTGTCTCACATCTATGCTATGAAATTCTATACACTTGATATAAATGTGTCATAAATGTCACTCAAGAGAGAGGCAAAGCTATTCAGTTATTGCTACTACAGAGACCAGAGGGAAATTTCTTTTCACTGGTTCTCAGAATAATGTAATGGAGGTCCTCTGGTAAACAGTAGTGAACACTTTCCTCAACATCTTTACAATAAACCCACAAAGTATATTAGGCACATCTTTCTTATAATGTCTTTTATCATAGACTAATAGTATCACACTACAATATAATTCAGTAAAATTAATTTCATAGGAAAGCAAAATAATCATGTTTATATGCAACCATCTACTGATTTATATTAACTGAAGGGTAAATTTTAATGGCATCTAAGGCAGCCTTTCCCAAAATAGTCTATCAAATAGCCTATTGAAAAAACCTCTCTCTCCTTCACTTCTCTGATACCCTCCTTGTTTGTTTGTTTTTAGTTTGTTTGCTTTTCTTCCTATATTTCTTTTTTTGTTTGTAGTTCTCTCTACTTTTAGGTTTCTCCTAGATCCTTTCCTCTTCACACTCTGATCTCTCCCTAGGCATAACTACTCATGACATCAGTTATCAGATATAGACAGTGTAAAATCAAACACTGCACCAAACAAAGTAAAAAATTGCGTCCTGGCAAGGAAGACTTTATTTGAGGCTATTACAGTAGTGGAGAGAGGCCAGAACTAAATCTAAACTCAACTCCACTGAAACAAAGAGCAGAAGGATTTTTAAGCTCTGGGGTAAGCTAGTCAAAAAGCACTGGAGGGTGTTAGGAGAAGTCATAGACCATCTATGTTTTCTAATTGGCTTTTTCCAAAAGAAAAATAAATTCACATTTTTATGATAGGTGATAGTTTTGCAACTTGGCCCCATCAAAGTTAGGCTCCTACTCTCCCACAAAAACTGGGAGATCGGGATACTGTCTTCCTTGAGGTGTATTTATGCTTCCAATAGATGGCTCCCAGATCTCTAAGAAAAACATTCCTAAGTTGTAAAACTGTCAAGAGGTTTCTAAAAAGATTTACATCTCAAAGGGGCAGAGAGAGAATTTACAATTAGAAGTTTTCTAAAATAAGTGCTCAAAAAAAAAGGTAGGTAAGGGATCTTGAGTTAGGAAGAAACCTCTTAGTTTAGTCAAGCTGAGGGTAATGGGATGTTAAGGCCATTTTGATCAGCAGATTACTCACAAATGTGTATTTCCTTAAATTGTCTCTGACAGTTAGGACGTATATATTCAAACCCTGTATATACTTCCCACCCCCACATGGGTGGCCCATAGATCCCTGAAATTAAGGATCATCTTCACACAAACTAGACCTTATTCTGTGTTTCCAATCTCAGTGAAGGGCATCAGCAGTCATTCAAGTATGCAAGCCGGAAGTCATGTAATCTTGAGCATCTCCCCCACCTCCTATATCCAAATTAATACCATAATGTTCGTATATCCATACAATCATAAAGAGTATTTGGCAGTACTCAGTTTTTTTCCAAGTTAAAATAATTGGGCATATACTCTATGGGCTAGACCTTTAGCACCTCAGTTTGCCATTTTTGTTGTGAAATGAACAGAAATGTTCTATAAGAAAATCCTCACTCTGTTACTGGCTGCTATCTCAGCCAATCTCAAAATTAGAGTCTTCCATCCAGGCACATATCCTAATTAGGCTCTTCCATTTCCATAAGAGAAGGCTAACTCTATCCTTTTGCAGCATTTGAGTCTATCTCTAATTATATGCTATATTTACACTGCTGAATTTTATCAGGTTGATTTATCAAAAGCTTACTAGCCAGAAGTTTTTATAAAGATTGGTAGTAGAAATCACTGGCCACCAATACCCCTATAGTGTGAATTTTACCCTTGGATTAATTCAGACTGCCAACTACTGTAAAACTTGACTTCCTTGTTTTTTATTTTGTAAAGTCGCTTTGAACTGTCTGGCATTATGCCTTTGCTGAACAGAGATGTTAAAATATATAGCTGTAAAAGAAAAGATTATATTTAACTTGTTAATAATGAGTAAGTTGTATATTACATCATACCATATCTGTTTTTCTTACAAGAATCTATGAGAAATATTTACTTCAACTCAGTATTAGAAATGTTTGGGTTCCCACTGAGCAACTAGTTTGATTTTTACTTTATACACTCCAGCAATTTTGTAATTGTATGATTGATTCTTTTTCTTTGCCCACAAAACCCGAAGCTGAACCAGCAGCCGCTGTTTAGCGAAGTACAACACTTGATGTGTTGTACTTGTGTGTGAACACTTGTGTGTTCACTTCATCCCTGGAGTATCAGTTTGTTTACATGACTGCGTGTGACCAAAAACCCAAATAGGAGATTGTTTTTTCTAATTTGTTGAAGTCAGGAAGTTTGTGGTTGCTAGTGCTTCTTTTATATCTCAAGGGATTTAGGGTCAAGGTCTCTGAAAATGTCTTGGAATTTCCTTCATGGTCCCAAGATGATTGCTCCAGCTGCAGGCATTATGCTTTTGTTTACTAAAGGAAGGGGGAAAGGACCAGAAGAAAAATTGTTGGTCCTGATAACAGGTGTTCCTGCCGTCTATTATTTCATATCAAACCTCCTCAAAACTTAGTAGTTTAAAACAATTTATTATCATCACATGTGGTTCTGTGTATTGACTGGGCTCAACTGGCTGTTCTTACTTTGAATCTCTCATGTGATTGCTGTCAGATTGGGGCTGGGGCTGAAGGCATCAAAAGGCTTAACTGAGCTGGAAGTCCAAGGGACTCACTGACGTGGCTGAGTTGACACTGGCTGTTGGCTAGGAGCTCAGCTGAAATGCCTAAACATGGCTTTGGCTTCTCATAGCATAGCAGCTGGGTTCTGAGAGGGAGCATCCCAAGAGCGAGTGTTAAAAAGGAAAGCAGCAAGGCTTTTTATGACCTGGTCTCAGATGTTTGAGAGTATTGCTTTGTCACCTTCTATTGGTCAAGAAAATAGCTAAGTTGTACTCAGATTCAAAGGAAGAAAATTAGAGCCTACTTTGTCATGTGAGAAATAGCATGTGTGGGCATGGAGACGAGGAATCAATGGTGGCCATTTTTGAAGACTATCTACCACAGTCTGCCCTCTGGCTGCCAATATTCATGTCCCTTCCATGTGCAAAATAGACTAATCCCTCTTCAATATCCCGTAATTTGTATTCCATTATGGCATTGGTTTAAAGTCTAGGAGTCCACATTTAAATCAGATTCAAGGGAAGATCAGGATCCAATTTCTCAGGTGCAGATTCTCAAGCATGATTTCTCTCTAATGGAAGATCTTTGAGCTAAAGAGACAAGTTATCTGCTCAATAAACTCAGTAAGTTATCTGCTCAACACATTTAATATTACGGTGGTGATACAAGGGTATGAAATTTGCAAAAAAAAGAAACAACTCCAATTTTAAAAAAGGATAGGGTCTGATAGGAGGCACATAGCAGTCACTCATCCATAGGAAGTCTGAAGTCTAGCTGAGCATGTGTCACCAGTTCCTTAATTGGGGCTGAGTCCTGCTCCCTGAGAATGAATCTCTGTGCCACTTGGGTCTGCCCTCTGGGTTTCTCGCTCTGCACTCTTAACACTTACTTTCTTTTCATTTAGAACTCGCCTGTGTTTGCTGCTGAGTAGCTTTCTCAGCCTACTTTCTGCCTTTAGAAGGTTGGAGACCCCAACGGCTCCTTTTTACTTTGGACTGCCTCTATCTTTTTAGTCCAGTCTTATTGGGGTTCACTTCATTAGACAAGAGCCATCCCCACTTTTTTTCCCCGAGAGGCTCCTCTCTACTTTGGACCAAGAGTCTTAATGGTGTGGAGTCATATCCTTAAGATTCTTAGGAGCCCTATTTTCTACTTAAGAAAGTCTGTAAGACACTTCATGATATTCATAGAAGCCTTTTTGTATGGTTGAGGCCCTGCCATACAGGTTTCTGAGGTGTTAAGTAAAGTGTACTCCAAAAGCACCATTGAACTGAACTTTACCCTCCTGTTATGTGTTACTGGAAATATTCTGGGTTTGAGTTTTGCCCTGAGGCCATTTCTTATTTTGAGAAACCTTTTGCTGCCTGCAAAGACTGGAGATGATAAATAGTTCTATTTTTGAGCCCAATAAGTCCTAACTCTTTTCTTTTTCCTCTAAATTTTTCTATAAAACATTGAATATTATCTTTTTGTTTGGTGACAAAGATTAGCCCCTGAGCTAACATCCATTGCCAATTTTCCTCTTTTTGCTGAAGAAGATTAGCCCTGAGCTAACAGCCAAGCCCATCCCCCTCTATTTTGTATGTGGGACACCACCACAATATGTGATGAGTGTTGCATAGGTCCGTGCCCGGGATCCAAACCTGCTAACCCCAGGCCCCACCGAAGCAGAGAGCATGAACTTAACCACTACACCACTGGGCCGGCCCATGAATATTGTCTTTTTTAGCTCATTCTTTTTCTATCTGTATCTTATCCTATGCATCCTACAGAAACCAATTGGCACTTTCAACATTCTGTCTGGAAATCTCCTTAGATTGATATATCAATTCATTAGGACCATTTTCTATTTTCTACATTACTGTAGCATGTTATCACTAAACTCTGCCGCTAAAAGGTTTCATATGACCTAGTTTCAAAAGTTCCTGAATATCACTTCTGCTATATCCTATCAGTCACTAAGCCCATCCCAGATTCATGAAAGAGGAATTAGACTTCACCTTTTGATATGTGAAGGAACACACATGTAAAGAAAGAAATTTATGGTGGCCGTCTTTGGAGATTATCTACCACATCAAGGAAGTAAAATTTCCCAGAAATCCTGAGCATACTTTGACTTTTCTCATTGGCCAGAATTGTTTCATAGTTTGGTAAGGGAACAGCACAGAGACTAGGAAATGTAAGGTTTTTTTCTGGGTTCATTGCCAACCCACAAAAAATAGGAATTCCCATAATGAGGAAGAAGGGAATGGGTATTTGGTAGGATGCTAACAACATTTGCTATATGCCATACCTTGGCTAGTTAACATTCTTTACATACCCTACTTCCAAACAGTGGAATATAATCACCTCTTTTCCACTGGAGACTTCCCAAATTCTCTTCAAGTTGCTGCATCCAACTCAAAGTTCAAGATGTGTAATCTTGATGGTGGGCGATCTCACTGATAAGACCACTTGTAGTTCCTGGTTGTCTGGCAATTTATTAACTAAAAGATAAATTATCTGTCCCCAAAATATGCACAATGTTGAAGAAGACATAAATTAACTGTTACGAAAACTTCCATTTGGGAAAAGAGAAGATTAAGAAAACAGAGAGAAGCAACATCCATAGCAATTTTTAAATCCTGCTTATCAGGAATAGCAAGGACTCCCTAAACTAGTGGGAGAGTGAGCCCTGGGTCAGCCAGTTTTTTTACTCATTCCATTTTTCTGATCCCTGGCTCTACCCCTGATGTGCTGCACAGATCTAATACTTTAGGCTCTTGTAGAGTTATCAAAAACAATTGCCTGTGATTGTGCGTTGGGGGAGCCTGGAAATTGTTTTATACATTTTTTAGTGGAGCAATGACAGTCAAAAGATTTTGCAATCCAGACTTTGTTTTTGGTCACCATACAGTTCTGTCAGAGCATTAGTAGGTTACTTGTGTCCATTCAGTATCATATAGGTGTAACTATAGCTAAAGATCTTATCTAGTCAAGGTTTTTAACCTTGAATATTCTCCTTATTGACTTGCCTTTACATTTTGCCCACTCTCCCTCCCTAAACTTAATGGCCGTTGCCTTGGGGTAATTTTAAATAAGGTATTTGGTGGAATGCCAACCCCTTAATCTCACTTTTGCCTTTATACTGCCTGCATTTGCCTGGCTGCCTACCAGTTTTCTCTCTTGCTAAGGTTGCTGCTTTGCTGCCCTTACAATGGCCTCTATTTAGGGTGTGAAACCTGTTTTTATTTAGCCTTCTAAGGCTCCACACTCTAGGATTCTCTGGCAATATAGATGTCAGACTGTAGGAAGAGAGTGCTTCTCTTACCAAAATGGCATTTCCACCCCTCTGTGCTTCCCTGCTATCTACCTCTCACCTGGTTTCATCTAGCTCTTGTAGAATTTTCCTAAAGGTAGCAAGACTAGCCAACTTTCAGATCAGTCCCCACTCTTCAACAGTACAGCCTTGGTCAGTGTATAGTTTGCTTCACAATGTTCATCAGATGACAATTTGACCAAATATTTCCCATTGTATATAAAGCGTGACCAATTTTCCAGTGTCAAGTATCTAAGACCCGAATTTTCATTTCTCCACTTTCTCCATTAAGTCAATTCTACGTTTTAGTTCCTGTTACTTATAACAACCTATTTCTAGTAACAATTACTGACTCAATTGCAGTACTTATGTGCAAGAACAATGCATTTTAAATAATTTAATTAGCAACAGTTAGTTCCTAAAATCCCCAGAAGGCCCAGAGAAAAACCTGTTCAAAAGGAAACGCCACTGCTACCACGCTTGTCACCTAACACTTAAGACACTAGGAACTGGATAACAGAAACTGCTACAGCTGCCCCAGAAAAACATACCTCTGTGATTATACATGCCAGAGGATCAGATCTCCCTGCCCAAAGGCTGACTCATTTTGCTTCATCTGTCACCAGATTTCTGCTTGATATTGAAAAGCAGTCTGGGGATTGCAGTTTTTAGTTTTACAGCCTCTATTTTACAGAAAAGCAAGCTAAAAAAGATACAAGAATAAGTGTTGAATAAATGGATATGTAAAATCTGGCACACCTGGCTTTTAATGTATTTTCCTTCCTTGTTGAAAAGTAATGTAGCCTAGTGGCAAATACAGCATAGTAGTTTCAGTACTCAGACTTCAGTGGCATCTGTACTCTACTAGCTGTGTGGCCTTAGGTATTACTCATTTTATAAACCTCAGTATCCCTATTTGAAAAACTGGGGTAATAATACCATATTATAAGCTTAGTGTGACGACTATATGGGATAGTGCAGATAGTTATTAGTGTAGTATGTACATGAAGCCAATTCTCACTAAATAATAGTTATTGCTGTTATGTATTATTTCCACTTTGAAGCAATCTCCTAACTTAGTTTTTTTTCCTCATTTTGAAATTTTTACTGTATTTATTTTGAAAAGGTACTTCAGGGCTTGGAAGTTTCTTTTTGGAATGAGACATGGCTTAAATAAATATAAATAATTCTGAGTATTAAAATATTGAAAATGTTGCATGAAATTTTAAAACTTAGAAAGTATCTCAGGATTTTTCAGGGAGAGCTATGAGAGCCTTTGTAAAAGTTTATCCCCTCACATTTCTTTTGGATCCTGGATAATGTTATTGAGTTGTAATATTTAGTCATTAATTCCACAGAATTTTGTTAAGCACCTACTATGTGCTAGTCACTCTGCCTAAAAGTGAAAAGCCTGACAAGATCTCCACCCGCATAAAGTTTATATTCCAATAGGCAAACCAGACAATAAACCAGTACAGACATAGGTAAAATGATTACCAATTGTGATAAGTACTATGAAAGAAATACCTAGTTGCTAGGAAAGTATTGGTAGGGGCAGGATAAGCTACTTAACATAGAATTCAAGAAATGCTTCCCAAAGAGGGTCTATTTAAAATGAGACCTAGAGGATGAAAAGAGACAGATGTGTGAAAAATCAGTGGGAAAGCATTCCAGGAAATTACAATCTCAAAGTTCCCTAAATGGAAACTAATTTGAACTATTATAGAAACAGAGAACACCAGGGTGCCTGGGGTTTAGTGAGCTAGTGAGAGAGACTAGTGCAAAGTTAGAAAGCCAACATGGGCCAGATTATGCAGGGCTATAAAGGCCTGGCAAGAAGTTTGGGTTTTATTATAACTGAAATGCAAGTGGAAAGCTATGAAAAGGTTTAAAGTAGGAAGTGGTCTAATCTAATTTGTGTTTAAAAAGATCCCTCTGGCTGTTATATAGAGACTAGACTGGAGTGAGTTAAGAGAAAATTGGAGAAACTAGTTAGGAGGCTTTTAAAATAAATAGGTGACGCATGGGACTAAGGTGGTGCGAGATGGAATGGATCTAAGTGAATGATGCCAGATACAATTTAGACACACAACAAAACTTTTGATGGATTGGATGGGGGAGATAAAAGGGAGAAGTCAAAATGACTCCCAGTTTTCTTGCTTCAGTAATTGGTTCAGTTGTAGTATTCTAACTGAGATAGGGAAGATTAACAAAAGATTAGGTTTGAGGTATTTTCTGGGGATGAACCAGTAAATCAAGATTTTCATTTTGCTAATGTTGAGTTTAAGACTTCAATGAGATGGGCAAGTAAGGACATCAAACTGACAGTTGGGTATGGGTCAGGAATGCAGAGGTAGTGAGATAGGCATTTGAGTATTGCCAAAATGCAATAGTGTCTAAATCCATGGCTCTTGAATGGAGATAAAAATGTTGTGCATTATTAACATAAAGGCAGTATCCTGGGGTAAAAAGGATATGTAAAAGAATTTTGAAAAAAAAACAAAACAAAAAACACTGCCACTGAAATAGAAGAAAAACCATGAGTAGTGACACCACGGCTGAGAGGGGAAAATGGAAAATGTTTTAGGAAAGATGGAGTGGTCAACTATATCAGATACTGCTGAAAGTTTTAATAACATGACATAAAAGTATATACTGAGTTCAGAAACAAAAATTTTTTAATGGCCTTACTAGATTAGTGTCAATTAATGATGGAGGCTTAAGCTAGAAAAAGTAAATTTAAGACTGAATTTGAGATCAAGTAGAAGCAATATAGAAAACACAAATTTTTTTTATATAAACATGAGCGAAGAAATGGGACTCGGAGAAGGAAGGAAGTCCTTTAGAAAGCAAGGGTGATGAGGATCTAGCATTCAAGGGGAGGGCTTGGTATTTCATAGGAATACAAAGTTGTCTTCAGATGTAAGAATAAAGGAGAAGTTGGATGCAGTCACTGATTGGACTGAAGAATTAGTACAGTCATGCACTGCATAATGATGTTTCAGTCAATGATGGACCGCATATATGATGGTACCATAAGATTGGTACCATATAGCCTAGGTGTGTAGTAGGCTATACCATCTAGGTTTGTGTAAGTACACTCTATGATGTTCGCACAGCCCCAAAGTCGCCTAATGACGCATTTCTCAGAACGTATCCTCGTCGTTAAGTGATGCATGGTTGTAATGAAAAAAATGAAGGATTTTCACATTTGATTTTGATTAGATGATCCATAAGAATGGAGCTAAGAAAATGATAAGGAAATCTTAAAAAAAAAAAAAGGGAGATGGCATAAAATAGCAATTTGGGCCAGTAGAAAAGCAAAATTACTAGGAAGGATATGGAATTGCTCAGTTCTCAGTGGTATATAGGGTCTATTAAAAGTTATTGATCATAATTTGAATGGGAAACCAGGTATGTGACTACTTGCTAGTTTAATATCTCAGGTTTTTCAAAATACTTTTGGCCACAAGTAAGACAAAATCCCAAATCAACAACCAGTAAGGAAGATTTATTTTCTCAAGTGAAAAATAAGTTCCAGGGCTGGTTTGCTGGCATAGTGGTTAAGTTTGTGTGCTCCACTGTGGCAGCCCGGGATTTGCAGGTTCCAATCCTGGGTGCAGACCTACACACCACTTATCAAGCATGCTGTGGCAGGCGTCCCACATAAAGTAGAGGAAGATGGGCACAGATGTTAGCTCAGGGGGAGATTGGCAGTGGATGTTAGCTAAGGGATAATCTTCCTCACAAAAGGAAAAAAAAAATCCCAATATTGCATTGTTCCAGCATTGATTAAGCCAGTGGTTCACAGTAACCAAGGTTTATGCAGTTTCCCTGGGCTATTCTCAAAGTATTGGCCTCTTTTATGACTCGCTTCCCTCATAGTTGCAAAATGGCTGCCACAGCTTTAGGAGCCATCTGCAGATGTCTGGGCAAAGAAGATGGACTATAGCACCACTATCTCTTTGTAAGGGTAAAGTAACTGTCGCTGGAAGCCACTTAGAAAACTTTCCTTCGCCGGCCAAAATTCTGTCATATTTTCATGCTTCAGCCACTCCTCAGCGAGCAGAATGGGAAAACACAATTGTCTTATTCTAATCAGAACCTACGTCTGTGGTTGAGTTAGGCTTCCCTAAATTAACTGGTTATGGAGAATAATATGGCTATGAGAAAAAAAATTATGGACTTCCGTTTGAAAGGGAATGGGGAATGACTGTTGTATAGGCATTAAGGTATTTATGTTATATTCAGTAGAACTAGGTTTAGGTTTTGCCAAGTGAGTGTGAAAGAAAGAGTGGAAGACAAGATATTTGGGAGTATTTGCAAGTTAAAATTAAAATGAGTAACAATGAGAGAAATGAAAACATGACGGTCTTGATGGACTGTGGGAAAGAGAAGAGAACAATGGGTTGGTGATCTTGAAGAAATCAAAGTATTGCAGAAGTGATGGGAATATTATTAAAAGTAAGTTTTCCAAATGAAAAATGGTTTGGGGTTGTGGGATATTTGAAATTATGATTGTGAGGATGGTGGACTTTCTGGTATTAATTCTGGTTAACCTTTTAATGTTTATCTTATTATGGTAGGAAGTGGTTTTGAAAAATGAGTCATATTACTCAAGACTATTTTTTCTGTAGGTTACAAAAGTTGGGCTTAAAGACAAGTTTCAACAATTAAAGAGTTGGGATCACTACTGAAATACAGTGCATTAAGATTTTGGAGTTATCCTCAGTTAATAATGGTGGGGAGTAAATAGATATTTCATGGGAGAATCTAAAAATAAAAGAATATGAAGTATATAATATATAGAATATATGCAAAATGTTTATCTTTTGCACACATAAAAAATAGTTTATAAAGAAATCACCTTGGACTTAATTGACCTATTCTGTAGTTATCACCAATACATTGTCTTTTTTTTTTTTTTTTTGGTGAGGAAGACCAGCCCTGAGCTAACATCCGTTGCCAATCCTCCCCTTTTTGCTGAGGAAGACTGGCCCTGGGCTAACATCGTGCCCATCTTCCTCCACTTTATATGGGATGCCACCACGGCATGGCTGACAGGCAGTGCGTCGGCGGGCGCCCGGGATCCGAACTCGCGAACCCCGGGCTGCCAAGCGCGGACTAAACCGCTGCGCCACCAGGCGGCCCCTCACCAATACATTGTCTTTAAAAAAGGAATGCCATTATCCAAAGCTTTTGGTTAATTAAAGAGAATTAGAAATAGTCAGGGATGATATTTGATGTGACATATATCAGGAAGGGAACTTTAATCGTTGTGCTCCTTAGTGGAGATCTAGATTTTGTTTCCTGTTCATTTCTTTGTTTTATCGTTGTACCCTAGCAGCATGCTTTTGGTTCTTAGCATGTTCCCTTGCAGAGTGAATACCTATGTACGTTAGCTGAAGCAACATGAAAACTTGCCAAGGTTGTTCTTAGAGTCAGACTCTACGTTATACAGCTGTGTTCACCATTAAAGTTGGCTGACTAACATGATTTAGGTTTATGTTTCCATGGTTAGCAGGCCTTGTTTTATGCAAAAATATCTATTGGCCAAGCATCAGAGTTCATAAACATAGCTGCCCCATACTTGGAGGCTTTTTGTTTTGTTTTTCTTTTCATCTAAAAAGCTTAAAGCTATTATTGCCTTCAAAGCTTAGGGAAAAGTCAGCCTCATTGGATAGGCTAGCTCTTGTGTGCATCAGTTAAATTCTATGCCAAGATGCATTAATTATTTGTGAACTTCGGTTTTTTAAAACGCTTCACTTGAAAAAATATCCATTTCTACTCCCACTGTTCTTAAATTTAAAAAGGGAAAGAGCAAGTAAATGGAAAAGTTAAAGCAAGGATAAATGTTCTAAAACCCAAAATTTTTTAAAGGATAGTTTCCATACAGAAATGTTAAATAGAGAACAAAATATTTATGTCAAAGGATAGTTTTTTTTTAATTCAACCTTGTCATTTTTCTCATTTTATAATTTCTGTTACTACTTTTTACTTTTGGAAACTTCGATCAATTCTATTCAATTCATCAATGATTTAATGATCACTTATTACATGGAGAGCACTAAGCTGATGTATTGGGAAATAAAAGTAATAGTTATTTGCCCAGTCCTCAACGAGCTTAGGTTATATACAGTGCTTTAAAAGCAATCCAGTCCAGTAATGTTTTGAATTGCATAAGCCCTCTAGATTTTGTTTCAAATATATGTTTTTAAGACAGAGTTCATAACAGAAATTTCTATATTAATTTTTTTCTGAATTTACACACAATCAAAAAGGCATCTTCAAAGATTCAAACACTTCTTTCTTGCTACTTCTCTCCATTGCTCTCATTTACCTCATTATTTCCCTTAGAGTTTTGTAAGGAATATATGTTGGCAAATTTCTCTCTACTGATTCTTTGGTCAATTTGTTTCTTCTCTTTGTACTCATTGACTCTTTCATACCACCATCAACTTAGTACACCTTTCACATTTCATTTTCTGATCTATCAGGCCATTAATGGAACCATGAGGAAGTTAAGAAATAATTTACTGCTTTGCTTGAAAGAGCTCAAGTTTTCTGGCCCTTGGGGCATAATGGAAGATCCATCTGCTTATCAAATGTATGCCAAATGAAGCAACAGGTTCAAGATCCCAGATTCCAGTCCTAGCGTGTTGTAAATAAGTGTTGGTATTCTTTTTGTGCCAGAAACAATAGAATGAATAGATAACAAGCTGATATCTCAATTATATGTTTTTAAGTACTTTGCCAGTTAAAACCAACTCCATTTTCACTGTGAAAGTCTAATATTACCTTTAGAAGTTCAACTTTTTATCCTGTCTTCTGAAATAAAAAAATGTTCCTCATAAAAATTTCAGAAAATGCAAATTCAGGGCCTACAAATTTAAAATAACCTGATGTCCTATCACTGTAATATATTTTATATGGATGGACACACACACTCAGATATGCAAATGAATAAATATACATATATGAACTATAATGTAAGCAGCTATTTTTAAATTTGTTTAAATTAATATATGTTCAGTTTTAGCAATAGTCTTTAATATAATTATTTTTACTGACTGCACATATTCTATTCTGTGAAATAGTGTAATACATTTAATCAAACCTTATCATCAATCATTTATTTCATTTCTGATTTTCTATAAAGAATGCTAAGATAAATATCCTTGTGTATATATATATCTGCATAGATCTCACTGTTTAGGATAAATTATGGAAGTCATGGTGTTAGATTAAATACCCAAGGATAACTGTTCTCACTTCTACAAATACATAGAAATAGTTTGTGGAACAGTAAAACAATATCATAGTGCTAAAAAAAATACACAAACAAGAAATATTTTATAAGTCACAATGGGAAATGAAGCCCTATGGTGCAAGAGATGCTGGGCTCAGGAGCAGGAGTTGAGTCTAGAATTTCAACCCCTGCATAATAACAGAGACAACATAGCTCATGCTTGGGTCACAAAGCCAGGCTAGCTACACGAATGCAGTCGGTAAAGTTTTGCCCACTTTTAGGAGAAACAAACTGCTTGTAAGTGGTGGAGGGAGTAAAATGAGGCAGCAGTACAACTTGGATCCTGGCCAAGCCATATGCTGGTTTTAAGACAGGAATACTGTCATCTAGTGTTCTGAACACTTTTGGATGACCTATTTCTGAGTTGTGGATCCCTGGGGCTGGGCTCAGATGACCTATAAATATTGCACAGAGAGGGGTAATCTGGTGCAAAAGAGAAACATTCCAATGCAAGATGAGTTTTCAAGTTAAGATTTGCTGACTTAAAGGACAAGAAATTTGTTTCTTTCTCACATAACAGTACAGAGTGGGAATTTCAGTTTGGTGCTGGCTCTGACACATACGGTTGTTCAATGACGTGGACCTGTAGGTGGTTCTTCCATCTTTAGTACTTAGCTTCAGAATTGCTCTTATCACCAACTTGAAGGCCCCAGGAAAGTGGAACGAGCGTGGGAAAGCATGGATGGGGGGTTTATGAGCCACATGTAGAAGTGGCACATGTTGCTTTTACTCAAAATCTGCTAGTGGACATCTAAGAGTCTCACACTCGAATTATGGAATGAAAGCTTGCAGTTATTAATCAATTACAGGCTAATATAAAAATTAATTAAAATACAGTAGTTGATACAGTAAATTTTAATAGAAAATCTCTACAATAAACTAGGCACATGCAAACCTATAATTAGTATACTAAAATGTAAAACTGAGAAAAAAATCACTCAGAATTTTAGAACAGAAAGATAGAAGAAAACCCAACAAGTGTGTAATTGAATTTCTAGGGGCAGCACAGAGGATAATTGGGGAGAGATACAATTCAAAGTTATAATCGCTAAAACTTTTCAGACTTGAAGAGTACTAAATTAACAAATAATAATGCAAGCAGAATAAAAAATAAAATATACACTTTGTACATCCTAATAAAGCTACTTAATAAGAAGGACAAATATAAAAACCCAAAACTACCAAAGAAAAAAGAATGGTTACTAACAACAACAACAAAAAAAGAATACTGAATTATAGCAGATCTCATCTGCAATAAAAGATGTCAGAAGAAAATAGAATTATATTTTGAAATTGCTATGCGGAATTATAAATCTCAAATTCTCTATCATCTAATCTTTTACTCAAAAGTGAAAATAAAATAAATGCATGTATAAGCAAAACATAGTTAAGAATTTAACAGCTGTGGGAAATCTAGGGAGAAAACTATTAAAAGATACACTTCAGCAATAAATGAAATGAACCCAGAAGAAAGGAGTGGAAAGCAAGAAGAAATGGTGAAAAAATTAATTGGTGAACCAAGTTGTTAAATACAAATAAGTTTAGAAGGAGAAGAAGTTGGAAAAAGGAGGAATAGGGGGAGGAGGTGAAATATATTTATATTGTGGCTTTGAACTTTGTAGAAAAAATATAAAGGTAATAAGTTTGTTCAATATTGAAGGCTAATCAATGAAGTTAGTATATGTAACTTAATAATGAGTAATGGGGGAAAAGGAAGAACTTATGAATTCAAAAAAAAGGTAAAAGGAAAACAAACCAAAGGCAGCATAGTATATATATAAGATTGCAAATGTAAGACCAAATGCACATAGTATTAATATCATCAATAAAGATAGATGGAATGAACTTACTGTTCATGAGACACAAGATTGAAATATATAAACATAACTATCTGCTCATTAAAAGAGGCACACCCATAGTAAAACAAAATAAAGAGGTTGAAAATAAAAGGGTAGTAGAGGATTCACTAGACAAACACTAACAAAAGAAAAGTAGCATTACATAAAAAATAGAATTTAAGGCAAATTAATTAAATAGGATATAAATAAAAGAGGTGTAGGGGAGGAAGAATAGTCCTCTACCCTCTAAGTTCCTCTGACTAGTCTAAGAATTAAATTGACATAAGATAGAATAACATGAAAAAATCAAACATTAAATAAAATGTATACATGGGATAAAGCCAGGAAAACTGAGTAACTTGCCAAAATGGCCAAAGCCACCACCTTAAATACCGTCTTCAGCTAAAGACAAAGGAGGATGTTGGGGGTAGTGGTTTGGGACTCAAAAAGGGAGGAAAACAATTCATATGAAGACGGAAAAGCAAATGTTTGGTAAACACACGTTTGCCATGCTATTCAAAGACAGTGGGACATGGGGGAGGGCTAGGTTCCTCCCTGTCTACCACACCTAGTTTATTATGTTACAGCCATCTATGGTATTAGTTCCTTCCTGAAATAGGCCTTCTATCCTAAATTCTTTTAGGCAGTTAGGGGAAAGGTAGAAGTTTCTGAGTCTTTTGTTCTCAATCACACCAAAGAGACACATTTGGGGTGGCAAAATCTGATCCCCCACAGAGGTTCTTTAATGTTAAAAGGAAGATAATAAGAATCGTAAACTTGTATGTATCTAAAGCATAGCATAAAAAAATACAAGGTAAAACCTGACAAATTGCAGGAGGAGAAGCATTAACAACCATATTTTCTATGTCCATTTCTAAAAACAAAAAGTAAAAAAATACCAATTTTTTTCTTCCTTGGCCAATGTTATAGTAGACTAGTGGTATAAAAGACCCTCCAACTTCAAAACAATGAGATCCTAGGTATGATGCACTCTGTGAGGCATCGCTGGTCTCATAGGAGGTAGTAGTGGTCTCCAAGGATTACTCTCCCCGACAGGTGAGCAAGCAAAAGACAAGAACCGGTGCTGGCGATGCAGGCAGCAAGTAGAGGCAAATGGATGCCAGCTGCATAAAAGCTGTCTGAATACTGAGCTTTGGGCCAGAATCAAGATGGAGAAACTGAGGCTGGGACTTCATAGTGAAACTATTCACCTGAAAATGATGAGAATACCACCCATGTGGATGGTGCTTCCCAGCTACCTGAAGAAACAGAAGCAAATCCTCTCTTGAGGAAAGCGTTCCCAGTTTGGGCCCACAGGACTCCCACAGATTAACATAAAGCAATGAGCACAGTCAAAGATAAACAAAATATGGGAGCTGTCAAGGCAACATGTATAACGGTCAGCAGAAATAAAGTATAGTATTTAGACTCCTAAGGACTGAACAAAAAGTAGTTTAAGGGACTTAGGAGGCTTTGTATAAAATAGTAAAAAGGAAAAAAAGACAGTCATAAAGATGAGCAAGAAATAAATGATTAATAGAAATGTATAGGCAAATTTGAAAGAAAGGTGCAACTAATAGAAATAAAAAATACATTTTTTAATCTAGTTCTACTTATCTAGTTTAATTTATCTAGTTCTAAAACTGGAAAATTATCGCTATATTAAGCAGCAGAATACACATAGCTAAAACTGGAAAAATATATATGAAGAAATTACCTGGCTACGAAGTACTGGACATTTTTTGCAAGTGTAGCTAACAGGATTTGCTCATGAATTGGAGACAGTTTATAAAAGAAAGAGAGGAGTAAAGAGTAACTCCAAGTTGTTTTGCTTTAGCGAGTGGAAAGATGGAATTATGTTTGACTGAGTTGATTTGAATGAGGACTCCTAGTATCTCATTTCAAGATATAAGTTTGATATGTCTATTAGACATCACTGTTATCAAGTAGGCAATCAGGAATATGTCTGAAGGTCAGAAACAGGTCCAGACTGCGGGGATACACTTAGAAGTCATCAGCCTATAGGAGGTGTTTAAAGCATGAGATGAACATGATTGCAAAGGGCATAAGTGTAGCAGAGGTAGCAAAGAGAGAAGTTTCAAAGATCAAGTCTTGAAGGACCTCCAACACTAAGAAGTGAAGAGAGCAGAGAGAGGAAGAGGAATCTGGAACTTTTGAATAGGATGTGATTATATGGATGGAAAGTTCTGTGCTGAGAGGAGTAACCTTCTAGTGAGAAAATCTGAGTTTAGGCTTTATTCTAACGGAGTGGTTGGCCTTAGGCAAGTTACTTAGCACTCTAAGACACTCATCACTGTTTCTTCACATAGCTAGTCAGATCCAGCTGTAATTTAGGTTCAGTTTAAATGTCACTTCCCCAAAGAGGTCTCCCCTGTGCATTTTTATCCATCATTCAGCACAATTACTCCCTATTACCATGGCTTGTTTATTTCATTTGCTTAATCCCTGTCTAAAATTAGCTTGTGGTCACTTTTATTGCATGTCTCCTTCCCTCAGCACCAACACAGATATGTTTACCGCACGTAAGTTTTCTGCCTCGTTCATTACTTTGTCTTCAACTCTTAGCATGGTGCCTGGCACATAGAACAGGATCAATAAATAACCATGAAATAAATGAATGAATTTCCCAAGAATGAGAAACATTGACCTTAAACCTTGTTTGTATCCTAAAGGACACTCCACAAGCTAAGCAAATTAATTTGGATTCTTAGGGAAAATTAAATATTTACTATGTTGCTTAAAAATGCTTCTCAATTTTCGGATAGAAAACAATTTTATATTTTTAGAAGTGCATTTTGTGTGTGTGTGAGGAAGATTAGCCTTGAGCTAACATCCATTGTCAATTCTCCTCTTTTTGCTGAAGAAGATTGGCCCTGGGCTAACATCTGTGCCCATCTACTTTATATGGGATGCCGCCACAGCAGGGCTTGATGAGTGGTGCATAGGTCCATGCCCAGGATCCAAACCTGCAAACTCCAAGCTGCCGAAGCAGAGTGCGTGAACTTAACCGCTACACCACCGGGCCAACCCCTAGAAGTGCATTCTTTATGAATTATTTGTGTATCCTTTATCTTTTCTAGCCATATCTACTTGTACCCATTAGGTCCAGACATGTTAAAACATTGGACTAAAACTTACATACCATCTACATAGGAGAAACAACAGTCACAGAGAGGTTATTGCAGGAATTCTCCCTCCCATAATACACAAGCACATGTGCATGCACATACACACACACACGCACACGCACACACTTCATGCTCTTCCTTTTGTATTCTGAAACATGCCATAGATGAATAGCTTTGGATGATTTTTCTACTTTTGAGGTATTTCCACATGCCTCTAGAATTGAAATGTTATTACATGCATCACCATGTCTCAATTTCTAGGAGAAATTCTTTGAATTAACCCTATCCCCTGTTCCCTTTTGCCATATATATTCAGAATTACTGAGAATTTGCTTTCATTTGGCATATAACCATAACAAGGAATCTCATTCTGTCATCTCTTCTGTTTTGGCTAATCAGTCTCTGTAAATACATAGGAATGGAACAGTAATAACTTTCGAATAATGGGATTTCATGAAATTACAGATGTAAATATGTATGTGCACTATATTTTTATAAGAACTCAGAGAAACAGGAATTCTATCAAGTTATCATAATCAGAAAACACTAAGTTATAAAAAAAGAGACAATTCTTACAGGAAATCAAACATTCTCATGGAGAAACTGTGAGTTTCTTCAAAGATTGTAAATGACATATTTGCAGCTTCCTAAGCAACCACCCAGTCACATAAGTTATTTAAAGACCACCATCTTGAGTTTTACAGCTAAATAAACTGTGAACACTTGTTCTCTCTTTCATGTCAGTGCCATGGATTTATGATCTCTTCATTCCAGAATAAAAGAGCTTTTTAATTTGCCCATGAATTTAAGGGTCTCTGGTTGTATTGTTTACCAGAAATCAACAAATTCAGCAAGTAGGAAGAATCTTTGAGAGTTCCCTTCTGGAATCTCCTTTGAACAGGTGTATAGAACGTTCACTTTTTTTTGAAATCTACCTCTGGCATGATACAAATATTGATTTTTTTACATTAAATTGTTTATTAAAGTGGTTATAATTATAAAATTGACTTTATTATTAAGATATTATAATTTCATTAAAGAGTTTATCATTTTCATTGGAGATATTTCACCAAGTCATATACATTTAATTCATCTTTCTTTATAGTAACTTTCTTTTATGAACTAATATTTGAACCAGTAGGAAATATACAAATAACTTTGAAGTTCTCTTATAAGTACATGTTAAACATTGTATACTTTAGATAGCAAAGTTTATAACCTTTCATTTTTGGCAAAGTAAAAATTATAACAAGTAAGTAAAACCCCTCATATTTATCAGACAACTAGTTTGTATATTTTAGAAGTCATTTCTTTCCTGAATATAGTCAACACAACGATTTCACATTTATTCAACACTGGTATAGTAATGTAACTATTTTTGTGATATATTCTGTTATATAAAGGTACATTTTTTTCTTTCCTCTTGTTTTAGTGTCACAACCAATTCACAGATTTTTATTTATTCAGTATTGCACCTCCCAGTGCAGTCACTTGTGATACTTTAATTGGCCAGTGGGAGCCTTTCAAGATGACTTTGTGTCCTTTTGACAGCCTTCCCTATTAAGCTTCCTTATTTGCTTGCACAACAAAAGTCCGAGGCTTGCGTTGTGTTTTCTCTGTTCTAATCCTGAAATGTGTCCAAGAGCCCTGGTTTATTTTAGTAGGGCTCATGGAAACCAAGATCTGAGTTTCTGGGTTTTAGAGGTACTCATTGCTACTAAAGTGTCTTGACCTTTCAATGACTTAAAAGTCATAAGTTAATATTGACATGTCTAACTTAAATTTAACATGGCAGAATTTTTCTTAACTTTGATTTTATAATTACGCCTGTTTTACATACAAAAATCTCAGTCACTAATATCAATAACACATTTACTTATTTGCTTTAGCCTGCAATTTGAATACAATCTTTATAAAATTACAATGCTAGGATATGTTTTTTACCAACATTCAAGCTACTGAGAGAAGTTTAAGATTTCTTTGCAATTCTTTTTTTTTTTTAAGAATATTTCACTATGATGTACTGTCTGAGTTGTGCTCAAAAGGCACGTGATTTTTTTCCCTGTGGTTATAGTACTAATTTGAAATACAGTTAAGTTTCACTGGAGTCATTCCAACTGCACTCTCCCTACTTCACACATTAGTGTTCCTCCTCCAGGCTCACCTTGCCAGTTTCTAGCTTGGGTACTCTTGATTATTTGTTTTGTCTTCTCCTAGTATGACACTGCTGAGTGTTGAGGGGATAATGCAAACATCCTTATTAAGTTCAGTATATATTGATGTTTTTTAACCTGAAAAACTGACCTCTTATTCATGTTTTATAATTATTTTTATTCATCTGTGGTTGACTTCCTATCATGATTCCTAATACTCCCTCCTAAATTTTCCCCTCTTTATGGCTCCAATGAACTTCTTATGTACAATTACTTTGTTTTGTTTTTATCAAGACAAAGCCAGGGAAGTCTTAGGGAGTCATTAACATATGCACTTGTCGTGATGTTGCAGAATGCTCCTCTGCATGGTATCCGGGCAAAGGGAGGCTACTGTCCTCTAGAAAGGGTGTGGCCACATTTGCATGCTCAGAGAGTTGAATGTAACAGAAAGTTCAAGGTTAGAATCTGCTTCCAGATACTTCCTTCTCACTGTGTATCACTAATTCCATGTTAGGGTCCTGCTTTTAGCCTGGGAGACTTGCTGAGGCTATGGATTAAGACTTCTTTGTAATTCTGTTACTGTAACAATTGACCTTGGGCTTGATTTTCTGCCCAATCTACCCTCCCACTGCAGATTATAAAAATCTCTTTATAGGCCTTCTGGCTTTCAGACTGTAGTCTAACTTGACTTTTGGCTGGGTTGAGTTGGCTACTTTATTCCTTTGGTAACCATTCAATTCTATAGCCTTAAATTACTATTACCATTTTTTCTCCCAAATACAAGAGATAATGCCTAAACCAGTGCTTCCCCTTTTAACTGTATCATATCTAATTCACCACAGTAAAAATGATACTAAAGCCTGACAATGGTATTATCACTCAACTTACAATCAGCTCTGGGGTTCTTGCTGCCATCTGACTACTGTATGTCCTGATTTCATCATTCCATCCTGAGGATCTGATTTTTAAGACAATTTCTGGTACCAAGTATCTTAGAATGGATTTCCCCAGAAGCTGATTCTAAGACAAAGATTTGAGAATAATAGTTTATTTGGGAAGTTCAGAAACCACTGGTAGGGATTGAGGAAGTGATTCAGAGCAGTTAAGGTACATTTCAAGGTGAGGCTACTTGAGTTTAATCCCACAGGAAATTGTGGGAAAAAAACAAACAAGATATGTGGCTCCCTGGCCCTTCTACAAATAGAATTATAGCATCTTCATCAACTTCCCAGTCATACTCAGAAGCAATCTGGATATAAGACAGGACCTCTGTTATAATATTAATTAGTATATTTACATGTTTTTATTTATCATTATCTAAGATAAGTGGCATCCTATTGTAATTTCTTCACCATATTAGTAAGCACATTTATCAATACATATTTTTAATAGATAGATAATATAAAACTTCTTCCCTTAAAATTATTTACTTGTTTTATGGCAAAATTCTTGCTGAATTTACTTTCAGAATGTTTTACATTGCATTGACCAAGTACTTATAATCAATAATTTTTGTCATATCTGTTACATGAATTTAATTTAATCATTGATTTTCAGTCATTTACAGATACCTTACGTTCCCATGCTCAATGTTGTGTGAGTTTGTAGTCACCTAATATCTTGTTAAAACAAACGTCAAAATGTGTATGTATGTGGGTGTGTATTCTTTAAAATATAAGGTCACTTACTTCATAATATATCTTTTTTTAAGTTAATTCTCATTATTCATAAAACATGACAGGTCAACAAAATTGGATTATGTGGGATCAGAAGGCTCAAAGGATACTATTGAACAGATTTGCAGCAATTTCACCACGTTTGGCAGCATGGTTTAATGAAAGAGCTTTTTAAGCCACTCAGATATTGTTTTAAATCCCAGTGACATTACTTAAACTCTGTGCCTCCATTTATTAAGCTGCAAAATTGAAAAGCTTTTGTCTACACTTCTAGGTTGTTGTAAGATGAAATGAGATTATATACACTTTTACTGTTAACTAGATCTTTACTTACCTTCACCTCCTTTCAACATGTGCTCTTGAGACTATTCTTTTCCTTTCTTTAGAGAGTGAGCAAATTCTGGATGAATGAATGAATGAACGAGTGAACTATAAAGCAGTTAGCAGGAACACTCCCAGAAATAATGTCAAAAAGACTACCTACAGACTGGGAAAAAGATTGCAATACATGTGACATTACAAGGATTACTTTCCTTAGTATTCAAAATGCTCGTACAAATTGAAAACATACAGATAAACAAACCAATGGGAAAATGAGCAAAGGATGTAAAAAGACAATTCACAGAAGGGAAATGCATATTATTAATCAACATATGGAAATATATTGAATTTCTCTAAAAGGAAACTTCTAATCATTCACCAATTATTGTTGATTATCCCTCCTACACATCTTTCAAGTTGGTTCTGTTAGCTCTACTCTCACTGCCAATAATATCGTTTAGTCCACCTTCATCTCTTTCCTGGGTTACTATAATAACCTCTTAAGGGTGTTTCTTTTTCTAGTCTTCTGATTTGAAACCTAGGTTATTTTCCTATAAAATTTGGTCATCTCACCAACCTCCTTTAAACTCATTAAGGGGTACTTAGTAAACTTAATGTATAGTTATTTCTCTAGGGTTATTTTTTACCACATACTTCTACCACTACTTCCTATCCTAATCTTTTTTTTAAGTTATGCAAACATACCCGGTCATCTGAGGCGTCCAGTGCTTCACCTGTGCTGTATTCTACTCCCAGGAACACTCTCCCCAGAATAAGTTCTTATGTCACTTATTCTGGATATAAAGACAGTGACGCCCCCAACCCTGGGTTATGTGTTTCTTTTATGTGCTTCCACATCACCTGTCAAAAAGTCATTCCATTGGAGTTATTTGATTACTTGCCATTTGCTTCACTAAAGTGTGAATTTTTCAAAAATAGGGACTATGAAAGCAGTGCCTGAATCATCTTCAGTCCTCTACTGTGTTATATTTCCAGCAAATTGAATGGCATAATAAATAATCAAATGTGGGGCTGGCCCAGTAGCGTAGTGGTTAAGTTCATGTGCTCTGCTTCGGCTGCCCAGGTTTCGTGGGTTCACGATCCCAGGGTTAGACCTACATACCACTCATCAAGCCAGGCTTTGGCAGCATCCCACATACAAAAACGGGGGAAGATTGGCACAGATGTTACCTCAGTGACAATCTCCTTCAAGCAAGAAGAAGATTGGCAACAGATGTTAGCTCAGGGCCAATCTTCCTCACACACACACAAAATTCAAATGTGATTGTCAAATGGAGAACAAATTAATGTATGTAATATATAAGATATCTGAAGAGTAATTAAATATCATTTTAACCAGTAGATAGAAAATACCTTTTTTAGTGCCCAAGGGATATTTACATAAATCAGCTATGTATTATATCAAAGAGGGTACCTCAATAAATTCCTCAAAAAGTAGAATCTTTGAAAATTAATTAATTTTAAATATTGAAAATTGTGGGCTCTAGCCAAAGCTGTACTGAAAACAAATTTATAGCCATTTTTTAAGAGGCATAACTCAAAAAAGCATTTAATTCCAAAAGCTTTAAAAAGAGTCTACAAAAAACAACACTATGATAAATTTACAGAGGAAGTGAAAATTAGAAAAAATAATGGCTTAATCGTTTGGAAAAATATTATGATTTATTAATAACTAACATATGGATATCTAAAAATTAAAGAAAGTTTTGACAATTTTATTCTATCAATACCAAAGAAATAAATATTTAATACTAATCATGAAATGGGGTAATCTAATCACAAGTAGAGTAGAATTAGAATTCAGAGAATGTTGTGTTCAGTTCCATGAATGCTGAATTCAATTCTACATTAATAATTTTGAGAGTTTTGATTAAAATATATTGTTTCATTAGAAATGTTTTATTATAAAAACTAATGGAGGTTTTGAAGGGGAGCTGTAACGTCTAAGATACTGTGAAGAAACTAGAATCAGATAAATACTATTTGTGCTGAATCTCTGGTTTTACCTTTCCCTTCTATGTTGAGTATGGCATGCAGAAAAACCAAAATGGTTCTAAATAATCAAATTAACACAAACTATAGCTTGGAGGATACACTCAAACTGTCCAAATCAATACCCAACAATTAAACCTCTATCTATAGGTTCAAAAAGTTTATTGTACATTGGACAACCTCATATTTTCAATATATGTGGTCCTATGGCTAGAACATTTAAATATATAGCCCAACGTTGCTAAAAGTAAATAAGAATATACATCCTGTGCCATCAGAAGAGAAAAAGCTTAAAGCACTAGACACGGTAGGGTTTCCCATGAAGTATGTCAGTAAATGTAAAGAGAAGCTACAAGGCCCGGCTTCCATAAAGACAGATTTATATAAAATTTTCTCTTAATGGGAAAATAAAACTAAACAAGTAAATAAAATTTGGAGTGTGGCCATGCTGCTAGTTATTTGTGTTGTTTTTATGATTATTGAATGTAGAGAGACAACTGTGGTGAGGTGAGGATTCTGGGGAGCTCAAGGGCTGAATTTGCACTCATCTTTCCATGATTGCTTTTTCTCTTCTCTGAGACACAGAACAGAAATACCTTGTCAAGGTCATTAAATCTCTGATCTAAAAAGGGACTTGATGGGAAGACTTGCCTTCATTTTTTCAGGGCCCAGGGCAAGAGCACAACCGGAAGCTCCTGGTCTCCCACCGTTCTTTCCCACTCCCCAGCTCCAACGTTACCCACTGGCCCCAGTGAAGGTTCTGTAAGTAGGCCCAGGGCTATTTAGGCAGGGGATGTCTGGACTGAAGTATTCAGAATATGGTCTAGAAGGGACACAGGGGTGAGGGCTCATCAACCCCATAGATTTCTTATCCCAAGAGCAGGTGTGCAGCTTTGGGCCAGAGGTAGTCTCTCTAAAATTATAAAAGAAAAATTCAGGGTACTGTGAGAGATAATAACAGGAAAATATACATCATTAAATATAAATTTTGGCCAGTGTGTTACAGAGGGCCCTCAGGGAAGTGATTATTACTTGAAAACTGAAAGGATATAGACACTGGGAATACAAAAATGGATTAAAGAGAATTCTAGGAAGATTGAGTTATATGAGCAATACTCTAAGATATATGTTACCTCTCAGTAAAGTTGTTTTAAAAATAAATAAATAATATTTTATGATGGATTAGTATGAAAGATAAGGTAAAGGAAGTTTTCAAAGAATAAAGCCCTGATCACTACTAGAAGAACCTGAAGGGATTCAAAGGCTGTCAATGAGATGATGAAGTGTGAAGAAGCACATTGTTGATGGAGAGAAATCATAAGTTTGTATTTACAGATACTGTATTTCAGATCCCTGTGAGATATACAAGCAGGATAGAGCTCAGAGAAGAGGTCAAGTTTAAAGATGTACACTCAAAAGTTACCAGAATATAGAAGGAATCTGAAGACATGAGACTGGAGGAGAATGTCTAGGGAGAGATTAGAAAATCATAAGAACAACCAGAAAGAGACCCTAGGACTGAACCCTGGGTTATTCTAACACTGAGAAGACAGAGGAGAAGAAGCTAGCAAAGGAGGCTGGTAAGAGAATCAGGAATAACAGCACTAGAATTTGGAGTCCTGAATGTCAAAAGGAAAAAGAGAGTTAGGAGAAAGGGGGAAACTTGAATGCTTTCACACAAAATATAAGAACAGAAAAATGTTCATTAGACGTGCCAACCTTGAGATGACCTGAAGATGAACAGTTTTAGTATGGAGGTAAGGGGAGAAAGTTCTCAAGTGAATAATAGATTAGTAGACAAAGGCAGTACTGTTTGAGGACTTGGATTTGAGTGTTGTGATAAGCTAAACTCTTATCAAAATATTCAGGCTTTTCCCTACCAAAACCCCCTGTAGTGGGCCTATCACATAGACATCAGACAGCCATGTGATTTGCTTTGTCCAGTGAAATGTGAGTGGAAGTGAGGCATGCTATTTCCAAGCAGAACCATTAAGAGTCATTAGATCGTTCTACCATGGCTCCTTTGCCCTGCCACTAACGTGACATATGTAGATAGGCTATTTCATTAGCCTGGGTCCTAGAGGGAGAGAAAGACAACTCAAGATAGATGAAGAACATGAAACTTCAGAATAAACCAGTGAAAGATAATTAAAAGGGAATACTGTTGATTTTGCTATCTTGATTTAAACTTGATGATGTGTAATCATAATGCAACCACTTTCTATAGGGAAAAAGTAAATATGTAACAGGAACTATAAATGCAATCTGTGAATATGTACAGTGATATTTTTAATGTAAAATAGGCTTAAAAGAGGTAATAATATGAATACACTAAAACAGGATTATATAAGATAGATAGGTAGAGAAAGAGAGAGAGACATCCAACATAAATTAAATTATTCTTAAATGGTTCTGTGAAAATCATACAATGAATAGATTCACCTGTTTTTCTAACCTCCTCTGCCTATGTCTGATTATTTTGTTACTACTTGGTCTCCAGGAACTAACAATGAGGCTGTTAAAAGATTCAGAACATTACCAAATTTTGCTTATTACATAATTTGATTATATGTAAATTCAAGTATTTGTAAATTAGTCTAAATAGCAACTTACTTTTAAGACAAGCATAGATTTTTTTCATTTCTTTATTTCCCATTTTCGTGTGACGTATTACTGCTTATCACTAAAGCATTATTATTGAAGCCTAATTGTTTTCCAGCAAGAAAATTGACTCTGGAGATTTGTACTTCTTGATAACTTGTTCCTTGTTTTAAAATAGCAAATATTTTCCATTGGAAGCACTTTTAAGGAAAATACTACATTTTATTCAAAAGTACTCTATAATAACTTCCTAAAAAGCATTCCTATGTAACCTGCTTTCTTTGAAAGTACAGTATTCCTACAAATGTGACTCTTTACAGCTGACATAACTTACTGTTCCAGTCTTCTTCCCCATCAGTGACTTTCCTATCATACTCACTCAGTTACCAAGTTCTTTTTTTTTTAATAATGTAGTCAGTAGTGCAAGCTTAACCACTTATTAGAAAATCAAGCTATCTTCTTTCCACTTCATACATCATCACCAGCAATAAAAATCCTGAGATCAGGATGTTTTTGGCAGCATTTTGACACTGCATCAGGTGGAAAAAAATTCAACTTGCTTTTTAGAAGTTCACAGCTCAGCATTGATGATAATAGTGCAATTGTTTTTTCTTATGTGAAATAAGCAGACCTGATTTCTATGGCTTGCCAGTCTGAATGTAGTGAAAGAGTATCATTTAAAGTCTGATGGGAAACTTTCCTGATCACAATTCTACTCTTCAGTTAGAATGTATTTTATTTCAATATATTTTATTCAAAATGATAGAACTTGCAATGTTGTTAGTGATCATGGAGAATTTTGGTCTATAAAAATTGATTAGTCTATACAGGCTATTATGTAAGAATTCTAAGTTTCAGTTCTTTCATTTTATTTGACAAAGTTTTCTGTCCTCCTCACACACTGTATTTTTTTCTCTTCTCACCTGTGATGGAAAAAATCTGTTTTGTTGTTCTTTAGAATAATCATATTAAAATCTGTTCACATTAGCAAGAAAATATTTTGAGAGATTGCTACAAGATGGTCTTAATGGTTTCCGCTTCCCACATCGCCCCAAGGATAGCAGTGAAGACATGGGTTAAGGGAGAAAAGTGAGGAGGCCAGAATGATAGACAATTAGGAAAACAGGGAGGAGGAAACCAGGTAGAAACTAAGAGATACTTGGAGCCTGACCTTGAATCTGTACAGACTGAAAGGTAACCCAAGAGGAAATGAATGTTTTGCCTAAATCTATGGAATTAATGTATGTTGATGATCAATAAATAATAAGACGGTTTGTTAAATAATTAGTTTGATTTAGGTAAAAGACAGCATTTGTATGTAAATATAATCGAAGGGTTGCATATGCAAGAATGTCAGATACATAGAGTGATAAATTAAGAACAAAATTATAATATATATATATCTCTCTCCAGTTCTGCTTCAGGCATTCACAATCTGGGACAGTCTCTCTGACACAGATGTACAGATAGGCAGGATTAGGGTGAAATGGTAGTGTATACTTATGCTTCAAAAATGAATTTAGAAAGTGAACCAAAATATAGGTCACAATTATATATGTGGAACACTAGAGATTTCTGAATACCTCTAAATATCTTTGTGGAGAACAATTATGACCTTGAAGAAGAAAAGAATACAATTTCTTTACTCAAGCTAGGAAAGCTTACCATCCTCAGAGGAATTTTTGAGAAATAATTGATATATATGTGTAGTGCCTATTGGAATACTTCACCAAAGAAAATAGAAAGGGAACTATTTTTATTATTTTTTAATAAAACAGGACATATAGAGTGCTGAGATTTTTAATATGCATGAATGTGCTCTGATTATATGGATGGTGTGTGATGATCTACACATATTTATAAATGAATAGATTAGGATTAATATGATTGAATTGGGGAGATAGTGGTTCCTCTATGGAGTCCTTAGAGAGCAGCCATATATGGTTAGGCAGGTTGTGTACTGTACAAAGATAACCATCTGAAGAGAGAGAGAAAGAGCTGAAATCAAGCATCCATGCTGTGGCATGAGCTAAATTTTCCCAAAAGGAGTGTATTGTAAAAATACTCATCAAGTTGCCTTAAAGGCTGATAGTGGTAATCTTTATGACAATTTTTTTTAAATGTAGTTATCTGGACTTTTCAAATTAAGGCAAAATCTTTTCCTAGCATGAATCAGAACCAGGAGAATCCTAGATTTATGTCCAGATGGATAAAATTTTAGATACAAAACTTTTAGGTGGTTATTTGCACAATTTTTTTTTCCAGAATACTAATACTCATAATGAAATACGTTTTATCTTCCATCTTTGTGAAGTGAGAGAAACAGAAAAAAATAGGCAACTGGTTTTAATTTGTTACATGAGAACACTTGATAGCATTTCTGGAGTGTTCTAGAATATGATGGTCTTAATGGATTGATCAGCTAATATTTTTTCTCACCTACTTTGTTTTTTTAGAAACTCTTATTGAGCAATAATTGTGTTCAGAAAACAATGCCAATGTCCTTAGAAATATGAGAAAACACAAGTGTCTGACTGATATACATCTAGCTTGGGAAAGTCCTCCAGATTATGATCATCCTGTACTTGCATATGCAGGACTAATTTTTCACCCTTGCTTATGTCTTCTCTTCCAAATAATAGTTCTGGGTCTACTGTGACTTAGTGGCTACAGTAGCAGTTTTTCTGCTTACTATATACTGATGTGTCACATTTTCCTCTACTTTCCTTTACCATGTTTTACTTCTTGGGTCTAATGAATTACATTTCAAATAATCTCAAACGTGTGTAGTCTCCTTTTGTCCATTGTTACTTCCTCCCTGTTCTCAGCTTCTGTTTGCTGAACATGGAAAATCCTTTCTCTTCTCTCCTCTGCAAAAGTCATTGATATGCCTTTGACTTTCTCTAATTAAACAAGCTTCTTCCAACAGCCATTCTTGAAATGTCATTACAAAATCTGTTACTGAGTAGTTTAACTTAATTCCTAATCTTAGAACAGTGTTATTTTCCATAATGAGCTAAGCAGGTTTTTATGAATTACTCTTGTAACTCGTAAACATTTTTTCTTTTTGATTAGCATAGTCTATGGGTTTAAAACTACACGTAGAGAAGTTGGATTCAGAAAGTTTTGGCAAACCCTATAATAAAAAAAATCCTAAATCAAACCCCTGATTATGAAAAGGTATCCTTTATTTATGTGGAGAAGTAGTGAAAAAAAAAATACTCTGAAACTAAACCCATCAACTACCCACAGGCCTGTTCCTACTCTGTGTATTTGTAATTTAGATGTGAAAAAGCCTAAAATAATAAAGTCCCAAGAGTAGAGATATACTTTAATGACAGAGTCAGATCTCAAATGGGTCAGGACCTCAGGGAGTCTCATTACAGTAAACCTTTGGCATTTTCATGGTTTCACATCTGCGATGTTTAATTTTTTATGTATCAAGTTTACTGGTCCAAGGGGTCCCCAGATTACACATATTTCTGGGTGTGTCTCTGAGGGTGTTTCCAGATGAAATTAGCATTCGAATTAGTGGATTCAGTAAAGTAGATTGCCCTCCCCAGTGTGGATGGGCATCATCCATCGAGGGCCTGAATAGAACAAAAAGGTGAAAGAAGGAGGAATTCAGCCCTTTTGCTTCCTGCTTGAGCCGGGACATCAGTCTTCTGCTCTTGACGTGGGATTTACATCATCAGCTAATGTGGTTCTCAGCCCTGCAGACTTGATCTGGATTATATTACTGACCCTCCTGTGTTTCCAGCTTGCAGAGGGCAGATCATGGGAGTTCTCAGCCTCCATAATCATGTGAGACAATTCCTCATAATCGATATCTACATATATATAAATATATCCTATTGGTTCTGTTTCTTTGGAATGCCATGACTAATACAACATCCTAACTCCTTTCTCACTTTGGTCTCCTTTTAAGTTAAAGGGGACACCTATTTTCTCTCCCAACTACCTGGCAGTAAAATTGTTGTTATGTTACCCAGTTCCAGCCCATTAGACTTATTTTTGAACTTTGAATTTTTTTTTACTGAGGAAAATTGGTGCTGAGCTAACATCTGTTGCCAATCTTCCTCCTTTTTTTCTCCCCAAAGCCCCAATAGATAGTGGTATGCCATAGTCGTGCATCCCTCTAGTTGCTCTATGTGGGACGCCGCCTCAGCATGGCTTGATGAGCGATGCATTGGTCTGCCCCCAGGATCCGAACCTGCAAACCCCGGGCTGCTGAAGCGGAGCGTGCCAACTTAACTGCTACACCACCAGGCCAGCCCCCTGAACTTTGAATTTTGAGCGAATGATTCAAAAGGACAAGCAGATTTCTGATTGATTTGCAGAGGCCATGGTGGAGATGAGAGTATCTGGGTGTGGCTGCAGTTATCCGGTGCAGATGGCACCGGTGGCAGCATCCTGGGCAGAGCCTTACTGTGGCAGGATCTCGTTTGTTCTAGTCTCTGTTCACTTCTGCCTGAGTCTCTGAGCTTCCCAATAGTCTTCTTAAGCTTGTGAAGCTACTCAAATTCCTTCCAATAAATAGCCTCATAAGAAATTCCTTTGTTGCTCAAGTTAGTCTTATTTCCATTGTTACAATTAACACCTTGACTGAACAGACATTTCTTACAACATTGTAAAGTGGATGGACAATGCTGAAGGACTCCATTTTAATGATGGCAACTTAAGTCCCACACTTGTCATTGAAATTTTTGGTCTTGATCTCAGGATCTAATAATCTCCACCCTCCCATTCCAGGGAGAAGAGGTGTAATTCTGAAATACTATCAGTATCATAGCATCATAATGTAGTTTTGGTAAGACCTTAAAGAAACAGACATTAGTGGGTAGTATTCAAATCAGTCTGCTTCGAACAGCTTTTCGTGAACACTAGCTCAGGTTCAGCACTGGGCTTAAAAATGATGAGTCAAGTGTTATACTTTTTCTGACAAAGTTGAGTCCAGAAAAGAGACATATACTGTAATAGTCATATACAAGTAAAAAGAATTGTAATGGAGATATTCTATAGCTATTTTCAAGGGTGCAAAGTTCAAGGATGATGTAAAAGAAAGACCAGAAATATTTTCTTCTGTTCAAATTAGAGGCAGTGAAGGATGCTGAAAGAGGTGATAACACAGAGAGCCTACAGGCAGAAGTAGTAAAATTGTGGAGCAGAAAGAAAAGCATGAAATTTCAAGAGAGTCTGCATCTATATTTTTATAACTTCTGTCTCTTGTGATAAAACCAGCTTGTTCAGCATCTATGAGAAGCTGCATAAAGCAGCCCCAGCTGCCTGCAGTCACTGGATAGGATTGGGTATGCAGGCAGCAGGTATAAAGGAGACATGCAAAAAGGGGCCACCAGCACCACACTGAATAGTTTCTCAATAGTGTCTCAGCTTTAGCGATCATTCCTCTACTCACCATGAGCATCATTTCTCTAGTGCTGTACTCTTGATTGTGTGAGCACTGCTATTAGCTGGCGCACAGAGAAGCAGCCGGGTGTAGCTCAGGGGTGACAGCCAGGCTTCCTGTTTTACAGGACAGCTCAAGAGGGCCTTTTCTGGGGCCGGCCCGGTGGCACAGCGGTTTAGTTCGTGCTTGGCAGCCCAGGGATCGCCGGTTCGGATCCCGGGCGCCCCCGACGCACTGCTCGTCAGCCACGCTGTGGCGGCGGCCCATATAAAGTAGAGGAAGATGGGCACGGATGTTAGCCCAGGGCCAGTCTTCCTCAGCAAAAAGAGGAGGATTGGCAACAGATGTTAGCTCAGGGCTGGTCTTCCTCACACACACACAAAAAAATAAGAGGGCCTTTTCTATTTATTTGTTTGTTTGTTTATTTACTAGAGACACTGCTGACTAGAAAATACGTTTTAGAGATAAAAGTTAAAGCAGAAGGATGTCAGATCGTGAATCTACAAAAGTGATAGATTCCTTCAATCTCTGATTTCTTCATGCTCATATTGAGATTTAGTCACCTCTTCTTTCATGTCCAATAATGTTTACTTTTTAAATAGTTTCTTCACTTTTTAAAATCCTAGGCAACATGTGTGAAGTTCTTTGAAGCCACAGGAAAGAGTATTTACAAAAGTATTATTATTGGGTGTTTTTTTTAATCGTGTAATGAAACCATCTTGCTCGGGGACATCACTAACAGAAATTTCAGTGGACTGGCCTGAAGTTTATCTGGGTTGAGTTAACCTCGTTTTAATAGGCAACAAAAGTCAATGAGTAACACTAGAAAATGAATTCTTAAAGGACATTATAAGTGAACTGCTAGAAATTTTATAGAAACATCTAATTACGTAAAGATAATACTAATAAATTTATTAAAAGCCATGATATGATCTTTCATATCATATACATTTATTAAAGTACACGCTTAAAGATTCCTAGAAGGTAATACTTGGTTACCTTGGTTTGAATTATGGCATATGCTCTATATGAGCAAATTTGTACTTATTTTAAATTAGTATAGATTTCATTTCTTCCTAACAACCTTAGATAACCTCCTTCTAGATGGCATGAATTAATGCTATTTCACTGTAACTTCTATATTTATTAGTTTTCTTATTTGTTGCTTAAACATTTCCTAGAACATATTCTGCCTATGAGCCTCAAATCATCTGATTGGTACTGTTGTCACAGTGAAATTAGACTCTCTGTGGAAGAGGAAAGCAAAATCTTTTTAGCTGTGTATGTCAACCAAACTACCAGGGCACATCTGATTTCCAAAATATTCAGTGATTATTATCAGTTATACTAGATGTGAAACAGAAAGAAGGGCTTAATTTTTAGAGTAAAAATTGAACTTCAACACTGTGAGAAGAAAAAAAATTCTTGTTTTAACTTGTACAGTGAGCACATTTTGCTATGCAAGACACAGATGGAGAGAAAATTAAAAATAGCAGAATGTCATCTTGAGAACTCCTTTTTTGACCAAGACCACATGGCAAACCCCTTTAAAGCATAACTGTGAAATTAAAAAAAAAAAATTGTTGATTCTTGGCAGGAAAGAAAATTGAAATTTAATTACTCTCACATATTTCCTTTCTTTGTTTTACCAATCACACTGGTGGACACAGGTTGTAGCTCCAGCCTCCAATGAAATCATGTATAAGCAAATCACTCCAATACTGGGAATACTCTGGATATTTCCTTATTTTCTAAACATCCAAAGCACTTTAATTCATCCCTTAACTTTAGTGGTAAAGGCTTGAATTATAAAGATGCCTGTATTAGATTCCTGTTGCTGCTATAACAAATTACCACATATCAGTGGTATTCAGACCACTTGAAACAACACAAACTTATTATCTTACTTATCTTGGGGGTCAGAAGTCCAAAATGGATTTTACAGGGCTAAAATCAAAGTGTCAGCAGAGTTTCATTTCCTCTACAAGCTCTAGAGAAGAATTCATTTCTCTACCTTTTCCAGCCTCTAGAGGTTGCCTGCATTCATTGGCTCCTGGCCGCTTTCTCCATCTTCAAAGCCAGCAGTGTAGCATCTTCAAATCTCTCTCCCTCTCTCTCTGGATGTGTCAGCGCTTCTCCTTTAGCTTTGAGTCTTCTGTCTCCCTCTTATAAGGGCCCCTGTGATTACATGGGGCTACACAGATAATCTCCCCATCTCAAAATCCTTATCTTAATCATACCTGCAAAGCCCCCTTTGCCATGTAAGATATCATATTCCCAGGTTCTGGAGATTAGAATGTGGTCATCTTTTGGGTCTGGACATCCTTCTCTCTACCACAGTGTCCTTCTCCTAGGTGTAAAGAATAAATGGATTTTCTTTTAAGGATGACTTGGTGACACGAAGTAAAAGTTAAATCAAACTGTCTTTTTGAGAATACAAGAATGATCACATTGGAGGGTTTGCTTTCAAAGACATGAAGTCAGAGGATATATTGAAGTGTGTGTGGCTTGGCTTGCATTTTTATACAATTTCCCTGGATTACTGTATTTCATTAATAATTTTATGATTACTTGACGTCCGATATTTCTACCCACCATAGGCTTCTATCAGCTCTAAATGACCTCTCCTCTTCCAAGTTTTGTCATTCTACCTTCAGTTTCCAATATGCTGCTATTGCAACTAAGGAAGACTTATGGTTGCCTTAAACAACACGTACGCCTGGTTATTTATGAAATAAAACAGTCTTATTCATTAGGCTCTAGTCCAGAAGACAGGGGGGCAGTCTTTATTCTTCTACTGATCTCTCCATGTTCCTCAACCCATTTGCTAATCAGAATCTTGCTCACATCCCTCTGGTTGTGCAGCTGTATTTTGAAAATTTGAGGTTGCCAGAAATCTATACACTATATAACTCAATTTGTTATTATACACTTCGTATATGTTAAAATTTATTTTCCTAATTATATTAGGTAAACTTTTGTATTTCAATATGTAGTTTTACATATGGTAAAAAAATGAAATAATTGGATAATCTATGTTGATCAAAATATATATTAATAAAGAGGTGAGAGAGGCATACTTGTTTATTTAGATTAGCTATCCATTACCTGGCTCTTTTTTAAATTTTGTGGTAAGAATACTTAACATGAGATCTACCTTCTTAATAAGTTGTTATGTGTATAGTTCAGTATTTTTACCATAAGCACAATGTTGTACAGCAGATCTCTAGAAATTATTCACCTTGTATAACTGAAACTTTATACCCGGTGAACAGCAACTCCTCATTTCCTCCTTACCCAGCCCCTGGTTACCACCATTCTACTCTGCCTCTATGTATTTCATTTTTCTATGAATTCCAAGATTCAAGCAAAAAATATTTTGATAAAATTGGCATTTTTTATGGTTTTGAAAAATTTGTCTATGTTGATAAATTCTTTGAGATTTTTTAATTGACTAATCAGATTGTACTGATTCAAATGCCATTGCAATACAATCCTCTTAGGTGACAGCTATGATAAAATTTCTATTATAAGGTTTACCACCATTATTATATATTACCATTCAATAACTAAACCATACTATAAAAATGTTATCAATATGCTTATTATATTTTTAATTGAGGGTATGGAAAGCATCAACATATATTCATCTATCACCTATCTATCTATCTATCTATCTATCATCTATCTATCTATCTATCTATCTATCTATCTATCTATCTATCTTCATACTGGGCCTTGCTTTCCTGCTAACATTTCTACTAAGACTATTTCTGATCCATACAGAAACTGACTCTCCTATAGCAACTTTTTCTGACCCAGGACCTCTGAAAAAAGCTCTGGAGTTAAAACAAATCCTTTTCCTGACTTGGCATACTGAGCAGGTTAAACTGTGCTTTTCAGTGGGCCTGTAACTTAGATTCCTAAAGGGCCATGCCTGCTGCATTTTCAGCATGGGTTCTTTGAGCAGAATTGGCTTTGAAAGCATTAGCACTGTGGTTCTAAAACCTCCACCTCCTTTCTGATCACTTGACTGCAGAACAATTATAAACAACCGGAAAGATTAATTAATTAAATATCTTTCTCTTTTAGGAAAGGATCTTCATTCAGGTCTATTATAGTTTTGGGGAAGATCATAATACAGGGTCTCTGGAGATCAGGTTTATCAGAGCTCTCTCTGTGTCAGCCACAGTGGCAAGGCCACTTGTAGAGAGCTTATTTGTGTCTAAGCTGACAAACTCCATCTGTGCTCTTACCATCAGGAGGTCCATTTTATATTTCAATGTTTAATATTCTGAGATTTTTGGAATAAGTTACCAAAGGGGGACAAATACTTTTTGTCATGCATTTGCATATTTTCATTTCCAACAATTACAGCTTAGGTTTAGCTTTGTCTTTTACCTAATTATTGATACTTGAAAAATTTGTCAATGTTTGTTTTTGAAAACCACTTTCCTTTGAAATGGCATAATGTACCATTAATAATGCACTATTCATATAGAAGGAAATATTCAGCTCAATATTACAGATGAATAATGGATGGCACAGAGAGATTAATTGTTTGATTCAAGTCCACACAATCAATCTTCATTCAGAAAATAAAGCTGTTATCCCTGTTCCCCAATGTTGAGCCTTTTGTGGTCCTGTAATAATTTCACTTTAATATTTTATGTTTTCCTTTTTTACTGAAAACTGGCAAATATTGTATCTAGCTTTCTAAACAATTTTCGAGCCCCAATTAAATTTATTCCTTCCTAAGTATTCATCTGTCTAATTTTTTGGCACTTAACCATTTTATGTGATAAGTGTAAAAAATATTTTTTAGAGATAGGATTATGGAGAAAATTGTTAAAAATGTTTATACTGTATCATGGGATTTCAACATTGTGGTCAGAAATTTAACCTGAAATTTCCAAGCTTGTAAAATAAACATGTGCAAATAAGTAGGTAAGAATAGATTTTTAAAATGTTTCGTCTGATTCATAGGAGCTAAGTGAACCACGAAATGTGAAAACCAGAAACAAATGAAACTGAAGAGCAAATTCAAACATGCCCAGGACAACAAATAGGGTTTTTATGTTTTTTGTTTGTTGTGTTTGTTTGTTTTCTGTTTCGAGCTGTCTAGGCTATATCTTCAGTGACGGATGATATGACAAGATAATCCTCACCATCTCAATAGTCTGAATCTTGAATAAATTAGACATGTGGATACTTATGAAAATCTAATGCGATGTACTACTGCCCTGCATCTCTTTGACCATTTTCTCTACTTTTGTTGTCTGGCAATGTTCAAATACGTTAGATGTGAAAATTTTGAGGGTAGGTACTATGTCTTAATTCATCTTTTCATTTCCAGGTTCTAGCACAGGGTTTGCCTAAAAATAAATAGTCAGCAAATTGTTGAATGATTAAGTGACTTGGAAAAAAAAATCACATGAAGACTTGAATGTTAATAAATCTTTAAGAAAAATTACCTAACTTCAAATATTTTTCTACAAATCTTCTCCATCTACTCTGCCACTCCCGTCCTTATCTTAATGGAATGAAAGTTAAAAGGGGAAAGGATATACACTTTGGCTTTGAAATTAAAGGAATCAAAAAATAAGAATATCTTTATGAAATAGAAGTGATATTCTGAAATGGAGCTTGAAAGATGAATAGGATTTTGAAAGCTGAGATTGGAGTACTTCGATTGAAAAACTTAAGTGAAAACTTAATAGCATAAGATTGAGTGTGTGAAGCAATAGCAGTAGATATATTTCATTGGAGCCTAGGGTAGGTATATGGGAAGACCTGTTCAAATTTAGGCAACAGCCTTAAATGCCAGGCAGATGAGTGTCTCTTAATTTGTTACAGACAAATCCAGTAAATTTTTAAAGGTCATCTTTTTGTATACATTAGTTTCTTTCTATTTGACTTGATTGGATGTTCAGCCTATATGTAAATATTATTCTGAATGCAGCTGATTTTTTCCTTATTTACTATTGACCTAGCAGTACATGATCTTAAGTTTCCAGTAAGGCATACTTTCCTGCCTTTAGAATCTTCTTTTGTTTAAAGAACAATGTTCATGAATGTATTTTTAAAGAAGAAATCATTATGTATACGCTGGTTGGCCTCTGATTCAATTATTTACCTCCTCTCTCTCCAGGTAAATGAATGTGCCTTTGTTTTACTACTTGACGCCTTAAAAGTCAGAGCCATTTTGATATTTTAAATCCTTAGACTTAACGAAATATAGATAATATCATACTAAATGATTTTCTTCACATGTTGGTGAATTTCACCCCGAAATATTAGTTTCATTTTGATCAGGTTACAGAGATTTGTGGACTCAGTATATTAAGGTATGGAGTGGTTCAAGTAGTACTATAGACTGTTAGAATAATTTTTGGTGTGTTATTTTTAATTTTTTAAGCTCAGGAAAGCCAAGATCCAAACCCTTAGGATTTGGAATGGTCCCTTGGGCCTTCCTGTAAACAAATCCCTTTCTTATACCTCTCCTCAAGACCAGTATATGAGGAATAAAACTATTGGGTCAATTCCAAAGCATTCTAAAACGGAATTGAACTGAGGCTTATTTCTCAAACAATGAAGAGCTAGAATAAGGTCATTCCTGAAACATCAGAGTAGGTATCATTACTCTCAGCATTATTTTACAGACCATTTTTTAAAAAACACTGATAGAGAATCAAAAGAAATAAAGAAAGGTAGTTTTCCAGTCTCGTGATAATATTGCTCTCATCACTTGTGTCTTTGTACCAGAAACAAGTTCTTACAGAATGAACTGTATGCAAACAATATAAGAAAATGGTACAATAACAGAAAGACTGTTTCAAATTGACCCTCTTGGAGTTTTAAGCATTTCACTTTTTTTTTTTTTTTCGCTCTTCTTTCTTGGCCTGGATAGTCTCTGTACTATCCAGTACTTGGCTACTTGATGCTAATCTTCTAGAGAAGTCAGCTGCTGACCCAGAAGGTGTAAGCCGTTGTCCCCACACTTTGACCATCAGCCTCCCCCTCCTCTGACACTTTGGTTTTCATCTGCCCTGCAGCCAGCATTTACCAGGCACGAAAAAGTGACTCCTTAGGTATGACAGGGAGAAAAGCTGCCACTTACACTGAGTGCACTTTGGGTCCTTAGAGGAAAGCAAAGGGAATTCAGTGAGGGCAAATCCTTTTTGTGACTTTGCTGCTAACTTAGATGACTGTCTATCCTTCGTCTTTATAGCTGTTACTTTTTTCAAATAAAAAGGTTTAAAAAAAATAGTGTGAACTAGATCCCGAAGGTTAAAATATTTTTTCCTCATTGTATTCTGTTTTCTTTTTCCTTGTCTAAAGTTTAAAACAAATTTACTATGAAATAAAGTGGACCTCTGACAATACCCTGAAGTTTGAATTTTTTATTATTATTATATTTTCTTCTCCATTAGGGCTGGCTCCTGTGTAACTGTGCCTGCAGGGAAGGAGATACTGCTCAAGCAAGCATTGTTATTATTTGGGGTTATAATATATCCCTTTTATGGGTTATTTTGCATTTCTCTCCTGGAGATAATAGCAATATAATTTTGAAATACTCCTTAGTAGAAGCTCTAATTTATTATACATGGTGAAAGGAAGAATTCTACTTGCACTGGTCACTCTATTATATTTGTGGTTACATTTACTCAGCAACTGTTTATTGGAAGGTTGGCTTAGTTTACTGATATTTTCCCTTAATGATTTAGATGAGAATAATGGTAAAGCATTAAATATGGAAGGAAAAGTGGTTTGAGATTACCCAGAGGAATGTGAAATTTTGTTGCATTTCTGTCTGACATTTCCCTGCCTGCCACAGCATAGGAGAAAATGTAACAGACTGAAACCTACAATAGGCCTGAGAATCTAGAGGCAATTTTGACTCCAAGTTTTCTCACTACAACACCCATAAGCAAGACATTTCATTTCTTCACACTTTAGACACTTCGTCTATAACATAAATGAAGGGCTTGGCTATCTCCAAAGCCTTTCTCAGAAATAAAAAGTTTTGCCTAGCAGTGTCAAACGCTTAAATTGTGACAGATCCTCGCTCAGGAATATGAATGGATGATTAAAAGGTGTAGGTTAAATAACTTGAGCAGTGATTTTCCATATCTCTAAAAAAACAGAGTCCTGTGTGGAAAAATAAATAAGAAGAATCTGACATAAATGTATGAATCATAGCTCCTGCCATCAGTACTATTTTTACATGAGATGGTTGAATTGAGTTGCCACCACCCTAAGGAGTCAAGTCACCTGTCACATAAAGTTAGGTGGTGAGAGTGTGCTAGGTGAAAATAAGAGATGTACTTTGGAAAAATAAACATTTGAATGACAAACTGTCCTCAGGGAGGATAGATGGTTTTACATCTCAGCTTGACTGGGCCACAGAATGCTCAGATATTTGAACAGACATTATCCTGCTGTTCCTGTGAGGGTGTTTTTGGATGAGGCTAACATGTAAACTGGTAGACTGAGTAAAGTAGACTGCCTTCCATGATGTGGGCGGGCCACATCCAACCTATTGTTTGAATAGAACTAAAAGGTTGATCCTTCCCTGAGTAAGAGAGAATTCTGTCTGTCTGACTGTCTTCACTGAGACATCAGCTTTTCCAAACTGGAACATTGCCTCTTTCAAGATCTTGAGTCTGCTCTCCAGTCTGGAACTACATCTTCAGTGTCCTGCTTCTCAGGCCTTTGGACTCAAGGTTGGAACTGCATCATCAGCTCTCTCCTGAGTCTCCAGCTCGCTAACTCATCCTGCAGGTGCTGGGACTTGACAATCTCGGTAATCACATGATGGAGTGAGTCAATTCTTTGTAATAAATCTCTTTCTATATATTCTAGTATATTCCATATGTTATGCATATTATATATGTATGTATATATTTGTGTATGTATCTGTGTGTGTGTGTATATATATATACACATATATATATGGATATAAGAGAGATATATATATCTCTTATTGGTTCTGTTTCCCTGGAGAACCCTGACCAATATAATGATTGAGGATAATATACATAGATAAAAAGAAGATAGTCATATGTTTTTAAAACTCCTCTAGGGTTTACATATTGCTATTAAGCACAAAAAGAACAGATATGACCATGGACTGTGGTTTTCCCTTGATTCCTTTTTTAAGCTTGCCTTATTTCTTCATAACCCAGGAAAGAATATCTAAGAAAGACAGCAAATTAGTCACTCATCCAGGCAATGTTGAGTCATTGTGTGGTCACTTTTCAACTTAGTTATTGCATATGATAAAAGGACAATGCAGATTGATTATGGCATTATCCCTTATTGTGTGCCTCCAGGCTGGATGGCCAATTTTGGTGTGACTGTTCAGCTTGTCTTTTGAGTTTAATATGGTTACATGGCCTTAGTGCGAAACCCAACTGTATATATGAATGAAAGTGAGTCAGAGGATGTGAGTGGGCATATGTTTATCACTTCACTTTTAGAAATCCTGGAAGGTATTCTAAGTATATTAACTGCTCTCTGCCTTTTTCTGAAAGATATGAATAAATCAACGCAGAAAGATTAAGGGATAAGGAAGGAATCATAGGGAAAAAAAAGTATTTTGCAATATCTGCTACAAAAAATTGTGGAGTACATTTTCAAATGTTGAATGAGAAGTAATTTATTCTATTAGTTCTGTTCTAGAAGTAACTTAGACTATTCTCAATTGCTCCTATGTAGGATGCTAATAGAGCTCCAGGATGAAAGGAAATATTTTTCAGTATACTGATTCCCTATATTGACTGCAAAGTGTTCTAAAATTGCTATTTATGGAAACTCTCAAGCTTTTCAAGAAGAAAAAGCCACGTTTTCTCACGTTAAATGAGCGGCTCTAGAATATAGCCTAATCTGCAAATCAGAACAACCAGGGGTTGTACATTTCATGTCAACAGTGAAATGCTGAATATCTGTAATATTTTGTTGTCACAACATTGACACAGAACAATAGGAAAGGAGCTCCTGGCTTAAAACACACAGTCCAGAAATGATTAGTCTGGAATACTGATCTTTTAGAAAGGATCCTGAACTACTGATGGATAGAGATAAGAATCAACCCTTAGAAAATGAAAAATAAAGAGACTTATATTTATTATAATTTCAGAATCATGATGCACTCAAGTTCTAAAAACAGCTATAGCAGCAACAGCACAGGCAGCAGAATGAGAAAGGACAGTGAAAAGTCATAGGTCCCCAGCACAAATAGTTGTTCCCCTGGTGTGAATTAGTAATAGCTAAGATAGTTGCCATCACCTGGCAGAGAAAGTGGTGAGAAAAGTCCACGGGGAATCCAGGTCCAAAAGAGTCAAACTTCTTCTAATTAATATAAATCAATTGTTGATCAAGCAATCTTTTCTTCACTAGGGGGACTGTCAAACCAGGCAAGTGGAATGTGGTACATCATTCAGGAAAATGTGACCCAAGCTGTCATGACAGCCCTTGGGCAGCTGGTGCACTTTGGAAACATGCTGTGACATCGTCACCAGGAATTCAGTTAAGTGTAGAAGCATTTCCTGGAAAATGTGGATGTACACAGTTAAGTGGAAAGGAGCAGATTCTGGCCAAAAGCAATGCACAAACCTGGAACTAATGACCATTTAGGTTAAAACATTGGATCTAATGGCCAGTGTTAGATGGATCACATGGTACAGCTCATCAGCCATGCAGACCCTGTCATAGGAACCTGCACACTCAGTCAATAAATCCCAGTGCCGCCAAGACAGGAGCCACCTGAACCCTGTCCATTTTATTATAAGACAACTTGCATGGTCTCACTTTGTACTTTGGATTCCTTACTATCGTATTCTTTCCTGTCTAGCTTACTTGAGAAGTTAAACATTTGCTGAGACTTCTGAGCACAAAAATCAGTGCAAGTGTATTCATATAGGTATCACCACACAGATCGCTTATCAATCACAAAGGGGAAAACAGCCAGATAACAAAGTGATCCAATTTCACATTGTCTCACAAACAATGAGAGAAATTGGCAAACTGACTTTATGTTTGCAATGATGTGGTGCAATGGAAAATTCCTATCATCGTCTGTATAATATTGTTACCAAAAGGTTTAAAATTGAATTTAAACATAAGAAAACAAATACTGATTGTTAAATATCCTCCAATACAATTGTTCTAAACAATCAGACAAATCTAGAATGTGGGATATTATTCAATGGAATTGGCCTAAACTCTTCAAAAATATCAATGTCATGAAAGAAAATAAAAGTGGGAGGACTTTGTAGATTAAAGGAGAATAAAGAGACATGACAGTGAGGTAAGATGCACAACCTTGCTTACCTGAATGGAAGGTCAAAAAAGCTATGAAGAAACCTGGGGGATGATTGGATACATTTGACTACGGAAATTAGAAAATATTTTTTAGCAATATTAAAGGTATAGGGTATGAAACTAAATAATATGAAAAAGACCCAGCTGCAATGCAATCAGAAGAAAGACCGCCACAGGATTGGTACTGAAACACATCATGGCCACAGACGTCTCTCACACAGAGAGCTCTCGGACCAGTCTCTGCTATTATTGGAGGACGAGGTGGGAAGGGTTCTCCTTCAAAAAGAGAAAGATCAGATCAAGGCATTTTGGACCCTGAAGCTTATATAATCTTGAGAGCTCTCTTTAAGAATAAGGATACAAAATCGCAAATACAAAATTGGGTAAAATATTTAATATTTACTTAGAATGAGAAACAAAATTTTAAAAATTATAAACTAAAACAAATGAAATATACCATTGTTTTACATGAAATTACCTTGAAATGGATTATGTAGGAAAAATTTGGGGAAGAGTACTAAGGAACACCACCTGTGAGGAAGGGTGGGCAGCAGGATTAGTAAGAGGGAAAGAGTCCGGTCTGTGGTGCCACGCAACAGAGGCCACAGCAGACTCCACCGGGAGCTCTGGAGCTGGAATGGGCCTTCTGTATGGTTTCCATGTCAGGCAAGGGGCAAGAGAGACAGGTCTTTGTACCCTAGAGACCTGGTTTTAGATGTGGGCTGCCCCCAGAAGGGGACATAATCTTGGTTAGGGCAGCTCCCTGAGGCAGGGCAATTCCTAAAGGTGCTGCAGCTGTGAGCCCACAGTAACCAGTACTCCCAGCAGCTGGAAAAATGAGGGCTTCTGTTGTGAAAAGAGGGATCTGGGGATTGCACCTCCCTGTACACTATGGCCCAAAACAGCACAAAATTCAGGGAGGAAACCAATATATTTTTTTATTAATTAACTGTCTGACTTTTATAATACCATATTTTTCTTTTTTTTTTTTTTTGGTTGCACAATTTTGATTATCTCTTTATCAATAGTTTGTAATATTATTTTCTTTAGAGCCAAGAGCAGTGTCATTTAGTCTTCCCTTTAGAAGAGCTATTCAACATTATAACTTCACTGCATATAAATGTGGCTTTTTTTAATTTGGAAAATTATTTTAAAATTTGGACAACTCTCTATCAAGTTTCTTTCATATATAAACTCTAAAACTTCAGGTATTTCAACGTGTCCTGGGCAGTGACTAAGATTAAATGCTATTTGTAATGATGATGCTCATTCAACAATTAGTATTCAAATATTACTTGTAGTGAGGGTTATGAGTTTTATGTTGGTCCCTGCACCTTCATTTCAGGATACAAGGGAATCGGCACCATGGTGGTAGGAATATTCTGAAAGCTATTTTGACACTGGAATGAGCAATTACTTGACTATAAATGGAAATGACTGCAAAGCACAGATATATACATCTTGCTAAACTCAAATTAAATTTATCCGTAACTTAATTGCATCTCCATAACGCCTGTGGTCACTCAGAGGCAGCCCACACATAGGGGCTGGTGCAAGCGAGGATTCCGAATCTGAAGTTTCAGTAGCTTCAAGGTAAATCTGCTTCCACTCCCAGGGTTCCTAACTTTCTGAGGTTGCCGTTTCTTCATTATCCCTCTACCCCATGATGCTTTCTACTGCACTTCACACACAGTCAACCTGTACAGTGAAAAACTACTAAAGTGCAGCAGAATCTTGGGTTACAAACTCAGAAATACTAAGTGTGAGGATGTAGAATTTCTCAGGTCAGCTTGACCCTAGCTAAAGCATTACTCAGTTCCAATCAGGTACTTCCAGCCAGCCCTTGGCCATTTGTCCAGTTCCTCCTATAAACCCAAGTTCTTGTCGTCTGTCCTTTTCATTTGTGTGACAATTATATTTTCACTCCAGGACTGTTACTGCTTATTTGGATTCAGTTATTTTCGAAGGAAACACGGCATTCTCTGCCTGTACCGTTTGTTCCTCTGTAACTTTCTTTGGATTTCACAATGAAACTGTTTTCTCCAAGTCACCGGAACACTCATTCCATAGCATCTCAGCACACTTCCCGCAGAATTCTCGGAACTGGCTGTTGTACCTTTTAGGGAACACCGCATCTCCTGCTCAGCTCCCTTGCCTGTCATCTGCATGCACTAACAATCTTTCTCTTTAATCAGTTCTTCTAAAAGTACCAAACAGTTTTCAAACTCTGATCTCTAATGTACGTTAAATATAGCATTAATAAAACCTACGAGAATCAATCACCAAGATTGCAAGGGAGAATCTAAGGGTTGCTGCAAGCAAAGAGATCGAACTGTGACACACATCCCTTTTAGAATTATGCTTAAAGTCAGATGGCTTTAAGAAATTTAATAAATTATATCTCTGAAAGTTTTAACAGTAGAGAATTAAAAAAAAATTATGCTTTATTCTCGACCCGTCAAATTTGAATTCTGTATCAGACATGCCGTACAATGACACTTTCGATGGTAGTGTTCACCAGGAGGCAGGTGTCTGATGCATTTCTTTTGCTCATCACAGTGAGATCTGATATGACGACATTTTAATGTTTCTTTCCTTTTGAGTCCATGAATGTGATGAGCATAAGATTATTAATGGGCAATATTATTAATTGACTCATTCCTTCCTCCTCTTGCATTTCTCTTAGGTTGCTAATTTCTTATCCAAGACCATTTCACAGCCTTCTCACATCCCTCAAATGTAAGCATGAGAGAACCGGATGTAGGTTGTTTTCACTGAATGGCCTTTAGCTCTGAATTTCTTACTTGCGGGGACATTGTAAAGTCCCATTTTGCCCACCTTTCTTAAGGGTGCATGCATTGACTATGCTTTCCATTTAGCCACCAGATACAGAAAACAACTGAAAGGAAAGTTTTTAAAAACATATTTTATGCTGCTTTAATCAGAACTATAATTTTATGGATTAATTTAATTTTAATTTTAATACAGTTACCCAGAAAGATGAAAATTTTAAAATCAAAAAAAAAAAAAAGTGTTATATGGTCTTTTTGTTATTTTGAATCCTTCCATCACACATCAGCATCATTGGCATAAGATATTCCTTCAGCCCCTCTAGTTAAAAAATATTCTCATTCAAATATTTGGAGGGTAGCGGCTGTTTTCGCAAATCTAATACTATATTCATAAAATTAAAAAAATTAGAATTATAGTTGCTGCAATGATAAGCCCTATGTCAAATCTAAAAGTCCTTCAAAAATCAAATAGCTTAATTATTAAGTATTAACTTAATGATCAATTAAATTTAATTATTGCTGTCTCTCTTCCTCTCTCCTCACCTTACCCCCAATTCCTATATGGTGGCAATTAAGCTGCCACTTAAAATCCATAGGACAAACCAAAGAGGCAGAAAAACTGCTGAGTTAGGCTGTGTTCGCCTAGTTGGAGAGCAAGGGAGAGAAAGCAGGGAAATGTCAGCTTTCTCTGCTCTCCTCAGTGCCTCTCACTGATTAAGATTCCTCAAGGGCAAGAACATTTAATGGGCCTCAGCGTTTAATTTGTCTGTCTGTCTCTTTCTCAGAATCCAGTCTATTAAGAGTCTTTCCCCCGTCACTTAGCTTCAGAGGTAAAGCAAGGAATACTTCCTTTTGAGAGCTTGGCAGTTAGAGAGTCACTTTACCGTGAGGCTCTAGGTAGGAGATGAGGCTCTTAGGTAGTTTCAGGGACAGGAGAAACTGTGTGTCTTTCTTCATCAACATGTTTAACGTTCGGTCACTTTTCCTTGCGACAGAGTTTACGTGCGTTTGGCTAATGGTAGGCTGGTAAATTTGTAATAACTGGGTTTTCTCCAGCAGGATCCCTCTCTTCCTCTCTCCCCACAAAACAAAAGCCCTGATTAGTAGTGTTTACTGATTTCCGTAGTGTAAATACTCCCACCATGGCTGATTTCAAGCTATAATGTGATGCTACTGAATCCAGAGTTGCAAAGAGGTGGGCACACTCAGCTCTCCTCTGCCAGTATAAGTTAACCCCATCACACCAAGGGGTTTGGCCCTTGAGGAGAAAAATAGCAGCCCCTTCTATCTTCCTAGAATCTGGACCAAAGGATTCCACTCTGCAGTCCTGTGAAGCCACCTGAGTCTCTTATTATAGATGTGTTATTAGATATTGACATCCGTGCGACCCAAAGGAAATACACCTTCTAATAAGTAGTTGAACCAGTCAAATCAGTTCATGAAACCTCTCTACTCAGTCACCTTTTAAAATTCTGCTTGTGGTTCTACAGGAAGAATGTATTGCTTAGTTGAAAGGGAAGTTATGTTTGGTGTAACTCAGGGAAAGATCTGCTGCCAGGCAAGAAGGTGCATTCTGAAAGAAGATATTTCTTTTTTTCCTTCCCAACTTCTTCAGATGTTTCATATTTAAAACCTTAGCTAATTATAGCCATCATGCTTGTAGTTTCACGTCACAGACCTTGGACCTAGAAGAGACCATAGATGATGAGGCAATGTTGAATAAAACTTCAAAAACTGTACAACTGTTATAGTTGCACAGCTATTTGTTTTATTCCTGACCATCATCTTAATATACTGTTCAGCCCAATAACTTTACAGAGATGTTAAATGACTTTCCCCAAATCACGCAATTATTATTAAAGGTTAGGACTAGAACACAGACCTTTGGACTTCCATCCTAGGTTGCCTGCCCTACTCTTCAGTCCCTCTTTTAAGTACTGAAATAAAATTTTAGAATTCTATGTATTTGAATGAGTGCTCTATAAACTAAAAGTTCTAGAATTTACCAAGGCTCTCAAGTCACTAATGGATTTTGAGCCAGCTTTTATGTCACCTCACTATGCCATTGCCTATTTAGAAATTTATATTACTCGAAGTTTGGCATATTATATTCCTAGATGATTATAAGGCACATCAAGAAAAATGCTAGACGTAATTTGTTTTAATTAAGAAGAAAATTAAAATCATTGGATTTTTTCCTATTAAAATGAATAGATATTATAGTCATGCATATATGGTCAATTTCTTTCTTTCTAGATTTTTAATCAATATTGCTGTCATATTTAGCAATTCCTACTGATTATTAAGATGGCCACGATCAACAGATTATCTGTGTTTGGTTTGCCTTTATTTTACAGGTATAATGTCAGTTTTCATGACATTGCATGTGGATATATTATATGGATGGGTGATTACAAACTTTAAAAATTATTCACTCAGTAGCTTCCATGGTGATGTCTTTAGAGCTATTATAATGAATTTTATTGTATCTTTGTTGACTTTAATCTTAGGGTTGCTGTTTCACAATTTCTTAGATTATTTTTATGACAGAAAAAAAGAAGTAAAAATTCTAGCAGACTTCTTTTCATAAAGGAATGTTAAAACTTTGCAAAATGAAAGTTACTAATTCGTTCATGATATTATAACTGCAATATTTGATCCCCCAAATTATATTTAGGTACTTTCCAAGAATTTGTTTCTCTTTCTCCTGAAACAGATGTCAGAATTTGCAAGATGCTGAAATCTTTCATATATTTCTTTTTATGGTATTAAATAATAAAGTTTTGTGTGATTATAAAGATTTGAGAGTATATTATAGATCTTTTTCCTCTTCCATTTTCCGTTTCTTTTCTCAGGTGCTAAGACAGTCTTCCAGACATTAGTTTTATAATAAAGGTGTCTAAAGCAGCTTCCATTCTGAGTGGCTACCATCAAAACATAGCCGAAGTGAAGGCTATTTTTGCTTGGGATTTGGTGTCGTGTTCCTCCTCTTCAGAAAAGTGCTATTTGATATATAACACTTATGCCTAGCAGAAAAGACTTTGAGGTCTGTTAATAACATCATTTTATATTTTGTAGTACATGTACACTTTCCAATGAGTTTCACATCCAGTATGATATTAAGCCATCAAAGAAGCAATTTAAGGAACATAGAATAAACATTTCATGACTATTTTATAAGGACGCTGAGCAAGAGAAGTTAAAGTTGAAATATAGAAAACTGCAAGGAATCCAGAAAATATTTAGGTAAAAAGATACCTAAGTTTTAACTAAATGTGTGAGTACATTTTAGAGTGTATATTACATTTAAAACTTTTAAATCGCTACTCTATTGATTTCCTTAGATGCCATCCGCATTTATAAGACTGATTTTAAATTGCTTTGAGGGAGCTATGTCTGTGGAAGTGGTGGAGTAAGGAATTACAAAAATTGTCTCTTCCAAAAAAAAAGGAATGAGGCAACTGGCAAAAATTGTTAGGATCAACTTTTTCAGAATTTGGATGTTAACTGAAGGCTTATTTTTGGACTCTATTCTGTTTCCTTGAACTTTTTATCCATTCCTGAGCTGGTAGCCTACCATTTAATTCTTGCAACTATAGAGTACATTTTGGTGCCTAGCATGGCATATCTCACTTTATTATTCTTTTTAAATGTTCTTGGATTTTTATTAGATTTATATTAGATCACATTCAATTTATGGATTATTCTGAGGAGAATTTATATCTTTGCAATCTTGAGTTTTTCCACTTAGAAATAATACATGACTTCACATTTATTTTGGTCTTCTTATACCCTCTGCAACTTTTTATAAGATTCTTCATGTAGGTTTGCATGGTTCTTGTTAAATTTATTTTTTTATGTTATATATTCTGCTATGGAAAAGGAGATTTATTACTTTTATTATATTTTAAATTTGTTATTGCTATGTATGTAAAAGTCTTGTTTATTTACTTTGTGGACCTATCATATAGAAATTTTATGTATCTTTTTTCTTGATTTTCTATTTATGCAAACATATTGTCTGATGATATTTATTTTGATTTTTTCCCATCTGATATTCATACCTCTCATTTCTTTTTTGTGTGTTATCATACTAGATAAAATCTCCAGATTGATATTTAATAACTGGTGATTGGAGAATTCTTGCCTTATGATGATATTATTTATTTACAGAATGATAAAATGGTGTAGCCTTTTGCAAACTGCAGAAAACATCGAATGCGGTCCTTTAAATTTACATTTGTAAGAACAAGGAAAAGGGTAATAAAGTGACTTGCTTCAATTCCCATAGTTTATTAATGGCCTGTCTTCTACTGGAATTCTCCCTTTGACTTGCATTCAACCTCTTTAAGGCTCTAGCCTGCTTTTCTTTACAGGACCATCAGTGAGTCCACTGAGTGGAGTCTCACTTTGCTTTGTCAAAATATTGTTATTTAATGTACACTCTGCTCAAGCCTGCCAGGTGAACATATACACATAGCAGAAGCGTCACTCTCCACCACCAAACTTGGTGCTCCTCAGGCTTAGAAAAAATAAATGAGTAAATTAATAATAAAACAACATACTCATCTCTGCTCTGATAGTCATTACATACATTCATTTATTACATATGTTAGACTATATACACAGTCTTTGGTTCACAGATACGCAGATCAAGTGAAATTATCAGATCAAGCATTTTTCTCTAGAAGACTTTCAATTTAAAACTAAATGTGAATTAACTTGATCCCATTAATATAGTTTTTCTGGAAATCTGGGTTGGTCAATACGACATCACCTTTATTTTTAAGGAAACAGGTGATTTGATGGTAAGAAGTCCTTTATTTGAAGAAGCGTCTAACGATTTTTGAAATACCAAGGACAATATTCTGCCTGCACCTGTGTGAATGTTTTATCAGAATCAATTATGGAATATGTAATTATATGAATATTGACTAATTAATGCAAAACCCAGTGGAACTGCCAGGGAGTTAAACAAGTTCTCTCTAGTGCAATGAGGACAGTTGCTCTGATGGGTCAAGTTTCATTAAACTAATAATATCAATCACATAAAAGGCCGTAGGTAAATTTGGGTTATATTTCTACATTATAGACCATGATTCAAACACTGTTCCATGTCATCAGAGCCACATTTCATTGTGACAGAGAACATGTGCTCCAAGCTACTCAGCAGTTTCTTTCAGTACAGTTATGCATCATATGAGAACTTGCAGTCATGGGGGCTACCTTTTCGTTCAGTTGGGCATCTTTATTGAAAGGTGTTATTCTTGTGATCATGATTAACTGGTATGAACAAAATCTAACGAAGATAACTGTAGTCTACTTATTCCCCATATTGGAGACTACGTTATTATCTATTAGGGTAAAGTTCAGAACCACAAATAAAAGGGTTATGAGCATAAATCTTTTCTATTTCTTTTCATGTGTACCATTTTCTAACCAATTAGGACCTGAAGAATTGTGATACTGTCCCACTAGACTCTAAATCCCATGGGAGTAGAGACATTTTTGTAAGTGTGCTGTTCATCATTCTATCACCTATAGTCTGTCTGTTAAGAAGCCTGTGCTTATATATATACACAACTACCAGAAAAAAACCAGAGGACAATATTGTGACGAGTGTTAAGCTAGGATATAGTCCCCAAACCATGTCTTATAAAAACCTCTTCTGTTATATCCCTAAGAGAAGTAGTCCCAGAAGAAAAGCCAGGCTATCTGGGAATTTTGCACTTCCCCCAAATCTGTATGGAATGCCTAACCTATGTGTAGTGCATATTTGATGCACAAGGATTTCTTTGGCCTACGTAGTCCACGTCGGCCTTTGTGACTTATACAAAAACATGTCTTTTTGACACTTTGCAGGACCCTGAAGAGAGGCTTGAAAATATGAACTCAAGGAAAATTGTCACTAAGTCACTCACCTATATACCTTCTAGAATTCTAAGTTTATGCTTCTCTAAAAGCTGTACAGAATTCCAAGGGTAAGAGGATCCAAAAGGGAAACTAGATAAGAGTCATTATTGTAGAAAATACTTTTACTCCCTCGTGTAAGCATTTAAAAATTATTTGCTTATCCCAGTGAAAGTTTCTACAAGAAAATCATAGTCCATAAATTTTGGCCTGGTTCTTACCCATCCCAGCACTCACTGAGTGGATTTTGGAAGTAGGAACTGGAGCTTGAAAATAGAATACACCAGTGGATCAAAGGTGGCACTAAAAGTTACCAGTCGCCCAATTTCTAGGAATAAGGTGGGAGGCTGGCTGGTTCAAGGCAGATGCATTACTAATGAATGCCTGCTGTTTCATTGCTCAGCTCTTCATGCATTCATTTTTAGCAACATTCAGCCATGAAATTTCCAAGTGCTGTTTCCTCTCAAGGAGTAGGAAAGAAATATTTCTTTTTCAGTCCTTTCCACTATTCATGTACATAACCACCAAGACCTTTATGTAGCTTTCTACATATCCTAAACCTGGAAAAACTGTTAAGAATAGCAGCTCATTATAATACCATAGTGCTAAATATGCCCTTTTATGAGGGTTGTATTTAATGCGTAAGTATTATTTGGTACTGCTTTATGAATATTTACTTCCTTTCTCTCTGCCTATGTACATTTTTTCAATCATGTTTAAAAGTTATATTATGACTGTAACAGCCAACTACAACTAGGCTAACTTTTGGTACAATGCTATAAAATTTGGTGAAATTTTGCTGCCTATAACAAATAAAGTGAATTAGTATAATGAAATGCACATCTGGATGTTAGGCTCAATGACAAAATATTGATTTCTTAAAAATATTTATATTTTTTTAGCATTAGACTGAGCAAAATAAGGAGAAAGGTCATTCCTGTAACCCACATCCTCAGGATACCACCAGGAGACAGATCTTGAATTAACTTTCTCTCTTAAGCACCTCACAGTTGTGCATTTCTTTATCCTCTCACTTCTGTTCTTCCCAGGGACAGAGACATAGTATTTTGAGCTGTGAACAATCTGAAATCATTACTATTTACTCACCTATTTCATTTTACAGATAGGATATTATAAGGTAAAGAAGGTTAATTTAAGCTTTCAGAATCTAGGTCTGTTTTTGTTCATCATTTTGTCCCTCTTACCCAGCATGGTGCCAAGCATATAGAAGATCCTCAATTAATATTTGTGAAATGAATAAGGAAATGAAAAGAGGTTGTTGAGTAAAGACATTGGAAGAAAACAGAATTCCCCGGCTCTTTTGCTCAAAGTTTGAATAGGGTCTATGAGCCAGACATCATGGTAAAAATCATTGCTGCCAACACTGTGGATATTAGAATTTCTGTCAGCTACTGTACCTTTCTCAGCATTATTACCCGATAACCTTAATAATTTTCCCTGGGAACATATCTTTTAGCACCATTGAATTGTACTATATAAAGTACAAAAATTGTCATTGATTGGACTAATTATTATCTATTAAAAGCATTAGGTCAGCTAGACCTGTTGAAAGAAGTCCTACTCTGTTTTTATTCACACCAGGTTAGTAATCATGGTACATTATTTGATATTAAATGGATTTTTTTAGGTTCCTCCAAAATTACTATTCATTGAAGACTTATACAGGTACCTATTTAGCACACATCAGATGTCAGAACAATTCTTGGCTGTTGTAAATTTAAATATTATGGAAAGATTTCAAGGGTTTTTATTACAACTGTACCAGTGGCGATAGAGCTCTCTCAAACTTATTGAGTAGTGTTCATTTTTTCAGTTCAATTCAAAACAAAGATAGAAGCAAAATTATTCCTCAAAATGCCAAATCCAAGAAAGAGCATGAGGGAGTAATGATGATTAAATGAAATCTTCAGGAAGGTTTATACCCATTGAGCTAATCTGAATACACACATTCACCTGCCTTTGAGTTATTTATTTAAGATAATGCTACAAATAGCTTGCAGCCTCTTAAAGGATTGCTGGTTCCAGCTCTCTGGTTACCTGATGAATTTGTCAATTTAACATTAATGTCATTAACTCTGTTTGACAAAATTTACTAGACTACAGTATTGGAAGCTAAGAGGGAAGAAACTCTTCTGATTGTATTGGAAAGCTTATCTCTTTAACAAGCCCTGGTACCCTGCATAGGTAGATCAGTAGATCTTGGTCTATTTACTATCATTGCAAAGTGAAATACAGGAGTATCCTGTTTCAGAAGTTTATGGCAACAAGTTTGTATCAAAGTCTACTAAAGGCCAGCATATGCCTTCGTATGTGTCATGCATGTATAAGCTTATCATGAATGACTTCCATAGCATTGTGCAGTACACAACTTGCACCATCTTACAAATCAGCCGTCGGTCCAGTCTATTTTGTCCCTTACCTCTTGAAATGCTGGCTCCAGGGATATTTGTTTCGTATGAGGACAACAGTCATTTAAAAAGTATGGTCCCTTGTGCTCTACTTTCACAATCTTAGATGCAGGAAGAAGGCAAGCTATGTGTTTTTGCACTTAGATCTGCTATCCCAGGTACAAACTCTTTTTGTGCACAACTTTTTAATGCAAGAGAGAAGCATTTCATTTCCATTTTTACATTTCTCTTGGTCTCTTACTTATGGAAACTTAATAAATAAATTTATGGGCTTTCAGGAACACCTAGACCAAGACCAACTCTGTATGGTGACATAAGTGCTAATGACAGACAGGAGTTTCTAGGATAATGGATTCACTTAATACATATTCTTTTTTTTATTACTTTGTAAATATCTGTCCTCCACAAGATTGGAGCACCATGTGGTTAGGAACTGTGTCTGCTTTGTTCACTGTATCTCTAAAATCTCCCACAAAGAACTTACTCAAAATGTATGTATAGAGTGAATTCTAAATATCCTTTAAAGATATTAAGTTGTATTAGTTTGATATATGTCAATTATTATATCTCAGTAAAACTGGAAAAAATACAAAGGAAGGAAAATTTTATATATATATATATATATATATATATACAGTGAATAAAACAATAATAATACTTTAATAGAACATCTAGCAGTTATGACTTATTTATGAAAGCTAAAAAATAGTACTGAAATTATTAGATTTAAGTGGATGAAGAGGAATTCACCTTTATTGTACATACTATCCTTTTGTGCATATTATCCACTTGTTCATATAGCTATCTTAAGGGGTAATTTCTATTGGAGGGTTATTAAACCTGATCATCATTTTAGATTTGTCTAGTTCTCCTTGTAGTTCTATCATTTTGTGATTCATGTATTTACAGGTTATCTTATTAGTTGCATAATCATTTAGAATTATGATGTCCTCTTGATGGGTGACTCCTTCATCATTATGAAATGAACTTCTTTAGTTCTGGAAATATTCTTTGCTCTAAAATTTATTTTTTCTGATGTTGATATAGTCATTCTAGACTTCTTTTTATTTAGTGTTAGCATGTTATATTTTTTTCCATCCTTTTCCTTTTAACATATGTATACCTTTAGATTTAAAGTGTGTTTCTTGTAGGCAGCATACAATTAGCTCTTGCTTTTGTCTACAAGCTGACAATCTCTAACATTTAATTGTCTTATTTAGGCCATTTATATTTGTTATGATCATAGATAAGAATGGGCTTAAATCTACCATCTTTCAATTAGTTTTCTATTGGTCCCATTTTTTACATTGTTCTTGTTTTCTACCTTCATCTGCACTAATTGTTTATGATTCCTTTTTATCATCTATGGTGGCTAATTATTTATTTTTATTAACTATTATTTGATAACTTTTTTTTTTTAGTGGTTGCTTTAGGGTTTATGGTATACATGCTTAACTTACCACAATTTACCTTCAAATGATATTATACCACTTTAAATATACTTAAGGAAACTGACAATAGTATACCTTCATTTCTCCCCTTTTCACCCTTGTGCTATTTTTTGGTCGTAATTTTCCTTTATATTATAAATTCTCTAATATACCATTATTATTATTATTTAAATAGTTATCTATTAAAGAGATTTAAATAATGGTAATAAAAAAATCTCACATCTTTATACATGTAGTTGCAATTTCTAGTCCTCTTTATTCCTTGTTTAGATCCATGTTTTGATCTGGTATCATTTTCCTTCTAAGGACATTCTTTAATGTTTATTGTAGTGTAAATCTTTAAAGATGAATTCTTTCTGCTTTTTCATGTCTGGAAAAGTCTCTATTTCACTTTTGTTTTGAAAAGTAATCGCACTGGGTTGATAGGGTTGTTTTTTTTTTTCCTTTTAATTCTTTAAAGATGCTATTCCACTGTCTTCTCATTTTCATTACTTTTGACAAGAAGTCTGTTAGCTTTCTTATATTTTTACCTCTCTATGTAACATATCCTTTTTTCCTGGGTTCTGTAAAGATTTTTCTCTTTATCTTTTTGAGCGATTTGTTTATTATTTTAGTTTTCTATTGCTGCTGTAACAAATTACCACCAACTTAGTGATTAAGAGAACATAATTTTATTGTCTTACAGTTTTGTAGGTCAGAAGTCCAGTGCAGATTTCACTGGGCTAAATCAAGGAATCAGCAGACAGCATTCCTCTCTAGGGGAGAATTCATTTCATGCTCATTCAGGTTGTTGGTATAATTCAGTTCCTTATGGTGTCGACTAAGGTCCCCATTTTCTTGGTGGCTGTAAATTGAAGGTTGTTTCCAGATTCTAGAGGCCACCACATTCTTTGACTCATGGCCTTCTTAATTTTTGTATTCCTGTAGATATTCTAGCTTTGTTCTAGCACATAGTTAAGTAGCTGGAAATAGTTTGGTCCTTTCAGGTCTTGCTTTTAAGATTTGTTAGGTGAGACTGGAAAATGGTTAATATAGGTTTAATCATCCCATTTTTGAGGCAAAATGCTTCTGGATACTCTACTTAATGCCCTGTGAATTATGTTTTTTTCCATTCTGGCTGGTGGGAACAGGCACTATTTCCAGCTCTGTGAGAACACCAGACTCTGTTACTTCAAATCATTTCTGTGCATCTTTCCTCAGTCTCACATAGTTTGCTCATGTGTCTTTGCTGATAAATACTCTGCTGACTACCAAAGGACAACCTTCAGAAGATAGCTGGAACTCTCTGTTTGTGCATGTTTTTTCCTGTCCAGTTCCTTGTCCTGTGAATTCTAGCCACCTCAATCTCCCCAGGTTTTCAGTTCTGCCTCCTCAACTCAAAGAGTCTACTGGGATTCAACTGGATCCCCTTTCTCTGGTCTTGGCCTAGAAAGTCTCCAAGTACTAAGCTGGGATAATTATATGACTCATCTCTTTTGTATTCTGTCTCTGAGAGAGCACTCACTTTCATTGCCTAATATCCAGTGTCTTGACAACCATTATTTCATAAATTTTGTCCAGTTTTTTAGTTGTTAAAGACAGAAGAAACAATAAATTTTCAATTACTTCATCTTTGTTAGAGAAGTCTCTCCAGAGATTCCATTTAGAACTGTAGAGCACAATGACAGGAACCATCTTGTCCTTATTTTTTTACACATAATAATTCATTTTTATTTTTAAAGTCTTCTTGTCCTTGTCATTTTTTTAAAAAGGGTGGAGGGCTCTTGCTGAAGAAAGAGAATAAATGTGTGAGAAGGAACAGTTCATAGTTCAATAGCAAAGAAGTTAGAAAAACTGAAGCTGACACATCGCTGAATGACTACATCTATTTTGGACATAGTAATAATAATGGTAATCTAAGACATCAAGAAAAGCTTCAATTATAGTCAATACCCTCTGTTTATAAAATTGGGAGTGTGAGATAATGTAATCTGATTTTAAAGATTTTTAATTCAAAATGGCTAAAACAGGCTTATTTTATTTTATTTTTTTATCATAAGAGTGTATGCTTCAGTTACCCAAAGCCTTTTTCTATGGACTAACTTATTCTGCTGTAATGTAGTATGAGCAGACAAAGTCATGCCTAGTCTCTGAGGCAGCAGCAATCTCTCCATTTGTACGTATGAAGCAGGTATTTCCCTTTAGTCCTTCACTAACATGCACAATGAGACTTCAGCTTATATTTTGTATTTTTATATAAAATTTTTATATTTTACTTGTCATTTTGGCATCTTATTCTTTAATCAAGGCAACTGACCGCAAAGACCCAGGTTGTGCTGTGATATGTGTCCCTTCAGAAAATAAACAAGAAAACTTGCCTAAAAAGAATGTGATGCTGTGATCACTCATGCCTCAATCAGCCACATCAGAATCTTCTTTATAATGTCCTGTAATTAGAATGGCTAAATACTTTCTCAAGACTATAGGGGAATATGAATTTAGGGGAATATTATAATTACCTTGCAGATTGTCCAAGAACTCTAATAGTAAAAGGTGGCTATAGAAACAATTTGTAGTCCTCATAAAAAAAGGGCAATACAGACATAAAATTAGAGGTACAGACACAAACAACCTAAAGAACCTTATTTTTTTAATTTTAATTTGGCAGTTAAAAATTTTTCAATTATGTTTTCCAACTTTTTCTATCACTGCAGTTCAGAGTACACTGTGAAGAACAAAAGTTCAGGTAAAGTGTTCTACAAGTCCAATAAAAGGTGGGCTTTTATTCTTTGAGGTTGAGATTAAAGCAATTAGTCATCTGAATCTAACTTAAATGATATAAAAAATTGAGATCATAAAGCAGGATTACCCTACCCAGGGGATTCTGCTCTGACTGCAAATGATAAATATCACCTTTATTTTAGATTCTTTTTTTATCTTTATTTTACTGCCATGCAATCACCCAGAAATGAATGTATGCTAATTTACTTCACTATTAGCAGCATGCATGAAATATGCAAAGGTTGTCACTCCCATGTCACTTTTTCACCCATGTTCAGTAGCTGAAATAAATATACCTGCTTCATCACAATTCTTAGACATTATTTAACCTTCATAAGAATCATATTATATGGAGAAATTATTTTAAGTAACTAGAGAAACTATCACTTAATCCATGGGAGTCATAGAAAAAAACAACAACAATAACCAACAATTAACAAAGAACTCTTCTCCTTACAGTGGAGGGGAGATGATTAATTAGAAAAGAGAATTAATGAAATCATACAGCTAAGCCCCTGGTGAGAAGGTTTATAGAGGGTGGATTCAGTGCTTAAGTATATTGTCTTGTGCTAGAGCAATTATGAGCAAATTACATTCCAAAAGAAATAATTGAAATCCAAGATCAAACAATAGTCTTTTTCTATGAATCTGCAAAGTACACACCCAAAACCGTTAACTACAACAGTGATAGTTGTTTGAATCTGGAATTAAATTATACTAGTTGCTAAAATTTCTCATCTCTCAACAGATTGTGGCAACACATACTGGGGCCATTTTTCTCCCTTTGAAATTGCCTTTATGCTCAGCCAGAGAATAAATGAGGCTGAAAATTAATTCACATGGCATTTTAACCAATAGTCAGTAATTTCTGTTCTGCAAGCAAGAAGCAGCCCAATGTACTTAGGAATGATTTCCCGAAAAGCCACTCTGTTAGCTGCCACTCTGAGGGGAACCAACAATTCATTTCCTTTTCAAACCTTTTCACCAAATGAAATTTTTGTTTTTATTAAAGTGCTGTATCTAAGCAAAATATATTGAATATATTTTATTCAATATAGAGGCTACTTGCCTTTCATTTTGGCCAAACTGAATCTGAACCCCTTCCAATATTTGGGGATCTCTCCACTTTATGAATCTTGCTAGCAATGCTGCCTTCTGTTATTGAAACTGAAAAGGCTAGACAAATACTTTCTCAGCCCTCTTGCCCCTGTCACCCAGGGCAGGAGACTTGTTCCATCAGTGGGTACACCCAGCCCAGAAGTTCAAGGCCCACAGTGAACTTTCATTTTTGTAGTGGCAATGGTTACAAGATGCAAGGAGAGATCCAGGGCAAGCTGCGGGGTGCGGTGATTCCCAGGAGGAAGGGTAACCTCAGCAGACCAGTCCTGTGATACGGGGGGATTTTTGCTGTTGCTCTTTACTAAACCATGCCACCCCAAAACTGGTTCTCCAGTTCATGACAGCACTATCTTCCCCACAAACCTTCTTGTCTCCCATCAGACTGGTCTAGTGAAAAGAACTTGGCCTTTGCAGTCAGATACACTCAGGTTCTGACCCCATCTTGCCTAGTTCTCTGTTATGTTATTAAGCTTTAATCAATCTGAGGCCAAGTTTTCTCTTTGTAAAACTGGATTTGTATGCAAATCAGATTAGTTAGCACCTGTAAAACACCTAGCATATGTCAGGATAATTTATTGAGATATTCATTGCTACTTTGTTTTTATTGCAGTTGAAGAATTAAAATAAATTGCTATTTACATTTTGTGCTCTGGGTTTTCTCTCTCCATTTCTGTGATGTTAGCTAGGCCTTTATGGTTTCTTATCTCAGAGGAGTAGTTTAGGCTAAGAGATTACCTGAAGATGTTTCCCAATTGCCTTCAGTTTTTGTAAGGTTGAGTTCGTTAAAAGGGTTATTCTAAGGGAGCAAAGTTAAGCAAGTGAAAGCAACAAAAGAGAAGAAGCTTTCCCAAAAAGGCAAAGAAGCCTGACTGTGACTCACCTAGACTGGTGTGAACTCTTACCCACGCTCTGGGAAGATGGAGTAGTCTCAAGGGGAATGCCTACATGGGACACCTGGAGAGATGGAAACCCATCACCAGCTATCTACTTGGAAGCAGCAGAGCTACCTGCCTGCAAGGGACCGTACAACCACACTAAAGATCATTTTCTAGTTTTTTGTTTTATTTTGTTGCATAACTAGACCTCTTATATGTGTACATGTCACTAGGATGGGTGAAAGACTCACCACAGATCCACGAATCACCTTGAGTTTCCTGGTAGCCCAAAAGAATGAGGATTCATGTCACTTTCAATTTACTTTGAAGAAAATAATATGTCTTACTTGCCATTGTGGGCTATGATGCTTTTGACCACAGACATATAGTAGTACCTCAAAATGTCAGTTCTACTCCTTTTTTATCTCTTTTTTCCTCTCTCCATCTCTTCCAATTATTTTAAAGTAGCTACTTTAGGACCTGGCACACAAAATAGGTACTCAGTAAATATTAGTTCTGTGTTTCCCTTAAAGTTGCTAAATTTTAAACTTTTGAGGTCATTTCTAGACCTAACACATTAGACGTGGGTTTGAAAATTTAGCGACTTGAAGTTAAATAAGCATGTAAATATGCTTTATCTGGCAATTAAAAAAATATTTTATATTGATTATTTTAGGAGGAAGACGAGGAGCAATCATGCCCATCACAGGCTGTCCCTTCCTTGTGATTGTTTACTTGGCCCAATTCATCAATTTTTGTTTTCTCCTCTAGGTCAAACTTATTTATTCAATCTATCCTCTTTATTCTGGGCAATTAACAACAAGATTCTTCTCACTTGATTGAAAGGTTGGGCAAGTGAATACATTTATGGACAAAATAATTCAACAAACATGGAATGGGAATGGGAAGGGAAAAATTATATTTGATTTTAAACATGAACAACAACAAAATGTAGACAGAAGGGATAAATTGGAAGCAAAGGATACATGTACAGAAAGAAACAATGAGCCAAAACTTATCAAGACTGCCCCTGTATGCACTGCGTTAAGAACTGACATGATTAAAAACATTAGAGATAATATTTGTCAATTTTATATGTACTAGCTGTTAAGTATTTTTCTTGTTTTAGCTCATTTAATTTTTACTCAAGTTTTGAAATCTGTGTTTTTATTCATTTAACAAATGAGGACACTGGGGTACTGAGAAGTTGAGATTTATCCACAGTTACCCAGTAGTAAAACACAGTCAAGATTTGAAGCCAGCAATTTGACTTGCTATTCCTTATATCCACCATACTATATTGATTTCTATAGTTTTTTTTTAATATCTAACCTAGAAGAGGAAGTTGATTTTTACAGCCAATTGGCAAAATACTATGAGTGACAGAATTAAAAAGTAATGCAAAGTACAAAGACAGCTTTTCCTTTGAAAATAGCATTAAATATGGGAAGAACTTTGCAATGGTATTGTGAGAAAAAAGGCCTGAGATTTATTTAAGGGAGATTTTTGCTATGGAAGCACTTCCAAATACTACTATCATTGCAGAGGAAGAACTGTTTTTATATCTTAGACTTTATCTACGATGCCCAAGTGTTCTTGCACTCAGCAAATAACAATATCAAATTTTCAGCAATGACGATTCATAGTAAAGTCCCTGGTCACGCCTTGAGACCTCTGCTCATTATACCTTAGCAGGATACATTTGGCTTTGTTATGAAATTGGATAAAAGAAGATAGAGCACTTCATGCACGGCAAATGATTGCCCATTTGTAGATGGCAGAATATATGTCCATATAATCTATGAAACACAATTGCAACTGATGTGACATCTGTATCCATAGCTAGGTAACCTATAATAGCAGCGGGGAGAGCCCCATAATTAAACATGCAGCAAAACAAAATTGGAGGGAAGATTGTACAAGCAAATGAGGAACTACAAACAATAGCCAGCCTGATGATTGAAAGGATTTCCACATCAGAAAGGACACATTTGTATTGTTTCACTCATTTAACCATGACTCAAGATGTGGCCATTGTAAAATCTGTAAATCAGTTTTCAGAATGGCTTTGAGGGTTTGTGTTGTTTGGTTTTATCAATGCTGGAAGTAACTAGATTTTAAAAGCATACTGCAAAAGTTTATAGAGATATGTCTAGATATGAACCAAAGTCAAATTTTTGAAGGAAATTAAAATAAGTAGTGGTTTAACTTTTATTTTTAATGTGTTTCTAATGTTTTCCATTCAAGATATTTTTGTGTGTGTGTGAGGAAGACCAGCCCTGAGCTAACATCTGTCACCAATCCTCCTCTTTTTGCTGAGGAAGACTGGCCCTGGGCTAACATCCGTGCCCATCTTCCTCTACTTTATGTGGGACGCCGCCACGGCATGGCTGACAAGCAGTGCGTTGGCAGGCGCCCGGGATCCGAACCCACGAACCCTGGGCTGCCAAGTGCGAACTAAACCACTGTGCCACTGGGCCGGCGCCAAGATATCTTGCTTTTTAAAAAAAATATGGACTTCTTGTGTAATAAGTATTCATAATTAACTTTAGGGTGGGAACAATTTCATCCTTCTTTTTGTGCCACTAGGCATTTACATTCTTAAGTGAGTTACAGAATTTAGAGGTTGATTTAGAAGTTCACTTAAAAGAAGAGTAGAAAATATCAATTCACTTAAAGTTACTGCTTTGGATCACAAGATTTCTTAGAAAAAGTTGTTGTAAGTAAACCCAAAGATATCCTGATTCTAATATTAAGTCATATCTAAAAGAAACATAACTTGACAATTAATAAGGTACTGGCTTTGGAGTCATTCAAATCTCCATACTGCCACTGTTTAACTTGTGCATGCTTGGACAAACTGTATAATCTCTCTTAGCCTTAGTTTCCTGTAAAAATTGTGCAATTATAACGACCACACAAGAATCTTATGAAAATTAAATGATATGATGTACAGTAGGTCACTTATCTAACTTTATTGTGACAGGTAGTTGATTGATTAATTGCAAGTTGGTTAAATCAGCTATGTATAGTATTCCACATGCCCTGGAAATAGATCAGTGTGATTAACACAGGAAATGGAGAGTGTTGTTTACTTCTTATATTTATTTTCATGGAGATCAGTTAGGAGAGTTTCTGTTGTATATGAAAAAGCCTAACTCAGAGCCTAGAATCTGGCTCAACGTATATTTGCTTTTCTCTCTTCTTTTTCCTTACTGTTAATGCAATGGAATCATTGAGAGGTCCTAAGCCAACCGGTTTGTTGTTGTTTCAAGGGAAATATGTTTACTATTTTTTCTGATTTAAAATATATATTCATAATAATAATATGTAGTAAATAGAAGATAGCTTAAAAAATAAAACTCTTCCATTCTTATAACGTACTCAATAGACATTATAGATCAGTTATCCACATTTGGAAAAAAAATAAACTCCTGCCTCATATCCTTATAACTCTAGGATATGGAATAATTTATTGGTGAAACTATAAAACTATAAAGAAATTAAATTTTAAGGAAAAAGAACATTTTGTGTCATTAAAATTTAAACCTTTGTCCAGTAATAGGAGACATTATTCCATTGTAAATCAGAAAACAACTTGGGAGAGTGCTATGGCAATGTCTGATGAAGCTGACCATCTGCATCTTCTAGGACCCAGCAGCTCGACATCACAACATCCACCTTGGAGAAATTATTGAACAAGGCTCATCTTCAAAGATACGCTATAAGCAATAGAATACAACACAATGTGCAGTGGTAAAAAATTTAGAAATATCTAAGTATTCAACAAAATATAATGAATACACTTCATAAGATGGAATATAATACACATCATATATTTAACAAATTGTGTGCTATAATGCTGTAGATGATTTATAAATATTAATACATTTAATCCTTATTGTAACCCTGTGAAATAAAGACTATTAAATATTCCCATTTTATAGATGAGGAAAATGAGGTACAGTGAGACTAAGTACCTTCTCCAAGGTAACACACACGTAATAAGTATCCTAGTTAGCATTCTAATCTGGTTTGGTTGTAGAGTCTTTAATCTTAACCACTTCACTTTTTTGCTTCTTCAGTGATGATGAATGAACTACAGCCCCATGAATAAAGTTGATACATCTCAAAAACATAATGTTGAATGGAAAAAGCATTTTGAAAATGATAAATTTAATATGATACCAAGTATTGAATCATTATAAGCAGACAAAAAATTACCATATGTTATTAATGAATATACATATATGTAGTAAGAGTATTTAAAAAATGAATATGAAAGATAAAAATCAAGTTCAGGATAGAGATTACTCTGGGTAAGAAAGAGAAAGGGAAACGAAATCAAGAAGGATGCTCCACAGGCTTCAGATTCATTGGAATAGTTTAGCTACGTAAAATAAAACAGATCTGAAGTCAACGTGACAAAATATTAAGATAAGTTAAAGCTGGGTGGTGGGTTCGAAAGTGTTTATTGTAGTATTATTTTTAAATTATTTCATATATATAGTACCATCATATATGTATATGTTATGTATTCCTTTTTCCAGAAAGAACATTAATCTTTTTGTGTGGATTTTCTATTTTTTTTTTTTTTACAAATACACACACCTACACTTTCTAAACACATACACATAGCTGCACACATATGTACATACACATAAACTGATTTGTAACTGACTTAGAAAATTTAATGATATATTGTATACTCTATTCCAAAGTCAATGAATACAAGTCTGTAGCATGAGTTTAAGTATTTGCATTGCATTCTATTATACTCCAATCACTTTTTTGACAGCATTATGTTATTTCAAAGTTTTCACTACAGTAGGCAATGCTGCTAATGCATATACTTTAATGGGCATCGGAATTAGTTCAAATTTTTTTAAATGAAAAAATAGGTTTCACACGAACACTTTGCTGTTCAGCATAGGGGTACAAACAAATGTTTCTTTTTGCCAACCATGTTTGCTAAAGGTGAAAGGAGTCGAATAACATCTAAACAAAGTCTTTCCCACTGTTATAATATTATTGATATTACAGAAGTGAGAAATGGCAAGGTCCTGTAAGATTGTTTAAAGCTGTTATTAGAGTATTAGTTATTGCAAGACACATTATTGCAATACACACTTTTCCTCTAGATGTAATTGACTGGCAGATCACACTTAGGTGTCAAAAAATTAATGTAAATTTCACTGTCAATCATATATATGTATACACACATATATTTGTATACATACATATATTCTATATAAATATTGAAAACATCTCCAAGGAGCATTTCAGACTTTGGAATTAATTCTCACAACATAATTCTTTGAGCTGGTGCCATGAAGATTTTGGTCTTTACTGTCCCTCTCACTAAAATGACAGTACTGGTCAGGAACTCTTGGAGATGAAAAGAACCTTCACTTTCCTCCTTCCCTTCTTGAAGGAACTCTTGATCTATATCTTTCTTGAAGAATATGATATTGGAGAAGTTTCCACTAGTGTTTCTTGCTTCTTTTAACCTATGAATCATCTATAAGCTGACATGGCCCAACATGGACAAACCACCTCCAAATTCATTCCCGTTAAAACCTATTGGTCCAGCCACTGAACTAAATTCTTTTGTTTCTTATACCTGACATTTCAGATCAATAATTGGCAAAGGAAACTGAGCAATTTGGGATTTTACCCTATTGAGAATATGATCGCAATTTATCCAACTGCCCTTGTACACTGCTTAGAGTCAGTGGTCCGTATTCTAATGACAGCTCTTGAGGTCTTTACAGAAGGATTTTTCTCTTTACTCCATGCTGCTCATTGTCTTTCAAACCTTTTGGACCTTGCTGTCATCCATTCTGCCCGTGGCTAAGTAACAAGCTCTTTCTGGATAAAAACTTGGCCAGTTCTACCCTTTCAAGGAAGGAACTTCTTAGCTTTTTTTTCCCATCTGCCCTTTAAATCTTCCTCTTGACAGCTTTTTCTTATTTTCATCCAATTTTTCTGACATTCAGATCCTCCTATCTGTTCTCTTGTTTTGATATTTCCTTGGGATGGTTGGCCTAACTTTTTGTGGTTTTTCACATCTAGACACTAAAGGACTAAAACTTGAAACACTAGATCACTCTCAGCCTCTACTCGTCATGGGAGGAAAAGTGAACATACTAAAACTTGTGATTTTATTTCTCTACACCTTTGCTCAGTTTCCCCATTAGGTAAGATTTCTACCTCTATTCATGCTAAATTAATCATGATCCACATTCTATTTGAAATGCATTTTCATTTGAGTGGTTTTTTTAGATCTTTCCTGTAGAATCAGAAGTGATCATCTCTCTTCATCTTATGAGATTTCATATTTATTGAGCACATATATGTGTCAATTATTTTGTTAGACACTTTACACATGTCATCTCTTTCAAATTTCATTAAAACCCTGAGTTAATGGATCTCAATGCTTTCAAATCCAATGCCCAATTTTATAACAAGTGTTTTATAATGACCTCTTTACTGTCCCAAAACTGAATTCGCAGAAAAAGCAACATGCTTATGTACCTAATTTCAAAAGTTAATATAATTTTATCTTGTTAAAGGATAAATAGAAAAAGAAATACAATGATGTATATTTCAATATGTAAATGTTTAGGCATGACCACAGTAGATAGCTTAATGAAGTAGTTAGACTCGGTCATCTATTTATAATTAATAAGTTTTGATTTTAGAGAAATAAGGATCAAAAGCCATTCTGTACATGAACTATAGGAAAATCTAGGCAAAGAGATATTATTAGATACTAACACAAAAATAAGTGTTAAGATAAATATTCATAAACAAGATATTATTGTATGATAAGAAACAGAAAAATGAGAAATAATCTTAATCAAATAAAGGATATTAGCAAGACAAATTATAAACTGAACTGGAGAAAATGAGAAGTGTGATACAATCTTGCCAAATTTCATTGTAAAATTGTCATTTAATTTTGGTACTTTTGTTTGTTTGATTTTGTTTTTTACTTCATTAGGAAACAAAAATTTTGACAGATGAGCCATAAATTCAACAGCACTATAGCACAGAATTTCAAGTATTCACATAGCAATTGTCACATAACGAGTTTTTCATACTATTGGACACTTTCATACAGGATATAAATGTATATGTCTTTATATGTCTACATATCTCTATACTATCTCTTTATCTGTCCCTCTTGTTAGTGCAACAGGCACAAATACAAACTGATTCAAGTGTATGGTTTTGGCAGCTCAAATACTGTTTTTTCTCTGAAGTTGTTATTTCTGAAATGATGAACCATTCCTGGTGATGTTCAGGAAATAAAAGTACAGTCTTTCCTTGACTTGCATATTCAAATAGAAAATTCAATATAAACTAAATCCCTACAAAAGTACTTGGTGTATATATGTAAACAGAGGTCCAGGCTCATATAATTATAAACAGATTTTTAAACTACATTTCCAGTTGGATATTCAAAAATCCATAGAGATGCAGAACTTTCTCAGCACTGATAAGTCATTGGCATCACTGCCCCTCCTCTCAAATGCTAGCAGCTCCTCCAATCAGTGAGGCAATCATTGTTAACATTTTCAGTGTCCAGGTCTTGTTTACTAACTAGAATATAAATTTAGAGGCATGCTAGTTTGTAATTATCTTTGTATGCCCTAAAAGTATCTACATCTTGCATGTAATGGGGTTATAAATAATAATTTTCCAATTAATTAACTTAGAATTTAATTAATCTCTTCATTGAATAGCTTGGTACACACTGGAAAAGAGAGTTTAAATAAGTCAACCAATGTGCTTGTGACTTAACCCTGTTTCAGGCATAGACCCTGGTCCTATCTAAATGTATCAGCCATCAGGTTAACTCTCAGCAAATAGTATAGAGGGCGAGACCCCAAAGGTATTTCAAAAAACTTTCTTCTCTCGAGAGAGTGTGATAAAATCTAAATGTTCAAGTACCTCTCGTCATTCCCAAGAAAGCAAGAAAGCATCATATCTGCCAAGCATCCCCGCCAACTGGGATCCCTCTTGATCTAAAGATGTGTATTTTTCTGTTACTTGCAAACATTTGATAGCCCCCTTCCTATTTTGCTCCTGGGTTAGAAATCTAACTAAATTATTAGTTCATCATATTTTCTATGATTCAAGATCATTAATATCAAGGAAGCTCTATACTTTTGTTTTTTGTTAGAAGTTACTCTAAGAGCTGTTTATGCTGGCAGTGGGGCAACATGTAGGATAGTAGAAATAGAATTGCGAGAGAATTAATTCATGGCTAAAAAGTGGAGGCAAGTCCTTCTCTTCTTCCCACAGAAACACATGAGGTGAGTGATTTTCAGTCCACTAGACTCTGGTGTTGCCCAGACATTGGCAACAACACTGCCACAGATTTTCCCCTGAGGTTCCTGTGGTTACTGTAGCTTAGTTTAGTCTCCAATGTGGGTTGGAACATGTTAAATAGAATCATGTTTTTCTTTCCAGCATTTGACCACGTAAGTATCACTTGACTATGCCCCCTCTCTCTTAAGTACACTAACATTAAGTCACCAATCTATAATTGTGGGCATGATGACTAACATTTTCTTTTTCCCAAACTTAAGTTCCCATCATGATTCCACAAAGCATATCCTGTCAAGACCAGTGGTTCAGCATTTGTGGTAGTTTTCATTTGAAATGTGCAGAAGATTTATAGGTTTTCATTAATGCTAATGGTTCATCTGAGTGGAAAGTGTGCTCAATCAAGTGCTCCTTTGAATGAGATTTCCAGATCACTCAAACACAGCTGTTTTCAAAGCAGAGTAATGCAAAGACTATTTCTGCCAAAGTACATATATTTCATACAACTTAAGGTGGGGCTCTTGAAGTACTGATGCATTTTCCAAAATAAGATATATTATTTATTTTGCTTTTGTGCAGGTAGCGATTGGCAGACTAAAAATGATGGAGAATTATTCAATTATCTTTCTCCCTTCTGGCTTGGCACCTCACTGCAGTAGCAAATGAATGTGATGGTGGGAGTTTATCTGTCATCTTGTGGCTACTGGGGCTCCTTGGCATTAGTTTTCGTAGATACTTAATTATTGTTGTTGTTCTGCCTCCAGGGCCAAATAGGATCTCAGCAGCTCATCTAGAGACAATATCAGTCCAGTGGAGCACTTGTATGGCAGTTGGATCAGTTCTGCTTGATAGGTTATAAACTCATTCTTATTTCTGGATATGATATCAGATACTAATATTCTTAGGGCTAAAGGTTAGAAACCATGGTAAAATAGGGACACAATAAATTTTCAGCTTTCATAAAAGAATCATATGTCCTGTTTGTAGTCAGTTTAAACTGGGACTCTTAAATTTGCAAGATAAAAATACATACTCAAACTGTTTTAAGCACAGAGGAAGCATACTGGTTTACATAACATAAAAGTCCGAAGGTAGAATTAACTTTATGCATGGTTGGATCTAGAGGCTTGAACAATGTTACCAAGGTCAATTTTTCTTCATCTCTTGACTCTGCCTTGCCTTACCTTAGCTCTATTCTCAAGAAAGCTCCCCTTTAGGTAGAAGTATGGATGCCAGCAGTTTAGACTTATGTCTTCACAGTTCTGAATCCCAAAACAAAACAACAACAGGAAGAAAGGAGGAAAGGAAGGAAGGAATCCATGTGAAATAACCAATAATCATTCTATAGATAAGAAGGATAATGTGAGTTTTACTTGAGCCAAGGTAAGGATTATAACCTGGGAATGCAATTTCCACAAAGGAAGAAAGGATTCTGGAGAAGCATGGCTTTCAGTACAGTTTTATACCTTTTTAGAACAAGGGACATACACTAAACACGCCCAGGATACATATTCATCAAAGTTTCAAAGAGATATTCAGTTGCAAATTAGCAGGTCAACATGACCCGGATGTATGACAAAGAAAACAGATCTTCGGGAGTACTAATAGGGGCATTACCAATACTGGTGGGCATAGGAAGGGAACTATGCATTCTTACCTTATAAGAGTGCATTCTTTTACTTTGAGATAGTTTAATGCATTCTTTACCTTAATGGTTAAAGCAGATGTGAAATGTATATTTCATAGGCCATAAGTCAGGCTTCTTTAGTTGAAGCCAAAACAGTTTCGAACCAGAATAGCTACCCCATGTACCTAATATATGAAAATTTCTTGCTGAAAGAAAGGAAGGAAGGAAGGAAAATGTTTCTTACTAATAATCTTAGAAAAGATTCTAATAGTGTGTGTTACTGGTTCGCATATTCTTCCCTGGACCAATCACTGTGACCAGAGGCATGAATTCTCTGATTAGTCAGGTATAAATTCCATGTCCACTACTAGATTGAGGATGGTGTTAATACCACCATAACTAAGAGTGATATAGGATAGTCCTTGAGGAATATCAGGGTGATTTACCTGCAGAAGGATGAATGAACGAATGAAAATTGCCACCCCTTCCCCAAGTACCCACCTTATTAGCAGAACCGAGACTTTTAACATATAATCGTCATCAATATACTGGTTAGGATTCAACTATAATCACTTTTTGAACGGATTAGGTAGACTTTAGGTCTCATCTGAAGATTAAGCCTGGGACCATAGACAATATGAGGATCTAGAGAAACTTCAGCAAGCCATTTTCTATTCTGAGGAGCTCCAGAAATTCCAAACTCTTCTTATTTTCTAGTTCCCTACAGTGAAACCATGGAACCTGTGGATGGAACTGAAAAGTCCCATGTGGGTGTAGACCACTTGAAGCTCTTATTCTAATGACTGACCCTTGAGAAGATCTCTAGGACCCAGACTCTAGAGCCATTCTACAGTTTGAGTCTTGGACAGGAACCTCTCTCTGGCTTTGCCCCAGTTGTGGAGGTAGCATAAACCCATTGGAAAGGTAAAAAAAAAAAAAAAAAAAAAAGAAAAAGGTGACTAGGGCTAAGATAAGGATGTATTTTTTATATAACTCTGGGTCAGAACTGGTAAAGGAAAGAAAAAAAATGATCATATATAGTTTTACAGATATTATTCTTGCAGGAATATCTAACAGTAGGACATAGTCAACCTATATCATGGAACTGAGATATTTTATGGATAAAATTTTTGAATGAGGAAAAACGTGAAGGATGTGAAATTCACTCCTGATAACTCTAAGATTTTTTGCTGAAGGAGCGCACAGAGGCAGCTGTAGGCTGAGAAGGAATTCCAAACAGCCAGTCACCCACCAATTATGACTGTTGTAGCAGCTAGGAGCTTGCAACTAGACGTATCATGAGGATAGTTTTGAAACTTCTCATGATGTCTGAGAGAGTCAACAACCTGAAGAAATGCATTAAGAAGCAAAATAGTAGGCCTAATTTTTTCTACATCAAAAATCTTACAAATTAATTCATCATACTAAAACATCAAATGTTGATTCTCATAGCAATGAAAATTTACTGTCTAAGAATGTAGGCAACTAACAAAATTTCCTTGGCAATAATAATTCAGAGATATGATAGGATATTTTAAACCTAATATTTTGAATCCAATAGCTATTGATCATTTTTTCTTTCATTAAAAACTCATAATTTTTTTGTCTCATGTAGGGGTTTTATTTTGAACACCATATTGCTTCAGACTAAATATGCTATCTGAGCTCAAGATGGACGGTATTTTCAACGCTGTAGGAAGTCGCAGTGGCCAAGGAAAGATTTCAAACTGGCAGGTCAATTAGGAGCACAGAACCCCTGCTTCTAAGCAAATTTCCATGCTGACTCAGAGCAGTGTGTCAATGGCTCTTCTCTGTTGGCAAGGTATCTGACCTTACCAAATTTACATTTTCTTTTCAGAAAAAAAGGAGTACTGAAGAATTTATAACTCAGTTTCAGAATATAATGTGATCACAATAGTACTAACATTTAAAAACTAGATGAAATTCTTAAATTCAATAATGATTATTTGGAAATGCCTTAACACTAAGGTATTTTAGACATATTTTGTAAAGTAGAAATATAGTACATACTTATTCAATAATAAATGGATGAGCATATTAACAGTCCTGTTTAATAGTCATTTCAACTTACCCCGACTTAACCAGGGAGAAAACCAACATATGTTTAAAAAAGAGTCCTCTCCCCAGCCCACAGGTGTCTTCAGCCTAGGGCTGTTGCTGCCTAGCTGGTATGAGCAATAGACCAATACATTTTTGAGGGACTGCATTTTTCTTCTTCAAAATTCTGGTAGGCAATCTAAAAGAATACATTTAAAAAGAAAAGATTTATTATGGTACACTTCATTTTGAGCACTTGCTCCTGGGCATGTCAAGTAAATTTTTGAGGTAAATTTAAATATAATGGGAGTGCAGATTTTTTTTTCAAAGAACACCATAGTGAATTGTTTGGTTAAACAGAATCCCATTGTAATATGTTCTTCAGTTTGCTTCAGTCTTTTACATGGAACAGAAACTCATTCGAAATACATGTGAGAGGTAGGTGGTTATGGAAGAACATATGGAAAGCAACAATAGCAGCAGGAATTTCAGAATAAGAAGTGGAATACTCTCGTGGAAACTGGGACTGAAAGCCATCAGGAATGGGAATACTACAGAGGTGGCATCTTTATGCCTCTTTCTGCTATGTTTTTGTCTTTCCTCTTGTGCTTTCTTATCTCCTCTCATTAAGACCAGACTTCCTCCCTTTCTAACCTGTATGAATTCTTTGTCTCATAATTTCTTCTTACTCATTGCTTTGGCTTTCTGCGAGAACTCAGGGCTCCAATCATAGCTCATTCACCTCCTTGCAGTCTCCGCTCCAACACCAAACTGTATTTCAACAGTCAAGGATAGAGTCTGGTTGGCTCTCCTCATCTTTTACAGCCTGCAGAATTGCTGCTTTAGGTCAAGAGGCCCACCCTAAGACCAATCAATGCACACTGCATGTTACATGGTATAAAACAGAACTAATTAAGGGCTATACTTTCAGCATGTCCTGAATGTGGAACAGATTACCTCAAAAGGGAACGCTGTGTGTGGTAGACATTCTGAGTCTTGTCTTGTCTAGTGAAATGTTTATAACTCTCTCTGATTTATTTGTTTTCATAAAATACGGATTTTTAAGTGTGTGTGTGTGTGTGTGTGTGTGTGTGTGTGTGTGTGTGTGAGTTGAGGTTGCAGTTGACTCTGAAGCTTCTACTCCTCTTCCCCCTCCTAAGGAAGCCAACCATGTGATTTGAATGGCATTGACCTCATCCCCACTTCCGGAGGTGGACCTATTCCAAACCATTTGACCCAACCTCTTGTTAATAGTAATTGGGGATCCGAGACCTAAGGTATTCAGTATTTCAATTTTATTGGGTGGGGAAATACCCTAATTGAATCAATAAGAATAAAGCCTGAGACCGTTGTATGATCTTCAGGGAGGGTGAGGTTCTCACTCCTCCTGCTTGACGTGAATGATGAAGCACGTGGTCTCTTGCTTGAGAGCTTGATCACGGAACAGCTAATCAGTTACCACGATGTGAGTCAATCTTATGATGGAGCACATACCAGCTAAGGCAAAAAGAAAATAATGAAAAGAAACTGCTATTTTTTTAACGTTGTTGAGCTTCTGAATTAAGCCTCACTTAGAGCGTATTTCTTTAAATGTTTCCGTTACATTAGCTGATATATTTCCTTTATTATTTAACCTAGTTTTCACTAAGTTACTTAAAAATGGAAGATTCCCAACTAATAGAGTCTAGTGTCTTTTTCTTTGATTAAATTTTATTGAATAAGGGAGTTAGACTTTTAGTAAATGTTAACTCTAATTAAAAGTGTGTTTAAAGTAGGTAATATCCAGTAAACTGCATCTGTTGGAAGAGTAAGGTGAGTTATAAGGGATTCCAGGAAGGTTGGGAAAACAGCAGGACAAGATGCGGAGCCTGAGACAGAGTGTAAGCTCCATAGAGGAAAGAATTTTTTTTTTTTTGTCTGTGATAACAGATCCTTTAGTAGCTATTGTTCCAAATAAGGGAATTGATTATGGCTTACATTTTCAATTATAGTTATTCCTTTTGAAGCTATTCTGCTTGTTTGCAGCTTAACCATCTATGGACCTGTGGAAGGTTACCAAAGAGCTGGCTTTTTATATCCTTTTTGAGTGGAATGCTCTCTTGCCAACCTCTAATTCAGCTCTGGCTAGGTAGGGTGGAGGTAGTTGGGGGAGGTTGCCAGACTCAGTGCTGTTAACCAGAGCCTGCTGTGGTCTGTGGGAGAACGTGCTGGACGGGGATGTGGATATCGGCCCTGAGCAGAGAACAGGGAGCACACTTCAGGGAGATGACAGAGCAGAGACTAAGAAAATGACTCTGTGGTTGGCTCATCCCTCTGGATGACTGGAGCAGTTCCAAGGGAGCGACTGCTTCTCTGCAGGCAAAACTGGAGAAGGGAGTGTCACGTCGGAGGAAACTCTTCACCCAGGAACTTTAAGATCAGGAAACACACTTCTGGAGAGAGTGGAGCTTTCAGAGAAACATATTATACATTAAAGTTGGAGGAAACTTTGAGATCAACATCTCCCAATGTATGTCTCTTGGAATAGTATTTCTTTGGTATATTAATAGATGTTACATAAAAAGAGAGTTTGAAAGGGATTTTCTGGTTAAATGCACTCAGAAAAAAATTTTAAAACACTGAAGACATTTCTTTACTGCCAAGATACTCAGGGTCTCATTAATATGCACTGTGAATCTACTGATTTAGAGTACATTCTCTCTATACTTCCTTAGACCCCCCCTCCTTTTTTCTTTTTTTGCAAAGATTATTTCATGGGTGTAGAGCTCATGCGTATATTTTAGAAAATGTTATTCGAGTTTAATCACAGAATGTTGCAGACAGGGAGACTGAGGCCTGGAGAGATCACTCAGCTCAATAGGCTTACACCTATGTGTGAGTTAGCAGCACTGTTAAAATTCAGATCTTTTCCTCCAGGCTCTACTTTCTTTCTACCCCATGATAGTTTTCCCTTCTATAACATCTAATAGGGATTGATTCTCATTAAGAAATATTCTCTCTCATTCATGTTGCCTGGTGAATTTTTAAATGGAGTTGTTAATAACTATTGACTGGGCAGACATGCTTCAAATTTCTAAGAGGTGGGCCCAAGTCAATGGATGCTTGATCCCTTGAAAATGATGTGGCTCATTTGTGTCACAGGGACCTCTAACACAACAGTTATAAATACTTTATAAAAGCATAACATCTTCACTAAATAGACTGACTTCTGTATAAAAAGGAACTTGTGAAGACATCTATTTTATAGGATTTCTCACTAAAATGGAAGAACCTGTATTCATATTAGCTTAGCCATTGTTACGAAGGAAGTGTTAGGACATGAAAATTGGTTTCTCACAAAAGATAGATTCAACTTTTATATGTTTTTCTAAATATAGTCTTAACTAAAGAAGAAGAATGTTGAAATTATATGTGCAGATTGCCTTATATTACAGTTTTAAGAAGGAGTGGTATAAAACAGTCCATAAATGCTGCACAGCTCTCTATCTTCCTATCTCTCTGAAACTTTTAGAGTGAGCTCATGGTGTGCTGGAAGGTTGGAATCTCAGATTATTTCTTGGTAAATATTGCAAAAAAACTATTTCGAGTAGTTGAGTAGATTTTCATAGTTCAATGAAGTATGAGGCAAAACGGATGGAATATATAGGAAGAGTTGTTTAGTCAGTCAACAAGAGAATATGACAATTTGTCATTTTTAGCATGCATAATTATAAATTGAGATTATTAAAATCTAATTAAATGGAAACTATAGAATGACAATGACAAGCCTGAATTTTAAATAGGAGTGTTTCAAATAGTCATTTGAATATAAAATATTGATGTCAGACTATATTAAAATCTTGACATGTTACAATGTATTGAGAAACACGTAGAATGAAGTTTAACTGGGTAAACTCTTGAGTTACACACAAATAGGAAAATCAAGTGACTCAGGTAAAGAGCAGATAATGGTTTATTAATTATTAGATCACAATAGACTAGGATCATAAAAGTTGTTTCAGTATATGTTTGACTGAAACAACGTTATCTTGCTGGGGAATGATGAAGACAGTCTAATGACGGATGACCTTAGTCCATGGAAAAGACTAGACATGAACATTGAGCATATCAACTTCAACTCACAAACAAAGGTTGTCCTGAACACAATTTGGCCACTAGGATGATGAAAGACTGAACAGAGTTTGAGGAAGAGGAAGTCATATATAGGCTCACTGAAGTAGAACAAGAAAATTTAATATTCTACCAAGTCTTGATAATCAAAGGGAAATGCTGTGAAGAGATGAGGAGAAATCTGGAAAGCACATCAGTGACCCTCTTGTTGAGCTGACACAATGTTTAGATCCGAGAAGCTTGGAGAAAGGTAGTTGTGGAGACTGGGCAGTGGTGCTTCCTCGCCATGACCTTTAGGAGCTGCAGGAAACTCTTGGGCCTCTCTGACCTGGGGCCTTCAGCCACCCCATTTATATGGCTTTGCTGCAGCAGATAATAGTTCAGTTTTCAAGGCTTTTGAAGACCTCCTTAAGACAATTTCCAATCAAGACCTATAGGGTTTCTATTTGAACTCAGAAGAGAATTAAATAAATAGCCTTCTTTTCCTGCAGGAGTATGTTCTATTCTAAAGACCTTAGTACCTTTGCTTGGCACCTAATAGGTGCAAGTACTCTTTAACCTGTTATAAAAATATTTCTGTAGAAAAAGAGAGAGGTATGATGATGGTATACTTATAAAAAAACTCTCATAATTCATATGCTTCTATCAAAGGCAGATTTACTGTGAAGCAAATGATGCTGAAGTTTCAGGGTCCTCACTTGAATGAGTCCCTTCTGACACCTTGGAAGGAGCCTTTGCAAAGTGTTCACATGATCATATGCTTGTGTAATATTTGTAAAAGTGATATATTTTGTTTCATTTCTCTTGAACAGAGCCTCCACAAAATCTAAAATTGTCCCTTACTGTTTCTCTAATATGCAAAGAAAACCTGACTTTTTGTATATTATATATTTGATCTAATCTTAACTCCCCAATCATTGGGCATGTGGGAGATCAGAATATGCCACCTCAAGATGTGTCTCTTTGGCATGAGGATTATTTTGGGCTGGTTATTTAAAAAAAAGAATGCACACATGGGAGAAGCTCTGAAAACCAAGTAGAAGTTGCCCTTTGTAAGAGACATTTACATTTGTAAGGGAAATCTCCATTTGTAAAGGTATCTCCCTCTTTGTACCAGGAAGAGGGGGGTGACCTTATCTCTAGAAACTCTTATCAGTGAGGAAGGCATGGACTTAAATTTGCATATTCTTGTTTACTGTGCTTTGCTCGGTAAACCCCCATAGCTGACTCCCCCAACCCTCAATATCCTCCTTTGTCTTTCTACTTAAGAGGAGAACCTCTGCCATTTTGTTGAGAAACTCAGTTTCCTTGGTCTCTCCCATGTATACATGTTATAAAGCTTTGTTTGATTTTCTCCTGCTATTCGGTCTCATGTCAATTTAATTTGTAGCCCAGCCAGAAAGGACCCAGAGTGGGTAGAGGACAGTCTTCCTTCCCTTCAGGTAACAGATCTTTTTTTAATATATATATTTTGGGGGGGTGAGAAAGATTGGCCCTGAGCTAACATCCATTGCCAATCTTCCTCTTTCTGCTGAGGAAGATTAGCCCTGAGCTAACATCTATGCCTATCTTCCTCTATTTTGTATGTGGGACGCCACCAAAGCATGGCTTGATGAGTGGTGCCTAGGTCCGCACCTAGAATCTGAACCCGTGAATCCCAGGCTGCTGAAGCAGAGTGCATGAACTTAACTGCTATGCCACCGGGCTGGCCCCAGATTTTTTTTTTTTAAAGTTGTCAAATTGTGGTATCTCAGTCCCTCTGATATATGCATCTCCTTTTTGGATAACTTTGTTGCTCTTGTCTCTCTTGGGTAGATGATTGTTTGGTTTTCAGTGTTCTGGTCCCAATTTCAATTCTTCTCCTCTCCAAGATGGAAGACTTCAGTCTTTCTCCTCCCCAACATATATGGGGTAGTGTGCTCGACCTTGTGGTGTGTGTGTGGTGGGGGGGAGAACAATAAAAACTGTGTGCTATCTTTTCAGCCTTTGTTGGTCTCCATTTCAGTGTTTTAGCTGGTCTAGAGCTAGAGATCATATAAATTGTTTTTTCACCTAGTAAGGGCCTGAAAGTTCTTCTTTAATTTATTATCAATGGTGCAGACTTCTGTGTGTGTAAGCAGCATTATCTATGTGATCTTTATTCAGAATGTTTAGCCCCAGCTTCTGTAGTGTGCCCCTTTTTATGTAATTGCATAGCAGGTCTTGATTCTCCACTCAGTTATCATTTCTTTGTCTCCCACAGGGCATGCAGAAAGATCTAATCACATTCACCTTGCTACACATGGGAGCAAAGGGAGAGCTGAATATTCTAATCAAGGCTCCTCTTACAACTTCCTGCTGGACATTGGAACTCTGTAGCTGTCACCTTCCACATTACCAAATGAGAGTGAGGCCAAGTCCTCTTGGCTTTTGACTTACCTTTCAACCATGTCTAATACCTCCATTATAGAATTTTGCTATGGATGGGTGTGGTAGATTGCAAACATGCCCTAATTCTCTGTTCCTTCGTATATTCATGTTCTTTGCATTGTAAATTTGCAGTTCTGCCCATCAAGAAGTGGAGTTTATTTCTCCACTCTGAATTTGGACTGGCCCTATGATTTACTTTCACCAATAGAATGTGGTAGCAGAAGTGCTGCTGTGCAAATTCCCAAGCTGAGGCCTTAACAGGTGTTTATGGTTTTATTTATTTGGTCCTCTGCCTTCACCATGAAAGCAAGCCTGAGATAAAATGCTGAAGGATGAAGAATCATGTGGAGCAGAATTGATTCATCCCAGCCAAGATCAGCCTATCAGCAGCTATTGTAAGACCTCCCAGCTAACTGCAGACACATAAGTATAAGCAAGTGAGAACAGCATAACTTCATGCTGAACCTGTAGACTCATATAAACAATAAGTTTTTATACCATTTATTGTACAACAATAACTAACTGATAGATGGGTCATTCCCTACATCATGAAACTAAAATGGTTTTATTTTATTTATCTTACAGAATATTCTGAGTTTTCTATACTCATGACTTACTGTAAAACTTGATGTGATGAAGCCCAAACTTTGTTTTGTATACGTAGTGGGAAATTTTTAGAATTTGGAAACCTCTCTCACTGTTTTCACAAATTATTCTTGTCAAGATCATTTCCTCACTAGAATTTCAAAAAATAATCTTTGAGATTAAAGCAGAACAATGATCCCTTTGCACTGGTTGTATCTACCATCCTTGCAGGGAATATATGGTATTCATGGATTGCATGGTGAGCCACAAGGCAATCTGATTTATAACACATGAAAGGATAACTGATCATCCTTCCATATGACTATTGCCTTTACATATTCATTCCAGGGTGGTGTTAAAATAGAAACCTGAATAACTTTGCAAGGTAATTTTTATCTCCAAGTATAGCTAATATTGAGTAAAATTTTTGCAAGTTTTGAAATTTAATGATCAATAGTAAAAGTGATATGTATGAAGCTTTCTACATTTATAGAATGCCATGATCAACGTATCTCATTTAGATACTTAAAAAAACTCTATAAGGCCAGGCATACATTGTGATCTTTATTTTATATAAAATGAAATTGAGCCTAGGAAATATTTTTCAGGCGGAAGCCCAGGAATCCATTTCAACCTCTCTGGCTTCTAATCCATTGTCCTTTTTATTGTGAGGAAGAAAGAAACAGGAAAGACAGCATGCACACATCTAGATACAATACAAGGCAGAATGTGCTCAAGTATATAGAAAAGGTAAATATAGTGCTCTAGGAATTTAGAGGAGGGAGAAAGGCATTACTTTTGGCTGACAGATCAACAACGGTACTTGAATGGGGGTTTACAGAAAAGGAGGTTAGCTCAGGAACGATGAATCAACATCATAGATATCTAATAATGTTACATACTGCCCTGACTGAATAATGGATTTTAAAAAACAAGCATTTCAAATAATACAGAAAAAGCAATTGTTTAATCTCAATATTAATTTTAAAAAACTAATAGCAAACTAAAAATTCAAGGTACCTGAATAGTGACTACCTTTCAAAAATCTATATTATACTCAGTGTTAAAATTTCAAAAGCATTCCAGCTAAATCAGAAGCGTAACAAGGATGTCTTCCAGGGCTGGGAGTAGGGTAGGGCCAGTAAAGACAAGGTCAACATTTGACCAGCCCTCTGAATGAGTGACCGCTTAAAATTCCCACCCTAGGCCTCACGGGAGATATTCTAGACAACAGAATTGAGGGCATGTGATTAATAAGATCGCTATGAATAAAACAGATTAACAGAAAAGGAAGAAAAACTGGTTTTGTTTACAAACTATGTAATGTTCATTCCACAAATATCAAATGTATATCAGCCTAGGTTTTGAGAGGCACCATGATGAACTCCAGACCTATTATCTTTCATTTGTAATAGTGAAAAATCAGTAGATACTTTTGGTATTCTTCTTGTAAGGCTTTTATAATTTTCATAGGAAGGCTCTGATAATTTTCATGATCTGAATAACAAAAACGAACGGTATTTCCTGGTCCTAAAACTACCCACTTTTATCAGGACGTTAGCCCTGTTCTAAACATCTCTTAGTTTTGGGGGAAGTATCTGGCTGGGAGTAGGTTTACCACATGAATGAGGAACAGCTTTTTTCATCACCCACATTAGTGCATATCCCTTTCCTCTCCCGACTCTTCTGCTATGACCCCGTTTAGTAAAACTCACTATATATATTCAAGAGGCTGCCTCACCAGCGCCACAGTTGAGACTGTCCTCTGTGAGGGATCTGCTTTCTGTGTCGAGGGTCCTATGAGATTCCAAAGTAGTTGGTACCACCTGTCACCACTGACATTGATTCCTGCTGCTATCAAATAACAGGCACCAGACATCACTACTCTTTTGGTCCCCTGCATCTAGTGAGGTGTTTGTCCTCACACCTGGACACTGGTCCTATTGCTGCCTCTACACATATGTCCCCTTGTATGTCAAAGCAACACTATACACCCGGACATAATTTGGAGGAGTCAGCACACTGGAGCTATGTTTGTGAGCATATTATACTCTTTTCGGTGTGTGTGATGTCTTGTATCCTCAATATCTTATTAGGCTTTTAGGGAAAATGTTTTTCCAGTCTTTATACTTCAGCCCTACTATTTCTGGGATTCAGTCCTAGCCCCATAACAGATGGATCAGAGGACAAATTTGAGTGACAGATATGCTGTACTTTGAATTGCCCATTCCTTTCACAGCTGAGGAGAGGCTTTCTCATTGTGCAGAATTATGTGTTGTCCCCTTAAGGTAAATTCTTCCCCTGAAGGGTTCTTTGCACCTCATGCAAAAAAATACTTCTGGTCTGTCCATCTCAATCAATCTACCAGAAATGCTCAGTTATGCCATGGTTAAACATACCTTAGACTCAATTGAGAAACTGTATAAATCTGATCTTATAGGAAATCCTTTTGTCAATTATTCAGCTTGGCAGCGAAGGTACATAAACAGATAAAGCTAATAAAATATGGAATAAATTCTCAAACTCTTAAAAATTAAAAAGGTACAAAAGAGTTTTTGGCCTTCCTAGTACTTCATCTTTTCACCTACCTTCAGGAGAAAATATCTAATAATAATAATAATAATAATAATAATAGTAATACCTACTAGTTAAAATTCATAAAATAGAAACAGCAATGTCTGGAATATCAAATACTTTGTAACAAGGTACAAATATGTCAATAGCCTGGTCTTTGCTAAAGAGGTAGGATCAGGAAGTTCCCCAAATGGTAGACTTTTAGGAAAAATGCCCTTGGAAAGAAGAGTTCTTATTAAATTATCCAGTCTAGTTTTTTTTTGCGTTGAAAGACTTGAGTCTGAAGAGAAAGACTTGAGTTTGAAGCCTTTTTATTCTTCTTTCTTACTAACTTGGTGATCATCATTACTTAAATTCTCTAACTCTCAATTGAATTTTCTATACAATAGGAGTTGTAGTTTCACAGAGGATTTTTATCAAGGTTTAGTAGGATAATGTCTTCATGTGCTAGCACAGCCACTAGCATATAGAATGTACTCAATTAATGATCATTGGGTTTTTTTGTTTGTTTGTTTTTGGTGAGGAGGATTGGCCCTGAGCTAACACATGTTGCCAATCTTCCTCTTTTTGCTTGAAGAAGATTGGCCCTGAGCTAACATCTGTGCCAATCCTCCCCTGTTTTTTATGTGGGATGTCGCCACAGCATAGCTTGATGAGTGGTTTGTAGGTCCGAGCCCAGAATCTGAACCCCAGGCTGCCGAAGTGGAGTCCTCACTTAACCACTATGCCACCAGGCCAACCCCTAATGGTCACTGGTTTTATTTTTAAAATTTATTCAAATAGTTCTTCCCAGCTTCTTTGAAACTTCCATTGGGTTTTATCCTGTTACCTGCAAAAGATGAGATGTATAAATCCTTAAAGACTTAAAGCATTACTCATTCTTCTTCTGTTCATTCATTTCTCTGATTTACATAAAATTAAATTTGCTGAACGTTGATGTGGGCACACCAAAACAATACGGAATATTTTCAAGCTTTCTTAGAAGGATTCCTTAGATCATAGATTCTCAAATATGCTTTCATATGTGCAAAATGAAGTAGACAAAGTGCAGCCTTAAATCAATGAGAAGAAATACTGAGAAGACAGAAATTTTAAAGGTGTAGCACTAAAGTCCTATACCTTACTCTGGATTTTTCAGCTCTGGGTGGAATGGTGGCTCATAGCACAGTCTGGGTCAGCAATGCAGCTAAGGTCATGGGAGTTATAATTAGACAGATAATAAAATGAGGTCAGCATCAAATTGTTCACACTTTTAATGTGCCTGACAATCTTACAAAAAGTAAGTGTTTCTCAAGACAGAACTGACATGGATGGCTGGGCTTGGCAAACCACCAGAGCATGAAAAACATACTTTTAAGGACAGCTGAAGTCAACCCCTCTTATCAGCATCCAACCCATGGAAGCATGTTTCTGGGCCTGGAATCCCGGGCCCATTGAGTTCTCCGGCTGTATTCAAACTAGACTGAGATCACGCACATCAATTTCACTTAATTAGCTTTTTACATAACTTTCATTTCTGTTAAGTTAGCTGATTAACATGCTTCCAAATCAGCTCTCCTACTCCTCTCTCGAGTTCACGGGCATTTTTACTCTCAAGCTCACTAAAATCAGCTCTGTTAACGTCTCTTCTTCTGCAATGATTCAGGCTTGAGGGTAGTTCCCCGTTGAGATACAGTAGCTGTACTATTAATTTTGTTCTATACTTTTCTCTCTCTGGGAAACAGGCTATTTAATTCGTGAGATCGCTCTGAGGCAGCGTGTTTATGTTGTTGAGCAGATTTATGTAGTGCCTGTATTGAACAACTGAGTATGCTGGCTGGAAATTGCTATACTTGCCACAGATATGGATTTTAAATAAAATTTTTTCAAAGCCTACTTAAGTAAATGAAAAGAGCCCTCTCCATTACCAAAATGAATACTATCTCATGTTTCCACAGCTTTTTTCTTAAAAAGAGGTGTGATTATATCTTTGTGACAGACCTTCCATCATTGTTGAATGCATCGAATACATTTTGGTTGATTAGGATATTAGTGTAAAATGACTGATAGCATTGGACTCCCTAACTTCTTCCAAACAACCATATTGGGAAACTTCCCAATGATTCCCAGACCATACTGAAGCTTATAAATCAGTTTTCTCAGCCAAATCAGTCAATTCTTTGTGGAAGGAAGTCACATTCCTCTCTTAGTTAACCCATAAGTTTGATTTTTAGTTCTACATAAACTGGCATTAAAACCTATGTCTCTCATTTTGAGTACAACTGAGAACTATTTAAACTACCCATTTTGGAGAGGAATGGAGAATGTAGACTCCAAAGATCAGGAACCAGTGTAGTCCTCTTAATTTGAATTACCACATTGTGATTTGAAAGGTTTAGTAAAAGTTTGGTATTTTATCACAAAGCAATTGCTTTGCCCTATGGACTATGCAGTTTCAAGTACTAAGCATTATCCTTGGTGGATAAATGTCAAACACAGTCAAGATACCCACCAGTACTGCTAGGATATTAGGATAGGTGCAATGAAATTTTCTATCATGCTTTACCCAAACCTCTGTATATTCTATAATTGTACAATTTAAAAAATTCCTTTCCAGGAATTACTTTAGCAAACAGTTGCAAATAATAACATATTAAATAACAGTGAGATGCCATTGTTAATAAATCTAAACATATAGCTCATCAGAAAAAAAGTCATTTAAAAAAAAGAAATTCAGTCATACAAAGTTAACAATAGGAAATTTGTTGATTAGGGGCATATTGATAGTTCCATATGTAATAACTCATTTAAAATATGGAGATTATGGGTTTTTTTGTGAATGAAATTTGAGACCCAACTAATGATGCATTAGCTGACCTTAGTGGTGGCAAAGACATATGAGGGGAAAGAAGGATGTTGAGACAACTTTAGTTCAAGCCTTGATTTATAACCAACAATAGCCTTTGCAGCTTAAAGAACAGTTGGACGCCAGGTCAAAGCATATAAGAAAAAGTCAGTGTGCAGATGTACAGAGTTTGCTAATTTGAGATAAATTAAGATTTTTATTATCTGAGGTTCAATAAGCTCATGTCTTTAACTAGAGAGAAGAAAATTACCTCAAATAGCATTTAATAAAATATACATTCTTTACAAATGTATTCTATTTTAGCAAAGCTGTAATACTGGTAAAGACCAGCATCATGCAGTAACTCCTGGTGGAATCCTGTCTGAATTATCTGGAAAAGGTAGTTTAGCAAAGTGTTAAAACCACTGATTTTGGAATCTGACAGAGTACAAATCCCACCTCTGCCACTTACTAAATATACCATTTTAGGCAAGATACTTAACCTCTCAGAATTTGGTGACTTCATTTGTAAAACGGGGATAACAATATGTATTTTAAGACATCATTAAGTGAAGTAATCATTGCAAAGTGCTTAGCTCAGCCCCGGGAAGAGAGAAAGCCTTCCATAAATGAGTATCATCTCAGATGAACTGTAATCTCATGGAAGGCAGGCATCATGCCTTATGTTTCCCCTGTATCCTCCACAGGGTTTATCACACTGTCTGGCAAACAAGAGGCCTTCCTCTGCGTGCTTATGGATTTTCTTATGTACTGACAGATTTCTGATGTGCTACTGGGATGTGCTTTTACGTGAACTGTTGACTAAATGTAACTAAACTGAAAATGCAGACTTATCATTTAGAAAATTAGTTCTGTGCCAGTTTTTCTCTTACAGAGTCAAACATAAGTTTGGCTCGTAGACAACCCAAGAAGGAGCATTGAGAAGATTTTTCTGTCCTCTCCATTTAAGGAAGGCCAACTGTACAAGGGAAAAAATTGCATTCAGTGTAAGCTACTCGGATGCAATTTTCTTTTCTTGAGGATAATATCTATTCAGAGCTGATGGCTTTTAAGAACATAAACTGTTACCCAATTTCCTTCCTCCTTCAGCAGGTTTATAAATCGGCTAGCTGTGGACAACATTATTAAGGCATGCTCTCAAATGTTCTTACACCTCAGATGGCCATTTAATAAAACACATCCTGCCCACAATTGAGAGAACAACACTAGAAATTTATTCAGAGCTAAATTCTGAAAGTTTATATATTATGTTTTTATAAGATGCTCATACACAGTGTTGATCTCTGTGCTTATGGCAATTTTTGTTTTTCTTTAAAGTAGACAAGTTGTAGAAGCAAGAAGACAATTATTCTACTATGTACATCTTATTGACAAGAAGTTATGAACTAGACAGTATTTCTAATCCTGATGAGCAATGCTCTTTTTATCATGCTTTCTGGAAAAGAAATATAGGGAAGATTTGTGACAGCCAAATCATTGGTGCCTCTTTTTATCGGATGACAAACAGTGGTAACAATCGCTTACAAAGGTGATGTAAAATTCTTCAAGTGACTGAAAAACCAGTCCTCTGAGTACTCTGTCACTTATGTCTGCATGTATTATTGAAATCACAAATTTCTGTGGCTAGAGAACACAGACATGGTATTCTTAGAAGCCTAATCATTTTACAGATATGATGTTCTAGTAAGAATATTTCAGAACTTCTCTGATCATAAAATTACTTCATGTTCAATATAATAACATATGAGAAATACAGAAAAGTATAAAGAGAATTGTAAAATTACTCATATACCTACTCTCAGAGACAGCCACTGTTAGAATTATAACAGTAATTTCCAGTATTGAGTCAATAAATGTGAGTGTATAAGTTTATTTTCTCCTCAAACTCATGGCTACACTGTACCTACCATTTGGATTTTTTTTCTCCAAATAATAATTTTGTGCAACTTTTGAATTATTTTCATTTTCACCTAAAAAAATGATTGATCATGTTCTTAAGACATTACATAATCTTGCTAACAGATTTGTAAAGATTACAGAGAATTTCAGTCTATGGATAGGCAACAAATATTTTAACTTTTTAAACTTTTTTGTGCACTTAGATTATTTCCATTTTTTATGTTATCATAAATAGCACTGGAGTCGTTGTGTTTGTATGCAGTCTGGGTTCATTTCAGATTATTTCATTAGAACAAATTAACTAAAGTGGAATCACTAGGTAAACAATGAAACAATTTCAGACATTTGATATATATTTCTTAACCAACTTCCAGAAAGACAGACCAATTTATACTCCTAAGAATGACATATGAAAGATGTCATTTCACTCATTTCACTTTACTCTTTCATAGAATATTATAACACAAAAATAATATTTCTTTTTTTAATTTGCATATTTTATAACTTCTAGTGAGGCTTAATATGTCTGCAATAGTATTGGCCAGTTTATTTCTTCAATTTTAAAAATATTTCTAATGGAATATGTATCTCTCATACAGTGATATATGACAACTTTTATATGTAAAAGATAATGACTTTAGCAACTAAGCACAAACACTTTTCTATGCTTGTTTTATCTACTTTTTAAAGAATTATATTCTTACTTTTCACATTGTTTTATTTACCAATCATCTTTTCACTGTCATATTTTAAAAGGATATTCTCAATTTTTGTCATATAAATATTCACCTTTATTATCTGACTCCAATTTTGTATAGGTTTAACTCAACACAGCATATTGACGACGAATTCTTGCTTAAAAGACTATTAGAACTAAGTTTAAATTCTGCTCTACCATTCTGATTTTGTTATTAAAAATTGAAAATAGCAAAACAGTGGGTTTTAGATTTTTTACATCTAATTTTAAATTAAATTATGAATTCAAAGCACTTGCCTTGTGCCTCACACATGTAAGCACTAAATTACTGATGCCGTTTACGGTGACAATGATGCTAATTTATATAGCTTCTTGAATCTTTTGTGTTCATGAGAAAGCCTTCAAGTTTTGTGGGTTGTAAATGAGGGGAATGTATGTGAGTGGGTCAGTGTATTTTTTTTAATATGGAATTGATTCATACTATATCAAGTCTTTAATATCAAAAAATACACTGTTTCTCTTTGTTCTACCAATGTAATTAAATATATTAAAATTATTTTTCAATATTATCATTATTACATTCCAGAAATACACTTTGCATGATTTTTATGTGAGTTATTTAACATATTTTAGATTAAGTTTGTAGTATCTGCTTTAAGAATTTTAAAAGCTATATTCTTAATAGTAACAAGTCTGTATTTGAACCTTTCAGGGCTTTTCTTGTCATGTTTTGATATGGGACTTTAGGATAACTTTATGTAATAAATTGGGTTTTTAAAAGTTTTATTATATACATTATATATAATTATATATATTTATTATATCCTTATTCTTTTCTAGTTTGTAAAAAACTAATTTCTGCATTCAAATAGATTGTATCATGTAAGACTCTCTCCATTTTTACTGAAAAAATGATGTCCAGTATCTCAGGGATTCCCACATCAGACTACATTTCAGAGCTACCTGAGAAGCATTATACTAGATAAAGTACCTGAGTATTAATTTTTCCAAGTTTTTGGGTTTATTTTTATGTGTAGTAGCTCTGTGGATCTGAGCTTTGGAACCATTGAACAATTTCTCTTAGTGTTTTTTATTCACAGTTCCGTGTGTGCGTGCGTGTGTGTGTGTAATTGGAAATTGTTGCTAGAAAATCCTTGGATCTTCTGAAGATTTTTTTTCCCCAACAGGGAAAAAAACTGATTCCTAATGTCTTTTTTTTCCTTTTGGCTTTTGGAAGCCCAGAGACAAGTCTAAGACTTAATCATATGAAGCTTCTTTATATACTGCCTATCTGACCTCTTTCTCCCTGATCTTGACCTTCTACTTTCTCTTATATTGATTCTAACTTCATATACATAGTACACTACTTAATTTTAGCTATTTTTATAATTTATTCTTAAATATAAAAGTACTTAAATACTCATAAGCTCTATGAAGACAGATTTTTTTTCTGTGTTATTTCCCATTACATTCCCAACACCTTGAACAGAACAATGCCTGATGTATACAGTAGGCACTCAGAATATATTTGCTGAATGGATAAATAAGAATAAATTAATCATTGTGAAATGAGGTGGGAAGGTAATAAAAATATACAAAGATGCTATCCTTGAAAGTCAATAACGACAATAACACATATTGCCTTGTCCTTAATTACTGTCTAGTTACCTCCTCCTCTCTCTTTGTTTTTGATTTCTAGAGTTCTTGTAATTATGGTCAGTTGTTTGTATCCCTCTTTTGTCTCTTGGAGCCATCAAGGATGAGGCTATATTATTTGTGATTATTTAAACCAGTTTTAAATTATGTGTTCAAATAGTCTATTGAAATTAATTGCTCTTACTCAAATTGTTGTTGCTCTAAGACTAATAATTTCCCCTTAAGCATTATCTTCCTAAAGCCTACTGATAAATAAAATAACACAGACTTATTTTGGCACAGAATGAAATGTTTTCATGAATATTTAGGATAAAATATGACTGTAAAGTAGTATTGACAGTATAATGTATCGTCCTAACAAGCACATTTCTGAGAGTAAGCTGGTGAGCTATTAAAAATGTAAGCCAGGACAACAAGCATAAACTAGGACAACCCAGGGCAAACTAAAATGTGGGGTCACCCTAGTCAAAAGTAGGCTGAAGCACTGAGATCTCGCTTTTGGAGAAAAGCTTTTGACTGTGTCCCCAGGTGCCTGGGGTATGAATTAATGCTGCTCTGCATAAAGGGATATTAGTGGAAACATTTGTGAACATGGTGTTTCTAAAAAATAAAATGGAATACTCTTCCTCTTTTTGCCTAATTCACTCATATTTGCCATTTAAGCTCAACATCTCAACTCAAGTCCTCCTATTATAGGTACTTCTAGGAACTTCACAACACTGGAAAGAGTTGCAATTTTGTATTTATTGATCATGGAATTAACCTATTCTTTTTCAAAATGTATGTACTTTGAAGGCAGACACTATACTTTTGTGTTAGGTTATCTGCTGACTATTGTAGCCCCTGCACCCACTATAGTCCTTGACACAAATAGGTGTTAGAAAAATGTTTAACAAATAAGTATGTGAATGAACGCATCTCTTTTGTTTCACCCCCACTCATTAAACTGTATAACAATTCTTTCAGTATTCTGATGAAAAGACTTGGAGAGTCAAGTGGAATCGAGGGTCTTTCTCTTATGCAAACCATTTTTCTATCTGGAAGTTCTAGTTTCTCAAAGAGAATTCTTATACTTTTGTTTTCATGACATTATTTCACTCAATGATTTCAGGTAACATATAGGAAAACAGGGACTAATAAAGAGGTAATAAGAACAGAAGATTTAGATAATAAAGGTTAGTTTTTAAAGATTATTTTTCCATTTTTGTTCAAGCTGCCTTTGGCTAGTGGTAGCCTCCTTGGCAATTTAGAATACCTACAATATGACTATAAATGCCTTGACTTTTATTTACCAATTACTGCATTGTTGACAAAAAATTGTAGATGAAGTAAAATTATAATTTATTGCAAATAATTCAAAAACTGTATTTTTAATACATCTATTCATTTTGTCTGAGAGAATAATGTTCTACCAAATGTCTAACATTCTAGAGTCAAAATTATGTATTTTAGAAACATTTAAAATAGTTCAGGATATCAAACCAAAACAAAAAACTGTTGTTATCTATATGTAAATCATGGTTCTTATTTTAAGATTTTGTTTACAAAGTGCCCAAATCAGAAAACAGAAATTCAGAAAGAATTACAGTCGGCTCTCCCTATCAGTATCCATGGGTTTCAAATGCGGAACCCATGATTACTGGGGTCCGACTGTATTCATTGCTCCACGCCATTTTATCTGAGGGTCTTGAGCATCCGTGGACTTTTCCATGGTATCATGGATTATTACCAAAATTTAAACATATTACTCTTCAAAATAAATCAGATTCCCTCATATCCATGAAATAAAAGTGGTCAGTAATGAGGTCTTTTAACTACTTCAATAATGCACAGACTTGGGTATAAGAAATGAGCAAAGAAAGAGTCATCTTCTGAGTAAATTTTGTCTTTTTACCAAATTCTGAGTAGAACTGAAGAAAGCTTCCAGTGAAGGGCATATCTCTTAGGCTCCGAAATAATTTAGAATCTAGTAACTTTCAGTTTGACACCTCGTTGGTTCTAAGGTATTTAAAGTTAGGGGTCACTGGTTGTTTATCTTTTCTGAACTTCAGGTTTTTATCAGCCCATAAAATGAAGGCAGAATAATAGTCATAATAAAGCTAATTTGTTTGAAGGTATTAACCTGAAAATTCTATTGAAAATGATAAACAACTTTGCAATTATGAGATATTGTTATTTGGCAATAGGTTTTATACACATACACACACACAACCTTAGTTATATTTTGTTAAAATTTTGTGCAATATTTCTTGTTTGACAAACAGGTCTCTTAATTTTTACCACATATATTGCTGTATTCCACTTGTGAAAATAGATGCAGCGGGTCATAGACTAAGTCACAAGACTTTATTTTCTTTAATGTTAACAGAGCAGCATCTAGTCTTCTGGGAGGAAGTTCAAGCCATTTTGTTGGCAGCTACAGGATTATCCCTTGGTGAGCGTGTTAATGGGATGTTTGAGTTTATTTGCACTCTTAACCACCAATACTCTGTGGCGTCTTCTTTCCAGGTACTTTCTATGTTGGCCACACACATTGGATTTTTTAAAATTAGTTTTACTACTGAAGAAAAAAAACCCTAATGAATCATATTTTATGGCCAGCTAATATGTTATTTTATTCCAGTTGTATATACTCCTTTATCTTATCATTGACCTTTTTTCATCTTCTGCAATTTTACACCTCAATTTCTTCTCATAATACTATTTAGCTTTTCCCTGTTGGTTATATTTCTTAATTTTTCTTTCTACAATATTTATAATTTAACTGTGTAAAGCAATTCCCCATGAAATTTTCAGAAAAACATATTAAGGAAAAATATTGAGCAGAGATAATGTGGGCTCTTAGAGAGGATTGTTTTTGGATTATTGTTGTTATTATCATCATTATTTTATAATACACAATAATATTTTCCTTATCTATTGAGGAAATGAAATTATTTGGTTAATAACAAAGTCTTATATGAAAGTACAATAAGTTAGCATGGGGGAAATAAATGAAAACTGGGAAATTCCTAAACCTGAGTTTAGGCCTGTTAAGAAAAAGAAAAGTAAATAAAATGATGACTTATTAGGGTCTTGTCGTGGGACCCAATTCCATGTCTGGATGTTTGGGGACTTCTATTACAACTGCTACTTGTCTTATTCACACTGATTGGACTGGTCAGATATGATTATGAATCATATACATGAGAGCTAAATAGATGGAATAAAATATATAATTACAATAGTAGTTTAAAACTTATTTATTAACTCACAACAACCTGTTAGGAGGCAATCTTTTATGCCTCTCTTGCATTTCTTTGCTTCTTGTGAGCAGAGGTAATAATTGCCTTTTTGTTTTTGATTATCTTCTCAAAAACAAATGTGTAGGGAACAGTCTTAACAAATAGATATTGTGTCTCCCTCCTTGCAAAGGACCAGGTTGCTTTTTGTCTGTGCAATAAAGATCATGTCTCCCTCCAGGACAAAGATCAAGTAGGTTTGCTTGCAGTGGATTATAAAGAATTGAAGTTTTTTATGCTCAGGGATCCTTAGCTGTAATACAAATCCACTATATGTGTAGTATCCACCTGGCCCCCTCTGTGTCACCTGGTGAGACTTTGGTGGAAAGAAGAAATGGCGTGTGCCATGACTAATTGAGTTCTTTGTTTTTGACCCAGGAGTTTCTTTCTTTTACCAGCATCCATAACACTGTGTCAAGATAATTTGTTAGCTTGCAAGTACAGTAAACTTTCAGACCTTTCACAGTTCTTGACATAGTGAAGTAAAGTAGGTTCTACTATTATACACATTTTAAAAATGAGTAAACTGAAGCACAATGAGCTTAAGTAGCTTTCCCACAGTCACACATATAACAAAGAGTAGACCTAGGATTCAGATCTACACGGTTTGGCCCCAGAACCCATGCTTTCAAACATGTCACTACACTGCTGGTCACATTTACTTCTAGTTTCCTTAAAGCTACATGGTTTTAGATGACCTGACTAAATATTCACTTACCAAATAGTACTGTCACTATGAGATTAATTTTGACCTTCCTCACACGGAAATCTTAAAATGTTCTTCCTGTGGAATGATAAAGTTATATTTTCAATGTTTTATTAATCTTTTATCAACCCTTCTCTTTAGTCCTCTCCTTTAGTATCTTGCAAGTAACTGACAATATCCACTCTGCAATGGTCCAATATCCAATATTATTAATTTTAAGGAGGATTTGATGCCCTTTTGTAAAGAATGATGCTTTCTTGTTATTCCTTCTTTTCACAACCCCCTTGTCTGAAACACTTCACTCCATTCTCTGAAACTTCTCTCACTCATGTACCACATTCTACAGTGGACATTTATTGATTTTTGCCTTCCCAGCATTGTTTACCCCTTCTTTGTGGAACTGCTCATTTCCATGACTCTCTGGTCATGTAATTTGGATAAGCCTTACTCCACCCTCCCCCTTTGGGATTGGGCCCATCATCTATAACTTGCTGGTGACAGTCCCACGTTGCTCTCCCCACAGAGACTGGTTCAGAAATAGACATGTGAACTAAGCTTGATAAATCAAAGTTAATGGGCACCACGTTGAGGCTTTTGCATGGACTATTGGTAAAAATGCCAAACTGTGGTTGAGTTTGCTAGATTTTGGAAGTAAGCCTGGGTCCTCCAGTGGCCATTTGGGCACTGAGGAAATTTCCTTCCCGAGAATGAAGCCAACAGAGGTCAAAGCAGGGCCGAGATATGGAGAGTGAAAATTTTCTGACAATATTGTTTGAGCACTTGGATCCAGCTTTGCTATGCTTTAACCTAGAAATAGCCCTGGATATTTTAGTTTTGTCATACAATTATGCCCTCTACACACCTTTTATTCCCTTAAGCCACTTTGTTTGGAACATTGCTACTTGCAACAATTTTCAAATTTTTGTGCACTCAGTTTCCTTATTTCTAAAATTATATATTTTCACTTGACTTCCAATTTCTCTCTCATTCTAGAATGTTATAGTTCTGTGATTTTTTTTGACTTTCCAGTTTTAGCTCTAAAGATTGTTTCCTCTTGGAACAAGAAAACCAGCAGAAAATTTTATTCTGTTTAACTATTTAATATTAGGTCACACTTGGGCCACAATATTACACAATATTTCATAAATAAGTAAAAAATATAAGAATAATTATGCACGAGAGTGAACTGATAGGAGAATAGTCCCTGGCTGAAACATTAATGAGGTAAAATCCTGTATTTATTCAGCATTTAAGATTTTGCTTTAAATAATATAGTCCTGATCTTATTGCTTAGAAAGCAATATAATAGGTGAATTGATTATATACTCAGTTTTGCATTAACAAGCATACTATGTTAACATTTCAGTATATTGCTTATAGGCTTGTTTCTCCTATTCAATCCCACGTGAAAGAAAAAGATTATAATACTTCTCTGTTTATCAATCCTCATATATTATTTTTTTCTGGTGACAAGAAGTGCTCATGCAGGTGATATGCTTCTCATTTATCCCGAAGAACAATCTCATACATTTGAATAGTATAGCATCTTTGGAGTTTCAAAAAGACTGTGTATATTCTCTCTTGTGGCTTACATGACTGTTCGGTAAGATAGATGGGAAAGACGCTAAAATCTCCATTTGGAATATGAGATAGATGTCATGTATTCAAATAAGGTCTAGAATATAGATCTTTAGTTGCTTAGTCCAGCACACCTCTAACCACAACACAAATAGAAAAATAGTTTGGAATTGGTAGATCAAATATAAATATCTTCACCTTAAAGTTCAATCTAACCCATTCTATGTACATCATCATATCTTCAAGGTATACAGCCTAGGATGGGATCAGAACTGCCATATTGTGTTACATGACAGGAAATAAAAATGCAGAAGACTCATTTGTTTGTTGAATCTTCAAATATAGGGAGCATAGAACAGAATGCCAGCCACTGTTTTGGGATGAAGTCTCAGTGGTAAACAAGTCTGATTCTGTTTTTAAAGATAATCTTCTTTTATATTTCTCTACCTTTATTATATCAACTGAAAAATGATCTATTCTGTTATTCAGTTATTTCTGGTACACGAGCCTAATTCAAAGGGACCATATAGGGCCTTGGATGTGCACATTAATATGTTCTATAGTAAAGTAAAACTATAAAAATAATGTATAATCTTGTCTCAGTACAAAATCATATCAGAAACAAAGACACACAAAAAAACATTTTCAGCTTTACCGTCTGCCCAGGTGAATACACAATTCATATCTCAGATGACAGACATGTCTTATCTTAGCTTTTGAAGATTCGAGGCTGCTTTTTGAAGATGGGCTAGGCAAAATCTTTCTGCTTAATAATTAGAATAGGAACAGTGTATAGATAAGTATAGCAACATAGTAAACAAAAATGTCAGTTTTCACCTACAAACAAAGACTTGCTACAACCTTAGGCATTCAACCTTCCAAATGGTGCCAATTATGTTCACCCTCCCTGCTGTGCTCTGAAAAGAAGAGGCACCACAGGGATTAAAATTAAAACACTTAATTACTTTATGTTTTAAATGCAAACTATCTGTGGAAAACAGCAGGCCAATCTTTTCGCTATCCACTCAACAGAAGTCCCTTTGGTCTCTGGACAATTCCACTAATCATTTGAGTTTAAATACTTTTCAACCAACCTGCATTCTCCTACAAACATCTTTACCCTCTTTTGGAAAGGCCTACACACTTGGTTACTATTTAACCACTTATCAATTGAAGTAAATGCTTGAGAATTAAAGCTCCCTAGAGCTGGCTGATGAGGTTTCACATAGAGTAAGTATTGTAACACATCTGGAAATTAAGTGCTAAATGGAAAGGAAGGCTAGAATAAGTTTCCAAAAGCACTTCTTGGAATTTGCAGAATCACCATTATAGGACGAAGTGTTTTCAGTGGAATCAAATTTATATTTCATTAACAACATTAAAATCCTCCTGAAATCTTGATCATCCGTCCCAATGTCATTAGAAGAGAATGCCAAGGCTTAAAATAGACCATGATAACTTTAGAAAAACGAACTGAGAAAAAGCTCCAAATATTTTCATAGATTTTAAGTTTGCCTATTTCAATTGCTCCTTGTTCTTTTATCTTCTTTTGTTTAAAGTTAGCACACTTTTTGTTTCCCGAGCATTTCAACACTTATTGCATAAATTGTTTTATACTTGTAGCAAAGCTTTGAATTAGGAAGTAGCAATTATCTCAGTTTTGCAAATAAGGAAAATGCATGAAAGTCATCTCAGCCTTCAGTTAAGGTCACACAATTAATTAGTGCAGAACTGAAATGAGAACACAGATTTTTATAGATCCTAGCCTAAGAGTTTTCCACTAGAGTGTATGGCTTCTTGTATGTTTATTTATATAGTCATTATAAAAATATATATTAAGTGCAAGTATGTAAAAGTAGCTTCTAGTTGCTGGGGTTGGGAGAAGACTCTTTGGATCATCTGATAAGAGTCTTATGGGGAAGGAAATTTGTTCTGATTAAAAATATATATGTGTGTGCATAAATTGAGACATATGAAACACTTATCATAATGAACGATCAAACATAGTGTGTAGGTGGGAGAAGTCCACGTTAGCTGGAAAGGTGAGACAGAAATGGAATGGTAGGGAGACATCGGAGACGATGTGCTTCTTTAAAACTTCCGAACTTACTTTCTTTTCCCAATTGTCTCTGAGCACTGTAATTTGTGGTGACAAGGGTCAGCAACAAAGCATCAAAGATCACAGCACAAAAGTGAAGTGATTCACCCTGCTTTTAAAATCTTAGTACAGAACTCTGAGATATTCTAATTAAAGAACCAAGATAGGCATCTACTCGACCTTAACTTTGACACCTTCAAATTTAAAGCAATTCAACTCTCACTCCCACACTCAGGTTAATTTTCACTAGAAGAAATGATTTTGACAGTTTCAGAAAGTCAGATTAAGCTCATATAAGGAAAAAAGAGTAAAATTTTCTTCTTTTACTGATGTGTCCTCCAAGATAAGATTTTCCAGAAGCTCTAGGACTTGCTAGGATTTGCTAGAGCATAGTGCGCGGTGAGGGGTTCAGAGCACAGGCTTAGAGTCAGAAGTGTATGTGCACCCTCCCCTCCCCACCCTAATTGTCCACATGATCTTGGGAGAAGTACTTAAAGCTCTCTGAGATGTCCCTTCTTCTATGAATTGAAATAATACTAGTACTTAAAATTTAAGAATATTGTGATTGGTAGTGGGTTGAACAGTAGCCCCTCCCCCCCCAAAAGATATGCCCTAGTCCTAATTCTTATAACCTGTGAATGATATCTTATTTAGAAAAAAAGGGTCTTTGCAGATGTAATTAACTTAAGGATCTTGAGATGAGATCACCCTGGATTATCTGGGTGGGCTCTAAATCTAATGAAAGTGCTCTTATAAGAGGCATACAGAAGAGAAACACACAGAAGAGGAGCAGACTATGTGACAATGGCGACAGATTAGAGTGACGTGGCCATAAGCCAAGGAACACCTAGAGCCACCATTAACTGGAAGAGGCAAGGAATGGATTCTTCCTTAGAGCCTTTGGAGACAGTGTGATTGTGCTGAAACCTTGATGTTGGACTTCTGGCCTCCAGAACTGTAAGAAAATAGATTTCTGTTGTAAGTCAACTAGTTTATGGTAATTTGGTACAGCAGCCCTAGGAAACTAATACAATATTAAATGAAATAATTGCGAAGAATACACTTAGCATATAACCTAGAACATAAAATGTTATTGGTAAATAGAAGTTTCTATTATGTAAAGCCTGAGCAGTATAGAGCCTAGAACCACTGCCAAAGGATATTTGTACTTGGAGAAGAGGTTTTGTTTTACTGAGCATTTTCTGTGTGCCAAGTATTCTCCTAGGCGTTATGAATGCATTATATCGTTTCTCCTTCTAGCTATAAAAAAAGTAAATATTATAATTTCTTTTGACAGACAAGGAGACTGAGACTCAGAAAAGTGAGATGACTTGCCCAAGGTCTTATGAAAAATGGGAGAATCAAGATTCAAACTCAGTTCTGTCTGTGGAAAAAGCATCTACTCTCTTTTTTCCATGTTGCTTCTGCAAGATACAGTGTGTAGGAGCTGTGAGTGGGTTTGGGGGAGAAACTAAGCCTAAACCAGCAGTTCTGTGTAATAGTTTGTCAATCTTAAGGACCCTGGCACAGAAGAAAAATGTAAGAATGAAGCAATGGAATGGATAATGGGGGATATAGACAAAAGGGAGCAAGTTAGAAAGAGATCAAATGTGAGATTTGGAAACATTTCCTAAATAAATTATAGTCTTGGTGACTGGAGGCAGGAATTGGGTGGGGGTAAATTGTATAGGATGTTAAAATAGTTTTGATACTGTGGCAGGTAGAATTCTACGATGGTCCTCAAGATTCCTGCCTCCTGGTGTACAACTTATATAATCCCACCCTGGAGGATGGGCAGGAACTGGGTATGTGATGGGATGTCACTCCAATGATTAGGCTACTCCAATGATATGGCAAAGGAAAATGGATTTTGCAGATGTAATTGAAGTCTCAAATCAGTTGATTTTTAGTTAATCAAAAGAAAGATTATCCTTGGTGGGCCTAATGAATCAGATAAAAGCCCTTAAATGAGCAACTGGCCCTTCCTAAGATTAGAAAGAGGTTCTCCTGCTGCCCCTGAAGAAGCAAACAGTCATGTTGTGAATTGCTTTTGGAGAAGGCCACATCGTATGGGACTTTGGGTGGCCTCTATGAGCTGAAAGTCACCCTGGTCAACACCAACTAGAAAGCAGGGACCTCGATCCTACAACGGGAAGGAGGTAAACTTTGCCAACAATTTGAATAAGCTTGGAAGTAAATATTTCTCTGTTTGAGCTAACTGACATGAAAGCAGCCTGGCCAACACTTTGAATGAGACTCAGCTAAGCTATGCCCAGTGGACTCCTGACACACAGCAACTGTGAGACAAAGGTGTGCTGTGTAGACAGCAATTGTGTGGTAATTTGTATCACAGCAACAGAAAACTAATACAGACACCTCTCAAAAATCTTTTTTGTTGTTGTTTAAATATACAATTTCTATGAAAAAAATCAGCACTATGTTACAAACTAGTCTGGATCTTGTAGAGTTTACTGATTGTGGTGAACACTGAGGTTTTGTGACTCCCTGTTTTGTTCTCAGAAAATATTCATCCCCTAATGTCATACCCTCACCATACATCCTTTCACCCACTGAACGATGTCATTAGCACCTTCAACTTCGAGCATGAAATCTGGATGCCATCTTTACACACACGTACACACACACAAACACGTACAGAACATACATGAATACACATGCATGTCCAAATGCACACAAATAGACATGCATGAACTCAACACATTACACTACATGTGCGCACACACACCACATATACACACAAACATACTGTCATTGCATGATACCAATGATAACATGTATTATGCCTTTTTTACCTGCTTGGAAGCCGTGTTGGTCCTTATTTTATCGCTGTTTCTCTTTAGTACTTAGAGCACACTTATGACCAAATGTAGCCCCAAAGTTGTATAGTAATTTACTTTTAACATTTTTATCACATCATAAAATAACATAGTGACAGTAATTTAATGTTCAACTGCTGCATTATTAATAGGAGAGGTTTTGCTTTTCCAGAAGCATCCTGAATTTGTTGTGATCCACAGTCATTATAGCCCAATAAATATGATGTAGGTCAGATTGGAAATGCAAAGAATTCGGTGAACTCTGAATATATTAAGTGCACTTTGAACCATTTACTGCCACAATTGCAATGACATTGTTTCAAAAGAAGAATCTTAGAGCTTGAAAGCAAATCTTTTTAGCACCATAAATGGATACCCTATCTTGCAGTAAAAATAGCAGATTTATTGGCAAAAGATTGTAACTTATTGATTTCATATCTTAATTTTCCAAACTCTGGTAGCTGAATACGATGATATAGTTTGAGCATAGACTGATGATTAAAAGTTCAGCATGTAAATATGATCCAAATAGTTTACTTATGGCTCAGATATATTAATTTGTCAAGATGAGATCAAAATCTGTCTTCTGGATGAAATTAGTATTTTGATATATTTTTTATATAATGAGCTTAAGTACTGCTGAGTAAAAATGAAAAATTAGTTTTGATTTACAAACATATTCTAAACAGGTAATTCACAAAGTGATAAAACACAAATGCATACTTAATATGAATAAAAATAATGCAAATAGACTAATAGGACAAAATATCCCCTAATCAATACATAAAATAATATTTAGTAACAAACAAACAAAAACCCACATGACTGATGTAAGCTATCAGTCATTTATTATCAAATCAACAAATATTTTCAAGGGTTATAATAATAAGCTTTGTCATGTAAGAAGTGAAATGGGTGACCTGTCTACAATGTGTGTATCAATATAATTTAAAAACCTGGAAAATAAATATACTTTTGACCCAGTTATTCCAATTTTTCAATCGTAGTTATAATTTCCAGAAGACAACGCAGCAAAGTTATCAAATCCTGGAAGCAAAAAAGACAGGGATGTGACAATTCTATAGCCAATCAATTTAGAAAAAATTAAATCATGATAATCTCTTTATTTTAAATAGAACGTAATTCAGTACATACTATGTCATTCTTGACTAAGATAATTACAGATCTTCCTTGACTTACAATGAGATTACATCTGGATAAACCCATCATAAGTTGAAAATACTGTAAGTGGAAAATGTACCTAATACACCTAACCCACCGCACATCATAGCTTAGCTTAGCTTAGCTTAGCCGAGCCTACCTTAAACGTGCTCAGAACACTCAACGTTAGCCTACAGTTGGGCAAAATCATCTAAAACAAAGCCTATTTTATAAAAAAGTGTGGAATATCTCATGTAATTTGTGGAATGCTGTACTGAAAGTGAAAAACAGAAAGGTTGTGTGGGTGCAGAATGGTTGTAAGTGTATCAGTCGTTTCCTCTCACGATCGGCTGACTGGGAGCTGTGGCTCGCTGCCACTGGCAGCATCACAAGAGAGTATGTACTGCATTTCGCTAGATTCGGAAAAGATCAAAATTCAAAAAGTACAGTTTCTACTGAATGCATATCACTGTCGCACCATCATGAAGTCATATTATCATAAGTTGAACCATTGTAAGTTGGGGACCGTCTGTGGTGGGCAATATGTAGATATGAGTATATTTAAATATAAACACTCATGATGACACTTTGCTATATATTATGCTCAGGTCAGTTCTACACTTTCCATTTTTATTAACATTAATCTATTTTTTCTAAGTATAATAACGCGTTCACTGTAGAAAACTTTGAAAATAGAGCTCCAAAGAGAAAAAGTACAAATGAAAAAATAAAACTTGCTATTTAATGTTGTGACGGTTGTGCTATGAAATTCATCAGTATTTTTCTATTGATTTGGGAACATTTCCTTTTAAATTCTAACATTGGGTATGTTATATCAAAAATGACTTCTGGATGTTTCTAAATAGTATCCCACAGAGTCTCTTCAGGTAGAAAATATTTTGAAATCTTCCTGCTTCTTGGCCTGCTCAGGTAAATATTTGTAGTGACTGAGTCTTTTTCAAACTTTTCAAAGGATTAGCCTGGGCTAGCGTTTGGTGACTGAAAGTAGAATTAGATCTCATGTGTCCATGTGTCTCCAGCACCCTCATCCCAATATATTAAATTTGAGGTGAGTGATATTTTTTCTGAATTTTAGTTTCTTCTCATCTCCCGACTATTGTTATTGTTAGACTTACATGAAGAGAAATTGAAAATTCCATCCAAAACTGACCTTAAAAGAGGTTTCCAATGTAAAATTAGTCTCCCTCTCTTCTTTTCCATTCCTCTCTTTCTCTTTCCTCTCTCTCTCTCCTTCCCTCTCTCTTGTTTTTTCATGCATTCGACCAGTATGTATTAGACATATACCATGTACCAAGCACTGTGCTGGGCACAAGGGATGTAAATGTGAGCAAGATAGCTTTGTATCTGTCCTCCCAAAGCTTAGAATCAAGGAGTCAGGTTCAAATCTTAAAACAGGTATTTACAATAAAGCATGGTAAGTGATACAAGAAAGAAAGAACAGAGAGTTAAGGAAATGCCTTGCAGTGGCCCCTAATACAGTTGTGGGCAAGGAGTATTGCCCAGGGAAGTTTCTAGACAAAGTGGCAGTTAGACTGAGACCTAAAGCATCATTAAACATTAGGCAGGTAATATTTCTCCTTAAAGAATGGAGACAATTGTTTATCTAGGTTTCTTTTTTTGAGGAAGATTGGCCCTGAGCTAACATCTGTTGCCAATCTTTCTCCTTTGTTGCTTTTTTTTTTCTCCCCAAAGCCCCAGTAGATAGTTGTATGTCATAGTTGTGCATCCTTCTAGTTGCTCTATGTAGGACGCCACCTCAGCATGGCTTAATGAGCAATGTATCAGTCCACGCCCAGGATCCAAACCGGCAAACCCCGGCCTGACCAAAGCAGAACGGGCATACTTAACCGCTTAACTGGGCCAGCCCCCTGTTTATCTAGGTTTCTATCTTATTAGATTGTTGGCTCCTCTTTGTATGTCCAGTACCCACCAAAATGCCTGGCATACAGATGGTTTTAATAAATGTCTGATTAATTAATGCAGAGATACATAAATAAATTATAGAATATTGGTTAAAAACAATTTGATACATGTGTTTATAAATTACACAATTTTTAAAAATAGTGTAGATTTCAAGAAATATTAATGTATTCTTCTCCCTTATCTCTATGGCTAATCTTAGATTCTCTGTTCTCTACTTTATTTGTTCTGTTTCTCCTCTTTTTATTCATTTTTATTTTTTTCCCTATTAATGGACTCAAATCAGTATACATTTGATTTTAACCTCCTGACAAGATAATTTATTACAGCTTCAATATTTATGCCAAGTTTAATGACTTATTTTTAGGTGTAATTTTATAAAACAATATGAATTTATAAATCTTCTGAGTTAATATTTGCAATTACTTTTGCCTGTAGGGAACTTAGTTCTATAAAAGTGAGCAAAAAGATATAAAGAAATTGCCAAAAAGTTTGAATATTAAATAAGCACCTTGGGATTGCTTTAAAAAACGTAAATATTAAGTTCTACATGCATATAGAATATATGCAAATTTATACTGCTGTCAGTACAGATCATTTAATTAAAGAAGAATGAAAATAATTTAAAGTCATTCAAAATTTCTTTGGTTATGTGAGGATATAATACACATGAAGTCACTAGAGTCATAAATTCACGAAGAAAGAAAGTAAATTAGAAAAGTGCAGTGCTAAGTGATATAAAACAGCAAGGCAATGGGGCATCTAAAAACGTCATACAAAGTTGTTGGAATATAGTTAAAAAAATGAACTTTAAGATCTCATTAGGAACTGAGTCCAACAAGATCTCTTAAGTATTTTTATGCTTAGAGTAAGTACTGGAAATTTGTTTATACTAGTTCAAATTGGTTTTTAGTATCTCATTTTTTTGTTATTGCACATTCTTAATTATATGAGAATTTAAATGCGGGAAAAGGAACCATGAAGCATGCCAAAGATGGAAATGGGTCATAATTTAATAAGTACTATTGTATATTGTTTTTGAAAACCAAGTTATTTTTGAGAACTTCAGAGGCAACACTCTACAATTTATATAAAAATTTAAAAAATGAGAAATTTAATTTAGTTTGCTCCAAAAATCAGGGCTTATTTTTCAAAAGAAACAAATTTATTTTTCAGGAAACCAAATATGTAGCACACACAAACACACACAATATGTCTCACATCATATGTTAGAAAATCAAAATATGTCCTAAATTATGCTTTTCTTTTAATAAATTGCTTAATCATAGTAGGACTTTTCAGGAAGGGATTTTCTTTGGATTTGTGAAATTTACCAGTTCTAATTTTTGTGCTCATGTAATTTAAATGGGATACCAAACTATAATAGCTCAATTTAGAGGGCATGAGTTAGTAACTTAGCTAGAAATAGTATATTAAATACAAGGGAGAAATACTCAAATAAATCAGTGTTCTTAATACTCTCATCTCATTTGTATTGTTTGGTAAAATTCACAGAACTTAACCTGAAAAAAAATGCAAAGGGAAAGTAAGATAAATAGAGGCATATTACAATTTATATTAAAAAAAACCCCACATTTTTAACCTAAAATATGCACAACTTTAAATGTCCTTTCCATATGTGGTAGAGAGCATATAGTGTAGAGGAAACAAATCAGAAAAGAGGTAATGAAAACAGGCATTGGAAGGCTATGTTGGGATACTACCCCTGATCATTCACTATCGAATATATTTTCAGAGCTTCTCTCTAAAGGAAGTCAGAAATGGGGTTCTATGCTCTAAGCACACGTATGTTTCCAATATAGGGACATGGCGTCCTAACACAGCCATTGCAAAGCCAAGGATAGTCAAGTAATTCCATGGTTTAGAATCTGTGCACTGATGGGAGATGGGAGAGACAGGAGGAAGGAAGAGCAGAGATTCTAATTGATCTGATGCCCTGTGGTCCAAAATCCCTACACCTAAAGGGCATGGAAAATGGGGCTTTTGTGGTTTTACTTTGATGGAGGAGTAGCAAACTAAAGCAATTTTAGCTTATAATTTTGCTCAATTGTAAAAAGATTACAATGTGTTATTTTGTCAGTTTGTTATTAAAATGATGGTGTACTCATTTCATTAAATAACATTAAAAAGCTACTCTCTCTACTTGGATTATAACCTTGAACTTGAAGATTGAGGAAAAAATGATAATCAGGCAAATTATTCTATTTTTAATTCATATGGAAGAAGAGTATTGGGGTATGAGGTAAGGAAAAGATAAGTATACCTCAAGTTATTTTATTTATTACTTCAAGTTTTTTCTTCCTATTTCTAATGCAGAGAGACTTTTCTATATCTGAACTGTGCTAGGAATATGAAGTAAAGGTCTATCTTACTGTCATTAGAAAGAAGATAAAAAAGACTTCTTTGTAGACTCTTCAAATTCAGACAGGAGAAAATGAAGATGATTATTAACATAGATTGTATAAAGATTCAACAAACGAAATCTATGAAATATTAGCTTGAACTACTGCCATTTGAGCTGGCATGGTTATGACCAAACACTGGTTACAGGTTAAAGATTGAAAAATAGAAAGTGAACTTTCATTGTCTAATCTCTTTTGATAGATTTCTACACAATAAAATATATCCCTACGGCATGATAGGAAAAGCAGCAGCTTATTCTTTAGATATAAAGAGAAGACTTGGTACTTGGAGATTTCAGTGTAACTCCTTTCATAATAATTTAGTGCACTTAAACAAATTGAAGTAATTTTAAATGAAGATTTTAAGACTTTAATTTATCAGCCATAGCAATTTATAATTCTTAGTAGCAAGGTTCCAGTCATTGGTATATATCAAAAGTATCCTTTCGGTATCAGGGGAAGGGGCTGATGTTCTTGGTAAGAGTAATTTTGCCATAATGGAGAGATCAAATTACAAAGATAACCTTGAATTAAAGGTGACTCAGCAAGAGAGTGGAGCTAATGTCCCTGTAAAAGAACATGGTGTGCAGTTGCACTAGTCATACTTTTCTTAAACAACTGGTTAGCTTTACAGTTTAGAAAAAGAGGTAATCATCAACTTTGTTTTGGTCAACCAAATTTGGCCCTGAATTCACTACCCCCCTTTGTAGTTGTGGACTTGACCCAAAGTTGATTAAGCATTTTATCTAATAAATATAAAAAGTGAAGGGGCTGGCCTGCTGGCGTGGTGGTTAAGTTCTCACGCTCTGCTTCAGTGGCCCGGGGTTCACAGGTTTGGATCCCAGGTGTGGACCTACACACCACTCATCAAGCCATGCTGTGGTGGCGTCCCATATACAAAATAGAGAGAGATGGGCACAGATGTTAGCTTAGGGCTACTCTCCCTCACACACACACAAAAACCAAAAATGGTAAGTGTATCTTTGAATATGGCTAATGAACTCATTTTCTCACAAATTGTTGAAGATTAAATTTCACTCTAATTTAGCTTTTGATAGTTTTGAGCAATTACAAGCTTCCTCCCATTTTTCTAAAACACAACATGTCCATAAGTGAAATATGGCTATTGTCCTATATTGAATTATGATTAGGGTGACAATACAATTTATCTTCCAAACCGGGACAAGTTTGAAAGTAAACAGGGAGCTATTAATAATAATACTAGGATATCAAATATAAGCCAGAACCATCTCAGGCCCACAATAAGGCCATCATAAATATGACAGACCTATTTTCCATGAAAATATTTTATGGTGGGGGGGAGGATCACAATATAAACAAAACTTTGATGCGACTGTGAAGGTTAGTTTTACTTCAGTTTTCAAATGAAACTCAATTCATGAAATAAATAGCATCTTGTAAAATGTTCCTAGGTTTTAATTTATGAATGTCATATTTAGTTTTCTATTGATCTCAATTCCTCAAGCTCATTCCAGTTTTTTATTTAAAACCTTGTCAATTTAATTAGTGACTATACATTGAGATTTTAGATGATAATAATGTATACTTTACATTTAATAGCCAATAGAGATTAGAAAAAATGCCAGCATATTCATGATTTGGAATATCAATTGGTGATTTTGAGGGCATTAGAATTGAGAAGATATTGAATAATGTTACCATTTAACTATATTAGTTAAATCGTGTAGACATATTTTATTTGTGGCATAGGTTTATAATAAAGTAAGCTATAAATTCTGCATTTATATAACAATTTATGTCAAATCACTCAAAAATTTTAATGGGGTTATGCTTTAAAAGAAACAATACCTTGCTGTCTCCAATTTTTCCCCAGAAAAGATGGTAAAGTTACTAAGTTACAGAGATGGAGCTAAAACATTTAAGCTGTTTAGACCATGTTAAAATCTACTTCTAAGTAATGATTCAGTAATACGTGTGGAAATACAAATGCCAGTTTTAGTATTCAAGAAACAATCTTAAATCCTGCTATCATACACTTTAGCTACTTTCCTGTTATCACTGAATTTAAAATTTCATGAGAATTCTAATCTACTTTTACAGATGTCTTGATTTGACGGCATCACTAAGAACTACATATTATAAGGCAAATTGGAACGTTACCTTTTTCAGGACCTACAGGTTACGGGACAGCAGGTTCCCGGATGCGTTAGGGACAACCCCTCTGAATATAGTGCTTGATTCTGTACTCAACATGTTGCATAGAGTGCGTGATCCCTCTTGTCTTGCAAGTTGTTTTGACCTTCTATAAAAGTCTGCCAGAGACGTTATTCAGGAAGTGGACTTGACTTTGCAGACTACTGGAAAGTTGGTCCTTGCAGAACTATTTGAAGAAACTTTTCTGTTGGAGGTTCTGCGTTATCTCTTCCTAAACAAGATGGAGTTTTGACTTATCTTTCTATTCCTAATGGTGCCTGGTGCATACACAACCCTTTATAATATATGTGAACTGGAAAGTGACTATTTTTTATTGTCCTACCTCTTGAACCAAACTACAAATTCTAAGAGAAATCACTTGAGTAGACCTGAGGGGGAATTCTAGTAACTGTTGGCCATTCTACAGTCATTTTTCTCTGCTTAGATTCAAACTATTCTGCGTGATTATCCAATCAATCCTATTACAGACAGATTTCTAGATAGACATTCATAAGTGAAGTCTAGAGCTCCAAAATCACACTTTGTCAAAATGCACAGATTGAAAGTTCCCTCTTGTCTTTTTTTTACCTCCAGAAGGAGATGCTAATCAACTGGAAAGATCAGATGGTGGGGACATGAATAAATTAAAAAAAAAAGAGGAGACTCTCATAATCGTGAAATATTGGCTAGTTTGTAATTTAACATTGTATTTTAAAATCTGAAAGAAGACAAAAGTCAAATTCTCAAAACTAATACTTAAGATCTAATGAATATCAAAAGTATAAGAACCAAGAGAGTTATATATTATGAGAATGTACAGAAATGGCCTGGATCACAGTTGAAAATAGCAATAGTTCACATTTATTGAATATTTAATGTGTGTATTACCTGTACAATCTTACTGAGTTTTAATAGGAATACTTCAGGTTATGTACCATTGTTGTCCTCATTTTACCCACAAAGAAACGGAGGTTCAGAAATTGAAAGGATTTGCCCAAAGTAACTCGACTGTTAGGTAACAGAGAATAGGTTCCAGCCCAGGCCAAGCAGACTTCTGCCCAACTCGAGAGCCTCGGAGACATAGGAACTGGTATGGAAATCTAGCTCCCTCCTTTGCTGACTCTTCAATGCCCCCTTTTCAGGGTGACGAAATTGAGAAATATAAAAGGTAAGGCCAGGATTCCTATTTCTGTATAACTCCAAACTCTTTGCATTTTCCACCATGTTATATTACACAAAGAAGAGCACTACTATTTCTATATTAAAAATATTCAAGAGTAGATAACAATGTTTTAATTTCGGCAATGGAAAGAAAATACATTTTGTTTGGAGATTTGAAGGATATAAATTATCCAATGAAGCTCATGGTTTGTATAGATACTTGAAATCCTAACGGGAACAGTGACATACGAGACAGTTCAGAACTTACTAAGAAATACAAAAAGTTAACACACGTTTGTGTACGTCTCTGTGCTGGTGACATTTTTGTGTGTGTGTATCAAAGGACCATGGCCAAATGTTTTGATGTAAATCTCCCAAGTAAAAAGATTCCTAATGGTCTTTCCTATACTTAAAAAAAGTCTTGAAGTTAACTAAGTCTTGACTTAAATTGAAGAAAATTATAATATTCTGAAAAATTTCCAAGGGGATAAAGGTGGTAAAATTTAACATCAGCTATTCTATGTGAAATCTAGAGATCAGACTTCAGCTCCTCCAAATGTTTAGGCCATACTGTTTGGAGAAGACCACGAATCTCCCAATACTAATACTAATACTGTCCTAGCTTTTCCTTCTTAGTTTTTTCTTTTTTAACATTTGAGGTAGAGTATAGAGGTAATGTTAATAGTGACTTACACTTGCAATGTTTTTTTTATTGGTAGTGATTTTATTTTATTTTATTTTTTAATTAGGACAATTTTTTTTGGAGCAGTTTAAGGTTCATAGCAAAATTGAGAGGAAGGTAGAGAGAGTTTTCCTTCCCAGTTTTTGGGTTTTTTTTAAATGGAGTGTATAGCTACCTCATCTCATTTCATTCTAAAAGCAATCTTGTCTGGTGTAGGTGGTCAAGGCTAATCAATGAAAACCCTGGTTTACTTAGACTGTTACCCACCTAAATTCACACAGCTCTTAAGTGGGTCCAGTATGTGCTTAATGCAGTGGTATCTTGGTAAATGTTTCACAACTGGATCTCAGGTGAAAAAAAACAGGCCCTAATTTGACCTGTTGATTTCAGTGGTGTAAATACTCCTACCATAGCTGATTTCAGTCTGCCGCAGTGATGTCGTTGAACATGGAGTTGGGAGGGGATGCTTTTAATCGGCTCTTATGAGCCAGGACGAGCTGGCTGCAGTACTGTCTGACCCACATGGAGTAACCTAGAGTAGGAGTCATCAACCTTTTCCTCTAAAGGGCCAAATAGTAAATATTTTAAGCTTTGCTGACCACACGGTGTCTGTCACAACTACTTAACGCTGCCATTGTAGGGCAAAAGAGTTACAGGCAATGTGTAAATGAAAGCATGTGACTATCCAAGTGTATTTTTGGATACTGAATTTTGAATTTCATATAATTTTCAAATGTCACAAAAAGTTATTCTTTTGATTTTTTTCAACCATTTAAAAATATAAAAAGCATTTTTAGCTTGCAAGATATACACAATATAAAAACCGGCCATAGTTTGCAGACTCCTGGTCTAGACTGTAGAAAATTGGTTCAACTGGGGGAGACTGGGCTGAGTGGCATTCCTAACTAGTCCAGGCACACCACTGTCTAGCCTCCTACGTCATACCTGAATCTTCTAAACTTTGAGTCGTCAGTGTCCATGGTCTCTTTTGGCTCTCAAAAGACACCAGCTCCAGACACCTGCTTCCTCAGCTCCTTCCTACTTCCTCTCCACCTCTATCAACATTTTTTTCTGCTGAGTTATATGGCTGTTAGCGTGAAGTTTACTGCATACATTGGTTTTAAAAATTCTAGGCGGCCGGCTCCATGGCCTAGTGGTTAAGTTCAATACGTTCTGCTTCAGTGGCCCAGGTTTGGTTCCCAGGCATAGACCTACACCACTCAGTGGCGACCATGCTGTGGTGGTGACTCACATACAAAATAGAGGAAGATTGGCACAGACTTAAGCTCAGGGTGAATCTTCCTCAGCAAAAAAAAAAAAAAAAAAAAATTAGGAACCATAAGAAATATACTTTACATTCTAAATATAAACACATAAACACACACATAAAATAACTGAGACAGGGGCCAGCCTGGTGGTGTAGTGGTTAAGTTCCCATGCTCCACTTCTGGTGGCCTGGTGTTCACAGGTTCGGATCCTGGGCACAGACTGATGCTCCGCTTGTCAAGCCATGCTGTGGCAGGCATCCCATATATAAAGTAGATGAAGATGGGCACAGATGTTAGCCCAGGGTCAATCTTCCTCAGAAAAGAGGAGGATTGGTAACAGATGTTAGCTCAGGACTAATCTTTCTCACAAAACAAAACAAAACAAAAAAGCAAACTGAAACAAACATTTTACAAATCAGATTTTACCCATAACATTTGCAATTACTGGTATGTTTTCTATTTATTTTCCATTCCATTCTATTTTATTCTTAAAACTTGCTCATGGAGACTCATTAGTAGATCAATATCTATAATTTGTAAAACCTTAATTTAATTAAAATGATTGACACCAGTTTGTGAATATCCTATAAACTAGCTTCCCCGTCCCCTCACCCTACACACCCTGGGCTGGGCTATTTGCAGTTGCTAAAAGGAGCCATTAGCCAAGTTAATCATGAGTTGTGGAAAGTGTGTGTGAAGGTTTTCTGTGCAGGGATTTCTGAGACTCCATTCCTCCTCAAGGAATTGTTGGGTCTTTTCTTTCTGTCAGTGAGCGAGAAGTCCCTCTCTGCAAACAAATCTGCATCCAATGGACTCATAACGACACTTTCTCTTTTTTTGTCAATACAGCTATGACATGCAAAACACTATCCTGATTTGTACAGGAATTCAGGGCAATATTTCTAAATTTGCATATATTTTATATACATTATCTAGGCTTCTGTGATTTTTTTCTGTTTCTACACTCTTGTCTAATAGAATTGTGTACTTCAAGTTATAGATAAGGCAGTGTATGGATTAATCAGTCTACCAACATCATCCTATATATTTTATTTAAAACATACATTTTTATCCTTCTACATGGATTACTTAGCATACCCATAAAACACAACCAAACCAATATAAATCCAGCTTGAAACTACTACATCAGACCATACATCGTACCCAAATGTTCTATGATTCCCTCAGACTCTCTCCACCCCCACCTTCTAGTATGTTATATCTTTCCCTAATGGCAGGCATTAGGGAAATGTAACTTCTGATTCAAACTGGGAAATAGCTGGAGGAAGCTGTTTATGGTCTGATGGAAGTTGTAAATCATGTTAGAGAAAATGATTCTGACGTGGAACTAGGAAACTTGTGTTCAAATCACACCTTAGCATAAAGTCATGTGGCCTTTACCATATTTATGAAAATGTCTTTGTAGATCCAGGTTCTTCCTCTGTAAAATCAAGATACTACTGCTCTACTTATCTCACAGGCAGTTAGTTATCTGTGAGGTTGTGATTAACTAATACGTGTCAATTTCTTTGTAAACTTGAAAGCACCCTGAAAGAGAATAAATCCTCTATACGTAGAGAACTATTAAGCACTTTTTGTCACTTCTAATTTCACTTTGATGGGTAAGCCCATCTAATCCCCTCTCCCTCTGCAGTTCTGTGACAGTGACAGCTTGGGTTGCGACAGGCAGTGTGTGCACGTGTCTGAATTGTGAGTGCATCGTTTACTACTTTTGGTGGCACAAATGCAGTGATGGCACAGGACTCTGATAGTTGGCGGAGACAGAAATTTCAGCAATAATAGTAACTTGAATATATAGACAAAATTTTTAACATTATCATGAGTTACTGCTAGAAGACGCTGAATAAATGCATTAGATACACATCAGCTCTTTTAATTACCATTTTAAAGCTTCGCTAGTTCTTTTATCCTTTATGTTTAATAAGCTATTATAACAGTTTCATATTATCTTCAAATTAAATTTTTCTTCCATTAAAAAATGAAACCTTTAAAAATGATTGAAATATTTTAGTGCGTAGTTGAAAACTGTTTCAAAGTGAAAAAGTTAGAGGTAATTCTCCTTTGCTGTTCTTTCGTATATGTAACTTTATACTAAGGAGGAAGAAACTCCTTAACAAAACCTGTATAGTATAAGGCAAAAACTTGAGACCTGAGATGAGGGGAGGGGAAAATGAAGTCCTATACCTCCCTAGGAGATCTGAGTAAAGGATATGAGTTAATAACAGCTAAAATGTGTACTACCACACACAATAGTGCACCAGTCTCTAGGTTGCGTGAATACAAATATGATTTTATTGTTTTATTTATTATTTTACTTTCTGATAGTCAGATACATAGTGTTGAGTTAATTATGCTAACTCAGCTCATGGCACATTATCATCAATGATGCATGCAAAGTATCTCTCTTGTTTTCCTTATTTATTTATTCCCATACTCCACTTCTAATCCTATTTATCCAATAGTCATTATACTAATATGTTTGATATGTATTTGGCATGTCTATGTTTTGGCAAATGTGTATCATTTTGTGTGCATGTGTTTTTAATGTACTTAAATGGTATTGTGTCATAGACGATGATCTCTGTCATCTTTCTTCACCCTTATCATTAAATACCACATTTTAAGAACATTCATGTTTCTTTGTGTACCTCTAATTCATTGCTTCAACACTCAGTATTTCACCCACAATATTTCATGATGTGCATCAACTTCATTTTCTTTTCTACCCTTTTAACAATGTATTCCCAGGTTGCCTCAAACTCCCTACTGCTGTAAATATTGCGGCAATGAACATCATTGTACATGTCTCTCTGATGACTTCTGTGAGAATTTCTTAGAACTATACCCCAAAGAGTGGAATTCCTGGACTGTAAAGCATGCATAATTTTATTTTATTAGGCAATGACAGAATCTCTCTAGAATGAGTATTACAATCTAAGTTCACAACAGCAGCAGATCGAAATTCATATAGCTCATACCTGTGCCAACACTGTATTAGCCAGCTTTTTAATGTTTTTGGCCATTTATTAGGTGTAACATGCTATCATCATTTTTACATTTGTACTTGTTTGTTTACTAATGATTGTGAGCACTTTATGCTTCTTAGCTTTTTTGGTTTTCTTCTCTGTAAAATTCTTATTCACTTTATCAATTTCAATTCCTTTGTGAATTTTTCTATTGGGGCTGACGTTGATTTGGGGGAATTCAAGCTTTTGTTGCTCTGCCATTTGTAAACTTCAAACATCTTTTTCCATTCTGTTTTATATGTACTAATTTTGTTGAGTCCATTTTGAAAATTTTTTCTTAATTTTGTGTATCTAATTAAACAAGTTTTTTGCCTTATGGTTTGTGCTTTCGAAATTTGAAGTCCTTCATTATCATGAAGATACTTTCCAACATTTCCTACTAATATTTTTATAGTGTTATGCTTAATATTAAGTATTTAATTCTTTTGGAATCATCTTTCTTATGTACTGTTAGGTAGTGATCCAGTCTTATTTTTCTCTATATAAAAGATAGATTAACTATATACTATATACTATAACTATATAATGTATACCATAACTATATGCTGTAACTATATACTAAACAATTTATCTTTCATTCATTGATCTGTGGGGTCCCTTTATTGTAAATTAAGGTTCTAGATATTCATGTCTCTGTCTCTGAGCCCTCTCTTTTATTCCACTGGACTGTCACTGAACCGAGTAGACTCGCCTCCTGGTGAGTTAAATAAGACTCTACACCAGTGGAAGTTGTCTCACAAAGTAAAGTGTATTTGGAGCAAATAGGAGGCCATAAGGAATCATTTCCAAAGTCATGGCATCCCCAAAGAAAGGGAAGCAGGGACCTTTATTTCAGATGGGCATGAAAGGGAGAGGCGGTTATTTGTCTGCACAGGCTCAATTGGAGAATATGCTTCCACATAATGAGGCCTAAGCTGTTCCTGGAGAGATCTTTGCTTAAAAATAAGGCAAAGAGCATGGGTGCAGTTCTTGTGGTGAGGAGTCTTATTTAACTCACCAGGAGGCAAGCCCACTTGGTTTGGTAACAGGACGACCATGTGTTTCTCTCTGATACCATACCATATTTATTATTATGGCTTTGTAGTCTATCTAATTATCTGATTGGTCAATTTTATAGATACTAAGGGATCATTTGATCCTAATTTCCCTCTCATACCCAAATCTCTTACAACATCCCTGATAGGTCATCCTTAGCCTCTGTCTAAACACCTCTGTTGATACTTTTCCAGGTAATCTATCCTGTTGTTGATTAGGTGTCTTCACACATGATCTTTACACTTGGAAATGAAATCTTTTCTCCTGTAACTCCCACCCTTTTGTCATATCTAGTTCCTCTGGAGCAAAACAAGATTTACTTCATCTAATACATGACAATTCTTTAGCTATTGTTGTGATCTTCAGGGTCATTTTTTCCCCTCCGGGTTCAATATCCTCAACTACTTTATCAGTCCTCATGCACCTTGATATTCAGACATGTCTCTAGTTCTAACTGTCCTCCTCAGTACACAATCCATTTGATCTCTGATCCTTTTAAATCATTGTATGTGTAACTGGAAAACAATTCAGATGTGGTCTGATAAACATATAATATAGTGAAATTATAGTCTCTTTTCATGTGGACACTAAAACTCTATTGATGGGTACTCTTTCCATGGCTTACTTAATGTAACTCTTAAAAATTTAGCACATTTTGAAAAACAAAATAGTACTGAAGTCTACAACTATCACCACTGGAATGCATCTTATCTCTTTAAACAAAGAAAAATAAAGCAGTATTTTGAGTGCAATTAAACTTATGATTTTCAAAATCTTCCTTCCGTGAGTTAGTTCTCAGAGACCTTTGACTTGATACTTGTCAAGATATACACCAAGATTGGTCATTTCTTTGGTCACACATCACAAAACTGCCATTAAGTACAGAACACCTGCTATTTTAACTTATTTCCTAGTTAAATCTTATCTAGTTTCCTTGGACCACTCCGAGTCAAACTGCCCACAATAATGCCCTGATATGCCTCCTATTTTTAGGCAAGATTTCCTCACACATCAGTTGGCTCTCAGCATGGAAATATCTGGAAAATATTAGAAGGATGATTTGTCCCCTCCAGGCAAGAAGGGAGAGAAACTTAAGAACCAGTGACGAGTTCCATGTGAGGAGAACCCAAAGTGTGACAAATCCTGTCAACCATATGAGACACTGCTGCAGGCCTGTCAGCTCACCTTCGGTGTGCTATTAAAGGATTAGTCGCATCACATCCTCATGCAAATTCCAGCTGTGTGCCCTGAAATCCAGGGAAAAGGCCCAGCAACAGCACGATGTACGATGTTCATTGAAGTTCATTGCAATAAATTCTCTTAGTTTTTTTTTTCCTCTCCATACATTCTTGCTTACACTGCTTGAAAAATAAATACTTTTGCTGCTTTGAGCTTCAACATATTTCCCTAAGCAATTTCTAGCCTATTTTGACAAGCTGTCTTTAGGTTGTGTTTGGACACTCTAAGCAATTTAGCTGAATGCATTTAGAATCAGCTGAGAAATCTGTTGAGCTTTGTCTGATTGTATGCTAGCATAATTCATCTCATCCTTCAAAATCCAAGTCGAAGGGCATTTCCTTGGTGATGCCTTCCTCTCTACCAGCAGTAATGCTTTGCATTTTCATGCTCTCTTCAAATACAGTTCACTGCCTAATTATAGTACTCATTCATTCTTTCATTCATTCAGAAAACATTTGAGTGCCCATTACAAATCAAACTCTGTGTTGGTACTAAAGGTACAGAGTTGAGCAAAAATTAATCCTTTAATTTTAAAGAAGCTTACAACGTAGTTGTGGAGATGACATACAAATGTGTGATTGCAACACAGTGTGATAAGTACAAGGAGGAAGGTGTGTGCAAGAGATGGAGCTTTTGGAGGAGAGTGATCAAACTGCCTTAGATCTAGAACAGTTAAGGCTTGATAGATGAGACATTTGACTGAGGTCTTGAAGGGACAGGAGTTGTCCCGCAGTCTAGTTTGTCTTGTATGTATTGACTTCCTCCACTAGAACATTGTGCTCCTTGAGCTGGAAAACATGAGTTCTGTATCTCTGAATTACAACTGTCTGGCAAGAAAATAGATATATAGCAAATGCTCAAAAACATTGGATGTAGGTGTTTATTTTTGTGCCAGGGACTATGTGTACTCTAACTGTAAATACTAAATAGCTTACCTTTAATAAACTATCCCTCCTAGTTATCCACAAAGATTAAAACATATGGTTATAAAAACTCACAAAAATATAAAAAGGGAAAAGTAAGAAAAATGCTGGGGGGGGGCACCTATGAGTTAAAGATCAAGACTTACAGTAAGGCCCTTTTTCTACCAATCTGTCCCTGCCATCCCTGATCATTGGTCCTCAGAAGAACCCTGAATACAGAGTTCATGCAAGGTTTCCATGTGGGCTTTGCTTTCCTGGGTAGCAAGAATTAAACATACAAACATTCTTTTTCCTTCATCACATCTTGTCCGTTATTTTTCCCAGAGTCTTTGCCTTGTGTCCCGTAACAGCTAATCCATATGAGAAACTAATGCCATGGTCATGGTTTAATGTATTATCCCACCCAAGCAACACATCTGGATTTAAAACAGGTATCTACCTCAATGTACTCAAAATAGTGGCCTCCTATTTTCAGACTTCATGGCAATTCAGTGTGAACAATAGGGTGGAACAGGAGGACTTCTTGATGCAGCTGAAATTCTTTTAAAGCTTAGTCTGACCACATTCATTGATACAAAGCAACTTTATTTCTAATGTGCAATGAAAGAGGAGGGAGAAATATAGTGGTAAATGCGTCCAATCTGAAAACGGCCAGCTTGTTCCTCTCTACTTCATCTTCAAATCAAATACCCTCTAACATAACCACACATTCTTCGAAGGGTTTGGTCTTTTATGTTGTTAGTTTCCAAAAAAGATGCTTTCATACTGACTCTCATATCACTCTAATGATTATTGATCTCAAAAATAATGGCCAGATGCCAGATGCTATGCTAATCATTTTAGTCATCTCATTTACTAAATACAAAACTCCTAAGCTGTCTGTATTCTCCCTGTATTATAGATAAATAAACTGAGATTCAGTGAGTTGATCACATCACACAAGAAGCAGGTACTTGGAACTAAGTCTACCTAAGTCTGAAATCTTAGCTCATTTCATTAAATCACCACACCTCCCTAACATATGGTTATAAAGATGTCGTATGAATTAATTCTTGGCAGTCATGATCCAGACATAGGAAAATTGTAATTTTCATACTATTTGCAGGCAGGAGAAAGAAAGCCAATAATTAAGGCGAACTTCAGACTCTTGCCAGTGTTAGTGTGTGGGGAGGAACTCTCTGGAAGATGAAGGGCTGTTTGTAAAAGTGAGTTGTTGCAGCGACCAGGAACCACTGGGATACAGGCTGCAGGTGGACCTTGGCAGAGGAGAGCAGGCCCTGACTCCGGAGAGGAGGTTAGGTACAGAAATAAGTTAGGGTGAGGCAGTTGGCAAAATACACGACTAAAGCCTCATTCTTTTGACCATCTTAGAAATGTTAGTTTACCCAAGCAGTTTTGCTTCTTAAGCAGGGATGAGTGACCAGTGAATAGTACTGAATAAAACACAGTAGAGGGATGATTTGAGCTAGATCTTCTTCTTTGGGCACCAGTATAGTTCTTAGAGGGCAAACAGAACCCTACTATGGCTTTGGATTGCATTTCTGGAAATTTTCTAAATCTCCTAGTGCTGGGAGATGGTGGGGAAGGGGGAAGAGAATGGGACAGAGAGTGGGCAGCAGTGCTATTAGGCTATTCAGACAGGTACCCAGAGCCTAAACTGGGAAATGTGTGGGCTCTGAGCGTATTTCTTCTCTTCTGGATGCTTTCTGACCCTCTACACCTATATCTGGCCAGTGGGGTTCAATGCATGCCCCAAGGAGTTCCAGAATTTGTGCATAAGAGGTCACAATGCTCCTTGACCTGGCTGCGGTTCCAAGAGGGCCCCTGGGAGGCAAATCACTCTCCCTCTCCAGTACAACATTGCTTTTACCGAAGTGCTTGAGGCTAGGGCACCAGAATGGTGCTGACACACTGATTTAGAGTGAGTCCCATTCACCTTACACAAAGGATAAAGATACTTTGGACTCAGTGATTGAACAAAAAATAAATATCTAAAACAAGCAGACAAAAATCTAAGAAAAAAATACCTCTATCCATTATTGTAAATCTTCATCCATAATTATTATATTTCCCATGGGTTGATTAATGTTGTAACACATTTTAAAGTTAAATTATTGGTAAATTCCTAGACCCTGCAGAAAATATTCACCCTGGGGAGACTCTGCTGGGCACCATGATGAAATATTGAGGCTGTGAGCAGTGCAGCTGCAGAACTCTCAGAAGTTGGGAGCTGGGGACCATTTTTCTGGGCCAGCAACTGTCCTTAAATGCATTGTAACTGGGAAGGAGTTAAGCTTGGTGGTACTTCAGTAAGGTAATCACCCACTGGAATATCGCAAAGTTTTTTCCCATAAAGAGATGGTTTGTGACACCACGTTTGTAAGTGAAAATTCAAGTGAATAAAACACATGTTTGGTGTTGCCCTGAAATATATTTCAAGGATACTGTGACTACTTGTTTTATGTATTTATTTCTTTTTATTTTATTTATATCATTTATTACATATGTTCAGAATTTATGCCAACAAGATTCAGAGATCTTTGATTTCTTTTCTTCTGGGAAAAAAAGGCTTGAGTAGAAGATTGAAGCAGGAAGAAAAAAATCTGTGAAGGCAAGGGTGATGTAGTGGGCAATAAGCACCATCAAGACCCTCAAAGTGGTTCACCAAGACTGCCTCTCGCCCAGAGTGATGATGTGCACGTGGGGAACTTTCTATGGGTTCTGTACTTTAACTGTATTCATGTGGCCCTAATATGGAGGCCAAACTGTGTTCTATAAGACTAGACAAAGGACCTGGAGTTTTGAAGCATTAAAACAGATCCTCCCAAATCACAGACTCTTTCAACCTGAAGAGTTCACAGAGCCCATTTCTGCTAAGTAACGTTTCAAGACTCAAATGAGGTTGACGTTCTACCACATAACCATATAGCCTAAACATGGGCCGTGCAAATAAGCTTTCTTCTGGTTCAGGCCACAGTTCTACACGGAGAGTGGTTTGAGGGAATTTTGACATCGTTGAAACACCCAGGCATAAGTTTTTCTTATTCAAATGTAAGCAGATCAATTGCTCTAAGAAAAACAAATCTTAACTGTCAAAAAAACTATAGGCTATAAGTTGCAGAATAATTTCAATTCTTTGTTGCGTTATACGGCTCCCTGAAAATACATTTTAATGCATACCAATATTCATCTTTTACCTGCTTTAGGCATTAGTTTTATTTGCCTGGCTCTTGTAAGCATTTTGATTTGTAACAACTAGGTCAGAAGAAGATCGGCTAGGTAGAGAAGTCAAACTGATGTGAAATATAAGTGAAGTAGTTGGAGGTGAATACTTAGTACTCCAAAATATGGATAACTACGGTTTGAATGAATAAGACATCGTGGAGAGTTAAATTTATGGGCAGTTTAGTTCTACCGATACTGCATTCTAAGAAATGTTGGAAATAAGGAAAGTTCAAGGCTGAAATATTAATGATATTAGACATTTACATATATTGCCCACTCTTAATTATCTTAACCAAAAAGGTATTTTTTTCTTATACATCAGAAAATGTCATTGTCCTCTAGCAACATGATCAACAATTGATTTTGGAGGCATAACTAAACCAAGTTGTACTGTAGTGAGAATCATGGAATGAAAGGAATAGGACATGTATTGGCCTGTGGGAAAAGGGTAAAGGCTCCATAATTTTTAAGGCAAAGCAGTCAATTCAATTAAATATCACTTAAAGACCATTCTTTTGAGGCCAGCTTCTTTATCTTTAACCCGACCTTCTCCCTGAGCATTTGTGTTTAAATTGTTTATTGATACCACGTACGATAAAGGTCACAACTAGTAAATGTGTTCTACCTCACATTATACATCATGCAGGTCTAATGTTTCTGACCGAGTCCCAAAGGAATGAATGTTAGTCACAGAGCTCAGCATTAGGAAAATAATTGGATTTCTCTGGCTATGCAATATAAAATGATTTGAAGGACAAAGAGGACTAATAGTTTGAAAGGCCAAGTCAGAAAGAGAGTCGGCTTTGAGAGTGTTTGATTGTTTCCCCCCGCCGCCGAGTGTGCCATGCATCTACAGAATGTTGTGTGAAATCTGTGGGCAAAGATTTTAAGCCAAGCAAAGGAAAATCTTCACAGTTTTGTCTCAATTTTCTGGATATTTTAGACAAATTTATTTCAACAAGGGAGAGAAAGAGGAAGGGAAAAATGGAGTAACTGTCCTTAAATAAATGGACTAAATGTAGTATTTCTTCATTTTACTTTTCAAGCAGCATAACACTACCTTTCAGTCCATGGCACTGTCAATAGGATAAAAGAAGGACCAGCATATCAGCATAAAGTCGAGTTGGGAATGTGTGGCTTCATGGAAAAATAGAGTTATGGTTGCAAACTTACCAGGTTAAAATCAGAGAACCGTTTGATCTTCCAGGATATTACAAACTTAAGCCATTTTTTATCAGCTTCTAAAATGTTTTCAGCATATACTATACTCCAAGCACAATTCTAAGCACTTTACCTGTGTTCTCTTAATCTGTTCAATAACCCAAAGAGGGAGGTATAATAATATCCCAATTTTATGGAGGAGAAACTGAGGTCCACAGTCTAAGTAGCTTTCCCAAGATCACACAGCTAATGGCAGGCACGGGATTTGAAACCAGGATTTGAATTCAGAGCCTCAAGCCCAGGTGCCTTCCTTACTGGGTTTCTGACCCCCCATCTAGTACTTATCATTTCCCCTGTGCTGTATTTAGAATGCCTGAAACATTTCTCTTCTCAAAGGTCCTATAATTAATATTGCTAGAGCTAGAATCAGTCTTTAGAGGTGTCCATAAATACTTCTAAAGTAAGGAGAGAAGTCTGCTCCTCACTTTTTCTTTTACCAATGGAGAAACAGGCCCCACTATTTCACACTAAGGTAAATGTCAGAGAAGGAACTAGGACCCAGGACCCAACCCATGTCTCAGGACCCTCAGTGGTCCCTACACTATATCAACTCGTATTTCTTGATGGTTTACTATTTTTAAGGCAGCATGCCAATATAATTTGCTTCATCTCATCCATTTCCTCTCAAAACACCATGCATATCTTCAGACAAACTTTATGCACTTTAATGATTTATTGGAAATCTTCTCTTTATCAAAAATAGGAGCGACATTTTTAGCTCTTTCTTTTTCAGAGCAATCATCAGAGTGGGCGCATGGTAAACGTAGGTGGACTGATAGAAAAGTCATCAGAAGGAGACATGCAAGGCAGCCTGACACACACATCTTGCTCTTTCCTTGCTCTGAAGAGCTCACAGTAATTGAGCTACGATTCAGCTTCATCTTCCCTCTTTCAATCCTTTTTCTTACCTTCTTCCCACTCCATCCTCATTTTCCCCAAAACGATAAAATGTATCCCGGGTGACTTTTCCATGTTTTAAACATTTCTCAAAATACTGTTAGTAATATAATCATCCAAGACCCCTATTGTCCCAATTTGTTTATGCTTATTGTTATAATATTATACAGTTTCTCACATCCTCTAATAGAACAGAAACACTCTAGAAAATTGTTTTGATAGCATTATAGCATTTTATAAATATGTTATACAATTGAAAAGCCTAGATAGACACATAGGTCTTCTTTGACAGTAAAATATCTATTTGCACTATTGACTTTTCCTTGGCTAGTCCTAGTCTGAAGACTAGGGCTGAAATGCATTCCTTTTGACCTTAAAATATAAAGTAATAAAAGCAATGTGAAGAAAGCATATTGTCATTGTTAGTGGAAAAATTATATTGATGTAAGTATTAAAAGGTAATGTACATTTTTTTCCACGCAATTTTCTTTAAAGATCAACCTTTTTGAAAACAATCTTAAAGGTACCCTTTGGAATTTCTTTGTTATCCTCTTTGTTACCTTTACAAGGTTCTTTCAGAAAGTGCCAATTTTCTTTTAAAGTTTTAATCAATATTTCACAGAGTGAAATCTTTTTCTTTGACACAGTGAGTTATCAAAGCATTTTTTTTTCCCGAGGCAGCAGCTTAGAGCTGCGACTGAAAATAGATCTTGTGGATACTGTTGGTGTCAGGATTAGATCAGACACCATGGGGATTCCTTTTCATGTTTGTATCTCTCAAATCAGCATAAGCAATACACAAATTCTTCCATTCTAAAGGTAAATTTTTCCTCAGTGGAATGACTATTGCTGATCCTATTTGATTTTCATAACTTCAAAAACAACATACAGCTATACAGGTGGAAATTGTATCTGGCTACATACTTATCTGACTCTTTCCTTTTCTTTGAAAGTAGCTGTCTCCAAAACCACAGTAAAATTTTCTCCTTAACATATTGTCTATAGTTTAAATAGCATCAGTTTAAATAGCATATGCAATTAAATCTTTCAGGTAAAAAATTACCTTTCAACACAAACTCCTTTCTGATATTAAAAAAAGATGAAGAAAAAGAAGATGTACTACCAGCTGTTTCTGGATGCAGAGGTGACATCTTGGGACTGGGTTTAAACCTGAAAATAATTTCTCTTCCTCTGTCTTTCTCTCTCTTTCTGAATATTTTATTAGCTGTTTTCTAGTTAGATTTGTGCCAGTGGAAGGGTTTTCTCCATTAAGACAGTGAGAAGGGTTATGGTATACTGGCTGAATGCAATCTGACATCAGACTTTTACGGGCTTGAATCCTGTCTCTGCCACTTCCTGGCTGTGTGACCTTGGACATGTCACTTCAGTTCTCCGCACTTCATTTTCCTTACATGTAACAGTGCCTGACTCATTGGCCAGGTAAAAGGATTTCATGATCTAATCCAAGTAAGCACTCAATGCTGCTCTTGACCCATAATGTGTGTTTTGTGCATATTAGCATCTTTATTATTTACGTAGTAAGTCTGATGTGTACAAAGACAAAACATTTGCCTAAAAATGACTCATAATTGAGAAAGGAAGAAGAATTTATTTTTACCATATTTCCCCTCAATTTCTGTCTTTGAATATTTTACTAGCTTTTTTCCAATGAGGTCTAAGAGGTAAAATAATGTCATTTCTTAAGAGTAGAAAGCAACTGGGGTGTTCCTAATATGGCCTTCTGGGGGTAACATTTTAAACATGGATTTTCTTAAGCAGTCAATATTCTTTTAATATTCGATAACTTCAGAATTTTATGATTCCAATGTTCTGTGACCAGCCAACCAGGAGTCTTAAGGAAAAACCGTGAAGCTCGTAGGTTCCAAGAAAAACATGCAGTTTGCAATAGGGGAAATTTGCCTCTGATCCAGCTAATACAGCATTAGGCTCTCTTAAGGGAGGTAGTGGCTGTCACAGTTATTGATGACCATCTGGATGCTTCCCTGCTTTAGAAGAATTGGGTAAGTAGAAGATGAAGTCATTTTCTAAAGCTTGGCCCATTGCCCTGCATTCTCTCCACTCTGACCATTCAGATGGTGGGCACACGTGAGCAAAAAGGGAAGTGTGATGCTGACATGAAAAATGGGGTTAATGAACCACAAAGATGCATAATACAAACAAAACTATTTTAGCAAAGTAGAGTTTGCATTTTTTACTCTATAAACAATGAGCATACACTCCAGAAATTAGCCAGCTTTTGAAATTTTAATTACTTTGAAATGTTAAGTGGATTGTAGGTATTTACTTCCCTGTTGAAGGCTGAAGGGAGGTTAATCATCAACAGAACTTCTCGGAAAGGGAATTTTTCTGCAACCAGGAAATTCTCACATATGGGAAATTTTCATATGTGATTTTAATACTTTTAACTAGGATCTAAATCATTCCTTTACGTAATCCTATATTCAAGCCATTCTATGCTATAATTTTTGGTAAATGATTCAGAAAATTTTCAGGATAGCTGGTATCCTAACTAAATGAATGACAGAAATATGTTTTTAAAGAGAAAAGTATATAATATAATTATCTGGGAGAATTAAATGCTTCTGGAGAAGGACTAAAAGGCTGTATTAAGATCCCTTTCTTCCCATTGGCTAGAATTATTCCCAGAATTTCTCTTCCATGGAAGTTGTTATATCCAAAGTCACGCTTTCATTTCCCTAATGAAGATATTTCTTTAAGGATGTGCAAGTGGATTAGAGAATGATCTTCTTTCCGTAGCAAAGGACCCTAAAACAATGGCTTATTTCTTGTGTGCATAACCACCTCCAGGTGAAAAACACCCACTTGTCCAGGTAGGTTAATCCAGATCAGCTCCATTCAAACAGAAATTTCCTGTTTGATCCTAAATGGATTATCTAAACACAAGCTTCCAAGTCAGTGGTAATCAGAAATTAGATTAAAACAAACAAACAAACAAAAAGCAACCACTCTACCGTTTTGCCCTCATCCTTATTTTTCTGGAGAGTATGTTTCTAATTTACACAGCGTGAGGTGAGCCAGGCGATATCTTTCATGGGGACCGCGTGCAAGTTTATGCCACAGGGGCAGATGCCCACAAAGATGAACAATTGCCCTTACTCTGTGATGCTGAAATGTAACCACCATTCTCTATCTGCAAATCCTCTGTCTCCCTGTATTGCCTGGTCTTAGAGAAATGTTACTAAAGCTTAGAACGTAACTGCTTATAATAGAGCTGCCCTGGAATAAACTTTATCCTCCTCACTGGCAAGCATACCACATTTTCTTCGTCCAAAATAACTATCTTTCAACCACAGTCCATCAGGTCCTAAAAATGGAAAAAAAACTACGACCTATGGATTGAGCTTGTGTTATGAATCATGTTGGTAAAACATGGTCTGTGCTTCTAGTCCAAAAAGCTTTTTGAAAAATATTTAGACTGAATTACTAAGAGGAAACTATAAATGTATAAAATTATTGAATATTCTTTTTTTTTTTTTTTTTTTTTTTGTGGGGAAGACCAGCCCTGAGCTAACATCTGTTGCCAATCCTCCCCTTTTTGCTGAGGAAGACTGGCCCTGGGCTAACATCCGTGCCCATCTTCCTCCACTTTATATGGGGCGCCGCCACGGCATGGCTGACAGGCAGTGCGTCGGCGGGCGCCCGGGATCCGAACCAGCGAACCCCGGGCTGCCAAGCGCGGACTAAACCGCTGCGCCACCGGGCGGCCCCAAAAAATTATTGAATATTCTTTTCGAAAGAGTATTATAATTTTATCTTTGAAATAAAGGAGACTTTCAGAAATAAGACAGTGTTTGATAATGAATTTTTTCTGTGGATCGCTTTCTAGACGTTTCTGCCGTGGAACACATGTGTTGAAGCATCTGAGCAACTTCTCGGTAAACACAGTGATATTGCTCTTGGTTTCGGATGTGACGGATTGCCATAGTTTGGCTAAGTCATGTTTTGTGTCTTTGTGAAATAAGTCCTAATTCAAAAAATCAGTGACACTTTATTATAATACTTGAAATTATGTAGTGACATGTTACATTAAAGGAATCTTGTATGCTAAATAATATTTAATAATCATGTAGAGAAGATGCAAGTGTACAACGTATGTATCTTGATAGCTTCCCTTCCTCAAAATTTTTTTAAGACATGTACAGCCCCGGGTGTTTATGCTAATTCCTTAATGATAAAATCTGTTCAAAGTTATAAAAAATGCTAATGTCTGTGTAAACAATGAGCCCAGGTAACTTTTAATTGGTTTGGAGATGTTGGACTTTTTTATTCTTTTGTCTGAAAATTAAGATCGGAGTGCATTGCTCCTTCCCTGGATTCCTGCGTCACTAAACAGCATTCCTGATAATCATCTACCAGGGAACAGATTGCTTTGTGCGTGTTCACTTTCAGTGGCCTTCATAAATACCTCTGATTTTGCCATTCTGTTCACTCTGAGGACCAGGACTATGACTCCCTTGTTTGTCAGTTTATACCCTAGAGACTCACATAGTTCCTGGCAAATAGTAGGTGCTCAAAGTCTATTTTTGGGTGAATGAGAGAAAGATGAGTAGCCACTCTGGCAGCTGATCCCTGAGAGGCCTACATGTCCACCAAACTATGAAGAGGGCACTGAGATGAATTTCTTGCTAGCCTTGCAGCAGCTATGTCTGCCAGGCCTCAAGTTCCTTGATTGCCATCCAAGATGGAATCCTTCTGATCATCTCTCTTCCGCCAGATTCTCAGCAGACACAGTTTTTCACTCCCTTAGCATGACATATCCTTTTCCAGCTTCCAAACCCTCTTCTATGACTTCAGAAGTCTACAGTCTGTGGTTTACAAACACTCACATAATCGCAATCTCTGTCTAAGCAAAGAACGTTATCTTCACTTGTTTCCTTTAACTGACGATGGCTTCCCCTTAAACCATTATTTTCCCTTTTAGACAAAGAACTGCACTATCCCACACCCCACTTTCCTCAATGTTGGGACGTAGATTTGACATTCTTCTCATTTCCCACTTGCATTTCCTAAGCAAAAACCAGCATCTGTTGTTGTAGACATACTGTAAAAGATTACGTAACCATATTAATGGTGCACATCTCCACAAGATTAGATTTTTATTTTCTTTTCATCTGTAATTTTTTTCACTCTTTGAATTTTTAATAGTATGCATGTATTATTTTGCCCCCCAAAAGACATTGTTTTCACTTATATTTTTTGAGATGTAATTACACATAAAATATTGTGTAAGTTTAAGGAGTACATGTTGAATTGATACACTTATATATTGCAAAATGATTACTCCGTTAGCTAACACCCACATCAAGTCACATAATTACCATTTCTTTTTTGTGGTGAGAACATTTAAGATCTACTCTCTTAGCAACTTTCAAGTACCTAATTGTTAACTATAATCAAAATTCTGTACATCAGATTTCCAGAATTTATTCATCTTATAACTGGAAGTTTGTGTCCTTTGACCAATATCACCCCATTTCTCCTCAGCCCCTAGTAACCACCACTCTGCTCTGTGTTTCTATGAGTTCAACTTTTTTAGACTCCACATATGAGTGAAATCATACAGTATTTGTCCTTTTCTCTCTGACTTATTTCACTTAGCATAATGTCCTCAAGTTTCATCCATGTTGTCACAAATGGCAGGATTTCCTTTCTTTTCGTGACTGAATAATATTGCATTAATGCAATAATATTGCATAATATTATACTACATCTTTTATATCCATTTATTCCTTGATGGACAAAGGTTATTTCCATATTTTGGTTATTGTGAATAATGCTGCATTGAACATGGGAATGCAGATATCTCTTTGAGATCTTGTATTCATTTCCTTTGGCTATATACCCAGAAGTAGGATTGCTGGATCATATGGTAGTTCTATTTTTAGTTTTTTGAGGAATCTCCATACTATTTTCTATAGTGGTTGCACCAATTTACATTCCCACCAACAGTGCACAAGGGTTCTCTTTTCTCCATATCCCCATCAACGCGTGTTACCTCTTGTCTTTTTGGCGGGGAGGGTAACACTGGTTTATAACATTATATACATTTCAGGTGTACAATATTATAATTTGACATCTGTATATACTACAACTTGTTCACCACCAAATTCTAGTTTCTGTCTGTCTCCATACAATTGACCCCCTTTACTCATTTTGCCCCCCCCTTGCCCTCTGGTAACTACCAATCTGTTGTCTACTTCTATGAGGTGTATTTTGCTCTGTTTTGTTTTTTATATTCCTCATATGAGTGAATTCATATGGTATTTGTCTTTCTCCATCTGACTTATTTCACTTGGCATAATACTCTCAAGATGATAACAATTCTAACAGGTGTGAGGTGATATCTCATTGTGGTTTGACTTGCATTTCCTGATCCTTAATGATGACCAGCAACTTTTCATATTCCTATTGGCCACTTGTATGTCTTCTTTGGAAAAATGTCTATTCTGTTCCTCTGCTCATTATTTATGTTTGTTTTTTTCTATTGAGTTGTATGAGTTCTTTATATTATTTTGGATATTAACCCCTTATCAGATATATGATTTGCAAAAATTTTCTCCCATTCCATAAGTTGCCTTTTAATTTTTTGATTGCTTCTTTTGCTGTGCAGAATCTTTTTAGTTTGATGTAATCCCACTCGTTAATTTTTGCTTTTGTTGCTTGTGCTTTTTGTGTCGTATCCAAAAATCATTGCCAAGATCACTGTCAAGGAGCTTTTTTTCCTATGTTTTCTTCCAGTAGTTTTACAGTTTCAGGTCTTATGTTTAAGTCTTTAATCCATTTGAAGTTAATTTTTGTAAGAGGTGTAAGATAGGGGTCCATTTTCATTCTTTTGCATATGGTTATCCTGTGTCCCCAACATCATTTATTAAAGAGACGATCCTTTCCCCATTGAGTAGTCTTGACTTTCTTATCAAATATTGGTTGGCTATATATGAGAGGATTTATTTGTAGGCTATCTGTTCTGTTCCATTGGCCTCTGTGGCTATTTTTGTGTCAGTACCATAATGTATTGATTACTATGGCTGTGTAGCATAGTTTAAAATCAGGAAGTATGATGCCTCTGAAGCCAAATATTCCATAAGACCTGGTTATCCTCCGACCTTGTTCCCAACACAGACACAGATGAAAAGAAGTTAAACAACCTTAGTTCCCGTTAGACTTCTTTGCTGAGTCCAGATGCTTGCTTCACAGTCCACACGTAATTATAGCTTGCTAACTTGTTTTCTTGTCTAACCAAAGGGATGACTCAAGGGTCACAAGGATTTTTGAGCTTGTTTTGCAGAGGAAAAAGATGTCTTTAAGGAAGTTATGACAACCAGATAACCAGCCCGCAGCTGCCACTGATACCAAGAAGTCTGGTTGCTCAAAGGTCTTATCTAGAGTGAAAGAAACAGAGACTTACCCTTTGTTTCCCTGAAACTTCTCCTTGCAAGGCTCTCAGCCCTGTGAAGATCCCCTGCTTCCTTCTTTTGTTAAGGTAGATCTGAGAGAACCTAGTCTCCTCCTTTCTCATTTTGGCCAATTTGAATAAACCTTTCTCTACGTCCAAGCACAGATGTCTCAGAGATTGACTTACTGCGCATCAGGCATGGACCTGAGATTAAGAGGTTTGGTATTACCTCCAGCTTTGTTGTTCTTTCTCAGGATTGCTTTCCTGTGGCTGCACATCTCCCTCAGACATGTGCACTGCAGTGGAGGCCAATGATAGGGGTTGGGCTAGGGGCATGCAGGTGCACAGCAGACCAAGCAGGGAGCAGGCCAGTGATAGAAGACAGGGTGTGATCTGGGACCACAAGCAGCTGCAGGGCCCCTCATTGTTGGCCTGCTCTCTTGTGGCTGCACAATCTCTCCACCCCTCTCCACTGTGCACTGCAGTGGAAGCCAGGGATGAGCCTTATGCCAGCAGCGTGAAAGTGCACAGCTGGAGGGGCTAGCCCTGAGTATACACATGACAGTGGGGGTCAGCCATGGGGTTCTAGGTTGGTGTCTTACACTGCCTTACACTTGCATAGACACAGAGGTCTGAGCTAGTGGCCAGTGTAGTTCCAGCTCTGGAGGGGGCAGGGAGGAGGGAGAGGGGAGGGACTCAGGTATCTGGCATCAGTGAATGCAAATACTTGCGGAGTGAAAGCTGGTGAAATTTGCAGGGTGTCCGCAGCACCTGTGCTGGCCCTTGGTTCCTTCCTCAGTTGCAAAAGCTGCTGAGTTTATCTGTAGAACAGGTCACTATGAACCACAATCACTCCCACTGTGTGGCTGCTATTAGTAGCCTCTGCTTTTCTTCCTTGTTCCTAGCCATCTTTGTCAGTCTCAGCTTTGCTAGTCTGGGTGGAGTAAAACAAAAAAGGGATCTGAAAGGCTGGACAAGCTGGTCACTCACCCTTTTGCTGGTGAGGGGAACTCATTCTATCTGGGAAGCACCTTCTCTGCACTGAGCGATGCTAGCTAAGGGGATGGGATGTTGCAGGCAAAATGAAGCTGTCTTCCTTCTCTTCTTATCTGGTTACTCTCAGGTTTCTTGTTCCACTGTGCTGCAAAAGTTTCTTAAGCGTACTCCAGAGCTTGCCCAGAGCAGTTTTTGTTTGTGGATACCTGTCTAATTGTTGATCTTTGTTGGGAGATAGAGGCTGGGGTCTCCTATGTCTCCATTTTAGAGACATCACTCTCAAAAAAGGTGTTTTTAAATAAAAGAATTTCCGGCTTATTTCTAGCTTATGCTGTTCCATTATACTATCTTCTACCTGTTGCCTATTTTGGCTTGCCACCAGCCGCCACAACTCCTTGAAGACTCTAGAACCTGATCACCATCTTCCCTGCTACCTTTATTTCTAACATCATGGTAGATAACTTTAGTAACCATATGGAAGAGTCAATCAATATTCTAGTTTTGATAATCCTTCAGTTTCATTCTCAGTGATATCCATCTCCCTTCTACTCCTGTCACAAATTTTCTAGGGCCAATTATCTTATCACGTCAACTTCATCTCTGAAATCATAAATTCAAATACTGCATGACTTAATACAGTCTTCTCCCTTTCTATCTTTCTTACTTGGTGTTCATTGTTAAACCTGATCTTTGATTCCATCAAGAAATCCAGATCTTTTCTCTCTCTACTCTGTCTGGCCAACCCTTTCTACAGCACAAAATCTGGAGCCAGGTTATCTGAGTTAGGGTCCCAGATCTTCTGATGATCTTCTATTATCATCACTATTGGTAGTATTATGTTTATACAGTTATATTCAACCAGTCTTTTCCCAATGTAATCAATTTTTTCCCCTATTTTCTCTATCATACCACCTGGAAAACTAATCCTGGATGAATCCCAATTATTCATTCTCTATCTCTACAAAGAAGCTATTTAGAGCTGCTGAAGGAATTGCACTATCAAGCAGATGAGTGTCAATATAAGTTGTGATCTCTACATTACCTGGGACCCAACGATGCTGAGAAACCCTACTCAGCTTTCTCTGATATTGTCTTCAGCAATAGTTTCAATACTCTTCTCCTTTTCATAAACTACAATCCTGCTATATCTGAATATCATGTGGTATCTCCATTTATTTGAATTTATGTGTGTTGAAGTGCTGGTGTTTGTGAGTTCATATGTGTTGTGTGTGTTTGTGCACATTTGTGTGTGGGTTTCTATGTTTGTAGTTCAGTTTGTATATTTGTGAGATATTCCTGTGTGTGTGTGTTGATACGATATTATCTTAAACTTCAGAGAGAAATAGAAGCTATCAACTTATGCCACCAAGCTTGTAAAGCTGGCAGGATCCATACTCTCTCTTCTTTCATCCTGTCGCACTAGGAGAGTTTATCCTACTGCTAAGATGAATCCCTCCATTTGAGCACAGAATCTCATTACTTTCTTTCCCTCAGGAACCCTATCTTACCACAAAGTTCCTAAGGAATTCTATTTCTTTAGGTAATTAACACATACGATGTAAGAAAAAAATGCTTTTTGATCAAATTAGTTTGGGGAGATATCGGGATACATACAATCAAACACGTTTACCACAAAATTCATAGGATTTTATTAAAATGCCATTATACATAATGAATGTCCCAAAGGGGAACAGATTACATACCATTACCCAGATGCAGAAAGTAAATCAAGGAACATTATCACAAGAACATGACCACCCACCCCTGCTTTTCAGCCTCTCCATTTCTGCTGCCATGTTGACATGCCCTAGTCTTTTTAACCCAAAAGAACAAATGCTGTGCCAACTTTTCTTTTCTCTCAGCTGTCTTCTCTCTTTCCACTTACAGTCAAATTCCACAAAAGAGCTATAACTCTCTCTGTTACATGAGCCTTCCTTAATCTGCCTTTATCTCCAGTGCTCAGGTCCCCATTGACACTGCAATACCATGGTTACAATCTTCCTGTTGCTGAGTGTAATGCACATTTTCAGGTCCATATTTACTTTACCTCCCAGTAGGTTATGATGCTGTTGAACACTCCTAGCTTTGTAAAACATTCCTTTCCCTTGAATTTTTTGCCTACCCTCCACTCCTCAATAACCTTTAGCAATTCTTCCTTCTGCTCTTACACCCTATGAGAGTGTTTCTTGGGGTTATATTGCAGGTGATCTTCTCTCCTCCAGTTAGATGCTTTCTATTTTAGATCACTCATTATTTCCCAAGACTTCGTGTGGCATCATATGTATTGATTTCCTAGTTTGTATCTTTAACACAGACACTTCTCCTGAGCTCTAGATCCATATATACAGCTACCTACTAACCACTCCCACTTGAGTGACTCTTGGACACCTAATGTCCAACAACTTCAAAATTTAAATCATTGTTTATTGGCTCCAAACCATTTTTTCTTCTAGTTTCTCTATGAAAAACTTGCCCTTAAGTCAGCCACTAGGGTATTCTTGATTTCTCCACCTGCCCTCTCTCTTTACCCTGCCAAATCAATTTCAAATTCCTGTTGAATCTACCTCTAATTTATTTCTCAAATCCATTATGCTTCTCAGTTTCTACTACCAATCACCTGGTCCAAACCATTGTCAATGTCAGGTAGATGTCTACACACCCTAAACTTGGCTCATCCTCCCTTGGTTTGCCCTTCTATGATTTATTCTTAACTTCAGTATCCTGATTAAAACTCTTAAATAATTTCCTATTGTAATTGCAAAATAGTGGCCACAGGATCCTGGAAATTAATCAGCTATTCCTTATTATTAAAATTTAGACTGTGGGGTTGGCCCAGTGGCATAGTGGTTTGCAGCCACTTCAGTGGCCCAGGGTTCACAGGTTTGGATCCCAGGCATGGACTTACTCACCGCTTATCAAGCCATGCTGTGGCAGGTGTCCCACATGTAAAGTAGAGGAAGACGAGCACAGATGTTAGCCCATGGCCAATCTTCCTCAGCAAAAATAGGAGGATTGGCAATGGATGTTAGCTTACGGCTAATCTTCCTCACCAAAAAAAAAAAATTTTTAGACTGTCTATTAGGCACCAACAATTGTCTGAATAGAGAAAATTTCAGAGAATACAGTTATTTTTATCATAAAAACACACACAAAAACCAAAATACATGCTTTCATATTATTTATTTTAAAACATTAAAATTAAAATATTTTAAAATTAAATACCATTAAACCAAGTGCTGTTTAGCCAAGATGCAGTACTAAGGCAATGATGGTGCTGTAATAATATTCTCCTGTAATGGGAGTGGGAGGAATAAGAGTCCTGGTTGTCGTGGAGAATCATCTTGTAAAGGAGAGGACTGTTCTCCTCCTTCTCTTGCACAGGTGAAGAGAATACCTAGACATTACTGGCTTTTCTAAGGATTCACAATAGATAATGGAAGAAATAAAATCTCTGAAGTATCTGGCTACCCATTAGCCTGCAGTGACAGCCATGGCCATGGTCTGGACCAGATAGAGAAAGACGTATGGAGTTTAATAGGTTGAAAACATAGCTGGTTATTTATTGAGCAGATGGTGGCTTGAATCCTTGCTCATTATATGTTAGTAATAACTTTATTGATCAACATTACTCAGTTTCAGCTGATGGCAATTTTTAAACCTTTCAATAACTAAGTGGTAGTCATGTAGAAATCTACTCAATATTGTGATATTGATCAAAATTACAGTGTTTCTCTGTGGGTGGATTCAATAGTTTCAAGTGAAGGTTTTAAACCTCTGAATGAACTCTCAGTCAGGAAAGGCAAGACTCACTTCCAACATCCCTGGTCTCATGCACAGTAACTTGCAAAATTATGATCCTTTTTTTTTTCTTTCTCTGATCAGAAAGAGTTCCAGAAGAAGTAGAAGAGGAAATTACTTTAAGTTCCACTCAGACCTCATCTGCTCTGTTATGATTCCCTGATGACCTCCTCAAAACAGGCAATCACACCTCCTACTGTACCACCATACCTTATAGTTCTCTCTGTCTCTTTTTTTTCTTTAATCACAGGACTGTGATTATTTACCTATCTTACTTCTTCATTAGAATATGATTTTCTTGAGGAGATATATTCTTCACATTTGTATGTCCAGAATCTAGCACAGAAAATGACCATTCTAGAAACCAAATAATTCTTTTTGAATTAAATAACTATGCAAAAGTGTTGCATAACCCTGATTACCATCTCTAATATTAAAATGTTACTTATTTGTTAAGGTTTTCTTGGACTATGGGCCATTTTCTTTTTGAAGGTTGAAACTTTCTAGAGTTTACCAAATTAGTTGAATTTGTGGCTATTTTTTTTCTGGAGTTAAAAATAATACATAATATTCATTCATTCAAATCCCCGTATACATTTAAGGAGCACCTACACTGTAGCAGGCACTGTTCTAGCACAGTGAACATGATTGATAAAAGTCCTGCTCCCATTTAACTTACCTTCTGGGGGAGGATAAATAATAAACAAATAAATTTAAAAGTAGGTAATATAATGTCAGTTAATGGTAAATTGTAGGAAGAAAAATAAAGCGAGGCAATGTGATTGAGAAAGAGCACTGTTTTACATTAGGATGATCATGTAAAGGGTTCTTTGATGGAGTAGAGAGCCTATTAATGAAGTTGTTCAGAAATAGGCGAATACATTGGAAAGACAGATATGGGAGCAGACTTTAAATAGACTCAGAGAAATGCCCTTGATACAACTTGTATTTTCATAGCTTCCTAGGGCAGTAGTAGACAAGCATACAACAGATAACCCCCTCCCCCCCAAGAAAAACACAGACACACGTGATGGATGTTGCATAATTTTGTTTAATATAAAAATTTAGACTTTTATAGGAGTAGGTCTATGAGTGAGTGCAACTACATAGCCTTTCAATAGTCTCTGGTTTGCAGCATTTAGCTATAGAAAAACAATGCCTTCTCTGGCAAGACATTATTGCATTTCAAGGTTCCTCTCTTCTATCACCACCAACAAAAACCCCGTATGATTTGCTATGATCAGTTATGATTCCATTAAAAAATACATTTCTGTGTTCTAAAATGGCAGCATATGTTTGAATGTCTGATTCACCAAAAGAGGTACCTATTAATTCACAGGCAGTAACCCTAGGTTACTTTTTAGCTATTGTATTCAAGCAGCATGGGTGTCCTTGGACAAAATAACAAAGAAACCAGCAAACCAGAAAAGAAACTCTTTAAAATACAGAGGGAAAAATAGTAGACATTGTTTGCCTTTTTCCTTAATATAGATTATAATTTGGCTTTAGAGAGCCTTATTAATAAAGTATTTTTGCAGACAAGTTAGAAAGGTGATTTCCTGTAAATCATTTGAAAAATAAAAAATGAATGCTGTAACTATAGCTTCCATCCATGCATTATATCATCTATATGCCAAAGGAAGCAAGAACTGATTAGGGCTCCTCTAAACGGGTCATTAGTTAAGCAGAAAGCATGTGGCTAGGAAAGTCATTTACTATTTTTCTCGGGTAGAATGTTTTCTTAATGCATGGTACAACCTAGGTGACACAACGGGAGCAATTTTGACTTTCATTTTATACAAAAGGGAAAAAAAAACAAGACTTTAAGAGCTGTCATTTAAAAAGTTTTTTAAGCCCATAGTTATTCATGAAGTCTTTACCGTAATTAATAAATAGAAAGAGGAATCCATTAGCTAACAAAGAGATGGGATAAATCCAAACTGATTACTTCACAAATACAATTTACCTTAAATCCCGAAAGAACAAAGGCAATTTTGTTAGATGAACTATCCTCTCTCGCAGGACTATTTTTTAATTGCTTCTCATTTAACAGATAAATAGGGTCAAATAAAAAAAAAAACACATAGATTTGTTTATTAGACCTTCTCATAACTGCAAAACAATAATAAATGTTTAAAATTGAAACAGAATCATATTAGTTGTATTACTGTTCAATGCACATCTCTTACAGAAAAGTGTTTACTAGGTTCCCAGGATGTATTTTTTTTAACTTTTATGTAAAATTTCTTTTAGCATAATTCTAGTCAATTCAGTTCAAGCCAGAGCACTAAGCCTATATTAAGTACTTAGTCTTTATAAAGCACAGTGCTAGATGAAATGTGGGATATGAAGATACTAAGACTTGACAGCTGGCCTCTAAGGGATCACAATCTAGTGTGGGAGAAAGAAGTTTAAAGCAATTAACCATAAAGTAAGACATAATGTATTAAGTGCTGTAATATAGAAATTACGTGACAGGAGAGTAGAGCAAAAGGAAGAATTAATTCTGACTAGAAAAGGAAAAAGATTCCTGAAGGTGGCTTTTGAGATAATTCTTTTTGAAAAATTCAGATTTTGATAGGTAAAGGAAAGAAGAAACTTGGAGATGTAAAGGAGTTAATGTGTATGGTGAGAACTGAGCATAGAGTCTTCTAGAGATTAGAACACCGTGAGAGAGGGAAGAGGTAGCAGGACTTGAGGCTGGAACGTGAGGTTGAAGTTAGTTCCTGTAGGACTTTGGATGCAAATCTATGAAGTATGGACTCTATCATCTAAGTAACAGGAATCCACAAAAGGTTTCTAAGCCAGGTAAAGGCACAATCTGGCCGGTGTTTGGGAAAGTAAGTCTGGGGGCAAAGTATAGACTGCGGAGGCAAGAAATTCAAGTTAAAGGGATCATTTAACAAATTGTTAACACTGTAGCCAGAGAACAGGCACAGTTGAATCACATCACAGCTGTGGCAAAGAAAACACAAAGGAAGGGATAGATTGCCAGAAACCATCAGTGGGATCTGATCTGGTGGAATATATGCGGTGAGGGAGAAACAAGGGTCAAAAATGACTTTGGATAGTAGAAGGATAATGATGCATTTAAACAAGATGTAGACTGAGGTTTGGGAAAGTCAAGGTTAAAAACTGTATTTCCCCATATAGCAAGTACTTAAAATTTGCTTAAAGAACATTCATGATTTAAGAGATGGTAAAGATTACCCAATCCAGTGGTTCTTGACTCTGGTTGAAACTTTGAGTCAGATGTGGAGCAACATTTAAAAAATCTTGATATCTGTACCCCCAATGCAAGAGATTTGGATTTAAGTGGTTTGAGCAGGCATTCTTTTCTTTTATTATTTCTTTAAGTTCCCCAAGTGATAAGACTATATAGTCATGTTTAAAACCTCTAAAATAATTTTGTATCCTTTAATTTAAAAATTATCCTGATAGTCAATGCAATTTCAACCTTTTTGAAAGGTTTCAATTTCTTGGCAGATTATGTTCCTGATTCTTCTCCCCACTTATCTCACTTCCTTCCCTCTCCTCTCTCTCTGTTCTTTTTATACATTTGCCCAGTGAGTCCAGTCAGTAGAGGTCAGGTATTGTTTAACAAATGAGGAATTCAAAAATACCAGAACATGACAGCTGCTTATATTGAATGCCTTTGCAATGATCATATTTCATGACTTTAACCATCACGTTGTTATGCTTAACTCTTAAATGATGTCCCTAGTCCAGATCTCTCCTAATTCTCAGCACTACATTTCCAATTTGCTTTCTAGATATCTCATCCTGGATGCCCTGCTGTCACCACAAACTCAATATTTCTAGATTAAAATTTACTTTCCCTCCAAATCATCATCACTAATTCCACAAATATGTAATGAGTATCTAACAAATGTATTGTTCTTGCAAAATCACCCATCTACTCATTCAAATTTAACTTCCAGAGGCATCTTTGCCTGTCACTTCTGATGTGGGAATCTCACCCAGGTGATCCATGGTCCCACATACAGCACTGGGTTGTTACCAAGTAGCATTTCTTGAGGTTTTTTTGCAGGAAACAAGATCCTTGATTCAGGACCACTTTCATCATTTTTCTTCTTCATTTCTCACTCCACCACACCTATTTAGACACCTAAACAGGGAAAATTTTTCTCTAGTCTGGAGGATAGGGCATCCTTCTCTTCCCTAATTTTGATATTTTTCCCTCAAAGGTACAATTTACAATGTGATATTTTCTTCAAACACTACATTACTAAACTCAGCTTTGGGGGTACTTGAAAACTGGAGACTGGCTGTTTCTTTCTTTTTCTCAAATCTCATCCTCTGATGATGAACATACTGTTTGGTTCAGAAGATTAAGGTAGAAATAATAGGAGGAAAAAAATTCTGCTAATAATACTGCACTCTTCCCAGCTGTATTTTCATCTCTTTGTGCTTTAATTCCTCATTAATAAAATAAGGATAGTTTCACCTATCTGTCATGGTTATTGTGAAGATTAATAAGAAAAATGAATATACAGCACTTATTAACTCATCATTATTATTCTTTCTGATGGCCAAAGACTTCGCCTTTGACGTCTAGTTAACTGATGGCTATTTGTCACGAAAAATCAGGCAGAGAATATGAACGTTTAGAGAAAAACACTTATGAGTAGAGTTGCTACAAGGATCATCATTGAAACGCATCTCCTGCAATATTAGTGAATGGTGCTCTCTTTGGCGCTGGGGGCAGATGATTCTGGGCAACTAGATGTTCTAAGGCAATCCTGGAGGACTAGTCAGATGTCTTGATTAATTGTTGCTTTTGAAGCAGAAGAGCATCACAAAACCGTGAACACCAGACTTCCAAATGAGCTCACATCCAGCACGGCTCCATGCCAGCCAAGGTACTCAGCTGTGAACTGGAGGTATTTACATGCCTTCTAAAGTCATCAAAGAGCTTAGCCAAGCAACAAATGATAACAATAAACAGCTAACCATGCATGAAACAAGAAATCAGAATTTTCTACTTGTATGCATGCTTAAGCTAGGAGAGATGCCAGTCAATGAGCTTAAAAAAAAAAAATGGCTGAGGCAACTGCAAGATGGCATTTAGAATCTTCACGAAGACTGAGGGAAACGTGTCCAGTGCTGTCCATAGTGGAGGGAAGCTATGGCTCTTGAAGGCTCTGGGAAATGAGCTTCCTGCAATAAGCAGGGCAATTAACCTACAGCAGGTTCTGGCTGCTAAGTGGGGTAGAAGCGCCTTTGTTTGGTCAGGCAGAGACTTCCCTGCTGTGCTCCTGTTGGGATTTTTCACACAAAGTAGAGTTCCCTGGGTTCAACTGCTCCCCTTGGCAAAAGGATTCTAAAGGCCTCACTTCTGTCCTTCTAAGTGCCCAGCTGGGTTGAGAGGCCCAAGAGGCCTTGGAGAAGAGGCACTTCGCTCACCTAGGGAGGGAAGGCGGGGAGTGGCTCTTAACTCCTCCAGATTCTGCGTTTATCTCCCAGTTCAATTATTTACTGCAAGTGAGAAACAAAATCATGCGTTTTAGCCCTTGATTAAAGAGAAGATAATGTTTTGTTAGAAAAGTCAGCTGCAGAGATTCAGTCTGAATGTGGCTGCTGCTGCCGCTGAAAGGTTTTGATTTGGCTAATCACAGAGGTCTTCCTCGAATACTAACTAAGGATTCCAAGCAGAACAAATTCATTGCTGATAAAGTCTTGCAGCTGACAACGTGGGATAATTTGAATCACAGACCTGTAAAAATTTGATCAGGATGGAATTAAACAAATCTCTGAAGTGCTTTGGCAAGTCTATTTTCACCAAGACATTGCAGTGACAGTGGGTAGCCAATGAAAGGCCATTTTCATCTGCCATCTCACTCAGTGTCCCACTGCCAAGAGAGATCCCGAGGATCATACCATGGAGAATATGTTTGCTTGCCTGGGTCAGACTTACAGATATGGTAAAACACTCACACCTTCTCTTCATTACTCTTTATGGCTCCATCATTTACAAAGGTGTCCAGACCTTTTTAGGATCCATTTATGATAGGAACACCTCTTGGGGTGATGGGACTTTTACATTTATTGCCATCTGTGTAAAATATAATTTCTTCTTATTTCTCCTACACTTTACACCTCATACAGTTTAAACAGTACAAAGTACTCAGGGAGAAAATTGGAAACTAGCATAAAAACATCAACCTCAACCTTGAACTACACTGACCCCAAGGTAGAAATTTTCTTTAAACGGCCTTGATGAAATATACTGAATAATTCACTTCTATTCTCAGAGCTTACTGGTCAGGCAATATCAGCCTGGCCTTCTGAGGTCAGGGTGGGAGTGAGGAGACGGAGCCAAAGAGACTCCTCAAGTTCCAGTCTAGTGGCTGTGAATTCTGCTGTTGAAAAGAAACAATTTGTACCCTGGTGATAAAAGAGTTTCTTTTGTGTTTGCAAGAATATGTTAGAAATCAGCATTAGAACATTTTACTACAAAGAGGTGGAACATCTGAAAAGATTTTTTTTATGTTTAATGTCATAATCCACTACTTTGCCCTACAGGGCACCTACATCTTGTAGGCATTTGGTGATTGCTACATCAGGGACCCGAGCACTTGTGGTTTGGACCCACATACTGTGCAGCAGAAGGCAATGGTAAACCACTGCTGTATTTTCCTGTTTTTTTCTTTTTCTATTCCTTTTAAACTTTTTTTTTACCTTGAAAACACTATGATGAGACAGTCCAAAATAAAGTATGACATAGTGAGAGCCTGGTTCAGAAGGCACTCAAACAGTTAGTGGGGAAGAGCAAAGCACAAGTACGAATAGCACTGTTGCTAATGACACAACTAGACTGAAGCCATAAGGACGTCTCCTGGCTGAAGTGCTCGAAGGTGAAAGGAAAGTCCGATGCTGTACAACACACACAACTGGAACATGGAACATGAGAAGCACGAGCCAAAGTAAATTGGAAATTGTAAAGCAAGAAATGGAAAGTTTATATACCACAGTGCTTGGCATTAGTGAACTAAAATGGACTGGAATGGGACATTTGCAGTCAGACAATTACCAAGTGTTCTACTGGAAATGACAAACTCAGAAGAAATGGAGTGGCTCTAATACTGAGGCAAGATGTAGCACAGGCAGTTAGGGATACACTATAATGCAAGGTCTGACCAAATAACATCAATCAGACTTCTGGGAAAACCTAACACAACCACTGTCCACATCTATGCTCCAACCACAGAGGATGAAGAAGATAAAATTGAAAGTTTCTACAAAAGCATCCAAGAAGAAATTGATCATACACCAAAATAAGACATGCTGATAGTTATAGGTGACAAAAACACAAAGATAGGAAAGAACGCAGAATCAAATGTCATTGGAAAATTTGAACTAGGGGTCGGAATTGAAGTCGGAGACCGGCTCATGGATTTCTATGAAGCCAACAATCTGTCCATCGCAAATAGATGCTTCAAGCAACTGAACAGACAACTGTATACATGGACATCACCAGATGGCCAATACAGGAATCAAATAGACTATGTAACTGGAAGCAGGAGATGGAGGAGCTGTGTTCTCTCTGCCAGAACAAGACCAGGAGCGGATTGTGGTCCTGACCATGAACTGTTCATACCAAATACCAGAGTAAAGCTCAAGAAGAGCACTAAAAGAATTGTAGTGCCAAAATAGAATGTAAGCAACATTCCTGATGAATTTCAAGTCCACAAAGAAAACAGATTTACATTATTAAATTTAATTGACTGAGAACCAGAACTAGGGACTGAAACCAGGAATATTATTAAGGAAGAATGAGAAAAGACAATGTCTGAAGTAAAAAGAAAAGAAAAATCAAGATGGATAAGAAAAGAAACACTAAAAATTGTTGAGGACTAGCGAGAAGCAAAAGTAAAAGAAGACAAAAGTAGGGTAAGAATCCTGAATACAGTTTTTCAGCAAATATCATGTAGGGATAAAAAGAACTACTATAATGGCCAATGCAAAGTGATAGAAGAAAACAAAAAAGAGCAAGAAGTCTCTTCCAGAAGATTCAAGAAATCAAAGGGAAATTTAAACCTGGATTAGGAATGCTGAATGACCAACAGGGAAGCACATTATATGATCTGATGGAGAAAATAAATAGAAGGTGGAAAGAGTATACTGAAGATCTATACAGAAGAGACAAAACGTTGACAGATTCCTTTGAAGAGTTTGCCTAGAAGGAAGAACCCATAATTCTAGAGAGTGAAGTGACAGATGCTCTGAAAATACTGGGAAGAAATAAGTCACCAGGGGTAGATAGGATATCGACAGAATTATTTCAAACCACAGAGACTGAAGCGTCAAAATGCTAATAAGAATATGCCAACAAATATGGAAAACAAAACAATGGCCCACAGACTGTAAATGCTCTCTATATATCTCAATCCACAGGAAAGGACATGCCCAGGAGTGCAGTAACTCTAGGATCATTGCTCTAATTTCCCACACAAGAAAAGCGATGGTCAATGTGCTAAACAAAGGCTTTTACCTTATATGGAGCAAGAAATGCCTGATGTCCAAACTAGCTTTCAAAAAGGGAGAGGCACACGAAATCTAACTGAAATTATTCATTGGCTACTCGAGTGCTCTAAAGAATTTCAGAAGAAAGTTAGTCTATGTTTTATAGACTACAGTAAAGCCTGCGTGGATCATGAAAAGCTATGGGCTGCTCTGGAAGAAATGGCTGTGCCTCAGCACTTGATTGTCCTGATACGTAACCTGTATTGTGGACGAGAAACCACTGTCAGGACAGAATATAGAGAGACAGGATGGTTTCCTACAGGCACAGGTACCAGACAAGGGTGCATTTTATCTCCCTACCTGTTTAATCTATACACAGAATGTAACATATGAAAAACTGTGCTAGATTCAGATGAAGGAGGAGTGAAAATTGGCAGAGGAAATGTCAACAATCTAAGATATGCAGACGACAACGTCTTGTTGGCAGGAAGCAGCAATGACTTGAAATGACTTCTGACAAAAGTGGAACAAGAGAGTGCCAAAGCAGGACCACATTTGAACATCAAGAAGACAAAAATTATGACCACAGAAGAACTACACAACTGTAATGTAGAGAATGAAGATATTGAAATTGTTAAAGATTTTGTTTACTTTGGTTTAGTCATCAATTTAAATGGAGACTGCAGCCAAGACATCAAGAGAAGATTGAGACTCTGAAGGGCAGCAATGAAAGGATTAGGAGAGATCATCAAGTGCAAATAAGTGTCATTAGAGACTAAGGCTGAGATTATCCACACCCTCGTATGCCCAATTATTATGTGTGAGTGTGAAAGCTGGACAGTAAAGAAGGCTGACAGGAAAAAATGGATTCATTTGAAACATGTTGTTGGAGGAGAGCTCTACGGATACCCTGGACCACCAAAAGATGAACAAGGGGGTCCTAGAGCAAATTAAGCCTGAACTATCGCTGGAGGCAAAAATGATAAAACTGAGGCTGTCCTACTTTGGGCACATCATGAGAAGGCAGGATTCTTTGGAAAAGACAGTAATGCTGGGAAAAGTGGAAGGCAGCAGGAAGAGAGGAAGACCAAATATGAGATGGACTGACTCCATAAAGGAAGCCATAGGCATGAGTCTACAGAAGTAGAGCTGTTGAGGACAGGATATCGTGGACATCACTCATTCACAGGGTCGCCAGGAGTCATAGCCGACTTGATGGCATGTCACAACAACTGCCACTTTGTCTCTTAGATATAAGCCATGATGAGGGAAGTTTCTGAGAATGATACATAGGGTACAGCTAATCAAATATTAGAGGATGTGTGTGGTGGTGAGGTGAGGGTTCAGGATGGCAGTTGTTTGCAAAGGAAATGAAGATGGAATAAAAAGGAGTAGCCGAGACAGACAGTATAACAAAAAATTACTGAGATTCAGAGAAATGAGGTGAATAGGAGATTCAAAAGGACTATAAGGTGAAGATGATCCAAGAAAATCCAGTATAAAAATTGCTGCATTTTTGCAACAAACATAATATTACATTTTATTATGTTTTAATAAATATTATATTTATTGATCTTAAAATTTGCTAAATGCTTGGGAACAAAGGAAATATTATTGCTAAAGCCAGAAGTCAAGTGCTTGACCTCTCATAGCAATGAACAGGCTCTCACTTCCAATTACTTCTCCAGTAGGATCAATTCTGCGTGTTCCCTGAGGCATGCAGGGAGACACTGTGGGCTAGGGTAGAGGCTGAAGGGTGTTGAAGCCTGAAAGTTTGATATTTACTTACAAATGCACACGAGAACAGGCATGCTTACTGTTTAAAACATTCTCTAAATTCAAAGAGAATTTTTTTTTTTTTTAATTTAGCCTTGCTCTTCTAACATACTGCAAAAATTCCCAGGGTGTAAGTCCTCTTTTTGTTTTTTTTGGTGAGGAAGACCAGCCCTGAGCTAACATCCGTTGCTAATCCTCCTCTTTTTGCTGAGGAAGACTGGCCCTGGGCTAACATCCTTGCCCATCTTCCTCCACTTTATATGGGATGCCGCCACGGCATGGCTGACAGGCAGTGCGTCGGCGGGCGCCCGGGATCCGAACCAGCGAACCCCGGGCTGCCAAGCGCGGACTAAACCGCTGCGCCACCGGGCTGGCCCCCTCTTTTTGTTTTGTTTTTTGTTTTTTTTCATTAGGCAACAATCCATTCAGAGATATGCATGGAGATGAGGAAAGTAAGTCAACTCATGTGACATATTTTCTTTTCATATTCATACCTATGTTAGTTACCTTTTTCTGCAGATGGAATGACCTAGGTCATGAAGTACAGGATTTTCCCTATCACAACTCTACACTACAGCTTAAATTATTTTTTAAAAAACCTCTGCTTGCATGTAATTTTGTATGCATATGCATATCTGTTCATATATGTATTGTTTATGCATATATAAACAAACCATGTATACATACATGTTTATATACGTATATATGTGCATATATACTCATGGTTATACATATAACCATTTACATTTGTGAAATGTAAGAATCATACAGAAGATGATGAATGAAGAAGTGTTTATTCTGAGTCGCATCGTACCAGAATACAAAAAAAACCCCTTTATATCCTTATTGAATCCTATGTCAGCATTGATTTAGAGGAGAGAAGAATGCTTTTAATACATTTGGAAGCAATTTTTGCATGTGGTTATACTTAACAAATCACATTTTTTCTTTGCTACAATTTATTTAAAAATAAATTGTGGAAAAATGCGCTGAAAATAAAAATCTTCTTTTAGGCAAATTGGAAGGCATTTTCAAGTGCTATTCATATGAAATGATAGGCCCATTTTTGTCTCTGACTTACTAGAACAATTATGGCGAGTCACTTGATATCTCCTTGGCTTTAGAATATCTGGCTGGAAATGGAGATGCTAATCTTGATGTGATTCAGAGAATTGTTAACATCTATCAGTAATATTGTACGTGTTTATAGCATTTCGTGTATGCACTGTAATGGCAAAATTAAAAAGAATATTTTGGTTTTCTGATATTCTCATGTTGAACCCAAAGATAAAGAAATATTGATTATTAGAAAGATTTGGATCCTTCAGAAAATAGTTAGTAAATGTTTTGAGAAATACCTATAGACTTTACAAATTCCTGGCAAATTGACTCTAGCCTCCACCACTGCCTTCAGTCATGACAAAATTGCCAATTTCATGGAGTGCATCTTTTCTCTTTGGTTTCTCTGTGGTGCTTGTAACTGTTCACAGGTCCTTTCTTAAAACTTTCTTCTTTCAATCCTTGTGAAGTTGTGCTTAGTTTTTCTCCCACTGACTCACGCCTTCTTCATTTCCTGTTCCAGCTCCTCTTCCTCATTCTGCTACATAAATGGGGCCTCTGCCAGGTTTCCGGCCTCTTTCTGTGCTTTCTCCTTCATATTGTTCATAAACTCCCATGGCTTCAAATTTTACTACTAAGTTGAAAATTTCTTAACCAATTTCCTTAGCAACAGACCTCCCTTATGGTTCCAGTTCCAATTTCAGACTCTCTTCCTTAATAGCAATCAGCTCTCTATTAAAACCTCTAGGCTCCAGATCAATACATTCAATATATCAACTGACTCCTTAATAGCTCCATGTTAATATCAGGAAAAAAAAAAGTCTATAGCAATTCAACTTATCACACAAAGGGCTCTTGATTTACCACTCTTCCACTCTAATCCTTTTCTGGTGTTCTTTGCCTCAACAAATTGTGTCCCTCTCCATCTTATTTCACAAACCAGAAATGTGGGAATTATCGTTAACTCATCTATATGAAATATAGTCCAGGCATCACTGTTGATTTAATCTCAGCTACCACTGTGTTTCCCCATGCTACCACCATTACCTCCTATTTTCTCCACATAAGCACTCTTTCTTCTCTACTCTGTTTTCTTTACGGCAACTATAATCAAGTCTCATTTCCATCCTCTCCATTTACCTGAAAATTTACCCGTTCTTAAAATCTCAGCTTTCAGTTCACTTCTTCAAACTCTTCCATGATTCCCACCAACCCTCGAACTTTATTTTAGTTTTTAAAGCCCCAATATGATGCCAAGCTATGTGCTTTGATTCTACCCATTTCACAGATGTGGAATCTAAGGCTCAAAAGAGAAATGCTATGCCCTAACTGGTTGGTAATAGAACAGAACTTTGAAACATGTTCTATGTAACTTAAAATTCATCCTAGTCTGCAATACTACCTTCCCCAAGTTTCAGTCTTTTCTCTAACGTATTAGTGTTACTAATATGACACTTCTATTGTGCTTCCAATCTTTCATATTCCCATCTGAAGTAGAAAATCTTTGAGAGAGGAACCATTGCTTCATTCATTTATTCATTTGACAAATTCTTGTCAATTACATACCTGGTAAAGCACGAGGACCTAGTGGACACAGGTTCACTAGGACAGTCTACAAGGAGAGTGCTGATATGTCAGATTTAACAAACAAATACCTGTCTCCAGCATAAAACATTATATTTCAGCAGATAATAATTTATTAACAAACTATGAATATGCTCTATTTTTATTTTAACGCTATTAATAATCTTCATAAGATACAGGATTTCATGAGTCTAGTTATTGGAATCTTGAAAAAGTAATTTATAATTGTCCATGATATAATTCAGGTTTTAGAAGATGTAAACATGTTCTTTCAAAGAAGTATCCCTAAAAATAAACAGAGGTGGAATTTTTATACACTCTTTTTAAAATATGATATACAGTTCAAAATAGATGAGGTGTTTTACAATACACATTAGAATTTACAAACTAAGTTCAGACATAATTAAGTAAACAAATATTAATATTTGTGAGATAATAGGCAAGTTTTCATGTGATTAATAGAAGGTAGATAATGGGTTCAGTGACAAATATTCAATAAAAACCACAACTGTTAAACTTGGGGAAAATATGAATGTATGATATAAGACAGCTGGATATTCTGAATGACCTATCTCCTCTTTAACCCATTGCCCACAGGCAGTGGGGACAGAACAGATAGGGTCGATCTAGGTATGAGGCTCAGTTAGAGGGGTGTAAACTCGTCCAGAGTAGTTGATATATCCGGAACTGTGAATCTGTCTAGGAAGTTCAGCATATCCTCTATGGCCAAACAATCCATGCTTCAAGAGTGAATATGTCAAAAAAAAATGTAGTCAGTATGTCCAGAGCAATTAGTGTGCCTATGCTGTCACTCTGTCATTAGTGGTCAACCTGTCCAGAGTGATCTATCTGCCTGGGCCATGTGGATGCATCACTAGTGTATTTAAATTGGTCATTGTGTTTGGGAGATGTTTCCCTGGAGTCGTCAGTAATTCTGGCTTGGCCAGGTGTTGTCTATGCCTTTGTGTTTCTTTTACACTTTATTTTGTTGTTTGGGGAGAGGTGGCTCAAAGGAGGCCATTTCCTAATTGAAGGTGAGTGTCAGGATGGAGGTGAGAGTGAGCGGACATTCTGACACCTGTTGGGAATCTTGTTCCAGCCGCACAAGCAAGGTTCCTCAGATCGAGCTACTCTAGAGAAATTGCTCAATTCCCATGGCAAAAGGAGTCTACACCATTACAGACAGTCTTGATCCCAGAATGTCTAAAGGTGGGAATAGGAAGCCAGGGCCGCTTCAGGGGTCCCGACCCACTCTGGTCTCCCAATAACCTGTTTAGCAGGGCTCCCTTTTCACCGTCATCTATGATCTTTTGCCGACTCTCAACCCCCTACAGTCCTTCCACTCTCTGAGTGACCTCTGACTTTTGCAGCCCCAACTACTGTCCTTTCCTGTCTTTGGGCTTTGTAAATGAAGCCTATAGAGTGAGCACAGCTAACTGGTGAGCAAGTATGACCTTAGGAATCAAATTTCCTGCTGTTGAGTTCCTACTTCACTCTTCACTAATATAGCCTCAGATTCCTCATCAGTAAAATGAGGTGATATTAATACTAAAGATGAAATAAAGTCATTTACATAAAGTACTTAGCAGTGCACAGAGAATAGAATAAGCTTTCACTGTACAGAAAGAAATTATGTTCTTTTCATTGTCTGAAAAAAATTACTTAGAGATGATTTAAAAGTTTTATTTGGGTATGGTTTTCACACAAAAAAGTTGGTTTTGTGTTAATTGCCCAGCCTTAGCTCAAAACTCCCTGGGGGTTTATAATGTGTTATAGGAGGAGATGGAAAGTGCTACAAAGGGATGATATTTAGACTGAGCTTTGAGTGACAAGCAAGAGGATGTTACATTAAACGGCTGAAGGGTTGAGTGTAGAAAGAGAATGACCAGGATGTGGAGGTGAGAGTGAGTTTGGCTCTGTTTAGTAATTAGAAATTTGTACATGGATTTCTGAGGGAGAGAACAATCTGAGATGGGCAAGTTACTTGGGACCTGATAATGGAGGGTTTTAGCCATGTAGGTTAAGGAGTCTTGAATTATGTCAGAAGGTTGATGGTGTTATAAACAAGGGGTAGATATAGTCAGCTTTGTCTTTGAATCTGCCTCTGTGTGAGAATGGAGTAGTAGGGCCAGGGAGACCAGCACAAAGGATCCTGGAGTTGATCTTGTAGGTCGAAGATTATAGTATCTCAGACTATAATGACAAAGGATTGCAGAGAATTCTGTGTATTCAAGGGGTATTTAGAGTTATAATCAATGACATTTGATTATTTGTAGAGACTGAAGAAAATAGATGACTACATTTTGGCCTTAGTACCTTGGTGAATGATGATACTATTTGTTAAGATAGGAAACATCAGAAGAAGAAAACAGGTAGAAGTGGGGGAAAAAGTTTAGCTTTAAGTATGTTACATTTGCCAACAAGCAGTTGCCTGTCTGTCTGGAGGTGAGGTGACAGGTCTGGGCTGAAAGATCAGCTTAAAGATATTGGTATAGAGAGGCCACCAAAGCCATGAGAAGAGAGATTGACTACGGAGAGTAGATAATGGGAGAAGAGACAAGGATTACAGCTCACCCATATTCAGCTCCTTGCACAGGACCCCCTGCCTGTGCTTGATATTTAAGATTTGACAAAGATTTGATAAAAAATGAATATAACCTAATTTTGAGAGTCCTCTCAGTGCAAAGACTTCTGCAAATTCAAATTTTTAAAGTTTGATGTTAGCTTTCAGTTCGATTTGGTTTGTCCCTGCCATGTGGCAGTTAGCTGGCGATGGTCTGACTTCCTGCCATGGCTTTAAGGGAAGGTCACTGAGGCTCTTTCCCTTTGGCCTGGGCCACAAGATCCTGGCAATGGGGACCTCCAGGAGTGGCCATTCAGAGAAAGTCTGTCCTCTTAAAAACAATACGCTTCTAATATACTTATTATTTAAACCTTCATAAGAGCTTACTGAATAAATGGGTACCTGAGAAAATCTCTTTTGCTTTTGGGTGCTGGAGTGGTAGTAGAAGAAAAGTAGAAAGAATAAATACTTCAAAATTCATGGAAAGTAGAGGAAAATTAAATTGTGTGAGACAGGATGACAAGGCCAACTGTTCCCTTAGACCCAAAACAAAATGTTAATCGTCACCTTTGAGGCTATCCATATTTTAGTGATATTGATGCCATTATGATAATAACAAATATGTTTTTAGTTGGAATCCAAAGCTTCGTTGAACATTAATTTTAATCATAATTATTGTTGCCTGTATATTAATGTCTTTTAAAATATTAGAAACAAATTAATATTTAAATGTGGTCAAGTTTTACATGCCATCCCAGGAAATGTGTGCACTGCCGATTATCCCAGCAGAATCACACCCTTCCCGTGCAATTGTATCCTTTCTGATCTGACTCTGTGCAGCAGAAGACCTGCGTCAATAACTCGTCTGTCCCTGCGCATGGCTGCACAGTGTGCTCAGAGACACGTCACCTACTGAAGGCAGGCTTACCTCGCTGAATCACTGGGAGTCGGATCTCTCAGACTGTCCAGTGCACTGAAGCATGGCTTTGAAATGGTAGCTGGCATTCTGCTGCTTTTGTGTTTTCACACAACGCAGCCCTTGGTCATGTCGTAACTTCACATGAAGAGACTCAGAGAGTAAGCTGACTTTTGCTGTCTTCTCAGAAACGAACAAAGAAGCTCTCTTTGAGAGAGTCAGGTCTTGAATTTTCTAACTCGATTGAGCAATATTTCACCTGGCTGCACAGCTACCATACGCTACACACTCTCCAATTGCCTTTAAACTTGCTAAATGCATTTATAGACTGAGAACCAGCAGCAGGAAAAATGTGGTAGATGAAATGAAGTCTTTTTCACACTGCCCTCTTTATTATTGTGTTATAAAAACCCGGGCTCGAAATAGATGGAGGTAGATTTATCTTTTAATGAAAATCGCCGGGAGGTGAAGTCAAATATTCTTATCTTTTTTTCACGTCTCCAGCGCAGGACTCGTTTGTAGTGCTGACCTTGCAGTACAGTCCTAGAGGGAGCTTCAGTGATATTGTGGACTGACTGCCTTCAGAAGGGACTTTTAAAGGAGACAATGAAGCCAGCATGCCTCCTTTTAGGCTCCATCGTCCAAGGTTGTGCACGTCAGCTTTTCTGGAGAGCAAAGGGCAGAAAAGTTCAGGGGCATTGTGTGCAGCAGAAAGGAGCAAGTTCTCGGGACATTGTTAGGAAGCTGGCCTCAGCTGCTCAAGAGGCTGATGGCAGCTCTTACAGGCTTCAGTGCTTACCTGAACCGCAGGCCGGAGGCTGGGCGGGTTTTTTCCACTGGGTCCTTTCATCATTCCCACTGCCAGGGCACTGCACAGAGCATCTGTGAATAATGGCTCCTCACCACCCAGCAGTGCACATGCCTCTTCCCGCTGTCACAGCAGTCTCGTGACACCTGAAATGGGCTCTCAGAAACGTGTTTAGTATGACAGTGATTTCATCTCTTGTTTCTTGTCTTAGTTTTTCATCTTACATAAACCAGAGGGGAAATAGTTTTATACTACTCTTTGTCGTTAGTGCCTTCTTGCATGAATTTCCAAGTTCCTAACAAAGAAGAGGTTGGGTGTTGGTGCTGGGAGGGATGAAAGCAGAGGTAAGAAGAGAAAGGAGGCAAGGGAATGGCATTTAGAGGAAGATTGTCGTCAGTCAGTGTCTCAACAAATATCTGTGAAAAGATCACACTGGGGAAATACAGTAATGAGAATTTAATGTCAAAATGATTGTAATTTTATGCCTAAATACACTCAACATGACAAAGAAGTCTCTTAATCTTAATTAGGAATAGGTGGGGGCATTGTAATTTTTTTCCACAGTCTGCATAGCTCCTAGAACTAATCGCCTACCAAGAGCAATAGATAATAGAAAAACACGACTGCATCATATGTTCTGGAGAACATAAATAGCATCCCACTGATTTCTTAACTCCCTGAACTGGAGCAGCATCCCAATCTAGCTGGTAGTAATTAAAATGCCATATCTATCCGAAGGGAAGATTTTACATTTTATATATATTACTGTACAATCGCCTTACTATCGATGAATTCCATGTGCAAATGGCAAAGCAAGCCTGAAGAACTGGGTAAGTGCTTTTCCATCTATCAACTCTGGATGAACGTCTCAGTGAAATTCTGTGCTGCTTAGCATTTTAGGCATTTCTGTAATTTGGTGAAATAAATATATCTTCTATATAGATACGCTTTTCTGGGACTTACATATTGTAGTAAAATCTACCCCCTACCCTACGCCTGCCTTCCTTTTTTAATGATTCACAGAACCACTTAGCAACCAGCCGGGGATGGCTGAACAGGCTTGATTAAATTTAACCTCTTCTCCACGCACCTGAAACTGGCAGAACCCCCCTTAAAACCTGCTGGAGCCTCCCTGAAACTAAGCATTGTTAAGGAGTTTTCTCAAAACAGAGAAAATTTCCTCCTCTTACTTTATTTTTTCCTGTTCTAAGACATACTCCAACTTAAATTCAACTGTGCCATGAAAATTATGTTCATAACTGGCTCTGGTTGAAAAAGTTTGCGTTTATCTATATTAGTTGAAAATATATGAAGATCTTTTCCTAGTGAAAACTTAAACTCTAGAGTAATAAAATTAAAGCTAGAAAAGAAACACAGCCAAAACCATCAGTGTGGGCACAAGTTTTTGTACACGTATAAGGTGGTGTGAATGGTAGCACACTGTCTCCCAATCTGAGAAGCAGACCTATGTTCTATCCTTTAGGAGAGGGCCTATTCGCCAAAATTGGAAGACTCCTATGTCTTAGATGTACTCAGAGGAGCATATCTGACATTATGGATGAAGAAGAATTAGGCACTGCTAAGGAAAACAGACTTTATTTTGTCCTATTTGTATGATAAAGTTCTCTAAATCGGATCAGAAAGTCTATATTTACTGTTCGTTGTTGCTTTGTTTTATAGGGTGACACACAATAAGCCAAATTGACTAGTGGTCCCATGAGGTTTTGAGAATGTTTGACACAGAAGACACATTTTATAAGCCTTTATTAAAAGAGTGAATGAATAAATGAATGATACCTTGAATTTAATTTGTGATTATGGTATGAGATATTTATGAAAATGTGAAGGGTGAGCTCAACATTTTTAAATGTACAGCTTTAGATACCTTTTTTGAATCAAAACTCAATGTTACGTTGAATTCCAATGTATGAAATGATGAGTTTTAATCATAAATAATTCGTGTATTGAATTAGACATAGGATATTTTCCCACTTTAATCTCTTTATCGGCAATCAAAATTATAGACCTGAACATTGTGGTAACCCTGAATCTTCACATATATTTTAAATGTTTCTTTTCTTCAAAAACCATTTTTTGAGCACCTACTATGTGCCAGACATTGTTTTAAATGCTGAGAATAGAGCAGTGAATAATAGAAACAAGACTTTCTGCCTTCTGAAAGCTAGAATTCTAGTAAAGGGAAGTAGACAATAAGTAAGAAGTAAATAACATAGAAATCAGACAGTGATGAGTGTTGGGGAAAAAAATAAAGCAGGAAAGGAAGATGGGCATAAATTCAACATAGTGTAATTAGGAAAGGCCCACTGCGAATGTGACGTTTGCGAAAAGAACAAAAGATGAAAAGGAAATAAGCCGTGGAGAGATCCAGGGGTGAAGGGGACACTAGGGAGAGCGTATAGCAGAGCAAAGCCTCTGAGGCAGAGGCATGAATGAGGCATCAGGAGAGCTGCAGGGAGGCCAGCATGGCTGGAGTGGAGGGAAAGAATGGAAGAGTAGTATGTGAGGGTTCAGTGTTGCAGATCATGAAGGGCCACTGTTAGGTCTGACATTATGTCTGAGTGAGATAGGAAGGCAGGTACTTGCACCCTAAAATTTCCACTACTTAGATAACTTAAATGTTGTCTGATCATCAAGATTCATTTGTCAGTTGCTGTTTTGGAACATGAGCTCAAAACAAGGCTAATGCCCCTGACTTCAGCTTTCTCTCTAAGTCAGGAAGGAGGGTTTTATTGTATTTTGTCACACGACTGTAATATTTTCAAAACCTATCGGAGTATGAATATTTGATAAAGGGCACTGGAATTAAAGCAACGTACATGTCTAAATTGGACCCAAAAGACCTACACGTATTTCTCATACTGATGATCGTTCTGAAAATCCCAAGACGGGCTCCTTGGTGCAGTGGGCTGATCACAATGGTGGGAGCCAATGTCCATGCTTCCAGGCAGGCCTGCTTTTCAGAGCCAGAATCAGGTTTGGACACCTGGTGTCTGACTCTTGAGGAACGTCTGGAGACAAAGGGAGGGAGCACTTGCTTGGCAGTGACAACTCAGGAGAAGGAGACCAGCACTTCCTGTCCACTGAGCCCTGAAGGTCTGGACTTTAGAACAAGGCATTGCTGGGGCCCCTGTGTCCTGGCACAGCTACAAGGTCAATATGGACAAGCAGTTTTCTGCCTCAAAAGTAGTCCACAACTCCTCCCCTTCAGATGAAATGACAGGCATTCTGGATCATTTGCGGGTGGTTTCTAATTTTTTTAAATTCGTAATTGCAAACAAAGGAGTTTAGATTTAAACACATGGTGAAATGTTTTCTGTCCCTTCACACGGAAAGGACAGAGCATTTGTGGCCTAAGTGTTGTAGTCAATGCTAGGTTACTCAAAAGGAAGATAGTCAGCCTGTTGGGGACACACCTTTTTTTTAAATTTGATAATTGATTTAAAAAATAGAAACCCTTGGGGCAAGCCCACTGGTATGGCGGTTGGGTTTGCGCACTCCACTTAGGCAGCCTGGGGTTCGCAGGTTCAGATCCTGGGAGTGGACCTGTGCACTGTTCTTCAAGCCATGCTGTGGCAGTTGTCCCACATATAAAGTAGAGGAAGATGGGCACGGATGTTATCCCAGGGCTAATCTTCCTCAGCAAAAAGAGGAGGAATGGCAACGAATGTTAGCTCAGGGCTGATCTTCCTCACCAAAAAAAAAAAAAATATATATATATATATATATATATATATGTGTATACACATATATATATATATATATGAAGACATTTTACTTTCTTACAATTATTTTGCTACATCGTAGTGTTTCTATTTTTGATTATATATGGAAGGATACTATAAATTTTTAGGGTTAAGTTCTCTAAAGAATTTACTTCTTGCCTGGCTGGAGCTAACTTATATTCCCCTCTCGAGCTGCAAAGATTTTCCTTTGTGAATAACCTGGTGATGTTAACATATAATGCTTACCAACAAGATGTTTTGAGATTCTGCTGATCAAAGTTTGCTTTGTAGCAATTTGTGGTATGAGAGCAAGCTAATGCTGCATAAAAGAAATAGTTAAGCAACTTTTGAGAGTTAAGCACATTGGAGAATACAAATATGACAGAAAGGATCTGGTCAACACTAATGGATGGTTAATAATTAACTCATTTTCACATTATTTGTATACTTACTATTTATTAAATGTCAAACACTACAGTGAGAAGATAATTTCAACCTTCAAGTATTTTCATCATTAATTACCATCTTTTTATAGAATTAAATACATCCTCACTTGTAAGACTCTATTATTTTAGGTGAAATTAAAACAAAACAGAGCAAATCTTCCAATTAATTTATGAATATTGCCATTGCTAAGCAGCACTCTGACTTTAGAGATGTTAGAATATTAAAATATCTGTGCCTTGGAATCAATGAAAAACAGTAATTAAATAATTCTTCCAAATAAAAGTATCACGGAAGGCTGGCCCAGGGTTCGGAGGTTCGGATCCCGGGAGAAGAGAGATGCACCGCTTGTCAAGCCAAGCTGTGGCGGCATCCCATATAAATTGGGGAAGATGGGCACGGATGTTAGCCCAGGGCCAGTCTTCCTCAGCAAAAAAGAGAAGGACTGGCAACGGATGTTAGCTCAGGGCTAATCTTCCTCACAAAAAAAGAAAAAAAAAGTATCACGGGCCTTCTCTGTGTCAAGTACTGCGAGAGGCACTCTGGTCATGACAGATAGGACTGATACAGCACAATCTCTGTCCCCAAGCTGTTAACAGTTTTGCAAAGTAGATAGAAAATTAAATAAGTGATAATAATAAAGTTGGACAGTGCTTTTGATATGGGAAATGTAGATTGATGTTTGAGCTGAGACTTAAATGCTAAATGAATGCTAACCAGAGAACATGTAGTGGGAATGGGATGTCAGGAAGGGTGTTCTAGCTAAAAGGAATAGACCAGAGAGAATAAAAAAAGAATGGTGCTGACAAAATTGAGGATGGCTAGAACCTACTGTTTGTCTCATAAAGTTTGTGTCAAGAAATGCAATTAAAGAGCCAAAAAGAGACACGTTCCTTTTAATAAGGGCTGATAAGCAAAGTGTAGTGGAAAACTATGTTTAGATCTGCCATAGCTTTCATTTAATACAGTCAGGGTCCTAGGCACCCTGACTGCATTTTCTCCTTGAGGTGCCCTGTTTCCTTTGGAGTGAATGGAATTAAATGTTTGTGGTAAGGAAAATGTTTACCTGGAGGATTAACCTGTAATTAACAGAACTCTTTGACCTGAGACATATAGGTGTGCACACGGAGGACATCTTGACAGATACAGAGAAACTTTGGCTTTGCGTCTGGAAAGCTGGAGGCAGGATGTAGTCTGAAAATTATTCTTTCATCTGAGTATTCTGACAGGATTTTAAAATTTACATGCATACAATAGAATGCTAAATAGTAGTGAAAATGAATCAAATAGTGCTACATGCATCAACATCAATATAGCCCATAAATATCATGCTAAGGGAAAAGTCCAGTGGTAAAATGATACATAAAGTATGATTCTACTTTTATTGAGATTAAACCATGCATAATAAACTATATGTCATTTCATCATGTAAACGTGGTAAAATTATCATGGAAAATTAAGGGTTCTATATTCTGTTTTATTATGAATATATGTTAATATATATGTTAAGCTTTCTACAATTTATTTGTTATGAGAAACTAGTGCCTTTGCCACATTTCTCATATCTAGTATCCTCAGTGCATAGTACATCACAAATTCTTCTCACCATTAAAATTATTTTCTATCAATGATCACCTCCTAGCATATCTAAGTGTCAGACTCTGTGAGGGTATTGTAACTCTCTCCAGGTAACAGATAATTGGAAAATCAGAGATTTCACAGCAAATAAGTGAGGGAGCCAGGACTAGACCAGATCTTTTTGTCTATAGCCCTGGGCTCCTTCCTGCATAGACATAACCTAATTATTGACAGTGAAAGTCCCCCCGCAATCTATCAAAGAAAGAATGTCTTGAGCTGTGCTGTCCCCCAGTCAATAGTCATTAGCTCTCTGTTGCTACTGAACATTTTAAAAGTGGTTCAGGAAAATCTAGGAATTCAATATTCTAGGAGGAGTCAACCTATGTGTCCTTGATTGTTTTTCCTAACCAGGGCCCTGATTTTGATAAAACAAGCTTCCTTGGTTGAGAGTTTTACCTTCTTTGGAGCTGGGCTATTCAGATGATTACGTTTGGGGCCTGGTCCTCAGCTTTCTCTGCTTCCCCACTTCAGAGGAAGAATGTATCTCTGTGAGCTCCCAGGGAATTTCTTTATCTTTCATTTCACTTTTCAATTGCCGGGTAATTAGCAATAGCTTTTTATTATATTTTTCTAGGGCACCAGTTATGGTGCTTAACAATAGCTATTAAATCCTATTGTCCTTAAAATTACTGTTTTTCCTGTACCTGTTATATGGCACCAGTATACCATTTGAAATCACTGTGTGAGGATCAGGCCTATGTGAGTCTAGGGTGCACACCTAAGTTACACAAATAGGTGGCTCAGAATTCCATATCAACTACTTCCATTAAACCATTGTTTATCCCTCAGCTCACATCTATTGCCTCCTGGGGGTTGGTTCCCTAGGACCAAGTGAGTGACAGAGAGGGCAAATTCAGGTCTGGTTATCAGATAGGTCATCTTAATAGGTTGATGTAAGCTGAAAATGTACACCTGTGGTAATTCAGCCCAATCCAGGTGTGGTCCTATAGGACAGTGGTGAAAAGAAATCTTCCTAGTGAGCAGAGTTGGGAGTAGTATTCTTGGTCATTCACTTTGTATCAAAGTGGCAAATGGTTTGACTAGTTGATAGGGACCTAGACAGACAAAGATTGGAAGATAGAAAAAAGGAAGTCTGGAGCATTCTATGCAGATGGATTTGAGAGAAGGCACAAAGTTTGTGGATTATTGTGTGTCTCACATTAATGTTTGACAGAGACAGAAAGCCTCTATCACAGAAGAGAATTTCAACCACTGGGTGGACAAGATGGCATATCCAGCTGATGTCAGTTGGCTTATTTCTCAGCCAGCACAGTGTTTGTACTAAGGGCTTATGAACAGGTTGTCCGTGGTGATAGAGATGGAACTATGCATGGGTACAGTAGTGTGTGTTCCCTCTCATTGAGGCTGATTAGCTATTGCCACTGCTGAACGTACAATCTGTCAGTGACAGAAACCAATGTAGGTCCTCAATATAGTACCAACACAAGTTGAACAATAGGGATGTATGTTGAAATGATACAAGGTGAAATTATTGGACCCTTTCAAATTAGACCCTTTCAAACCTGGAGGAAGCAGCAATTTAACCTTACCAGAATTAACATAATTCTGGATATGGATTTGCTTTCCTACACATGATACTTACTCCAGCTTTACCAACTAGGTTCTTACAGAATCCCTAATTCATCGGAATGGCTCCTGCAAATTTCCTCAGACTAACAAGACAATTTTATGGCAAACACGATGAAGTAATGGGTGCATTACCACTACCAATGGAATCTACTTGTCTCACTACATACTTTATCACCACAAAGTGCTAACCTGATATAATAATGGAATGACCTCTTAACTGCTCAGTAAAATGACATCTCAGAGCCAAGACACCACGCAGGTTTGGTATGCTGTCCTTTAAGATGTGTAATATCCATTAAACTAAAGGGCAATATATGGTGCTGTGTCCCTAATATCTAGAATATCAGGCCCATAACCAAGTAATAAAAGTACCGTTGGCTCCTTTTCCCATTACTCCTGTCAATCCATTCTGGAAATTTGTGTTTTCTGTATTCGCAATTTAGACTTTGTAAGATTATAAGTCTTGATTTCTAATGGTAGAATGTTTCTTCCATGTGACACAATAAAGATCCCACTGAACTTGAAGCGAAGATTACTACCTCAGCAAATTGGGCTGCTCATGCCAGTGAGCCAATAGGCAAGGAAAGGAGTCATTATATTTCCAGGGATATTTGGCACTGATCATGACAAAGAGTTAGAGTTGGTCTATACAATAGGGAAAGGGGAGGGTATGTCTGGGACCCAGAAGATTCACTAGGTATGTCGTGGTGCTTGAGTGTCCAGAAATAAATCTGAGTGGACAATTAGAGCAATTAAGGTCCACCTTGGACAAGTCAATTAAGTGCTCAGACTCCTTGAAGATTTGGGTGGCTCCTTAGGCAAGAAACCCACACTAGCTGAACAGAAGGAGCTCTGAGCAAAGAGGAGATGACGAATACCAGTTATGACTTGGAATGATTTACAGATGGTGAGACTATAGTTGCCAAACTAACCCTCTTATATAAGCTCTTCTGTAAAGTTCACAGCCATCTAACAATTTCGAGAGTTGGTTATAGATTGGAATTAATGGAGGGCACATGCCTATGCAAATGGTGCACTAGAAGGAGGACTATATTAAACACCTTGTGCACTACCTCATTTCTTGTCTGCCTCATCTCTCATTCCAGTCACTGATTCAGCAAATAATATTGTACAGACAGTGCCTCATGTCAGGCATGTATTGCCTCTCTTGTGTACTGCTTGGGTGCTTTTCTGGCATATGCTTTGGGACACCTGTGGGAGCTAGCTTAGAATTCACGTGTGCAACCCAGAAATTCAGGGAGTTTATGACTCATAGGGAAGCTCTCAATGGGGAATAGGGTCTGATGGGTAATTGCTTCCTCTTTATATCCCTTCAATCCTGAAATCCTTATCATAAATTTCCTTAGAGAGTCCAAGTAGGATTGAGCACTCAGTATCCACAGAAGCAGTCAATTTAAAAACATATCTTTATATGGATTTTCTCTCCTTTCCTGTTACACTTTCCCATCTTCTTTCCTGTTACACTTCCCATCTTCATCTTTTCTCACATCTTCATCCATTCAGTCTGCTATAACAAAATATAATAGGCTAGGTGGCTTATAAACATTTATATCTCACAGTTCTGGAGGCTGGGAAGCTGAAGATCAAAGCACCAGCAGATTTGGTGTCAGGTGAGGGCCTGTTTCTTGGTTCAAAGACAGCCATCTCCTTGCTGTGTCATCACATGGTGTAGGGGATGAGGGAGCACTCTGGAATCTCTCCTATAGGAGCACTAATCTAATTCATGATGACGCCATTCTCACAATCTAAGCACGTCCCAAAGTCCCCACCTCCAAATACCACCACATCGGGGATTAAGTTTCAATATACGAATTTTGGAGGGACCCAAACATTCAGTCTATAGCTTCCTGGGAGCATTTGCCAGATAGACTATTTGTATTAAAACTCCCCTGAGCTGTGTTCTAAAGGGCACCTACACTATGTGTATTACATGAATATACACATTTTTCTATGAATATATTCCTTAATTTTATTATTATCTCCACATGTCCATACATCTGCCAGTTTAAGAAGCATCAAAATAGATAAGATCTCTGGGGGTGGGGAGATAAAAGAAGACTGAAGAAAAATCCTACAGAAACATGCTTTGTATAAGGACATACAAGAAGGGGCCTACAGGGGCCCGCCCGCTGGCTCAGTGGTTTAGCTTGCGCTCTGGCAGCCCGGGGTTCGCGGGCTTGGATCCTGGGGGCCCGCCCATGCACTGCTTGTCAGCCATGTTGTGGCGGCATCTCATATAAAGTGGAGGAGGATGGGCACGGATGTTAGCCCAGGGCCAGTCTTCCTCAGCAAAAAGAGGAGGATTGGCAACGGATGATAGCTCAGGGCCAGCCTTCTTAAGAAAAAAAAAAAAAAGTCATGATAATTTGGAAACATGTATTGAAGTGACAAATAAATAATTTTTAAAAGTCATTACTTGGAAGCAAGTACAAGACATTTTATTTTATCGTGCATTCCTTCAAGCTAGAAACACAAAGTAAATATTAAGACGAAGATATTTGGAAATGGAGGATCTTGTACAATGGAAAATTTCAATAGGTCATCAGTTACTTGGTCTGGGTGTAAATGCTTGGTTTAGGGTGGACTTTAGTTTACGTAAACTTGTAATTCTACAAAGGTTCTGGGGAAGAATGGTCAGGAGAGGGAGTGGAAATTGTGTAATTTCCATAAGCAGAGATAGTTGAATACTTCAGGTTTTTAGGGTAATAGTTTCTCAAACCCTGCTGTTTAGCTTACTAAAAAAAAAATAATAATAAAAATGTAGCTAGTTTCTGTTCTCTGGGTCATCTGTGTTAATGAAGTGTTGCTTGTCTTGATTTTACCACCTGACTACAAACCATGCTAAACGTAGCCTGTGTCCTCTGCCTGGCCTCCTCTCTGCTCCCCTAACTCTCTGGGCACTCGAGGAATAGAATACTTGTCACCAAAGGGTATGATTATTTTCTTGAATGCCTCTTCCATCTAAATTTTGAAAACCGTGAGGAAAGGCATACCTCATGTTTAGTAGAGCGCCTAGTAGGTAGTAGTTATAAATGCTGAATGAATGTAATCATTTATAAAATGAAGTATTTTTAGATTTTATATGCCATCAAGATTTGAAAATACATACATATTAAATGGGTTTATAAACTCACATAAGAAAAACATGCCATCAGTGTCTGTAGAATTAAATAAAATTACCCCATAAGTGAATGCCTAATATAGTGATATAGAGTAGGACTGAGAACTGTGAATGCAGACAATTATAACAATTCACAAGAACACTAACAAATAAAACAATGACCGTAGGAAAGCCAAGAGAATAGTATACTTATTTTTCTTTTCCTAAGCCTCTGTTTTACCTTTGAAGCATTCAGCACATAGGTCTTAATGTAAAATAAAGGCCCATATTTTAAAAAAGAAAAATCTTGACTTAGTAGGAGAGGCTTCAGAAACATTTCTAAATATATGCACATGGTGAATATCAAATAGTGGAGTCTACATCTACTCTGTTAATTGTTCTGTACTGGAGGGACAAATGATCTATTTGAACACAATAACCTTATGCCCAATCATGGAGATCAACTAACACAGAATCCATAGCACAACAACTCCAGTGGCAGTGATCTTTCCTGAAAAACATCTGCTACTAGCTGAGTGTGTTTACATTTTGGCAGCACGGGCAGATGTGCTTATAGACAGCCCATCTGTGTGGCGATGGGAGGCTGGAGCTAAGGAAGCTGGCCTGGACACACAGCAGAGAGACAGCTTACTGTAATACACTGAGTTATTCCAGGAAATGCAAACTACCACCTTGTAGCATTTCTTTTTTCTTCCTGTGCTACTAATGCCTTAAAGCTAACTAATTTGTGTGCATTGCCTAGAATGAGCAATAAAGCTTAGGTTTGGGACTGCTCCTAGGAACGTTGCCAAGGTATGATTAATATTTTAGAAAAGAGTCATTGTTAATGTAAAAATTAATATAAAAAGTTCAGATAATAAATAGATATATGAGCTTAAAATATTTTCATATTTGAAAATTTTATTAAGAAAATATTTTGGTCTATGGGAAAAGAAAACACTAAATAAAGTAAGCATCCACCTGTCTAACTGCAGCTCTTACCTGTTCTTTTCTCTGTATTGTTTGTTGTATTTGGAACTTCTATACAATGTATGTTCTACAGAACATAATTTCATGCTTAATAGAAATTATATACAAATTTATCTATGACTCTTAAACAACAGAAATTTCTTTCTTTATTGCAAGATTTCTCAGATCTTTTTCTGTGAATGTATTTTCTGAATCTCCAAGGGAGAAATATATAGAATTGTCATTCACTGAGCACATTTTTGTGGAGGATGTCCTGGAGTAGTAGCCTCTGGTGTTTACTTGAGAAATTCTACTTTGGTGACTGAGTCAGAAATCAGTAATCTGGAGGCAAAAAAATTTAAAAAAATAGATACTTATATTGGCATTCAATTCTTCCAAATAATTTGTTCACTGAGAGTCCAGAAATTAAGCAACTAAATGACTGAAATCTATCTTTTAAGAATGGATCAAAGAATAATTTTATTCTTGTATCTGAGATTATTTTTTTGCTTTCATGGGCTTGCATAGGATGAAGCTAGTATATAGGGGAAACCATTAAGCTGCCCCTTTTATTCTGGAGATTAGGTTACTCTTATTCCCAGGAAAAGAAGGAAACTGTAAAAAAAAAAAAAAATCACAGTAAAATGGATAAACTTAGCCATATGCAGAAGTTCAACCTTAAGATATTTCTGTAAATAGTTGCTAAATGGAGATGAATGAAACACCCAAATTCAATCAAAATGTTTGTATAGGAACTTCATAATTAGACTTTAAAATAGCTGTAATGGAATAAATTTTGTATTACACAAAGTCAGATTCTAACATAAGAGTAATCCAGCTTGCATGAAAAAAATATCAGAAGAATTTGGAGAAAGAATTGGCAGTGTTTATGCAGCACCATCCACGGGGAGAGCCACGGCCCTGGAAAGCACAGATCTTGTCATTAGAGATGATTCTTGTAGTTTGGGGCAGGGCTTGTTTATTAGACTGTTTCAAAGTCTAAATTATATATCCCTCCTATATACTTACCTATAATTTTGATCTGTGCTCATTAAAAGTAATTTATTTGCAAACTTAAGTTTCCCAGGGAATTTCTTGCCAATTAGAAAGAGGCGGCATCAAAACGTGATGGTTAAGACAATGGACGTCGAAGTCAGACAGACCCGTAGGGTTCAAATCCTGGTTCTCTCATTTCTGAGCTGACTGCCCTTTAGCGAGTTACATAACCTCTCACTTAATCTCATCTGTAAAACTGGAATATTTGCAGTACCATCTTATAGGCTCATGATGAGGTCTGAGTATATCCCCAAAATAGATAGGAATGACCATATGGATCTTTGAAAACAAAAGGTAATTACATAAATATTAATAGGATCTATATTCATTAAACATTGTTAATGGGTTCACTGTTGGTCTCTAGCAAATGTCTCAAAACCGCACAACGCTAAAAGTGACCTCATAAAAATAGAGTTAGTAATTTCTGGAGAAAATAGTGCAGAGTCTGAAAATATAGACTAGCCAGTTGTAGAAAGTGATGAAAGAAGATTTAAACATGCAGTTTTTCAGGATCACCTCCTAGAAGGTGAACTGCAAACAGTAGCAAGTGGATGTAACAGCAGTTGAAATCATAAGTCAAAGGGCAGCCATAAGAATGTGCAATGTGTGAGGAGCCATTGGCCTCTCCAGCGTGATGCTGGAGTGACTCACTGACAGCTGTCAGTGGAAATAAAAGCTGGATATAAATGACTGTAACTTGTATAACACTCCATTCTCTCAGCCACAAATAGAATGCACCACACAAAAGTTGGTAAGGATTTCCCGATGTTCATGGGGCTGTTGATGTTATTCATATTCCCATGCATACACTTTAAAATAAATGGTTTGCCAAATTGCCAATGACTAGGGCTGAGATGCAGGGACGACAAAAGCACCAGGTAAAGCTTGTTAGAAACAATCACCTTATATTGACATATAAAGTGGAACCAAGGGCTTGGATATAAGAAATAAGAGAAAATTTTAAAAAAAAGGGATTTAATTTATTTTACAACTTTACAAAGGATAAAACAGTAACACCCAATTGCTATACATAAACAATAGGGAAACAGTGTTGGACAGAATGAACTTGACAGAATAAACCTCATCTTTCAATTCCACAAATGGCATAAGAAATACTCAGTAGCAATTATCCTGTCGCAGTGCTATCTCTGTAAACTCTTTTTTTTTTTTCTGCTATATACATTTGAAACACTTGTGCTTTTGCCTACACAAAGAAACAGTATTTATTAACAGTTACTACTCAAATGGGAGACACAGGGCCTGGAGCCACAATCTGATAACTGCAAGTCAAATACATTGCCAGCTTGAAGACTTTTTTTAAAATTTTTCTGTTTTTTTTTTTCTAAGATTTGGACCAACTAGACCCTTATTGTAACTCTAGATATGAACAACATAGAATTCAATTATAAAGTACGTCCCTCTTAAACCAGGTTAGTGACTGAAGTCTGAAAAGAACTTCATTCTAAAGTGGTCTTATCTCCAGAGTGCTTCACAGAGCAGCCCCTGAAGATGTTCGCAGACACAAATCTAGTGTGTGTGTTACAGACTCCGTGTGTATACACACAGACACACATATATAACATTATATATATGCATCACACGTCTATTTGTACTATATAGATATAGCTATAGCACATATATAATAAAATATCTATTTCTAGGTGGGCTTTATTTGGATTTCCTTTCGTCAAATATGAACAATAACCCTCTCTCACTCAATTTTTAAACATTGGTGTATTGATAATGTCTGATGGGGAGACTTTCAAACTTGTAGAGGTAACAGCTAACTATACATAACTCTTCCTACACCCCTTCCACAATTATAGATACTCCCAACAATAACCACATGAAAACAACTCATTTATGAACCAAATACCACATTGTGTGCATTATGACTAACTGGCTCAATTAGAAATAAATTACATTGTTCACCTTTTTCCTGTGTAGTAGCTTAATAACTAGTTGGTATGTACACTACCCATAGCATTATTTAAATAAATTGCTTCTGTAAGCATATATGTAGAAATTCCCATTAGCAATTGATATACATTTCATATGATATACAATACATAAAGACGTCTGAATGCCCAGCACTTTCTTTCAGATAGAAAAACTTCCATGGTAATTTCATCAGTCCTGTGGGCTGAATCGTTAGATTTGCCCAGAAAAATCTGTTACTGATTCATTTTTTTATTCCAGCAACTTAATATTAAGCATAGAACAGGCTGGGTAATAATGAAAATGTTTCCGTAGCCTATTCATGTCAACAGCACAGTAAGAACAAAGTTCTCTAAAGGACAGGAATACTTCACAACCAGCTGCCTGAGCATCGCCAGGTACAGGGTTAGATGGTGAAAATGAAATAAAAAATTAAAGCTGAGAACATACGATAGTGTCAAAAGAAAAAACTCCAGATACTTCAAGTATGCATTTATAATTTGATTTTATCGTGATCTCTTTCGTCCCCTTATTGGTTAAATCTCAATTCTTTTTTCTTATTCTTGCTGTTAGGCTCCACTGATCTCCTTGCCCTGTCCCTGTCAGAAGGCCACAGTAGGTCGTGAAGGGGGAGGGTAGATGGAAAGGTATACAGCAGGGAATGAAATGGTCTGGTACAGTTTGTCTTCTTTGAACACTAAATGCCTTTAATTGAATTCATTCTTGAGGATTGAAAGTTCCCTGAGATGAACACAAGTAGTCTCAGTCGATACTGAAGCCCTTTTTATATGCTGAACATTTTCAGGCCTGGGCAACGTATTTATAGAACACAAAGCATTGGGTAACAAAGCAATGTGAAGCTAAAAAGGCACTACTCAATGCATCTATGGGAGACAACGCACAGAACGTGAATGGCTGGGATGCTTTTGCTGTGGCCTTAAAATTGTTTAAAATCATTTGTTGAAAACGCAGTAAGAATGTCAAGGTACCCTGCTGCTGCTTTTTAAGACATACTTTGAATGAATTCTGAGACGGATTTTACCTATAAGAATTTACTTGTGACTTGAAAATTTACTTGTGAATTCAGATTAAAGGCTACTCAAACACATTATCTGCAAATAGTTGAAATTAAGGTTCTATAAATCACCTACTTTTGATTTGTTAAGTAAATCAGACTTTTAAACTTTACATTCAAAACATGTACCTAATTCTTTGACAACTTCCAGTAGATAAGAGGTTAATGATAAAAGTACATCATGTTCTATCTGTTTTTAGCTGTGCATCTCCCTTATGCATTCTATTTTGTTTTCTTAGAGACACATGAATTCTCAGAAAATACAGTCTTCTGTATCCCAAGGTTCTACCATATTTTTTAAAATAATGCCACATATTATTAATATATTGAGAACTGCACTACTGTGAATATCCTTTTCCATGATTACATATATATACACACACACACTCCATGCTATTTATTCTTTTTTCAGACTGTCTTTCCTAAGAAACAAAAAATACATATTCCCCGTGCTGTTTCTTCTTTCCTCGGACTGCCTTCCCTAAGAAACAAGAAGTCATCGAAGTTCTTTCAGGCCACGAGTAGAAGTGGGAACACACTGCTTCTGCTTTCCAAAGAAACAATTTACCATCAGAATTACCTACCAGTGTAGCATGTTATCAGAAAACTGGCTTATTAGTCAATCCTGTTATTGGTTAAAATTTTAAAATCATGTTATTAATAATTCCATGTGCTGCTTTTAAAACATATTAATGTGAAAATGTGAATAAATTTAACTGCAGAAAAAATATTGGTAGATTTAATTCATTTGAAGCGCAAAATATTGATACATAACTTCATTGTTAAACCTCTTAAAATTAATCATCTGTGTTATGGAAACAACACTCTCCTAATCATGTTATTTCTGCACTAAGAAACTTAACATGAGATAAAGAGCCTGCCAATCTTTCTATCTGAATAATAAGGGGAGTATCAAAGAACTGTAAGTAACATTCCAGCCCTGTCAGTCAAACATTTATTCTAAAGGGCAAAAGGCTTCCACAAAATTATGATGAAGTGTAAAAGCTGTGGAAGTCTTCCTTCAAATAAAAATAAATTTTGAGTTTAGAAAATTTAAAATATCTAGAGACAACTTTCACATTAGCAACATAATAACATATTAGATTATTCTTTTCATGAAGGGAGAATGGTTTGCTGTGTAGTATAATCTTTGGTACCAAAAGTACATTTTTTTCTGCTAACTTTATCACCTCAGATGACACAGAACATCTTTCCTTTAGAATGGCTCGAGATTACTGAGTGGTACGGTTTAGCTGGTACCTTCTACACGGTTGGAAAAAAATCTGGAGGTTTACAGTTGTGCAAAATAAAACTTTTTTACAAAGTCATTGTGTGTGATTGTGCCTTAAAAAATATAAGAACTTTAAAAACGATTACTTGAAGGTTATCTCATTCATATTTATCTCAGAAAGGATTTCTAAGCACCCCACTACCCAAACCAAAAGAGACTCCAGAAAACAAACAAAAATAGAAATTGAAACATAAAATTCATGATCAGACTCAGAGTCCTGACTGAAGCCATTTACTTGAGTTGTCCAATCTCATGGATTTAACTGCTCAAACTATTTCTGTCTTGATTTCTGCTGACAAGGACGGTTTAATTTCCCCAAGGGCTGAGTTGTGTTCCTGGCTTCCTCTTCTAATGTGCTTGGCATTGCAGTGGCAGCCCAACAGTGACGAACATATTTGCTTCGTTAACTAATGACAAGTGCATTGTTGGATCTTGTAAACACTACTGATTATACATTCAAACTGTGTTCTCAGTGGAAGTGGCACTTACTAGGACCCTTGAAGTCAAAATATTTGATTTTTAGAGCACTTTGCAGGTATTTCATCAGCTGGTAGTGGATTTGTCATGAATGTCCTTTATCACCTTTCAGATAATTGGTGGATGTTGAAACCCAGTCTTGTTTTGGATCCTATTTTCAAATCTTAGGAAGCATCTTCAGAAAAGAAGTGCATATTCAGTTTGTTCGTACGGTTTCAAATGTGCTTTATTGCTTTACACACTTTCCTGTTGTCAGTTTCAGAGCGCCTCTATTATGTAGCACATTTAATGTTTTGAATTCTAATGGCATTCTGTGAGGACTTGCATTGGAAAAGTACCTATATTTTAAGTCATCATAGTAATGATATTTGACGGCTTTTCCATTCAAATCCTTAGGGAATGGCCAGAATCCATACAGGTGAATTTCATCACAGAATCTCGTGGCGAGCGTGTACATGAGGAGACCTGTGCTGGGTCTTTTGATGGGAACTTTGTTTGTCAGCCAGTAACTGGAAAGAAACACACACACACAGATGAGAAGGATTTAGAGAAGTATACAATACACTCTATAGCAAATATACTATGTAGAATTAAAGTAGATGACATTTGAAAAGTATCTTTATGAATAACAATCGAAAAATTGCCAAAGAAACAATATACTTCTTAAGAATTTAGAAAATTTAATGCCTTTATTTTATTTTTCCTTATCCCTTATTTTCTTCAGTATTTTTGAGGTCATATAAATAGCCAGGGGACCTGAAGTGTTGGTAAATATTACTGTGGAATCACGTATTCAAATAATTTAGCAGCAAACATTTATATAACATAGAGAGTAGAATCTTCTCAGAAAGGTAAAATGTGACTACAAAAGTTGTAGTAATTGGGCAATGATTAAATATTTCTCCAAGAAAAAGAGAATTTGAAACCATGCCTATAGGTTTTCAAAATCTAACATTTCAGTTAAAAATCTAAACTAATAAATGCTTTGCCTGCATTATAATAACTGACTTATTCAACTCCAATTGTCCAAGTCACATTTTCCTAAAGTTAATGAAAAATATTGCCTCAACCTACAGAAGAACTACAACATTAAACAACATATATTTGTAAATAGTTCACCATTTATGCAGTTTAACATTTTAATGGGTAAAATATATTCCAATGCTGACACGTATTTTATATTATTCATTTTCAAAGGCAATAAAACACTCCAAAATGTTCAGATTCATCACTGTTGCCAAACTCTGTTCACCTGAAAGCACGCAAAGTCACAAGTTAATCACCACGGGGGTTTCCAATACTTCTTGGCATATTCATTATCTTAAATGAAAACAGCTAAAAGAGGAAGGGTGTGGATTTTCTTTTACTTTCAAAGTTGTCCAATTATAAATAGAATAAAGTTAATAAATGGCTTGTTTTTTTATTTTTGTTTTTATTATTATCTCCCATTTGAGAAAAAATATACCCTGTCATCCAAATGTGAAGGGAATATTGTTAGATTCTGATCGTTGCTGTATTTAAACACTTGCCTTAGATTTTACATAATGTTATTTCCTTTCTATTTAAAAAAAAATAATTTATGAAGCTTTCCAAGGGAGATCAAATACTTCTAGACTACTGAATATGAAAAAAACAAAATGTTATTTTATTTCATTTGGCTAAAGAAATATTGAACTTTCAAACCTCACTACAAATATCCAAAACAGGAAAAATGTACTTAACCATTATCATCCCTTTTTTTCCTTCTTTTTTCTCCCTTCTTTGAACCAGGATTGACCTTTCACATTTTTTATTTTTCTTGTTGGGCAAAGGCCACGTGCTGAATGTTTTGAGCATTGTGAAATGCATCATGGACCTTTTGTTATCACAAGTGTTTTGAGAAAGCTTATTCTCAGTAAACAAGATTTGTAAGGGATTTTCAGAGAACAACATCTAAGAATTTTCTGACAACCCAAAGGAAGTTGAATCAGAAAAACCAAAGCACATATATTAACGTGGTGAAGAAACCAGACATTGATTCTGTGTAAGGAGCAGAGTTCAACTAGTGTGAAGGCTTGAAAGAGACTGTGAAACAGCCTGAAGCTCTCTCAGCTTTGAGAAAGCAGGTGTTCTTAACATGAAATGATAATTATAGAAAAGGAAAGTTTTGTGAGTATGATCTGTGTGGGGTTACAAATGTCAGTTGATGAAGTTGGTTAAAAAAATGAGTGAAATTTTTAAAGTGGGTGAACCAAGTTCAAACTCAGTCAAAAAAGGATTATTTCCATCAGAGAACGTCAATGATTGGGAATAGTTTGGCATTATGAAGGTGATTCTGAATCATCATATTATTCCTAAAGTGAGAAAAAACTAACTAGCAGGAAATAATATAATGCTACATTATTTGTCTGGGGCTCCAAGGTCACATTATATGTGACCTCAAGATCGCATTATAAATGAATGCTTTCCATTTCCTAATTCTGGAGAGATTTTCTGGAAATCCACTGAACTATGGCCAGTCATAGAGAGAATACCAAAGTAACTTCTATACCTAACACAAATGAGCAACTGTAAAGTTAGAAAGAAAAGCTGAAGGTAAAAATATTAGCCTAAATATTTCAAAACAGTGTCAGAGATGTATAATCACTCAACATTTTTTGATTCAGGGCACCATGTGAGAGACCACAAACGGAAAATCAGCAAGGTTGTCTTCTTATCCTCAAGTATGTGACATCTAAAAGCAGAGCAGGCAAATGAGCATAATGGAGACACGAGCACGTCCAGAAGAAGATGATAGAAAAATGTAATTCTTGTGACAATTCCCAACGCTGTGATGTGACTTCAGTAAAGATTTTACGGAGGATATAAATTTGTGAATTTCTTAATAGGGAGGATACACTTAGGATATAAATTAATTAATATTAGTAAAAATTGTGTTTTGAAAACTAAACTCTGATCATGAAGCATCCTATTTGAAAATAATGGGTAGAGAGGCTTTAGAAATTTGTATTGTTTTGGTCTATGCAGTTAAAATATTGGCATTAATAAACTTTGCTTTAGAAATGTTAACAGAAGAATAAATGAAGCTTTGTGATATCTGGCTTGTAACAATTTGAATAATTTCCAAGAAAAATAAACTTCCCACTTGTCGGGACAGTTTTGGAGAAAAAGCACAAAATAAATGCCATTTATCTTAGTGATTTCTAAAAAACATCACAGGAAGATAGACCTTAACAAATGGCATCAACATGGAACAGATAAATTGAAACAAAACCTTATAGCAGGTCAAGAACTAAGGTTACAAGTAAAAACATTCTGTGAAGTTAAATAACACAGGATCTGATCCAAATATAATCAGCAAGAGTTTGGTATGTACTTATTATAAATCTAATGTACTTGAAATTATATAGGCCAGGCTAAATTATTGAGATTCAGTATTTTCCCAGGAACACATTCCACATGTGAAAAGGACAAGAATGGATTTTCTTTTTAAATTCTATTAGCATAATCAGTTAGATAATATCTGTCAGCTTTATAAGGCCAAACTATAATTTTAAAATCCATATCTGAAAGTATCCACTTATATACAAGCTTAAAAATATACAAATTTAAAAACCACAAATTTCTTGTAAGCAGTTTATCAAAAATAGATAGAATACTAGCTTAAGTTTTTAATCCTAATTAGGAAAAAATTGAATTGAAAATAACGCATTCATAGCATAATGAACTATTCATAGTCAAATTTAGTACAAGCTGTTCTAATTTTTATCTCAAATTCATATCTGTTATAGTTTAAAATTTAGCTGTTTTCAATCAGCAAATAGTCCAATTTGCATGTATGTATTTCTTTTTATAGAAATTGATTATTTTAATTATAAAATCAATGCAGGCTCCCTGTAGAAAATTTGAAGAAAAAAAATAAATGAGGAGGAAAAATATTACCTATAATCCAACCACATAGACAATTACTGTTGTAATGTGCTGCATCCTTTTATTTTCCTGGCTCTTTTGGATCTTAATTTATATTACAATCACTCATAGGCATACATAGAATATTTTTCATCAGTTGGGCTAAGCTTTATTTTGGATATTATTAATTCCCACCCTCTATTTCTTCCTGCTTTAATATTGTAATACTCTGTCTTGTATGAAACAAACTCACCCTGAGTTTTATGTGTAAATTGAGCATTTCTAACTTTTTATAAGTGCAGCAGCCTCCCTAGGTCTCCCTACTTGCCAGCGTTGCAGCTCTATTCTTGCTGAGCAAGGTTTCCTATCTACTCTCGCTCCAACATATCAGTCCCATTTCTTATTTTAAAGAAATTCAACACTTGGAATGCCTTCACCCACCAAATCAGTGTGCTGTAGAAGGCCATATTTATGGTCACAAGACGTGGGTGTGAATCTGTGATGTAATGCTTATGAGTCCTTGGGAAAGCTCCCTTACTTCCTTGGACCTCGGTTAATAATATTTAACATATAAGGTTATTATGATAATGCAAAAGAGATGGTAAGTGCATAAAGTTTGACACATAGTTAGTAATATTAGTTGAATTCCAACATATCCCACAGCCCATTCTTTTTTTATCTTTCAGATGTACATCTTATATTTTGATTTCTGTGTAAACATTGGGTGTTCCACCCAAAGTCTAATTGTCATCCATCACCATACACATGTACCCTTTTACCCCTTTCGCTCTCTCCCCTTCGCTCTCCCCCATCCCCCTCTAGTAACCACCAATCTATTCTCTGTGTCTATGTGTTCCTTTGTTGTTGCTGTTTCTTATCTTCCACATATGAGTGAAATCATACACCTCACTTTCTCCACCTGACTTATTTCTCTTAGCATAAGGCTCTCAAGGTCCATCCCACTCACACATCCCACTTTCCTCTTGGCTCCTTCTGTAACTACATATCGGCTGGACAATTGTGATCATGTCATTTTAACCTCAATGGGTGTGTTTCCTTGGTTGAGAAAGAAACACATTTGATTGTATGGCTTTGGGGTTTCCTCTAGCTATAAGAGTCTATTGCTGTTTCAAAACTTCTCTATCTATGAAACTCCACACTCCCTGAAACTGCATGAAACACTCTTCGTCCTGCTCTGCTTCCTCCTCCACATTCTGTTCCCTTTACCTTCTTTCAGGTTTTAATATACTGCAAAGCAAAGGAAGTACTTAATAAATGCTTCTTAATTTTAAAGCTAGCAACATGTTAGATTTTATCTCATAATAAAATTAGATGATAATTACGTGATGAGCCAAAATATATGATTGTTTCAAGCAACCAATGTTTCAGAAATAAAAGCAAAAATGTTATATTTAACAGCATTTAATATACTTATGACAGTTCACACTCAACATATTGGCAAACACGGAATATTAATTTGTACTTATATTTAAACAAAGAAGTCTAAAAATTTAGAAGTAATATATTTTTTCCTTTTAAAATAATATCGTTCTTCCTAAAATTGAACATGAAAATTTCTAGAAGAATTTGAATACACCAACAGTTTTAACTTAATATTATATTATATGCAAAGTTTCTACTTAGGAGTCCCGAAATTCTTTGATCTGGAATGTGAGATGAAGTGCATAGCATAAAGTGCCTGTGCACTCTTAGTTCAGAGGATTCTTCTCTATTTCTCCCCTCATATTTATCCTCCCACAACTGAGCTTTGTGCTTGGTTCCACAGGAAGATTCTCTTAAGGGTAAAAAATACAGCTTCTGGTTCTAAAATGTCTACAGAAATTTGAGATATTATGAAAGAATTAGCTTTCCATAATTCCATCTTTGCAGAAGATGTGTGCATCTCCCCAATTCTACACTCCATTCTGCCAAACACTAATTCTTTTATAATATCTGAATATTATATATGAATTTTCAGAGATTCTGTCCTCCATATTTGTCAATATGTTGTTTCATTCTTAGGAGGAGTATATGTGTGTAGGCTATAAAACATAAAACTTAAAGCAATCATCCCTGGGCAAGTTAAAATGGAATGTCTCTGTTGTTTTCAACTGCTCAAGCAGTCCTTGACCGTATTCCCAGTCTGCAGCATGCTACATAACATGAATTTGTTTTTTAAAGTGCATAAAACTTAATTTTGTTTTACAACTGTTCATGACACCTTTTAAGATGATGAAATGGCTTGTCTTGCCACAAAAGTAGGGTTGGTGATAATTTCTTTAAAAAAACACAAAACTTTTAACACTACTCATGGAGAATAATTCGGTACCATGAATTAATCCTTATATTATTCCAGAGAAGCAAAATGTGATAGATCTTAAATCTGCTTCTCATGTGAGGAAACAAAGGGACAGAGAAGCATATTTAATGTGATTTGACAAGCAAGGAGTAAACCCAGGAGTAAAAACATAAGCAATTTATTGAAAGGTAGCCATGATAATAATAATTTATTGAATATTTATAATGGGCCAGAGACAGTGTTAAGAGCTCTATGCATATTTTTAAAATTTAATACTCATCACAAATCTATGAATAGATGTTATTTTACAGATGAGGACACCGAGGCTTGAGGAGGTTGAATAACCAGTTTAAGGTCATGGAGATTGTAGGTGACAGGACCAGGATTTAAGCCCACATCTATCTACCTATGATGATTTCAATTTTAACTAAAAAGGAATTGGATTCTTTAGCTTCTCAAGAGCATTCAGCTTGGAATAGCAAGTCCTTGGGACCATTCTCAACATAGATTCATGTGGGGAAAAATAAAGATCTGCATGTGTTTTGGTGTCCAGTGTCAATGGTGATGCGTTTTACACATGGAGCTTTTTTGGCTTTTTTCAAAAGTAAATAAGAGCTGACCAGTATGCAGGATCCACTTTTCCCATGAACACTCTCTAAAGTGTTTGAGGTCAGAACATGATTTTGTAGTTTCAGTATACAACCTACTTAACCACATTGTAAATGCCAAAGGCAGTGACGTTGTATCAAAGGGTAGGGATTTCCATGCAGATTTGAATAAGGCCTATTAAAGTATTTTAAAGTGTCACTAAAATGAAAACAGGAATTTGTAACCTCAAGAGGTCAATCTGTCAACTTTTTTTTCCTACGTACCCTTTGTATGCAGAGCTCTATATTAAGTAGGTGATAAAAAGAAAACAGAAAATCCTTTCTGCAGACCCCCTTCATAGTATATGTACAGAAAATGTTATCAACCCTCATAACCCCAATTCATCAGAGGGATAGAGGACTCATGGAGTGGGGAAAAGGGTGGGGATATTACCTTAGGCTCAATCATCTCTAGATTCCATTTGGTACCTATTTATATTATTTGATGTCTACTAGAGGAATCGGGCTTTGACCTTAACTTTGAACTTACCCTTCTTTTTATCTGGCTAGGTACATAGTCAGGTTGAGTATAGATCCAGTGGTAAGAAACTCTAGAGGTACCTATACTATATAGGATTTGCCAAGTGTCTCATATTTTATTGGTGAATGGCTAACTCTCATTATCATGATATTAGTAATTCTACTTCATACAGTTCCAAAGTACTTTCATGTGATCCTGATAAAATCCTGTGACATATGCTATAGTATATATGATCATCCCTACTTCACAGAGGGTCTAGTTAATAGCTCAAGAAGTAAAATAACTTGTACCATTTTGTTCAGCCAATGTATTGTACATTGATGAGTTAATAAATGTTTAGGAGCGGACCCTGACTAGGGGAGAGAGAGAGTTCTGTATGCAGCATTTGCCAATTTCTGTGGTGTAAATATTCCCATTATGGCTGATTTCAAGCTACTGACCTAACATCAGTGGATACTGAGTTGGGAGGAGATGGCACCATCAGATCTTGCAAGCCAGTATAAGCCAGCTTCAGTACACCACTGGCTGTAGAAAAAAGATAGAAAATATTCCTCCTGACCTGTAGCCCCATAATCCTTTCTGCACAAGAAAATTCAACATTAAAAATTTGCAGGGAGTTGTTAACTTATACTCCATTTGTAAAGAGAAAAGATGAGGGTATAACTTGTGTCCTTGCAAAGAAAGCTTCGCTACATACTAATAGAGAAGTTTAACTCTTATATTATGAAAATGGAAAAAGATGACTGATGTTTTTATTTTTATCTCTTATGATATTTAACACAGTGCTGGGTACACAGTAGATACTTAATGACTGCTTATTTAATGTATTCTTGCTGGCATTTTAGAGATTTGTAGTGTTAATAAAATGGAGCATACTCACGGCTTGGCAATTTCTGAATGACAATGTTCAATAGTGGGAAAGCATTGGGAAAACTGGAGTCTTGGCTTTACTTTAGCTTTAGCTAACTGTGATCTTGGGCAAATCATTTAAACTTATTCAGCCTCAGTTTACTCACCAACAAAATGAGATTCTTAATATGGTTTCTACTACATCTAAAACTCTCCTTTATTAGACGTCACAAGTAATCTGAATTCAGACTGAGGAACACGGAGTTCATCCAGCTGAAGCAGTGGTCTAATCTTTACGTTTTGCTTGTAGTACTTAGCCACTGCTACTTTTATAATGTGTGAGCTGACATAACGTGCAGCACTTCCCTTCAATAACGATATAGAGCTGTTCGATAAAATCATCCCTGCTGAAAAACTTAACATCATATCTAATTTCCTACAGTACTTGTAACTAGAGGACATAGAATTTTCTCTACTTACAAATTCATAATAAATTGATTTTTGATTATCAAAAAATCATAAAATTATCCATAATCATCTGAAAGATAAAGCTAATGGAAGACAAAGATGTCACAGGGGAATGGAATCTTGCTGAGAAGTGAGAAAAATTAAACATAAACAGAGGGAATCTGTTCGACTTTATTTACCATGTCAGAAACCTGACTGGAATTTAAATGGATCACTCCAAAACTACATTATATGTTGGTTAGATTTTGGTGAAGGAGAATTAAAAAAAAATAATTATCATATATAGATGGATTCTAACTGTATTTAAGAAAATAGCTTTTGGGACTTCTCAAAGATAATGCTTGAACTGGTTCATGGAGGCTATGACAAAAAATAAAGTAGATGTAATGCCACAGGTTTTAATGACCTTCTCTTTTAACCCAATTGAATTCTGAAAGAAAACTGAAATTTATAATGTAAACTGCCAGAATGAGGAATTGGTGACGCCAGAAGGTGAAATACTGGAAACGCAGAAGTGCGACGCTCTTTCAAAGCACGATGCTGGAGTACAAAGAGGTTAATGCCAAAGTGCCTTGTGTACGATCCTTCTTAGGATCGGATTGCTTTTTGAAAATCAAAAATTACGGAAACCTTACGTTTTTTTCCTATTAAGATTAAAAGAGAGCAGTGAAATCATTTATCACAGGACATGAAGTCCCACAAGAAAAGAAAGAAGAACTAAAAGCAAGTGGGGGTAGGTAATCCTAAAACTTAGCAAAAATGGGTTAGATATTGGAAGATGAAAATGATAGCGGTGTTTTATCCATGCAGATTTTTCCTTTACATAAACATTTATTCCAAGGAGTCACTTAGAGATTATACTTCCACATTCCCCAGCCAACATAAGGACAGTTTCCCAATAAAAGTCCATTTTCCTATGATAACAAAATGTAAACAACTCTTCTAATGGTCTGATGATCTTATTTTAGCTTGATTTGGACTATTTACAAATGGATATGCCCAGTTTACATCAATAAGTCAGGTTACATTAACCTTCCAAATAGGAGTTGTGCTAAAATCTATTTCAAGAGGAGTAAGGACCAACAAGTGCAATCTATAATCCAGTCAATAATGTAAAATGCTTGCTAGCAAAATGTACAAAGTAAACACGAACCAAAGATCGAGATCTTCTCAAAGCCCAGTGAAGAAATAGAATCAAGACAGCCATAAGCAAGTTCAAAGTATTCTTTGAAGCTTTTCCAGCAAGTATCAAAATAATAGCATTTGGGGAAGTTAGGTAAATTTCGATCACTATTCTCTATTTTTATTCCTGCCCTAAAGGGTGCGATGCTGAGGGGACTGCCCATTTAGACAATTACCTTGTCCTTTGCATAAATGTTTCACTCAATAAAGGGCTTTCTATAAGCATATAAATTGAGAAAGGGATTTCCAGCTGAGGGAAAAACCCTATGAAGGAATACTCTGAGGCATGCCCTGGATACAGGCTTTGGGATCTGAATTGTATTCCAAAACTAACTGTCCCTAGAAACACTACTGCTGTAATTCTGTTCCACAAGATTAATTAGAGGATACTTCAAATTTTAATCCCCGAAACTTTGAAAAACTATAAGGTGATATATAAAATTTTTCATTAAGTCAAATATTAGTAAATACTTGGGTTTTTTTCCCTCTAGATGTCAACGTCTATTTGATGAAACCCAATCTAATGGAATCAATGCTAATTTTCCTCCCTTTCCTCTTTTTTTTTTTTTTTTTTTGTGAGGAAGGCCAGCTGTGAGCTAACATCCATTGCTAATCCTCCTCTTTTTACTGAGGAAGACTGGCCCTGGGCTAACATCCGTGCCCATCTTCCTCTACTTTATATGGGACACCGCCACGGCGTGGCTGACAAGCAGTGCATCGGCGGGCACCCGGGATCTGAACCCGCGAACCCCGGGCTGCCAAGCGCGAACTAAACCGCTGCGCCACTGGGCCGGTCCCCTGTCCTCTTTCTTAGCCTCACTTAATGCTGATCCTTCAACAAATATTTACGCATGATCACCTAATTTTTAAGTCACATTTATAAAACAGTTGCTGAATGAAAAGCTATTAGTAGATATTTAAAAAAAAATAATATTCATGTTCTTCTGAGGAAATAATCAGAAATACAGCTGTAAAGACAATTACGTTATGTAATATACTTTTCTTTGCAATGGAAAAGTATGAAAGTGAAAACAGTACTACAAAATCAGCCTACTGAGTAATAAACTATACCTTGCCTGGGGCCTGCCCCTATAATGATGTTTGTCATAATATTCAGTTAAAAGGCAACGTTGAAAGAATGAAGTTAAACCCCTTCATCACACCATATGCAAAAAATAACTCAATATGGATCACAGACCAAAATTTAAGAGCTAAAACTCTTAGAAGAAACACAGGAGTAAAGTCTCTGACTTCAGGCAAAGCCTTCTTAGATATAAGACCAAAAGCACAAGTGACAAAAGAAAAAATAAATTGGACTTCACCAAAATTAAATATTTTTGTGCTTCAAGGATGCCATCAAAAAAGTGACAAAACCACAGAATGGGAGAAATTATTTGCAAATTGCATGTCTGATAAGGCACTTGTATCTAAAATACATAAATAACATCTACAATTCAATAATAAAAAGAAAAAACTCAATTTAAAAAATAAGCAAAGGAATAGACATTTTTCCAAAGACATACAAATGGCCAACATGCACATGAAAAGATGGTGAACATGATTAGGCATCAGAGAAATGTGTCAAAACCACAATGAGACACTTTTTCACACCAACTAGAATGGTTATAATAAAAAAGAGGTAACAATAGGTGCTGGTGAGGATGTGATGCAGTTGCAAACCTCATACATTGATGGTGCCTGTGTATGAAAGTAAAATGGTGTAGCCCCTTTGGAAAACAGTCTGAAGGTTCCTCAAAAGGTTAAACATAGAGTTACCATATAATGCAGCAATTGCACTCCCAGGTATAAGATACTTTCCTTAACCAAACTTTAGTTGGGCTCCACTGACCCCTCTTTTCAGCTAGGCCTCTACTTTAGCCTTCTGTGTCCATCCTTGCCAAGTCCAGTTTTAACAAGAATTCTGCCAAGTTAGTTTAGTGAGAACTGCTCCATCCTTGAAATCTGACCCCGCTTGATAGCTGATCAAATTCCTCATCCCCCATCTTTGATGTTTAAGTCCTTTGCCTATTTTTAGCAGGATCTTGCTAAGCCTATTTAGCAAGAATCTCCCTACCTTGGATGTCTTCTCTTATTAATTTTCCATCCTTCACTCTGCTCTTTGGCTATAAATCTCCACTTGTCCGTACTATGTTTGGAATTGAGCTCAGTTCTATACTGAAGTCTCTTTTCCCCTATTGCAATAGTTTCTGAACAAAATCTGTCTTTACCACTTTTAACCAGTGTCTGACTCTGTTTCTCTTTGACGATACTCAAGAGAATTGGAAACATATGTCTTGCACAAAAACTTGTACACAGATATTTATAGCAGCATTGTTCATAATAAGCAAAAAGTAGAAACAACCCATATTTTCATTAACTGATGAATGGATAAATAAAATGTGGTATATTCATACAATGGAATATTATATGGCAATTAAAATGAAATGCTAATACATGTTACAGTATGGATGAACCTTGAAAACATTATAGTAAATGAAAGAAGCCAGTCACATAAGAGCACATGTTACTACACGATTCCATTTATATGACATGTCTGGAATAGACTAATCTATAGCGACAGAAAGTAGATTAGTGGTTGCCAAGAGCTGGATTTGGGAGTTTGGGGAGAAATAAGGAGTCACTGCTAATGGGTTTGGGGTTTCTTTTTGGGTGAAGAAAATATTCTAAAAGTGATTGTGATAATAGTTGCCCAACACTGTTAATATACTAAAAATGATTTAATTGTATACTTTAAAGGTGAATCATATGGTATGTGAATTATATATCAATAAAGTTGTTATATAAAACAATGTAATATTGAGCATTTATATCTCACATTGGTAAGGAGATAAATTCCTGAGTCAAACATATTATTTTCTTTTAATGTTATGAATAGTTTACAACTCTCAAAAATTAAAGAACAGGGAATTATAACCCTAAAGAAACTAAAGAACAACCAATTTTAAAATCGAGATATCTACCATCTATTTATCTATCTCATTTATATATGCATCAGTTATATGAATCACCTCTTTAATATTATAGCATTCTTCAAAATAAGAAATGGAAAAAAATTTATTCAGAAGCAAGTATAAAATTGGCCTTATTGTGTTGTACAACTGAGTAGCTTTGGTACAACGGAAAATCCTAGGGCTTAGAATGCAGTCAGCTTTCAGAGTGAGCTCTGCCTCTCATTAGCTTTGTGAGACTCCCTGCTCCTTCTCATGTCTCTGTTCCAGTTTCCCAATCTATAAATTTAAGCTAAAACATCTAACCTTCTGGGGCTATTGGAGGAGTTGAATGAAATGATAGAAATAACAGTTCACTGTGAATTATTAATTTATATGCAAATAAAATTTAATATATCGTGTTGATGCAATTGTATTAGGAAAGGTCAGTCACATTATCTATACACACGCCTATATAACACTCAACTCATCTAGGGAATCTGAGTTCAGTTTAGTTTAGTTCTTGTTTTTGTTTAAAGAACTATGAATTATTGCCTGCATTATACAACTAGTGCTTAAAAATCATCTAGCAAAACAAAACAAAACAAACGAACAAACAAAAAACCCAATAGTTACTTCTTTTAAACTTCATAAATTTTAAAAGGCAAGGAGAAATGATCATTAGGTTTCCATCTATAATGTGAACTATACAATTCAAGTGAATATAGCAATCATGAAATTCACATAAATTTAGAGGTACTGCCTAAAGACAACCATTTATTTTACACAATTTGTTTTCTTTTAGCTATACTGATATAATAGAAATTCAGGAATGAGAGTCACAGAACTTTTTTTCCAGACTCTTTGAATAAGAATATAAGTTGATGGAGATAATTAGTTCACACTTCATAACAATAAACTTATCAAGAGAGTGAAACATAACTTTCTTTAAAATGAAAATGTAATTGAAATGGCTTTTTGTTGTTGTTGTCGTGCAAGAGGACTATTTCCATAATAAACTGTCTCAAATCACTTGTCTGATGATTGATTCTACTTAGAGAAAAAAAAAAATCTGAAGATGGGCAATCTGTGGGAGTTGGCTTACAAAGCATGTGTACAGTATTCTTGACCATCTGTTTCTCTTTGTGTTAGTACGTTCACGTAATATTGTTTTGTACGCTGACTCGAATTTCATTTATAAACTTCCTTAATGCACAAAACATGCACAGAGTGCAGAAAGCAGGAGATGGGGAATATATGGTTTCAGAAAAGTAGTATATACTACTGGGGAATAATTTACATTTAAATTTGGAATAAGAGTGACTAGCTTTAAAATACTATGAAATCTCACACTGAATCTCTAATGGTCTTGCTTAACTAATAAAACACCTCTAAAATGTCTCAGTTGCTATCTTAATATTCATCCCTTCAAATAAAGAGGATAAATGAAATGCAACACCAAAGCCTGCAAATCATTAAAATTCATGGGCACTCTGTAAGAACTGTCCAGAGGGTCCTTCATTTTGTACCGGCATGAAAACAAGCCTTTTCATCTTTGGCCTAACAATTGTGTATGGAAGCAAACTCAGGAACTCAGGGACTGAGCTATATATCTGAGGAACATTAAATTATAGAATCTAAGAGAAAAAAAGAAGCCAGTGGAGGTCATCCTGTAGAATTCCTAAATTAAATAAGAAAATCTACCTAATGAATTCCTCAAAATGGCTGCCTACAGGAGAGACTTGGTAAATAAGATGCTTTACCAGCTTATTAGAACCAGTGACTATTTACTGAAGAAGGGGAAACAGGTGGATTTCTGGAGTGGAGTGGAAGTAGAAGAAGCATAATAAGTATTATAGCTTTTCTGATTGGATTTAAGTCATACTATTGAATTTATTTTGAAATTCCAAATATAATTAAAGAAGGGCATGATATTTCATGGTTTTCAAGAGAGGGCAAGGTTTATAAAAGCTTTGAGGACAGTCTATGAATTCTACCTAAAAATAATAACATTAAACTTTCTAAGTCGGTGATGTTGACATGTAGTAATGAACACAGAAATAAAAAGTGCATTGATGGCTGTCTTTGATAATTCACATTTTGGTTATTAAATTCTGTCTGTAGCACATGGAGTTCTCAAATTCTTAAGTGTTCAAGAATTCAGAGTTATCTAATCTAAACCAGTTGCCAATTGGTTTGGTCTCATAGACCTTAATTTAAAGAAAGCTAAAAGTGCTCTCTATGATTGTTCTTTCCATGGCAAGAATTATCAGGTGAGAGACAGGCTCTGGAGTGCAGGGCAGTGACTGAACTGTAGACATCAAGTGGTCATTTGGGTCTGGCAACTGGTTATGGTAAGGAAAATAAATTATATTGTTTACCAATGGAATATCAATGTATAAATAAATGTGTGATTTATAGCTACAGAATTAAGATCCATCTGCCTTAGGTAGATTATTTGTCATTTTTCTTTAAACAAAAGAGCATTTAACTAATTTATAGCTTGTAGAGATCTTTCCCTGAAACTGAATTGCCAGTAAGGCTCAATTTAAGTTGACGATATTAAGGTCAAAATATAATTTGTATGATTTATATAAAATGCACTCACTGCATTTCCAGGACTCTAGTTCTTTGAAGAGTATTCTGATCAGAGAAACACAGGCAACTTGCTATATACAGTAGTTAAAAACCCTCTTTTCAAAATGTCGTGGAACCTTGGTTTGGAATGACCTAAAACAATTTTTTTTATATGTGGTTCTATAAACTAAGGAAATTGGGACTACATTGCAATGCTAAGTGATGATCTTCCAGTTTTTATTGTCACTCACTCTGGCCAGTTTCCCTGCTCCCTATCTTGTCCATGTTTAAGAACTGACTCCATATTCCAATGTGGGAAAACATTGCTCTTTTTCAAACAGAAGTTCTACATAAGTTTCAATTTCCAGATGATTCATCAAAACAAAGCTGGTTCAGAAAGGGGAAAAATTACAAATTGCCTGCATCTGTTCAACCTAAAACATTATTCATAATCTGCCAGTGATGATGGCTAAGCCATCTGGGGAATATGATAGGTGTTTGGGGGAAAAAAATCTGTCACAGTGCAATGAAGAAATGACATGTGTGAAAGTCTCTAGGTCACCTCACAGTTCAGTGAGGGCTTTCAGGTATTTTGGGATGGACACACACAAACTAGAAACACTTATCTACTAAACAACTTTACAGAGTAAGCATGAATGTCCTTGTTAAAGCAATTAATGAATTATTTTAATCAAGAGTTTCTGAGATAAACAAGTGAAACAAATTATTACAGGTAAGATTAGGAAATAGGAGATTTCTTTCTAAATAATAAAGTGAATCTCTCTCTATATAAGTATACTATTAAGTATGGCTATATAATATATACTTTATGTCACACATTATATTTACATATACAATTATAGATAATACATTAACATGTAGAATTCATATGTAAATAAACATGTAAAATGCATATGTAAATATATACATATATCTCTAGTTTGCCATGCAAATATATATACATATATACACAAACACCCCATAGGTATATTACAACCATTTAAATATCAGAATACATAGTTGATAATATTGCCTTAAAATCAAAAATAGTTTGAGATAGCAAGACTTTTTAAACTAGTGTTAGTTGAATCAAATGTTTCTCATTTCCTTTTTGCTATTAGAAGGAAGTCTGCTGGTTGACAATGCAGGTCTGCACAATTCCTGACAAAACTCTGCTTAAGATGAGGAATTTTTGTTATGAGATGTATTTCAACCACTTTCATCAATAATATATCAAATTCAACAGTGAATTTGGTACTTGACCCTGTTTCCTACTTTCCAGAAACTTTTAATACGAAATTAAAAGAAAAGAAATTTGCTCTCAAATTGATTTATTGCCACTTATTTGGACATACCTGAGGGACCATGTATGCTAATTCCTTCTTAGGAAAATGCTCATATAATCACCAATCTTATTCACGAGTTTCACTTGACATTAATGGTACAAGTTAGAAGTTTTCAAATTCTATTATAAATTTTGGTGTTAGTGCTATAAATTGATAAAAATCTTGAATGGAATAGTTCAGTATCATGAACTAAACATGAAATAATTCTATTAAATCTAGGTTATGGAAACCTGTCTTTTTCAAACATTTCATTGAAACACCTCGGAGGATCCATAGCAATTTTGTCCTCATTGAGGAAAGAAAAGGACAACTGAGTATCTTAACTCTGTATGGCTTCCAAATATTCCCTGCCCCTCTCAAACAGACACCAAGAGACTTATTGAACCAGTTTGCTTCCAGAAAATGCTCAGCAATCAAAGATAAGAGAGGTGCTGAGGTCACTTCCACTCATCTGTGTATTTAGTGTAGACGATCCTGCTGAAAAGATCACATTCAAATGGGACTGGAGCTGTGCATTTGTATTCATTCCACCATGGAAACAGTTTGAATGCTTTTCTCCGGAGACTTATGTGTCTCAGTGACAGCTGCATTGCCACAATATGCTGAAGTGGCTCATCTCGACAGGTCATATCCTGGATTTCACATTCTGAATGGCAGCTGGGATGCCAGAGAGTTTTCTCACAGAGCGTGGGCACTGTATTTAACCACAGCCTCCCTGGCTTCAGAGACAAGCTGCACGTGTGGCCTCAGGCCCCTCTAAGAAGTCCAAGATGTACCTCTGTCACTCTAGTTGCTCCCTAAATAGCAGTGACATTCATGACAGCAATTTCTGTGGCTCTATAAGAACAGAGCAAAGTGCCTTTTAATTAAGATCACAGATTTCCTGTGCTCCACGGTAGCACTTTTCCCCGACGCCATGTGCACCATCAGCACCATGTACGTTGTTGGTAAACAGTGGTTAAGTGATTCAAGTTTCAAACTGAAATCTATATCTAAATCCATTGTATATACAGAAGTAAAAATTAAAACACCTTAATTTCCAGTTCTGGGACATCTCACCAATTAGCAGATCTGTGATTTTAACAATAAAACATGAGTCCACTCCCATTAACTGGAAAGTAAGTTACCTGTCCTGGGCGAGTCTTTGCGTCCTTCTAGGGGTGAGTTTTCACTTCTCAAGTTCATTACCAGCTGGGGCCTGCATAAACCAACCACTATGCAAAATCCTAAAGAGCTGATGGGTGATAAATTAATATTTGCTGACGTGAGGAGTGTTTCCCTCAGCCTTCAGAGTCCCTCTTTTGTGTGAGGCAAGAAGCGTTTCAGAGCATTCAGTCAGAGCACCTGAGAGAGCAATTGTCTGCTACTCGTCTTGCAGGCTTGAAGCTCCACTTTTCACTTCCCCAGACCTCAAAAAGCAATACCTCTTTGAAAACCTCTGAAAGTGGTTCATAACAGAATCAAAAGTTTTTGTGTTAGATGGAAACATAAGTTAAGACTTCTAAAGACATCTTTGCAAAAAGGCTTCTCTCAGGCCAAAAGCTGAGACTGTACCCTCGATTTTCTCATTTGTGGGACTCCGGAGACATCTAGGGCCATGTTCCATGATTAAACCTTCAGTTTGCCTATCAAAGATCTAGGTAGAAAGCTCCAGAATTCTAAGAGGAGGATCAGCAGTTTGCATGGGGTGTGGGAGATCCTTAGTCCACAGGTGTCAATTGGAGTCAAAAGAGGTAAAGGCCTTCAGTGACTACTACTCCCTAACTGAGCAGCGGAAGAGTTCAGTGTTTTCAAAGGCCCGGATTACTGTGAAATGTTCATAGCAAGTGTGAGACTGAGAAGAATTTTCATTAGCTTAACTATTACAGTCAGGAAAATAACAGAGCTGTGTCAGGCGACCTACACACAATGCCGATGAATTTTGATGCAGACAATATTTGAGCCCAAAACACAGTGCAATGATCCTGCTATGGAGGGTGTGGGAATACGGATTTGCAGGCATAGGAATATTCCCAAGTCACAAATCTTTACCTATTAACTGTGAATATCCTGCATGCAGAAACATCATTGTATGCACTCACACCCCACAGCCCTGCTGTGCTCTGCCCTCTCAGGATAGTTACCAAAAGGATCCCAGTGGACGACAGAACCTGGTGAGCCCTTGAGAACTCCGTGAGCCAAGGACTCTCCCAGCACCATCTCTCTCCCCTTCAAAGCAATTATCTTTAGGCCTGATGCCCTCTCCTTTGTCTTTTTTCCTCTTGTGGATCAGAAATTTAACCTTAATGCTTTTTCAAACATAAGCACATATCTCCTCTTTGATCCATTTTTCTTGACTTCTTCCAACTATTGCCCAAATGCTTTGATAAATCTTTTCATTTACTTGAAGTTTTTTCTTTGCCTTAATTCTACTTTAGAGTACTAAAGAAAAGGTTGAAAAACAAGGGATATTGACAATGATAGATCTATAGTAGGGAAAGGACAGTCATAAGTTAAACAGAAAATGGACATAATAAATTACTTGTGTCCTTAACCTCTAAAATACTTGAACATATCCTTTGGAATTACCACAATGTTTCTCTCTAGCCACACATTCTCCTCTAAGTAAAACTGATTTTTCTCAAGTACAATTAAGCCAGAGAAAGAGATATAAAGTCTTGTCTATTTATTATTTATGCTGCACTATTAAGAGTGCAATAATGATAGTTTTGCAATCTTTGGCCATGAATGTGCAACATTAAAGATAAGAGGCTTGTGTGTCCCAGTCTAAGAGTTTAGCTCTTTATAAAAATTATAAAAATGTTGTATAAGAAGACCTGTACCAGAGGGCAAACAAGCGAAAGGCAGCAGAGTTTAGCAAGATGTAGCCCTCTGCAGTACTTATGGGCTCATTGGAACCAAACTGATGGTCTTCAAGGCCCAGTGATACCACTTATTATGGGCGCTTATACAAGATATTTGATTTTGTTGTGTCTTGCTCCATCATCAATAAAATGGGGATGATATTTACCTGATAGGATTGTTACGGAGACTAAATAAGTTAAAATTTATAAAGTGCCATAAGTAATGCCTGGCACATAGCATTATACTATTTATTGTTGAGTAAAACAGCTGATAAGAAAGTAAATTTTTGAGGCTCAATCCATTTCTAAGTTAGAAACTGTGCATACGTAGCAAATATCTGTATAAAACAATGATTTTATTCTTCTGAATTTAGAATACCCTTTCAAAATCTCAGCAGGCTTATTTTATGTCTTATAATACCTCTGGATGGGAATATATTGCAATAATGCTTGTGAGTTTAGGCAAGCAGTCAAGGACACTGTGTTAAGAATGACACGGCAGTTGGGGCTGGCCCTGTGTGTAGTGGTTAAGTTCACGCGCTCTGCTTTGGTGGCCTGGGGTTCACAGGTTTGGCTCCCGGGCACAGACCTACGCACTGCTCATCAAGTCATGCTGTGGTGGTGTCCCATATAAAGTAGAGGAAGATGGGCACAGGTGTTAGCCCAGGGCAAATCTTCCTCAGCAAAAAGAGGAGGATTGACAGCAGATGTTAGCTCAGAGAGAGCCTTCCTCACCAAAAAAAAAAAAAGAATGACATGGTGGGGCCAGCCCCGTGGCATAGTGGTTATAGTCCAGCACGCTCCACTTCAGTGGCCCAGGTTCATGGGTTTGGATCCCGGGCATGGACCTATGCCACTCATTAAGCCATGCTGTGGCGGTGACCCACATGCAAAATAGAGGAAGACTGGCACAGATGTTAGCTCAGGGCTAGCCTTCCTCAAGCCAAAAAAGAGGAAGATTGGCATCAGATGTTAGCTCAGAGTGAATCTTCCTCATCAAAAAAAAGAATGTCATGGCAATTCATTGTTTTTATCTTCGACATAGATACCCTTTTGAATGATTGCATTATATTTGTCTTTGTGAGTGTGCATGTGTGTGTAGACATGCAAAAAAGTATATGTGCAAATACAATTAAAATTAACTTCAAAAAAGATACAAATAAATGATTTTACAGAGGATTAAATATATAATCATATCTATTTTTTTTTACCAGTGGATCATTGGTTGCATTATATAATTATATTTATCTACATAATTTGATTTTGGAAAGACTTCTCTCTTTTTCATTTATTGCTCCATTCCTCCAGCAACCGCTTAGTCTTGAAGGTCTACTATCTACCAGGTACTCTGCTAGGGAACCAGTGCAGAACAGGACAGACAGAATTTACCATCCTGGGGAACCTGACAATCTCCACCCCGTAACTGAGAACCCAGTGAGCTGTTTACAAGCCAAGCAAGGGAATGTATGGGATGCCTTGAAGATGCCAGATCAGGAAAAGCTCCAAAATGTGACTATAAAAATACTAGGATTATATCTTATGAAATTAAATACTCCCCAATTCTACAACTTCCTACCTGGATTCTTGAACAAGTTTCTTACTCTTTCTGAGCCTCAATATTTCCCATCATAAAAAGAGACTTATAAAAACTACTTTCTATGAGGATTAAGTGAAAAAACAAATGTTCAATAAATGGAGTTATTCTTACTGCTATTGCCCTTCCTCCAGTGTAGAGATACACAACTCTTCACCAGCATATCATCCCAGTTCCATCCTGCTTCATCATATTCATTTTTCCTTCATTCTCCACTATCTCTACTCCACTACTTAACCTCCCACTGGAGTTGGAGTCCAGTTCTTACCTAGATAAAGTGCGCCTAGATGGGTCAGGCCCGATCATCTCTGAGGAGGCCCAAAACAAGTAATTTAATTAATTTTTTTTTTCTCATCTGACTTGATTTAACTTTTCTACAGTTTTTTTTTTTTTGAGGAGGTGATGGATGGCTGACATTGAGACATGATGGGAATCTATATATGCAAATGAAAAATATTTGAGTACACTCTCAGAATCTAGAACCATAACTTTGTTTAAAACATTGATTCTGGAAAAAACTTAGAATTTATCTATGTGTTCTAAACAGAATCCAGTTTCATTTAAACATTATCTTTTTCTAAGTAAACACTGACTATGAGTAACGAGACTTTCTATTTGGATAAATTAAATGGATTGTGTTCATTTGTACTTAAAGCAAGAGCTCTGATACAAATCAGTCCACACTTTAGGTTTTATCTTTTTTTTACTTAACTCCACATGGAGTAGTTTTTCCTTCTGGGGCTCTGCTGGGTCACCACAGTTTTTGCAATTATACTTAAAATGTGATACTGTATATCTGGGACATATGCCCGAGGGAAGCCTTCCCAATTCTTAAAAAATTACTGAGGATATTTCAGTATCACAGATGTTTCGTTATTGAAGATATTTCAGTATCACAGATGTTTCATTTTCAAATATGCTTTGGACCACTGCAACTGTAATAATAATAATAAAGATCTGCTATTCCCATCAATGGAGTGAAGGAAGTTGTTCTTATTTTCAAAGTGTGACTCTCCCTCTTTCAGTTAATGTAGGTTAGAGCACTAAATCGTATTGCAGCACTCGAAAAATTCAGTATACTCTTAGCTAACTTCCACGTCTTTCTCTTTCTCTCTTCTTGCTTTTACTGGCCTGCTTTAGACCATCATTAATTTGCACACAGTATAACAAATGAACCTCTAAAATATTCTTATAGGTTCCAGTTACCCAAAGTAACACTAATTTTATGGGAGTGGGCTCTGATCTTGTCACTTCTTGCTCACAAACCTCTACTGATTCTCCACTTTCAAAAGATTAAAGCTCCTTGTTACACCATTCAAGGCTTTTTAGAAACTTACACTAGTCAACCTCTTTAGTAAATTTTCTCATTGTTCTTATTCAATATCTACTTTTCTACTGTAATGATTTTGTTCATCCTCTCCTCTATGTGTCAAGCAAGTTTCATTTACCCTCCTACTCCACCATCTTCCATTAGGGAAATCCAATCTATTCTCAGGGCCCAGAATGCCTCCTTTTAATGAAATATCTCATGATTTACACCGATGAAAGTAATTCTTCTCTTTATAGCACATTGTTGTATTCATTCATTCATTCCATATTTAATCAGGTGCTAGACACTATGCTATGAATTCAAAGGTGCATAAAGCATACTCTGCTTTCATATCCCACAGGCATCTGTTTTGCTGTATATGTCGTAAATTTTATACACTCTTATTGGTTAACATATCACTGCAAAGGCAAAATTGAGAGCCCTTGGAGGGCAGAGATTAAATTAATTGATCTCTATATCCCTGGGACCCAGCAGGGAACTTTGCATGTAGAGGAAGACAATAAGTCTTTGTTAAAGTGAAAATTCCTAGCCTACTGTGGACTTCTGATTGACGATAAATGACACACAGGCTTTTTGGTGATTTATTTATATTACTTCAGCTATTGTAAGCTGGTCTCTAAAATAATTTTACTGGTTTTATTGGACTCCAAAATGAATACCTAGTATAATAAATTAAAATTTTACTTTAATACATATCCATTGTAAAAGGCAGTATGGAATTGAGAGGAAGAGTACAGATTATGGAATCAAGCTGCTCGGTTTGGAGTCTGGCTTTGCCTTTTACTAGTTGTGTAAACTTGGACAAACTACTTGACTAGTTCCTTCCTCAGTTACCTCATGTGGCAAATGGAAGTAATAACAGAACTAGCTCACAAGTTGTTTACATAGTGTGGAAATCACTTGTAATAATGACTTGTACATAGTGAGTGTTACATTAGTGTTAGCTAATATTATACAGGCTAGCCCTGGTTGTCTAGTGGTTAAGATTCTGCTCTCTCACCACCACGGCCCCCGTTTGTTTCCTGATCAGGGAACCACACCATCTGTCTGTTGGTTATCATACCACGATGACACATTGCTGTGATGCTGAGCGCTACGCCACTGGTATTTCAAATACCAGCCGGCTTACTCATGGTGGACAGGTTTCAGTGGAGCTTCCAGGATAAGACAGACAAGGAAGAAGGACCTGGCCACCCATTTCCGAAAAAATTGGCCATGAAAACCTTGTGAATAGCAGCAAAGCATCGTCTATAAAAAGACCAGGCCGGGCTCTGCTCTGCTGTACACAGGGTCACTAGGAGTCAGAATTGACTGGACGGCAGTAACAATAACAAAAAATACTATATAAAGAAATGACCTCAAAAAAGGCATTTGTCTTTACACATGTCATTTTCTCTGCCTGAAACACTTCCTCCCCATTCCTGGCATTAACTGAAACATCAATTTCTCCAGCAGGTCTTTTTATTTTAATCAATCCCTATTCTCACTTCCTCTAGAAATGACCCTCCCTCTCCCTATCATAGCACTTGTTATACTGGACTGAAATTTCCTGGCAATGATATAATCATCCAAGTGAAGGTGAGAGCTGTGTCTGTTTAATCCAAATTTGCACCCCAGACTTAGCAAAATATCTGGCACATAGCATATATTCAATAAAAGTTGAATGAATAGATGAAAGAACTAAAGAAAATTGAAGTTTAGGAAATCAACTAGATCAAGTGAGTACTAATGTAATAATAAAGAAGACTACTATAAAATGCAATCTAAATATATATACATATATAAAATGTATGTAAAATGTATTGAGGTCTATTTTCAATAGAATTAGAAAAGTCAAAAAAGAAAAGAATAATAAAAGGAAGCAAAACATGAAATTCCATAGTGACAAAAGGAGCAATTGTTAGTTCCTGGGGCACGGAAAGAGGGTAGAACAGCTTAGGATTTAGCATTTCTTAAAACTTCCCTGGGATATTCAGTACAGTAACCTCATGGTTATCTCTCTCACATAAAAAAGAAATGTCCTTATTTCTGACAATGCCTGTAATTTGATATCTAACGGATATTAAAACAGTTGCTGGAAGGAATTGTTGTGACACTTTAATTTGATGGCTTTGAATTTTTGAATGCTTAAAAAACGTTTTTTCCTGCTCTTAATTTTTTTTTCTCATTCTCCTGTTGTCACTCTTGATGAAATTAACCCATCCTTCTTGGATTAATTTTTTTCAAAACCATAAAACAAGGGAGAAATGGGCAGAAGTCTTCCAATTTATACCCTTACATTCATAGCTAAAGTACATTTGCATTCCAGACATGATACTAATTTGGTTCAATGTGTACACAAAGTTCTCAATCACAAATTCTAAAGAGACCCATAGGCTCAAATCTATTAGCAAGTGGTCATTTCATTAACTATGCAAAGTGACATTTCTTTCTTAGATGATGTGATATAATAAAAAATACATTTGGTCTTTGTCTCCAGTTCCTGGCACAGAGCTCCTAAAACTCTTGGCATTTCCTGAGTGGTAGGAGTGTCTTTTGTTATTCACAACGAATCCCTTTCAAACACATCTGAGTTTATACTAATGAGGTGACTTAAGGTGGGGCCCCTAGATACCTCAGGACTGGGGCTGGTGATTGGAAAAGCCAATTGATTAGAAGGTGAGAACTTTCAGCCTCACTCCTGACCTCCTGAAGGGGGGGGGGCAGGCTGGGGCTGGAGATTGGGTTATAAAAGCTCTTGAACAAGGAGATTCAGAGAGCTTCCTGGTTGGTATATACACCAAGGTGCTGGAAGGTCCTGGCCATCCCCCTTTTCCCACTCCCCCTCACCAGATCTTGCCATATATATCTCCTCCATTTGGAATTTCCTGAATTATATCCCTTATAACAAACCAGTAATAATAAGTAAAGCACTTTCCTGAGTTATGAGAGTTGTTCTAGCAAATTATACAACCTGACGGAGGGGTTGTGAGAAACCTTAATTTATACAGGGGGCCAGGGACTTGCGATTGGTGTCTGAAGTGCAGGCAGGCATATAGGTCTGTGTCCTTGAACTTGTGGGATCTGATGCTAACTCAAGGTGGAATTTATCAAAATTGAATTAAATTGATGGACACCCACTTGGGGTCCAGAGAATTGGAAAACTGGTAGTTGGTATCAGAGAACACTCCAGAGACTACTCCCACCATGTGGGGAGTTAGTCAATTCTTCATGAAAATGTTAGATATTCTGAGAGCCAAGCATGGATCTCTATTTCTTTTGAAAGATGTTGCTGTTTTTTTCAAACATAATCAAATTCTGTGGGTAAATGAATAGGAAAATGCATGGGGAAAAGCATTAATATTTTTTAAACCTTTTCTTTTTCAGTAACAATAAATGTGGCAACCTGAAGTTGGAACATGTATGATGCTATAGAAGGGAAACATTAGATAATTTGCTTCATGCAGTATAGATATTACCAGTAGTTGAAATAAGTTCCATATTCATTCATACCAAATTCTCATCAAAAGTTGTACTTGTCACTCATGTACAAATTTTAACATGAAGTTTAAAATGGAAAAAGTCATTTGGATGAAATAAAGTAAAAAAATACTCTAAAAAATAGAGATTTATGAACAACTAATATTGAGCTGTTTCATCTGCCAAGTTTGGAATGGATGTATTTCCCTTTTGGGCGATGAATTAGATATACTCATCCATTATTAATATGCACCAAAATGGAAAGATAAACATCAGTTGAGTTCAGACCAAATTGAGAGAGAGACAGAAGTAGAGAGGAAGATAAACTCAGACATCAGGAGTAGAGTACTGTCTGGTATCAGGGTAAGGCATAAGATGTAATTGCTGGGTCTCCTATTGGTTTTCCTAGCCAAAGTTTTCATTTATTTCAATATATTTTATTAGAAGCAACTGCTATTAATTTAAATAAACCAGCAGAAAGTGGGGGTTGGGAGAGGGGAATACCTGGAGAGAGAAATGAGCTTTTCTTAATTATGCAAAGGGTAATTTATTTAACCTGTTTTCTAGTGATGTATTAATTAGAGCTAAGCCTTGGTTAGTACTTACCATGTGCCAGTACTGTTCTATATGCTTTACATGTAGCTCAAGTGATCCTCTCAGCAACTCTGTGAGGTAGGTGCTCTTAATAACCCCATTTTACAGATCAGAAACCTGAAGCATGATGAGAATAAAGTCTGGCAAAGTCACAGAGTTGGTAAGCTGCGGAAGTGGGAATTAAAAAAGCAATCTCTCTCCAGAATCTGTGCCCTAAAAATTATGTTGAGCTGAATCTCTGTAATGCTGTTAATTTGGCCATGCCATTTTCAGTCGGCATTACATTAATTTCAAATTTAAAAAGTAAGCTACTAAAAAGTAAAATGTGATTGAGGGTCCAATACTGCATTTTATATGCTTTCTTGGGTATTATTCTGAGATTAGTCATCAGGTGTGTTGCATTAACTCATTTAAAAAACACAGAGAAGTAGAAATTCTTCTAAAATCTAATGTAGAAAAGAAGGTTAACATGCTTTTCTCAGTTAAATATATGGTACTCGTCACTAAGTGTAACCTGGAATTAAACATCTTTCACTTTTCTGTGGCAAATGTTAAATCCCATATTGACTTCTTCAACTTGTCAAATCAAAGTTATCATTCCATATCTCTGAAGGGAAACAAATAATTTTTAGAAATAAAAAATAATTTAAACAATCAACTTGAACTACACGTAATTAGAAAAAACTTGTAGAGAAGTATTTTATCATCTCCAGATTCTATTTTTACTTAGATTTGGCAGAATAACACTGACACTTGGAAAATAATAAAATCCATCAGAGAAAATTGCTACTATTCTGTGCTGACATTGAAATGGAATACTTTGGAGACTTAATTTCCAATTTCCAGGTAAAAATACTCCCATGTCAGTTATTATCCCTATTGACTTTATTCATAGGAGCTCTAAAGGAAGTCTAGGGAATTTTCTCACTAGTGTTAACACACACACACACATACACACACACACACACACACAAACACGCACATACCATAATACCTAAGGAAAGTAAGAGACCATTCTAATCATTAGCTTTACTTTCCACTTGTAAAATCCAAGTCATCATAAGTGTCAGAGGTGCTTTGAGGAGTCAGTGTTGAACTGGTTTACAAGAAAGAAAGAAAAAAATATAGATGATAGATACATAGATTCCTATAGTTTTATTTTCCATAACACACTCTTTAAATTTGGGGAAAATGCATAAAACAAAATAATAAGCCAATTCACATCTTAGTCTAATGCACCCATTTCTACCCCCAAATTCTGTCTCAAGGACAATTCTAGAATACTAGAGCACAGGCTATTTTACTTCTTTCTTATGTTCTTTTTTCCTTTCATAGACTACTCACCCCAAACTCAAAGTCCTAACCTTCCCCAAACCATTGAGCAAAAGAGTTTATTTCCTTTTTGCTATGGGTGAAGAACCATAAATAACAGAGGATAGAGCTCAACAACTGTTCCAAGTGATTCTCCCAGGGCAAGACACACACACACACACACACACACACACACACACACACACGCGCGCGTTCTTCCATTTTGCCAATGTTTTCATAGACCAAATAAAATAAATGGGGTTCATAAGTCCCCATTTATTGAGTAGCAGCAACCATTTACTAGTATTTGAATGTGCATCTCCAAATCTTATCTTTCCTTGCTTTTCCTAAATCAAATTTACATTTGCCTGTTTTCCTATTGCTTCTTTCATCCATGTAAGACAATTAATGGAAACAAATGGCACAGATTCATCTTCTGTAACATTCAATAATTCTGTGGCCCTGGGCAAGTCATCTTCCTGCAAGAGGGGTGAAATATTTTAGATGAAATGGTTACAATGGGACCACATTCAACTATACGAATCAACTATAAGAATGAATTTAAGAGGATTTAGACGAAACAACCACTATTTTATTTTGCCAGTACAGCTCTATAAAATCAGTTTTCTTGACAAAATCATTCTCTTCAATTATAAGATTAAAAACTGCTAGAAAGCAAAGTAATGATGAACTATGTATGATCTCAAGCATTGTTGTGAAAGATTTGGTTCTAATTCTCTTTGCTGATGAGATGCTTTTTATTATGGAATGAGGAAGAAACAGTATTGCAGTTTCTTAACCTAAAACATCTTGAAATAGATAACTGAGATTTATAGTAACACATCACAGATGAAATGAAATTTTTTTCCTAAAAATCTGAACTGCTACTTTGCACACATATATCTTTTTTTCTATTTAGAAATGAATCTTAATCTATATTAAAAATTAGTTCAATAAAATACCGTATTACAGTTCTGGAATTAAATATAGAATTACATGTGCATTAAATAGAATACACATATACATATGCAAATATATATAAACATATATATATATTTGTTATAATATTTAAATTATGTATAATATTTAAATGAAGCATTAAAACTTATTTCCTTCTTCTATATAAAACTTTTACCAAAAATTATTTTTTCTTCCTATATATTTAGTTATGCTAAAGGAAATGACTAATATAATTTTACTTTCTTGGATAAGTTATTATCATTTTTACTAATATCATCTTGGTTTTTATGTTAAGTGTAAAGAAATCAAATTTATTCAATTATGAAAGTAAATATATTTCTTATCTGTGAGAATCAAGGTCAAAACTGCAACGTTTCTAGAATACAACAGAAAATTTTAACTCCTGTCACAAAGCTTTCAAGTACTTATAATAGAGAAATTAGAATATAAGAATTTGCCATATCGTAACTATTATTAATAAGATTAAGATTTCTTAAATTTTAGAAAAAAAGATGAATATGTAGGTAAATAGTAACAGGTTTAGAGTAAATATTCATTTCCGACAAACATCATAAAATCTGAATGCCGTTCAAAACCATTTGGCCAGGCCAAACTCAACCCCAGGGTGAAGAATTTGAGTACTTTTTCTTTAGTCAATAACATTCAGAGAGTCCACTTTAAGGATTATTAAATAAAATATCCCTTATGCATGCTTACATTTGATCAGTATAATAGCCAAAGAGATGAATTCTATAAAAGTGATTGATTTTGCTATATATCGCTATTGTCAGTGCATTTGTATTAGCCAATGTAGACTATGATGACAGAATAAAAAGAAAATATTCTAGTAAATGAGATAGACATTTCTCATAGAGTTGCCAGTGTGATAGAAAGGATTTCGTCTAATAAGTCTGTATGTTAATGGCTTGAATTTCTCTGTAATACGCACAAGAATCTCCTTGATTCATGCATTTATTCTGGTGAGCTGGTGCTGGCTCTTATTAATTCACAAGAGCCATTGTTAAATTTTCTTGAATTTTATAAGGTGGCTGACATCTCATCAGTAGCTTGAAATTGGACATGGTGGGAGTATTTACACTATGGAAATTGGCAAATGCTATAATCCAGGTTTGTTTGTTTTCCCAGAGAGCTAATTGTTAAACATTTATTAGCATACACTGCCTGAAAAGAACCTCCGTTGGTGAAATGCTGTGTAGTTTTCTGCAACTATTTCACAATCAGTTTCCTAAACTAGTGAAAACAGCACGTCATTTGGTGTCAAAAGATATGTGTTTCAGACCAAGCTACTATAAAGAGGGTCTTAGTAAGTCACTTAATCTGACCAAACATGCCTTAATGTCATTATTTTAATAAGATTAGATGATAATCTTTGATTAGATGATATGTAAAGTCTTCTGCAGTTCGAAGACTGCCGGAATCAATTACCATATGTGTCTATACCTCATTCCTCTCCCAAAAGGCAGAATAATGAAACGAGCAGTTAAGAGCTGGTTAAAGCAGAAAACCAGGATGAGTCAGGCAGATTGTTAAAATGGAAGAGACAAAGGGGTACGTGGATTGTGAGGAAGTGGATAACAGTGCCTAGACCATAGAAGACAGAACAACTCAGCTCTGACTCACAGTGACCATGAAGAAATAAAAGTCCAGTCCTGCCAGATCCTCTGATTTTGTAAAGAATCAACAAAAATTGAAATTTTAATTTAAAGCTCATAGTTCTTCAATGTTGGCAACGCATTGCATTTTTAAATATCTGTGCTGTTAAACAGGTCAGCAGACCAGAATCAAACTGTTGGTCATGAGTTTGCTACCTCTATTCTATAGTCAGGAAGAGAAACAGAAATAGCAATAGGGTGTTTCTACCAGAGAAATGAAAGATATCAGGGATTTTAATGAAGATCAACATTATACTACTCAGACTGCTAACAAACAGGTAAGTGCCAAATAGACACTGAATAACATATTTAAAAAATATGTCTTGACCAGAAATAATATCTAAATTATACTTTTCTCATTCCAGTCCAAACATTAGTAACTGACTATGCTTGGAACACTACAGGAAGCACTAGAGAAAAAATCCTGCTAAATTCAACGTTAAATTAGTCACAGTACTACAAGTCGCTTGCTTATTTATCTATAAGAATGCAATTAGTTTAATCCGAGTTAAAAAAGACTTTTTGGAATTCCAGAGACTCAAGTGTAAGTCATCAACCTTGTAGCTACTTAGAATATATTCTCTGGCACTTTTTTCAGGTCTATCTTTGTGAATATCTGCTGTGTGTAGGATAATAAATGTGTACAACAGAAAACAAAATTGTCACTAGGTAATTTCAGCAAATTGTGAAACAGTGACATTCTGATTCTAACACCGTGTCATTCATAGTAAACTTCCCCACAAAATTATTTAAACCCCGTTGACAAAGCTTGCTATAAAAGCTGAAGATTATTTTTTATTCTTCTTATCTTTCACCAACTTAGAATGTGTAAGAACTGCTATTTAGTTATGATACAAATTTCACTTCTTCTCTGGCCAAATACATATTTTAAAGTTCCTTACTGTGTTTCAAATGTCATTTAAAATAAAATATTTCAAATTTAGATGGTTTAAGCTTTAAAAATAATATGGCACACCATCAATCAATTTTCTAGAAGAGATCTTGATTTTGCTCTGCAGATGTCAGCTGAAAGCCTGAGTAGATAAATGAACCGGAATTTAATGAAATGCTTCAGAAACCAGCTATAGGATTTGTGTTATCTCTTTTAGAGTTTGAAAAAAAAATGAAAAGCACTGGAATTCTATTTTAGAATTACTTAAAAACTTGTGTCTGAAGTTTGGGGTATAAATTCTTAGCTAGATAGGCAGTTTATTTAGTTGTTTCCTCTTCTTATCTGTGGAAAATAATCTTCTTTTTATCTCTGGCCAGGAAACAGAAGCCACAAACAGTGCAAGATTCGTGATAACTTATATAAATAGGAACACATTCACTTTTTGAATATCATTTTGGCAAAGGGTACAAAGCTATATAAATTAATAGGTTTTATTATATTGAAAAATTGTACATCAAAAGGAATGATAAAATGGCAGAAATATTGTCATACTAATAAAGCTACATTCTTCTATAGAGATATTGGTGGAAAATGAGCTGCTCTTAGAATCAGCGATTCTGGCTCTGCCACTAACCAAGTGTCTAGTCTTGGATAAGACTCTGGGCCTCAAAAGCCTTCTCTGTACAATGAGGGGTTTAACTAGATCATGTCAAAAGATCACTAAAATCTCTTTGATATATGTTAATTAGCTATGCATAAGATATTTATATATTTTATGATAATTATATCATTTTAATATTTTCACTACACTTAAAAACTTTTTAAAACTATTCCTGATGCTGAACTTTCATATTACATTATATGTAGTTTTATTAGTGAGACACAGCAAAATTTTTTGAAGCATATAATGAGAACCTTTAATGCTTTTCAAATGGGTTTAGATTTTTCTAGGCTGTTATGTATTTCCTCACACCTTTTTCAACATTTTCAAATATTTTCTACTTATTTTAGGGAGGATTATAGTGCTATTTTAAAAGAAATCCAAAGCAGAGAATACAGTTGCTTGATGAACATATATAAATGCATGGCAATTTTACAGTTCTTTTAGGGTAAAAGATGGGGGATTTTCAAAGAACTACAAAACTTGTTTTCAATACATTACTATGATGGAATAAAGAACAAGCTACGAAAATGTTCCCTAATATCATCAACCATCAGTTTGGTTAGAAAGTCCCCAATCAAACCTAAGTGTTAAAAGGTCCAGAACATTGAGGGTGGATGCCAAATTCCCCAAGCAGTTCATGTCATCGTGAGTCATAGTGCTTGGGCAATGCAAGGTCATTAGCTAACACACTAACTGCTGGTGACGAAACCACACAGTCTCCATCATCTCCTGGCCAGTTGGAGCAGCAACACATTTGAATAGTTTTGTCTGCCTTTGAGTGTCTTTGCCAGGCAGCCTGTTTGCTCTTGTAACATTCCTGTCCCCAGGTTACTTAAGGATATAAGAAAACCAATCTCCAAAGTTTTCCTATAACATAGATCCACAAGAGTTAAACAAAATGAAGAGAGTTTGTCTACCGTGCCACTTTTTCCTTTTGAAATTGCTTCTTCCCGTTCTATTCTCCAGTAAGTCCCCGCCCTCCACTTCATCTATTTGCAGTCACAGTATGCTTCCTCGGTGTCTCACACGCAGTGAGAAATCCAAGGACTTAGTTCCTGTGCACACCAAGTTAAACAAGAAAACCAGAACAAAGGAAATGTCAAACCCACTGTATATCATGGTGGAGAAAGAAGAGAGATTCATAAATCTATTTGAAAATAATTTTGTTCTGTCACCTTGAATTATTTCTAAACAGGTTACTCATTTCAACAGTAGTATAACTGTTTCCTTTAACACCTTCCATCCCTTTCTCGAATAAATTTTAGCATGTAGAATCATCTTTTGGATCCTCAAGCTTTTTGTAAATTGGAACTTTGTTTAATATTCTATTTTTTTAACCAAGCCACAAGGTGTTGGAGTTATTATATTTAGTTCTTTCAAAAGAGGACTGTTATGCAGTACATAGCTATGATGCAACTGGTGAGTAGCAGCTACGGTAATTCTTGGTCTATAGTCTTAGCTGACCTTTAATCCTGCTTGGAAATTCTTCTGGTCATCTCTACTCACTGACCCTGCTCACATATCCCACAGGACATATTCCAAGCATTTGCCAAATCCCTTGGGCTAGCATTCCCAAATTACTTGTCACTTCCTTACATAAACCTCTGGACTACAAAGGTGGTGATCCTATCAATCGAGGAAGTCCATGCTTTTGTTATAATTTTTGCAGCTCAGACCTAGCCCAGCTCCCGGCACAGGATGCATTCTATAAATGTTGTTGAAGGAGTGAATGCGCAGAAACACATCTATCCATATTTTTCAAATGTGGCATTACGTGATTTAAAATATTTTGCTGCTTCAATATAAACTTTTTTAATGAAAAATTCTGTATTTCATTTTTTATCCAGTCTGAGAGGAATGCCATGCTTTGTGCATTACTAAAATATTTGTATGAAACATTCTGTTAATTATTTCTCATGAAATAATCAGCTTACTTATTTGGAAACTGACAGCAATTCTGTTATAGGCATCTGTTCTAGGGAAAAGAGAAAATATTTCCCAGCTGAATAACTATAAAAAGTGCTTAGCAGCACTGATTCTTCCTAGCAGTGACTTTTATTAATGGAGATCTGCTGATGGATTATTTGATTAGCACACACATGGATTCTACAAAGTATCAAGTTCTTTTTTTTTTTAAAGATGACTACTAAGAAGCAAAAACAAAGACATGAGTTTTGGGAAAGTGCCCACATCCCGCTCCAACACTGTTTCTTTCATTTTTATTATTTTAAAATAGGTACCATCAAACACTTATAATGACTATACAATTTTCTCAAGTACTACTGAGAAACTGATATCTTAACATAAGATCAGCTTGTCACATTGTAAAAATTTTATATGTGGCTATAAAATAATTTCTGCAGAAAGTTTATAGAATTCTATTGAGAGGAGTAAGATCATCAATGGAACAAAATGAAAAATCATAAGTTTGCTACAAGTAATAATTTTACTTTAAGTAAGATCCACTGGAGCAAAGGAAATAAAAAGAAGCTAGTTCCTAGTAGACTAAATTATCAAAAATATTAGTAGTGTAATACAGAATCCCTTGTATTTCAGATTATGTAAAGAATATCCAGATGTCACATGATTGTTTTAGCTCTTTAATTTCATCCAAGGTTGTAACTGGCATGAATATCATTTGACATCTGAAACAAGGAAGCTCTAAATCTGAACTCAGTTGTGTGGTGCTACAGTTTAATTAATTTTGGCAAATTTCTCTGAAATTATTATGAAGGCCAAGGGAACTCAGTCCACATAATTCATTCAATGGAATGTATATAAGCTAACTACCTAAGAATTCCTAATTCCTTTATTACACTATTGCTTTGCTACTTTATTCATTTTTCTCTTTTTTTTTTTTTTTTTTTTTTTTACAGAAAGAGAAATGGATTCTTCCACTGATTTTACTATCTCTAGAGTGCCATCAAAGGGCAATATTTTCTTCAAGAGTGTGCTTTACATGAGTAATTACAGAATGGGACAAATGATATGAACCATGCTTTCATTATGAAAACAATTTGCTGCTGTTGATAATGAAAATCTATACTGCCTGAAACAAAACCAATTTCTTCTTGCTAAGAAATTAATGATAAGATAGCAACTGCCACCACACTCTCTCTCTCCAACACATTTCATTTGACCACCAATATGGTAATTGGATGATGGTCTGGGGGATAAAAGTGGAAGCAGGGTAGAACTGAGTGATTGTAATTGAGTTCTTAATATGCTAGCATTTGACTGATCGTCTCTCCAGGAAAATTTAATCAGGAAATATAGCTAAATAATACTATTACTCAGACTGGCCAGGTGGCATAGTGGTTAAGTTTGCGTGCTCCACTTCGACAGCCTGGGATTCGCAGGTTTGGATCCCCGGAGTGGACCGACACACCATTCATCAAGCCATGCTGTGGTGGCATCCCACATACAAAACAGAGGGCGACTGACACAGATGTTAGCTCAGAGCCACTCTTCCTCAAGCAAAAAGAGGAGGCTTGGCAATGGATGTTAGCTCAGGGCCAATCTTCCTCACCAAAATAATAATAATAATAATACCATTGCTGAGGTAATGAGATCTTGACTTGAAAACTCATGTGAAAATAAGAAAGCAGCAGGTATTCACCCAACAAAGAGCAGTGACTAGTCACCTACAATGTTTTGGTACTGACCTTAACTGTGATCCCAACTTCATGATCCAGCTGGGATAAAGATGCACGGGGGGGGGCCGCCCGGTGGCGCAGCGGTTTAGTCCGCGCTTGGCAGCCCGGGGTTGGCCGGTTCGGATCCCGGGCGCCCGCAGACGCACTGCCTGTCAGCCATGCCGTGGCGGCGTCCCATATAAAGTAGAGGAAGATGGGCACAGATGTTAGCCCAGGGCCAGTCTTCCTCAGCAAAAAGAGGAGGATTAGCAACGGATGTTAGCTCAGGGCGGTCTTCCTCACAAAAAAAAAAAAAAAAAGATGCACAGGGGAAAAGCAACATGAGCACAGAAATCAGCAGCACTGCTGCTCCCACATCTTTTCCACTTCTTACTCCCCAAACCCCCAAAGTCTATTCATCGGGCCTTTAGGATTACTGTCCTCTGATCCCAACAATTTATTTGCCATTAAGTAAGAATTAGCTATTAGTTATGTACACCTTACTACTTATCTAAGTTAATTTATTATCTCTGTCCTGAACATTGAAGTTTAGGTGGTTATTTCTCATTGAGACTAAAATCTGTTCAAATCATATAGGAGTAAGGTCTTCTGAGGGATGAGGAATCCTTCATGGCACGTACAAAATTTCTACCGTATAAGCGGAACCCTAATTTATCGACAAGCAGTAATAACGTTGTATTAGAAGGCTAAAGTTCTTAACAGTATGGTGGAAACTGCCCTTTCTTAAGAACTGAGAAAATACTACTTTAGGATTTTACTTTCACTTAGGGTCCTGAAGTAACAGCCCCAGTTTAATACCATTTAGAGGAAATGATTGTGACAATGAATACTGATCTGAAAAAAAAGTGTAAGAATTTGCCACTTATATAATGTGATTTGATTGGTTTTTGAAATAAACTATTGAATAATATTTCCCACATGTATCGACAAACATATATTATATTTAAATATAGTCTCCAGGAAACCATATTGAACCACAAATGCCCTATCTTGAAGGGAGAGCACACACTTATTAATACATAAAAGAGAACGTCATTAGGCACATTCATGGGGAACAGAGAGTAGCCTTGGCTGTTTGGGATGCGCATTGATGAGGACGAGCTGGCAGAGGTATCAGACTCAGACCACTGCAGTCTGGTTTTCTTTTTTACCACTGAATACTGTTTTTTACCAGGGCTCTATAAATTTTATTCTTCTCTTGGCTCTCTGAATATTCTTCTTGACTTATTTCATCCATGGGATGAGCAAATGTAAATGTCTTATTTCTGAGAAGCCAATCCCAGGTATATGGCTCCAACTAGAACCTGTAGGAAACAGAACCTCCAGCCTGCCCCTGGCCAATGTGCTTTTCAATTCCTGGTTTTTATATAAACACAGAACTAAAAGAAATTGTTAAAGGGACTTCAAAAATATTTCATAGTCAAAGTCCTTATTCTGGTACAATATGCTTACTTACTCACCCATAGTTTTTAATGATTTGGGGGTAAGGCTGTCAAGAAGAGAGAAAAAGGAAGGGAGGATGGCTCTTTCCTTGATCTCTTGCCAACAGGAATCATGGTGTGCTGGCACACAGGATTCTGACATGCGCAACAGACTCTATTAATAACTTGTTTACTACATGAAAATTCAAGTGATCAAACCCCAAGTCTTTTCCGTGTTCTCTCCTCATATGTCCCTGGTATCCTGAGTTGGCATTTCAAACATCTATAGCCATAATCTGGAATTTGTAGCCTGAGGCTGTGATCAACCATATTAGGAGTTAGAGTTAGCTAACTGAACTATGATCAGTCACGTGGAAACACCTAATCTAAACTATTTCTTTCAAGCAAAGCCACATCTAAATTATTCTAGGGAGACAAGAAATGGTAAATTTTTAAAGATTTATGGGATACTTGATTCAATAACTTTCCTCAGCAAACTCAGACAGTATCTAGTCACGCTCACTGTCTAAAAATCCATTATTATACATTTGCTATTTATTTTAAATTCACAATCAATTATTTTAATGTATATAAGAAATCTCTGAATGTAGTAATTGCCTAGTCACCCAGACTTAAATTAGACAAGCTTTATGCAGATTAATTCAATATGTATTTTGCATATTGATCAGTGTTCCTCTTTTTTCCTGAAAGGTCAGAGAAACAAGGAAATTTCTGAGGTTATTTATGTACTTTCTACTATTCAGTACAAGATTGGGTCTTGAAAGTAGAAGGGCAATAAAACAACCAAAAGCATGTAATGAATATAACCTATGAAATAAATTCACGAATTTTTCCTGTAGCTCTTAAATATAGCAATATAAACCTTTGTTCTGAATACTAAATTTCAGTCTTGGAATTAAAACATGATGAAAATCAATTTCTCTCTCTGGCCAAAGTGTTTAAAATAACCATTTTTCTTCTAGAAAGCACCATAATAGATTAATATTACTTTTTAAATTTATATTTCACTCTCTCTTTCTCTCTCTCTCTTAACATTTTGAAGACAAAAACCAAGAGATAACACTAAGTTACTAAATTACATAACTAAGGTGACTTTCTCAGGTGGCCAGAATGAATTTGCAGATGTGCAGTCTGGATATTCCCAAGTGTCTTCACTTCATTATTATGATCCATTTACTTTTTAATCAGAGCTGAGAACATTCTAAAAACACTTTATGGGGGCCGGCTCGGTGGCGTAGCAGTTAAGTTTGCGTGCTCCAGTTTGGCGGCCTGGGGTTCGCTGGTTCCGATCCTGGGCACAGACCTACACACTACTCATCAAGCAATGCTGAGGCAGCATCCCACTTAGAGCAACCAGAAGGATGCAAAACTATGATGTCATAGCTGTCTATGATGTCTAAACTATCTACTGGGGCTTTGGGGAGAAAAAAAGCAAAAAAGGAGGAAGATTGGCAACAGATGTTAGCTCAGGGCCAATCTTCCTCAAAAAAATAAAAATAAAAAAGCACATGCTGACTTAAAAAAAACCAAAACACCCTTGGCAAGTAAAATTTAGTAAGCCTTGGGTTCAGGATTCTGTGGATACTGGGCACAAGTTGGTTCTTGATACAAACCAGTTGATTAATTAGTAAATTTCTGGGAAGACAAGCTATCCAGGTTCTATCCTCATTATTTGAGATTCAAGCCTTCCTTACTGGCATGGTTTCCCTCTGTTCCAACATAAGCTGAATGGTGAATATGATTTCCAGTGGTACCCAGATTGATTAAAAAAAAATCCTTTCCTCCATTCTGCTTGCTGCCCTGCATCTTTGATTGTGCTAAAGAACCAACTCTGACCCAAACTCCAAAGTCTTTCTTCAGTACAACTTTGCTCTTTTTTATGACTCCATTCTTCACCCCTTTGCACCTGTGCCCCAGCCTCCACCATAACGAATACAGGGCTTTCGTGCTTCTTCTTAGGTATATAAAAAGATGAATAAATCAATTTTTGCACTCATGAAATTTACGATATAAACAGACAAGGAACAAAATGAACAATAATCATACATTCTGATGACTGTTCTATTAGAGACATACACCCTTTGTAAAGAGACACAGAAAAGACACCCAGATCAATCTCAGAGAAAGGGACAAGAGTGAGGAATTGTGACCAACTGGAACTTACCTTTAAACTGAGACATGAAGGAGTGGAAATGATGCAGGTGGAGAAGAGAGAAAAACACATACCAAGGAGAGAAAAACCAGGATATGTCAATGTCACTGAGTATCAAGAAGGTTTCCCCATTCCCCAAAAGACATTCTAGATACTTTGTAGCCTCTCAGTCTCTATAAAGAGAATCAAGAACTGGAAAGCATGTTGGCCAAGGGCAGCCTGGCAGCTCTGCTTCCTGTCATTTCCTGTCTGAGCCTAACACCTGTGAATGACTCCTCAGATATAAGCTATTTATATTTTCACATTCCACAGTGAAATATGAATGATGGGAGCTGCTAGGAAATAATATTGTGACTCAAGGGTAACTGGATACAGATATCAAGAACATTGCAGTGCCAGAAAGGTGGATATCAGAGCCCCCAGTAAGAGAAGAAATATTCCATCAAGGAAATGTCATGAGGTTTAAAATAACTATTATGCAGTGCCTAGCTACTCAAAAACATAGAGGACACATGTTTTATACAGAACTATTACAGCTGTGCTGCTCATTGGTCAAAATAGAAACCACATGGAAATGTTTTGGGCATAAGACTAAATTTAAAACAAGTAAGCCATTTTCAGAAAGAATCTATGGTGAATGTCTCCATTTTCAAAGTTTTTTAAAATTGCTTTTCCTTTTGCGACTTTGAGTTGATTCAATACCCCAAAACAATGCATTTGATTAACAGTGACGCACTCTAATTTCCTCAAGTCTATTAATGATCTATTTCAGCCTATATTTTACTGGGGACTCTATTGGGAGTTGGTCTAATTCAAATTCTTCTGCAAGCACACACCATTCATATGAATTTAGCTGGCAGAGGACCATTCTAATTTTACACCGCCTTTTATCTTTACACTCATTTAAAATTGACAGATTTTCACATCTGAAAGATGAGTGTAGGAACTGAAGTCTGAGAAATGGTATATTTGAGTTAGTTTTAAAACTGGAGAAAAAGTTGATGCTGGAAGATATGTAACAATACAGTCTGTTTATTTGTTAAGAATCCCATAAAAAAATCATACATTGTAACAAAGCAACTAATGTGTGCTTTTTTCTTTTACTAGAAAGATATATTTGACCAATGAAATATTTTACAGCAGAATGACAGCTACACAGATAAGAGGTGAGCTAGAGATGTCACTAGAAAATTTGATTTCTGTAAGGCTTGTTATTCCTTCCTACATTTAAATCCACAAGCTTGGAATTATGACCTTGATTATTACATTGTGAATGAAGTACTCAGCTAGTTTATGGGCTGCTTGCCAAAAAAAAAACCCCAATCAATGATGCAGCAAAACCCTGGGAAACTTAGGAGGGTATATTAAGTGATATCCCATTGTTCAACATAATTTTATTTAATGACAAAAATGAAGAAATAAGCATATTGCTCATGAAATATGGAGATTAATTAGAATATTATCTTATATTCTGAATTAGAGATAATAATTCAACAGTTAGTCACTTACAGTAATAGTGTAAAAGAATACTTATCCTTCCAACACAAAATGAAATTACTAGGAATAAATTCAAGATAGCACAGCAAATAACAACATAAATATAAAGTGGGAGACTTTTGCTATATTAAGCATGGTAAAACCAATTTTTGAAAATCCCAAGTGATGACAAGTTGAATATGAATCAACGATGTATAATGATTATAAGGAAAGTCAATGTATTTGTGTTTGACATGCAAAAGGTCTAGCAAAGCAAAGTGCAGGGAATAAGTTCATATATGCACTATATTATAGAGTATATATATAAAACAGTGTATTATATATTTTCAGTGTATATAAAATATTAATAGTATATTAAATATTGTTACATGTTGTGTGTGTATATACAGATAGCATACATGTTGTGAAAATAAAGGAAACCTCAGTTAAAATGGAGTCCGAAAGCCCTGAAGGGGGAGCTCGTACACACGTGCCACTCCTTGCAGCCTGAATAACCAGCAGAAGGAAGATAAAAATTATTTTGACAAGAGAAGACATTAATCACATGGGAGTTTCATCCCCTGCTTTTAAGAAAAACAGGGAAGATCCCCCCCTGCCCCAGACAACACACTAATCACTGCTTGTAGCCAGTGAGAAACCAACCTCAAACTTCTGTTCTTCTCCGATGAACTTCTGTTCATAACAACTCTCCCCGATTTCCTCCTGATGAAACCCAGTAAGACCTGACCTTCCCTTTGTCTCTTTGGACTTGCACATGTTTCACTACAGCTTGCATATCCTGAATTGCAATTCCTCTGCTATTCCTGAATAAACCCATTTTGCTGGTAAAATAACTGGCTGTTTTATTTCTAAAGTAGATATTACACACTACTTTTATTTTTCATATACACAACTTATAAACACTACTCCAGAAATAATTTTCCATGAGTTGCATTATGGAAAGAGCTATCCTTTCTTAAAAGTTTAATAATTGTAGGAATCCAAAGAAAGAATAAATCCAATAGATTAAATGGCCCCATAACAAACTTATATATGTACATATACATATTTGTGTGTGTGTATGTGCATGTGTTTGTGTGTGTGTGTGTATGTGTGTGTGTATCTTTTACTATCAACAGGAAACATTTAGATGAGGATGGGTTAGCTTAATTATGGTCCTGAAGAATATAAAGAATATTTAAATACCAAGAGGAATGACTTTAAACAAGGAATATTTTAGAAAGCTACCTCAATTATTGTGATGATCAAAAAGTTAAATGAGCCTCTTTTAGGTCATAGAGAAGACATTCCTGAGGACGTTTATGAAAATTAAGTACAAATGATTATTGTGGTGGTCTGAATATTTGCTTGAGTAAGAACCATTAAAGTACAGAACCAGTGAAACTTGGAACCCAAAGGAATCTAAATTATTATACCACCCACGCCTTAAAGGATATAAGTCTGAGACTCAAGAGTGTAAACACTCTTGTCCATGGTCATAATAGGAGAGGTTTGTTTTGACCCTCCTTGGGAATCCACTCCTAAAAATAATTCTTGAAAATTCTATAAGCCATTGTTCTCAGTTTGGATTAATGTAAAAACATGTTTTAAAGAGAATAAGAACATTTTCTCAGCACCTCCGAAATACGTCTGTGAACTCCAATTTGAGAAACACTGCTGTAGCTCATGAGGGGTACACCAAGCATTTCAAAGGAAAATTCTTAATTTCAAGTAAATTTAAAGCAGTCATGTAGTCAATTTATCTCGCATTTGCACATTTTTTTGAAGTTGTGAAATTATTCTTCAAATAAAAAACATTTGGAAGATTTGTCAAATATATGGGTGGCATTTGTATTTGCCACTAAAGATAAAGAACAAAAGTTACAAGTAGAACTCATATAAAAACTCTAAAAATCTATATGAGCTGAATTTATTTATCCCTTAAAAATCACTTTGGTGGGGATGTTTGTTTACAAAATTGTTGGATAACTTTAGAATTATTAACTATGAGGGTGACTTCACAGAACATTATGTACTTTTATCTATCTCAATTGTCATCAAGGAATCTTCAATTTAAGTGTTTATCTTGATTAATACAAAGTATCAGCTTATCAATCTAATGAGTATGGCTCCTATAATATGAATATTGATAATAAAACAAATTAATAATTAGAATGTGGTGAAAAAATAGGGCAAACATTATTTTTGTTTTAGTAGAATTAAAATAATAAAACTAATGGATCATATAAATTTATAAAATAATTAAGACAAATATTTTATTTTTGGTTTAAATATTTTAGTAATAGTTCATAATAATTGCCAGAGGGCAAAGGATTCAAATATAAATGTTTAAATATTATTTCCAGACTGATTATAAAGAATCTAAAGTTTAAATCAATTAAGCTCTTAAATATAAATATCTGAATAGAGATAAGAGCATTATGATAAGGGATAAAAGAACAGAGATCTATAAGAGCAAACTCCCCAAAGTGCAAACTTCAAAAAGGAAAATGCAGAAGAGTGCATATGACTCTAACCTAGAGCTAGCAATTTATATATAATATAATTTTAAAATATGCTTATTTATCTATCTATTTTCTGGGAGAATTCTTAAGAAATTATCTAGGTAGTTGGTCATGGAACTGAGGATCTACTTTATGCACTATTTCATTTTTTTTCCACTATTTTAAAAAATAGGAAGATAAAGTATAACAATCTCACCCCAAAAAGAGTACTTGGCTATTGTGAATCAAATTATAGTAATTATAAAAATAGAATTTTTTTTACCTAACTCTAATACTTTATAAAAATATATTTTGATATGTCATATAATAATTTAAAATTGTATATTAAATTATGTCATTGGGTTAAATGGTTTTTTTTTGGAATATTTCAGGTTGTACGTTGATAATTTTATTATAAGTGGATAAAGAACAGACATTGACTTTTTTATCTTGTAGACACATTTTTAAAGTTTCAACAAGTCATTTTAAAATTTCAAGATCCCCTCTTCACAATTAAAGTCTTATGAAAATTGTTCCATTCTTCACAAGAAAAATTATAAAATAATAATAAATATATGTAGACATGTGGGGCTTCTGAAGAAATACTAATGAAAAGCTTGCAATTCCAAACCTGTTTAATGCATTCATGTATTGTCTTAAATGTATAATTGTATCTTTTATTTGTCCCCATGAGATTACGCTTTAAGATTATTTTAAAATTAGAATCTAGTTGTGTATTTTTCCTCCTGTTTCAGTTACTGTGGCTTGGGAAGAATGACCATACATTAAAACACAATCTAAGAATCTCTTTGAGTTTTGTGATTGATGGGTATATTTTTAGAGCTTTTAAAAAAACCCTATAATTAAATGGATACTTAAAGTTAGTAAGCCATTATAATTTTCAGAGAGAAAAAAGTTTAGATAATGAAGCTTGATGATATGAAAAGTACCTAAATGATTCTCATTGTGTTCAAGAATCTTTTGCTTTCCAGATCACTTAAACTTGCTGCTTGTAATTGCAGTACTTGGAAAGGCCTTCACATTTTAACACAGCGATTATGTGTACCCTAAAATACATGCACTGGGTGCTCTAAACATTTCACGAGAGACAACAAACTCCAGTAATCAGCAGAGGATATGAATCTCCTACTTTCCTGAACTGTATTAACCACAGGATTTCAGAAGTGTAAAACAAATACTTAAAGAACAGATCTTTGGGAACTTTGCTCTTGCTTTCATGTCACGTGAATCTTTTTTGTTTCATCAGCATTCTCATTTCCTCATTTTTTTTCAGAGTTTTAGTCGCTTTGTAGAGTACAAACATTATGTTGAAATGCCACACTGCATGCATTAATGTATCAATTGCATTAATTCCATAAATGGAATTATCTTTCACATACACTCTGTGTACAAATTTCCAATGCATTTGAAAGGTGAAAGGGAACTCTCGAACTACTTTTCATATCCTGGGCCCCAGTTTAGAACTCAATCACTTGACACTTGGGAGGGACTATGTAGAGCAGGAAAGTAGCAAGATAATTTCTTTCTGGAGCATTCAAAATAAGTCTTGTCAAAAACACCTAAAGCACAGTAATCAAAAGAAAGCATACCACTAATTTCACCAGTGGTCTGAAGTTTGGCCTTGTTGCTCTTGGAAATAAAAAGCTTAGGAATTAGTAAAGTAGTTTATATTTATTATGGTTATGGAGGAAAAAGACAAAACATAAAAGGAGGATATTGATGAACTAATTATTAAAAGACTCTGTGCTGTGTATGTTTAACATGTCTGTAAAAACCCGATATGGATTTACAGTTGTTAATCATATACAATTCTATCTGGACTCTAATTTACTGAAAATGCTCTATTTCAACCATGCCTCTTGTTTTGTGTTTTGCTATTGGAAGTGAACAGAGAAATATAAACCAGAATCTAGGAACAAAAGTACTAATTCTAAAGTCTATGTGGAGAGGTAAAAGACTCAGAATAGTTAACATAATATTGATGGAGAAGAACAAAGTCAGAGGACTGACACTACCCCGCTTCAAGACTTACTATAAAACTACAGTAATCAGGACAGTGTGCTATTGGTGAAGAATAGACCAATGGAACAGACAGATCAATGGAACAGATAAAGAGCCCAGAAATAGATCCACATAAATACAGTCAACTAATGTTTGAGAAAGAAGCGAAATAATACAATGGAGCAAAGATAGTCTTTTCAACAAACGGTGCTGGAACTATTGGACATCCACGTACAAAAACATGAATCTAGACACATATCTTACACCTTTCACAAAAGTTAACTCAAAATGGATCACAGATCTAACCATAAAATGCAAAACTATAAAACTCTTAGAAGATAACAGAAGAAAATCTAGCTAACTTTGGGTTTGGCGATGACTTTTTAGATATAACACCAAAGGCATGATCCATGAAAGAAATAATTGATAAGCTGGACTTCATTAAAAATACAAACTCATGCTCAGAAAAAGGCTGAGAAAAGAATAAGACAAGACACAGACTGGGAGAAAATATTTGCAAAAGATATATCTGATAAAGGACACACCCAAAATATACAAAAACTCTTAGAACTCAACAATAAGAAAACCAACAAACTGACTAAAAAATGGCCCAAGATCTCAACAAACATCTCACTAAAAAAGAGACTCATATGGCAAATAAGCATATTAAAAGATGCTCCACATTATACGTCATCAGAGAAATGCAAATTAAAACAACAATGAAATATCACTATGTACCTATTAGAATGGCCCAAATCGAGAACATTGAAAACACCAAATGCTGGTGAGGATGTAGAGTAACAGGAACTCTCATTCATTGCTGGTGGGATTGTAAAATGGTACAGCCACTTTGAAGACAGTTTAGCAATTTCTTACAAAACTAAACGTACTCTTATCATAAGATCCAGCAATCTCCTTGATATTTACCTAAACGAGTTGAAAACTACATCCACCCAAAAACCTGCACACAGATGTTTATAGCAACTTTATTCATAATTGCCAAAATTTGGAAGCAATAGGTGAATGAATAAATAAACTGGTACATCCAGACAATGGAATATTATTCAGCACTAAAAAGAAAGGAGCCAGCCCCAGTGGTCTAGTGGTTAAGATTTGGCACTCTCACTGCCGCAGCCTGGGTTCATTTCCCGGTCAGGTAACCACATCACCCATCTGTCGGTTTTCATACTGTGGTGGCTGTGTGTTGCTGTGATGCTGAAAGCTATGCCAGCAGTATTTCAAACACCAGCAAGGTCACCCATGTTAGACAGGTTTTAGCGGAGCTTCCAGACTAAGACAGACTAGGAAGAAGGACCTGGCCACCCACTTCTGAAAAAAATTGACCATGAAAAGCCTATGAATAGCAGTGGAGCATTGTCTGATACAGCACTGGGAGGTGAGAGGATGGCACAAAACGAATGGGCAGGGTTCTGCTCTGCTATACACAGGGGCACTAGGAGTCGGAATCAACTCAACATCACTAACAAGGACACCAAAAAAGAAATGAGCTATCAAGCCATGAAAAAACATGGAGGAAACTTAATTGCCCATTACTAAGCGAAAGAAGTCTATGTGAAAAAGCTATATACTGTATGATTCCACTTACGTAACATTCAGGAAAAGGCAAAACTATAGAGACAGTAAAAAGATCAGTGCTTGCCATGGGTTAGTGGGGAGGAAGGATGAATAGGCTGAGCACAGAGGATTTTTATAGCAGTAAAACTTCACTTTACAATACTATAATGGTGGATATATGTCATTATACATCTCTCAAACCCATAGAATGTACAAACTAAGAGTGAACTGTAGTGTAAACTATAGACTTTGGGTGATAATGATGTGTCAATGCAGGTTTATCAATTGTAACAAATGAATGACTCTGGTGCAGGATGTTGATAATGGGAGAGGCTGTGCACTTATGGGAGCAGGGAGTATATGAGAAATCTCTGTACCTTCCTCTCAGTTTTGCTGTGAACGTAAAACTGCTCTAAAAGTAATGTATTAAAAAAAGTACTAATTCAGACTAATCTTAAATTTTCTTATTAGTTTCCTATAGTCAAGGAGTACTTACATCAAAATATTTGTTTTGAATCTTAATAATCTATCACTTGATTGTGTGAGTATATGTGTGTGTGTCAGAGTGTGTGCATGTGTAAGATAGGATAGAGTGATATCTTTAAGTTTTTCTCTGAATCAAAAGATACTCAGCATTAACAAATCAAAAAATAAGATGTGTTCTTAGCACAACACATTATAAAGTTTTTAAGAACACATCAGGTTTTTTTCAGAGTCGAATTGTAATTATCAGGAATCGTAACAAAAAAAAAATCACTTATCCTCCAAATGCATTTATTTTATCTTACTTTGTAGAAACTTCATGTCAAACATCAAGAGAATGAATGTTGAATAACCATGATCTAATTATAAGGATGCAATTGAGTTGTGTGCCAAATAACACAATCCAAGAAACTGTCTTAAGGATTCAACAAGGAAATGGTAAATCCTTGAAGGGAAGCGTCTCAACAATAAAACAAAACGAAAACATGTTAGCACAGTCCAAATTACAGTATAGGAAGCAAACTATTTTTAACTCTAGGTTTGGAAACCTTTTTCTTTTAGGCCTTCTAGCCGTTGTATTTAATTGATCCCCTGAACTTGCCCTTCCCTTCCACGTCCACTGATTCTGCCCTACATCTTCACATCTTACGAGTAAGTTAATCAAAAAGCCTAAACCATCTTCATAACTCTCGCGCGTCTCCTTGCCAATGCAGAGTCTGCAGTTACAAGCTTTATTCTCCTAAATTTACATATCTAACTGTGCTTCATACAGGATAAAACCAATTCTCGGCCCAACCAGATCACAAGTTATTTTTCCAACTTTTATTCCAGTGCTCCACAATGGACTCCATTATCCCACGAGTTTACTGTACACTTAATTATCTCCTTGCCTTAGCTGGCTCTAATGATGCAATGATATTTCCTTCTGTTTGGTTTTCTCTCTCTCTCTCTTTCTCTCTGTCTCTCTGTCTCCGTCTCTGTCTCTCTCTCTTTCTCTCCCTCTCGCTTTCTCTCCCCCGCCCCCGGCAATGGCTACTTTGTTTTTAACGTCTAGTTCAAACGTTAGACTTTTAAGACTTCTTTGTTAACCTGAGGGAGAAATTCTATGCTCCTGACGATACGGCCCTATGGTTTGTTTATGCCGGAGCTAGTTGTACATGTCTCTGTCTCCACCACAAAGCCTCTGCATTCCCTCAGAGCAGTCATCAGCTCTTCTTCGTTTTTGTATCTACAGTATCTAACACTCAGTAGATGTTCAATAAATATATACATTATCGCTTATCTTTGCGCCATGTATTTTACACACTGACACGTATGCATGGTTGACTTTGGCCTTTTGGTCATTTGGCACTTTTAAACAAGAATCTATTTCTTAAGTTTTTCTTCTGAGCTTGTGTTAATACAAGGGAAATGTTGGTTTAATTCATAAAAATGGCATCTGTGACTTCTGGGGAGAAGCATTAAGGCATATTATCTCAGCCAGCCTTCTCTGTCACTAGTAGACCTCCTAACTACAGATGGGGCTTAATTGCTCCTTAAATACACCTAACACTTATGCTTCCGCAATATTGCCCACTAGCCACTGAGCACTTCTGTTGGTTGTTTTCTTACCCAAAATTCATCAGTTTTACTATGAATTCTTATTGCCTTTTAACACAGCAAAATATAAAAATCAGTAGCTTCTTAATGAGCAGACATAAGTAAGTGCCAAGTTCAAACATTTGCTTTTTCAAGAAACAAAATGAGCTAAAATAATATGGTACATAAACAAAATTCAAGCTGGTGAATAGAGTAGCCATTATAAAAGAATGGAAACATACATCCATTGGGAGATTAGTGAGGCTCCTCCAATCTAGGGAAAATGTTTAGTTATGTGTTTCATTGTGCCAAGGACAGACTGGTCCTTTCCAGACACTTACCCTCTGACAGCGTGAATAAGTCTCAATGATGGATAGGCAGTTCGCACTTTCAGTTTATTCTTAAGGATTAACGCATTAACCCATTCCACGTGCTTCTCTCCTCCTTTGACCATGAAAGCAGGGATCCAAAGGACACTGTCATTCAGCATGGAAAGTCTATGCACAAATTTTTCTCTGTCACTCTCATTCCGAAAGCCTCCAAATGCTCTTTGTACAACTGATGGATTCATGGTAATGAAATCTGATTTAGTTCCCACATCTGCAGCAAACTCCACCACAGGGGCTAGATTACACCTGAAGAGGAAAAAAATTAATGGACAAATGAAAAATAAATATGAAACATTCACTCCCCAGATGGCAGACATGAAAAGAAGAATAGGGAACGAGCACGTTTTTTTTTTCACCAAGTAGGGAAAAAAAAAGATCATCTCCCAGGTAGAATTATATTTTCAGTACATCACCACACATTCAATAATATTGTCTTCAGTAAGGATGTGCACTCCTAGTAAGGGCTCAAATTGTCATTTATATTAATTCAACCTGTTGTCTAAGAATACTCTTTGCTATTATCTTCATAAAACCACATAATATGAATTCTTAATCGGTGAATTTACGAAGGTAAATTTGCAAGGGCTCTGTTGCCATTCAGTAGGCAATCTAAACCACATGCTCTTCTGGAAGTAAGTAAAACACATTAGACCTCATATTCCAATCTGCACCACTTGTCAGGCATAAGTCATTCCAACAACTTTATAAACATAAGTGGGTAAAGACGGCTTTTCTGTACCCTGAGGTTAAGTGAAAAGTATAATTCCTTACAATTTTCCACAAACATATTTGTAATTGCGCTCTATAGACTGAAATGGGAAAGAAAAATAAGAGAGTTATCACATTTCATATATCTTTTTGAGATGTTAAATAATGCAGAGAAGTCCTTATTCTAGGATAAAATCTCTTTCTGTTCCTTTTGAGGACATCCTGCTAAAATTTGTTTTCCCCGCTAACAGGCCACATGCCCTCTGAGGAGGAGGGACAGAATATGTGGTCCTGTTCTCTCCACTGAAGCTCCAGGGCTCACAAAGTGCCTGGGCCTGAATTTACTCTTCTAACCTGATTCCATTCTTGCATTACAAGAAAGCTTTGGAGAGCACTTTGAATTTTGTCTTCAACCAATTTGTGATGCTTCTTTCATTCTGTCACATAGGTCTTCAGATATTCGACTTAAAAAATAGCTTCTCATTTTAAAGTATTTTAACTTGCTAAAAAAGGCAAATTTTAATTAGTTGATAAGCGAAAAATTTGTAAGAAAACAAGTGTTTGCTAATTTGGAAAAAAACTATTTGAATCCATTCAGTCTACACCTTCATGAAAACATACACAGCATTTCTTTTTCTTTCCTTATATCAGCTTTTTAAAGGGAAGGAAAATAAACTGATTTTTCTCTTTCTGCATTTTTGCAGATTTGACAGCATTATGAAAGTTTTCCACATTTCTCTTCCTTGTGCATTTTGCCACATTAATTAAAATCTCAAACAAGTTAAATTTAATTAAAAAGTAAAGTGTGTGCTCTGCTATTAAAAATACTGGCTTGTATATCCTTCGTTATCTCTCCTAATTAATATATCCTATTCTTTCCTAGATCTCTGACAACATTTAGCTACCACGACAAACATCTTTCATCTCACACAATTACGCAAAGTCTATGCCATCTAGGATGAGCTGAGAGAAAACAAATACAAATTAACACATCGTATTATTTAGAAATAATCTTTTCAAATTATATATCTTTAATTACACCTACTCTATTATATGATAGAGTATTTATTTGTCTCTATCCATGATCCATGCACTATTTGAGATTACATATTATTCATCCCCATCACAGGAAGGATATTACGAAAGGGACTGCCCTGGAAAAGAACAGCTGCATGTGAACAGAAGCCAAAGTGAACATCTTACTGTGTAACTCACGAAAGATCGAGGACATGATAATTTTTAAAGTCCTAAAATGCACTCCACGCCAGCTTTAAAAATAGTCTCAAATTCTAACCAAGCTGATTATAAGATGCATTTGGATACTGTGGAGAAAATGTATTCTCAACATCATTATTACAGACACTTCTTCCTCAGGTAAAAAATAGACAACACTTGTTAACATTACAGTTAACGTGCTTCTGTCAGGGGAGATGGCTTCAGATATCTCTTTCTGCTATAACAGTTCCTCAGCAATTCTTTTCAGAGGATTTCCACGGTAGAGAAATAATATCTATACGTCATTTTCTCTATAATTATAAAAACGATCAGGACCGACCCAGTTAGAGAGAGCAAAAAAAATCCTACTGAATTATCTTTTCAGGAAAAAAAATCAATTACTTTATGCTTTTCATTACTTTTTCTTATTACATACCTAAAAACCCCTCCACTCCCATGTTTACTAACACTTACTCTTTCAGGATTGACTCACCATGTTTCTTAAACATGAACATCTGGCCATGTGTCTTTTAAGAGCTAATAAGATATTTGTCAATAAAGTTGGGTGTTGAAAGACAGGTACTTTCCACTTTGGAAGCAAAAGGAAACTAGCAGAATAAGAAGATTTCTGGAGAACAGGGTTGATCTAGAGGACAAACCAACATAGTTGACGCAATCAAAGAACGCTGAGTGACTGTGGTGCTGACTGAAAAAGCACCAGGAGATCCAAGAATAATCAGTTTACATGAGCTTTACTGTAAAGTTGTCGTGACCTAAGCATAACCCAATCAGGCTTTGTGAGGGATAGAAATAGAGGTATTGAAAATAGCACGACAGAAGGACACATCGTAAAACAGAATCTATGCCAGTTGTAGGAGTCCAGCTTGTTCATTTTCCTTGGAGTGACTATGTCTACTTTTTCACTGGAAGGAAAGATTAACATCATGTCCACATGTGGCCCGTAAATTAATTCTGTGGTTGAGTCAGAAATTCAGTCAGATAATTAACTGAATGCCACATAATCAGGGCAAGTGTTAAGAAAGCCAAAATAACCAACCAGCTGTGTTGCCCTCCAGCAATTTGGTAGACTTGGTGTGACCTTCATAGTGTTACTAGTAGCAATACCGCTGATTGAGTGAGGTAATAAATAGATTTGCAATCACACATTCTTCATCTTCGTTTGTAAAGATCTTCTTAGGGGTGATAATATTAAAAAGGACCCAGAATATGTAGCAGGAATTTATGAAATCACACATTATTTCAGATGTCATTCTTAGTCTCATAAAATGGAAGAGTGGCCAATTTTTAAGTGATGGATTTTTATGAGTTAAAACTACTGAGTTCATAAGAATATTTAACAGACTCAAGCTTTATTTCTTTAGCCAAATTAAATTTTTTGTACTGTCCATCTATTTTTGGCATATCAAAAACCTGAAACCATATACACAGAATCAGGTTTTTCTGGCCAAACTCCCTGTGTACTCTAAGGTGCCCAAATTTCAATTTATTTGTGTTTATTTTCCATCATTGATGGAAAACCTGCAGGAATGCAGCTAGCTCCACTTGTACTTCTAGAGTTCTGAAATTTCTTCTGTGATCTCACACTAAATGTGATTGCCTCTCAACATTCCTTTTATGCAGAATTGAAAGTACTTTCATTTATTTCAAGGCTATATAAAATGTTTTTTTCTTATTCATATGGAAGAAATGCTTATTTCATATGTAACACCTCAAGATCACAGAATTCTGTAGGAAGACATCTCTTAGATTTGTCAATATTCTCTACATTTTCCTTAGGTTATAGCTCAAGGATCAAAGCAACTAGGATGTCCCTCTTTCAATAGCTCAACAGATATGTCTTGAGAGTTCATTGTGCAAATACTACACATGCTCAGAACTCTTTTTCCAGCTACTTTACCATTTGTGCTATCTTGCAATGATATTCTGGCCAAAATATAATCTTGACAGCTATTATTAGTAAAATCAATAAGATAATGCTCATTCATTTAACCATGTGTTTATTCATCCCATGGTGTGTGCTATACATTTGTGCTAGCTGAAGAACTAGTCATCTGAGTTACCTTGAGGTAATACCTGTGCTGTGATACAGGAGTTGTTAATTACATCTTTACACATATAGCATAGATTAAATGGGAATAAAACAATACTGAGTAGATTATAGACTAAACTCTATTCTTTCTCACCATTAGTTAATGTTCAGACAAGTTCCAAACACATGATTAGCATCCTTTTTCTCTTTTACCCAATTCCACTGTTTCTCTGTATTAACACTGAAACCCCTCAGCCCAAACCGTCATTACCAATGGAACCACATTTGTCCACTGACCATGAAATGGGAGAGAGCCTCTTCTCTTTTCTACCCCCAGAGGAAGCTTATGGTTCCTATCTGCTCCCATTTTGCTTTTGAGCTTGAAGAGCCAAGAAAACAAGGAATCTCTGATACCTGTCTTATTTTAGGCTTTGTGGTTACCCTCTCAAAATTGCTAGGGGAAGCTGAAACATACGACCTATCCATCTCCCTGACTTTCTTGAGGTGAGGGTAGTAGGCCTCCAATAGAACTAAAACCAATAGTTTTTGCAATACTTTGAGGTAAGGAGTAATATCCCCACTTTAGAGATGAGGAACTAAGGTCAAAGTAGTTAAGAAACACGTCCAAGGACCTAGTGTATATGAAGGAAAAGCATGGCTACTTTAGAATGACTCCAGGACAGGAGCTTTACTCGACACTATTTACACATGTGACTTCTTTAAGAATCAGAGGAAATGTCTAAGTGTTCTTCTTTCACCCCAACCTACCTGTAGGAGAAAGAGAGCTTTACCATTTTGTCTTAGGTTTTAGTCTCAGACTCCCAGGACTTAGGCATATTATACAAGTCCACTCAGCAGTGACATTCCCCAAATCCTGAGCAGTTATTAAACAAAGGGTTTTAAGTATCAAGAACATAAAAATAATATTTACACCTCAGATCTCTTGAGGGAAAGGATTTTCAAAATGCTGGTAAAAGGATTAAGTATCTAATTGATGTGACTTTTTGAAATATGAAGCACAGGCTTAACAGTCGATTTGTATGTTGGATCCCATCATGTAGTAAATAAAGTGTAAGAAATAGAGATGGAGCATCATGCTGAAGATTTGCATTTCCAGTATGGTGGATGCACACAAAAATACACAAACACACACAAATATCACATTTTATGCTAGCTGATAACAATTACTAAAATCTTCAACTTGATAGAAATAAATACAAATGACGCATATCACGAAAATAACTAAGTGACTAAACAGAAGAGGAAATTTTTTCACAAACCCGGATTTGTTTACATTACTGGCAAAAGTGAGAAGAACAGTGTCATATTATTTCTAGGGAAATCACAGAATGGAAAAAAAATTCAAACTCATTCTAGAAGACAAAGATCTGAATACTAAGAAATATGTTAGACTATGTCATTCCCATACTTCATTTGAAACCAAAATGGAGTCATTGGGCAAACTTGCTACAACTACACAGATATTATTTAATAACTTATTTTTTGGGGGGAGGGGAAACTATGCCAAGGAATGGATATATTGTGCTTAAATCAAATGAAATGTTAAATATGCACCTAATATATATCCAATTTTTGCTTAAACTTTAAATAATAAAAAGTATTCAGTTTAGTTTCTGCCCTGAGCCATCTTTCCAACAGTAGCTATCTGAGCACTGGCATTCACATCTCAATCTGCGTGACCTCGGGCAAGTTACCTAACCTTTCTGAGATCAACTTTTTCTATAAATGAAGCTATTAAGAGGCTAGATTGAAAGGCTTTTGAGAAAATCAAATAAAACAAAATATCTGAATTTCCTTTCAGAATTGCTTGCTTAGAGTTGGTAATAAATATTAGCTCATGCTAATCTTTTTTACACGCTCTTTCCTTTTATAATCTATTGTGAGAGGCAAAAGAAATTCATGCAGGCAAATTAAAGAGCATGTCAGAAAGAACTTACTGAGCAACAGTGTGGGGAGAAAAAGATTTATTTATAGCACATTTAATAGACCATTTTGTCTGGAATTTAGCCCCCCATCTGAAACCAACTGGGGCTTGAATGATTGATTCAGTGGTTGATTGGAAACATCTTGAAGATTAGAGAAAACAAATCTGACTCCATAAGCAATGTGAAAACTTTAGAAGCTCACAGGCCAAGAGTACTTAAGAAGAAGACTATGACACAGGGGTGCAGGTTAGAATAAAGCTCTACAATTAGAACTTTGAAATAGTTCATATATAAGGTAGTGAAGGTCTTTCATTATGACAGTAAGAAGAATAGCTAGGTTTTATTGAGCACTTATTATGTGCCAGAAATTGTTCTATTTGCTTTGCATGTAATATCATATGCAATTCTCATAATAATCCCATGAGACAGGCACTGGCATTATATTTTCCCACTGACGAAGAAACTCAGTTCTGGTAAGTTGTACAAGCTTACATAGCTTGTAAGTAGTAGAGGCAGGTTTTAAACTCTTAAATGTTGTGCACCACTTAATCCCTGTGAATGAAAAGGAAGAACTAGACCACAGAACAAATTTAGAGAACTTGGTCACAAGTTCAGTTGCATTTGAATGTGATAACAGCTTTGGCTTTTAACTTCTCATTGATTTAATTGATTTGCATGTCTGGTCTGAACGTCTGGTTGGCTAAGGTGGAGATTTCATCCTTCCTTACTCTCCTGTAAGCACCTCTCCATAAAGGTGGGGTCTTGGATAGGAGAAGATGACAATCTCAGCATGCAGAGGGTCACTCCTAGGGAGGAATTTACAAATAGCTGTGCTCCTCTGAAAAATCACCAAAGCAAATAGACACAAAAAGAAATGCGACGGAAAAGCAAAGGTTGATCCTGAGATTTCCTACCAGTGGAGTATGGAAGACAGATGAGGTAATTAAAAGTAGATGTACACATACTAAGGAAGAAAAAGGAGAGAGGGAGGGAGGAAAGGCAGGAGGGATAGAGGGAACAAGGTGGGGAGACAGGAGATACCATTTAAAAGTGTAGGACTAAAATTCAGAATGTGTGAATTCAAATTGAGATTCTATAGTAAAATTAGTGGACCACATTCTCTTCTCTAAAATAAGGAAATTGTCCTAAGTGAGAATGAGAAGTAAAGTCTACTCATTTACTTTAATTTTGAAATAAATACATTGAACTGTTTAGGTGTTTCTTTTCTTTGTCTTCTGGAGATTCATTTCTTATTAAAAAGTGTTTGCCCGTTATGAAAAACTAGCTATGAACAAATGGTATTGCTGAAAGGACAAATCTCCTTTAGCACTGGAAGTCAGATCTTTCTTAAAATAATGAGAAGAAACTGAAATCATCTCAAAGTATTAAGAGAATACTGGAAGGCTATTAGTAACTTTAATGAATTTAAATGTAATATAAAATACAAATATCTCCTATGATATAAAGCAATAGATTAAAAGTAAGTGCAGAGTTATTCCAAGATTTCAGCTAAGGACTAAAATTTGACTTCATAAGCCTCTGTCTTCCACTCTCATGATTAACTCTAGCATATGAATAGACAGGAGTCTGGGAAACCAGGAAGGATGGTTCTAGAGATTTGCACTGTGATTCCACATTTTTGATAAGATCGAATTTAGCATGTATCATCCTTTTCCTTGGAGTCCACTTAATTTTGAGTGGTGTGACTACTTACAAGTTACTGCCTATTTTTCAAAAAAGAATAAAAAAATAAAGGAAGAGGGAAAAGGAATAACAGGAAGAGTAAAAGCAAAATTGTAAAAATATGTCTGTGAATATATTTTTCTCAATTAAAAATAAAGTCTCAGTCTCTGGTTGTCAATGTGTGCATTAAGCAACATACAAAGTAAGAGCTTTAACTGCTGTTCTCTATCTGGGGCTTGATGATATATTTATAAAAGTTTATAAACTTCATGAACCTTGTTAAAAACTTGACATTATACTACACGAATTTTCAAAGTAATTTAAATATGACCTATTTAATTCACTGTTTATCACAATTAAGAACTTGCATGTGATTGATTTCTTTTTTACAAAAGTGAATATGGATATACACATGGTAGCAAGACTAATATTTATTTGAATTACTATAAATGTCATGTTTCTTGAAATTGCATATAGAATGAATACTAAGCATACCCTTTAAATCTTTTCTTCGTAATTCAAAAAAGAACGATCATTTAAATTTTCCTGAGGGAGTGTGAAGAGAAAATTCCAGCAGTTGTTGAGAAATTCCCTGTTCACTGTCTTAGGTAAAATTCATGATTGGGATATTTAAGGCAAGGGGGTAGGAGCACAAGCAAGGATTCTTAGAATGTATTTTCAAGCACTCTTGTCATAATCAAGGAACTGGATTACTCCATCGATCAGTGGTTGCTGAGCAGTTACTACTGTTTTAGAAGGAAGAACTGATTCAGCATGAAATTTATGTCCTTAACAATTATGTTGTGCATTTAGAAGGAAACAGCATTCATGAAATATTATGGCTGATACTTTAATCACCCATGCCAGAAAACCAAGGCAGAAAAACCATAACTTTTTCTCTCTGCAATTCATGGTGTTAATAAACTATGTACGATGGGTCATTACAGGGGCTGTGGGAAACATTTCTGAGTTTTCTAACTTCTAGTGATTACACCATCAAACTTATCATGGTAACATTGCTTTGACATTTAATTTTCTTGTTTAAGAAAATAAAAAATAAAAATATTTGATTTGTCATTATAAATTATATTTTTCTTTTCATTTTTTGAATGTACAATTCAAGGTTGAAAAATGAATTCTAACTTAGTATATATGATTTATTTGACACTTGGTCCCTGAAAGAGTTGGTATAATGCCTAGAAGATTTAGGCATTCTGGTATCAATCAAGCATTTAGAAAAGTATCATATCATGAGTGGATAAAAATGAATATTTTATTTTCTGATACCACAAGGTAGGCCAAGGCAACTTTACATTCATTACATTATATCCATTTTAAGTGGATCTTTCTCATGTTCTATTTTAGTAGAAAGTCACATTTTGACTTGGCTAAAAAGCTTTGATCTCCATAATTCTTTTATCCTCCCTACCTGATTCATTACAAAGTCCTGAAAATTCCTCTCAGAAATTTCTCCTGAATACATTCTCTCTTCTCTATTGATATTTTCTCAGCTTAGGCACCACCATGTTTCTCTGAACTATCATTGCAATAATTTCCTAATTAATTATTTTTCAAACGATTAGCTAGGCAAGGAAGTTATTGTCTTATTTAAATGCACACTTGATCATGTAACTATCCTAAGCAAAAATCTTCAGTGATATCAGTCCAGGGCTTTCATAATTTGTCCCTACCCTTACTTTCCAGAATTTTCTGTCTACATGCCCATTGCCTATCTTATATCTGAATGGCATCAGATTACTTCGTGTACTTTTCTGTCTGTGTTCCTTTATTTATGATGATGTCTCTGCCTGAAGGACCTCACTCTCCAAGACACTTTAGCCTCCAACCTGAAAAAGTCATAATTGTTCTCAAAACTCAAAGGTTAATATCCATTGCAATGCTTTACATGATTTCTTTGTCAGAACTAATTGCTCCCACTGCATCATTTAAACTATTTAGTTATATCTTTAATCTACCACTTATGAAACTCTGTCATATTTAGTTGCTTGTATAGAGTTGATATCTTTAATGAGATTAGTAGAGCTAATGGTAATAATAATGAGAGTTACTCTGTGTATTCTGTGTATGTGAATTGAGAACCTCTTTACAAGGGTGTTTGATCTGGTTTCGAGCACTGGTGATGCTGGAAACCAGACCCTGAAACCATACCAGATCCAGAAACCTCTGGCCTCTGGACCAGAGGTTAACATAATGAACAAATGGGTAATTCTGCTTAGATATTTCCCTATTTAAAAGGGACAGTCAATCCTGGGCATGTGATGATAAATGACAAAGAAAACAAATCTGCCACCTGGCTTGGGCCCCCAGGCTGTCAGTTTGTGAGCTCTGAACTAAATCTTCGGATTCCCTGCACCATCACATCAATTTTTATTTTTAACATGTTAGTTCTGTTAAATATGTTAAAGATGTTCCATTAGAAAGCTGATAGAGTGTGTTTTCTGAAGTGAGCTAAGGAAAACAAAGGTGCTAATAAATATGTGTGAAACTGACAGTTGCATTTTAACTGCAGTTGTTAAAATGTTTAACTCTCAGAAGTTGTACTAACTAAATGAGACCAAAATTGGAAAAAAAAAATCATCCTTTTAAGTTGGAATTATTTAAACTAAAACAAGAAACAGGATCTGTTTCACAGTGGCCCTATTTTGGGTGACTAGTGTTTTCTGTAAGCAGAGCCATTGTCGTTCAAAACAAGTTAGGAAACTAGAGAGGTTCTAAAGGCTGGTAATATTTTTTCACTCTGATTTTTTAAAGCAGCCATAAGTCAAACTTTACCTGTAAGAAGAGCTGGTACATAGGGATAATAAGTGGAAAAAAAGGAACTACAGTGTTTAGCATTCTTCCAATTGTTCTGATCCCTCCCCTGTTTATTTTATTGAAGTATAACAATTTCAGTTTGTGGTTTGTAAAAATGAAACTCCCAGTTCTCCCATAACCAAGATAGTGTTCTGCTTTTTGTTGAACATTACACAAAATATTGAGATATGCTTAAGTCTATTATACATTAAAATTGCCCAAGACTTAGAAATCTTCTCACCAGATAACTAAAGAATACATCGGAAATAACTTTAACATATAAGGCACCAAATTAAGCATTTCAAATATTAATAGTTTTCTTAAATGACATGTAGAAGATCATGCCTGGAGAATTGGAAGAATTAAAGTAAAGGGCAAGGCATGTATATATACATGTTAGAATACTGAGTAGGATTATTATTAATGATCTCAATCGTTGATGTTAAAAAGCATAAAAAGCACATCCACACAATACTTTGATAACGTAATGTGCACAAAGAATAGGGCAAGAATGTCTGTAAAAATATGACATTCCTGGAAAGGGAGTTATTTTTTCTGTCTCACATAGAACTGCCTTAAAACTCAGTTTCATTCATTTTTATAATTAATTCCTTCTGTCTCCCTGGCAGCAATGCTTTATTCCCAGCTCTATTATTACTGTTACTGTACTATTTTGTTATTCCTCTCTTATGTCTCCTCCATCAGACTGCAAACTCCAAAAAGAATACCATGTAATTTATCTTTATACCCCTAATGCCTATTGAATCCCTCAGAACTTGGCATCTAATGGCTGCTTGATAATTGTTTGTTCAAGGAAGATATACTTGTTGAATTAAAGTGACCACAAATTAATGGAACTACTGCTTCCATTTTTAAACTTCAAATAAATGGATTTAAAAAAATGTTTTAATAATCATATTTAGGAGCCATACATTTATGCCAAAGGTTATATGAATATTCAAAAAATGATTGTGGGATTCTAATTTTGAGCTTATTTCTTAAGAAATTTATGAATCCCAAAAAATCACTCTCAATTCTTTTATAGGATCAGCACACTTTTGACTCAAGACTGTATTGTTCAGTCCGATCGTTTATTTAATTCATTAAACATAATAAGAGCTATCAATTACTACCTTATGCCAGATACTATACACACCTAAGTTATTCAATCTTAAAGAACATCCATATAATCGGGTATTAGTAATTATATTTTAAAATAAGGGGAAAAAAGTTTCAGTTGACAAATCTTCAAAGCTGGCATTTGAACCCAACTTTGAATCTAAAACACTATGAATCCAAAATTTACTGCAGTTTCAAATGATTTTGATTATTCAAAATACATATTTTCCCTCTCTCTCACACACACATACACACAAACACACACACACAGAAAACACTTGCCGCTAATGAGAGAATACTCAAAACTACAGACTACAAAACTCTATAAGTTGAATTTTTATGTGTTTGTTAAAAACAACAACAAGCATATTTCATGTTCAATTTTACTCAGGTAGTGTTATACGCAGAACATGAGCCCAACTCTCCTAACTCCCAATATACTACCTTTCCCATCCATACTCCAGATTTTTAACATAATTTTCAATATTAAAATTGTTTTCATTCCCAATTTAAAAACATTACTTGTGTTCACTGCATGAGGAAACACATGCACACACACACACATATAAATGCTAACAATCACTACCAAAAGCAGAAGTTAAGCTAATTTTCAAGTCTCCCTCTAAAAGATAATCACTGTTGACATTCGGTACCATACTGATTGCTAATAGTCTAAAAAAGTTTCCAGTAATGCATAAGTCAAATATTATACTGAAAAGATTGCATTCTGTGGTTCCAAGAATTTTGGTGGTTGCCAGTGAAGTAGATATGGGAAGTGGGAAGTCTTATCTCCCAGAAGAATGTCAGGGTCCTTTCCCCAAAACTATACTAAACGATGTTGATGTAAAACATCTCTCCTTTTTGATATTACTTGTATTTACTGGTTCTTCTTTACATATTCTGTACATACCATGACTTTCCAAAGCCCTGACCTCATCACATTTACAATTATTTGTATGAATCCTTAAAAAGTATCCTTCTTTTTCTTTGGCTTAAAAGTCATACTCATCTCCTGATTTTAAGTCTCAACATTTGCTTGCATATATCAAGAGGAGAGGCAATACTCTTGGACCAAAGGAAACAAAAAGCCAGTTTAGAGGATGCAGTATTAAGTGCAAAAAAGTTATTTCCACAAGTTGACTGATGAGAAGGAAATTTATTCATAAAACATAAAATAACCAGAAGGAAAAAAAATTCAAACAACAATGCAAGTTGACAGGACCTATTTCAAAGTGTCTATTGAATCACAAGAAAATAGAGTCATAGAGTTTCAGAGCCAGAAAGAAATTTATGAGTCCATCTAGTTCAACTGCCTCATTTGGCATATCAGGAAACTGAAACCCAAGTGGCTTACATTACTTGTTCAAAGTCACGGCTATATTTAGTGGCAAAGCCAGCAGGAGGATCCAGGTTTCTGAATTCTCAAATGAGTACAATTACACTTCATGGAGGAATATAGACTGCTTAGCAACAATGGCCTTTAACTGCAAATATTTATATCTTCTGTATACCTAGGTCACAGATATAATTTCACACCACGAATATAATATACGAATATGTTAATCCTAAGCCATCAAAAGGAAGATAGATTTACATTTATTGAGTAACTAATTTGTACGTGGTTGTATACTAGACACTTTCACACATATTCTCTCATATTATTTCTACACCCACAAAAAAATAGAAGATAGAGATTATTTTCTTCATATTACATGTGAAGAAACTGGGGCTTAGAGAAGTAAATAAATCACTTGAGATTAAATACATATATTAAATGGAAAAGCTGGAACTTGAAATCAGATCAACCCGATTTAAAGATTTATCTCATTTGATTAAGGTGTTAGCTCCCCTGAGAGAAAAGGTCATGAGACTCCTGCTCACTCATCTGTCTTCAGAATATTTTGACTTTGACATACATTTGGCACATAACAAATACTTGACAAAAGAGAGGAATTCTCACAAGATGGTCTATAGACCATAACTGGAGAAACTGCTCAGCACGGTCAAGTCAGCTTGGTGTCATTTTATTTTGTATTTCTTGGATTTTAAAATTGATTTTTAAAATTTGATATACATATATATATATACATATATATATATATATATAGTGAAATGATTGCCAGAACAAGGTTAGTTAACACATCCATCGCCTCACGTAGTTACCATTTTTGTGTGTCGATGGACTTGTTCTGTTAGCCTAGACTTTGAAGAATGGCTGGTACCTTGCGGAAATATCAGATACTAACAAAGCATTCCCTTTTCTGTCTTTCATGCTAAGTCATCAAAATTTGAAATGTGCCCTAACTAAGGCAATCTCTCACTGGCTTTCATGTTTCAGAGTAAACATGCAACCTCTCGATCTAGTGCAGCACCGACTGTTATTTCTAATTGAAAAAGATAAGTGTTTCCAATCTTTATTTGAAAACAAAGTAGGAGAGAAAAAAATTTCTGTTGTTGCTTCCTTCTCCAGCTTTCTGTGTACACTCAGGCAAGTCACTCAAACTCTCTGTTCTATAGAAAAATGTAGTTTGTTAACCTAAGCCTAACTATCTCAGAGGAACCAATGGGAACCAATTTGGATTCTTCAAGATTCATTTTCTGTGATCCAAAAAATGTCACATTTTAAAACATAGCATATTTGTGTTCATTATCATTTGCAATTTTCCTTTCTTATACAATTGATATCATTCCTTGATTTTCTTAATTTGCCATCCATATCTATCCCCACTATCATTATCTTTGTCCTTCATTATCTCCACCTTTAGACTGTTTTCAGTATTACCATTTTTGTCCCACTCTAATTCATCTCAGTATTACCATTTTTGTCCCCTTCTAATTTATCTATCACCTAGAAATCTTCCTGAAATTTGCATTTGACCATGCCATTCCTCTACTGAGTGGCTCCATAGACTACCTGCAAAACGAAGTCCGACCTCCTTAGCAAGGCACAATGGACCCTGCGTTACCTGTCTCTCAGCCTCCCTCTCCAGCCTCACCTGCTTCCATTGACATAACCTTCTATTCCAGAATGCTGAAACTACTCACAGGCCTGGAAAAAGTCACGCGTCCCCATGCTCAGGCCCTTTTGTGCATCACAGATCCAGTTTGGACCAAGTCTAACTCTCTTTTCTCTCCTTTCTATACTCACCTCCTCAGTCTTCATGACTAAACTCAAGTGCTGCTTCTCTCAAGAAATCATCCTTGGCCATCCAGCTTATGTTTCCTCTCTGCCTCATTGCCAGTGACTACTTCTCTAGCCTGTACTTCTGTACTTCTAATAAAGCAATTTGTACATTAGTTCATTACTTTATCTCTTTCACTAGACTGTGATCATCTCAAATGTAGAGACTTGCTCTCCCTTTCTGTATCTCCACTTCATGATAAATAGGTGAATAAAAGAGTGAAGGAGTTAACGAATAAATTTAAAAAAGATCAAAGCTATGCTATGTAGCACTTGAAACAATAAGTACTGAAAAGTTTGTTTGTGTTTGGCTTTAGACAACATAATCTGGGAATATGTCCTTTTGCAGGTGAGTTTGATAGTTGAAAAATAACAAATACTTTAAACCCCAAACTGAAGCCATGTTTTGAAAAGCTATGGGAGGACTGATCAACTTCCCATTTGCTAATGCTCATTTGATGTTAGGAAAGGATGACCTCTATAACTTCACGTTAATATGAACCATACCATCCAAGCTTGCTTTATCATCTTACTCTCTCCTATGACTTGGATTTCATCACATTTTGCCTTCTCTACTATCTTCCTTATTGAGTGCTCTTTCTCTTTCTTATCTTTGATTTACTTATCAACATGACTCTTCCATCTGCAAATATGGTCATGTTTCTATACCTCTAAGTATGTTCCTCTCCTGCTTATAAAAAGAACAACATCGAAACCCCAACAAGAACAAGCATATAAACCAACAAACCAACAAATTCTAAGGAACTTCCTTAGACTACAGGATGGCATGTAAATCCATAATGATTATTATTTAAGCTCAACATACCTTGCCATTGCCCCTTCCACATTGTTCCTCATTATGAACCTAATAGTAGAGTAGTCCCAAACTCTGTTTTATCCTAAGACCATGGAAAGCATTAGTCTTTGTGCTCACTGGTCCCTTTACCTTAAATTCTTCTTTTCCATGTGTTGAATGACTAATCATCCAGATGTATAATGATTTACTTGTCCTTTCTTGCTGTGCACTACAAAATGTTTTTATACTTAAACAATTATTCACATTTAGATAGGTTCCTAGAACTAGAAATGGTGAATAAAGGAATAAATTATTTTTAAGCCTTGGTAGATATTATCAACCTGATTTTTGAAAAAGTTGTGTCAATTTACATTTTTGAAAGCCTTTCATGGGAGTGCCAATATCAATGAAACTTTGCATTGAATATTAAGAATTATAAAAATCCTTGCTCGGTTGATAGATGAGAAATTGTATCTGTTTATAATATTGCATTTTTAGAAAATGGAATAAGCATTTTAAAACCATGTTTTAAAATTTAAAATAGTTTGTCATTGTCATCTCCTTTAAAAAAATTCTCTCTCGCATCCAATTATTTTTTAACCAAGGAATGACACGATTAAAAGAAAAAGTTAGAACCTTACCTCACATCACAATCCATAACAAACTCCATATTTAGTTTTAAGTTAAATTTTAAAAATCATAAATAATTACAATAAATGGAAATTCTGATTTCTACCCAAAACATGAATTTTATGATTAAAATCAGTAGAAACCACAAGGATAACTAGTTTTATAAAACTATAAAACTTCATAGATAAAAAGTATGAATTAAATATTATGTAAAAATAAGATAGAAAATATATGTAGCAAATATCATATAAGCAATGTTGCTATCCCTAACATATAAAGTGGCTATTTTAATCAATAAGAATTTTTCAAAATTCTAATGCCCTGGACCTGGATACCTACCAGACACTTAGTTGTTTGTAGTTAAAACTTTTGGGTTAAGGACAAATATATTCTCTGTGACAGTGGAGGGTAAAGAATTAAGGCCATTTTTTTTGAATGTAGAGATGCAGGCATATTTTTTCTCTCCCAGAAAAAGTCTATTTTGTTATAAAAGAGTTAGCATTCATAGAAGGTCAAGAGGATGATTTAAAGTTTGCCATAAATTATCCACCAGTGGAGAATCAAAAATTGATTGAGTTATAAAAATGCATTGTATCAGTCAAGGCAAGTCAATTCCTCCATCTCTTTCTTTTGTGAAACATAGCATTCCTTCTCTTAGGAAGCTAGATCATCATAAAGTAAAACATTTTTATCTTATTACTTTAGTTTCCTGAAGAAACACACATCTTCACTATAATTATTTCCAATTTTATGTACTCAGATTTTATAGACACTCCTATTTATCTGAGCAGTGTCTCTGTGTCTTTGAATTTCACATTATCTAATACATTATTCATTGTCAGCTATATACATATTTGATAAATTTGATAAACTTGGGGAAAGTTTGTCTTCTTGTTTATATCAGATGACGAGAATTTCTAGTCAATAGCCATGGCTTAGGAAATGTAGTGACAAATTTAATTTTCAAATACAACATTCAACTCAAACAAGATATGTTTTAGTATCATCATCATTAGTTTACCTTTACAGTTTACGTATTTCTTTACTATACTATTTCCCATCTGATACTTAGAAAAACACTTTGAAATGATAGGCCTATTATTATTATTATCACTGAACAGTGGAAATGATGATGTTTAGAACTCTAAGATATTTGTCCAATATTACTTTTCTAGTAATTGTCAGGAACCCAGCTTTTTGGATCCCAAATGTCTAGGACATTTCACTATACTACTCTTTACAGTTCTGTATTTTCTTTTTAATTGTGTAGATTTAAACAATCTTTACTTAAATATGACTCCTTTTACATACTAATTTTAGAATTCAGTGTTGCATAAATTCTAAGACAACAATACTTAAACACAAACCAATTTTTTCTCAAATCCTACATGAATTTTGTCATTCAATAAATAAATAGCATATACTTCAATGTATCAATTTTGGTGCTAGACCCTGAAGATATGGGCTAAATAAATCAGACATGTTGGGGAGTTCCAGCATGCCTAGAGCTTGTTGAGGCACTGTCTAGGCATGTTGAGATATCCGTCTCAAACCTTAATGCACATAAGAATCACCTGACCACTGTGATCAACTGTACATTCTGACTTAGCAGATCTGGTACAAGTTCTGAGATTCTGTATTTCTAACAAGCTTCCAAGTTATGCCAATGCTGGTAGTTCAGAACTACAATTTGAGTGGGAAAGATTTACTTACATAAATATGTATATATTTAAATGGATATTTAAATTGATTTCTCGTTACTGTTCTTAGATTTTTAGGGGAAAAAATATGAACCAAGAGGAAATTAGGAGGGAATTGGTTAAACATGGCAGGAACTGAGGATGTGGGTTAACAAAGGAAGAAATGACCAAAAGGAAGAAAGCGATCTAGGCTAGAGGAAAGATGGGGACAATATAGAATGGAGAAAAGGGAGGTACAAAGAAAAAAATGAATAAACAAAATTAAATTTGAAATTCCAACTAGCCAGAATAGAAAGAACAAAGTGTTTTATTGCTCTTAGTTAACCATTTCTGAATTGCTCAAGTCATAGTCACTATTTCTAGTATCTCTATTTAACCACAGTGAGAAGTGGCATTTGATGGTGTAAAAAATTTCAGTTGCCAATTGCAACTGTTAATTAACCCCTCCCCCACAGTCCTCCATATAACATCAAAGACGGTACAGTGCAGGACCAGGTTTACTTGTTATCAGACTGGACACAGTCTCTCTTCTATGGAAAACCAGTACTAACCAGCTGCCTGACATTTCCTACAATCCCCGGATAGTCCACAGAATGGAACGAATGCAGTCAGTTTTCCACACCAAGGTAAGGGAAGAGAAGAAGAGGGAAGATGGAAGGAGGATTTGCTCTCCACCATCTCTCAGCATCAATATTAGGAAATATCTGAATATTTTTTTGTCCTCATTAGAAAACCACTATTGTTAAGCTTATGAAATTCTTGAGTATAGACAGTACAAATATTAGAATGTGCTTTTTTGTAAATACACATGGAAGTAAATTATGTGAAAAACTTGAAAAATAGGAAACAGGAAAATTGAAAAGCACTTTAAATATTGTTTTGCAAAATCCAAAACAACTTTCACCATTAAATAGTTGTTTTCTTTAATGTAAGAATATACACCATTACAATAATTTTACAACTACACAAAGTAAAAAAAATAACCCAAGAAAGGATTCAAAAGAACTTTTAAAGAGATTGCATGAAGGTAGCTTTCTAAATCTGTTTTCCTTGCCTATGGTGATATATAAATGACATATACTGTCTTCTAAACTCTAACTTCTTGAAATTTTACAGCACATTTTTAGATAACTAAGTATATATGGGGTAAACTTAGGGCAGAGATTTTTGTAGAGGCAATTCGTTCATTCTCTGGGCTCTGTGAGTAGGTAAGTTGTAAAAGTCTAGGCAGAGAAAAATAGTTTATACAATAATCTCAGTTTCTACATTGGAAAAGTGAATTATAGAAAGGCACACAACTTCATCCAATATCACATACAATGAAATCTGCTTGGACCCTTGGACTCCATATTGGGTGATGCTTTTCCTGTGCAGCATTGATGCTCTCTCTCCAATATTTAGCCTATGTCAGGCCATCCAAATATGAAATATGAAATTAATATCAATAGAACAATTTCTCTAATGTTTACCAGGTTTTTTTTAACTTAATGATAAAGCTTCTAGTGTTATCATTATTCTTCTTCATGTGATGTTAAAAGAGTTATTGACGTTAAATTTGGCTTAGAGATGGTACTATTTGGACTATCCCATAAATTGTATGTAAAGTCTAAAAGTGGGTCCAACTATCCTACAATCCAGCTATCCTAGAAATTATCATGCTCTTTAGACTGCTTGGAATATCGTTCCACACCTTGTAAAGAAGATGAGTCTAGTAGTGGTTTAGCTAATTCTATAAGGGGTGTAGCTGTTTGGTGTGTTCTGCTTAGTGTACGGCAGGCTGTCAGACAGTTCGTGGCTCCATACTAATGTCTTATTAGTATATCTTCTTCAAGTGTATTATGTATGATTTCTAAAAATTAGTTATCTATCTAGAGTTATTCTGAGATATTTCAAAGACTTCAGGTAAAATTCTGAGTTTGAACAGTCTCATTCGGTACTGGAAGCAAATATTTTGTAAATCATTTGCATAATTTGAAATAATAGAGCTGGCCATAGACAAGTATTTTAAATTTACCATGTGTCTTCAGAGACTTCCTGTTTCAGTGATTATCCCCTGACTGCACACAGCCCCAGGCCTCATTTCATGAAGGATTGTACGAATATCAGTTCTATAATTGTGCTCCACTAATGACTAGCCTATGGTTGGCACTAATAAAGGTTTGTTGTAGGAATAAACTAATGTAATAAGTTATTAGTACCTTTGAGAAAATAATTTAATGTTTTCCTTTCAACAGATTATTTTCATTTTAAATGACCATAAGAATAATACCAAACAAATATGCTTCAATGGGTAGAATTGTAGTTGATGTGGCACCTGACAAGAAAAGAATTTTAGCGAATTACTTGCGGAGGCCTCTAAATTCACTGGTCCTATAAGTACTGGTACAAAGGAGTGTTTCACAATTTTAAAATCACATATGTTTTTCCTTCTTTCTGTCTACACATATCACTACAATTGATGTTAGAAGTGTAACACTAGTCAACTGAATATTTGAATGTCTTTTTATTAGTTAATAAAACAAGACTATTGTTAGGCCTAAAATTACACTTCTCTTTACTTAAAAACACCATGGACACAGATTTTATTTGAAGAAAAGAAGAGCTTATTCCAGAGGGGAAATAGAAAATAGTGAAGATAAAATCACACATCCCTCACAAAATTCTTTTGTATAGATCCTGGCCTATGCCTACTCCATGGATGCAGAAGCACATAAAAGGAAGTCATAGTTTCCTCCAGTTTCAGGGTAGCACATCCAAAGAACTCAAAAGGACTATCAATATCTGAAGAAGTAGATCTAACGGATCATATTGCAACAATATTTCCTCTCCTGTCATCTGCGACAATATGGATGGAGGTTGAGGGCATTATGCTAAGTGAAAAAAAGAAAGACAAATACTGTATAATATCACTTATATGTGGAATCTGAAAAAGCCGAACTCACAGAAACAGAGAGTAGAATGGTGGTTACCAGGGGTTGAGGGGTGAGGGAAATGGGGAGAGATTGGTCAAAGGGAACAAATTTTCAGTTACAAGATGAATAAGTTCTGAGGATCTAATGCACAGCATTTTGATTATAGATAACAATACTGTATTACATACTTGAAAGTTGCTAAGAGAGTAGATCTTAAATGTTCTCCTCACAAAAAGAAATGGTAATTCTGTGACCTGATGGAGGTGTTTGCTAACGCTATGGTGGTAATCATACTGCAATATGTAAGTGTTTCAAATCAACACATTGTACACCTTTAACTTACACAACATTATATGTCTATCATATCTCAATAAAGCTGGAAAAATAAAGTAATATTTCCTCTTATGTCCTCATTTTCTTTTCTTCTCAAGGAGGTGGGAGAAGGTATATAACTGACATATCAATGCTGGATTAAATTAGTTAAAATTTTGCTTATCTGGAGCCATATGACAAGATCTTTAACATCAGAAGATTCCTTTCTGAATTTTCCCTCTCAGAGAGGATTGCAGGTCAAGAGAAGTAAGATATTTTCAACTTGAGTGAGTGATTGACCACCCATGTTTCTCTATCTTACCAAGCTTCCTTTCTTGCAACATGGCATTCATTAATTGAGGAATCATGTACTAAATGTCTTGAGGGCTGCACATATAAAAAACACTGATCAAGTGGACATAACACTATTATCTGAATTAAGATCTTAGGCATTTTTATTAAGAAATAAAATTATTTCTCATGTTTATTTTCTGTTACTTAGGTAAATATGTATATGAGACACAGATTCTACACATCAGTTCAGTATTTAGTCAGTCATTATGGAATCAAAATTAGGCTTTAATTGATTTTCCTATCCTTATTATTATTATCTTTTTTTTACTTTAAGCATCATGTAGTGATATTGATCAGAGCTCCAATTTTGTGTAATATCCCACTGAAACCAGCATTCAATTTAAATGATTAATTGATAATACAAACAGCCACTGAGGGAGTGTCCCTTCTAGGAGAAGAAATGCATGACAATGTGTGTGTCTGTATTTGTGTATAGCTACCATTATATGTGCAAACATACAACATGGGCACTTTTCACAGGCTTATTTTAAAATATTTGTGTGAGTTTTTAAAATAACATTCTCCAAAACTACACTTCACAGGACAATAATGTCACATATATGCCCCCTGTCCCCCTCCCCCAATAGGACAACTGTGTGGACCAAGATATTCCTGTTTGCATGCCTTCTGGAACATCATTAAACAAAGAAATAATATTTTATTTCTTTAAAGCCCTTGCAAAAAAATAAAGGTGAAGTCTAAAATTTAATGTTGAATGAAGATTTTATCTAAAAATAATGCTTTGGTTTATAAAGTTAGAGGTCAACTTGAACGTAATACCTGGCTGAATCTGATACTTGAGGGGTCACTGAACTAATTAGCGCCCTCTGCAAGCAGACTAGGCATAATTTCTCTCTCCCTTAACAAACTTACTATCTAACAGGAAAAGTGAGAAACAAAGTGGGAACACAGGCTACACATGCAAACAACAACCAAAACTGACTATAGCTATGCAGATACACACACAATACATCTCTGGGAAGCTGAGAAATTTGAAAGATTCTAAAGACTGATACTAAAATTTGTAACAATTTGATATGGATGGGAAATTATTTCAAGGAATGAGGCTTTGATTGAGTTTTGAATCAAAAATCCTTCTTGATGTTCTTGGGTAGAAGAGATACACATGCAATAATAAAAGGCAACACATACTTGGGGAAGGAGAAGGTATTTGGCACACAGATAATAAGCCAGAATGCCATGAGAAAGAGAAGAAATTGAGAAAGGATGGAGATTTGGTATAACAATATATCATTGGAGAACCTGGTGTCCATGAGATTCAAAAGAATGAATTTCCTAACTATTATACAACAAAGATGGTTTTTCTTCAGAGATTGTTTCTAATGATAAGTGGACTCTTGCTAAAGTTTTTCTTGGAAAATCAGAAACCCAATCTTGGGCTACATTTCCCTAGTACATACTTTAATCTAGAACATTCCAAGTTCTGTTTTTGGAAACTAGTAAAAATAGGGGGAAAAGAAAACAAAAATAATTATAGTGATAATTTTTATGGCTTCATTAAGATGCTTATTTTCATTTTTTTATATACTTCTTGGTAAGACCATAACACAGTTATGTAGGATTGGTCACTATTGTGTTCTTGTTAAATAAGTTTTTAAAATAATCATAGCTTAGAAAAGTATAAAGAACCTCTTGAAGTTCTATTCCTAAAATGACTCTACCATTTGCAAATGCTCAAACACCAGTAAGTGACTTGCAACAAGTAGATGAATAAATTCTGGAGATCTAATGTACAGCACAGTGATTACAGTCAACAGTACTGTACCATAAACTTCAAAGTTGGTAAAATAATAGATCTTAATTGTTCTCACCACAAAAAAAGAAGCAATAATCTTGTGATCTGATAGAGGTGTTAGCTAACACTACAGTCTTAATTTCAGAGTCAGAGGTGGGACCGAATCTATTGGATTATATGGGCCCCAATGCTAAAGCTTAGAGGGACATAGGAACCAGGAATCAGTCACATTTAGATCCTGTATGTCTCCGGGATTAATCAAAATTCTCTTCTTTACATTGGAACAATTTCTATTATGCCCTAAAATCTTTACTCCTTTATTTTACCTGTCCTGTGATTTTTGTCTCTTCAGAAATTCTAGAAGCCTTACTTTTTCTTCACAACTGTACTTCACACAGACTTTAGGGTTTGAAGCTCATTACTTCCACTTCCATTGTCATTCCCTCATCAAATATTTCTACCTCCTCTTTGAAAACAATTTTGTTTGTTATCTAAAGGTTGACAGGGTTTTTCTTTCAGTCTAGTCAATTTAAGAATTCAAGTTTTTAAAGACTCAACTGATGTCAAATCAATCTCTGACCCTACATCCAACAGAGAAAAATAAGATAAAGTAAAACGTTTGCAGTTATATTCATTGTTATGAAGTGTATTCACCTGATAGTGTTCTATTATGATTTTTCATGGCTATTATTGTCTTATGAAAAAATTGTGCCTGTTTATGATGAATACATATATAATTAATTATATATATATTTTAAGACAATGTTGCAAAAAGATTTTTTCAAGATCTACACTTTTACTGGCTGGATTCCAGCACATCTTCAAGACTTCAGGTTATTTGTCAACATGGTAAATCAGCATACTTTCCTATCTATTTTTATATTGCACTATTTCATTTTTCAATATACATGTTTCATTCAGCCAGTAAATTCTTCTGAAAAACTAAAACATGCCAAAAAGTCAATTCAGATATATGAATTGGGAATTAAAAACTGCTAATATTTATGATGTCATCACAATCCCATTTCTACTGTCGTGTTTCTTTCAGTTAATTAAAAGTTAACCAAACACATCACCCATCAAATATCTGTTGACTGTCAATGAATAACAAACAGGTTTAATTATGTGAGAAAACTCAAAAACTAAAATATATGAACATACACAAATACCACATATAAAGAGTAGTGAAGGCAATTTGGCCCAAGATATCAAATATAAACTTGTTAATTATGTTCTTAGAATCTGCTAAATAATTATTGTTAAAAAGATAAAATTAACTTACATCTATTATATCATTGCATAGCACTGTTCATAGTCCTTATGAATAAATTAATATTATTTATGAATATAAAGAGAAATATGGATATAATTAAGTGAATTTATTCATTCACTAATATAATTAATTTTATTATATTAGTGAATGAATAAATTAATATTAAATTAATATTAATATTGAATAAATTAATATTAATTAAATTAATATTAAATAAATGAATATGAAGAAGAAATATTAAGAAAACAGTTTTCCTGTGTGAGTATTAAATCTAATAAAATTGCCATTTGGCCAAAAAAAAGCTGACATGAATCTTATTGCTACAGTAAAATCACCTTTTCTTTCAATAATGCGATAATTTTTAATTTTATATTCCAGGATAAATGTAAATTTGTATATTACACAGAAAAAGATATCATAGATAAATATTTGTTTGAGCTTTCAATAATTCTTAATCTTAATATTGGTTTTAAACATTTCTGCCAGTTTTCTACTCCTAAGTAAAACATCTTTGAAGAAATCACAATCTTCAGGAACAGAAGAAAGCTTACCTTATTACAAAGTTGTGACTGTCGATTTCCTTTCCACATTCACTATCTAGCAGAATGCCAGAATTTCCAACAACTGCACAGGTCTTAAATCTGCGATTTTTCATTGGTGAAACTTCAGGCAGGAGGCTATGCAGATCCTGAGAAATATTTAGTGTCCGGCGTCTGTCAAGCACATAGTGTATGACATCGCCAGGCTTAAAACTGCTCTTGACCACTGAGACATCACGTTCTGCATCTAGGAAACGAAGAATGTTCTTCCTATATTTGAAATACAAGCACAGTTTTCCATTAGTGACAACATATCTAGAAACTGGTGATATCATTTACAAAGTAATACATATGACAAAATGTAAATTGGTAAATTACTAATCTTAAATTGTCAACCAACCAATTAAGTATATTCTATAGAAAATATAATATATTTTTAAAAAATCATTTGCACATAGTTTCTCAATGATTTTCTAAATAGATATAGTATATATTCCTAATTGTGGAGTGAAAAAGAGCCTCCATCTATCAAAATATATAGAAAAGTTAGTTTATTAAATAAAATACAATTGCCATGACTTGACTTTGCATAACTAGATATTCTGCTAGTTTTAATTAATTTTCTATAGTCATCTATTCAGTTTAATGTTGTCTAATTAAGGTGAATAGAAATAACTTGAAATTGTTTGGAATTACACCTTAGTTAAGTTTATTAAAAGGATTGAACTTCCCAATAAACTTACATACATTTATCCAAATTATGTGTACATTATAATTATTTGAAGAAGAGTTAAAACTATAGCATTATATGTATATGAAAGTTTTCTTCCAAGCTCAAGAATCCAGGAAGTAAGATGGGTACATTAGAGGAAACGATGGACAGATAGAACACTGGACTACGCATGGCAGAGATAGCTCATTGTTCCTTAGTGTTCTTTCTTCCCTTCCTCCTTTTAGTGTTTGAATCTCCTAAATTTTAGTTGGATACATGGATGATCAGCCAGAACATTTCCATGTTTCCAAACCCAAGTGCAGGCTGGGTTTGGTCATGTGAGTTAGTTTTCTTAAATGGGAAAAGTGGATCAGGCGCATGACTATATGAGAGAAAAATAAACTTCCAAATTGTGTGACCCACTGTACTGTAAGGTCTCTGTTTTATGGAAGAGTAGTGTATCCCACATCTAATAAAGAAACTGATAACAGATATGAGATGCTACATAAACATACATGCATATGCTAAGTTAGATGATGGAAAATGAGAAAATAGATATAGCTGGCCGGAAAGCTGGTGACCTTTGGCATGATATAGCAGAGCACCTGATAAAACTGTTGTTGTTTGCAATAATTTGGGAGTCATACCCTATATCTAATAAGCCTGTTGCTCTTGGAGAATCAGTTAAAAAGTGTTTGTATGTTGTTTTATATTGGTTGCTCCTTTTAGCAAGGCACTAAAAGAGGTAAAGTCAGGCATGAAATAGTCAAGTTGCAAGCTATTAAGAAAACAGCTTAATGAGAAAAATAATTATTAAGTGCAGATGATACTATTGTATGCATTGTTCCAACGCTGTGTTAGAGACTCAACCGTAGTTTATTTTTTTTTAAATGGCAGCAGTAAAAATAGTAAAAGTGTTTTCCAAGACAGCTGCCATCCAAGTCAAGTCACTTCCATCCAAGGCTGAGATGGAAGGGAATATCTCTGGCAATAGCCTGTAGTCTAAACTGCATAAGAGTCTAGTAATTGGGACCTCCCAAATGTTTCTAATACCCCAGTTAGTAAGAGATACAACTATAAATCAGATCAATCCCAGCAGCAAGAGGGATACTGCCTTCCCAGGTAAGTCTATAGATTCAAATGACTTAAGAGTAGCCACCCTTAAGTTGAGGGAAAGGTCAGAATAATGAAAGAGTCATAAGGTGGAAAAACTGTGTTCAGAAATCCGTGGGTGGGGTTATTTATACCAGGAACTAATTCCCAAGGAAATAGCCCAGGAGGCTAGTAAGTTTTTGAGGGAATTATATTGCCAAAGAAACTATGAACCTGGCCTACAAAAGTCTGGGTTTGCTTGATCCTCAAGCTACCAAATATATACGAGCTAGAGGCAATCTGGGAAAGCTCTTTTCTAGGTTGGAAGTTGGATATTATTTACTGAAGTGCTTTTATTGCAAGCTTGTATTTTCAGAGTGTTAAAAACAATGCCAGTATTATAACATTCAAGATTTGACAGACATATTTTTTCCTCTAGTGCTATTATTATTTAAGCTCCATCACATAATCGTAAATTTTATTACTGAGAGCAAAACATGACCTTCTCCCGTCACTCCACCAAAAGGGCAATTCCCCAAATCACTCCTGCTAACCAGAACCATAACTAGCCAGGAGGGATGGAAAATAATTAAATCATATTTTCCTTCTGTTTTCTTTATTTTGGTTTGCTTTAAATAGGTATCAGTTTAATGTGTGGTCTAATTAGAAAGCCAGGTGATTGAAAAGTTTATTTGCCCAGATTTTATACACAAGGGATATGTCCATCAGCTCTCTGAAAATGAAAATATTTTTTAAATTTTTTTTCTCAAATATTCAAAATATCAGGTGCATAAGGAGTGAAATTTTTACAGGAAAACCTGTATAAATGCCCTACAAGTAAAATTTAAAAATTAATAGAAATACTATCAAACACCATAACAGTTCATCTGAACAAAAGTACAGATTATAAGGAAAGGATTGCTGGTGAAATCAGCAACTATAGGGCAAACGCATTGCAGAAAACTGAAAAGTGTTTCATTACATTAAGCATAATATGATTCTTTACAAAAGTTAACAACTAACACCAAGAGCAGCAATCCACAGAAACTTTTATACATACTTATTAACTACCACTTATTTGTTCAGTAAAAAAAAACAAGTAATGCCTGACACCTGTATTTCAACAAATTTATTTCATTTCCTGTGGAAACGACAAGGCTGGCTCTAAAATAAAGACTGCACGGATGTGGTCAAATCACCAAACTAGATGGTGTTATCATTTTCCTTTGAACATAATTTAAATGGGTTGCTTTAGATATTTGAAGATATAACTCACAAGTAGTGGCATGTTTGCAAGCAGAAAGTGAATAGATTAGACGTCTAGATTTGAAAGAAGACTCTTTAGCTTGGAAATCCAAAAGGGAAAATCCCTTTACTTATGAAAAAAGTTAAAACACTTACATGCTTGTCACCTGATGGCAAGAGGGGCTTTCCAATAACAGCACCTTTGCTGTGTAATAGAAAGTTAGCAACAAAAATATTTTCAAGCATAGGTCTTCTAAATTCCTGAGTATAATAGAGCATCTTTAATTTATCCGCTCTTAGGGAATATTGATATAAAAAAGTGGACTATAAGACTTCAGCAAACTTTCAAATGATATCATATTGTCTAACTCTTGGAAGAAAATAGCTTAATCAGGTAAATAATCATTAAGTGCAGATGATACTACTATATGTGTTCTTCCAATGCTGTGTTAGAGACTCAATAGTAGTTTGTGTTTTTTTAATGGCTGCAGTAAAAATCATAAAAGTGCTTTCCAAGACAGAATTAAAAAATACCAATTCACATAGACATCAAAATATAAAAATGAAAGTTTCTTGAGCAAAACTCAGAATGATTGTCAGTGTAGCATTTGCTTTTCTAAACTGAAAGGGGGGGTGGGGGCTGGGAAAGGAAACTTTGAATGTCTCCAGAGTGTTCTTTTATATTGAACCAAATTTTTAGTATCTATTTTAGGGCTTAAATCTATGCATGGAAAATTATCTGAACTCAGATTCCTGGTGACCGATGCAAGAAAGACTGAAAATAGTTACTATGAATGAATAATATTGTGACTTCGATGCTTTATGTTTTTTTGGAAACAGTAAGAAAAGGTTTTTCTTTTTTCTCCCTAACAGGCTGTAGGCATTTTTTAGATTATAGATGTAATGGACTATAAAAAGTTCTGTGGATTTGCTAAGTCTAGTTGTTGTTCAGACTATAGAAAGAAGAAAACTAGTGCTTGAATATAATTAACTAAATGTCACTGGAAGCATGAAAATCTCTTGTACTTACATGGAACTGAAACAAGACTATCACCAACGAGAATATATATGCTTTTGCTCATAAGATAACTGACATAAATGAAAAGAGCAGGTTACACAAAATTACTTCAGAATCAGAGAGAGAGAAAGAAAACTCAGGTTAACTTCTGGGTCCTAAAGAAACATGAATCAACAAAAGCTAATGTTTAATATGCAGGCTGTGCCAGTACATGTTTTCTTAAAATGTGGTCAAGTTAGTACCAGATATCGAAAGCAGGGGGTTGTGTTTTCTTTGTGCGACTTAAAAGAACAATAACAACAACCAAGTTTCCTTATTGGTCTGTAACTGTCATTTTGTTAACATAATACAACTTTTGAAATCCCATTAGATAAGCAAACATCAAAATTCAGCAACTGTTTTAACGATAAAGATAACTGAAAGAATCTGAAAATATGTTTCACTTTCAGTAAGACTAAAAAAATTAGTCATAAAGATTGTTTTTTGTTAGGCAATGTTGATTTAAACTGAAAGGCCAGTTTAGACTGTTAAACTGACGGGAATAGATTCTATACAGAAACTTTTCAACTGAATTTTCAACTAGAACTTCCCTTTCAGCATTACCCATCACTTGAAATAGCACCTGCAGAGTCCAGGAGAACAAATTTACTAAACATTGTTTTCACTTGTGAAATGTTAAATATAGCTAACCTATCACCAGGTGCCACTCTTTCTTCTCTGTTGGTTTCTTGTCAACAACAAGCATACGTGCTGTGGCAACTAAAATTTAATCTAAATGACCTTGTAGACTCCATCAGCAAATATGGTGAGACAAATTTTATAGCTGGAAGGCATTGCAAGGTGAGAAGCAAATTAGGTTATGATATATATATTTATATATATATATATATATATTAGGAATCAGTTTTGCAAACTTTTGACTCCAGACAAAAATCACTGAATCAATTCAATTGTTACTGATATTGTTTACCAAGAAAAGAAAAAAGTTTAAGAAATGCCAGGTGTTTCATTGTGCCTACAAAAAGCAGAGAGAACACACAATTTTTTATCTCAAGAGATTATTTCCGCAAGGCAACATGCCTCAAAGCTCTGAAGACGTAATCTGTAGCTTGTTAGCATTTCTGAGTTTAGGGTTTTAGCTGTTATAAGATATCATAAAACACAACCAAATGAAATCCTAAACACAACCAAATGAAAAGGCAAATGCTCGAAGGAAAGCATTTTTTGGTTTCATTTATATCTCAGATGGCCATTTGATATTTGGCCTGGCATTTGGTTATATTGGATGAATAACATCTTATGCTGTATTATTTTAGAGCAAAAAAACACTATTGTATACTTCATAAAGATACGTTTTAATAGTCTGCATTTTTAGTATTAAATATAGTCTTAGAAATTTGTTTCATGATAGGAGCTCTGGTTCTACAGTAGGACAGGCCTGGCTTTGAAGCTTGACTCTGCCACTAACAAGCTGTGTGACCCAAGAGGTGCTGTACCAGTCAGTTACTGAAAAAAGTAAGTAGAAGAACTGTACGTAGACCTTTTTCTAAAGTAAATCAATTCATGCAACGGCAAATTCTTAACAGGTAAGCACATATAAATTTGCAACTACGTTTAGTAAACCGGCAAGCCTTATCAGTTTAAGAACTTTGATATATGCCGATACTAAGAATTGAAAATATTTTTTCTGACTATGATGTGCTTCATCTATCCTGATGACCTTGGACATTTACATACATCCATATTTGGTATTGTAATTCTTTAGGTTTCAATAGGACATATGAAAAATGAGAAAGAAAAGAAACAAGCCAAAGATGGGAAGAAAAGTCAAGTCACAAGTGTTGGACATGACCAAATAATCTCTCAGTACAATAGTCACAGATTTACTCACATGTGATGCATCGTAAATGTGTCATTTCTTAGCTTGCAATAATAAAGAACAAACTACTACCAACAAAATCAAGCTTTTAACCAAGCTAATCATTTTAATTGTGAAGTTAGCTACAGAAAGCATCAACTCCCCTGAATCCTGATGCATCTTCAAAGCACAATGGACTGATACATGGAACCATCTCTCTAGACAACCCCCAGAGGTACAGTTGCTTGATGAATGTACATGAATCAATTCTTGATGTGCTTATGAAAGTAGCAGAGTACATATAGGGCTGAGAGAATTAGTAATAAGAAAGAAAATCATGTCTACAAATGTAGGGAAAAACAATTTATTTTCAGTGACTGAAATTTTAATGTAAATAGATAAATAATTTATTAGAAATTTCACAAGAGCATTATAAGTTTAATGAGATTTTTAAAATGAGAAAGATTTGTAAGCATGGTTCACTCATGTAAGATGAAAAATGATTAGTTGTAATGTCTTAATCAAAAACTTCAAAGTAGAATTTTGAAAACACTTATAAAATATGGCCACACCCACTCACAGACACAAAGTAATATAGTTCTTCATAAATGCTATAGATTTGGGGAAGAAACAAAGAAAAATAATAATCCAATCTAATAATTGGATAGTTATTAATCTAATCTAATAATCCAAACTAATGCTTTATGATTAGTTTCCAGTATGACTTAAGATAAACAAAAGCTAAGCTAACAGATATTTTTGTATTTTAAATATTTTATTACAGTTGTCAAACTGATGAATGCTCACTAGTCACTACTGCTATAGGCAATTATAATTTTTATGAACTGTTTGCACATTGCACAATAATGGTTTTACAAATTATTATTTCCTTGTAAAGAAGTGACAACTTTGTGTGTATTATTCAATATTTGCTCACTCTTTTCTTGTTTACAACTTTATCTGTTAAGGAGAACCATTTGAAAAGAGTACTAACATTTCATACATTTCATATTATCAACTGTTATGACTGAAAATAGATCGCCCTCAAAGATATGAATGCAGTCATCATTAATTTGTAAAGTTGCAATAATGAATTGCTTGGGTCAATTTTTGTTTAATATCCTTAGCTTGAATATCTTAAAAATAGAAAAACATACCTGTGTAGCTTCATGCACATCTACAGTATTAATTTTTGTATATTTACTAGGAATGCATGGCCAGATATATTAATTAAACTAATGCCAATTACTTTTGTAATTTACATATTAGACTTTATCTGATATATTATTTAGCATGTCTAGACACATTAATTAAACTACACAATTTCTTATTTTACTTTAGTTTCTTCCATTACTGTACCTGATCTGTATGGCTTTACCTATTTGGCTCTCTTCTTGCCAAATCATTCAATTTGAAAGTTCTCTTTCAAGACCCCCTTTAGATCAAATATTTTCCTTTTTAATCACACATATTTCTCTCCTCCCAATCTACCTCCAAGAAATATGAATCCTTCCTCTGTTCTAAACTAACTCTGTTTTTTTCATATATTTATGACCGTATCTAGTCCCACATCCTGTAATTTTTCCTCATAATTATCTCATCTCTTACAGGATTTCTAAATTCAAATGTGGAAATAGGGGTGTGAGATAGTGAGGCAGATAATAGGTACTAGACAGGTATCATGAGAGAAGGGAGCCCCAAGTGTAAAAATGTCAAACTGGAGAGATCGTGGGTAATATTGGCTTCAGCCAACTAGTTCTCAGGAGAAATATGGGTACAGAGTTGTCAAATTTTTCAGTTTCTCAAGAGTATATGAAATCTGTACTTTTATAAGGAATCTCCTAATTTTTAATATGGCCTTTAAATTTTTTTCCTAACCAGTTGCAATAAATCTCACTCGCTGACCACATTCCACGTAGAAGACACCAGTTTATAAACTCTGTCATCAGACTCAACTCATCTCCTCGTTCTTGTACTCCGCCTACAAATATACAATGTTCCCTCTAAACTAAAAGCAACTTGACATTGCCATGGTTTGATTTCTGTTTCCCTTTCCAGTCACTTCCAAAGCTTTAAACAAAATACTTTAACCATTCCTGCATTTTCCTGACACCCCTCTCTTTTTAATTTCCAGACATTCTTTCAAGTATATTTCAACATGCAGTGAGTGTCTTTGCTGCAATACATTCTCAGGCTAAACCTGAGTGTAGTACATTCTTCCTTCAAGTGGCTTATAACCTACATTATACATAGGTACGATCCAAGAAGTGAGTAGGTAGAAACCCAGACAGACAGATCAACAGCTTATCCTCATAACCACTAACTTACTCATAAAATCTATGTGTTAATATCGAATCATTTAATAATCAACATTTTGCCAGTACTAGTAAAATGCAGTGATTTTATTATGTAAAGGATGGTTGTTCTCTTGAACTTTTAAAAAGAGTTCTGATTTACTGAAATACCAACCAACACAGCAATGTAACTATAGAGAAAAATTATCTGCTTGCTTCCTCCATAATTGGCCCTAACTTTCTTATTAGTAATAGGATTATATTTGAAGAAAATAAGATATAATAGATATATGTAGGCAATGAGTTTGATTTCAAGAGCTTATTGCAGCTAAAATGCCAAAATCTGATAAAGAATAAACCAGAACTCTAGAAAGCTTTATTCTGATTTTTACCTACTTAGGATATAATTATTGAGACTTTTATTACAGGAGCTCACATAGAAATATCCATTCATAGAGTTAGTCAAATTTACTTATAATTGTCAGCAAAGTAGGATTTCAATAGGCTCTATTTTTATCTAGTGTGAGAAAAGACAAGATCAGTATGAGGATGTGGGAAGTTAAAGATAATTCTCAAAATATATGTCCATCGTGAGTAATAGAGCAAAATATGTTAAATATTGGTATTCTATTGAATATTTAATTCCATTAGTATGAAGATGGTATATTCAAAACTCACATATTCATCCTTAAATTTTTGACTGTATAATGATTTCAGTTTTATGGTCTCACATCCTTCAGTGAGGAACATTAAGTAGAGCTGGTTCACTCTTTTATTAAAGTATTCATACTTAGACTATAAATCAAGCATTCATTATGAGTTTGCCAAGCCCAACGTATTCGAGAACATGATGTGAAATTTATTATGCCTTATTAAAGAAACTCACCTTATCTCCAGGACCAAAGAGGAATTGATTTTCCAACCTTCTACAGAGTGCTGGAAGATTGAAGAGCCAGCCTTTCGAATGATTTTATCAGAACTATTGACAAGCGATCGACTCAAACACAGTTCACCATCTCTGAAACAAAACAAAAATGCCAGCTTTGTGAAAGTAAGAAGCATTTTGTCTAAGTAGCATAATAAATCATTGGATTTAGTTCACTGGTGCAAATTGTAGATACAACCTTTTCTAGATATTGGAAGAAGAGGTATGACATGATGAAAGGTATTAGAAGGATTAAGTGAGTATGACTTCATCAGGACAATCATTTACACTTACTCTTTTTGAAATAAAACCATTTTCATGTAAAGAAAAGGCCTTTGTGGTATTTAAAGAAAAAAAGCTCTCATCCAAGTTCTGTTCCCCTTTAGCCCCTCCTTCCCCGCTGAGTTTAGACAATAGAGACAGGATGTTTGGCCTGTTCTCCTGCATCTGTATAATCCTAACTCCCAAGACTGTAATTTTATTTTCACAGCAGCCATATAGACATAATGGGAAATCTCCTGTTTTACAGTAAGAAGACCTTGGAATATCAGTTGATCTGGGCATGTTGCTGATTCTATCACTTGCTCGCCTCTATGTCCTTGGACAATATTCTCTTTCTAGGTCACAGTGGCCTTCCCTTACCTTGAAAATTGCAATAACATTATCTAATAGGCATTGACTTTGTAAGGATTAAGTGGGACTCTGTATGTGAAAATAATTTATAAAGCACTATTGAAGTGCTAATTTCTAAAATTACATTGAGTCTCAAAACATCTCAAGGGGACATTTTCCTGGTAATTGGTGGTGGTGGGCAAACAAAGGTTGTAGTGAAGAGAAAACTCATTCAATAGCCATTATTACTGGTATTTTCTACTACATCAAAAAAATAAACTGTGCTACCCCCTCCAACCAATAGTGTCAGGCAAGTATACCATGCGGTCTGGGTGGTAGTGATGATGGTGACAGATACCCATGACAGCATTTATGCCATTAGGACATTTATAACCGAACCAGTTCATTGTTCAACAGAATCTTTTCTTGGTACTTTATAGATGTAAACCCAGAGTCGGAGAACCAAAAAGCCATCTGTTTATGGCATAACCCTTCAATATCTACATTTATTTCTTTACATGTTCCCTTTTAATTTTTTAGAAACTCAAAAACATAGTTAAAAAGTAACATGACTATTTGCTCAGTCACAAAGTCTAAATCTGAGTTTATTATGGAGGCAATCCTCTCCTACTATCAATGGAAACATGCCTGTGTAACAGCTGTTAGATGAATTCTGTAATTGGAGGCTTATAGTTTGGTATTTTGGTTTGCATTCCTTTTTAAACATGTTCTAATTTGAAGCAACTCAACTCATCATATGCAACTACTTCCTGTGAAATTTAGAACTCTATAAAAGTTAATATTTTAAGCTATCCTACTGATGAAAATGATACATTTGTATGCCTACGCATGGCTAATGATAATCACTTTATAGAGGTCATTTAGGATGTAGGGAAGCGGCGCAGTTTACTACTCAGTAACATAGAAGTCAATTTTTATATTATATGTCTAACGATAATAACTACATATGAATGAAAATGTGGATGTACACGGAAGTCAACCTTTTGAAGGCACTTTTGGAGATGTGCCTTCAAAAGTATGGGCACAAACTCACACCATTTCTAGGGATACTGAGCCTTCCAGTCTTTATCTTGTTAATAACTGGCCTGTCAATATCATCTTTTTCTAACCACAGACTGCTATGATAATAATTATTTTCACCACCAATAAACTTTTACATGAGAAGTAGAAACATACATGAGGTGGCATTTTTAAATTTCTGTGGAAGATGGCTTTCCTGACATGTAGATACAGATACATTTTTACATGGCTGAATGATTGGTATGATGTACTTGGTTGTATGGAGCCTTTCCAGAACCTCTAAGGTTAAAAAAAAATGTGGTTTAAAAGTTTAAATCAATTTTATATTAATGAAATGCTACCATGTTACTCTGCTCTGAATTATTTTCATTGAACTGGTGATAAGCCAAATGTCAGACTATCACTGGAAATGACTTTGAATGAAAATAACTACAACTAGTCACACTTCTTGAAGTCAATGGAATTCATATATGAGAAGGCCAGGCTTATGCAATCTTAGGCTCTGGAGCAGATTTCTTTGCATAAAGTTAGATGGGTCCCAAGGGATTTTTCACTTGTGACCTTGGTAGTATTCTGTCTTAGAAAAGGCTTTTCCTTCCTGTGAATGTAAGGCATGAAAGATGCTGCCACCCCCTCCTAGTTTCTCATTCTAGATCAGACTTGATTGCTAAACAGTTGCACTGAAAACATTTCTTGCATAAGGCTACACACAGGAAAATTCAATAGGTAATGCTAAAGGGAAAATTACAAAACACAACAAGGAAATAATGCAGCATAAAGCAATATATATTATCAAGTATTCCTGCTTATATGGAGCTAAGAAAAACCCACTTAGATGGGTATCTATGCAATAATAGTGACAGAAGCTAATCATTGGTTAGGTTATTAGTATTTACAAATATGAGTTTTGTAAATACTCTTTGAAATATGAGTTGCTAGGCATCACTACAATTCGTTCTATTAGTTCTGCAGTACATAACAAATATGATTAATTTTGTTTCATAAAATTAGGTCCCAAAGCCCTGTTTTCAACCCTACTGAAAACTCTTCATAACTTGGCTTTAGAATGAAAGTGTTCCCTTTGGACCAGATTAAATTTTCTCCTTAATATGAGATTTTAAAAGTCATTTAAAAGAAAAGAACTTGCCTCAAACTAACCCTGGACACAAACAGCAGGCAATTTTGTGTCTTCATTGCCTAAGTGTCAAACAACTAAAAATAAAGATGAGATGTACTACCTTAACTTGCTGCTTATGGTTTTTAGTAGAATTCCAAGTGTAAATATGAAGTAAAGTGTAGATTCTGGGTTTCCTGATTTACAAGAGTGCATGCTACCAGAGAACAAATTGGAACTAACTTTGCTGACAATGGTAATCCTCTAAGTCTGAATGCTTATCTCCACTGTCAATTCTATCACAAGTTTCAGAACTAATTCTGGTGATCATTTAGTGAGACAACCTAAAGCACACAAATTAAAAAGATCTCTAGATGAAAGAAAAGTAAGTTAAAGTCTCATTTGTGGTCAAGCAGGAAAAGAGTATGTGGCAAATTTTAAGTAATAACAGTCAAAACAAATGTGTGTACAATATTAAAACTATGTTACAACTTTCAAATACATTATCTCATTAAATGAGCATACCCACATCTTTTTATCTGTAGGACCCTTAAGTTAACACATTTCCAGTTATACCCAAGGAGCACACACAGAGCCAGTGACATCACCGGCCAACTGTGATGCAAGTACCATTTTCCCATTAAGAAAAATTGTCAGTCAAGAACAGGCTGATTCATACCCCAATGCCCTTTGAATTAAACTTTATTAACTAGTCATAATACCAGGCAATTCATAGGTTCGCATGGAAGAAAATAGTTTTAAATGTCTAATAATTACTTGACCTATTCTCAAATAATTCCTTATGAAACACACGCTGCTAATATTCCTCTGGAGATATAGGAATGTGGATGGTTGGTAGGGAAGTTGTACTGGTGTTCTCGGTTTTCCTTCTGCATGGAATGACTGCTCAGTACTGTATACAAGAAGAGTAATGGTGCACAGACTCTAGACGGGACTCCAGTTGAGAGAGGGGGAGGCCGAATAGATAAAGAAACTGCCTGCCTATTGCAAAAATGGTAGCAGGAAAGCTAAATAGGAACCTAGGGAAATGTTCTAAGATACAAGGACTATGGAATGCCCTTAATTGAACCTACTGTCCACACGCAAGGCACGCAGTGCCCCCCAAAGGTCAGAGACTGCCTCTCTTACCTTACTTTTGATTATCGGCCTGGGCTCTGGGGCCAAACCGCCTCTCTAGTTGACTCATCTCAAAGCTAGCCCTCCACGTGGCTTGGGTAGAGAGTCAAAGAGATGATTAGATCGTTTGATGAGTCAACTCCTCCACCAGAAGCACTATTTGGGAGTTGAAACGAAATCATGAACTACTATCACAAGCTTTTCCACTGAACGTTTCATCCCGAGGGAAAAAGGAAAGAGCGCTCAGGGCGACTAGCTGTCCTTCTCGCACCGCTCGGGGCAGCGTCCGTTCCACGGTCTCGGGGAAGAGCCGGCGCGGCCGCAGCAGCCAGGACGCTGCGGGGCACGAGCAGAACGCGACGCCCGCAGCGGGCTCTCGGCCTCGCCCCGCAGGGCTGTAATCGCGGGTTTTAATTAAGGAGGAGGAGCCCGGTTGCCGACGGAGCAGCAAAAGTCATTGTTTTTTTTTTTTTTAAAGAGGGCCTGATTCCTGCAATAAGGGCTTCCCCCGTCTCCTTCCTCATTCCTCCACCCTCGCTGCCAGCTCTCGGGGAGGAGGGGACAGACCCGGTGCGAACCTCTCTTCCTGTTTGATTAACTCAGGCGCTCGCCCCATGCTTTCTCGGAGGAGCAAAGAAACCGCAGCTCGACCCCAAGGGTGCGAGCGAAACCCAGCCGGCCCAGCCCAACCGCCGCGCCCGTGCCCGCGCCTCCTCCTCTTCCCCGGCGCCCTGGGCAGCGCCCACCGGCCGGCGGCGTCCAGGAAAGGGCCACGGGAGGAATGTCGCCCGTGAAACGTGGAGCGTCCGGGATCTGTTAATTCCCCCAGGGACGTGGGGTGCACTCCTCCTCCCTGCCGGCGGTTGAGGGAGGCCCGGAGAGGGCGCCCGGGCAGCTTGCGGCGCCTCCTCTCGCTCGCCCCGCCCACTCCTGCTCTCCAGGGTCCCGAGCCAAGGGCCTGCACCCTGAGTCCTGGCGGGGCTCGGCCGCTTTGTCTGGGCTCAGGCTCATCTTTGGAGCCCACCGGCCCGGAAGGGAACAAAGAGCCTCGACCCCCACGCCCCAGCCTCCGCCTCTCTCCCACGCGCCGGTTCATCACCTTCCTAAAGACCCCTTTGTCTGCCTGGGAAGCACAGGTCTGGCGCGGATGCCCACACCCCTGCCCCAAGTCCTTCTTTTCTGACAATTGGGCTAGGCTGCATTTTCAACCCACCCACTCCCCGTGTAAAGGACCTCATACGGTTTGGGGTTTTCTCACCCCAGAATAGACCATTTATAGATTTGGTGATGCATAACGAACATAGAGCCCATTCCGTATTAGCTTTTTCATTCTCTTCCAGTCCCTTTCGACTGTATTTCTGCTTAGTTTTCTATAAAATAGCGATTCCTTCCGTAAGGCTAAGCCTGCGTCTTGCTCACTTAAATGCTCATTACTTGGGGAGGAGCAGGAATATTAAGCAATGGAGTGCATGAAGTTTGTGTGTGTGTGTGTGTGCGCGCGCGCGAGTTTTAGCAGTCCTATGCCACACACACACACACACACACACACACACGCTACACACACAGACGCAAGGGTTCTCTCTTCGTTTTAATAAACGTCAGGGAAAATAAAAACCAGACGGGCATCTCGGCCAGTGTGGAGTTTCCAATAGCGGACGCCTCCGGATGGGGGAGGATTTCCGAAACAGGACTTGGAACAGAGTTGACAACTAGGTTCACATCCTCAGAAAACGCTTCCAAGCTATATAAGCAACACAAAGTTGCAGCCGCCTCCTGGGTAAACTTCAAAGACGCAGAGGCCAGGGGGAGGGAGGAAGGAAGTGTGATATTTAGAAAACTTATTGGGGTGGGGGCGGGGGGGGAGAGTCTGAACTCATCTAGACAAACTAAAGAGCAGAAATATAGTCTGTGTAAGCGACAGTACCCAGTTTCTAAAACTGTAACCATGACGCCCATACGTTTAACCCACGAGAGAGCAAATAAGGAAATATCCTTCGTTGTACTGGAGTTTCTAACTCAAATTAAAACGCACAGATCTACCCAACGCCTAAAAAGAGTAAAGAACAGAAGAAACACACTTCCTGCTTTCTGGGCTTTTAACTTCAGCCTTTCAGGAAGCCAGTTTCTCTAGCATCTCCGTAGAGTGATAAGGCAGAGAAAGAAGGAAGGGCAACCAGATGGTGAATCCAGACAACTCGCTTGAGTTCTGCCCACGGGTTAAAAGGACAAGGGCACACGTTCTTTGTTGACACTTCTGCAGTGACTTCTCCTTTGGCGTGCGAGCCCCGACGCCAACACAACCGTCACTACCACCGCACAGGGCAAGTTGAACTCCTACTGAAAACACGCTGTAGAGAAGCACACACACCTCAACAACAGCCTTTGTTATTTAATTCATGAGACTAAACACACACAAGCTCATACGAACGCACTTACTATCCCAGTCCTCACTCTACCGTCTATGTTCACATTTCATTTATGGCTTGACTTTTTGTCATAGCCTGAAAGGAAGCTTTGCATTTACCCGATGAGTTGCGTCTCCTGGTGCTCCTCAGTTCTTGCTATTTCTTTTGTCTTATAAAAGATCAGGAGCAGACTTATCGTGCAGATCGTCCACCTCTTCCTAATGGAGCGCATCTTGGGTGCCCGGGAAAGTCCTGGTTGCCCCAGCTCCCTCACCTTCTCCTGATACAAAGGCTCCGTTTTGGGGAAATACAGACGCAGAGGAAATTCTGTAAAATTCGAGGAGAGTGTGGAGCCAGGATCTCAGGAGCAGGTCGCGAGGGTCCTCTGCAGCCGAGCTCCCGTTGGTCCTCAAGCGCTGCCCAGCGCTCTCCCTCGCGGTTCGCGCCAGCCCTGCCCGGGACGCTCCGCGCCGCCTTCCCGGGGCTCAGGTTTCTTTTCTGATGAGACACCTTGTGCATTGGAGGCGGCGGCCGCTTCTGCAGCTGGGTTGGGGGCGTCACTGGCCCTTCCCTTTTTCTAGCAGGGAAATGATGAGCAAAGCCAGCCAATCACCGGACTAAGGAGGCGGAGGCTGCTGTTGCCTCGCGTTGCTGGCGGCTGCTTGGAGAGAACGTCGCCAGACCTGCCTGCGCTGTGCCGAGAGAGGAAGCTCACAAGCTCACAGTCGTACACACACACTCTCACGCACTAGCGCTTGCACACCCTAGGGAGAGCGCAACGCGCTAGGAAGAAGTCGGGTCGCCCTCCCTGGACACCAAGGCGTCAGCTCTTTGTCCAGGGGAGCGCCGAGATTGTCCGCATCAGAGTGGAGAGGGCATCTCAACTGGGGACAGATTAGAGACACGTCCTGCTCGAGAGATGCTTTGGATTGAGCTGGGGTGGGTTACAAGACGGGTAGCTTCTTCCAAGCGCTTTTGCTAAACATACACACACGCGCGCGCACACACGAGCACACACGTGCGCACACGGATACCCACGCCCTCCCAAGTAGAGTCAATGGGGAGGGAGACGGAAGGAAGAGGAAGATGTTTTATACACAGCTCAATCTGGAAAGTACAAATACACACATGAACCGATTAGCCGATCGCCCACTCATGGTGGGTGGTGGATGACTACCCTGGCTCAGGATCCAGGATGAAACAAGTGATGACAGAGGTATCATTAGGAACTTTATGGATATTTATGTGACTCTTTCATTGCCACTTGGAAACTCCTCACGCAGAAGTCAAAGAAACTCCAATCCCACTTAAACTTCACTGCGGAGAAACAGGATTCTAAAAAAAGCAGCCACCAAGAACCTCCTTTTTAAACTCAGGTACACCCATACACACACGAAGGAAGGGGAGAAAGAAAGGAAGAAAGAAAGAAAAGGAAGACAGGAAGAAAGCAAGAAAGGAAAGGAGAAAGAGCAAGCTCTTCTCCAAAAAGTCTTAATGATATGCACTTAGCCTCTGATTTTCACACCCTCCTTTCCCCCTACTGTTTTCTTTATTTCTATCGTATTCTGTGTCAGGGGCACTTTTCTAGTCCTGGGTTGGAGTCTTCAGTCTGAGTACTCCTCCGCTGTCCTTTGGTCCCGCCCTCACCCGGAGAGAAGCTTGCTGCTCCGGTTGTACCACGCCCTGGTTTGGCTCTTCACCGCGGGGCTGGTGGGGATGGGTCAGAAGGCACCGCTAGCGTGAGACAGTGCCTGGGAGCCAGGATTTCCCCCGTCTGTGTGCGCCGGTTCCAAGCTCTCCGCCCCCGCCCCCACCGTCCCCCCAGCCTCTCTCAGTTACATTCCTTATTCCTTCAGGTTGAGCAGTGGCTTCAGCTGTCAGCCACTCTTGGCCCCTGGGGTTTACATCTCCTCAAGCCCGGAAATGGTGAGGCCCACCACCCATCCTCTGCCGGAGGGGAGCAAAAGGGAGAATTCTGAGTTACCCGTCCCCTGACAGCTTAAAATAACGTCACCAGCCGGCGCATTTGCCTAAAAACCCGAGGTCCTGCCAATGTTGGCCTTCTTCGCCTAAGGTTTAGGAAGTTAAGAACCTCTCAGTTCTCCAGCCTCGTAGGAATTCGCAGCAGAGCGAACTGGGGGATTGGGTCTAAAATGCTCAAAGGAGCAAGTAATTATGAGCCTTTATTGACACTACAAGTGGCCCGCTGGGAGCCCTTCGAGTTTATTGATGTCTAGGCAAATCCCGCCTGCATTAATGCGTCTCTGTCACACTGACTTCTCAACTAGCAGAAACTGCAAGAATAAAACAGCTTCTTCTTGACGTTAAAAAGAAACGGGGACAAGGAGCAAGTGGGCAACGCATGGTTAGGGTGCGAAATTCTCTAGGTTAGCTTTTGATTTTTAAACAGTAAACAAATATATTTTGAATTTTAAAATAAAACGCCACTCGCTGATGGAGATGGAGTAATATGCAGTACTTAATTAAATTCATCCAACGTTTCTTGAGCAATTACTATGGGCTGGGCAATGTGTGACAGCATGAGAACACAGAGGTGAATAAAATACAGCATCTAACCTGACACGAAGCTCACTCACTCAGATGGGACAGATTGTAAAAGAAATAAGTTGCAATATAGGGCCATGAACCAACTGCAGCATTTGACATGTGTACCTGCTATCTGGGTAAGCTAGCGGGTAGAAGCAGATGGAGTGTTTGCCTTTGGAAGCAAGGAAGGTGGGCTTCCTGGGGGTGGACACAAATAAACTGGGGTTTGCAAAGCTAACGAGTAAGCCAGGCAGAGGGAGGGTAGCACATTGCAAGCAGAAGAAAGAGTATGTATGACTTCAGAGTGGAATAAAATGAAGTCGTTCAGTACTGTTAGAAGAGGAAGGGGGAAGGGAGTAGTGGACATAAGTTTTCAGTGTGGCCATAATATTCTATAGCTCCACAGTGCCTTCTCTAATGAGAAACTTGCCACAAGAAAATCTTCAAGAGGAAAGTGTGTTTAATTAATGTATTAAGCTTTAAGTTAAATTAGGAGAAACTGTTCATCTGGCCCAAACAAAACAAACCCACCAACAACAAAACTAAAACATACCAAGAACTAATTATGGGACCATATAGGACAAATTTAAATGTTAGAAGAGAAAAAACAAGCTCTCCTATTGTGTAATGCTGCTGTTTCTGAATTCTTTAAGCATAACACCTTTTATATTGAGGTGGACACTTCTGAATGACTGGTAATGATTCAATGAGACTCAAGAGATTCCCTTCCCATATTTGAACAATTTTGTGTTTAGAGTGTAATTTAGTGTCATTTGTTTAATATTATTAGATTCATGAAATATGCATTCATAACAGATTGCCAAGTAAAAAAAAAAACATATAGGCCAACACTTATGCCAAATTGAGGACAGCGTGGTTCTTCTCAATGTGCAATTAGGTATAAGAACTGTAAATATTGGGTAAGAACTCTTGTCTATACAAGAGTCTTTTGGACTCACCTCCCTCCATTCAAATGCCCATTTTGATGATCCTGAGAAATTAAAGTTGTCCCTAAATTTCCATTCTATCTTTGGACTGTATGTTCTTCAATAAAGGGAACTCATTTGTCTGTATTCAGCACATTTCTGCAATTACAGAGTACCCTATGAATAAATAATGTAAGTAATGGCAGGTGGTTTTAAAATGCTACTTTATCCTTTAACTTAATGTAAATCATGTTTTAATTGTTGTCAGTGCCCTCAACTTTACCTGGAAAGAAATGGGAACAGTTGGAGTCTCATAGTATGGTTTTAATGGCCCATGACCTTTTTAAAAAGACTATATTTTAGAACGGTTTTAGGTTTACAGCACAGAGACTTCTCATATACCCTCACTTCCAAACATGCACAGCCTCCCCTACTATCAACATCCCACACCAGAGCAGTACATTTGTTAAAAATCAATGAAACTACATTGACATATCATTGTCACCCACAGTCCAGAGTTTACACTAGGATTCACTCTTGGTATTGTACATCCTATGGGCTTTGACAGATGTATAAGGACATATATCCACCATTGTAGAATCATATAGAGTAGTTTCACTGCCCTAAAAGTCCTCTGTGTTCCGGCTATTCGTGCCCCTCCCCTGACCCCAGCCCCAGGAAACCACTGATCTTTTTACTGTCTCCATATTTTTGTCTTTTCCAGAAGTCACAGAGTTGGAATTCTACATGTAACTCATATTGGCTTCTTTTACTCAGGAATATGCTTAAAGATTTCTCCATATTTTTTCATGGCTGGAAAGCCCATTTCTTTTTAACACTGAATCATAGTCCGCTGTCTGGATATACCACGGTTTACTGAGAGACATCTTAGTTGCTTCCAAGTTTTGGCAATCATAAAGCTGCTGTAAGAATCCATCTGCAGGTTTTTGTGTGGACATAAGTTTTCAACTCATTTGGGTAAATACCAAGGAGTGCAGTTATTGGTAAGATTAATGTTAAGACTATGGTTAACTTTGTAAAAAACCTGAAATGTCTTCCAAATGGCTGTACAATTTTCCATCCCACCAGCAATGAATGAGGGTTCCTGTTGCTCTGCATTCTTACCAGCATCTGGTGTTTTAGATATTGGCCATTCTAATAGGTGTATGGGGTATCTGATTGTTGTTTTAATTTGCATTTCTGTGGTGACATATGATGTGGAACATCTTTTCATGTGCTTATTTGCCATCTGTATATCTTCTGTGGTGAGATGTCTGTTCACATCTTTTGCCCATTTTTAAATTGGGTTGTTGGTTTTCTTACTGCTGAGTTTGAGTTCTTTGTATATTTTGGACAGCAGTCCTTTATCATATATGTCTTTTGCAAATATTTTCTTCCAGTCTGTGGCTTGTCTTCTCATTCTCTTAAATGTCTTCACAGAGCAGAAGCTTTTAATTTTAAGTCCGGTTTATTTATTTATTCAAGTATTCAATTATTTCTTACATCGGTTATGCCTTTTATGTTGCATCTAAAAAGTCATCATCAAATCCAAGGTCATCTAGATTTTCTTATGTGTTATCTTCTAAGAGTTTTATAGTTTCCCATTTTATACATATATAAAGTCTTTTACTGAAAAGACTATCTTTTCTGCACTGTGTTGCCTTCGCTCCTTTGTCAAAGATCAGTTGAATATACTTGTGTGGGTCTATTTATTTCTGGGCATTGTACCTGTTCCATTGATCTATGTGTCTATTCTTTCACCAATATCACATTGTTTTGATTACTGTAGCTCTATAGTAAGTCTTGAAGTCTGGTAGTGTCAGTCCTCCAACTTTGTTCTCTTTTAATGTTGTGTTGGCTATTTTGGGTCATTTGTCTTTCCATATAAACTTTAGATTCAGTTTGTCAATATCCTCAAAATAATTTGCTGGGATTTTGATTGGAATTGCCTTGACTCTGTAGATCAAGTTGGGGAGAATTGACATCTTGACAATATTGAGTCTTCCTATCCATGAGCATGAATTATTTCTTCATTTATTTAGTTCTTTGATTTCTTTCATCAGATTTGGTAGTTTTCCTCATATAGATCTTGTACATATTTAGTTAGATTTATACCTAAGTAATTCATTTTTTGAAAGCTGAAATAAATTTTTTAAATTTCAAATACCAGTTGTTCCTTGCTAGTACCCATGACCTTTTAATAACAAGAGTGTTGGTGTATTAGTCAAGAATCTCCAGAGAAACTGAACCAATAGGATGTGTGCACATAGATAGAAAGAGATTTATTTTAGGGAATTGATCACATGATTGTGGATGCTGGCAATTTCCAACTCTACAGAGTAAGCTGGCAGGCTGGAGACCTGGGAAAAGGGAAGAGCTGATGTTGCAACTCAAGTCTGAGGACATCTGGAGACAGACATCCCTCTTCCTTGGGGAATCTCAGTCTGTTTTTTCTTAAAGCCTTCAGCTTATCAGATGAGGCCCACCCACATTATGGAAAATAATCTGCTTTACTCATTGTTTATTGATTCAAATATTACTCTCACCTAAAAAGCATCTTCACAGCAACATCTAGACTGATGTTTGACCAAATACCTGGGTACTGTGGCCTAATCAGGTTGACACATAAAATCATCACAGATTAGCTGGTTGAAGTTCTTGTTAATGACCTTACAACATAGTGAGAATTACTAATGCAAAGACTTTTACCAATTAATCAATGACCAGGAAAAGCAAGAAGCATATTAATGAGAAAATGCAGCTATTCACTACTAGGCAGCTCAATATCTTTTATTTTTTTCTGGACAAAATATCTAGTTTTTATTTAAAATTTTATTTTAAATTAATTCATTTTGCTGATGTAAATATCCTTAAAAGCTTCACAATTTTTTTTCCGTGTGTATATTCATTGTCCTTCCATTACTTTTGTTTCTTTTTTAATCCATAATAACCAAATATAATATGCTTACAACAGAAGGTGACCTTGACTTTAGGTACAAGATACAAACATAAATCTAGTATAATTTCTGGAACAACAGGAAAAATTCCATCATTGCTATTCTCCATTCTTTCCTGTTATATAACCCATGCCACTTACATTATCCTTTGCATTTAGTACTTGATCATATTTAAACATGAGTGTCCTTAGAAGACACAATTCTTATGTACTGTTAGTCAAATCTTCTTCAATTTGTAATATCCATTTGAAATGTTCTCTAAGAAATCTTCTAATTATTGCTAGTCAAATATATCCCAATTTGGAATGGGCACATAAGTTGCTCACAGTCCACATTTTAATTGTTTATAAACACTTATCTCCTTTAGTTTTATAGTTCCAGCTCTTGCTGTTTTAGTTCCTATTGCACAGACCCCTGAAATGTTAAAATAAACAGGTACACAATCCCATGCATATTTTGGGAAGGCCTAGATGTCCTACCTTATTACCTAGCAATCTCTTTCTAGGTTCTTCGGCTGTGTTTCTGTGTTCAGTGGTGATGGGAGGAGCTGTCTGGTAGGAAGAGAGTAACCACCAGGCGAAATATTACCCCAAACTGCTCTCCTATTGACTAGTGGTCACTTGCTAGGCAATTTTCTGTGTCACTATCTAGAGTTTATTGTTTAGGGTTGTAATTTCTTTAATCCTTGTGGACTTTCTAAAAGTGTCTCTTATATCTGATTTAGCCAATTTCATTCTCCTCCCTTATTATCTTTCTTTTCTCCTATTGCCCAGTCCAAATCACCCACTTCATTTCTTCTTTAATGTAACCCACCTTCCTTTTGTATTATTTTCAATTCATCATCATAAAAGCAAAAAGAAATAGTAGTATACATTGTTCATGGCTAAAAAATTATTTGTGTAGGTCTATCTCTTTCTAGATATGTACCACAATGTAATTGCTTTTATAGTTATGATAGTATGCAATGGGTATCTCTGGAAAATGTTTCAATATACATATTATAACAGGGAACAGTTCTATGTAGATTGAATTTTGTGGAACAAACATTTTAAATGACTTATCAATGTTTATTATTTGAAGATTTTTAAAGAAAAATTATGTAGAAGTCATTATTAACTGGAAAACTGGTGACGGATATAGCCTGCAGAAGACTTTTGTTTTCCCACAAAATGGATCTAAATCAAATACACGCAGACATACGTACACACACACGCACACAATTAGTTGCCAGTACTTCAATTTTTTTCAAAAATATCACAAGACTTGTTAATGCCAGACTCACCTACCCTGATGGTAACAATTAGGTGGAGTCAAGTAGCAGCTGTTTCATTTCTCTCCATAATTGTTGTTCATTCAAGAATTTTTGATTAATTTATTTTATCTACTTGGTCCCTACATGTATTTGAGTTTGCAATCCCTCAAGTAAATAATTCTATTAAAGGATACACACTTCACAATTTACCTGTTTAATAGATTGAAATTTTGATAATCTCAGCTTTTGTAAAGTGAATAGTTAAGCAAATAACTAAATAAAGCCCTTATGAACTAAAATTTTGAATGCCAAGTCTAGAGATACCTAATCTGTCAGCAGGAGAAAGTTGTTCTGGGATAATGAATCAATAGATAGTTATTAGAGGGAGATTGTAGGAATAAAGGAAAGGTAATGAGTCTAACTCACATCTGAACTGTGCCTCATAATATAAACAATTGATCTGTCTTCTACACTACCACAATTATGTTTCTCTACATTCCAGCAGAAAACTTTATGTAAATACCTATGGATGACACAGGTATTGCAGCTAAATACATGTTCACCAATACACAGTTTATGCAAATTGTGATAGCTTATATTGGTTACAGTTGTGATCCTATCACTAGAAACACAAAGAAATATGTTTTAAAATTCTACTGGTAAGATCCAAAATATCTGGAGATTTTATACCTCCTGTGTGACCTAAATGTAAAACTATTTACCTTTTTACCATGTGTTAGATGGAGATATGAAAAAGAAAGTAGATTGGATTTATCCACTTAGAATCTTTTTGACAGAGGAGTAAATTTACAGAGAATTCTCAGAAATGAATAAATTATTATGACATTTCTGATGTGTAGAATTCCTGTGGCGATTAACCTAGAACTCATGAATTTTGAATCTGTGTCCTCAGTATTACGGACACCTGTCATATATCTGTTGAGGTAAGCACGGGCGTTGGACAGTTGATGGTTCCTGCCCGTGGATGTTGAGATCCCTTTGAAGATGAAGTCACCTACAGGAAGCACCAACACTAGCCTTATAACATCAGTTCTCTGATGGCAAATGTTAGAACAAGTGTAAAAAGATACTTCCAACTACCAGTTGATTCAATTGCCCACTTAATCCCATGGTACAGTTATTTCCAACCTATAGTCAAGGGGTTGAAGAGGGGACTAGAATATCACGGGAAACTTTGGAAACCATATACTATCACCTTTTATATATTAAAAAAATGAATTGACGTTTATCAAGTGATTTGCATATGGTATTCATTCATTTATCATTAGTCAAAAAATATTTCTTGAGTACATATTGTTTGCCAGACATACTTGGCACTGAAGATATAGCAGGGTATGAAACAGACAAATGTCCTCCTCCTGAGGAGGTTAATTTCTAGATGTAGAAAGATATGATGAAAGGAACAAATGGAGGTAATTACATATTGTGAGTAGCTCTGTGAAGGAGTCAACAGGGCAATGTAACGAGGGTAATAAAGGAGTTTTTTGAATAAGATGATCCGGGAAGGGTTCTCTGAGTTGGTGACATTTGAAGTGAGACTTTCAGAATAAGAGGGAGCTAGCAATGCACAGAACTGGGCAAGAGCATTATAGGCCGAGAGCATAGCAGGCACAAAGGCCAGGAAGGAGAAAATGGCTAGGCAGATATCTCAGAAAACGAAGAATACAATAGAAGCCATTATACTGTGCATAATAAATTAATCAAAATAGAGGACCATCTGAGAAGGTATTTGTTGAAAGCCAATTTATGAAATATTTACACCAAAGCTTGGGAAAGCAAATTTATTTAGGACATGAAGTATTATTTTTAGGCAGTGCTACTTGTCTGTTTGAGGCTTGAGCTCATGAGTTTAAACAGAGAGCTGTCAATACAGTTATATGACTACTTCCAGTTGAGTTGAGTTACACAGCGTAAGACACAGAATGTATATACTTGGGTTCAAGCAGGGTGGAGGTTTTTCCAGACAAGTTTGTCAGAGGGAGAGAAAACAAGAGTTGAAAGTGCTTAAAAACCCATGAAAATAGTGATGAACCACCAAATCTAAGATAGTAAAAGGGGGAGTGAAAACAGAAGGGAACAGAGGCATGAAGATAAAGTCTACAACCCAATGGGATGAAATCTCACTACAGTGAAGTAATTTTAAGGGCCTACCAGAGAAAGTGAACTGAAAAGGTGAGAGAATGTGACTGGAGAGTGAGATACTTGCAACTTGGATTTCAGGAGAAAATAAGTTAATGCTCGTGCAAGATACAGAATTTCCATGGGAATGGGAGACTAATGGGAGACTAAATTGAGGTGAAACCATACTTTGCTAGAGATGAGAAAAACAAGAAGCAGAGGAAGACTAGGGTTTTGAATGGATCATCTATATGATTATTTAAATTCACCAAGAATGATGACAGGTTTAAGTATGGATTATATGAGTTGAGCAGGCCTTTAATTACTGGGAGGGTAAAGGTGGTCTGTAGATGACAGCACGAGGGGTGGCAGAAGGAGATACCATTGATGGCATAAGCTCCAAAGGAGATGGAGAGATGTTTTGTACATGTAATGAGGAATCCAAAGGGATATCTTTCCTATTACTGGCCATGACTTCCATGACATGTCAAAGAAAAACAGCCTTCACTGTGAGGGCTTGCTGGAGAAGGAGAGAGCTCTCCTCCAACACTCAGAAGTGCTCATTTCATTCAGATGAGTACTTACTTAATCCTAAATTATTATAATCAAAAGGCAAAGAAATCATTTTTTTAGTAACTCAGGATCGCAGATGCCTTCTTAAGATGCTTTTCTTATTTTATATTAATGTGAATTTTAAATAACTTTAATCTTATTTTTGTTTTTGTTTCAACAGTGTATTTTTCACTCATATTACACATCATCTGAAATGGATTCAAATTTGCCATTAAAGTATTTCATTTTGATTATTTCCTTATCCAGTATGTGAATTTTATTCGTTATCTTTATTAGTGACAAACGACTCCAAAATCAAAGTGGCTTACAAGAAACACTTATTTCTTGTTCATTATAGATGTCAGTGGCTGTGGGTCAACTTTTGTGGCTCTGTTCCACATGTCTTTCTCATTCCAGATTCCAGCCTCAAGGAGCGAGCCTTATTTAGGACATCCAAAAAGAGAGCTGGCAGAAACGCTTGATGCCTCCTAAAGTTTCTTCTCAGATATTTCTCATGTTATGTTCTCTCACATTCCTTAGGCTAAAGCCTGTACTGTGGCCAAGCCCCAAGTCAATGAGACAGTGAAGTAGCACCTCCGTCAGGAGGGCCCTGCACGCCATGTGGCCATAAATGAAACAGTGTAAAGCCCTCACTGAAAAGAGAAGAGAGAGAAAATTTAGCAGCAAAAATGAGATCTACCACTGGAAGTGGCACTGATACCTCAAACAAGATAAAAAGATATAATAGATAAATCATTAAGAGACTAATGGGAGATAAATCCACATTGCGGGGAGAGATGTGTATCTGCCATGGACAGAAATCCAAATGCTGACAGTCTGCAGGGTCCAAAGGGAGAGGAGATTTAAGGAAAGAATAAGTGTCAAGAATATTTTTCTGTAAAAATCATAGAAAATAAAAACAGATGAAGCAATGGGAACAATATCTTTAGAAAAGAAAGGTTAGCTGGTCCAGATCTCTGAAACCCTCAAATAGTGGCAATTCTACGGTCAATTTTTCATGATCCAATGTCTGGCCACCAAATTTCCTGACTCAGATACATGATTTTTGTCATTGCTCCACAAGTGCTCCATGTGTCAAAGGGGAGGCTTACATTATTAAGCCCTTGAAGCTAAGAGCTTGTTTTATTCATCTCAGCATAGGGATGGGTTTGCCAGTGGGCTAAATGTATTTGAAGGCTGATGGCCAAAACTCTCTTTCCATAAGACTGTGCTTGGCTAGGAGTGGCCAAAACTCATATCTTCGACTTTCTATTCTGTAGAGTTTCTGGTTTAATATTAACTCTTTCTGATCGACACATTTGTTCTTGAGCATTCTTAATCAACACAGGTTACAATTATGTATTTACGAGTATGCAGCTATATGTATTCATGTAACACTATATCTCTGCTCTTTAATTTTAAAATGTCTCTGGAGGCAAGCATTAGCCCCACTTCATTCCAAAAATTTAGAGGATTTACCTCACTGTAATTTCAGAGAACCGACAAGATATACACGTATTCCTGAATCTTAATCTTGGAGAAAGTTTTTCCCTAATTATGTCACTTCAATAAATTAACCATGTTTATATTTGAAAGATAGGCTTCAAAACTCTGGAATATCAAACCAACAACCCCAAATATTTATCTGATCAAGGCAGAAAGATTTAATTAAACAAAGGAGCAATTAACTATGAGAACAGAGGTGTTCACAAAGGTGTAACGATGAGTTCAGCTACTCTTTCTCAGCGTCCACTGTGGACTTCAGCAAGAGTCATTTTTATTTTATTGATATAATAATTTACATTCAATGATATGTATTGTTCTTAATGGTGCAATTTGATGAGTTTGATAAAATCTATAATCAATAACCAGCACTCTGATCAGAGCATAGAACATTTCCATCATCCTTAAAATGTCCTTTGTCCCTGTCTCCAGTCAATCCCCACCTACCATATGCAATGATTATTGTTAATCTCACCCTAGATTAATTTATCTGGTTCTTGAGCAGCATAGGAATGGATTTTATGCAGTACATACTTTTTCATGACTTGGTTTTGAGAGTTTTCAATGTTGTGTCTATTGATAGTTTGTATAGTATACCCTTTTTCTTCTTTTACTTTCAAATTATCTTTGCCTTTATATTTAAGGAGAATTTGTTGACAACATACAATTAGGCCTTAATTTTTTTTTAATCAAGTTTTTCAATTTTTAAATTTTAATTGGAGTTTTTAGTCTGTTTAGTTTCTTTCCTTTAGTGTGTTTAATTTTAACCAATTACTAATATATTTTGGTTTAGTTATACTAATTTGATATTACTTTTCTACTTGACCCATTTTTTTTCTTCTTTTCTTCCTTTCTCACCCTCTTTTGGATTACTCCAATATTTTTTTGACCATTTAATTTTATTTTCTTTATATATTTAGGTATATTTCTATTCATTACTTTTATGAACTGACTGCTGTATGTGTTAGAATGTTAATTCTTAAATGATTCAATTAATATTATGAAACTTCATGTAAAACATAAGAAAATTACAAGTGTGTAATTCCATTTATTACATCTGTCCTTTGTGCTGTTGTCATATATTTTCCCTTTGCATATACCATAAACTTCACAAGACGTTATTGCTTTTGCTTTAGTTGACTTTTAAAAAATTTAAAATAATACAAAATAAAAATATGTGTTTATATTTATCCATATATTTATATTTTTTGGTTTTTTAAAATTTATTATTTTGTGCAGATCTGAATTTCCACGTGGTTCATTTTTCTTCTGACTGAAACACTTCCTTTGACATTCCTTGTAATGCAGGTCAGCTGGCAATATGTTCTTTGTTCTACCCAACTTTTTGAAGGATATTTTTGCTTGATACAGAACACTGAGTAGACGGTATTTTTTGTTCTTGTTCCACCACTTTACGGATATTGTTTCATTATATTTATTTCTCTCTCTTCTTTTTTTTATGAGAAGGCAGCTGTGATACATGTATTTGTTCTTCTGTTAAGTATGTGCTTTTTATTCTGGCTTCCTTCAACATTCCACTTCTTATCTTTAATTTTCAGCAGTCTGATTTTTATGTGTCTAGGAATTGTTTAACAAGCTTTCTGGATCAGAAGGTTGATGTTTTTCACTAAGTTTGGGAAAGTTTTGGCCATCATTCTTGAACTCTTTTTGTGACCCATTTTTTCCTTCCTCTTCTATGAAACACCAAAGACATGTGTTATATCACTTGATATTTTAACACTGATTGCTGAGCTTGTTTTTTTCCTCCCAACTTTTTTTTTTCTCTTTAATCTTTAGGTTTGAAAACTTCTATTAGACTGTGTTCAAATTCACTAACATCTTCCCATGATATATCTAATCTCCCACTTAAATTTTTCATTTCAGATATTGTATTTTGTATTTTTGTGTTTCCATTTAGTTCACTTCTATAGATTGTTTTAAATCAGTTCTGAGAGTCTCTGTCTTCTCATTCATCACGTCTAGTTTTCCCTGTAACACATTTATCATATTTATTATAGCTGTTTTAAGGTCTTTTTTTGATAATTTCTATATCCGGGTTGTCTTGGGGTTTATTTCTGTGAGCTCTTTTTCTTGATTGTGGGTCACATGTTTTGCATGTCTTTTTTTTATTGTATAGTGGATACTGGGGATAGATAATACATGATAGGAAGTCTTGGATGTGTTGTAACTCCAACATCTCCTGTCCTCACATGACCTCTGGTGTCTCCATTAGCCCTCCTCCTGTAGCAGTTACTCTCTGTTAGGTCTTATTAGGACTCATTGTGTACATGTGCAGCCCTGCCCTCAAGCAATAATGTGTGGGAAATCACATGCTCTGCATATTTTTATCTCCTTTACTTATCCTGCAAATTCCAGCCAATTCATGGGTCCAGAACTCCAATATCTGCTCTGTAGTTCAGGAAACTGTATTACATTTGGCTTCTAACTTCCTATATTTCAATGCAGAAAGTAGCACGCATTTAGAAACTAGTATCAACATGAGGCTCACTTCAACCATTTCCCTTCTCTTAGGGATCACATATGTGTTAGTTCATTTCCTCTAAGAAGCAGAAGCCAAGAAAGGATTAGATATGCAAAAGACATACTGGAGGAAGGGACAATGAGGAATATCAGCAGGCAGCCAGAGGAGGCAGGGAGAACCACTGGACTGTTAGGCAAGTCTTACCCCTGTGAAGGAAGGAAAGCTGTGTAAAAAATGAAACCTCAGGCTTTAGTACAACTCTATGAGAGTTTCAGTCAAGCACATGGAGAACCCTTGAGACAAAGTTGCCCGTCAGAAGGCATTAGTATTTCTGCCATAATTATTCATTACTTGGGAACAGCCCATAGGAAGTGTGGCCTTGGCAGGAATGGGGCAGTAAATTCAGAGTGTAGCACCTGGAGCCTTCTATTATTTGTGCTTTCTGCAGCAGGACATGTGAGTGGTACATGTGATGGTACTGCCCATCCCCACCTATCCTACAGCCCCAGAGTTACTCCTCCACACAAGTTCAAGGAACAGTTGTTCTATGATTCTCATGCGCCTCTCTTTCTGAGTGAAATCTTAGGAGACAGTGGTTGGTTGAACACATATAGCCCCTGTCACTGCTGTTGGTCACAGGGCCATATCCTGTACTCATTGTCTCCCTCCTCCTCTCGCCCTCAGCTATCACCTTTGAAGGCCTTGGTGACTTACCTGGTGGTTTCACCCAAACCTTCATTCATGAGGTTTTTTGATACAAGACCCTCAGTAAGCAGTCCCAATCATATTCTCCCAGCTCCTTCCAGCATACGTTGACTAGGAGCTGTAGAATCCACTAGAAGTTTATTGGGAGGTGCCCTCTGGTGTCCTTGGGGATATAGTCCTTTATCTTCCTTAGCATGCCTAGCACTTCCCCAACTTGGAGGCTCAAAGCAGAGCTGCAGCCAGGTTCTGAGAGGTGTTCCTGATGTCCTGTGGAGCAGTGATCGCTGCATCATTTTCAAGCAATGGAGGCACGCTAGCCCTACTAGGAAGGAGCAGGCCTCTTCTTCAAGCCCAGAGGATTCAAGGGATCTGGAGTTAATGTTTATGAGTTTGTCAACCCAAATGTCCCCAACTCAAGCCTCAGGGTCTCTATCTTTCCAACCAGGAATCTATCACTGTCATAGCCTTTGTTGGAAAGACTGACAATTCAACCTTCTCTGAAAGGCTCTCTGCTACTATTATAATTAATTCCTGGGTCAAATTCTCAGTTTCCTGCCTCCAGCTGCAGGAGATAAGAGCCTCTTCATAAGCTGCCAAGGTAAGGCCCTCTGAATTTTATACTTCACCTTCAGTTGGTGATTAATCACCCACAACCTTTCATTGGTCTTCTCTGACTCATCAAAGCCACTCAGTAAGAGACATCTGATGTGATTTCCCTCTAACTAATACTTCCCTCACCCACTCAAAAGCCTGAGATACTGCACCTGTGAGTGTGTTCCTTTGCACCAGTGTACCAAACCAATCTACCATGGGTGAGAGTTGTAACAAACGCACTGCTGTAATTGCACTGCTCCATCTACAGCCAGTGATGGAGTCCTCCTTGCCAGCTTGTTGGCAGGGCATCTAGCTTCAATACCCCACATTAAAAACTAATTGCTTAGACCATTGCTGACACTGATTGTCTTAAGTCAGGATCTCTGGAAAACAAAGATAGAGATTTTGCGTGTGTTAAGCGTTTTGCGCAGTACCCTCAATATCAACATTTTGTGGGAGCAAAGGCACTAGAATTGGACAAAGAGACAAACTGAACTTCAATGCAGTCACAAGAATGAACTCATATAGTTTCAGGTGAAGCACTGGAGTTGGGATGGCCTTTAGAGTGGCCTGGCCTTGAGACAAGGGAGCCACGACTTAACACTCCTGTGTTGGCAATGGGTAGGTTTTCATTTTAGGATGGGACGTGAACTGAGCATAAATAAATGCTCTCTTCAGCATAAGGAAATTTCTAGAGAGCGACTCAACTGCTGGCTTTCCCAAAAGGTGGAGGAATGAGTGTCTCAGTCCTGCAGGGGGCGTCTGGGTGGCGCATCACCTTGTCCACTACAGATGGTGATTGAGAATGACGTCGTGTTGGTTGGTCACTCTTTCATGATTTTGCATTTATAAGAATTTTAGGGTCTTTTTTCCTTCTTGTTTTTACTATAATTTCTGAGAGTATCAAGTTGGTTCAAGGTTCATTAGGCTTATTCTGTACTGTCGTTAATATTGATGCACATGACAGCTATTTAAGTTTTACAGGTTGGAGTTTTGTTATTTAATATTTATATGAGAATGACAGTATGTTTCTTTCAAGAAACCCAGGATTTTATAGCAAAAGGGCAGCTTATCTCTGACACTTCTTACAAAGGCTAACTTCAGCAAGCCCAATATCTCTGTTGGCTTTAGAAAAATGGGCTGTTTAATTAATTCTTTCAGGCTTAAAGGAAAATAAAAAGAAATGGAGAAAAAAAATGCCATCTACAGTTTTAAGTAGATTTTGTTCATCTTGTTGTTTGAAGCAGCCCATTGTTAATTTTGGAAATTCTTTACAATATTTAACTTTCCGATCACCTTTAACGCCACTGAGATTTACTGTCTAAATGAAACTATCAAAATAAGAGACAGTCAGGTAAGTGGCAAGCACCTCTGCTCTACGTTCTCTGTGCAGTGGGACAATAAAGCTTGGGTCCATTGATCCAGGCACCACTGTATAGGAGCATCCCATGGCTCATAGCACAAAATCCCCAAGATGATATGTGCAGAATCGCACTCTAATATGATATTGAAAGTCCCAGAGTAAGGTAATGTATAACATTATGGTTTGAAGAAAGAGTAGTTTTTTTGTGAGAGATTGCACATTCAAACATATCGAATGCTCAGTGTGGCATTTATTTGGATGGGCAATGAAAGATTCATATAAATGTTCGTGAATGATCACATGGTTGCACATAATGCTCAGCAACACTTACCTAAATGTTTTCATATTGCCATGGGCTAGATTCCTATATAAAGCCTGAAAGTGCACATCTGAATGTATGATTAATAAAAATAGGTCTAGCTGATTTTACTCTGGCATCATCTACTCACTCTATTATTTACATAGGTCATTGTATTGTTTCCAAATATAAAAATAAAGTATGGTATAGGAGCTGTAAAAATATCTTACAGGTTATTCTGAAAGAAAGAAGAAAAAAATACAAATGAATTAAGAGCCATTTTTTAATTTTTTCACAGATTAAAGATGGAGAGTTTTCAAATGGATGTTTTAGAACTTTGTGAAGATGGAGGTGCCTCAGTTACCTCTGAGTACTTGCGGTGTTTGACACAAAAGGCACAACATTCTGCTTCTTTATTCCCAGTTTCACCCAGTGTCACTGCAGAGCTGAACCAAAATATTCCTAATCACTGGAGAAAGCACTTAGCTTTGAGGGCGGAGGCTAAGCATCAAGGGAGCATAGAATTTTACATATCCTAAGTATCCCGGGAGAAGAAGAAAGTAAATAATGTAGCTGCGGAGAATTCCTCACAAATCAGTCAAAAAGACACTAATTCTTTGGCTCCTTCCTTAGGACCAACAAGAGAGGTTCAGAAAAAGCCAAAAAAAAAAAAAAAATCAATTGATTCCTTTGGATTACTAGGCAAAGTTAGTAAAGTTTGACAAAGTTTAATTATTTAATTACTGCTGTATATAATATTGCTTTTTCTTTAGGAATGTTTACACCAAAGGGCAAGTTTGGAAAATCTCTTATCCCTTTTGTGATCAAAACTGCTAATAAATTATCACAGTAATTGTAGGGTTTTCACATATGATTCTTTGAAGAATCTGAAGTCTTAGTGCTCATGAGTCTTCACAGCTATCCTTATATGCCACTGGCATGTAAGGCTTTGAGACAACAGTAGACACTCTAAAGATTTAATAAGAGAATACAGAAAATATGCTACTGTTCTCCTTTACCTCAACTTCTCGAATGTTTCCCATTCTAATGCATTTTCTATAGCCTTTGCCGCCTCCTCCTCACAACACGTCTTCCCCATTACATCCTGCAAAATGAGCACGTCTCTGTTAGTTTAGCAAACATATTCATTGTATGTTGTCCATCTTCTTGTCAGTATTTTAAAAAGGCCTAAGGGATTGATATAAATTCTATTTTGATGGTTAATTCTATGTGTCAACTTGGAGAGTGTTTTTAGATGAAATTAACAATTAACTTGATGAACTTTGGGTCCATCAGACTGCCTTCTATAATGTGGGTGGGCCTCATTAAATCAGTTGAAGTCCTGAATAGAACAAAAAGATCAACCTCCCTGAGCAGGGGGAATTCTTTAGCAGACTGCCTTTGGACTTCATCTGCACCGTTGCCTCTCCTGTGCCTTGAGCCTTCTAGTCCACACTGCAGATTTTGGACTCACCAGCCTCTGTAATTGTGTGAGCCAATTCCTTACAATAAATCTCTTTCTCTCCATATATATCTCATTGGTTCTGTTTCTCTTGAGAACCCTGACTAATCCATATAAAACTTGGATATTCAAATTAGATAAAAGTGTATTTCAGAAATTTAACCATGATTGCATTGTTAGCCTCTCTCTATGGCTATATCCAGGTCCTTAAATTCTCTCTGCTTGGATAGCAGAGCTTGCTTAAAGGGGAGATTATATCACTAATTGCATTGCCATGGCAGTTTTATGACTACACACCAGCCATCTCTCTCAAGGAAGTGACAATGGAAGCAGTTTATTTAATATTTGAAATTCCCAAACAGCAATAGCAAAGGAAAAGGAAGAGGGAATGAAAGATGACTAAAACTATTAATATCATCTGTTTTAGAAAAAAAGTGACAATGTGTAGATATAGAATAGCTAGATAAGGCAAAAACTCCTAAAGTCACTGTTGAAACTTGACTTTTCTTTCAAATTTTCCTGCTTGACATCTTTCCAGCTGGGACAATCAGTCAGAATATGCAATGAAATTTTAATTTTTTTAACTTTTCTATGTAATGGTGGTTTTAATTCTCCAAGCAAGTAACACACAAACTTAACATATATATAAGAGCATTTTGGCTGTAGCAACTGTTTCTAAGTTATACTTTAAAAGTAGAACTCAGCCATCCTAAAACACTGAAAAACTTCCACAGCCCTTTAACTTCTCGTAGATTATAGGTGAGAACAGTAATCTATCTGTTCTGTATTTTTTTTTCCAGAAGTGTCCAGCAGTGTCCCTCAGAAAAAATGTGAATAGGTAGTGAGTTTCTTGATGAAAATCTTCTTCATAAAAACTACAGGGCGGACTTACACTTCCAGGCAAGGTCTTACTTCCCTCCATAAACAACTGGAAAATTAGACAAAACATTTGTTTTCAGATACTGGACAACAGTCAACACAGGACTGTGAAATAAGAGAAACAGAAGAGATAACTGCTCTCAATCACCCTGGCTTTCTGCCTACAGGCCATTTCAAAATTCTGGAACAGGGAGGGCCAACACAAAAGACCTGTGTGTACTTTTTGCTTTCAGGAATGAGACTTTGGAGTATGGAGAGGTTGAGGTGGTTGGAATAATTGGAAGCAGATTACCAGTGAGGAGGGAGTTACATAGAAAAAGAGCTCTGAGGCCAACCTTGGTGTCCTAGTGGTTAAGTTCGGTGTATTCCACTTTAGTGGCCTGGTTTGGTTCCTGGGCGTGGACCTACACCACTTATCTTAGCATAGCAGTGGCTATGCTATAGTGGTGACTCACATATAAAAAGAGAAAGATTGGAAGTGGATGTTAGCTCAGGGAGAATCTTCCTCAGCAAAGAAATTAAAAAATAAAAATCATTAAAAAAATAGGAAAAGAGCTCTGGAAATCTGCATAAGGATCCTTTGGAGTCTGCATGTGTAGGGTGAAACTCCATGAGAATAGGCAAGGAAAAATTTCAGAGGAAAGGATAATTACCAGATACCTGTAAGCCAAACAATTGCTGTACCTCAGACAGGCTCGTGTATCCTCCCCAAACCCAGCAAGTAAAGTGAAGACAGCTCATCAAATACGTGGGATATTTAGGAGAGATGCAAGAAAGGGCATGCTCTAGTAATTGGACTGAACCAGTCCTAGAGAATAGATTACTCTAGACCAGGGGTCAGGCAACTAAGAACCAAATCTGACCCACTGCCTGATTTAGTTAATAAAGTTTTATTGGAACATAGCTCTTCTCACTTGTTTCCGTATTATCTATGGAGGTGGTTGTGCTACATCAACAGAGTTCATTAGTTGAGATAGAGACCTAAAAGGCCTGCAAAGCTTGAAATAGATACTGTCTGGCCTTTTACAGAAAGTTTTCTGATTCTTCCTCTAGACTCACCCTGATCAAAAGGATTTTCATGTGACTCAATGGCCTTTCTGAACAAAGCCCAACATTGTTAAAAGTCAGACAACAAAATTCAGTAACAAACAACTTAAAATTTACAATGCCTGTCAGCTAATCAAAAAAATTTTCAGGTTTCGACCAAGATGATAACATAGGAAGCTTCTGAACTTCTTCCTCCCAGGGACACATGGGTGAATAAGAAAATACATTAAAATGGGTAGGAAAGACTGAGACATACCCTTACCATAAACCCCATTTGTGACAAAGTGCCTTACAGTTGGGAAGGAACTCCCAACTCCCAGTTTTGCTGAGGCTTGTGTCCATGAGACCTACGAGATTATAGCAAAATAAGCACTTGTTAATGAGGCACAGGCACTCCCAGCAGCTATCTCCCACCCCTCAGGGCTCAGTGTGGAGGGAGCAGGCAAAATCGCCCATCTGATGGGAATGCAAACTGGTGCAGCCACTATGGAAAACAATATGTAGAGTTCTCAAAAAATTAAAAATAGAAATACCATGTGATCCAGTTATCTCACTACTGGGTATTTATCCAAAGAACATGAAATCAACCATTCAAAGAGATTTATGTACCCCCATGTTAATCACAGCATTATTCACAATCACCAAGACGTGGAAGCAACCCAAGTGCCCATCAACGGATGAATGGATAAAGAAGATGTGGTACATGTATACAATGGAATACTAATCAGCCATAAAAAAGATGGAATCATGCCATTTGCAACAATATGGATGGACCTTGTGGGTATTATGGTAAGTGAAATAAGTCAGAGAAAGACAAACACTGTATGATTTCACTCGTATGTGGAAGACAAACAATCACATAGATAAGGAGAACAGATTAGTGGATACAAATGGATAACAAGGATACCAAATCGGAAGGGGCGGGGGAGGTGAAAGGGATAAAGGGGCACATACTTATGGTGATGGGTAAAAACTAGACTGTTGGAGGTGAGCATGATTCAGTCTATTCAGAAATTGAAATATAATAATGTATACCTGAAATTTATACAATGTTACAAGCCATTTTGGCCTCAATAATAATAATAAAAAATCTCCCATCTCCCAGTCTTTCCCTGAAAGGGAGGGGGTCCATCTGCATACTTTGAAAGCGCTGCCTGAGAGTTGGGGACTTCTAATTTAGCATACATCTAGAAATACAGGTACTATTTTCTTCTCATTTTTATCTTTGGATTGCAGAGGTTTTGTGATTTTTATCGTTTATATGTTCCATAATGATTTTAGTGGAACTTGGGAGATAGAGAATGAGATACTCTTACTAACCTACCTGATAATTGAGATATTGACTATGTATATTTTTGACAATTGTTTTACTGGAATCACCATTGTCTTAAATTTAATGGCTATAATGCTATATTCATCCTACCAAGAGCTGTTCTCATGTTAGTTAATAGGGCCATGCCCATTGAGTAGACCATTCCTTTTAGGTTTCCTCCCATTTTCCCATGATATGTTGGAAGGATAATCTATATGCTTTGGCTGAATATTATTTTTACAACTTTGCCTTTAGATAGTTTAATACATTTATGTGATTAATTGTATTGAATTTATATTTTAACATAACAGTCTAATTTTCACTGGATTGCACGAGTCACATACCCTTAACTGAAAATTTTAGCTACTTTAGCCATGACTTTACCAACACCGTGCTACCTTTAAAAAGTTCATGGCACCTAACTGGAATATGATATGTTAAATGACCTCAGATCCTGGTGTGAAAGACATTTTCTGAATCAAGTTCTAGCATTTTGTTTGAGCTCCAACAATGCAAATCATAATGTACTACAGTTCTGAGATATTCTAAAAAAATAGGAGGTATAATTGTGCCAGGTCGTGCATTTCATTTGTAATGACAAAGCTTATTACTACACAAAATGAGTTTGCTGTAAAAGAATATTAAGAATTTCTATCTAGTGCATCACCAACTTCTTTAATTACCCCCGTTAATGTGCCTTCAATAGCAATACATGGTGCTGACAAGGTACCCAGAATTAAATATTTAAATGATATTGTGCATTTTTTATTAAAGGAAGTATTTAAATAAAGCAAAAGGAACTTTATATCTATTAATCCTCAGTTATGTGAATGAAGATTAAAGCAGTGCATATTCTCTCTTAGGGAAGTTGATAGTAATTGCTGAGTTTCTTTAATAACAAAAAATTGGATTCAACAAAATATAAACAATACAAATAATCGTATGTTTAAGTGGTTCAACAGTTTAATGTGTTAATTACCTTCAAAGATATATTCTGCCTCAAAGCCTCCTTACATGCTGAGGAACATATTGAGGAATTATAAACATGTCGTGTAAAACATGTTGTCATATACTCTGCAGTAACTGGGTTTTAGGAAAACTTGCCCAAGGCTTAAGAAAAAATAAGAGTTTAAAGTGTTATCTGTCTACATTAAAAGCAGTAGTTCATCGGTTAAATGAATTATGGTAGCCTTGTGAAATACAGAAATTAAGATGCATCTGTATAATAGAATAATGTGTGACCAGTAAAAGAGTATCTTATAAGAATATTTGAAGTTATTAAAATGTTCATGATATATTAAGTAAAATGCAGTTGTTATGAACAATATGTACCTGATGATATAAACAGTGTGGGGGAATGTAGTATGTGTGTATAAATGTACATATAGTATGTATAGAAAATGAGAGCAAGAGAGACTGAAAGAATTATAACCGAATGGTAACAAGGATCGTCTAGGTGGTGCGGTAATGTGTTTTTATTTTCCTTCTTATGCTTTTTTAATATTTTTAATTTTTCATTATAAACATGTATGACTATTATAAGACAACAATAATCGCAAGAAAAGTATTCATTAATGATTGTAAAGAAAAATATATTTATTATTTAATACATACTATACTAATAATTGCTTATTTCAAAAGAAAAAAACTTTATTTTTTCTAAGATCAGACACAAATATTAACCAATCATTATTATATCTGCTACATCTAACAAAATATTATTATATCTTGTAATTATGATAACTCCTAGATCCATCTGTTTCGTTTTATAGCCATTCTTCTATTTACCTCCAAAGAAAGGAGTCCTGTTCTTTCTCGTACCTCTAATTTCTTTCTGTCTTATTCTCTTGCTAATCCCATAAATGAGTAGGAAGTTCATGGTGGATGTTGGGTGTGTCCCCAGGAGGCACTCATTCCGTTAGAAACCAGAAGTATTGCATGATGGCTGGCAGCTGAGTGCTTCTCCCAGAAATGCCTTTGTCTGAAGGGAGTCGAGCCACCCAAGATTTGAGGATCCCTCCCTGGACGTGGCCAGTCAATGATGGCTAATGTGGGGCTGGAGATGGCTAGCCCCTGTGCCTTGATTCAGGACTTCTCTGAACAGCCATCCCCATCTCAGATCTCTTGTGGGATTGTCTGAAGCTTCTGTTCCTACTGCATCCAATTCCTCCCTCTTCTCTTCCCAATCTTGCTTCATGCATTCTCTCACAGATACTGTCCCTGAAAATATGGCCCCATACACTTCCTGCATACACATCTCTGTCTCTCGGTCTGTTTTGCAGGGAACACGTAAACTGATTATACTAAATTGCCTGCAGGGAATATTTACTGGTATTACACAGGAAATGTTAAGGTCTCATATAAGAAGGGGAGCCCATTTTCAGTCCAAACTTCACACGAGAGAAGTCTCTTTCTCTTGCCCTCACACTTAACATGGCAAAGGACCCTGAAGTAAGTAGGGAATTTCAGGATAGAGAGAGGAGCAGCCTAAGCAGACAGTCAGACACTATTCCTGTGGAAAACAAGTAAAGCTGTCGGTCAGCATATCACAGAACATCTCAGAGGGATGCAGAGTCTCTGTGGAAATAAATTGATGTAGATTCTACTTAAAGTGAACTGCTTTTTTTTTATTATTTCAGAGGCTAAGTATTTAGTAATAATGGCTCATAAAATCATTGTCCAAAGAAAAAAGATCAGCAGAGTTGGGATAATTTAATTGAATTCAGTTAAAGAAATACTTATTAAACTCTTACTATATTTTTCCCTCACTGTTCTGGCAACAGAGCAGCAAAACACATACAGGTCAAAAAAAAAATTGGCTTCATTACTGATGATAAGCATTAAGGAGAAAAATAAAGCCAGGAAAAGGAATAGCTAATACTGGGTAGAGTCTGAGATTTAAATAGGTTGACAAAAGAAGGATAGGTGATATTTTAGTTAATACCTGAATGTTGATGGAGTGAGCCATCTAGTTATCTGGAGGAAGAAAATGAAAGACGAATTTTAGAAAAGATTATAATAGTGATTTTATGGGGAGTAACGTGGGCTAGCATTTCTTCACTTCCTCTGTGAGTGAAATGCAGTTCCTTACCTGCCATTCCTCGCCCACTTTTCATTGTTTGAAGCCCTCACTTGCTCACCTCGCATTGTATCAGCATTCTGCCAGTCCTGTCTTATATCCCTGGAATTCTTAAAGCCTGATATCTCAATTTAAATATTATTCAGCCTTAAAAAAGAAGGAAATCCTGCGTTCTCTGATAACATAGTTGAACTTGGAGGACATTATGCTAAGTGAAATAAACCAGACACAAAAAGACAAATATTACATGGTATCATTTATATGTGGAATCTAAACAAGTCAAAGTTAGAGAAACAGAGAGTAGAATGTTGGTTGCTGGGGTTGGGAGGTGGGGGAAATGGGGAGGCGTTGGTGTAGGGGGTCAGAATTTGCCACTCCAAAATGTGTCTCTTGGCTTGATTATTTTTAAGTACAAAAGATTCAGAAAGAAACTTTGGCCTTTCCCCGAACTGCCTTAAAGAACTTAAGATGGAAGGCCTGTCCCAGGAAGGAGCTTTCACCATAGATAACTTTGGGTATGATAGACTGGAAGGAACCTTGCTAAGCTCATTTTAATCAAAATTCTCTCTCTCAGATCACATTGTCTATAGGTGGCCCAGCAAACCTTTGTTTACCAAACATCTGCTTTTCCATCTCCATGTGAATTGCCTTCCTCCCCTTTGAAGTCCCAAACTACTACTGCCAACATTCTCCTTTGTCCTTAGCTGAAGATGGTATTTAAGGTGGTGGCTTCCACTATCTTGGCAAGTTACTCAGTTTTTCTGGGTTTCTCCCATGTGTACATGTTATTAAACTTTGATTTTCTCTTGTCATTCTCTCTCATGTCAATTTAATTCTTAGACCAGCCAGAAGGACCTAGAGGGTAGGGGAATAGATCTTCCTTCCCTACAATGGTCATAAGGTACAAACTTTTACTCATAAGATGAATAAGTTCTAGAGATCTAATGTACAGTATGGTAACTACAGTTGATAATCTACTGTACACATGAAATTTGCTAAAAGAGTAGATCTTAAGTGTTCTCACCACACACACACATACACACCAATGGTAACTCTGAGGGTGCTATTGCCGGGTCCGAAATCTTCCTTTCCTTTTAACTGGCTGATGCCCACTTATCTTCAGGTCCCAGCGTAAATGTCAGAGAGATATTTCCTTGGCCAAGAATAAGATAGTCCCCACTGATAAATGTGTCCATAGCATCCTAGATCTTCTATAATCCCATTTAATTTAATTACTCTATTAGTCAGTGGGTCAGTTGGGATTAAGTCAGGAAAACAGAGTCTACATGACATAGTTTAATTAACAGAGGTTTTGGAAGAGCTGAGAAGCCAAACAGGGGGTAATCAGGCTATTAAGATATGAGCAGCAACTGGAATCTTGAGGAACAAAAGGAAAACATGGTGCTGTGAGAGCCCCAAATCCAGGATGACCAGATGAGAGCTGAAAACATGGATGGGGTGGTCCAATGAGTCCATGGTCTTATATAGGACCATGTGCAGAGTGGCCATCTGGAAGAAGTGGGAACCGTTAAAGAGATGCAGCCACTTTCAGAAATGTGGCCAGAAATAGAGAAACGGGACAAGGGATGCCCTAGCTTCTCTCTCCCTCCTTCTCTCCCTCCTACCTCCCACCAATACCTCTCTGTGGTAGGACCCAGACTGGGGCCTGGTGACATGGGACCCAGGGAGAAGCTGTCTGAGCATCAGTCCCACTGTGGTGCAGAGAGTGAGGGGAAGGAAGGGGATACATGTGATCAGCATTGACTGTATGTTTTGGGAGAAGAAAGACTGTTTGTCTTGTTTACTAATTTATTTTCTGAATATGACCTTGTGTCTAGTTCATAGTAGGAGCTAATAAATATTTATTTGAAGGATTAATGATGCCAGTGTCCCCACATTTGTATTCATATTTTATCATACACACACACCTACACACACAATGTTAGTTTCCAGAACTTCAGATATCCTCAATAAACCTTTTTTCTTTATAGTCCTCTGTTTTAAGAAATTCCTGTAGACACAGTTTTATAGTTTCTGGTGCTATATCTGAAACATACTTGTTTATGAACATTCAAAATTCAGGTATCTGAAATGGATAAAACCAGATAAGCACTACTCCTTACATATGCCATCTTAATTCTGGTCATTTCTGCACGAGTTTCTCACATCTCCACAATTTACTCCCCTTCCTAATGTATCCTTCACTATCTTATTCCCTCTTTCATATATTTCTTTGGGTAATTTTTGCATCCCTAGTGAATGCCATCCTTGACACTTTCTTTCATAAGACTCATGTTGGCTCATGGCCTGGGAGACAGCAAGTTATACTGGGTTTTCTAATATACTTCAAAAGCTCTGAAATGCGTTCTGACATCAAAGAGCCATAGAAGGATAGAATGACAGCCCTAGATTCTACTTTGAGAAATCATCTAGTTTAATCCCTCTCCTTCTACAAGGTTGATAACTGCAGTCTAGGTAGTGGCTATCATGTACATTTTTTTTTCCTTTTCCTCAAGCAGACATGGATGTCATTTTCACCATCTCACAAGTTACCTTATTCCTCTATGAAAATACTCACAGAGAAGTATTTCCTTCTCTCCTTCTTCTTTTAGGCATATTTCCTTGGCATTGTTTCTTGTTCAAACATTCTGAAAACATGAGGAAAGATTTGTGAGTCTTGCTGTCATAGAACAGTGCTAACTTTATATTTTTAGATGCTCATTGTATGGAGATGTCTTCACTGGTAGAGCAGGTACAAAGTTCAGTCTGCAAACACAAATTGCCAAAGTAAAACTTTATTTTTCATAAATATACTTGGATATTGGGTCCTAATTTCTGCTTTTATTAAAAAGTTAGTGTCAACTTAAGGTAAAAGCATTTTTCTGTCTATCTCTGTCTCTGCCTTCCTCTCCCTCACCCTCCTTCTCTCTCTATTCTAGTGGTTGGATAATCAGTCAGTTCATTGTTTTCCCTTCTCCTTCCTTATTTTTTCTGTCTCTCTTCTGGGTTTGGAAGGTAAGTGACGGGGCAGGGACTTACATGCCAACAGTTGATTGTCGTCACGCCTGTACTCTGGTCACCATGTCAGTGCAGTTACCTTTACCCAATAGAGGGTCTCCTCATGCCTACTTTTCTACTCTCAGCCACAAGTCTTCGGGATGCAGCGTACTTGGAGATAACGCTCTTTCAGATTCAAAAGAAAATGGCGGTGGCGGTGGTGTGCAGAGAGTGAAGTTATTTTCATTTCTTTATTTTTGCTTTATTTGCTTTTGTTTTAGTTGTGTTTCCTCAAGTTTCACACTGTATTCAAGGCACCACTTTTCTTTACTCCAGAATTCTTAAAAATTATATGGATGTATCTCCTGACACCTCCTTCCTCAAGAGCCCCAGAGGACAGAGACAGATGCAAGTTTGCTTCTTGTATGAATATTCACTGTGATCCTCAATTTTTTGGCCACGTATCAAACTATTTTCTCTTTTGTGGTTGAAAAATGACCTTACATCACCATAAATTCTCCTTCAGGCTACGGTTTATAGTAAAAATCTTCATGTCCTGAGTCATCCAGATCTGAGAGGGATGTGAGTACTGGCTAAGATGCTGCTCTCGTGGCCTCCACATGGCTCTGCAGTCTCTGGCCCTGAGAGCTCCAAGCCATCCTGAATGTCTGCTGTAGGACAGTGGGTTCTTCTCCCACAGTCTTGCTGTTTCCTCAAAGTATTGTCTCTTCCAATTTGCCCAAAGTAACCAAACTTACAAACTGAAATGATTCTTTTAGAATTAGTATTTCTTCTCTATTAAGGCATTCTGTTCTGTTAGCTATTTAGACTTTCAGAGAGAGTCTACACATCACCATGACAAGATAACTTATCTCTGTGTATTGGGGTTTCTGTTTTGTTTTATTTTGTTTTGTTTTGCGATGAAGTTATGCTTTGCATAATAATCCTTTTGAAACCTGGATGAGTTCCCTTTATATGTAATAGTTTATATCTCATAATGAATTATAGTAGCTCAAACTCAGGGGTTCAAAAATGTAGTAGTTTTTATTTTTATATAACTGAAGTCATAGTTATACAATTATTAAACCTTTATTTTCCCTAGAAAGGAAACTTAATCTAGTAATTTCCAAGTAAACACTGCCATTTGGAAACTTGGGATTTTTTTAAAAAAACTTTTTCTCTTTGTTTTATTATAGAAAAAGCTAAATTTTTTGTTATGCCCTTTTATTTTCCAGCTTTGAATACATTTAATAAGAATGATACAGACTTCATATATGCTATGTTAAGTATATACTTTGTAACATGTACCATATCTCTCTGCCCTGAGTGTGTGTGAATGGGTGTGTCTGAGTCAGAATTACAAAGCTGCAATCACTCTGGTCCGGTCTAAGGTGGGGCTGGTGTCAAAAGAATGCAGTCTTGTGGTTCAAAGTAATTTCAGAAACTTACATTCTTTATTTATATTTCTCAAACATGCTAAAGAGGAAATATTGTTCATTCTATATATCCGCCATTGCTCTCACTCCAAAGCTGCTCTCCTTCCCCCCTCTTTATTCTTCTCTCCCTCCCCAAAGAAAGAAACTCTGCCAACCCCAACTCCAGTCTTCAGGACTCAAATTGAGACAGTCAGGGTCTGTTGTTTGTGCTCTTAGAATAACATTGTGCTGTTGTTGTACACAGTTCAACCTATATTTATAACATATTGAAGCCCAGATCAGTGGTTTTCAATGAAGAAACTCCAACTAATGAAATGTATTTGTCTTCTGACGAATAAGACTACTGAATGTCTAGTTTTCAAATCAAAACTTCAATTTTGAAACAAATTAGCCTATTTTTGGTAAGCAGATTACAGAATAATGACCATGGCTGATCATGTGGTTCAGATTTGTTTATTCCAAAATAATTCTGAATTGTTTATATTATTTTCCTCTACATGAGGTGCAGACATTATTTATGGTGGTATATCATCTCACTATTGCTTCTGGTAAAATTTTGAATTTCAGTGAGAAGCTTGCATACCACTTTTATCCAGCAGATAAATAATTGAAAGAGAGAGGAAGATAATATAAAAATTTTGGCACAGCAATTAAAAAATAATTTCTCAGCTCATTCTAGTTATTCTTTTTAATTAGATTGGTGTCAACAGCTTGTCTATGATGCAGCAAGACCCTATGACGATTTCCTCTGATTTTTCCCAATGGATTTACTTGTGAACATTGCTAAAAGAAGTGTGTATGTGTGTTTTCCTCCATTGGTATTGAGAGCCACTGGTATTTTTCTTATTCATTAGCACATCATTTATAGAACTTTTCTTAAGGCCTCAGTATTGCTTCAAATATATTTGCTAGACCTGGCATTTTGCCTATTTATTTTCATTTTTATTACTTGTACAGCATCCCAGAATGTATTGAGAGAGTATTTTTATATATTATTAATTATCCTTATAATTTAATGTAACATTAATTTTTATTCAACAATATTGCTGGGTACATCTGATGCTCTAGGTCTTTCTCAAAAATAGTTTTAATTATACTTTTTAAAAAAAAGTTTAAAAAGTGTCCCTCTCTAAGAGCAACTTTGGCTTCATCCCACACATTTTGACTCCTCTCATTCTCCTCTAATAGTGTGATCAGACCCTCATCCCTCAGGATGAGCCAATGTCATTTTCATATTAACCCTGTTTTATTTACCCATTTATGGTCAAAACTGGGCAAGGAGGTAAAAGAATGTACTGTGAAAGATATTTTCCCCCAACCCCCCTGTGTAACAGCAGTGCAACCTCCTCCCAACTGTCATAGCCAACTGCCCCTGCCGAGATGGTGGCTCCTTTTCTTGCCTGTTGGTTTCTTAGCACAGGATCCCAAAGTGACCAAGTAGTAACCATGGCTTAAATCTTTATGGGAATCTTGCCGTAAACTCTGTTGAAAATATTCTCCCTCTGGAAAACAACACCTCTAACTCCATAAAGGCCAAAGATATCAGGGACAGCAAGCACAAAAGGAGTCACTGGGAGTGATGGTAAACAGGGTGTGGAGGCAAGATTTTGGCCTCCATGATCTTCGCCAATGTTATACCTGTGACTATGTTACAAGGCAAAAGGGAATTCAAGTTGCAGATGAAACTAAGGTTGTTAACCTGCTCACCATAAAATGGAGAGATTTTCCTGGATAATCTTGCTGGATTTTATGTAATCACAGAGCCCATAAAAGCAAAAGGAAGAGGTAGAATAGTCAGTCAAAGAGATTTGATGATGGAAGAAGAGGCAAGAGAGATTTGAAGTATGAGAGGGATTTAACCCACTGTGGCTAGTTTTTGAACATGGAGGAAAGGGACCATGAACTAAGGAATGCTGATGGCATCTGAAACTCAGGAATGACTCTCAGCTCACAACCAGCAGGGAAACAAGGACTTCAGCCCTACAATGGCAAAGGACTGAATTCTGCCAACAACCTAAAGGGGCAAGGAAATGTAATATCCCCTAGAGCTTCCAGAAAGGAATACAACCCTTTTGACGCCTTAATTTTAGCCTGGGGAGAACTTTGACTTCTGACCTACAAAACTCTAAGATAATAAATTTGTGTGTGTGTGTGTTTTAAAGTGTTCCTGGCATGTTTAAAAAGAAAAATTATCATTATATACTTCATTTTTCTTTTTTCTAAACAAGATATAGAAGCAGTCTCCATAAAGACATAAGCTAAGTACAAATCATGGAGTCTTCCTTCAGTGAGCATGTAAACACGCACAATCTGAAGTTAAATACAAATATTTTATAATTATAATTCTAACACAGTTAACAAAGAAAAAACTGAACTCAAATGGAAACAAAAACTAAAAATTTCAAATTCAAATATTATTTTCATGTCATGAATTTTTATAAAAGGAAATATTATGTAACTGTTAAAAAGCCATGCAGATTTTTGTATATCGCTTACTATTTTATAATAGAAGGAAAAGTCAGGGTTCTGTACAGCTATGCCCGAAAAGTGACGGTCACGCACATTACTTAGGATGGGCTCCATAGGGTGTTTATTGTCTGCTTGAGTCAGTTTGGTGAATCTTGACACGACATGCATATCTGATGTGTTTTAGAGGCATAACATCCTAACTCAACTCATAAGAGCTAGATAAATTAGAGAGAATTGGTTGGTAAATCTACATGGGAAATTTAATCACAGGGTGAGTGTGGACATAGAGCAAACAAAGATAATGGTGCTATTTTAATGGCTGGTGCCACTGAGCCTCGATGGTTTGGTTTGGTGGTCCCACCCTCACCAAAGGGATTGACCTATCTTCTGACACGGATGTTGCTTAGGGCACCAATTCTACCAGGTAACCATAGAGACAAACTGTCACATAGTGCTCTTCGATTCCAAACCACATTTCTCATTCTGTCTTCATACAGACTACAATGAGGTTATTAAATTTCAGTTATTCTTTTATTCATCCCAAATGTACCCAATTATTACCAACTTTCCTTACTTTCAGCTTATAAATTGTCTCTTAGAGTGGGTGACATCTATAGATAGATAATATGCCTTTTTTTTAAACAAGTTAAACTCTATTAGTGACTTTATTTTACTGGATGCCTTTTATTGGAAATTTTTTTGTATAGACTTAACATCATTGTTTAATTTATTTGTATTTAATTTGTTTATTATTGTTCTTACATAGTGTATTGAGTTAATAAAATTTGTCAGTTCATGGCATATCATTATCACAAACATATAAAAGGTTACATTTTTTATTGTGTTAATTATTTATTTTTCCTTTTCTTCTCCCTTCCCCAATACTATTTTCTTCCATACCCCACATGAGGAATCATATTACTATATTTAAAATATATCTTTCAATAAGAATATAATTGCTTTACAATTTTATTTACATCAATGAAATAATGCTAAATAGTTTTCTGATTTTTTTATAATCAGTGTAATGCTTTTAAGCATAATAAATAGTATCACCACATATGGACATAACACATCTTATTATTAAGTCCCTTTATGATGGTGATTCCATTTTCTCCAACTTTTGCCATCACAAACAAGCTAAGAAGAACATCCTCATGAACCTACTGGGGACTGCATCTTGGAGCTAAGCCTTGAAATACATACTTAATTTCATTAAAAACAATCCAGAAATCTTTCTAAAATAGTTGCACTGATTTATGCTTTTACTAGCAGTGAATAAATGTTTCCATTTTTCTATATTCTACTAGCACTTATTATCTTATTTCATAATTTCAGACAAGTGTACTTATATGATAATCTTTTCATATGTTTGTTAACTTATGTTGCCTTTGGTTAAGGAGAAATGCTTCATTTTTTTTTTTAAATAGTAAAGTTTTTTTCTTCTTTTCTTTTGAGGACGATTGGCCCTGAGCTAACATCTGTTGCCAATCTTCCTCTTATTTTCTTTTCTCCCCCAAGCGCCAGTACATAGTTGTAGAGTTATACCTCTTCTATATGGGATACTGTCATAGCATGGATTGATGAGTGGTGAGTAGGTCTGCACCCAGGATCCAAACCTGCAAACCCCAGGCCACCAAAGTGGAACGTGTGAACTTAACCGTATGCCACCGGGCCGGCCTGCTTCACTTTTTATATACTACTACTTATTTTTACTTTCATGGTTAATGCTTCTGGGGAATTTTTAAGAAACGATAAACATAAAGAAACACTATAGCAAGTTTTGAGCAACAGACAGTGCAGTACATATTTAGTCCATCATTTAACTTGAATCCCATTACCAACACAATCTTAGACTATGATAATTTTGAAGGATCACCCATTTGGCTGTGTAATATCTGTCTGGTTTGTCTCAATACGTCTATATGGTTTCTCTACATACATTTCAGAAAATATCAACATATTCAAAGGAAATAAAAATATTTCCAAAAAATTCTTTTGTGTTTTGGGTAGATGTCTAAATCACTCTGCATTTGTCTAGGACAAAAGTTACTCAACAAGATAGGATTTTGTAATGACAGGTGAAAACTGGTAAGAGGGAACATATGTTCATGCTATCTTGAATGAAATTATAATTATTTCTGATTGCATATGTGATTGCTTTTCTGTGGTGTGTTTGTTTTCAAGCAATGTCTATGAAATGTAGAGAGTCAGTGGAAGAAGTTAGCTAAAGGCTCTCCAATCACACCCTGTCTATCTGAGGGCTGGTGTATGCTGGGTTCAACAGTGTCTGTGGCAGTATTGCTTGATAAGCATTCCATGATTCAGAAGGATGTGAACTTATAGATTATTCATTACTGAGAAGAGATATCCAGCCTTCGCCTACTTATCTAAGCTTTTTGTGGAGTGATTTCTCAGCTTATTACCAGTACAGATGATATAAATCAGTAGATAATTCTTCTTGGCCTTTCCTAACCAACACAGCAGTTTTTGAATTCCAGTGACAGAGATAAATAGGGAGGTGGAAAGGAAGTCTTCAGAGTTGTTGTGAATTGTGACTACGGCTACTTTGCCCTGCCCGGTGGTTTGGATTTGCTATTTTGTACCATTTACTACAAAATGCTTGCTGTGAACATTGAAAGAGAAAATCTGAGAAAGTCATTAGAGAAAGATAGTTCAAGGATTCTAGGTGTATACAAGCAACTGGCTGAGCAGCAAACTGTTTCTCTTAGGGAAAACATACACAAATCACAATTAACTGTTCAAGAACAGTTTTTTCAATTTCTCTTGTTTGGCAATTAGTTACAACTTGTAAAACATCTAAATATATCCATTCCAGGTAATATTTTTCTGTATTTTATTTTATTTTTTTAACCAAACAAAATAAATGCAAATATGTATGTATTCACTTGCAGAGTTATTGACTTATAATTCAGCAGACCCTTTTAAGTCACTGAATTACTTTTAGTAAATAGCACCATTATGTGACTAAACGGTCACTGGGGGTCTGCAAGACTCAATATAAATTCTGTAAAGAATAGTTCATATTAATTTACCGTTAAATCAATTTTTTTTCTTTTCTGGCTGAGTAGAGGGACAAATCATGTAAAAGGATTAACACACCCAAGAAATTCTCTGATGTTAGAGGAATCAACATTATTTCACAATCGCTGTTAGAGTTTTAATAAAAGCAAAGAGTTTTGTCCTAATAAAAACATATGGCTTCAGACTTTGCTAATAGTTTGGTACAGTTGGGCCTGGAGAACAAGTTCTACAATGTCACAGTGAGGTTAGAAGGACTTAAATGATAAAGATAAGACAAAAAGTGCTTAAATGTTTTCTGCATTCAAACAATTTCTAACTTACTTTCAGCTTTATATATAAATAACAAGCTGTTTTAAAACCTTTTTGGAGGAAGGCAGTATGGATAAATGCATAAGAAGATACTTAATATATTTATAAAATTGCTATCAGTTTTGCCATTCTGTTTACACTTAAAATATCTTTGTAGTCATTTTCTAAGTTTCTAACAAACTGTGCTAACTTGACAATCAAGTTGGTTAGTCTAAATCGTCAACTAATGAAAACTTTAGGATGTGTTTGATGCAAAATGCTGTTTTAAATTATTAGGATAATTAATCAAATTAATTCCACAACTTTCTAAATCTGTAATTCATACTATACTATAAGGAAACAGCCTTAATGATACATACATATTGTATATGCTCACAAAATGTCAAATGGAAGGAATATTCAAAGCTCTTTTCTTATTGCACTCATATTTAATATAATTTCATATTTAATATGATTTTAGATTTAAACACAATTATAAAACAAATTTTAATTATGGTTGGATCATTGTATGAAGTTTTTATTGATTTTTATGTCACTTCAAAATTAGGTGAACATTAATGTGCTTTCCTTTTATTCAAATTTATCATTCAATTTCCTTTACAATTTAATTAGACTCAAAATTTTACTTGATAGGATGACCTCCACTCCAGTTTCACCTTATACTTTTATTAAGAAAAAACATTTTGCATTGCTTTATTTTTCTTCCACACCATTTTTATAGAAAGTAGATTGGTATTATATTCCTTAATTTACAAGTTCCCTGCGCTCGACTTCCAAATATCACCACCAAGAGCACTCTGCCAAGAAATCATTTCAGCACAGAGATTTTAAATTACTTTCCTAAGATCTGGCAGTTGATCTGTCATAGAGACAAAGGCAGCACACAACTGTACCAATGCCCTGTGTGTGGTGAGCACCATTCAGTACGGTCTGTAGGTCAAGGCACTGGCATTAAAGAACATTTAGCAATTGAATAAAGAACCCACAAAATATTAGTATTCAGACTAAGAGTCTTAATATAATTTTCAGTATTTTTCATGTAGGCATGCCTTTGGGAAAAAGGGAGATAATATTTTAAAGACTACTGTGAGTTTACTATGGTTAATTTATTAATCAAGCATCACTTTCAAATATATTGTCTCATTGACTGTGGAATTTGCTCCAAAGATTTTTGGGCCCAGGGGTTGGGTGCGTCTTCTCTGCTCCTTCTGTGATTATTCTCTATTTTATTGAATTTGTAACTTATCTGTCTACAGTGGAAAAATAAATATTAGGCTGTTGAAAATGAAAAATTGAAAAAAAATCCACCATGCAAGTCCTATCACTGGTTGATCTAGAACTAAAAGTAAATACTATGTTGCTAAAATCAAAAGGAAAGGTAACGGTACAAAAGAAATTATCCAACATACACATGCCATAGGAAAAAAAAAAACTTTGATATGAAAATAATCACTTTCAGATCTCGTATATTTAGGCCATTGACATTTAATTGCTCAGGACTGGCTCACTTATAGCACGTGTAATTGTTGTTTATTACAATGGCCTGTGGAAGTATTTTTTACCTGAGTAGACAATCACTTATGCCACTAAACCTGCAAAGAAAATGTTGGTCTTTGGATCATAGGATTTTTTTTCCAAAGGAATTTTTTTTTTTAAGTTTTTAATGTATACAGACACTAGTGTACATATAAAGGCAAACCTATGGTACTACCTATTTTATGTCTAGGGAGACAGAATTTTCAGTGAATAAAAGGCAAAAAATTTTAAATTTATAATTAAAAATGTTATCAGTCTATTCAATAACTGAACATAGGAGGATTATTTGCGTTTGACAGATATTAACACAAAGAGACCATTTAACAACTGAGCATAAATATAGACGTGATTCATGATAGCCGGGGCTGACTGACCTTTGTGGACATGTTAAAAATCATAAGTTCTAAGGCCACAGGACAGATTCCAGAAGAGTCAAGTCATTGTCATTCCCTTCTCCATCTAAAAAGTTCAGTGTACAGCAAAAGAACAAAATGAAAAACATACAATCAGACTCAGGTATTATCTAGGAAATGTTGTTTAACATATCTTTCAAATGCTATAAAAATCCCTCACTTTTTAATGTCATTTTTTATTTTGAGAAAGAGGGAGAGATTTTCAATTTCCTTTATAATTAAAGGGCATTATTGGAACTGTAACCAAGATTTTAAAAATCGGCTCTGATCTTTTAAGTAAAACATCATTGATATTAAAAGAAATCATCTATATTTTAACAGTTACTCTCTTTTACTCTACACTTAAAACCCATATCTATAAATGAGTTATATGGTTAGTTAAAGAAAAAAATTCTGGAAGAAAATAGAAAATGGAAAACATAGTATTGTTGATATTTTGAAGTTTGATAGCATCTTGACTCTCTATATAGGAGTTCTCTGGATGCATTCTCCTTCTCTCTAGAAGTATTTCACTTCACACTTAGCTATTACGAACTTCTGATGGGCAGAACTAACAGGAACTTCTGCAAAACCTGCCTATTTTAAACTCAAGTCCAAAATTTGGTGCGGTTGGTACGACTTCCAGAATAGACAGATCACCTAATGTTTTACAAGGGACCAAAAGAGGGTAATGGACAGTTAGAATGTCAGAATACTCTTGCTATAATTTTTTATTTTGAATTAATTATAGACACACACGAGTTACAACAATATCACAAAATCTCACACACCCTTCACCCAGTTTCCCCCAATATAATATCTGTTAAATGATAAATTGAGGCACATTAAAATTTCAAGAGTTTACTTGAGCAAACATCAATTTGAACTGGGCAGTGCCAAACTGAAAGTGGTTAGGAGCTCTCAGTGAGCAAGCAGGTGCTGGGGAAAGGTTTTTATAGAGCAGACAGGAAGGCAAAGTAAGGAAATTATTTGATTGGCTGTAGCTTAAACGGTTACCTCATTTGGAAAAGGCTAGTTGGCTGTTTGTGATTGGTTGTTCTTAAATTTTGTGTTCTTGGGTAGGAGTGCATTTCTGGTTTAGGTTTTGGTTTTCTTTCCTAGGCTACGAATGCATCAGAACCACCTCAGTCTAATGACCTCCTTGTTTAATTACTTTAACACATCCCACATAATTATAGAGCATTATTAATGTCAGGAAATTAACATTGTCACACTACTATTAACTAGACAGCAGACCTTACTAAAATTTCACCAGTTTTCACATGCATTCATTTGTGTGTGCTTCTATGAAATATTCTCACATGTATAGATTTACCACCACACTCAAGATAACAGCACCGTTCCATTACCAGACAGCAACTCCAGATCTGTCTACCCCCAGGTCTTGAAGATTTTCTCCTTAAATTTTTTCTAAAAGCTTGAGATTTATGTCCATTATCCATTTTGAGTTTATTTATTTTTTTAAGAATTGAGATTTAGTTTTTTCCATACTGATAACCACTTACTCCATCATTCATTTCCCCCATTGAATTATCTTGACAGACACTTGCTAAAAATCAATTTATCTTAAATTGATGGATCTATTTTTGGACTCTGTTCCATTCCATTTATCCATATGCCTATCATTAGGCTAACATCACTCCATCTTGACTATTGTAGCTTTATCCTGAAATCAAGTAGTTTGAATTGTATAAGTATTTTCTACTTTTTCAATTGTTTTGGATATACTCCATCTTTTGCATTTACAGATAAAATTTAAATTCAGCTTGTCGATTTTTACAGAGTACCTGCTAAGATTTTGACTGGAATTGCGTTATCAGTTGAAAAATTTGGAGAGGATTAATATCTTAATGTTAAATCCTGCAATCCATGAGCATGTTACAGGTCTCCAGTGAGTTAATTGTTTCTAACTAATTATTATTAACTAAATAATGTATTTATTTTAAAAATTCTATCAGCCATGTTTTGTAGTGGACTTTCATATATCTTCTGAAATATAGACTGAAGTACTTCATATTTTGAATTCTATTGTAAATCGTATTTTATAAATTTCACTTTCCAAATATTTGTTGCCAATATATAGAAATACAGCTAAGTTTTATAAATTGGTCTTCTATTCTGTGACCTTGCTGAACTCTTTATTCATTCTGGTAACTTTTAAAATTGATGTCTTAGTAGTTTCAATATACGCAATAGTATGGCTTTGCAAATAAAAACAATTACATTTCTTTCTTTCCAAAATGAAAAATTTTTTTCTTGCTTATTGCAATTGGCCTTTAGTATATTACTGAAAAAAGTGGTGAGAGTAGATACTTTTTCCAGATCTTAGATGAATAATATTTATTACTTTACCAATAAGTATGATGTTATATCTAGATTTGTCTTAGATGTCCTTAATCAGAATGAGGGAATTCCCTTCTATTTCTAATTTGCTATTTCTAATTTTGTTTTTATGAGTTGGTGGTGAATTTTTAAAAATTATTATTGAAATTGTTATTGTTTCAAGTTACTTCTCTGCATCTATTGAGATGTATAAATCTTTGTAGATTATTTCTCTATATCCATTAAGATATAGTTTTGATGAAAATATGAAATCCTTCTTTCTTATCTTCTTTTATGCTGTTTATATAGCAAATTGTATTAATTTATTTTCAAATGTCATACCAACCTTGAATTTCTAGGATAAATGTTATTTGGTTCTGATTTGCTGCATTGATTACACTTGGCTAGACTCAACTAGACAAAATTTTATTAGTGATTTTTGCATCTGTGTTCATGAAGGATATTGGCATGTAGTTGTCTTTCCTTGTAATGTATTTATCGGATTATGATATCGGGGTTATGCTGGACTTGTAAAATGAGTTAGCAAGTTGTATGCATACACAGTTAATCTCAGCTTGCCTGCTGCAACCTTGTGCTTATCTCCTGGGTAACCTGATGTCATAGTGCTAACCCTTGATGAAACTTGAAAGAAATGTACTATCAAGAGATTGATATCCTCTGTTAGGGTCTGAAATAGACCAGGAACAATTTACACCTTTTTATCAGCATTTAACCAATTGATATTTTACACCTAGTTTATTTCATGGATTCTTGCTCCCTGCTATTGAGCCTCATCACGCGGCCTGGTTTTAGTCATGTGACTGAAAGACTATAAAAAATGCTCCCTTTGGATGAGACTGGATCCCCTTATACTACCATGTTTCACATATATCTGATGGTTCAAAATCTGAAGATGAAGTCATCTTGCACGGCTGAGAAAGGACCAAGGGAGCTGTGCCTGGAAGTCTGGGACCTCTATGATGGTTGCCTGTGATTTCTTTCTCCTGTGTACCATGTCTTTTACCTTTATTAAAACATTACACGAGGGTACCCTGTGAAGAGTCATGACTCTTTTCAGTTGTCTAACACTGTAATTACTGAGGAAGTGTTTCTTCCTCTTCTAGTATCTGAAATAATTTGTGAAGGAGTAGTATAATTAACCAGTGAAGCCATCTGGGCCTGCAGATTACTTTGTAGGAAGGTTTTTATACTATGAATTAATTTTTTTAAATAGACATGGCACTATTCTTATTTTCTTTCTTCTTGTGTCCCTTTTGGTAATTTGTGTTTTTCAAGAAATTTTTAATTTTGTCAAATTTATTGGAATGATATTGTTCACATTCCCTTAAAGTTTTAATGTTTGTAGAATCTATAGCCATGTCTCCTCATTCACTCCTTATGTTGTTAATTTATCTTCTTTTTTTCTTTGATCAGTCTAGCTAGAAATTTATCAATTTTACACTGACTTTTTAAAAATCAACATTGGTTTCTGAATTTTCCCCTCTTTTTCCCATATTCTCTTTCATTTTTTTTTGTACTCAGTTCTTTATTACTTCTTGACTCTTCTTTTCTTGACTTCTTAAGGTGGATGGCTAGATCACTTAATCATATCTATATGCAGATTCCTAAAGCCTCTTATATGTATAACTATCCCATCTCCTGTTCTCTGTCCTGCAATCTCTGGTTGCTTCATCCGCTTCAGACTCTAATATCTTTCCCTTCAGCTCAGCAATACTCACACGTTTTGCTCGGGCTCATCTCTGCACCATAGTCTAGAACCCTCTCCAAGCAGAAAGCTGGGATGATAAAAAAGTTTCCTTCTATTATTTCCTCTATCTGATGTACCAAATGTTTAAAAACATTGTTTCCTATCATTTGCCCATTTTGTTTTTGCTCACCCTGAGATGGGAAATTAGCCACAGTGAATCTATCATTGCCAGAGGTCACTCTAAATTATATTTGAAAAATCATGGAGATTGAGAGTTGCCAAAAGAAAAGATGGGGCAAATGTCTCTATTTTTATATATAGGTTTTAGGTATGTCCCCAAAACTATACACTTCTTAGCTTTAATTCACATGCAAACATTTTAGTATGGCATATTAAACTGATAGTTAATACAGAAAAAGAAGATGATCATTAGGATTATTTCACTAAGAATAAATCAGGCAAAGTAACTCATTTAATTTTGCACTAGATTTGTTATATATATATTCTATACTTGTATCAAAGTTGAATAAATAATATTATGCTTTGTTTGAGGGTGTGATGGAACAGTACAGAATAGATAGTGGATTTATACTAGTTTTACTTCTTCAGAGTTGAAAACCACCTCAGCGACATCAACAAAAATCTCTGGAATACAAGAATTTAGTTAGGAAAGCTTTATTGCTCATACAGTCTGCAAACCATGGAGACCAGTCGTTGGCAGAAACCAAATGGAGAACAAAGAAAGGGGGGGCTACCTTTATAGAAAAAGTTCCAGCCCAGATTCCCACTCAGGTCTGCTTATGCAAATGAGGGATGCAAGCCAGCTTAGTCCTGATTGATTGGCACAGGTCACAGTTTTATTGGTTAGGTCCAGGTGGCTGTTGGGGACTTTTGTAAAATCAGGAACTTTGGCAGAGTCAAAAGCTCAAAAGGGCATTCTGTGGTTTTTCCTAGAAGGGAGTGTGTGACTGCATCCTGGTCCTGTCATGGCTGCTTGACTCCATTTTGTTTTAAGGTCCCAGGTAGCTGCACAGAGTCCATCTTGTTCCTAGGGGTCTTTTTGATTTCATTTTATTCCACAGAGCGGAGCTGATGATTTCCAAATTTTGGTTTTACAACATCAGAACTCTGCTGTGTTGTACAGGCAACTAAGTGGTCATGGTAGATTTGGGGTAATTTGGGGAGGTTTAGATTTTCTGTGTAGGAACAATTTCTTTTTTCATTAAGAGTTTTCCTTCCATTGGCATCTTCCTTCTTTGGGGCAAGTTAAAAATGTGATCAGAAATTTAACTGTATCCTTTTGTACATAAACTATCACTATTTATATATAAAATTTTCATAACTCAAAGTGCTTCAGTGATGATAGGACACAAGAAAGACAGCATTTTAAATTGAAGAATTTATTCATACTGGCCATTTTCCAAACAGGTTCTGGGTTAAATAACTCTTGTGCATTTAGAGCTGTTTATATTATCAAACTTCTTTGAGGCCTCTGAAAAGAAATTGGGAAAAAAATGACACTTAGAAGCATGTATTTTGCCCATGTAGTTCTAGTTGGAAGTGTGGATAACAAAAAGGCTGTGAATGAATGGCCATAAATGAAGATAATGAGATATATTTTAGGAATTATTTGTAAAAGTACTCAGTCTTAGGACATCATGAATGAACAAGTTTCCTAGCATAGGTTTATAACATATGTGTGTATATCTATATTTATGTAATATTTATAATTTATGTATACACATACACATAGCATATACAACCTTCCTAAAAAATGAGCAATAAACTTTTGTCTACCAAACAATGACTTCAAAAAAAATGTGTACTTTGTGAGGCTTAAAATGAGATGTAATAAAACAAGATCACTTTTTTGAACAACTACTATATTCAGAGATTATGGTAGGCACTTCATGGACATTATCACTAATTATCACAATAACCCTTCAAAGTAGATGATAGTAACCACTTTTTTTTCAAATGGAGAAACAGCTCACTTAGGTTGGACACCTTGCCTGTGATAAAGCCAAGATTTGAATATAGGTCTCCTGGGCTCTGGCTTGAATATCTATACCATTTTGCCTCCAAATGCCATCGATGTGACATAGGTTTGCTTGAGTTTTGATTTTTCTTTTTCATCTCTCCATATATTTGCACAGTATGTTTCACAAAACCCTGGTGGCTGTCATTGAGGTCAGGGGATTTTCGACTCATATTTCATTTGAATACAGGAAGCTGTAACATAAATACTGCTTCTCTCAGAAGTTTTGTGCCACTTTTTCCTCTACCATGGTTATGTTCCCTAGATTTTTATCAGAACCCTTGGTCTTCTTTGAACCCATGATTCTAAATGTGGCCAACTCAGTCATAGAACACCCAGTTCATGCTTAGGTTACTCTATCGTATCAATTTCTGTTCCCTCTTATTAAAATCATTTCAATTTTCTTGTCTGCTAAAGAAGCATTATAGCAATATTTTGAAAATTAATGAACTCTGAAGGTTATCATCATGTCCTTAATTTTTTCTCTCCTTTCTCATCTTAAAATTATCATAGTAATACTGAATCTAAAGAACTACAAGTTAGGATCTTGAGGAATTATATTGCTGTGGATTATTATTTCAAATTTCAGCAACATTTTTGTTTCTTGAAACCATGGGAGTCATTTCAAAAAGAAGATTTTTTACAAAAATATTGACTGTGGGGTTCTGATCTTTAACCACTATCATTGAGTTTTCTGGATTTCGATCAAACATCTTTAGTTATCATTATCAACCTATTATCCAATATGATTGATATTAATGAAATTTATAGTGATGAAAACACAGCCTTTATACCACGTAGAAACTACAATCTATATTTTACATTTCAATGTAATTTAGTGGATAAATGACTTTTGTGGTTCTGCGTAAGAATCTTTATTTTGAACTATACTTCACTAAAAGTTCCTGTGATTACTAATATGGTCATTGGTGGATTTAAAAAAAGACGTAATTTTTCTTTTCCTGCAGTGATGAGCCATGGTTGTAATGTTATAGCATTATTCCATCTGACTGGAACAATTAAAATTTTTCTGTTTGGACTGTATGTGATATTTATATTCCATTCTAACCTGTTTTGGTATAGGGCCATGATTTAATAAATAGCTGCTTTTATTACCAGTAAGTTACACTCTGCACAATATGAGGGTGATGCCTCTTATAAACTCATCTCTGATGCTTTGTGGAAAACAAGTTTGTTTTGTTGATATTGTTTCAAATTAGCTTACAGGAGTAGATAAAGGAGCCATTTCTTATACCTTCATTTTTATGCTTTACCCTTGCTTAAAGTTTCATAAAGAAGTTCTTATTTAGATACATGCTGGTAAAAAGAACATTTTAAAATCAATTTGCAAATAAATTGGGAAATTCAGATTAAAAATTACATTTGTATCATTTCAATAAATCTATACTGGCCTTGTAGATTTTTTTTTTATTCTGGTATAATCCAAAAGAAAGATCAAATCAGATGCCTGTAATTTCTCCAACAATAGCAATTCCCATAATAATAATAGTTTTGTTAAAAACTTTCTCTTAATTTCTAAATGCCAGAAACTGTGCTAACCCCTTTACATATATAACTCATTTAATTCTCACAAATCTATTCCTATTACTATGACTATTTTGCATTCAAAGGAGAAAATTGGAGATTAAAGAAGTTACGTCACTTGCCCAAGTTCACACAGGTGAAAGAGAGAGCTAAGAATCAATCTTGAAGATATTTAACCATAAAGCCTATGGTCTTAACCACTGGGTTATAATACAGTGAACACAGAAAAGTGTCAGCCAATGCCTAGTGGCTATCTCATAGTTATTTTAAATGCTGTAATTGGAATGAAATAAGTTAACTAAACATTTAAGAATATTTCCCTGCCTCCTATTTTTTTTCAGGAAGATTGGCCCTGAGCTAACATCTGTTGCCAATCCTCCTCTTTTTTTTTTCTCCCCAAATCCCCAGTACATAGTTGTATATCCTAGTTGTAGGTCCTTCTAGTTCTTCTGTGTGGGACGCTAGCACAGAATGGCTTGATGAGCGGTGAGCAGGTCTGCGCCCAGGATGGGAACCAATGAACCCCAGGTCACCGAAGCGGAATGTGCAAACTTAACCGCTATGCCACCGGGCCTTCCCCCAACCCATTTTTTTTTATTTGATACTTTTATATATTGTAATATGATTACCACCATAGCATTAACTAACACTGCCATCATGTCACATAGTTATCATTATTATCCCTACCATTCTTTTAAATATAAAAATTTAAATACATTTTTGCATAGCCTGCAATTGCTTTTCATTGATTACGTCTCATTTATGCAAATGATTTGAAAAATAATCAAAATTAACGTTTTTCTTGTACCCAGAGTTTGAAACAAACATAACTTTTAAAAACTTCCAGTGATAGTGATTGATAATTTATTTGATACAATTAAAAATAATCATGAAAATATTCCATGTCAAACTTGGATGCATAAACTATCTTTTTGAAACCTTCTAAACATTAGAAATCTGGGTATAATTAATATCACTCAGAAATTGTTGTGCATTTGTAATATGCATAATTATTTACTGAGCTTTCTGATATTTTTCTATCATGAAAAGTTAATTAGTATATTATTTCTGTTGCAAAAATTGCAAGTAACTCTAGCTAATCTAAATAGAAAAGTAAATTCATTGGATGGATATAGGATTGTCCACAGAGTCAAAAGCAGAGGAAGGAAACTGAATAAGCAGGCATTAGAAACAATGGCTCTGGGAATTTTGGAAGCTGGAATAAGTGGGTAATATCTTTATGGTATTGTCAGAGGGTTAAATTATTGTTGGATATTTTAAGACCTTGTTCAAAATGTAATTTCCAAGAGAAAGGTGTCTGATTGGTGCATTTGGATCATGTACCTATTAGTTGGCCATGAAAATATATGTTGTATTTTGATTGTCAGTCTCAACAAGTCTGTATTTGCAGGGTTGTGATAGTTCTCCAAAGGGACTTCAAGTTGTTATCATGGATACTGGGTAGAGAAATCAACAGACTAGACTAGACAGATTAGACTAGAATCACCAATAATTGTTTCTCATCACTAAATTGTCCAAGTAAGTAACTTCCAAATTGCAAAGAATATGATTTAATCTAGTTTTTAAAACATTCTTCTTTTCTACAAGAATATATTTTTGTCCTTAAATTTATGATGATAATCATTATCAGCCATTTAGATTTAACTATGTATAATCCTGATTCATTACTCACCTCTTTCTTTGCATCATTTCCTCTGTAATGAGGTCTTCTCTCTGAATTATTTAAATTTTGACTACAGTACTTTTTCAAGTGTATTCCTAAGATTGGGTATACAGGGCACATAGTCTTAAATCTTTTAACTCTGATTGTTGAACAATAGTTTGGCTGAGTATAGGATTGGGTTGCAGTCCTATTTTCTTAGTCGTTTGTACCTAGTATAGCTTTATCTTATAAGCCTCTAGTGTTGCAGATGAGAAATCTGATTTCAAGCTGTTTCTTCTTCCTTTATAAATTACTTTTTCTTGTTGCTGGGGTAGCTTGTGAAATTTTCTCCACACAACTTGATTTTTCCTCATATTTTGTACCATTTAAATGAACTTCAAAATTATATAGATTATACACCATCAAGTAGTCAAAAGATGAAACACCTTCTAGAGCAATAAGGGCGTTATTGTTTCATCCCCAGGTGACAACTATAGCAGTGTTGCATAATGGAGAGGATACTAAAATATCGCTGAATCTTAACGAATTTAGATAAAAGTTAGTACATCTCCCAATTCCAAGAGATTATTCCCCTTTAAAACTCTCTTCAAGTAATTGAACCTCATCTTTTCTTCAAAAATTAATAAGTTCTAGTCATTAAATATCTGAGGTGCACAAAAGAATTGGATGTCTTCCTTGCTTCTTTGTTGGCATATGCTAAGAACGTTTTCTCCCATGTTTCAGCATGCAATGTAAAAAACCTTGAATCAAACGCACAGTATACATGCCGGTCTCAAATTCTCTCTCTGTTATATAGTCCTAATGTTTTTTAAAACAATCATTTCAACAAAGTAAATATAATATCCAATAGGGTACCAGAATTTATGCTGCACTTGCACTCTCTGGCCTCTAGGACTAGGAAAGTCACCTAAAAAAACACATAACATATGGTGCTCGATAAGGACCATTACACTTCAGCATTCCCATCCACTTGGTGTTCTCCTGGATATCACTGAGGATATAAAGCTAAAAACTCTATTTCCCAGATTCCTTTCTGTCCAGGGTTCTGACTGTTTGTATAGGTTCTGCCAATGAGATTTATTCTTTCAGAATTTGAAGTGGAAAGAAGGCTGAGACCGGAACTGTTCCTGTGTCAGCTGGCAACCCAGGCTGGATGTGCGAGTTGACAATGGCCCGTTTCCACATTCCAGAGTCTAGTCACCAGCTCCATGAGTGTGTGGTAGTTGTGGAGGCCGCAGTACGAACTGCAGGAGCGTTTTCATCCTTTTTACTACTGCATTGACGTTCACATGAAATGCCACTTACCTCTCCCCAGCAAGTCCAGTGATACTGTAAGACTTAATTATTGTTACTAAATGGTTTCTTATTGAAGCACCTGCAATAGCTTTTGTGTCTTGAGCTGAATCTTGATAGAAATGTAATGCATATTTTATATCTCATTATTATCATATCATTACATGTATCATAGATTATGTATATATCATAGAAGTAATTGTGTGTGTGGAGAGTCAGCCTAACCTGAAATTATATCTTTGATTTACAGCATGCTTCCCATTTGAACTTGCTGAGCCTCAATTTTGTCAACCTACAATGTTTATAATATGTTTATTATGGTATATTATCATAAGGATAAAACTGTGGAATATATGTAAAATACTTGCACCAAATAACAGCAGTAAATAAATTGTGACAGGCAGAAGGGGAGCAGTTATTGTCATGATATGAAAATTGAAATTATGGAATCCTTTGATTAGGTTCTTTTTTTTGCATAAAAATTATTTTTTTGTTGTTTACATATTTTTTTCAGTCTTCTGTCACTCAGTAAATGGATGCATTTAAAAACAATAAAAAAGCTAAAACAGATGTGTGATTTTCATGAGTTCCAGGATATCATTATGACAGGTAATAAATAAACTAAACACAGTAAGCAGGAAAATGTGCTTAGGTAAGTAAATAGGATTTTGTATATGTGCGAACAAATGGCTTGTGCTGCTAGAGACTAAACCACATTCAACTTAGATGTAATAATTACAATGAATATGCACTGAATTCATGGAAATCAGACTAGTTTTAGGAAAATGCTTTCACTTTAGTAAGACAGAAGCTAATCAAGGAATAGGTGCTATTCTGAGTAAATTAAAATAAATTAGTTTAAATATTCATTTTTTTCGTAAATACACTGTTAGAAAAATTTTAAGATTTTGTCTTCATTTTAAGAAATTTACCCATTAGAAAAATATTTCCCTCTATTTGTATAATTTACATTTTCCTTCTTTGAAGAATTTGAAAGAAAATCTGCATGAATTAAATTTCTTTGAATTGATTTTACAACAAGTATATTATACTTTACAAAAAGCTTTACTTGTTCTTTTAAACATTTGTCTTTAGTTGAAAGAGCAAATAAATGAAAATAAGATGATTACTTAAAAATTCATTTCATGCCATTGAGAGCACATATGATATACTTTCTTAAAGTATACTCAGTGGTTATTTTATGGTGATTTTGAACAATGCAATTTTTAAAACATTAGGTTCTTTTATGAACCTCCATATGCCTAAGTATATCCAGAAAATAATAGAATAAAGGAGAATGTACAGTTTCAATGGACAATTAATTTTAAGTGAACTTATTCCTCCAATAAATGCTTTCAGATATTGGGATTTTGACAATTTATTAAAGTTGTAGTCACTCAATCTTTGACTTATAATTTAGTTCACAGATTATTAGGATTCATAAAGTTTGAAAATTTTTAGTTTTAACAATTCTGTTAATTCTATTAAAATGCTCTTTTTTTTTCATTTCTGGTTCCACATTGGTAATATAATGTCATGACTTTCAAAACCTTTGATATTTGGTTAATCTCAATTTTCCACATTTTTTGTACATTTTCAACAGTTACAGCTCAATACTCGCCATTCTAGATTTTATCTATTGATCTGTGTTTATAATTAAAATATCATTTAACATTATTATGCTTTGAAAGATGAATGAAGAATCACAGAAAAAAATTAACATCTAAAATTTAACTAATATTATAGTATGGAAATTCATATGGTAGGGAATGTGGACATTGTTTTTAATGAAAGAAAAACATAATGCACCTTGGGGCTCAGTTTGTAGGTAGGTATAACACAAGCACGTGTGTGTGTGTGCCTGTCTATTGTATGAACAAATTTTTCCAATTTGACGGAAAACTTTAAAAATAGTCATTTGGTTTCTGTTAACTCAACAACTGACCGGAGTTTCAGTTGTCTTGTTCTGGTAAACTAGCAGAAGCTTTGTGTCACAATAATGATAGAGTAATGTTTACTCATGAAAGCTTAGCACGTTCATTTTGAGGTATCTACAAAAATAGGTACTACATCACTAAATCACATCATTTAGTCACCTATAATATTCACCTTTTATTTTACGCAGATCTTCAGTTCAAAGTGGTCAATGTAGAAAACAGGTAAAAAAAAATCAAGAAATCGTCGGAAATAGCCCATGGGAAAATGGGATTAGGAACAATTTACAAAATTTCTTAACGTAGCAGATGTTAGAGAATGTAAGGCTCTCCAGTCAGATGGTTTAGGTACAAGTATCTGTTCTATCAAATCCTAGTTTCTTAGAGATTTTATCATTCACCTTCTCTGATAATATTTATACTGCCTTTCTTCATCTTTTTCATCTTATTTCCCTGAGAGAGAGAGGAAGAAGTGGCACGAGCTATTTGTCCAAGAAGATCCTTGTACAAAGTTAAACAGAAATTGCTTTGGTCTAAGAGGAAAGATTTCTCAAAATTTATCAGGCAGTTACCATAGCTTTCCCAAACTACTGGCCCCCGAATTGTGACTCACAGACATTTCTAGAGTGGTCTGCACAACATGGATTTTGGTGACCAGGTTTTTGTCTTGAGGTTTCTGGGAAGATGAGGAATAAGTTAAGAATAATAAAGAAAATAAGGTTCTTACAGTGGGAAACCATAATTATAGTTATGCATGAGCTACTAAGAAAAAAAGAACAACTTTCTCTGAGCTGATCAAATTTTTATTAACAGATAGGGCTTAATAAAATCCATAAAAGCTTAGGGGAAGGCCTAGTGGCATAGTGGTTAAGTCTGCACGCTACACTTCGGTGGCCTGGGGTTCACAGTTTCAGATCCCAGGCACAGACCTATGCACTGCTTATCAAGCCATGCTGTGGCAGGTGTCCCACATAAAACAGAGGAAGATGGGCACAGATGTTAGCCCAAGGCCAATCTTCCTCAGCAAAAAAAGAGGAGGATTGGCAATGGATGTTAGCTCAAGGCTAATCTTCCTCACACACACACACACAAATCATAAAAAAAGCTCAGCACCTCTTTTAATCACACTTTATAGAAACTTTTTTCTCTGAGCAAAACAAGAGAAAGTAAGGGTTTAGCATACATATTTTATTCCTGTCCTTGTTCAAGAAAGAAAGAAGGAGAGGGAGGGAGGAGGGGAGAGGAGAAAGAGAGAGAGAGAAATAAAACAGAGGAGTGAATAGAAAAATGTTTACATAAATAAATGCGTTATGAGAAAAATGTATAGATACCATAAGTTTTTGATATATGAAAAGATTAGCTTCTTTTGTTCTAGAATATTCTTCTTAAAAAAGAAACTTTTGTTACACTTTGTAGTGTATATATTTTTCTTTCATTATCTTATGGAAAGTTCTCTTTAATAAAATGTTAAAGTTAGTAATATTATGGAACTCAGGAGTTGAGTCTTCTCTGAATATGCTTAGTATTGTTCTATTCATTAAAAATCTAATTCAACATTTTATAATACACATTGAGTTGCATTATTCAACACAAATTCACTTTACTTGGAGCAAATATCTGCTTTTATTCACTTTGTTTTCTTACTCTGCTGAGAATCATTATTTTGGTCATAGCTTAGTTTGAGTTTCTTTCTGGCAGTTTAATATGTGAATTCAAATTAGACATGCATAGTCACAACTGGGCAAGTAAAGATGGTGTCACATTACTATGAATCACATTGGAGACACCAGCTCATAGGTACGGATAGTTTGGCTCCTCCTCTTGTAAAGGTGCATGTATTTTCGAGAAGTAACATATCTATTGTTTGATTGTTTTTTTATTTAAATTGCAATTTTTACTTAGTGAAAATAATTCAAGTTTATTCAAAAGAACCTATACAATGGAGAAAAATACAAGAATAAGCAAATAACTCAAAAACCTAAAGGCAATGATCAACTGGAAGCAAATGACAAGAGTGATTGTTATTAGGCTATCATTTTGAAGGATTTGCAAAATTCATGAGCTAGCAAGGGGAAAAAGGCTCTTTTCTTGCTCAAATGTCTCATATAGAAAAAATATAGAGAATGTCAATAGAAAATAGACCCCAAAACAAATTCACTGTACTCACTGGCTCAGTAGCATCTTATTACTTTAGAAAGGACAAAAAATAAGACAATAAATCAAAGAAGGCTCTTCACCATTATTTGTCCTAAAGAAGTGAGTAACAGGAGTGTGGAAAACTCCCAAAGGAATGTTTAAGTATGTTTCTGATTAAGAAAACACAAACCATCCTAGGTATTTTAATCAGAGGGCATTTAATACAGCAATTTGATTACATAGGTGATGGAACAGATAAGAAGTCACACAAAGACTGTTGAAACAACCAAGAGACAAGAAATCAATACCACTGTTAGGCTGGAGGGACACAGGGAAACTATATTGTCACAGTACCGAGAAGTCTGAACCAAAAGGAGGTTGGAAATATAGTGGAGGTTATCTGGTAAAGAAGCTTGGGTCACAGAATTAGTGCCTTTATAGTGGTAATTGGAAACCATGGATGGGAAGAAACCACTGTTCCAAGTCACCATGAGAGAGAGATTAGGGGGGCGGGGGTTCAATCTGCCTTTCCTTTGTCTGATCTCTTATCAAGACTCCCAGTTGCTGAATCCAGCTACAAACCATAAACCACTTGGCAAAGGAATTGGGTAAATGGAGTCTGAAGAATAAAGAAAGGGATGAAACTAAGGGGAGAAGGCAAATTACTGTTAGGAATTAACACCAAGCTACATACATATATCTTTTGAATGCATTTCCTATCAAATTATATTTTAATAGGACAATTTAAATTTGATTGTCATAGTCTAAAAGCATATTGAGATATAACTCTACTTTTGTGAAAATAGGATAGACATACTTTTCCCTATTTCTCCTGACAAGAACAACTAAATACACTGGACAGTATACCTAAGACAAACATGAGGAGAATCTAAAAATGGAGAGGAAGATTGAATAGAGACCTCAAGACCCAATGAATGGCAGGATGGTGAGTCACTGGGTTTTGCTTTTGCCTTATATATCTCATACTTGAAGCTGAAGAAACTGGCAGCCCAGAAACACCAACAGGTATAGCTCCCAAAGAATCTCCTCAAATACACTGTTCTCTTGAGTAGGACTGAAAAAGAGGCAGCCTAGCAAGACAGAAAACTTTTAGACAAGAACTGCTCTATTTTAGCCAAACACCATAGAATACACTGTGACTCCAAGACATCCATGACAGCAAAGACTGAGAGGGGAGCCTAGATTTCCACTCTCAGGAGACTTAATGAGGTACCACAACACAGTCTCTGAGGTAATGCCGGGGAAGATCAAATAGAGGTCTTAAACTTTATCCCTACTGCCTGGTAACAAGGCCCTCCCACAACATAGTGTCAGTGGAGACCATGTGGGAACCTGAACTTCCACCACTACATGGCACCAGTGAATCACCCCTTCCCTTTCCCTCTGGAGTGGTCTCAACAGGGGCCCAGTGCAAAGCCAGGGTTTCCACCACTACCCAGGGATAATGAGGCCACACCCACCACAGTTTGGTGGAGACTACATCAGGTGTCTCAACTCCCATCCCCTCACAGCAATTACAAGGAGTCCCTGCCTTCGATGTCAACAGAGGTTAAATGGGTAATCTGGACTTCTGTATCCACCTGGCAGTAATGGGGTGATAGTGCCAAAATTATGTCAGATAAAGCCAGCTTAAACAGATCCAGAGTCTCATAATGTGAGAGGAAAATATCCAGAGGTGTTAGATCCAGAGTCTTAAAACATAAGAGGAAAATCCGTAAAAATTATTCTTCATACCAAGAACTCAGAATATCTCAAATCATGTAAAAAAAAAAAGACAATCAATAGATGCCAACACTGAGATGATAAAGATGCTATATTTATATCTGACAGATTTAAAACAGCTATGATTTTAAAAAAAGTTTCAATGAGCAATCAGTAACATGCCTGAAACAAACAAAACTCTCAGCAAAGACATAGAAAATCTCAGCAAAGAAAGAGAAGACATAAAGAGGAACCAAATGGAAATTTTAGAACTGTAAACTAAAATTTAAAAAATAGAAATCTCAGTGAATGGGCTCAACAGAAGCATATAGGGGATAGATGAAAGAATCATTGAACTGGAAGATAAAATGAGAAATTACACAATGTGAAAACAGAAAAATTAGACTGGAAAGAAAATGAACAATGCTGCAGAAACCCATTGGACTATAGCAAAAGATCGAACATTTCAGGGCTGGTCTGGTGGGGTAGCGGTGAGGTTAGCACACTCCGCTTTGGTGGCCCAGGGTTCGCAGGTTCAGATCCCAGGCTCAGACCTACGTACCGCTTATCAAGCCATGCTGTGGCAGGTGTCCCACATATAAAGTAGAGGAAGATGGGCATGGATGTTAGCCCAGGGCCAATCTTCCTCAGCAAAAAAAAAAAAAAAATCTAAAATTTGTATTATGAGAGTCGTGGAAGGAGATGAGAAAGAGAGTAGAGCTATAAATATACTTGAAGGAAAAAATGATGGAAAGTTCCCAAATTTGGCAAGAGGCATATTTATAAAGACCAGGGAAATCTTTGGATAAAATTTTTTAAAATCCATGCTAAGGCCCATCATAATTAAAATTCTGAAAAGTAAATACAAAGAAAAAATATTGAAAGTAGACAGAGAAAAAGAGTTTACATATAGGGAAAAACAATAAGAATGAAAGCAGATTTCTTATCAGAAACCATGGGGATCAAAAGAAAGTGGCAAATATTTTTCAAGTGCTGAAAGATAAGAACTGGCAACCCAGAATCCTGTACCTGGCAAAAATGTCCTCTAGGAATGAAGGAGAAGCCAAGACATTCCAAAAGGTAGGAAAACTAAGATAATTTATTGTGAGCAGATCTATTCTAATATAATGGCTAAAGGAAATACAGATTAAAAACAATGAGATATCATTACACAATCAGAATAGTTAAAATTTTTTAAAAATTGTGATAACAACAGCAAATTTTGTCAATGATTCAGAAAAGCTGGATCATTTATACAGTGCTGGTGGGAATAGGAATGTGAAATGATACAACTATTCTGGAAAACAGTTTGGCATTTTCTTAAAAAAAAAAACTAAACATCATTTTCAAGACACAGGAATTGCAGTTCTGGGCATTTATTCAGGAGAAATAAATCACACAAAAAACTATAAAGGAACATTCATAGCAGCTTAATCATAATGCTCAAAACAGGAAACAATGCAGATGTCTTTCAGTGGGTGAATTATTAAACTGTTGTGCATCTCTGCCATTGAATGCTACTCACCAGTTAAAAGGAACAAACTAATGATACACAAAATAATCTGAATGAATCTCCAGAGATTTGTTCTGAGTAAAACAAGCTAATCCCCCAAAATTGCATACCCTATTATTCCATTTATATAACATTATTGATATAACAAAATTATAGAAAAGAGGAACAGATTAGTGGTTGCCAAAATTTAAGGAGGGGTTGGGAGTAGGAGAGAAGGGTATGTGGCTATAAGAGGGCAACCTGAGCTATCCTCTCAGTGATGTAAATGTTCCCTGTGTAGACTGTATTAATGTCCATATTCGGATTGTGATATTTTATAATAGTTTTGGAAGCATTTAGCATTTTGGGGAAACTGAGTCAAGTGTCTATGGAATCTGTCAGTATTTCTTACAACGGCATGTGACTCCACAATTATGTCTAAATAACAAATTTAATTTTTAAATATATTAATAATAAAGGGAAGGAAATGGTTATTTCTGAATCATGAGTTATAAACAAGTAACTAATTAATCATATTTTAATAAGTTGCTTTTGCCATTGAGACCAGGAACTCATTCCAAATCTCATTTTCAGAAAAATAATCGTCATAAGACATGAAAATAATTCTTCCTCTTACATTTCCTTCTATCTATTTTTGCCCCTATATAATAGAGCATAGACATCAGTGATGAGGGTATTAACCAAATCATATCTAGGCTTGGCTAAACTACATGAAGCACGGACTGAACGTTAATCAGTAGAAGAGATCACTGTTTGAAATAATTATTACTTTGCAATAGGCTATATAAATTTGTTAGATGTCAAAATCACCGTGGTGGCTTTGGAATGTGTCAACTTAGCTAGGCTGAACTACATTTCCCAGAATTCATTTCTTGTAAGTTTCCATTTGGGGGGGTGGACAAATGGGACATCCTTGCTAGATTTAGAGGACAGAGAGAGAAGGAGCCATTTTATAGTGTGCCTGTTTGTGTGCACACACCAGTTCAGACGATGCATATTTGCTGACTCACTTTGTTGACATGAAGTAGCAGTGGGCCTGCAATTGTTCTATCTTACCTAGATCCTCTTTCGGTTTCTCTAACTACTGTTCCAGATGTGTGTTTAGTTTCATGGTAAAGGACCCTAGAGAAGGACAGTGATTTCTTCATTGATTTCACAGGGATAGCCTTGTGACCAAAGTCAAAGGAAATAATAATGCGCACAGATTTTAGTTTATCCCTTTTGCGTTCCAGCTACTGCCTGTGGGTTGCAGCCTACTCAATGATCTTCCTTTTCTGATTGCCTGTCCTGTGTATTTCAAGCTTCAGTATTTGTTGCTGAGACAACACAGCCTTACAAAGACTGCTTAACTACCTCTGACAATTGTGTAAACAAATTCTCTCTAACAAATCCCTACTATGTCTCCTACTGGTCTCTGGGTGAACCCTGACTGATAAAATCATGATGTGCACAAAGCTATTTTAAATAATTAGTATATTTCTATAAATTTGCTTTAGAGAGATGCAAGTATATATTTGATATGCCATCATTTATTGAGACATATAGCATTACTCTACTAATATAAATAATACTGAAACCGGCAAACAGCCGTTTGATGATTAAGCAGCTAGTAGTGGGGGTGTTGGAATTGGACACCCCAAAATATGTCTCTGCCTGCTGGAAAGATACTTTAACCCCAAAACCCCACTAACTGACAAAAAGAGTTTGTGTTGAGAGGCCTGCCCACAGAACAGGCCATCACCATAGACATCTCCAGGTATCAGGGGCTCCTTGCTAAGCCCATTCTTAGTTCTGGTTACTCTTTGTAAGAGACATTTACATTTGCAAAGGAAATCTCCATACTAGGAAGAAGGGTGGGGAAGGCCTAACCTAGAAATTTATCAGAATGGAAGGCAAGGACTTAAATTTGCGTGATAAACTTACTCACTGTTAATTGTGCTAATTGGGCAATATGCTATCTGACTCCCACTAGGTTCCTGTAGACAATGTCTCCCTGGGGCCTGGGTCACCCTGGTAATGGATTTTTGAGATAATCTTTCAGGAGCCGCCATTCTGTGGACATGCCTCTTAAGAAGAGGCCTGAATCCTGACTACGCTTGTGCAGATCACCAATTACCTCATCTCTCCTCACCTCCAATCGTTTCAGACCACCTTCCCCCTACCCCATAAATATCCCTGAGTCTCTGTTTTCGGGGAAGTGGATTTGAGATTCATTCTCCCGTTTCCTCACTTGGTTGCCTTGTGATTAAACTCTCTCTCTGCTGCAATCTCATCCTCTCAGTGTTTGGCTTTCTGGGCTGCGGGCAAAAACGGACCTGGCGCGGTAACAATTCTTTATCCTGAGATAATTTAAGTATATTGAGAGGGTACAAAACAAGCACTTAAGGAGTTGGAAATATCAGTAGTACAAATTTAAGTTGGAAATCATTCTGTAATTTTATTATTCATATATGCAATGACTTCATTTTAAGATATGAGCTAAGTTTAATGAAAAGAATAATTTAGTACTTGCAGAGTATAACAAGATGTTGATTGTGTTTTAAATATACAAGCCATTACAATATTAAAAAGATGCCAACTCTGTATTTATGAAACGCATTGACAGTCAAACTCAAAAATATTAATTTCTGCTTACAGGCAGCACCTCACAGGAAGAACTTATTTGTTTCATAGGAATGCTAAAATTCCAAAACAGGCATTGACTATCCCTAGCTTCTTTTTACCCTGCTCTGGGTCACCATCTAAAAATCTGAATCATAAATTGAGCATGATGAACAATGCTTGGTTTGAACATGAAAAAAATTAAACTGGAATTTTATGAGTTTTGCATATTTGGTGCATCCATAATTCTGTCTTCTCTCTAGGACCAAAATTATAACACTTGCACCTTTAGACAGTGCGAGAGGTTTTGACTTTTTTGTAATCTTCACGTGAAGTTTGGACTGAATTTCAAATGACCAATAACAAATCATACATTGTCAGATATTAATTTTACTTGCTGTTGCATGCCTGTAAACAAATGGGCTTTTACTACGGGCTGAAGATCAGAAAAGGAAGAGTCACATTTTGATTCTATTTTTCAGTAATATTCGATTGAACAAAGGAACAACCAATGTTTTGTTTCAAGCTTCCTGGAAGGACTGACACATGATTTATCCCTTCTTGACCAAACTATTCAGAACACAGACCACAATATGTGGGAACATCTAAAGTGCTCTCGTATAATGCAATTTTTTTCTCTTCTTTCCCTCTAAAATGTCATAACCACCTGTTTCTCCAGTCTCAAAACATCCATTTCTTCGTTTTTAAATCACATCTGTTTTAAGAAGGCATACTCTCTTGTAAGACAATAACACCTTTGATGGCAGTACCCTACATTTGTCATCTTTGAATCTTTAGTAACCAGCAAGGTGGTTGACCATATGAATTTAAAAGTAGTTGTGATGACAGAATAACATGAGTGAACAACTAAATAAGATTAGCTGTTTCTCTGATTAGCCAGAAATTACTCCCTCCATCTCTGAAATCTCTGTTAACTCCTCTATGGTACTTTCTGTGTGTGAACAAACTTAACCCTTTTAGGAGATCCCATTCACCTACTGTTGAGTGTGTAGGCATCATGTAAAATGTTTGTGCATTTATGTTTAGCAGTTCAAGGACCCTCTCCAAGATCAATCTCCTAAATGCTCTTGTGAATCCTTTTTTCTGGTTATTTATTTCAATATTCCGTTCCGTTATCCTTGGATTCTGCCACTGTCCCGGCCTAGTTTTTGTTGTGCTGTTGTTGTTCCTGGTTATTACACTGGGAATAGTCAATGAACAAGACTGACTAAGCTTGTCCTCAACGACCTTACCTTCTAGTAGAATATATTAGAAAAATGTGGCCTAACTATACACAGCTAGTAGTCAAGTGGACTGTATCATTATAAAAGGACTAGGAATAATAGAAGTAACTTGGTAGCGCAAAGAATGTTCAGACTGACAGGTAATTATCAAATTGAATAAAAAGGCACAAACTTCATATATAAAAAAGAACTGAAGATTGGACTTTGGTAAATTTTGCTGTTGGCAACTAATACTTCATAAAAAGCTGAGAAAATAATTAGTTTGCATAGGTCACCTGGGAATTGTTCAGTTGCAGATTCTGATTCAGTACGTCTGAGGTGGGCATTCCCCATTTCCAAAAATCTGCCAGGTAGCACCAGTATGCTAATCTTTTGACCACTCTTATAGTATCAAGATCCTAACACACCAATTTTCTTTTAATGTAGCCAAATAAAATCACAAGAATCTTTTGTTTCACTCTATTCTTAACTTACTTTTAAATTTATGTATTTAGAATATATATGCACATATATCTATCTATTATCTAACATAACAAATCTATATATATTTAATACAGTATTACAGATATATTATGTACATATCATATCTCATAAAATAGTTACAGGTCATTTTAATGTTAATAGAAATAATATACACAACTCAACATTCAATATTAGATTTGTGTTTCTTTATTCAATTTTCACCTATTTCATAGTTTTTTAGAATGTTTTTATATTTTTCAGGAGAGATTTCCACAGAGTATGCTGGAGTATAAAATTACAGATAAGATGTTCTTATATCAGTCTCTCTGTAAAAGGTCTTGTTTAAAAACACAGGAGAAATATATTAGAAACGTATTTATAATAATCAGCTGAGTGTAGCAGCAATGTAACTATATGAAAATGTTAATAGCTTAGAATTCCTTAGACTACCTTTTCTTTGGTTATTCATTCATTCTGGTGATTTTTCTTTCTTTTGTGGTGTCCCCAGCAAATCAGACAGTAATAAGTAGTTCCTGGCTCAGCAAGAAACCAGAGCTCCACCTAGGGGTACAGTCCCAGGCTGAGATCTGGAAAGTGAGTGTTGCAGCCGATACAGTATCTTTCACGCAATTTACAGATAGGAATTGGTTAGGGAATACAAAATTGTATAGGAAAAATCATGTTTTACCATTTCACTTTCTTTTCCTCTACTTTGAAAGCAAAATAGTCACCATTGTGATCTGTTGTTGAAAAAAACTTGTCTGTGTAAACTTTTCAAAAAGCAAAGTACTTTTAAAAATAATTTTCAAAAATGCCAGAAATGGATAGTTAGGTTGCAACTTCACATTATTAACAATGATAAATTTATAAAATTCTAGAGTCATTGAACTTACTAACCTCTTACAAATCTTACTGAAAATCACATATTACCAGGAAATTTAAATTTTGCCAGGCACTATCTACTCAACCTGAAATGATATTCTTTACAATTCACGTCTTTTCCAGACTGCCTTGAGGAAACAAGTTGTTTAAACCCTCTTCATATTTGTAGAATTGATCTAGAATGCGTATATTTCTCAGTAGAATTAAATTATCTCAATCTCTTTATTAGCTTTAATTAATAACTATATTAAGTTTTTTGATAATAGAACCTACTTTGGTTTTTTTATTGAGATATAATTGACATACAGCATGATATCAATTTCGAGTGTGAAACATAACAATTCGATATTAGTATATGTTGTGATATGACAATAAGTCTGGTTAGTATCCATCACCATACATACTTACAAATTTTTTTTCTTGTGATGAGAACTTTTAAGGGCTACTTTCTTAGTAACTACATAGAATCTACCTTGTTTTACACACACCATTTTATCTGACCAAAACATATTCAGAGAGCAAAGTGTCTGATTCTGTTAGATGAGTGTGAAAAACAACAACAACAAAATAGCTGGCCTACAAATCTCAAGACCAGGCTTCTTATTTCTGTTTTCAACCAAACAGAAAATTCCAGTAAGTAATCCACATACTGGCATGCTATATCTTTCTCTTGGAGATCATATTACTCATTACCATATTTAGACTCAGATATCTGGAGTCAGGAAACCTGTTCAACATTTTTTAGCTCATATTTTACCAACTCATTTCCCAAAGGAATCCATAATTTGTCACACCTCTTAATGTTCTCATGAAAGAGTATTTTTTGTGTACAATTTTAAAACTCTGGAGTAAAACAGAAGCACATAAAAGCCATTACATAATGAAGTAAGAGATGAATCATTGCAAAGGAGTAGGAAATCAAGTAGGCTTGGGAGCCTGTAAGCAATGTCACGTAGCTTTATATCCCCAGGGAATAAGAGCAAAGTACAGAACAGATTATAAAAGAGTTATCAGGAATATAGGGAGGAGGAGTTTATCATTAAACGCTTTTATTTCACCACTAATTCTATGTTAAAGATGCAAACATTTCCAGACTCTACCTTTAAGAGCAGAAACCACAGTTAATTGTAAGTTATTGTGTCTTTGACACAGAAAAGAAAAACTGCAAAAAATGCAAAGCCCTTCTAATTTCTTTAGACAGATCTAGAATTGGGTAATTTAATATCACTTAGTATTATGAACTTTAGGTATGAGATGTGAATGGTAATGCAGTACAAATGTGTATTTGTAACGCTCTTATATGGCATGACTGTAGTTTGTAGTTTTCAATACTTTTCAAAAATCAAAATTTGACCATATATTAGCATTGATAAATAATATTTTTAAAACCATAAATCATTATGGATACCTTGTGCTGTATTTCCAAGAAAGGTAGAAATTTAGGATGGCACAAAACCACTAAAGTCCTAAATCTTCACAGGTGCAATTTTCAGCACATAACAGCACATTTTCCCCAAAGTACAACTGTATATATTTTTGAAAACTTAGACTCATATTTGACTTAGCTCAAATAGAATCATTTCTTTTTATAGTTTTTATAAAAAATATTTTATAGCATAGCGTTCTTTTCAAGTAAATAATATCTATCATCTTATGCTAGTTAAGCATATTCTTTTAGGAGACTATGGAACAGCTGGAAAAATTTGTGAAAAATCAAACCATTTGAAAATATTTTAATGAGAATGATTATTTAAATGGTCCTCTGAAGAGGGTTAAAATGAAAATTCCTCCCTTCTGGCTCCTGATTATCTGTCAAGCAGCTAACGAGACCTCCCCTTGCCCAATCCACGCCCCCCTTCCCATGCTTGACCTTGGTTTAGACTTTGATCTGATAAAGGAGTTGCCAAGAGGAAAACTACCTTCATCAACCACTATTATACACTTCAAAAGTGTTAGTAGAGTCCTCCAACATATGTCCAAAAACATATTCAAAAGCCTAGGAGACTCGAGGGGCTCTCACAACTCTTCCACCTTTCCACGTGTGCAATTTTCTTTGTTGAAATTAGTTACTATTTCCATTCAGATTTATGTAGGTCCCGTGGAAGGGATGATGCGGCGGAAGGGGAGGGTGTAAGATTAGTGACCTCAAAATGGCTAGCTATGCTTCAGTCTTTGTCTTCCCTTAGGACAGTGTTTATATCAGAACAATCAATTGACTGAATGCCCAAAAAAAGCTGTTTTCCTGAGAAAATATCAAGGGAGTTCTATGAATCACAATAGTTAATGACAAAATGGCATGCAGTTTCACCTGCTCATTTGTCCTTTTTTAATTTCATTTTTCCTTTCAGCTTCAACTGCCAATTTCATTTTCACTTATCCTGTCTTTCAGGTGCTTCTTTCTTCCTTCTCCAATATACACTGAGTCTGAAGACTTTAATGGTGTTTCTGTTTGGTTATATTATTTTTCCCAAATATTCTTTTTTCATTCACTTAGGTAAAACTGGCAAAGTGATAACATCTAAATGCATTAATAATTGAATGTTTGGAATAGACACAATATCAAAAGCCATCTTAGGATTCTGTGCTGAGCTATTCTTCACATGAGCAGTTAAAGATATCTGTGTTAATAGTGACAAAGTATATTAACTATACAAGCTTTTGGTCCCTACATTGACTAAAAATTAGTGTTAAATCCTGCAAAGTAAAACATTCTCCGATTAATTGAAATATTCTTATTTGAGAATCTTGGGAAACATATTTATATATGGTCAAGTACAAGAGGGCCACAGTTTTTTTTGTTTGTTTTTTTTGTTTTTTTTGCTGGGAGAATTAATAGAACAATGAAAAGAAAATGAGAATTGGACCTGGAAGCCAGAGATGTGTGTTTCAGTTTACCACTTACCAGCTATATGATTTCACTGAAGATATCTACTATCTGTGAATATGGGTTTTGTTCAACTATAAAAATGAGCTTTCCCTTTCATAAGCATAGTACTTTCTCTACTCACATTCATAAAGTCCATGTAAGTTAATGGATGTATGTGCACTAAGTAAACTTTAAACTGGCATACCACTGTTCTTTACCAAAATACAAAAACTCATGGGAGTATAGTTAGGATGTAGACAGAAGTTCACAGATAGAAGGAGATAATTTTGAAATCACAGAGCGGAAAAAGACCAGGGGAGAATTGCAACTTCTCTCTCACATAGGAAAGTTTATTTTGGCAGCTGGTTAAGAGACTTAGCAGTAGGTCTTCAATCATGGCCAAGCTGTTAGTCAGACTTAGGACGAGGTCTTCAATCATGGCCAAGCTGTTAGTCAGGCCTAGATAACAATGTCCTATGTGGTAGAAGAATAAAAAATTTGTGTATCCGTCTTTCTAATGATCTAGGCTTCTGTAGGCCATTGATTATTTTACAATGTTTTTCAGCCTTATAGAGCTTGCTTCAACGAATTTCCAGGTTTGTTTCATAAATTTATGTGAAGAAAGTAACAATGTTGACCAATTAGTCAAGTATGATAGAATAAGAACACAGTATTAATTGCCACCACATCCAATCTCTTCTTAAATTTTTATATTTTTTGTTCTGCAAAAGGGCTAGCTAGAGGAAATTTGCTTTGATTCCATGATTAGTGTCTTAAATCTTAGAGAGATGGCAAAATATCATCAGGATTTTTGTTCAGAAAAAGTAAATCATAAGTCAATGTCCTGGTGCACGTTTTTTGTTTGCCTCAGATTTTTCAATTTCTCTTTGACCGAGAAGCAGAAGATGTTGCAGTTTTCCATGCATACTTACCTCTCATGGTCAGTTAGCACACAATACTGATAATCAAAAACTATAACATTGCTGATCAGATATGGTCACCTCATTTTCAAATTACTAATTGGTTATGACAACTACTTTTTAAAATCTTACTTCTATATTACATTCTTCTCATACTTTCTTTAAAATATAGTTACTTCATAAGTTCAAAGTAATCTCTTCTGGCATTTGTGTATTGAATAGGGGAGATTTAAATTTATTATACGCTTAGAAGCTTACCCAATGGTATTCTTTTTAGGAAAATCTAGAGAGAAAATTATAGATATGGTCATGACTATGACCTGATTATGGCCCATGAATGATGTTACATCTGTATAATTTTTCATTAACATAAAAATTCCAAGTAATTGCAAAATCGATTTTCATTCTCAGATTTTAAAAAGTTAATGTAGATACTTCTTAAGCATCATCAAACTGTAATCATGGCACTATAACAAGTTTTTCTATAGAGCTACACTGTACAAAATGCATTGGAACTTGTTTTGTTAGTAATTATTGAAGTTTCATTGGCCAGCTAGGAACAAAAATTCTTTAGTGTGGCAGAGTTTGACCTATGCCGTTCAATTTAAAGTAGCTCCATGCTTTGTGTCAATTTTTTCATCTGTGTTTTCTGTTTATAATAACTCAAAAACTCATTGGCTTATCCATCTACTTTTGTTCATATAAACAAAACAAAAAGAGGGAAAATACATTAACTTAAAAATTACAAAAAGGAAAAACCATGTATAAATCCAGGCACTTGAGCAATGATACAATTGCTTTATGTATTGAAGCATTTGGAGAAGATTATTACTAATCTTCTGTGAATAACTGAGTCTAAAAACCAGGTAAATTCAATTTTATATATACCATCCAATGGACTTCTAACATTATGACCTTTTGTTCAAATGTACAAAAGAGAAGAGCTCCGTGCTGCCAAATGTTCTATTATCCTAAACTTTTATAAATGTAATAAGTTGCTGTATTCTAACCGTTGAAAATTGTTAAACATAGCCTAGGGTCTAAGATCCAAGTATAGCAGAGAAACCATGTCCTGGATTCCAGTGTAGTGTGCCCTACAGATGTTACAATCACTGTAGAAAAGCAGACCCAAATTCCCACAAACTTTCCCATCAAAGTACCAAAAACAGCACGGCTGTTTAAAACTGAACATCCAAGACTCCACATGGAAGAAAGGTAGTGTGCAGAGCATGATACAGCCCCCTTGACATTCACACTTTTCTCCCCTGGCTCTTGGGTGAGAAAGGAGGAGGGAGATGCATAAAGTGAGGGAAACAGAAAAGACCTAGGGAAAACAAGAAATAATTTAAATAATAATAATTTCTGGCATATTTTTCTCTAGATGCAATGGTAATTATATAATCTTGCCGTTGGAAGCAACCTTGACATGCATCTAGTCCAAATACATCAAAGTCTTTGCATATTGTATGTTTTTTAAAAAACTGTCAGATTTGGTTGGAAGGAAAGCATACTGGAGGTGAAATAACAATATCTCACTTGCAGTATAAGAGGCCATGGAAATGTCACCTAATTTTTTTGGGCCTTGCTTATGACATTGGTAAAACAATAAGAGAACAGGTATAACTCACCCAGATTGCTTTGAAGGTGCCAGTGAAAATATTTTGAAATCCCAAAGTGCCATGGAAATATGAGATGTAATTATTATTTTCCTTCCCTTATAGAATAACTCAGAATTAAAACATCAGGACATCAACTATAAATTTAGTTGGCTGAAACAAGGAGCTTTATTGCTTTTTTTAGATTCAGAAAAGACCTAGAGAAAGAAAGGGACACTATCAAAAGGAAATGATGAAAGCAACGTTGCTTAAGCAAACATTCACAAAGAGAAAACAGGTTCGATAATAAGATATTCTACCTAATTATAGGAGCTATGTGGGGGCTGGGAAATAGCTCATTCAGAATGAAAGAAAAATAAAAATATACATAAAAAATGAAACTGAAGGTTGAAGTTACAAAATGTTCTAACTGCTGGGAATAAAGAACCAATACTGGCTCAACGTTGAACACTGAAATGAGAACAGTTAGAATTTTTCGGAAACATAGTTACTGTCCTTGGAGAGAATAATGTCATGATGTATCAGTACACATTTGTATAAAAATGTTTTCTTTCTTTGTGGAAAATAAGCCGAAAAATTGGATGTTCTTGGAGTAAAAAGGGTTTTCCTGGAGACCTGAACAGACATTTTGAGACCTAGCTGGAGTAGACGAGATGACACGAACTTGGTATGGTTAAGCATGGCTGGGTGAAGGCTGTTGACGAAAGGGTAGGTAAAATTAACTATGATATTTATTGGATTCAAATATTTTATTACTACATTAAAGACAGTACAAGGACAAGTCAGGATTTTGTTTGAAAAATACTTTATACAAAGCAATATTTATAGGGTAACTAAGATGTGCAATAAGCTATGCCAAGCACTATTATTTTTTCTTTTTCTTAATTGAGATATAATTGACATATAACAATGTGTAAATTTAAGGTGTAAAAGATGTTGATTTATATTTATATATTGCAATATGATTACAACTGTTAGCATTAGCTAGCACCTCTGTCACATCACATAATTATCATTTGTTTTTTGTGGTGAAAACATATTGCTCGGCTGTACCTAAACACTTAAATTTCCATAAGTACTCCATTATTTTTTTTCAAGTTTTTATCATTCTTTCAGGAATTTCCATTTTACTGGTATATTTTCTGATTATTAAATCTGACTGGCTACTGAGTCCCTCTGCAATTTATTTTTGCTATTGTTGTTGGCTTACTGTGACTCGGTTCAGGTGGTCAGATTGCTCTATAAAAAAGAAGTTTCACCATGGTTCAGTGCTGCCTTCAACTTCTTACTAAACCAGTAACCTTGGTTATATAACTTCATCTCTCTTTATGGCGCTTTCCTTATCTGTATAATAGAATAATCATATATACTCTGTAAATTTGTTATGATAATTATGTATGCATTACAACAGCAAATGGCACCTACAAATCATTTTATTTTTATTAAAATTGGAGATTAGTAGAAATATTGATAAAATGGAATGAAAAGATATCATATTATTAAAACTGGGTTATGCTCTGGCAAGGTAGCAATTAATTCTTATTACTTTTTAATGGTGGTATTAATTTTCCACATTTCCTATGTAGGCATTTACCTTTACAATTACATAAAGAGAAAAAGAAAATATTTATTAAAATTCAAATTCACAACTGTTTTATCAACAATCTTCTGATGCAAATATTTCAATGTATCGATATGAAAATCATTTCCTTATAAACATAAATCAATGTTTATATTTTTCTCAAACTTTCTGAAAGTTTTAGGCATTAATAGTCATCTTCTATTTGTATGTTTGGAATTTTCTTGGCTATCCTTGGGTAAGAGAGATGTACAGTGTCTGGGAAGTGACAACTTCTTCATCAACTTTGTTGCACTTTTCAATATCAAAACCAATTTACATAATAAATTCAGCTTAAATTGCAGTTTTTAGGTAATGTCTTAAAAATTTTAAATATTGGTAGTAAGGAGAAGAATTATGATTGAATATTGGTAAAATAAGTGAACAAACTTAGAGAATGAAGAAATTGTATGCCGAGCCAAATATTAGGCTACATTTTCTCTAAGACTTGCCAAGTGCTCATCACTTCAGATATTTAGAGCTATATCACATAAATGACATATTTTTATTTTTAGCTTGAAAAAGAAATAATCAGTAATTTGTGGGACACACGGCCATTGGAGTAGTTAATATGGAAATGTTTGCATTTTAAGCAAACATCATAGGAAAGTGAGGTGCCTATATCTGAAAACATAGGCTAATTATCTGCTTAATGAAAACTGCATTATAATTTTTGTCACTTTTCCTCCTTACTTTTTCATTTGGAATAAATGAAAAGACTATTCAAATTAACATTCCTGTCTTTACTTTAGCTTTAATGTCCCATTTAGAGGACTTACTAGTTCCAAATAGCCTTCACTAATATCATTTCATATCACCTATTTAGCTATCATAAACCTTTCTTTGATTATACTAAAATATAAGGTAAGTTCCAATGGCACACAAGGAATATTTTCATGGTAAGCCTATTTTATACCTGTTATGTTAGAAAGGAATCCAACATCTTGCTATCCACAATAAATATAGTCATTAATTAAAAGAGTATCATCTTGTCAAAGTTTATAAAATGAATATTAAGAAGTTTTTAAGGGGAAAATTTGCAGATGGTGTGTCATTCTAACATAAATATGAAGCCATCTTTGGCAGATATTTTTAATACTTAAAATAATAAGGTTTTTCCCCAATATTTTAAACTTGGAAAATATATATCTGAGAATTATAAAACAAGTTGTGGTTACAATGGCATGATTAATCTAGTGTGATTAAAGTGTCACTTTAATAATATACGCAGCACTAAGCATGAAACTCTGAACCTTTTTGTATATATTAGGTAGAAAAAATCTAAGGGCAATGAAAACATTTATTAGGAGGTACACATTTCAAATACAGCTCTGCCACCTTCTGTTTTTAATGTGCCCTATCTGGTTTCAAAGTCAACTCAGTAGAATTAAATCACTAATTTAAACACATCATAGGATTAACAGCTTAACCAAACACAAATGAATTTATTTCTGGAATATCATTAACCTTAATTTCCTCATGTTCATTAATTCAGACATGCAGAATATTTATTTCATCAGCCCATTTTTATTTTTTCAAAAAGTTCATATATAGATTACACAGAACACTTTTTGAGAGTTTGTATGTGTATATTTACTATTGAGTCCTAACATATTTAAAATATTTGATTTTTTCCCTCCATCTTCACTTTTGAAAAACATGTATTCTGTTGTTGGATGGGATGTTCTATAGATGTCTGTTAGGCCCAATTGGTTTATAGTGTTGATCAAATCCTTTATTTCCTTGTTGATCTTCTGTCTAGTTGCCCTATCCATTATTAATAGTAAGGTTTTGAAGTCTCTATTATTATTAAATTGTCTATTTATCCTTTCAATTTTGTCTGTTTTTGCTTCATGTATTTTGGGAGTCTTTATCAGGTGTATATATGATTACAGTTCTTACATCTTCTAATAGATTGATGCTTTTATCATAAAATGACCTTCTTTTTCTCTAGTAAAAACACTTGTCAAACTCTATTTTGTCTAATATTACTGTAGTCACTCTAACTCTCTTTTGGTTCCTGTGGGTATGGTAGGTCTTTTCCTTCCCCTTATTTTCAACCTATTGTGTCTTTGAATACATCGTGTCTTGTAGGTGTACATTAATGTTTTTCACCAAATTTGGTATGTTTTCAGCCTTTATTTCTTCAAATATATTTTCTGTCATCTCTTTCTATGATCCAATTTGAGTACATTGGCACATTTGATGGTATTAGTATGAGTAAATCTGGAATTACATGTGTCTTGTGTAGGGATAGGATACAGTTGTATGTTGATTAATGGAGAGGACATGAGGTAATTTTTCTGGTAATAAATAAATATCATGCACACTAAATTAGATTAGAGGATTTTTTTTTTTACTAAGTCATTAAAGTAGAGAAATTTACAAATATGGCTTAATAAAAACCTACTTACTAGTTTCTCAAATTAAATAAAAGAATGTAAAAAAAAGGATTATCTTTTCTTTTCATGGATAGAACTTTATGTAGAGAGTACTAGAAGTGAATGAGAAAATTGCTTGAACTGAAGTTTTAGGTTCAATGAATTTGAATTGACCATGCTAATTTGAGGTTTCAGACAATTATTATACTTATTTGACAGCTGTCTATCAATGGCTGATCCAACAACCCTGTCCATCCCTGAAGTGGATGATTATTTGATTGCTTGATAGCTTCCTAAGAAGCAGAGATATTTTCGTAGGTGAGCCTATTGTAAGGAAAATGTTTCGTTTCCTCCAACAAGGGCTTCCCTTCCTGGTTGATTACTTGGCACAATAGCTGTGAATTTGGAAGCTGTGAATGATAATGACGGTGATGATGATGATAGAAAAAGGTGAGATTAAATAGTTACCAGGTGAAGGAAGAGTTTTGTTGTCAAAATATATCAATAAACACATTCACATAGTGTTTGCCACTGTACTTATGGGTTTTTAGATACTATAGGGTATAAAGATATTACAGAAAAAGGAAAAGTAGAAGTGATAAAAAGGGGAAAAAACCTTAAAGTAAGAATTTTGGTTCAAAAAAATGGCAAACTTCCAGACTGGTCATTCCGTCCTGTGCACAGAGCTCTTGATATCAGTATGCTCAAGTGCAAAGTTCCACTTGGCTGCTAGTGTCTCAACCCTGAGTCTGAAATAATCACTTTATGATATTTTCTTCTCTTCTGCAGGAGAAAGACAATGACTAATGTAGTTAAAATAAAGACAAACAGATATATTGTATATAAATGCTCAAATATTTTTCTAGATAGTTGAATTGTATATTGACAAGAACTATTACCCAAGTAACAATAAACAAAAATGGTGACTTACAGTATTTCAATTACAAGATAAAGTGCATAAACCCGTACCACCATTCTCGCGCATTCATTTTCCTGGCAACTAAGAAATCAACAACCCTCTAGGGTCTTGTCTCCATAGGCAACCCAGCAGGTGTGCAGTGAAAGCTACACTAAAAGTTCACTTTACCCAAGTCACTGTCGCTTCATGATCTTCTAAGTTACAGCAAGAGATTCCTATAGCTGCTATTTTTTGGATTTACATCAAGTCTCCAGAATAATCACTATCCATTTTTAAGGTGGCAAGGACATCAGAGTCCTACACAGCCTGAATCAGTCCTGCATGTCAAATGGTCCAGGTGGAAAAAGAAGAACATCTAAACTTTCAAGCAGTTTCACAAGACAGAGTACTGTGGATGATCAAATTACAAAGAAGGCACAGTACATGAGGAGGAAAGACAAGACCTTATTGCTAGTCTTGAGTCTGTCATTAATTAAACGTGACCTTGGGCAAGGTGTTTGTCATCTCTGCGCTTCAGTTTTCTTAAATAAGCATAGACTAGATGGATTAACTGACATCTAACTTCCTTCCAGCTTTTTAAAATTTATCTAATTGCCTTAGATTATCTGTTTTTTAAGCTATGTTTACACAAGTTAGAAAAATGTGCTGTCTCTTGCAGTCAATAGTACCCTGACTACCTTCTTCTTTCCAAATGATTACTTGCAAAGAACATAGGCATCTCTTTGCAGTCTTAAGCCCCAAACCTGTGGACACACTTAACTTGTGTGTTTGTTTTGTAATAATTCTCCCACAGTTGCTAGGAGTCACATTTGTAGTAATTTCAAATTAGTTGTTTTCCAAATCCTAGGTGCAATAAAGGTATCTAAGACCATCGTGAAGAGTGATGTGGCCCATCTGGTATATTCAGACAACATGTACTAAAGATTCTTCTCCAAGTTTCTTTTTGTAATTTTTGTCTTTACTTTTGTCTCCCCAAGGATTACTTAATTTATAGTATCAATTTTATCAGTGAGGCTGTTGGAATAGCTCTCTATCTCAATTTCTGACTTAATAACTTAAAACCTTAATAACTTAAAAACATGACCATGGGCATGATACTTAATCTTTTAAATCTTAGTCTTCTCATCATAGAGCTTTTGTCAGGAGTAAATGAGTAATGCATATGTAAGTGGTTTATTTGACGATCTCATTTGGTAGGGTACAGGAAAGCAACTTCATTCTTTCTCATCGCTACACTTTAAAACCCTTCTATATAATATCTCATTCTTCTCTATGGAATTCATCCTTAATCATCTAACCATCCATTGGTTAGAACCCACAATTTTCTTGTAATATTCAGAAATATTAGCAAATAATTTCATTTCTATAGACATTAATAGTCAAATCCAATCTAATATCATTTTGTTTCCATTGTATTTTGTTCAATCATCTGTCTCACCACTAGATTCTAATCGCTTTTTAAACAGGGATTATATATTATTATTAATGATAACTTCTAACATTTCCATGATTTCTGTTACTTCTAGGTAGTGATAGGGGACATAAAAGTAGTAGAGGAGTACGTGCAAGAATGGAGAGGCATGTGATATAATGGCTGAAGTATAGAGCCAAAGCTTGAGTTAAAATTCCAGTTCTAATGTGTATTACCTGTGTGACCTTCAGCAGTGACCTAGTGAATAAGTACTTTAGATTTCACACCTGCATTTTGAAGACGATAGTAGCATCGGCCTCGTAAAGTTGTAGTTAGAATTTAATAAATCATTATAAGTAAAGCACAGAGAATAACAAATAGCACTTAGTAAACACTAAATAAGTATTTATTTTTATCATGGTTACTAATATTGATTGAGTTCTGAGTGTGTACTGTGCACAGAAATTTGTTATCCTTTTAAATTTGAATTTCTTTAAAAATAGCTAGAATTGTCCTTATACTTGTTTTTATAAGGAAACTGGGGAACCAGGTGTTAAGTACTTTGCAAACAACCCTCAGATTCCAAAGAAGAGTCCAAACTTGAATGTAAGTCTGCCTCACACTAAGTCCACGTTTGGTAATCAATGCTATATCGAGTTATTTTCTCAAACCAGAATTCTATACCTTTAAGAAGTATTAGTCTAATGAATAAAAGAATGCAGAATTGAAATAGTTATTTTAAAGAATCTACTGGAGGTCAAGGCAGAGACTTGTGAGGGCTGAATTCAATTATTTGCCTCCCAGTTTGTGATATCTGATTAGTAACTGCTACAGATGGAGTAAGAATAAAATTCAAAAAGAAAATAGAATCAAAAGTCTCAGGACACATGGTTTAATTTGTCCCTTTAAACATTCAAAGGCATAAAGGAGATAGTCTGTCATCAGGGATGCCACTCCAGGTTGAAAAGCAAGAAATATAGTTGCTCCAGATGCATTTTTGTTTTGACTACAAGGGCAGTGTCACAAACTTGACTTCCCTAAAATATTCTCAAGGTGTAAAAGTGGAAATGTTGACTAGAGAGGGTTGTCACAATGATGTTGATATTATGATTCATATGTGTGTGTGTGTATGTATATTTTATTTTATTTTTTTAACTTTTTCTCAGCACACTTACCCAAGGTCTAGTATGTGAGTACCACTCCTCTCTCTCTTTCACAAATGAGATTGTCTCTCTCGGGGAAAAAAAGAAAAAAAAAAAAAAAAAAAAACCAACTCTTCATGTCACTGTTACTATGAAGACACAGCAGACAAACTGTTCAGGATTTTCTAGATGGATCAGCTTCCTCTATTGCTCACAGCACCAAACTTCTTTCGCTAATCTGGCCAGATATTCCCAGAGCACGAAGTCTCCACCATTACTCATCTTCTGCTGCAATTTTCTGATTGGTTGAAGTTGAATGTCTTTATGGATTCTTTCAGTTATGAAATTCTATGATTAAATTTTAAAAACACTTTGATAGACTGCCTAAGTTAGACTTACAAGAACAAAGAGAAAAATGAGCTCTCATGGAAGCACCCACACCTGTGTAGAGGGCTGATTATCAATGTATTTGCTGTACTTGAGCCTGAACATTTGAGTCAATATTCTGTGCCTCTGAAGGGACTGATTTCTTCACCAAAGATATATTTAAATCTTAGAAGAGTCATCCAAGAAGATATCTCATTTCTCCGCTCAATATCCCAGATCGGTTCCTGACGATAGTTGATGACAATGCCAAGCAGGTTTTGACATCTGAAGTAACATATTCCTTCTCTAATGTAAATAAGATTTTTCTCACCCTGGAACTGTCATTTCCCCTGAAGTATCTCAGTGATCTGCTGCTGTGATATATAAATATCAGCACCGCATATGTGATATTACGGTAGAGTATTTTAAAATCAGGTTCCTATGTGCTTCATCTGTGGCCTACTCTACATGATGAATTGTTTTTATTTTTGGTTAATTTATAAACGTGTAAAGTCTGACACATGAAATATTCAAAGCAACCACATTAATGGAGACTTTTGTACAAACGCAAATATATTAATGCAGCAGGAAAGCGGGGTTTGAGCCAGTTTGTTGCACGGAAGACATCATTTTCCTGAAAACGAATAGGGTGTTAAGTTCAGCTGCCATCACAGTGAGAGTACAAACAGCTAAAAGAAAGAATTATTGCTAAGAGTTCCACCTTATTTGTTAACGATTGAAAGGAAATTTGCTGTGATACCATCAAGAAATGCAGGTTTTTACAATTTCTATTTTCCTTAAAGAAACAGCCACACAAAGCAGAAATGTGCATTCATGTTCTCAGTTGTATTTAATAGGTAGAAAAATACATTGTAACTATTTAAAAATAATTTGTATTTCATTTTATTCATAAGTCTTTCAACTTGGAGAAAATCCTTTTCTGGATATTCAAAAGTCAAATATTTGCACTTTTTATATCTCAGCCACATAGCTGAAGAAAGGCTAAAAAAATCATTTCCCCGGTCATGTGCTGTTTTGTTCTCCACCCAACTGGAAGTGAAATGTCTTGGGAGGAGAAAAGATGTCAAAAAAATGCACCAGAGTTGAGGCAAATGCATAGAGCGGTGGTTTTCCCCGGCTTTTTCTGAACATGGTGTTCAATATATAAAATTTAGCAGCTTTGTATATTATCCTTCCTTATTTTTAGTCCATAAGGCTTGAAATAAAATGATTTTCAAATTTGTTGCTTGTTATTTTAAAATGGAATATTTCTAAATTTCTTCAGGATATTTGTCTCAGTTTTTTATTTAATCAAAATCCTTGAACTGGAGCATTTAGAAAAATGTTAGTGTGTACACATGCTCATAATAACACATGTGTGTACACACACAGGAAACTGAGTGAATGGAGAGTCTTGTTCAGTCAACTTGTTGGGGCATATTTTGGATGTTGTTGTACCAGAGCCTTGTGAAGGCTAAGCTGTACTTCAGGTGATAGAGATTAACTTCGTATTTATTTAAAATTCAGAAGATGAACCTGGAACAAGTGGACTTTTGCCTGCCTCCAATATATCACAACAACAACATACATATATACATATAGTTACATATAACATTTTCCCATGTATCACTCTGCTGAGGAGAAATTTGCTTTCTTATATTATTAAGGACACCAGTCTTTTCAGAGAAGCATGGTAAGGTGTAGTATTTGTTAATCAGTTTCTTTCTAAGGGACCGATAGATTAATTGGAGCTAGCTCTCTAACTAAAAGAAATAAATCTTGAGTTTCAAGCAACAATAACAGATGCATGGGATAATCTATTTTGACAGATAGTTCTCCTGAGAATCTTTCAAATTCACATTCTTTTATGTGGAGGGTTACTTATCTTTCTTGTGTACAATGCCAACCCAGAAGACATTATCCAATATATTTCTCTTCTGTAGTTTCTGCTTTTCCTCCCTCCAGTTTTATCATCTACACAGAAGCTTTTCAAATTTGAGGGCAAAGCAGACTAATTTAAAATTTAAGCAGTAAGATATACATGTCCTGAAATTAACACCTTTGGAGTCAATGGCTTAGGACAGCTGTTAACTAGGGGAGAAAATGAACTCTGTGATCAAATATGTGTGGGAAAATTGGGGGGTTTAAATAGTTATTTTTGTTTCCTATAGGAATACTCATTGTCATTTCCATGATAGAGTCTTTTGCATTTGTAATATGCCTAATACAGCATCTTCCCCCCTGCCCCGCAGAACGCCTATCAACATATTGAAAACGTTTATCAGGGTGCTCATCAGTTCTATGGCTACTGGTAATGCATAGTCATCCCTGTTGTTCTCTGTTGAGGAAAAACTTACCTCATCACAGAATCCAATTATTTTCACCAGCTACAAACCTCTAAGTGCTTAGACGGATTTCCATTCTATTTCCCCTATTACCTGCCTGGGCATTATGTTCAATGTCCTGAGAGATAGGATGGAATGCATTTAATCCACCCATGACTCAAGAACATTTCTAGTCTATGTTTTTTTGTTAGCTGCAGTGATGTAAGTGGGCTAAGTGCACGTATTAAGGCAATGTCAGTAAATATAAATCTTCGAAATATATAGCATCTGGTATTTAGGCATAAACAGATGGCTCAAGTGCAGATGTTTTCAGATATTGGCCACTGTCCCATTGTAGATCATAAATCATGGTTACATCCAAAGGCTCTTAAGCTAAAGAAGATGGATGTAAAGGCTCCTTTCCAATCAGGGAGGTCTTTAATGGTAAGAAAAAAAAAAAACAACATGAAGATGTGGTTTCACTGATGCAGATATCAAAATACACACACACACAAAACTCCATTTATTTAACTAGCTAGTTCTCTCAACCATTTTCATTACATTCAAAGGGATATAAATGACGAGTTAGCAAATCAAATACATCCCTTAAAAAGATGATGAGTATACTCATAATAAATGTAACTAATGTTTATTCTGAACTTTCTATGTGCCAGTCACTTCTCTAAGCTATAGATATCGATAAATAGATTCATATTCCAGAGCTCACTGTGCTGGAAAGAGACAGACTGTGTAGTGCAACTTCAAAAAAAAGCCTGTACGTCATAATTCGCAAGTTTCATTACATCTGTATGACTGTCCTTGTAGAGACCAGAACAAAGGATGGATGAATAGCAGAGATGTTCTGATGCATAGAGAAACAGTAGCATAACAATCTCTTAAAGTTCTATTAAGATCTTCAGTTTTACAAGTGATTCACAAGTGATTTATATAATGTGACATTATTTTTCAGTTTTCCTGGTATCCTGATGATCTCAATGATCCCCATCTCACATTTCTAACCATTATAACCTCCAATATATTGATGACAGTTTAAGGATCTGGTAACTTCAGATCTTTGGCATTTATAAGGTATATTTCCAACAACTCTTATGAATACGAAGTCAAAGAGAGAACTGTAGGACTCTTGCAGAAATCATGTTTGCTAGCTAAGTGCTATTACCTCCTCAGCCCTTCCTTCGCTTTCGTTATAAGCATCGGTACTTATATGAACTTATTATACCTGCCACACTAGAAAAGTTCAAGAAGGTTTCATTGCCATGCATATGCTGGACAGTAAGCTTGATTTAAGGACCAAATGATTAAACTCTCAGTAAGTTTATGTTCGTATTATTACTTTCCCAACTTTGCAAGTACACAATTCGTGAAACCATGAATTTGTAGAGGGTGGAGGAGAAGAGTCTCAAGCATATGTGGTATAAATGACAAACTGGCAGGCACTAGTCTAAAACAAGGTCACAGGCATGTTTTCCTTTGATTTCTTAATAACTTAAAATCATTAATTTGGAGGTATTGAATTAAAATCTAGATTTCTGGTTTTTCCTGAAAAATCGAGAGATCTGGACACATGGGTATGTTTTTCCATGGTTGGAGGTAAGTAACCTTTACCCCTGTTAGTATGGCATTTATTCTCCTATCACCCATTTTTCCCACCTGCCTGTGTTTAAGGTGACTTGCCTGTCTCTGTTGGATGTTTAAGGATGGTGACTAACTGTATCCTCATTATTACATTAGGCTCAACTCTGCCTTTAGTTCTACCCTCTGAGTCTTGGCCCAATATGTGTGACATCCTCATTATAAATTCACTTTCTCTCCTCAACTACTGTCTTATGTTGTACCGGTCTGTACGTGATAATCTCACTGAAGCCCACACACTACTTCAGGTGATAAAGTACACACAGTGATAGTCATAATACTTTTTCACAGATTACAACTGAACTATTTGATCCTCTCTTCTCATCATTCATATCATTGACAGCTTCCACTACGGAGGGACTGATGGAATTTAGAGTATTGTCCTAATAGTTTATTTGCATTTCACTTGCTTTAGTTAATATAAATTCTTGTGCTTTCATCAGCAAGGAATCTCAACATGAAGATGTGGTTTCACTGATGCAGATATTACAATATATAAACGGAAAAGTGGCAGCTATCTGAGTAGACTTGCTCCAACATGAAGCATATCATGCTGCCCAGTATGACATCTGTACCAGCAAGGAGTTAATTAATCCATCAACACAATAGGCTAGAAGAAAACCCATTGTGTCAACTGGTTTCATAAATGAAAATTAATGCCTTGTTACTCCGTACCGTATCCTTGTGCCCATGATCTTCATGTTGATGGAATAACAACTTCACACACAGTGCCACACATCACACGCAGAGCAACACTTTCATTCCCTGTTACCTCAAACAAACACAGAATTCCTCATCCATTGCAGATCTTGAAAGCTATCTTTCCAAGAAACAAAAAAGAACAACCCAGCATTTCAAGAAAAAAATGGGGAGACTGTGAATTTAACCCACAGATTCTAGACATTCTGTATTAGAACTTGGTAGCATTGTTTCCTTACATCTTCTCTTCCCTCATATAGATCAATGTCTTTAAGCAGCTACTTCACATGTATTTTCATGCTTATTTTATTACCTAGACACAAGTCTCTGGTGGGCAAAGAAGCAGCGGGACAAAGCAAATTGTGAAAAATTTATATTTTTTAAATAATGTTGAGATAACCCATATAGATAGGTATGTAGGCATGGCTGGCCCTCAGCAATTATTTTAAGAAGGTATCGATCTATCTATCTATCTATCCATAGATATATACATACTGATTGTACTATACCTCTGGGGAAAAATTCATGGCTGGCCTTCAGCAAACGATTTAAAGAAGTGTATGGCTAACCATATATTTTTTCCCCAGAGCACTATCCAAAGAGGGCACAGGTGCTGGAGTCAGAAGACCTAGTCTCACTGTTTACTTACCATAAATCTCGGATTGTTTTAATCTTTGTGTGGGTGGGGGGGGGGGAAGACCAGCCCTGAGCTAACATCTGTTGCCAATCCTCCCCTTTTTGCTGAGGAAGACTGGCCCTGGGCTAACATCCGTGCCCATCTTCCTCCACTTTATATGGGACGCCGCCTCGGAGTGGCTGACAAGCAGTGCGTCGGTGGGCGCCCGGGATCAGAACCGGCGAACCCCGGGCTGCCAAGCGTGGACGAAACCGCTGCGCCACCGGGTGGCCTCCGGATTAGTTTAATCTTAATAGAAGACAACAATAATAACATTTCACAGAGCTGTAACAAATAAGATAAGGATATGGAAATAAACGCCTCCATAAATCTCTAAATAATAATATAAATGACTAATTATTATTTAGCTAATACCTTACCATTTGAGACCCTGGATTTTTTACAGCACTTGATCCCCACACCTACTCAAGACTCCTGCTACACTCAGACTGAATCAGACCATGGTCCTCTCCTGAGCATTTTACATTGACATGTTTACCATGGAAGAAATGCATATTTCAGCTTTTAATGTGCTAGGTAAACCCCAAGCTTATAAAGTAAATGACTTGGTGCTAAGAAAAAGCTGGCATCCTGTATCATTCTAAGTGAGATATAAGAATGAAAATAAGAATGAGAATAAATAGGAATAAAAAATAATTATGAGGTCAGAGTGCCTGCCCTCTGCCAGCAATTTATATATCTATTATCTCTAATCCTCAAAAACACTGTCAAGTAAGATTTATGTCTTTGGCCAAAGACACATCAAAACTAATTGCTGGAGCAGAGCACAAGGTCAAATTCATCATCCTCCAATACCTAAGGACTTTCTGCTACATAACTGCCTCTCTAGTTTTGGAGACATAATGACTTAATCCAAGAGAGAATATTGAAGAGGATTTCACATAAAGTGGCTGTTAGCAGAAGGCATTTAAGAATGTTCTCATGGTGCAGCACTATGTGATCGTCTGCTTGGACAGCACGATGGGCTGGGATAACACTCACACTGTATACTAATAAGTAAACCATGGAGAACATTCGAAGCAATTATTTGAATAATTCTAGGAGGAAACAAACACTATCACTTTTTAAAGTAGAATGATTTATCCTAGCTTCTGCAATTGCATTGATAAATGTTTATTTCTTGCTTATGTCAAGTCTGAAGCAATTCAGCTAGCCCTTCTTGTTCTTGTAGCTACACTATCCAGATCAAATGACCTTTACCAGGGAAAGCTAAGAATAGAGAATGCACATCAGTTTTTAGCTGTATCAGCCCAGAAGTGACACAAGTCACTTCCTCTATTGGCCAAAAGTCTATTGGCCAGATCTAGTTAAATGGGCCAAACTAATTGCAAGGGAGACTAGAAAATTTTAATCTGCAAGTGGATATGTTGGGCGTATTACATTCTTCAACTACACTTTGGTTTCTAGTTCATGAGGAATTCTCCTTATACCAAATTATGTGAATAACTGGACCATTTATTATTTCAAAGCCAAAATATTTATTGTCATTATAGATGCTAAAGTTTCTGTAGTCTCCTTACGAATGAGAAACTTTGGACCCTGGATCTCACTTTTGGCTTTAATTTTTCCTAAGCCATCAAATCATCAAAATACAATGCAGATCAACATGGTGGCTATATTGAGGCAACAATATAACTCAGTGTTTCCTGGGATTCAGAATTATTATCAATTCAACTATATTACAGAACCATTCAGTTCTACCACATGGCTGTTTCTAATACTATACCTTGGTATTGAATTGTGAGACCTGAATGTCCCAAGCTTTTATTGATTAAAATTTCTATCAGGATTGAATTCAGACTATAACAAGTAAATTCAACTGTATTTCGTATATATGACATAACCTCACTTAAGAGCATGTGGAAAAAGTACTTGAACTAAGTAATTTTCGGTAACAGTTTGGCTTGGACACTGTAAGGAAACGACTAAAAGAACTGTACATTGCACTATATTCTTGTTGGTAAATTTGTTTCCCAGAGGTTGTGAGTTAACAGTTGGAAACCAATGTATATGTATACGAGGGTTGAACAAATAAGTAAATAAACTGTAGATAATGGGAGCCCGGTTTCTCACTGTCCGAGAAATAAATTAAATAAATAAATAAACACAAGAGAACAGGAGGAAGCCTAGAATGAACTCTGTGGGGCTTGATGAGAATCAGAGATATTAGTGTGAATTTTTGTTTTTTAAAATATACAATAAGCATATAGGTAGAGCAGAAACAAAATAGATATGTCTATATACACAGTATAGATATATATAGAGAGAGAGATCTAGCATACGTAGATATGTTTCCTGCCTTTGTCCCCTGATTGGATCTAAAAGCTGTGAAACTCCAGTAGCAACAAGCACACCTAGGGTATACATCTTGGTTCCTAAGTATAATTCACAATAGAAGAAGCCAGCGCTCCTTGGAGAAATGGTTCATTCTAAGGTAAAAGGCTGATTCCAGGGGCAGGGTATATACAAGAAGAGTCTAAGGCATCTTGTGGTGCCAAAAAGTATAGACAATCTTAATTAAAAAAAGAAAGGGATGCAGGCCCGTTAAAAGGAGATAAGAACGAAACTGAAAGAATTCTCGGTGGCCAAAGGTGAAACAAGTCCAGCAAAAAAAATAAATAATATAGTATCTTATTACAACCCTAAGTATAGAGTAAGTATCCTGTGACCATACTGATATAAATAAATAATTGAATAAACAAATGAGGAATAAGGGACAACTCTATCTTACAGAAGAATCCCGATTAGTTAGGGTGGAAGTCATGAAGGAAATTGAAGATCACCATTAGAAAACCATAATAACAATTGCTGCAGGCAAGATGTATTGAAAAATGCCAAAATCAGTGTGTGAAACTTTAAGGAGAAGCAGAATATTTGCACAGCCTTCTTAAAGTATCTCCCTCAAATATATTAATTACGGTAAAGTTTTAATATTAACCATTAACACTTTGATGACTCTCTCCAAGAGAGACTCAGTTATAATGAATAGAGTAGGGAAAGGAGAAAAATAGCTACTTTACTAAAAAAAATAGTTACAATGGAGAAACCTGGAATTCACTACCTTCACCAAGTGATCAAGTTAACAGGACCAGGAATAAGGCATGCTGACATTCTGTGCCTCCAGAAGATGCAGTGAGATGCAATCACCTCTGTCATATCCTTCTTCCAAATCTATAACCTCAGTCTATTCATGAGAAAACAGCCGACAAAAACAAATTGAGGGTCATTTTTTACAAAATACCTGACCACTATTCTTCATCTTATTTCTGACCTTCAAATTCTTCAAGAAACTTTAGAAATAAAAAATTATGAAGTTGTGTTGACAAAAGACCTCATATCATATTGAATTTATAAATTATCTTTTCATTGAAGTTAATAGTGTCATTCTTTAAATAGATCCATTAAGAGTGGCCTGACTTGCAATTTAGGATGTGGATTTAATGTTTTTGTTTTCCCCAGGCCTACCCCACATAAGGGGCAAATTCTAGGTTCCTCTGCTTTACTAAATATTTACCAACTTCCATATCTATGGACAAAAATCCAAAGATCACTTCAATCAAATATTTGGCTTATGTTGTGGACAGGGTGAAAAGTATAAATTGGAAATCTAAATTGAATTTTCAAATAATTTACTTTGTAACACTTTTTTTCCAGCTTTATTGAGATATAGCATTATGTAAGTTTAAGGTGGATGATGTGATGATTTGATCTATTGTGAAATGATTACCACCACAGGGTTAGTTACTTCCTTCACCTCACATAGTTACCTTTTTTGCCTGTGTAGTGAGAATACTTAAGATCTACTCTCTTGGCAGCTTTCAAGTATAAAATACAGTGTTGTTAACTATAGTCACCATGTTGTAGGTTAGATCCCCAGAACTTATTCATCTTATAACTGGAAGTTTGTACCCTTTGGCCAACATCTCCCCATTTCCTCCACCCCCTAGCCCCTGGCAAACACCATTCCAGTCTCTGTTTTTATGAGTTAGGCATGTTTAGATTCCACATATAAGTGAGATTATGCAGTATTTGTCCTTCTCTGTCTGACTTATTTCACATAGCATAATGTCCTCAAGGTCCATCCATGTTGTTACAAAAGGCAGGATTTCTCTCTTTCTCGTGGCTGGATAATATACTATTATACATATATGCCACATCTTCCTTATCCATTCATTGATTAGACAAATACTTAAGTTGTTTCTACATCTTGGCTATTGTGAATAATGCTGCAATGAACATGAGAGTACAGGCATCACTTTGAAAACCTGATTTCATTTCCTTTGGATAAATACCCAGAAGTGGAATTGCTGGATCATGTGGTAGTTCTATTTTTAAGTTTTTAAGAAACTGACATACAGTTTTCCACGATGGCTAAACCATTTACATTCCCACCAGTAGTGTACAAGGGTTCCCGTTTTTCCACATTCTTGCCAACACTTCTATATCTTTTCTTTTTGATAACAGCCATTCTAACAGGTGTGAAGTGATATCTTATTGTGGTTTTGATTTCCATTTCCCTCATGATTAGTAATGTTGCACATCTTTTCATGTACCTATTAGCTATTTGTATGCCTTCTTTGAAAAAAATGCCTGTTAGGTCCTTTGCCCATTTTGTAAATATATTGTTTGGGGTATTTTTGCCATCAAGTTATAAATTTTGATTATTAACCCTTTATCAGATATGTGGTTTGCAAATATTTTCTCCTGTTCAGTAGATTGCCTTTTCATTTTGCTGACTGTTTCTTTTTTTGTTTGTGTGTATTGTTTTGTTTCATTTTTTGGTGAGGAAGATTGGCCCTGAGCTAATATCTGTTGCCAATCTTCCTCTTTTTGCTTGAAGAAGATTAGCCCTGAGCTAACATCTGTGCCCATCTTCCTCTATTTTATATGTGGGATGCTGCCACGGCATGGGCATGGCTTAATGAGTGGTGCATAGGTCCTTGCCCAGAATCCAAACCTGCGAACCCCAGGCCACTGAAGCGCGGAATGTGAACTTAACCGTATGCCACTGGGCCAGCCCCCTGACTGTTTCTTTTTGTGCAGAGGCTCTTCAGTCTGGTGAAGTCTCATGTATTTTTGCTTTTATTGCTTGTGCTTTTGTTGTCATACCCCAAAAATTATTGCCAAGACTGATGTCAAGGAGCTTTTTCCCTATATTTTCTTCTAGGAGTTTTAAGGTTTCAGGTCTTACTTTTAAGTGTTTCATCCATTTTGAGTTAAAATTTGTGAGTAATGTAATATAAGGGTGCAATTTCACTCTGCGCGTGATTATCCAGTTCTCTCAATACCATTTATGAAAGAGACTATCCTTTCCCATTTCCCTTTTCCTCATATTCATGACTCCCTTGTCAAATATTAATGGACCTATATATGTGAGTTTAATTCAGTTCCTTTGTTACACTAGTCACATTTCAATTGCTCAGTAGCCACATATGACTAGTGGCCATCATATTGGAGTGCACAGATTTAGAATATTTCCATTATTGCAGAAAGTTCTATTAGTCTAATTTAGATCAAAATCATGTTAATGTAACAATGATAATAATATCTTGCTTTTATTCAACAGTTCTTAATGATGAACAACACATGTGTTTATAAAAATGTAACTCATTCTCTCAACATACCTGGGAAAAACTTTCCTTATTGTATGAATTGATAAAAGCAGAGACTTAGAGGTTTATTTCAGTCTGGACAGCAGGTCACTGTCTGAGCTCACTGAGCATTCAGTACCCTTGATAGCCAATAATAGTTGAGATTACATTGTAGTCCTACCTCTCCAAAAAGGTCTTTGAAAATGGACATGTTTAACTTATGGAGTGTACCCTAGAAAATCAGTCTTTCCTCCCCCAAATTTGAACCCACGTACAGTGAATTATGCACAATTTAAAATCAATTATTTTCATCTATGCCTCATAAAATTATTAGCAATTTATGTCTAATATTATGTTTAATTAGGTTGCTTTTGTTTTGACTGCCAGTGTGTTAAATGCGTTCTTACAGATAACAGTAGAAATTTCAGAAAAGTATTTTCTAAGGTTGTTCAATACAAAAGAAATTAAGTAAAGCCTAAAATGTGGCTTTATAGGAGATATAAGTAATAATATAAAATTCTCCCCTTATGTGTAATGAAATGGAATAGTAGAAAATCTATATTTGTCAAGAAGTAATTGAAAACAAAGGAACATTAAAAGGAGGATTTATTTTTCAAGGAATTGCTTTCACTCTTGTATAGAATCTGTGTCACATACTATGTTATTACAGAATATTTTAATTTTAAAGTGAAGCTGTTCTAAACAGATAGTAATACTCTCTTAGAATTGTATGTATAATTACCTATTATTGAATTATAATCTCCTAGAATTTGTGAAAAGTTAGTAGATTTTTTTCCACCATATTCATACTAGCTACAGAGTGACATTGTTTTCAAATGACACTGTTTTTGTTTTCTAAGGCTGTTGTAACAAGGGACCACAGACTGAGTGGCTTAAAAAATAAAAGTGTGTTGCCTCACATTTCTGGAGTTTAGAAGTCCAAAATCAAGGAGTTGTCAGGATTGGTTCCTTCTGAGGATTGTGAGAGAAGGATCTGTTCCAGTCCTCTCTCTTTGGCTCCTAGATGGCTATCTTCTCTCTTTTCATATCATCTTCTCTCTATGTTTCTGTGTCCAAATTTCCTCTTCTTATAAGGACACCCGTCCTATTGGTCTAGGGCCCTGTGATATTGTGCTTTATAACAAGAAATATATAATTGGTCTTCATCCCATTTTTTGCACAGAGCCCTAAAACACTTGGAATTTCCTATATGATGAGAGCAACAAAGGTGTCTTTTGTCCTGTTAATGAGGTGACTTTTGGAATTCAACTGAGGATGGGGGCTGGTGGCCAGTGGAGCCAACCATGTGATTAGAGGATTTGAACTTCCAGTCCCACTCTCCCACCTCCAACCTCCTGGGAGACGAGAGGGGTTGGACATTAAGTTCAGTCACCAGTGGCCAATGGTTTAATCAGTTATGCCTATGTAATGAAGCCTCTACAAAACCCCAAAAAGGGCAGGGTTGGAGAGCTTCTGGGTTGGTGAACTGTGAAGATTTGGAGAGAGTGGCACTCGGAGAGGGCATGGAAGCTCTGCACCCTTCCCCATACCTTGACCTATGCATCTCTTCCATCTGACTGTTCCTGAGTTATACCCTTTTATAATAAACTAGTGATCTAGTAGGTAAAATGTTTCTCTAAGTTCTGTGAGCTGCTCTAGCACATTACTTGAGCCCAAGGAAGGAGGGGGTCGTGGGAACCTCTGATTTATAGTCAGTTGGTCAGAAGTTCAGGTAACAACCTGGACTTACAACTAGTGTCTGAAGTCCAAGGAGGGGGTCATGGGAACACCCATCTATAGCCAGTCAGTCAGAAAAGCCTAGGTGACAACCTGGGCTTATGACTGGCTTCTGAAATGTGTCGGGGGGTAGTCCTGTAGGACTGAACCCTTAACCTGTGGGATCTGACACTATCTCTGGGTAGATAGTGTCAGGATTGAGTTGAATTGTAGGACACCCTGCTGGTGTCCGGAGAATTGCTTGTTGGTGGAGGAAACTACCCCCATGTTGAAATTGGGTTCAGGAACCCCAAAGAGGCCCATTTTCTAATGACCTCTGTAAAGATCTTATCTCCAAACAAGGTCACAGTTTGAGGTACTGGGAGTTAGGATCTCAACATATGAATTTTGGGGGAACATAATTCAACTCCTGACACCTACCCATGTGCATTACATCATCAAAGATTTTCTCTCATCCTCAGCTTTCTACACACACACTATTTAGGCTATTTCAGGAGAGGATAAGTGAGCACAAAGTCAAACTGGGACGGACAATGTATTGTCCTCACATTTCTCCTCCTTAACATTTGCTTTTAAGAAAACATCAGCCTGAAAAGTTGGTTAAAAAAAGTCTCTGAAAACTTCCAAAGTTCATTAGACCAGAAGGCAACAGAAGTCTCTGTCTAAGGGAGCATAATTCTGTTTGATTATATCATTAGATTTACCACAGAGAGACTTAGAAACAAAAATCTCCCACTTTCCATTCTGACAGTGACTCAGCATATTATCATTTATAATAAAGGCAAATACCCTACTAATTCCATATAGTATACATGGTCATACAAATCCAAAAGCAAAGTTTGTCTTCCTGTTTCCTTATAATAAAAATTCATTTCCATCTGTGCCTGAGCAAGGCAGAGTTTTCACTGTTTTTATGCTAAGTTTTGACAGCACTTATACTGGGGATCAATGGATAAAATCACACAGTGCCATATGATCATCACATATTTTACAGATAGAAATATCAATTTCGGTGCAATGGAAGGGAAGAACGCTTGAAAATAAATGCAGGAAAGGAAACACACATATGCAAAACATATTGGATGCCACTGTATTTAAAGTATTCTGCACCTCTGTTATTAATGTTTTTCTGGTATGCAAAAAGTAATTATATTGGCTACTGAAAAATCAGGAAAAAACAGAGTCAGAGTTCACAGGGATGTTGTAATATTCCATAAATATTCAGGCCAGCTAGTTGGGAAAGGCAAAACTTTATAATGCCTACAGTGAGTTGGGTGCTGTTTGCCTGAGAAGCGACCTATTAGTGGGGTGAGCTAAATAAAAGTGCAAACAACAGAGCATATAATCCATTTATAATCCTAAAGCCAGGGCTTCTATATGCTAATACTTCCAAGAAACTTGGCAAAGAAACAATAATATACTAGCTCCCTGCTCCCAAAGTATCTGAGCTATTATAGCAAAGAGATCTCAGGATTATGGAAATGTCTTTAATGTAGTTCCTATTAGAGATAAATGTTGTACATTAAGAAAAATAAGCTATATTCTGGTGGGAAATTTAACTCCAATAAGAAACTCTAACTTCTTATATTTTTTTTCAATTTTGGAGTGCAAATATGCTATAGAAATAACTGATGGAAAGTCTATCCAAAAAAGTAGCATGCATACAGTATTTTTCCAGCTCCCAGAATTCCAAGTCAGATTTTTATGCCTTTCAAGACACTTATAATATTAATGATACCTTTAAACCTTAAAATTACTTAAATGTGTAACCCTATCCTTTCTGCACACAGAATGACACACTGAATGTTTTTCGCAGTGTGTGATTTTGCAGGTGCAAGTTCATTGGGAATTTTTGCTAGCAAAACAAAAATCACAAAATCATGGTGCTACAAATATCCTCAAATTTACGATTGCTCAATTTGGACTTCTTTTTTTTTTTTTTTTTCCTTTAAAGCAGCTTGTTGCTCCTGGGAAGATTATACACCTCCTGGATGCCATCTGTAAAGAAGCTTCATAATCATATCTGTCTTCATTTCTTTTTTCCTGTAACAAAGATTCTCTCCTTGACCAATTCTGATCAGGCTCTTCTGAGCTCTTTTACAACTAGACCTCAACTATTGTACCTCTGTGTTCACCTCTGTATTGTCCAATTTTAGCAAGAGTCCTGCTAAAACAGTTTAACCAAAATCCCCCACCCTGGATATCTGATCGTCTTTGATATCTATTCAGATTTCTCCTCCTCCCCCATTCTCCAGGTGATATTTGATCGTTATGGCCAGTCTTCAGCAGGAATCCTGTTGGATCTGTTTAGCCAGAATCCCTCCCTTCCATCCTTGATGTTTCCTCTTAATTAATTTTTCTACCCACTGCACACCACACCCCTACCCACTGCCCTTCGCTATAAATTCCCGCTTTTTCTTGTAGTCAGAGTTGAGCCCAATCTCTCTCCCCTACTGCAAAACCCCATTACAGAGGTTCCTACACCTATCTTGAAAGTACCCCTGAATACAGTCTGCCTTATCATCTGTAACAGGTGTCATGAATACATTTTTTCTTTAACACTTCTTCCTTTCTTCCTTTCATCTAGTCGTTGTTCCATCTTTCCTTCCTTCCTATCTTGTTCTCTTGTTTTCTGTCTTCTTTCCTCCTTCTAATTAAAAAAAAAAATGTTTACTAAAGGTTAATTTTCCAGGCACTATGTGTTAGTGTGTGAGACATGGTTTTTGTTTTTTGGGTGAAACATTTCTAAATTGATGTAGTAGATTTACCAGATCATGGAACTACTGGTAGAGGACGAAGTCTTATTAGGGAGATGGATTGTACTAACATTATGGGGCCAGAATTTGAATAACATGACCTAAAATATATTATTCCAAAGAAAGGAGTATGTGTAAATTCACAAGTTATTCTTTCACTATGACAATATAACAAAAGTAAAACTCATGGTTTATTTGTGTACAATTTAGTCTAATTTCAAGGTTAAATCCTTCTCTGAAAAAATAGATAAATAACATTTATCAAAACCTACAAATGCTCTCCTGTGAAGTTGTAATGTCTTAGAAACTTAAACAGGGAAAGGACTTTAAGAGTCATCAATCTAGGCAAAACTTCAGTCCAAACAAGAAGGAAATCAATCATTTTATGTAGCAAAAAGCAATTACTATTTGATGTGCAAGATATAAGGTGCAAGGTGTGGTACAAGTATGGAACCACGTGACTACACAAAGGTGATATATCACATTGTCTGGGTAGGAATAATAAAGGTCCTTTCTAGCATAACGTAGTATATGATGATTATCAAATCATAATAGGGATGGGAAATACTGAAGAATTAAAAGGAAGAGGGAGTCTCTGTGGGTCAAGCTGTCAGGGAAGCAAAGGTAGGGCTCCAGTTACAATTTTAAGAATTGTAAGATTTTGTAAGAATTTTAATCTTACAATTTTAAGAATTGTAAGAATTGCTAAGATTTTGTTCATCATATAAACTAAAATATATTTTAGGCAAATTAAAAGTATTCTTATATTCTGCCATAAGCTATAAAATAGCAATTACCTGCCCCCTCCATCACCACCAGCAATACATTAGCACGTGCATAAGGGTATATGTGAAGTAATAAGAAATATATATATATTGGTTTCTGCCCCTGCCACCCTGTCTCCTGACAGAGAGCTCCTAAAAACCCTTGTAAATTCCTAAGTGATAAGAGCACTAGGAGCATCTTTTGTTCTAATGAGGTGATTCTGGGTGGGCTCCAGGATGGGGGCTGGTCGCCATAAAGACCAAGCCATAATTAGAAGCTTGGAATTTTCAGCACCTCCCCCACCACAGGCACTTCTCTAGAGAGGGGAGAGGGGCTGGAAATGGAGTTAATGATCAATCACACCTACATGATGCAGCCTCCATAAAAATCCCAATAGAGTGGGATTCAGGGAGCTTCCAAGTTACTGGACACATCCACATACCAGGAGATGATGCATCCCAACTCCACGGGGACAGAAGCTCCTGTGCTGGGGACACTCCCAGACCTCACCCCACGTATCTCTTCATCTGGCTGTTCATTTGTATCCTTTGTCATATCCTTTAATAAACTGGTAAACATAAGTGTTTCCCTGAGTTCTGTGAGCTCTTCTAGCAAGTGATTGAATCCAAGGGGGAGGAGGTCACGGTAACCTCCATCTACAGCCACGTGGGACAGAAGTTGTGGACCATCTGTGGACCTACTACTTACGATTGACATCTGAAGTGGGAGGCAGGCTTCTGGGACTGAGCCCTTAACCTGTGGGATCTGATGCTACCTCCATGGAAGTAGTGTCAGAAGTGAGTTAAATTGTAGGACACCCAGCTTGTGTCACAGAATTGGTTGGTTGTCTGGGAAAAACTCCACACATCTGCTGTCAGAAGTGTTGTGATTGTGGTAGTAGTGTGAGAGTAAATGAGAAACACGGGAGGAGAACTGGGTTTTCCTGCTCAGTATACAAAGTAGGGATATCTTCTCCTTTTATTCAGTCTCTCCCCAAAGCCAAAGAAACAAAAACAAAGACATTTTGCTCCCGTATGTCCGTTATCTCTCTCATCTTTCTTGTCACAATAAATGACTGTCTCAAAGCAATCTATAGTGTTTAGGATTTGTCACATTTTTCTGTGACAAATATGTACTGTATTCATAGACAGTTTATTTATTTTTATGTTTTAGGTTGGTTCAAGGTGGGTTACATGATAGGAAAATGAACCTTAGTGGTATTAAAAATATGCTGAAATATTTTTATAGAATATATGTGTAAGTTTTTGTTTCATTAATTTGAGAGGAATCCTCTACCCATGATGCTTTTATTGAGTATGATTTTCTGTAAGATACTCTTTTTTTTTCATGATGCCTTTAAGAATAGAATATATCAGTAGGCAAAAACGTACTTTCACATAGCAGACCAGTATGTTTTTATATGGACTGGATTTTTATAGTTTCCTGTCACCAAAAAAATCTATATTGGACAGTATTAAGCATTTAATAAATAGCTGCTGAACAAAATTATATCTTTACTAAAAAAAAAATCACGGAAATGAATAGTTGCTCTTTTCCAGTGACTGCTTATTTATCTGTTGAATATACCACATAAGTCTCAAACAATCACGCCACCTGGGTCCTAACATAAAGTAAAAGAGTTTCACAAAATATACTAAGCGATAAATAATAGGAGTTACCATTTGAAACTCATATTTGCTAAGGAGCGCTATCATATTTCTTTGGCTCCACATTTTGATTTCTTTCAGTTCTGTAACCAGAGATCCAAAGTTTCTTCTCCGATCTCTCAATCACTTCCATTTACCTCACCATATTTCACCTTGAAACCAAATTTAATAACCGAGCTTCAAAACCTGAAAGCTGGGGCAGGCCTTATCTTTAGCAACATTAATAATGTCACAATTCTCAAAAAAGAAAATGCCTTCAACTCATAAAGCAAGATTAATTTATATATTTGCTTCAGGTACTGGGCACAGAAAAAGTCAATGGGCTGTTTCAAATCATCTTTATTAGCCATGCTATAAAGATGTCATCCAGTAGCATGCATTGTTGATGCCTTTATTGTTTTCTTTTCATACTGTGATCAATAACAGTAGTACAAAATTTCCTGCCAGTTACTTGGTCATCTTGTAGCCCTATGGGATGACATAGAAAACTCAGGAAGATTTGCAATTGAAACATTATATACAGGAATGCATCCTTTAGATGCTGAGCTAATACAGTGCTCTTCTTGATTTACTAATGAGATAAAGTCAGTGAAAGAGCAATAGCAAATATGCACCCAGAGTGTATTTCCACAGCTCTCCTTTTCCCTTGGCTCATCACTTTATTACTGAACTGGATGGCAAAACCTAAATAGCCTTGGAGCCCATATCAGCAATTCTACAGCTATTCAAAATACACGTTGTCCTGCTATGATTTTATTTTAGATCATAACCTTTTTTAGTTTCTGAAATAAATTTGAGGTTATCTCACTGTTGATCATTCAAAGTAGCTGAATCTTCCTGAAAGAAGCTAGTGCCCTGGAAACAGGAGGGTCAAATCATAGAGCATACAAATAAGCAAGAGTTTCCCAGGCCAGTCATAATTTATTACTTTGAAAAGTATTGTGTCTTATTCAGACTCTTTCAGTTACGTATTAGAGAAACAGACTGAAGCTGATTTAAACAAAAACCATGGGAGTTATTAATAGACAGAGAGGTATCTTCTGGAATACAAGAACGGGGATGAGTCATTCTTCAAGATAGACTGAATCTAGCGGGAGAGTAATCAGAAAAGTTAGATGTACTTTCTTGGCTGTTTCTTTCTACAGATTCTTGTTGTACTCTGTTGATTTACTTCAGTGATCTTAGCAAAACTTTGCCACAACACCACTCCTGAGCTGACACACCTTAGTTCCAAACATGCATAGAGACCAACTGGCTGACTCTGAATCCTGCTTTTAAATGTCACAATGTAAATACTGTTTATTATGAATATATTTGCCTTTTCAAAATCATCAGGTTTAAAGTATCTGAAGGCAACTTATACAGAGTTTTGGCTTTTATGATATTCAGGTATTTCATGTTTTGATCCATATAATTTTAAAATAGTTAAGCAATTGTAGAGAAAACATGACTGAAATAATTGAATTAGTTCTAGTTTGATGAGCAATGTACTTGAATAATGTGCATATTTAATATACCAACATTTACTTGTACATTCATTTCTGTTTTTCCATATATTTGTAAATATTTATATATTGAGAAAAATATAAAAATAAAGTGTATCAAATGCATGATATTGGCCATGCAAATGAATTTCAAACTATGAACAATTGGATTAAAAAAAAAGATAAAGATACTTTGAGTTTGCTTTGGTGAGAATATGAGACCATTAATCTCTTCAGAAACATAGTATTAAAATATCCTTTGTTAATGTGACATTTATTTGTTACATTGACTACTATGTAACTAAAATGACATTTATCCTTGAATACAATTCTATACATTTGAACAAAGTTATAGTATTCCCTCAATATTAGCATAATTCATATAAGTTTAAAATGTTTTGTAATTAATACTTTTGAAATCCCAAGTCCTGCACACAGAAGAGTTTTAGACATTCTTCTATTGATCCAGAAACTCTCACAAATTAGTATATTTGATTAATAATTAACACAAAAGAAGTCATGAATTACCGCTGTAAAATTATAGAAAGAAAGATTTGGAGATAAATAATATTTGTAATTGGCTGATGTTTTAGCATTTACTAATTGAAAAACATACGTGGGTTGTTCAATATAAATCTTAATACAAAGAAAATCAAAGTTCAAGATCTTTCACAATTAAAATGTTAATCATGTTACTGCAAATTTAATTATTGTGAAGTAAACAGGATGCATGTGCACAAAAGTCCTGAGAAGACCCTAAACATTCACCTCTGGCTGATCTCTAGGCTCAAAGCAAGCAGAAAATGAGACTAAGATGGAATTTTAATGTACTTGGCTAAGTATTGAAGGAGTGTCCCAACACAGAGTCAATCTGCAAAGACTGGTAGAGTATTTTCTTATCTTTTTTTTTTCCTATAGGTATTTAAAGAAATCTCTGTCAAACTTCTTTTGTGTGTGTTCTCTCTCTCTCTCTCTTCCTTTCTCTTTCTCCCTCTTCTGTTTTTCTTGGCTCTTGGAGTCCAAAAAAATATCTGTGAAAACACTAGCTGAACGCAAGCTAAAAGAACAGATAATTCAGAGTCCAAATACGAGAAAGAATGCAAACTTTACAAAAATACTATATGAAAGTCAGTTAACAAAAACAGTCACAGCCTGTAGCATCCAACAAAAACAAATAGTGAAGAAGAGGAAAATATGGTCTCTATAGTCACCATATTATGATATTCAAAAGCCTCGTTTTAAGCAAAAAAATATGAATTACACAAAGAATAAAGAATGAATGTATGGCCCATTCACAAGAGAAAGTAACAGAAACTGTTCCTGAAAAAGGACAGATTGGGATTACAAGACAAAGACTTTACATCGACTGTGTTAAGCATTTTCAGAGTTAAGGAAACTGTAGACAAAGATATACAGGCAACAAGATAAAAATGTATGAACAAGTAGAGACTATCAATAAAGAGAAAGAAGTTACAAAAGAGAGCCAGACAGAAGTTCTGGGGCTGAAAGTTTTGATGATTGAAATGAAATAGTCACTAGAGGATTTCAATAGTAGATGTGAGCAGGCAAAAGAATTGGTGACCTGAAGATGATCAATAGAAATTATCCAGTCATAGGAACAGAGAGAAAGAATGAAAATAATGTACAGAGCCTAAGACTTGTGAGACACCATCAGTGAATCAACAGTAACACAATCAGAATCCTGGAAGGAGAGGAGAAAAAGAATGGGGCAGAAAGAATAACTGAAGACATAATGACTAAAAACATTCCAAATTTGATCAAAGACATGCATCTATTCTTTCAGGAAGCGAAATAAACTCCAGAAAGGATAAATATAAAGAAATCTATACCAAGGTACATTATAATCAAATTGTTGAAAGTCAAGGACAAAAGGAGAATCTTGAAAGCAGCATGAGAACAGTGACTCATCAGGTACAAGAAATCCTCAATAAGATTAACAGCAGATTTCTTATCAGAAGACATGGAGGCTAGAAGGGAGGGGGTGGCATCCTTACAGTGTTGAAAGAAGAGGGGGGAAAATACCTGTCAAACAAAATTCTGTATGTGGCCAAACTATTTCAAAATGAAGGAGAAATTAAGACATCCTCAGATTAAAAAAAAAAAAGCTGAATGAGTCCTTTGCACATACACGTGCCCTAACGTGAAATGCTAAAGGGAGTCGTTTAGGCTGAAACGAAAGGATACTAGTCAGCAACTTGAAACCACGTGAAGAAATAAAGAACTCTGGTAAAGGTAACGACATAGTAAAGATAAAGTCTGGTATTATTGTATTTTTTGGTTTGTAACTCTTTATTTTCTACCTGATTTAAAAGATAAATACATAAACCAGTGGTTATAAATCTATGATAATGTGAAAGCAATGTATAAAGATGTAATTTATGACAGCAACAACATAAGGATATGGATAAACCTTAAATGTATATTTCTAAGTGAAAGAAAACAATCTAAAAAGCCTTCTGTACGATTCCAACTATATGACACCCTGGAAAAGGCAAAACTATTGAGACAGTAAAATGACCAGCAGTTGCCAGGGGTTAGGGAGGAGGGAGAGATAAATAGGTGAAGCATAGAACATGTTTAGTCAGTGGAACTATTCTGTATGATATATAATGGTGGATACATGTCATTATACATTTGTCAAAACCCGTAGAATGTATAACACCAAGAGAGAACTTCAGCGTAAACTACGGATTTAGGGTGATAGTGATGTGTCAATGTAGGTTATCAATTGTAACAAGTGTACCACCCTGGTGGCGGGTTTTGATAGTGCGAGAGCTTATGCATATGCGGGAACAAGGGGTATTATGGGAAATCTCTATAACTTCTGCTCTATTCTGCTGTGAACTTAAAACGGCTCCAAAATAGTCTATTTAAAAATATGCTACGTAAAGCCAAAATAACGGTTTATGAAGTTGAACTAAAATTACAGAGACAAATAACTGTTATATTTAGAGTTTTTGTGACTTTTTTTTTTTTTTTTGGTAGCAAGAAGTGAGAGATTTCATGCAGACTAAGGGTGGACTAGGGGGAGAAGGCATGCGGAGCAAATGAAGACCTCTCACGGAAGGAGATGCTGGTTTATACTCACCTCTGGGCAACAAAGTGAAAGGGTTATAATGCAGCTTTCCTAGTTTCAACTCTGAAAGCCAAACAGAGATACCCTATCGTGAAAGAAATGAAACAATCTTGTCTCTCACTGCTGTGAACCTTCTTTCTGTAAAATCAACATCAAGTTGAAATTAGAAGTACACTAGGTTGGAAGAGTTTGAGAACAGGGCCTTTTTTCTATGGCAAGACAAAAGGCATTGTTTCCACTGAGTTTACCTTGGGAACAGCATATTCTCAACAAGCACCACAGTGATATGCACCCTGTCCTTGTATCCAAGAAATCAAATCATTTCTAAGAGGCTAACAAGCCAGCAATAAATTCTTTTGTCAAACATCATGTCAGAGTGGTGGGATTTGAAGACATAACCTTTGGTGTTTACCCAGTGATTTCTTTTCTAGATACAAGTGCCTACTGGGTCATTATAATAGCAGTATGCTTAAGAAAATGTAGAAATACATAATTAAGGAAAAAGCTGACAGTTGTCTTTCTCTTAGATTTACACAGCTGGTTCTTGGAGCAGCAAAGGACCTCTTGCATCAATTTGAAGTTGATTTCAATCAACAGTGATTGCCCAGTCTGGACCATTAAGTGAATAAGCTGATTTCAGAGAAACGAAATATGATGGATGTAGAAATCAGTGTAGGGAAGTTAAAGAACAGCAGGAAGAAATCAAGGGTCCTGAAGTAAATAAACCCATTTACAACAATTTGCTAATTAGCTTTTTTTTGCATTTGAGTTCAGCAGTTTTGTTGATTGTTCTTTTCCTCTTTCAGAGTCTGAATCTAAAGAACCTAAAATGCCGTGCATCCTACGAACTATATAATGGTAAATAAATTCATCCTAGTAGCATTCCCCAAGTTAATGAAAGTTCTGCATACACAGAGAAGTAAGAAAAGTGAGTACAGGAAAGCACAGAGGTGGACACAGAGAGGAGGGGGCACTTAGAGATTTGTGGGCTAAGGAAATTTTGTTCACTTTAGTATAATACTTTCATTTTCCTCATAACCTGAAATCTGACATCTTTTTTAAAGCCAATGAAGTCTCTTTCCTCCTTGTACTCCTACTGTTTTCTTCAAACAACAGGGTGCCAATGTTTAGAGACTCCTGAAATCCATCATCTTCTTATTAACAACCAATAACAGCAAAACTAGAAAATGGAAGGCATTAGGAATTTGGAACTTGAGCGTACTATGAGGTTGTATGTACACAAGTTACTCTGGTCTCCCTATATGTTTTGCCCTATTCCTAAACAAGCTTAAAACAGCAATAGGAGAAGAGAATAAGGATCCACAAATTAGGTAAAAGACAAGAGAGACAGGGAGAAACATAGATATTAAAAAAGAGTGACTGTTTGGATGGCAATCTTTATATTTCCAACTGAACAGGAAACTATTGACTATTTTAACATATGCAAGAAGTAAAAGACCCATTCTTTCTTCTTCTTTTTTTTTCTTTCATCAAAGAGTTTGCAAACTATTTAGTGGTTTGCTAGAAGCCATTTTTAGTACTTCTATTTCTGTGCATTACGGGTTGTTATATCCTTCTAGACATCCCCCTCACTTCATTAGAAGAGAGAGTGATTCTGCTAATATGCTGTTCTTAATATCCTGTTTATGCTCCTCAGATCAAAAAATGTCCTTAGTCTTTGATTCATTATTTATGTAATATGGAGCATATGTATTTAACTAAAGCCATAACTTTAATCTTTATGTTGCATAATTATAACACAGTTTTGGTTTAATAAACCATAAAATCTTGAATAGCATAAGGTATAGGCATATTTTTGCAAAATATACTTGTGAATCTTCACTGAACATTCAAAATATGGATTCAAAAATTGCAGTGGGCTTGTAGCTCTACTGAAATGAACTCAGATATATGCAAAAATTTTTTTCCTTTTTTCCAGAGCTGAGCTGATCTCTTTTATAAGCCATCACAGATCTCTGTAGTGGAGACATATGTCCTTGCCATTTTAAATAACCTTTTGATTAAAAATATTCTTCTTTCACTATCAATTATTCTTTTGGACAACTGGATATGTCGTGACTCTTTCAGAGTTCCATCCTTTCCATCTCTCTAAAATGGCAGATACATATATGAAGGGAATCACCTGATTAGTGACTGGTCCTGACTGTTGCCTGGGAACCTAAATGGAGGGGATGACAGTCAAAACACCCACCCGCAGCCTCTCCACATTATCTTGACTTCCTTATAACTTCATGGCTGGGTACAAAGTTTAAATATTCTAAGAGGGAGAGGGAAGACAGAAGTGGCTTTGCCTTTTTGAAGCCCGCTTTGAAAATTATAAATCATCATTTCCATGACATCGATTAATTAGAAGCTAGTTATTAAGGCCAGGTCATACACAAAAGGAGGGAAATTAGAATCCGTCTTTTGATGGGCAGAAGTGCCAATGAGTTTGCAAGCGTGTTTTAAAATTATCATAATCTGCCATCTTCTTCTCCCCACAAGTAAAATATACTTACCCTTCTTCCATGAACCCAAGAAAGTTTCATTTATTAGGGAACCATATTCAGCTTCAAGTTCAACATTTCATTATCTAAGTTAGGTCCAGAGGTGGATGAATCTTTTCAGGTACAGCTCCTCCTGTGCAGCTCCTCTAGGGAAATTCCTCTGTGTCTGAAGACCCGTGAACTATAAAGGCAAATTATCAACTCCTCCCCCATCCCTCCACCGTACACATAATCCCTGACTGGGAGACCAGCCTAGGGGAACGGCAATAGACCATCCCATTCAAAAAGGGAGGGACGTGAGGCACACAAAAATCACATAAATATAGCAAATTTGAAATCCAGCTGCCAGCTTCTTGTTTAGGGCTCAATCTTCTGGCCCAGGAATGATTCTGGATGGTTCTTGGATCCACCTTTAAGTTTCTTGGTTCTACTGTCTGAATTCTCATTTCTTTTCCATTAGTAACAGTCAGTATGTGCAGCAGAATGGTTTTCTCAGCATGCACCTTGCCCATACTAGTTCAATGGTCCAATAGACTCTTTTTATTTTGTTCTGCCTCTGTCCCTCTTAGTCCAAGCTGGCAATGTTTCTGTTAATATATTCTCTTAAATTTTTTTGCAGATTTTCCATGAATATCAATAGCATTCGTTCCACTAGAGAAGCATTAAACTGAGGCACGTTAAAATGTTGAAGAGTTTATTTGAGCAAACATCTATTTCAATAGGCCAATGGCAGGGGCCAATGGAAAGTGATTAGGAGTGCTCCACTGCCAGGAGCTAGGGGCAAGATTTTTATGCAGAAGATATGGAAGCAAAGCAAAGAAATTATTTGATTGGTTATAGCTTAAGCAGTTGCCTTATTTTAGAAAAGCTAGTTGGCTGTGGTTGGTTATTCTTAATTTTCACTTTCTTGGATTTGAGTTCATTGACTCTGGCTTAGGTTTCTGTTTGCTTTCGTAGGCCACCAAGGCATTAGAGCCACCAGTCTAAGGGGCTTCTTGTTAAATTACACTTTAGCACTTTGGCTTCCTGTAGGGTTGTAAGAAGAAAGTATCCAGGATTTTCAGAGGCTCTATTATTTAATGAAGAGGATCAGTGGGACATGACATTAAGTTATTTAGAGGGACTCTTGATTGTTTGAAGTACCACAACAAGTATTTTTGTGGTCATAACAAAGGGTGTTGTAGTCATACTCTTAATGTCTTCTTTAGACTATATTTTCCTGACAATGCCCTAAATGTGATCTCAGCTCAGAAAATATTTTTAATTTTTTAGAATCATTTGCTAACTGTAGACTGTGTGGATGACAAATGGCTGTACTGTCAAACCCTGAAAGTTCTGGTTCCCTTATGCTATAAACAAACAAACAAAAAAATGATTTGTTTATCCTCTCTCTCTTCTTTTGTGTTTTAATATAAGCAACGAGGAGAAGCCAGATGGCAACTTTAACACTCGGTCTGGAATATTCTTAAGTAGATCATGAAGTTCATTTTTCCTATTTTTCATGTTAACAAAGGTGACAGGGTCGTTAAACTTTCCACCTTCCAATAATGTTTTTCTCACGTCCCTTTCGTCTCCCACCAACATCCTCCTGAAATGCCACCAGGCTTCCGCTAACAGGCTCCGAGGTTTTTTAGGCTGTCACTAACACTCTCCGCAGTGTCCTTCCAGTTTCTCCCACCACCTGGGCCTAAGCCACTCTCCCCTGTTCTAAGAGTTTTACTAACCAGGAGCAGCACCGCTCCTGGTACCCAAATCTATTCTAGGGATGTCTTGCTGTGAAATAAACTAGTGCAATATTTAATGTTTAGAGCAAAAACACTTTTTTACTCACAAATCAGCCATATAGGCAGAGCTTTGAGGGTCCAGCTTATGTTTGCTTCACTCAGCACTAGGAGGGGATTACTAGATGCTAGAAGCTGGATGTTCGAATGATCTGAAGGCTGATTCATTCACGTATCTTCTGGTTGATGTTGGCTGTAAATTGTTAACGAAGATAGTGCTATCGGGTAACATGACATATGTCCTCTCCATGCGGCTTGGGCACCTCACAATATGATGGTTGGGTTGCCGAGATGAATATCCCAAGAGAAAGAATCAGGCCTTTCCTAACCTAGCATCAAAAGTCAAGTAGTTTCTTTTCTGCTAATTCTGTTTATTAGCAGAGGTTCATAAAAGCTGACCTATATTTAAGTGGAAGAAAATTAAACTCCACTATTTGATGGACAAATATCAGTGAATTTGTGGGCATGGTTTAAAACCAAACTCCTAATCTTGACCATAATATAATTCTCTCTTTTATACTTCCAATCCTGGTTCATGCTATGCTAAGTAGCATAAAGGATTTAGAAAAATACTTCTGTCCATTAAATCTTACCTTTGAGACTCTTCAAATATCTCTTTTGCAATTAAATTTAAAACTTGACCTATGCCCTCTTTTTATATTTCTGCTATAACAATTAAAATAACTGCAGCACACCTCCTTGAGAAGATAAGCAGGTGGTGGGCAGAGAGATGATCACATACCAGAAATGGAAAGGATAAATATACATTAATATACTTCAATATGTATTGCTCTTGTTACAATCCAAGCATAACCCTCAAAATATGACAGAGAGAAAAAAAGCAGGGACGGAAAAACAAATGTCAGAATCTGTGAATTGATGTTTTCCTGGACTCAATGGTTTCCAGATCAGTAGAGACTTGGGATACTAGTTTGAAACACAGGAACTGATTTTAAGACCCTCTTTTAAGATGCTGTAAAAATGGACGTATGAAGCAGGTAACGGGATAGATCTTTGAAACCCAAGAGAAAGTTCAAAACTGGTCCAATGCATATAGTCAAGGTGTCAATACAATTTTATGGGGGAAGGAAAGTTTTTTCAACAAATATTGCCAGAACAATTGGCTAGCCATATTGCAAAAATAAACTTTGATCTCCTTCTTCAAGTCACACACACACACACAACAATGGCAGATGGAATATAGATCTAAAAGCAAAAGCTGAAAGCATAAGTCCTCTTAAAAAAATATGTGACTATATTTATGAACTTGGTATAGGTGAAGATTTCTCATATGAGATAGTGAAAGCATTAACCATAAAGAAAAAAAGTTAAATCTTATTAACACTAAAAACTGCTGGTCATTAAAAGTCTGCATTAATAAAACGAAAAGCTAAACCATATTTATAATCCATATATCTGACAATGAACTTCTATTTGGAATGTATAAAGAAAACCTACAAATTTGTAATAAAACAAAATGCAAATATTTGTTTAAAACATGAGCAAATGTTTGAATAGACATTTCACACAAGGAACAAATACATACAAATGGCCCATAAACTGATGATAAAAGTGCATAACTGCATTAGTTGTAATGGAAATATAAATTAAAACTATGATTAACTTCCAAGTTATATTAAAAAGAATGATAGGGATATAGAGCAACCTGAATTCTCATACATTGTTTTGGTGAATGTAATATGCACAACCTCTTTATAAATCTTTTGAGAATTTCTAATAAAGTTAAATATTATGCCTATTGTATAACCCACATTTTCATTCCTAGGTATTTACCTAAAAGAAACAAAAAAATGCACAAAAAATTTATGCAAGATTGTTTATAGCAGCTTTAATAATAATTTCCAAATAATGGAAAAAAAACCAATATCCATCAAGAGAAGAAGGGGTAATCAAAATATGATGTTTCTCTGAAGGAATTATTATTCAGCAATAAAAAAAGAATAAAATATTTGTGAATGCAACAACGTAGATGAATCTTAAAGCTTCCTGCTGATTGAAAGAAGGCAGATAGAAAAGAGCATAGATTGTATTATTCCATTTATACTATGTTCCAAACAGATAAAACTAACCTATAGTCTTACAGTTCATAAGAGTAGTTGTTTGCGGTGATGGTGACTGAAAGGTGGCCCAAAGGAACTTTCTGGGATGAAGGAAATGTTTTATTTCTTGATTTGGGTATTGTTTATGTGGTCAAATCTATTAGTCAAAAATATAGAAATATAAATATTTAATGTGTGCATTTTTCTGCATGTAAATTATATCTTTTTTAAATTGAGGTGAAATTAGTATAACATGAAATTAACTATTTTGAGGCACACAATTCAGTGGCATTTAATACATTCACAATGTTGTACAACCATTGCTTCTATCTAATTTCATACATTTTCATCACCTCAAAAGAAAATTACATACTCATTAAGCAGTAAGTCCCCATTCCTCCCTTCCCTCAGCACCTGTCAACCACCAATCTGCTTTCTGTTCTATGGATTTACAGTAGTTTTGTGTCTGGCTTCGCTCATTAAATAAAATATTTTCATGGTTCATCCATGTTGTAGCACGATTCAGTTCATCATTCTTTTTTATGGGTGAATGACATTCCATTGTATGTATGATGGTTAATTTTATGAGTCTTGGCTGGGCCACAGTACCTAGATATTTCGTCAAACATTCTAGATGTTTCTGGAGGAATTTTTTGGATGAGATTAACATTTAAATCAGTAGATTTTGAGTAAAGAACCTTATCCTCCATAATGTGGGTGGGCCTCATCCAATCAGTTGATGGCTTTAATAGAAAAAGACTTCCCTAATCAAGAAGGAATTCTGCCAGATTGCCTTTGGACCCAAACTGCAACTCTTCCCTGGGTCCCCAGCCTGCCTGCCTGCCCTGCAGATTTTGAATTTGCCAAGCCTCCACAAACTCGTGAGAAAATCTCTTAAAATAAAAATCTCTCTCTCTCTCTTTCTGTATATATATACAATCTGTGTATCCATTAACCTGTTGATGAATATTTCTGTTGTTTCCACCTTCTGGAATAGTGTTACTATGAATATGTGTGTACATCTATTTGTTTGAGTACCTGTTTTCAATTCTTTTGCATATATGCCTAAGAGTGGGCTTACTGGACCATATGATAATTCTACATTTAACATTTTGAGGAAACCCCAAAATGTTTTCAGTAGCAGATGAAGCATTTTACATTCTCATGAGCAAGGTATGGGGTTCTGATTTCTCTACATTTTTAACAAAACTTGTTCTTTCTTTCTTTTTTTAATTATAGCAATCTTAGTGGTGTGAAGTGATAGCTCATTATATTTTTAATTTTCAACATCCTAATAACTAATTATGTTGAGCACCTTTGCATGTGCTTATTGGTTGTTTGTATATTTTCTTTAGAGGAAGTATATTCAAGTCCTTTAACCATTTTTTTAATTGGGATTTCTGTCTTTTTGTTGTTGAGTTGTAAGAATTCTTTATATATTGTGGATATAAGATCTTATTAGAAATATAATTTGTAAATATTTTCTCCCATTCTGTAGGTTATCATTTTCTTGATAATGTACCTGATGCACAAAGTTTTTAATTTTGATAAAATCCAAATTATCAGCTTTTCCTTTTGTTGCTCATGCTTTGGGTGTCATATCTAAAACCCATTGCCAAATCTAGGTGATGAAGACTTGTTCCTGTTTTCTAATAAGAATTGTATGATTTTTTTATCTTATATCTATGTTGTTGATCCAATTTGAGGGTTTTTTGTTTTTGTTTTTTGTTTTTTGGTATATGGTGTGAAGTAGAAGTCGAACTTCATTCTTTGGCATATGGAAAACCATTTGTCCCAGCACCATTTGCTGATGAGACTGTTATTTCCCCTCTGAGTGGATTTGGCACCGAGTTTGTTCTTTTTCAATATTTGGGCTATTTGAGGCTCCTTGCAATCCCATGTGAATTTGAGGATTGGCTTTTCTGCAAAAAAGGCCACAGGAATTTGTAGATCACTTTGGTTAGCATTGCCATGTGACAATAATATGTCTGCCAATCCATGAACGTGTAACGTCTTTCCATGTATTTAGGTATTCTTCAATTTCTTTCAGCAATGTCTTTAGTTTTCTTTATAAAATACTTTCACTTCTTTGAGTAAATTTATTCTCAGATATTTTATTTGTTTGGATGCTATTATAAAGGAAATTGTGTTCTTAATTTCCTTTTCAGAGGGTTAATTTCTGGTGTATGGAAACAAAAGTAATATTTGTGTGTTTATCTTGAACCCTGCTACTTTCTGAAATTGTTTATTGGCTCTAGTAGTTTTGTTTCAGTTTTTGGTGGATTCTTTGGGATTTTCTACATTTGGGATCCTGTCATCTGTGAACAGATAGTTTTGCTTCTTACTTTAAATTTGGATGCCTTTTTTCTCATTTTCTTGCCTAATTGTTTCGGTTACACCTTCCAGTACAATGTTGACTAGCAGTGGTGAGAGTGGGCACCTAATTCTGTTCCTGATCTTAGGGAAAAAGATTTCAGGCTTTCACCATTGAGTGATGTTACCTGTAAGGTGGTGTTTTTTTTTTTTTTTTAATAGACTTTATTTTCCAGAGCAGATTAATAGGTTCATTAGATTTACTAGATTCACAGAAAAACTGAGTGGAAGATACAATCCTCTTCTCCCTCTTAGGTGGGACAGGATGGCTAGAGTGAACAGGAATTGAGTAATTCCCCTCCCCCAAGTGGAAAGCTAGAGTGGGCTGAATTTGAGTATTTCCTTTCTCCCATGTCAGTTAAGCTCTGAAAAATCCCAATAGAACATGTTCTGGTCAAATAGTTCCTCCTGAGGGCAGGTCTTGTTAAGAACAGAATGGTCTGGTGTTTGGTTCTTTTCCCTCTTCCCTCTGCTAGAAGCACAAATGGATTTTTCTCCGGTAATCACTGTGAGGACCTGGTAGAACTCCTGGAGGTAAATAAAAGTGTGGATGGTCTCCTGTTACTGAATCCCCTGGAATTTTAAATTCTCAGACTTAAGCACACTGAGTCTCCAGCAATCTGTCAATCACTGTTAGGGTTTCCTATCCCAGTTCTGGTTCCCATGAAGGTTTCTGCTTAGGGGTTTCTACTCCAGTAAGCTGTAAGTCTCTGGATTCACCTGTCTCTCTAAGTTTGGGGACAATGGTTTTCCCTGCAACCTCATTTCTTTGATGGATTTAAGAGTTGTTGATTTTTCAGTTTGTTCAGCTTTTTACTTGTAAAGACAGAATGACAACTTCCAAGCTCTTCACATGCTGGGCCAGAAACCTTTATTTTTTATTAGGTAGAATTTTTACTGCTTCTTCTAAAAAAACCAAACAAAACTCTTGTCCTCTCTGCCCTTCTTGCAAAGTGAACAATTATTTTGTTTTCCAATGCCCAAGGGGATTTTTTTTTTAATTTATGAAGATTGGTTTATATCTCCCAACTAAAACCACTAACTTATCTATATCTCACAATAGCCAAAGCCTGTTTTTATAACAATTAAAAAAATAAAAGTATATATCACCACAAAATAATTAATTATGTGATATAAAGTATCAAACTTTAGCTTTCATAAAATTATTAATAGTAATCTCAGTTTGTATTCTGGCAGATTGTGATATACTAGTTGGTCATAAATTCATGCAACTCTTTTAAAAATCCCATCACTATTTTCCCTTCAAATAATCTCCTTGGATGGTCCCACACAGTCTGCAAAGTACTCAGTCTGGCCTTCCTGTGTCATCCTAACCCTCTGCACCTCCTTCTTGACCCAACACACCTTTGTTCCTCAGTAGAGGCTGGGTTTTTTCTCTCTTAGCATCTATTCTGACTCATCTCTTCTCACCTAGGCTATCCCTGGGGCAGGCCCTGGCAAAATTCTACTACTCTCAAGTAGGTTATAGCCTGCTCATCATTCAAAGCACACTTCTTCCGAGAAGATATCTTGAACCAATCCAAAGAAACGATTGCCTCTCTGCCAATATACACTCATATTCTTAACGTTTTATACATGTTGTAATTTATTATTAAATATTAAAATAAGTCTCATTTGTGTAGGACTGTAGATTTTTTATAGTGCTTTCAAATGCATTTCCTCACGCATTTATCACAATAAATCTATAGTTTGCTTTGGAATTTTCACTTTAATAGATGAAGAAACTGAAAGGTGAAGTAAACTACTTTGGGTGACAGAGCTCCTAAAATTTAAATATTTTATGTCACTATTCAGTGATTTGACTTCTGCAGATCTCTATTTCCTGTGCCATCTTAATGTTATACACATTAGGACTTACTTCCTGTTCAGTTAGATAGATGGATGTTTCCATGGAATGTAAGAGGGAATCCATGAAGTTACTCTAGCACTTTAACTATTTTCTACCACCTATCACTGGGGCTCATTCCAACACTGGCAAATATACAACTGAATAAATTAACTGTTTGTTCCAGAAATCCCTTGTTAAATCACCTGGCAGAGAAAGTTCATCAATGTAATTGCTATATTTAGTTGATAGAGATTAGTTACTAATTTAGCAATGACTTGGGAGACCCAGCTATAGGACATGCATGTTATGGTAGAGGGGAATGAAGGTAGGTCAGGATGTGGGGACAGTACTATCAGTGGCACCAAAGTGAAGTTTTGTGAAAGTGGCACCTGGAAAACATCAACTTCCGGTTAGTAGGGGGAAAATTAGTGAAAGTCATGGAAAAGAATGTTGAGGATAATCTATACAGATTTTAAAATCCTGCCAAGGATTAGCCTAGGGTTGGTGTGTGTGCGTGCACGTGCACACACACACACATCTATTTTAATTATATCTTTAATATATTTTATCCATGATTACCATATTAATATACAATTAATAGATACATTTTATATAAGTTTATATATAATTATATACCAGATGTATTATATATTTTTATAAGAATGAAAGGGACAATATTTACTCCATGATAGAATTTTTAGAAAACATTTTGAAATTAGTAAGATCATGAAAACTTGGAGGTGGAAGAAACTCTAATGGGTGTATTTACCCTCATCATGTTCCAGAGAAGGACATGAGTGTGCCAAATAAAGCTAAGTAAAGTTTTTCAAGGTCAGAGGCAGGATAAGAACCAAGGATTATTTTATTGCCATTTGCACTCGATATGCTAGCCACGTCAACCGATTCACTTATGAATGCTTCGTGAGTTTCACATTTCTGTCTTTGCACTTGTCTCACACTCAGATGGACGGTCCTCATGCGGTATCTACTTAGCCTTTAATATTTAGCTCAACGCCACCTGCAAAAGCCTTTCTGAGTCCTGTTCTCTCTGTCTGAATGGAGGATTCCCTTCCATTTCTGGTTTTGACAATATATGTGTATCTATCTATCTTTATCTATCTATCATCTATTTATCTATCTATCTATCTATCATCTACCTATATTTATCTTGTATCTATGTCTATATTTGCCCTTTTACTTTTCTGTTCTTCCTTACCTAGTTGAATTCTATGAGAAATGGAACTGTATCCTAGTCATTTTTACAACCTGAGTGCCTCCTGCAGTGGCTAATTCATAGTAGTGCTTAATAAATATTTGTTGAAGAAACAATTGAATGAATACCTGCTAGAACTCTCGTTTCATACACTGTAATTTTTCTCCTACTATTTCTTTTAAATAACAAAGAGAATTCCTCTTCTCTAAACTATGGAATTTAAAATAGACTACATCATTTTCTCCCTACCTGCTATATTTTAAATATCATAATAGATACCACTATTTCTCATTTTGGATTCAATAATCTTTCTCTTGAATTAATTTTATAGATACATTTCATTGTTTCTTTTTCACTGTTATTTTAGTGCTTCCACTTTTATGCCCAGTAAGGTCTCCAAAAAGGGGCAGATCTATTTAGAAGGATGTATTATACTTTTCAATTGTCATACTCCATTCCTTTATTCCAATAGCCAAATAGCCTCCAACTCTGTATTTGACAGCTTCAGTTCCACAGAATACCCCTGGCTTCATGCATTATTTCTTTAGAAGCTTCTGTAAATTCAGAGCACATCAGGAGGATTAGGCATTTTAGGTTATTTCAGCTGTTCTGCATTGAACAAAAAACACATTCATCAAATTAAATGGACATTGTCAGAGGCATAATGGAGCAATAGGAGGCTATGTAGAAAAAAAATATGACTAAAATCTCATATGGAAAGAAATATTTTATAAAAGTTTGTCCTGCTCATTTACCAAGTAGGAAAGAAGATGCAGATATTTTACGCCAGTGTATGACAGCTCTTTTAACTTTCCAATATCTCAACTGCCTTATACAAACCAGTTTCATTTGACAACTCTACACTTATTTTTGGTATTTGAATAATATTCAATGATTTTTGTACTGTTGGAATATGCTATAAATCTACTTGAACATTGAGAAAAACTGGTGGTATAGAAGCATTCTCCCAGTCTCATATAATGTATTCTATCTTGTGAGATCATTGTCTACTTTAGATTAGATTTATGTTGCTTCATCCATTCAGAGGCATGATTTCAGTTTCTATCCATTTTTCTCTCCATCCATTATTTCTTAAGCAAATACGCTCATAAGTGCCTAGAATTGTGTGCATTTATTTGGATTAAATGACGTAAAATACATAGTGTATATGAATGTCTCTTTTGTCTTTCACATAAGCACATCTTCCCCTGGGATTAGATGATGTTATGAGGATCTCCCTTTACTCCTAATTCAAAGGATCAGGTTGAACTAACTGACATAAAAATTGCTAGGTATTAGTCATAACAGACTGAGTATATAGGGATTACAGCATCAGAGCTGCTAGGAGTGTGTCTTGAATCAGAATGTTAACAGGTGCCACAGGGAAAGTTTACGCATGCAAATCTGAAATTTTGAGGGCCACTGATGTAAAGGGCCAAGTAGACAAGTAGGCAACATGATGACAGCAGAGTCCCTAACAAGCACTAGATGAGGAAAATTCTCGAAGTAGACAGAAGAGTCAATAAGGACACATATCTAAATCAGAAAAATAGGAAAGGAACGTATTATAAATGCAAAATTCTGATTTATCCAGTGTTTTCTTAACACCTTCTCCTACGGCGTAAGCCAACTTGGCATGAGCAAGTAGCCTTACTCCAGTGCCGCATATTTAAATACGTAGTTTTCTTCATTTCTTCCTCCTTGTCTGTTATGGACCTCGGCCAGAGGACAGAAGGAAGAAGAGACATAAGAAGGCAATGTGAAAGTAATAAAAACTAAAAGGTAATCTGAAGCGTGTAAGAGAGGCATCCGATAGCAGGAGAGAGAAATCTGAGCATTACTGAATGAAAAAAGATATATTTCTATCTCTATTTCTGCCTGTCTATATTATCTATATGAAGTGGTGGAAAGCAGATGGTGGAAAGAATGAGTAGGGTAAGTGAGAGGAGCGAATATAAATGCTCCTTATTGATAACATGTACTATTTGATCAGTGAGGCTCCACAGTTGGGAATTATAATTAAGTTGTGAAAATTGCTTGTAGTATCATGTCACTTTTAAAAAGGAGCATTTTTTTTGCTATATTAAACTGTCTGTTGGATCTTCATTAGATCTGAATTTTCTAATCAATTGGGCAATAGAGAAAGTAGGTGTAACAGCAGTGAGATTGTTCCCTTGCAGCTGACGGCTGGCTGTAAACTCTAGTCCATGCAGCAAAGGAGCATTAAACATTGTCTTCCTTTAACATCCTCTCAAGAAACATTTGTTCTTTCTTTTCCTTTTGTTTAAGTTAGAATGTGCTCCTCTTACATTATTGAACTGTTACCTGTGTTTGCTTAAAATAATGGATAAGGGCAACCATGTTAGTATTGCAAGACAATGACTGTAACGTGTTGGCCCCCCCAAAAGAAACAACCCTCTTATAGGACAGTTAACTTTTCAACATGGCCAACAATTAATCAAGGGCAGGAGACCCCCAACAAATCAGACATCACTACTGAATTCAGCACTCTAAACCTTTCTCTAGGTGTTAATGGGTTAATAACATCATTTTGGGGTAATGCGGCATTAATAAATTACTTGATGGAAACTAAAATCATTTAATGTGCTTAAAGATGAACATATTACTATAATAAACTACCTGTACACATACAACATAACGTATTCCTGCCTTCTCAAGCTTTTATTATAAATATACCTTAAGAAACAAAAAACTGAGAAAGTAGTTAATTTTAATTGTGTGTTCCTATGTTTTCATGCATAACATTACCTATAATTTCTTTTCATCATCTGGGTATGCTTAAGGAAGTGAAGAATAAGGCAAAGTTACAACACTCGCCAGAACTGCCTGAATTCATTAGAATTTAAGCACTGAACATGTTGATTCGTTTTAAGTCTGGAAAATTATTCAAAAATAAAATCCTTTATCAAATATCATTTATATTTAGGTTATCTTACTTGAAACTACAAAATATTACATCTGACATTTCCTATACTGACTACCTTTTTAAAAATAACCATATCAGATAGCTGACAAATGTTAAGTTTTAAGATTCAACATTACTCTATATCTAAAATGAGAAAACATACATAACTTCACTTTTAATCTTGGGAAAAAAGGGCAACTAGGTGGTTATGAACTAACATCTCCCATTAAATTAATGGCTTTACCTAATTCTTATGTCTGGTGAATGCAGCTCATTAAGTTTTATGCTCTGTTATCGTCATTACAGTGGCACCTTGTGAATTTTGTGTTATTTTTCTTTATGATCCTCCTATAAATCATTTGCTAGATGAAGAGGCTTAACTTACTTTCCCAAAGACAAAAATCTCTTCAAATTACTGGTCCAATATGATCTTGAAAATACTATCTGCTACAGCCTAGAGGATTTGCATGGACGTAAGGTAATATCTCAGTCAGCTCGGGTTGACATAACACAGCACCATTGACTGGGTGGATTAAACGACAGACATGTATTTTCTCACAGTTCTGAAAGCTGGAAGTCTGAGATCAAACCCAGCGTGGTTGGGTTCTGGTGAGAACTGTCTTCCTGGCTTGTAGATGGCCGCCTTCTCTCTGCGGGCTCACGTGGACTTCCTCTATGTGTGTGTCTGGAGAGACAGAGAGAGAGCAAACTCTCTGGTGTCTGTTCTTATAAGGACACTAATTGCATCAGATCAGAGCTCCAAACTTATAACCTCACTGAAGCTTAATCACCCCTTTAAAAGCCCTATCTCTAATATAGTCAGATGGGGGGGGAGGTTAGAGCTTCAACATATGAATTTTGTGGGGAGACAATTCAGTCCATAGCAAGTAACCATCCTAGTATGCATCAAGGAATGACTGATATCACTGCGAAATCATCCTGGGTGTCCCTTTCTAGTAGTTCAATAATTGGTGACCCCATTCTACTAGTTCAACACATTTCCAGGTACTCTTTAAGGGCCAGGTATAAATCATAAACAAAGGACTATTGCTCTCTGATATTTGGTATGACACATGCTTATAAAGAAAAATTCCTGATATGAAAAGATTATAAGATGAGGGAAGGCTTCTCTGAGAACATTTAAGGTGAGAGGATAAATTGAAGGATGCTCACAATGCCCTGCTGGACATTCGGTCAAGTGGCTGGACCAATGAGTTTCTGAGCCAGAGTCTGCTGCTGTGCAGCTTGCCGGAGCACAAGCTGGAGCAGGAGAAGGTGGAGCACCGCCAGCAGGTGCCCTTCCACCTGCACATCAACCTGGAGCTCTGGAGTGTGTTCATGTACCTGGTGTCTGCCATGCTCCTAGAGACCCTCCACATGGCCAGCATGAATTCTGGGGAGTCACAATCATTCAGTCTATTGCATCTACCTATCTGAAACCTCATCTAATCTATATAGGAAAGAAATACTGAATTTGATAAAGTTTAAATTTCCTCATTTTGGAGAATTGAATTCATAATCTTTTCTTTTTATTTTTTTGAGGAAGACTAGCCCTGAGCTAACATCTGTTGCCAATTCTCCTCTTTTTGCTGAGGAAGACTGGCCCTGGGCTAACATCCGTGCCCATCTTCCTCTACTTTATATGGGACGCTACCACAGCATGGCTGACAAGCAGTGCGTCTGTCTGCACCTGGGATCCGAACCTGTGAAACCCCGGGCCCCGGAAGCAGAGCGCGCGAACTTCACCATGCCCGGGCTGGCCCCTGAGTTCATGATCTTTGAGTAAACGATAAACACCAAACTTTCAGCTATGTAAACTAGATAATTGTGTGAAAAAAATAAAAAATTGTAAAAGAGCATTCCAGTGTTTGCCCATGACCCCGAAATAAAACAATTATAAAAATATATATATATGCAAAATATTGATGATATTTGATATCTTGTTTGCTTTTTTTAACCAGATATCGGAATAAATTGAAATTCCAAAGCCACTTTCATGAAGAGCTTCATTGTTCCCTGCAATCAGTTATTATGAGCAATGAAGGGTGCTGACAGTATGTATTCGTTAATCTACCGTTAAATTCTAGCAAGAGCTGACAATTGTGACTAAAAGGAATTGAGTTCCACAAAGCCTCTATTATATTTCACGCCATTTATTTATTTGTTAAAATGAATTGACAGGAATAATTGGTTTACTATTGACCTTTTAAGGAATAGTAGACGGTTACAAAATGGATGCAGTAAATGGTCAAGACCTCTAATCTCTTCCCTCCGCCCACTTGACAGTGAAGAATTGACATCTGCCCATTTTTAGCTGGACTGTCTTTATTTTATGCAGTAAGTTTCAAACATCACAAATCTACCATTCAGAGAATAAGAAGCTTGAGACAGTGACTAGGGTTGCTATTTGGAGGTAAATTAAAGCAGGTTAGCAAAGGATCCTGTCAGAATTCTGTGGTTCTCATTTCTGCAAGGAGTGAGTGGGCACTAGGCTATGAGCTCCAACAATAGCCTCTTATTAAATATCTCTTCATTTGTTTTGTTCATTTCCAAGATTTGCTCCCTAGAGGAGAAATTAAAATTATATCATCTAAAACAGTCTGAAATAGCAGGATAGTTCTCCTTTAGTAACTGTCCACTAATTTGAAGGAGGGATTCTTGTTGGACTTATAATCTACTCTAGAAGTGTGGATTCTGAAGCTCAACATTGAAAATAGTAGTTCAAATATGTTACAAGGACCAAAGAAACGAGAAATGAAGTTTTTGTTTAAACTCAATAAATGAATTAATAAGTAATTCAGGGCCATCCGGTGGTGCAGTGGTTAAGTTTGCACGCTCCACTTGCGCAGACTGGGTTTCCCAGGTTCAGATCTTGGGCACAGACCAACACCGCTCATCAAGCCATACTGTGGCGCTGTCCCACGTACAATATAGAGGAAGATGGACACAGATGTTAGCCCAGGGCCACTCTTCCTCAAGCAAAAGGAAGAAGATTGGCAACAGGTGTTAGCTCAGGGCCAATCTCCCTCACCAAAAAAAAAGAGTAATTCAAGGTACAATCAGTTCTGCTGTAACCCTTGTTTTGAAAATGGAACTTCTTCCAATATAATTGATATATTGGGAACAATGTAAGCACAGAATAAAATTTGTGTTTGCTTACGTGTGATTTTCTTCATGAGACACATGAGATGAACACAGAAAACTGCAACAAGTTGAACTCAGAGTCATAGCAATACACAAAAATACACACATCTACCAGCTCCCTCAGTCCACCCTGTGTGCTATGAGCCCCACCCATTCACATCTGATGTCACAACTTCCAGTCCGATTTCAGACAACCCTACTGCCAAGACTTCATAAACGCAGGAGCTTCATCCTTTCTGATGTTCACTTCCACAGCTAAACTTCAGGCCTTTTTCAAGGCAAAGTGACATATTTATTGTAGTATTTGTGCAGTTCTTAATTTAACATATGTGAAACTACGTTACCATTTTTATTAAGTTCCTATTTTCCCCCTGTAAACCTAGGGAATTTTATCGCTTGATTTTTCATGGCCAGTAACTTTTAGGAATACATATGTAGGGTTATAGGAAAACTGACTGTAGCATATTTAATGAATAATCAGCATCAACTATGTTTGCTAGAAAAGGAACAAACAGGATAAATAGAGTTTATAGTTATCTTACAGTCTCTTGAGAACCAAATATTAATTAGCATCATTAAAAATAGCTATAATAAATAGTAGTCCTTGAACTGTACAAGTTTCTATAAGTAGGGTACACTTTAGTAAAAAAGTTTATTTATAAAAGTTTCTTTTAAAAAATGTATAATACCAATTCTGATATTTATTCTTTCTGTTTTTACTCGTTTTTCTGAATTAAATTTAAAATAAACTAAGTTTAATCTATATTAATAAAAGTAGAATGTTTTAAAATATTTTATTTACCTAAAATGCCTTATCCCTTAACATCCAAATTAATGTTCATATGTAAATTCATATGTGAGTCTATTAGGTTCACAAATGTTATTGCTTCTTTTGGGTTGACATGACATTTGTGTTTCATATCTCTGTTTCAGATATCAGCAGCTGCAAAATTAACCATTAGAATTAGTGGCTTCAGATAACAATAATTTGTTATTTCTCATGATTCTGAGGATTACTTGGATGATTCTTCTGCTGTTTTGCCTGACTTTACCAGAAGGTCAGAGAGGTTGGAAGGTTTCTGATGGCCTCACTCACTCATCCATCTGGCAATTGTTGCCAGTTATCAGATGGTGAGGGTTGGTTTTCCTCTCTGGGGCCTGTCATTATCCAGTAGGCTAGCCAGTTTTCTTACACAACCCTCTCGGTGCAGCATTCCAAGAGATCAAATGCAGCAGCTACAAGTCACCTTAAGGCCTAGGGCAAGAATATATGACTTCACTTCTTCCACATTCAATTAGTCAAAGCTTGTCAGAAGACCATTTCAGATTCAAGGAAAGACTGGGTAGATTCCACTTCTTGAGACTGTGGCAAAGTCACATTGTAAAGGATCATGAAAGAAACTTTTTCAAACATCTTTGAAAATAATCTACCACAAAATGTATTTTGAAATGTGTGACTGAAGAAAATTGTATGAACCTTTTAAAAATAGAACCAAAAGAAAAGATTGCTATAGTTAAAAGGAGTTATGAGTTGATTGGTTAATGTAAACAAAACAAAAATATAAGCAGCTGATCCAAACTGGAATTCGTACAGACTACGATTTCAAAGAACCAGTTGCCAGGTAACAAATAGATTCAAGTAGAACATCTTCTTACAAAACTACATGGCATTAGAGGAGGCATGCTGGAAAAATTTTGTATATCTGGCAATAACAAAAGTCTTTTGTTGAGTTATATGGAAGGGGACTAAAGAGTTCCTTAAGGTAATTATGGTAATTCCCACTAAAAAGATTCTATGAAAATCAACCACCATGATAAGAAAGATCCTTGGAAGTTCCCAAGCATTGGGCTATCTGAATAAGTACAAAATGTTGTAAACAAATGGATGAGAGAGTTTTGGTTGAGAGATGGAAGTCCCTCAAGTGGGACAGTTTGAGATGAATTTCACAAAATTTCAACTATCTTAAACAATATGTGAATTTATTGACTTGTGACACAAGTCTAAGAGTGGTACAAATTTCAGGCAGTTTCAGTGAGAACTTATGCATCTTTTTTTCCCAATTATTTCAATGTTCCCTCTTCTATATATTCATTTTATCATCAGACTGGCTTCCCTTATGGTCACAAATGGGTGATCAGGACAATCAGAGCTATAGGCTTCTTGTACACATTTGGTGAACATCTTAGTCCACTTGGGTTGTTATAATAAAATACCATAGACTGAGTGGCTTAAATAACATTTATCTATTTATCACAATTCTAGAGTCTGCAAAGTCCTAGACCAAGGTGCTGGCAGATTTGATTCTTGTGAGGGCCTTCTTCCTGGATTGTGGATGGTGACCATCTCACTGTGTGTTCATATAACTTCTTTGGGCATGCTGTAGAGAAAGAGAAGTTCTTCTGTCTCTTCCTCATCTTATAAGGTCACCAACTTCATGGTGAAGGCATCACACTCATGACTTCATCTAAATCTAATTACCTCCCAAAGGCCCCACCTCCAAATACCATAGCATTGGGGGTGAGACTGACAACACCAGTAAATTCTACAAATATCATAAAGCTCAGATACAGAGTTTAAAAATATCCATAATTTTTCTACTCCACTATACAACTATATTTACTTTATACTTATAAAAAGACACATATGTTTACTTAAATAATTACTATAAAATTAATTTTCTTTTCTTATTTTTTTTCTTTCCTGAGGCAATCTACTTGAGCATAAAACAAGGGGAGAAGTTGGTCTCAAAGACAATGTTATCTTCAGCATTAGTCAACAAAACATTTTTAAATTTTACTGTAATTCTTGGTAACTCATATTGAGCTTAACTTCTTTCAGATTTCTCCTATTTCGTTATTTACGTTGAATTGTAAAGCACTTAGTGACTTTGATCTTTTTTTTTTTTTTTGGTGAGGAAGACCAGCCCTGAGCTAACATCCATTGCTAATCCTCCTCTTTTTGCTGAGGAAGACTGGCCCTGGGCTAACATCCGTGCCCATCGTCCTCCACTTTATATGGGATGCCGCCACGGCATGGCTGACAGGCAGTGCGTCGGCGGGGGCCCGGGATCCGAACCAGCGAACCCCGGGCTGCCAAGCGCGGACTAAACCGCTGCGCCACCGGGCCGGCCCCGTGACTTTGGTCTTTACCTAGTCATTGTTGCAGGCCCTTGGTATGTTTACTGTAGTCTCAGCTGTGTTAGATGAGATCTATGCTAGATATATGATCATTAATCTATTCACAGGTGATCAAGTTCTTGGGAACTGATTCAAAATGAATCAATCTCAAAAAAATAATGTAATGTAATGTAAAAGAAAAAAATTGGAATGCCTGCTTTTGCATTTTAATGAAAGACAATTAAATAGTCAATAAACATGTTCTGTTTTCCAATGATCAGTCCATTCTTTCTTCATAGAACAATCTCTGTGGGTTTTGTTTCCTTTAATGGACATTTGTTATATCATTTCTGTGAAGTCTGAACTCTTTGCTTTTCATAACAATTTTTTGAATCCTTGAGAACACCCTACCATTTCATATTCAGTTATTATAAGAGTAACCGGTCCCATTCTCCAGATCCAGGAGTGAGTCATTGACCTAGGTTTAGACAATAACTTAAAAAAATTTTCACTCCTTATAAAAATATTTATGGAGTGCCTAAAATGTGACAAGCAGTGTTTTATGATGCTGGGAACACAGTGATATAAGACAGATGAGGCCAACGATCTCATGAAGATTACATTATATTATAATACACATATATTTTACTCTTCCCCCTTCCCCCAATCCTAGCCATAGGGTTCAAGGATGGGCATGTGATTCAAGCTAGGCAAATACAATGAAGCCCTGAGATTTCTGACGGAAATATACGAAATGACCTCATTCCATTTAGTGTTTATAAGCTAGTGTTCTTACTGCCAGATAGCAAGAGGCTGCCTGAATGGAGCCAATTAGAGAATAGTCAACTGGATCCAGCTGTTCCTGAAACTTATTACTCAGATTTCCTGTTATCTGAGACATTCAGTTTCCTCCTTTTTTTTTTTTTTTTATGGTACTTATCTCAGTTGTGCTGAATTCAAAGGCTGCTTATTGTGGTGTGGCTCTCCCATTCAGATCCCCTGCTCCTCCAGGAAAAGCTTCCTACCTTAAAATTGCTCCCGGCTATGAAGCTCTACAGCTGGCATGTGTTTTTTTCCTCAGCAGAAAGGTATTTCTGCCTCTTCTACCTCTGTCAGTGTTGTGGGGGTTCTTTTTATCCAGTTTCCAGTTCTCTCTCAGAGGTATTTGTTCCACAGGTAGCTGTAAATTTGTTGTGTCCGTGGGAGGAGGTGGGTCCTCCTACACTGCCATCTTCCCAGCAATCTCTCTCCTCCCTTGTTTTTAAACTGAAAAATTGAAGTGAATTTGTTTTTACTTGCACCTGACAGGGTGGTGAGCATAGGATCAGAACAAAAAGATCTAGTGGGGTGATCTCAATGTAGACAGATGCCAAGCTACAACAACCAAATGTCCTCAAAGTGTTATTTGCTCCAAAGGACCATACACAGCCTCTCCTCTGCACAGTGCTGAAAGCACTGACTCAGCCCCTTTTATGCTTCTTTCCTTGGCCGAACCCTTTCAATTTCTCATTACCTTAATCTTTATTTAGACATGTGAATCATATCATATTAAATTTAAAGTTGTTTGAAGTCTTTTATATTTTAATTTGACCTTGTAATTTATGCTCTAGTCCACATAGTATTTATTTCTTAGTTTAACTCACAAAATCAGTATTAAACATTTGTTTCCAGAGTTTTTAGGTCCTTCTGAGGGATGGCATTTCTTGTAGCCCTTAGACAAACTGAGCCCCTTTTTGCACTTGACTCAGAGACCCTTGTTTAAAATGAGCAGCAATTCATGTGTGGAAATACCAAGAAACATCAGGAGACTAATTCCTAATGAAGAGTATCCATAGGATATCTGAAATGTTGGAATAACTAGTAAAGGAAAAATCTTAATAGACATTTGTGGGTAGTTTTTTTTTTGTATTGTTGGCTTCATCTTTAAGAACAGTAGTCTACCAAGGATTTTTTTTTCTGTATTGTGTCATGGAAATATATCCCTCCAATTAGAATTGGTAAGCTAGATATTTCTGAATTCAATTATTAAATTAGGTAGGTTTTTTTTAAATATATAATAATATTGAGACTCTTAAATAAGTAAGATAATTTCCCTTTGCTCTTATGAAGTGACTGTATTCACTAGTCTGAGGGGAAAAAAAGTATTTTACGGAGTGAAGAATGAAACCAATTGTATTGTGCAAAGTGTAGAATTAAATTATATTGGAAATAGGGATAACTTAGTTAAGTATCAGGTTCTCATCACTGACTTTAATTAAAATATGAAAATTGGAATACTATACATCATTAGTAGAGAAAAATGAACTAAAATTAACATTCATTTTCCTGACATAATACATAGCCTTCCAAAAACCAGTGAACTCTGGTTGTCTGCTTATTCTATAGTAATATGGCTAATAAAGACAGATATGCAGGGTGGCTTTCTTTTGACTGCACAAAGATGAGTATTGGGAGGTCCATATCTTGATGCATATTATATAGATCAGTATTCAAAATATGCATGTGAGCAAATTTTTTTAGAAAATTCCAAATTATACTATTTTATAGGTCTATCAGGCAGTTTTAGAAAGCATGTTTGTAGTGGCAGATTTTCATTTTCATTTTGTTTTAGATACACTCAAAAGTAAGCATGTTAACAGTTTTGCAAATCCTTCTAGTAGCTAGAGAAGATTTCAGCACTTCTTTTTGGTAATCATCCTTGAGAAATAGATCCACGTCGAAAAAAATTCTCATGACTTATAAATAGTGAAAACTACTTTGTCTTTTGCTAGAATTTATCTTATCTTGACTAATCTCCTCTTAATTTTATTGGTTTAACTTGAATCACTGGAACATCTTTAGCACGTGATGAAGTGCAAGAGTAAGTGTCTCTGCTTAGAAGTTAATGTTTAAAATTTGATTTAAAAATAACTTTATGTTCACTAAAATTAATTTATTTCTATCTCTTTCCATTTCTCTACCTTGTTTTGCACATCTATTTTGTTTTGCTGTTTTTCACATCTATTTTCTTCTACTATTTTTCCTCGTAATATTTGGTTTGAAAATTCAAGTCTCTACTTGAAATTGATGGAATGAATATACATATTTACACCTACTTCCTCCCAATGTCAACATAAATAACAATAAAGGGACATATTAAAGGCCTAAATACAGAAGAAAAAAAATAGAGGGGGAGTTGATAACAGTAAATATTGGAAGATGGATAGCAGAAGAATTACTGGTAACTAGAGAGGGTAAAACAGAGGGTCGATTTCCTAGAAGGCAACATAAAACCTTGAGGCCAGCCTTGACACACCAAAAGAATGAAATTAAAGGAAAATACATGTTAAGTGCTCAAGCCCACCTTCCCCCACAGCTAATAGAATCTTGGTCGTCTGACACATTATCTAGGCTGGAAATGTGTGGATTCTTCCAGGGGGGCTCTAGCCACTAAAAGAAGGGACCACTGACATGAGAAGATCCCCAAGAATTGGTCTGCTCAAATAAGCGTATGGTTCTCTGCACATGCTCTTATGCACCCCTCCATTGTGCAAAGAGAATCCAAGACATTGAGAACCACAATCTTAAATATGAGCACAAATCCAGGATCACCAAATATTTGAGGAAAACTTCTAATACTAATGACAGAGATCAAAACAAATGGTAAAAAAGTAAAATTTGGAGGGATTATAAACTACAGAGGAAGAAGAAAAAAATCAAGAAATTATTAGACATTTTCTCAGGAAGATAAAAGATATCGCATCCATTAAACAAGAACTAGATACTGTGGGGAAAAAGGACAATCTGAGAACGTGAAATATATTTTGTAAATGAATATAGAAAAATAATTCAAAAGAAGTTGAGAAAAGCTCTCAAAAATAGAGAGATGAAGAAAAGGAAAAAAAAAAAAAACTAGAGAAAACAGTAGCGAAAGAGTATAATTCAAGAAGTCAAATATCCTACTAATGGGAATTCTAGATAGGACAGATAAAATGGGGAGGAAGAATTAATCAAAGAAAAATTCAAGAAAGTTTTCCAGAATTGAAGGACAGGCATTTCTAGATTGAAAGAATCCATTTAATCCATCACAATGTGTGAAAATAGATCCGTATCAAGTCATGACAGTGATATTTCTGTGCACAAAAGGATATCCTAAAATTTTCCAGCAAGAGTGAGAAAAAAGTCACCTATACATTACTTTGAATTTCTCAACCACACACCTGGACCATAGAGAATTTGTGTTCTGTGTTTATTGAGTTCTTTTAAGAAATTTTTACCTTCTGCAAGGTTACACACACATTTTCTCCTACGTTTCCTTCTAGAAGTTTTATTATTTTATGTTGTACATTTAGGCTAATGAAGTCCCTTATCAGATATATGTTTTCCAAATATTTTCTCCCATTCTGTGGCTTGTCTTTTCATTCTATTAACAGTGTCTATCACAGAGCAGAAGGTTTTAATTTTAATAAAGTACAACTTATTAATTTTTCCTTCATGGATCATACTTTTGATGTTGTATTTATAGACGCATTGCCAAACCTAAGATCATCTAGATTTTCTCCAACACTTCTAAAGGCAAAAAAAAAAAAAAAGTTTACGACAGCTATTCACCTGGAAACTTGGGTAATTTCTTTCAGAAAATGAAGGATCACTCAGAGGCCAGAGCTGGGAACCTTGAAGAACAATTCTCTGGCAATAGAACCGGGCCTGAATCAGAAAACTGGTGACTGGATGCTTTTGAGAGTCCTTATAGACCAGTAACTGCTACATACCTATTATTATCTGTCATTTTGAGTGGAAATACTTATTTTCTTGTTCTTGTCCCTGGCGCAGCACTGTATTTTGGGTTTCTAGAAGGCGTTTGTGTCTCTTAAGTTTACTGGTCATTAAAGCAAGAGAATCTCTACCTGAGGAGCTTCATTTTTATACCTAGACCTGATTTAGATGATGAAATCACAAGCTGCATGCTTGAGCTGATGCCATAATGGGATGGTCCTTTGGGGATACTGGAAAGAAGGTAAGTAAACATGAATCATTAGGGGCTGTATCTCAGCCTACAATAAACTCTTGTTTTGTTGACTCCTAAGGGGACATGCTTCTTGGTCTTTACACAATTGTGTAAACTATCCTTGAATGTGGACTGGCCCTGTGACTTTAACTAATACTAAGTAGCACAAGTAACACTGTGCCAGTTTCTAAACTAAATTTAAGAAAGAAGGTCTGACAGCTTCTGCTTTGGCTTGCTGGTAGAAATCACCCTGGGAACACTATGCTGTGAAAAGCTCATTTACCCACATTGATAGGCTTTACGTAGAAGAATTGAAGTCCAGACCAAGCCCCAGGTGAGGGCTCATCCATCAGCCAGAACAAACTTACCAACCATATGGGTGAATTCATTTTGGGAGTGGATCTTCCAGCTCCATTTGAGCCACCTCTGTTAGTGCAAAGTGGAGCAGAGATAAGATATCTCCATGGAAGCGTGACACATTTACGTAATTGTGAGTAAACAAATAAAATAGTTGTTTTAAACCATTAGGATAGTTTATTACACAGTAAGATATAACCAAAACACCATTTTTAATTCTTTTTCCGTTCTATGTCCATTTATCAATTTGGTGGCTGATAGAAAAGATTTCAGACTATATATTTCTCACTAAAACATCACAAAAAATTGAATATCCTATCCCCTATCACTCATTTATGACTAACAGATTATCTTATTGTAATACACACACGCACACTAATGTAGATAAAGATATGTAAATATATTTTTTGACAGTTAAATATCTAATATTTAAAAAAACAAAATTATTCATTGATTCAGTACCAAATGTGTAGTGATATGTTTAGAATGCTAGGATGTGATTTTTTTAGGAAATAAGAAATGACATTCAGAAGAATACACAAGTGGCAAACATAATCTGTTTTGCCACTTAATAGTCAACACTTGTATTTATGCATCGAGGTTTGTTGGGAATAATTTGTCACCAGTATTTTCCAAAACAAAGCATCACATTACAGATTCATAGAGTTGACAGAGGTCTTTGAGAGTCCTCATACATATCTAAGCTTTTTTGAAGGACTATATATATCCTACCTCCTACCTCGCCAACCCAAGAAATTAAAATCCTCCAATAATCCCATTATGTAAAAGCTTCCTGAATATTAATTTACAATGATCTTATAGATTATTAATAGGAATTTTGGTATATATTTATTTTTTGTAATAAAATAATGCAACTATTTGTGAATTTGGCAATATACTATTTCATGGCAAGATAACATGTATCTTTTCTATTTATTTGCTCAATTCCTATCTTAAATTATTAATTATTGTATTCTTTAGGCTTATTAGTTTATGAAATGATAGTCATTCACCTAAATTGAATACATACAGTGAATATAAGTTAAAAATATCTTTGTAGAATACAATGAGAAAAAAAGTCATCTCCTATGTGTCTAATAAATGAATCCATGGGTTATGTCTCTTTTGAACTGCAGCTCTAGATAGCTCAGAAACAAATGTGTATGGTTTTATCCTATGGTAATGTAGAAACATCTACTAACTCACTCAACAAAACTCTGCCTATATCTGTTTCCAAATGTGCTATTTTGTATTTTTCTTTGCTCACCAGAAAGTGCACATCTCATAGATATACCAATAGTCAAACTTGTAAAAAAGAGAAAAAAGCTATGTAGCCACCACTGAGATTAAGAACAAGAATGCAGGCCACTCAAATCACCTATTGTGCCTCCTTCTAAACATTACCACCCTCCCACATCCCCCAAGAGAAATCACTGTCCTAATTTCTAACACCATTATGGACTGTGAAATGTACCAAAGTGGAATCATTATTCAAGTATTGATTTTGTCTTGTTTCTTTTATTCATGGTTATGTTTGTGAGATTCATCCATATTGTTTTATGTAGTTGTAATTTATTCCTTTTCATTGCTGCATAGCATTCCATTTGTGAATACATCAAAATGTGTTTTCCTTTCTATTGTTGATAGATATTGGATAATTTAAATTTTTAGAACTTTTTAATAGTGCTTCTATTAGTAATATGATATATGATATTTTGTGATAATAAGCATGCTTTCTTCTTGGACATATACCAAGGAATGAAACTGCTGTCTCTACAATATGATATCTCTATAGTGTCATTTTCTTTGTAGTAGGTTTTTGTATTTGGTGGTGTTAGTACTCCAACTTTATCTTTCCTCAAGACTACCTTGACAATTTTTTCTTTCATGTTTCCATATATACCTTAAATTAGCTTGTCAGTTTCCATGAAAAAATATGTTGAAATCTAGATTAGAATTCAATTGGATCTGAAAATCAATTTGGAGAGAGTTAATATCATCATATTACTAAATCTGTCAATTTATATATTGATATATTCCTCCATTTATTTAATTCTTCTCTAATTTTTCTCAATAATATTTTGTAGTTTTTAAGTATAAATATCAACATTTTTGCTAAACTTATTCAGAGGAATACAATATTTTTGATATTGCATATGGTATTATTTCAATTTTATTTTTTTGTACATATATGGAAATAAATTAATGATTGATTCACCACCATTGCTAAATTAATCCTTAATTTTGTTATTGTATAGATACTTTTGTATTTACTACGTTAAAATTTCCTCAGAAAATTATGAGAGTTTTTTTCCTCCTTTCTAATCATAATGCCTTTATCTTTTGTTTCCCTTATCTCCCCTCCTAGTAAGGAGATCCCTTTCTAGGATCTCCAGTATAATGTAAAAGAAAAAGATTTTTGTCTCATTTTCAATCTCACCATTCATTATTTCACTATTAAATATAAAGTAGCTTTAGATTTTCTGTCATTACTCTGTCAAATTAAGCAAATTTCCTTATATTACGGATTTGTAAAATTTTTAACATAAATATATCAGAAATTTTAAATGCTACTTTTTAATTTATCAATTTGATTGTATATATTTTTCCTCTCTTGCATTAATCTGTTGAGTTATATTGTTTGAATTCTTTGTTTATCAACCTTTGAATTTTTAGAACAAGTTCAAATTAGTCTTGGTGTAATATAATTTTTTATTTATCACTGGGATTTCTTTGATAATATTTTCCATAGGATATTTGTATCTATGTTCTTGAGTGTTTTCTTTGTTACATTTTTATCCTGTTTAAATATCAAGATTATACTAGATTCATAAAATTACTTGGGAACTATTCACTTTATTTGAATTCCTGCAAGAGATTTTAGTGATCTCAATATTATGTTTTCTTTAAACGTTTGAAATAATCATGGTAAAACCATCAGAGCCTACAATTTTTTTGCGACAATATTTTTACAAATGGATTTAAGTTTTAAGAGCTTGAAACAATTCTTCTTGATCAAATTTGTTATATTATAGTTTTCCTGGATTTTGTACATTTTGTCCAAATTGTCAAAACTATTGAAGTAGTCCTTGATATGTTTTTAAAAAAATGCATTTGTTATAGTGTCTGTAGTGATGTACTTTATTTTGGTCCTACTATTGATAATTTATGTTTTCTTCTTTTGGTTTATAAGAATCTTGCCAGATGTTTTTCAATTTTATTTCTATAACTGCTTATTTTTCTTTTTCCTTTCCCCCAGGATTCCAAATCACACATTGCATTAGTTTGCTAGGCTTACCATAACAAAATACAGAAATTTATTTTCTCTTACTTCTGGGTGCTAGAAGTCCGAGATCAAGGCCAATTTGGTTCCAATTTCTCCACATTCAGGCCAACACTTGTTTTCTGTTTTTTTGATAATAGTCATCCCAATGGGTGTGAAGGTGTATTTCATTGTGGTTGTGATTTCCATCTCCCTAATGCTTAGTGAGGTTGAGCATTTTTCAGGTGCTTATTGGCCATTTGCATATCTTCTTTGGAAAAATGTCTATTTGAGTTTTTGCCCATTTTTGAATTGGGCTGTTTTATTGTTGTTGAATGTTATGAATTCTTTATATATTCTGGATATTAACCCCTTCCCAGATACGTGCTTTGCAAATATTTGCCCCCATTCTGTGGGTTGCTTTTTTACTCTGTTGATAATGTCCTTTGATGCACAAATATTTTTACTTTTGATGAAGTCCAATTTTTGAAGAACATTTTTGCCTGAGCCTTTGGTGTCATACTCTGAAAACACAATTTGACAAAACTATTCTCTAATTTACTGGCACAAATAACACAACAATCGTAGAGCCAGAGTTGCAATTCCCAAGTCCTTCTAACCTATAGCTTTCACCACTCATAGGAAAGGCAGACTAGTACTGGGAATAGAATGGGACACATTACACAGTCAAAGCTATAGGCCAAGAAGTGGGTGCCCTACATATACTATATATTGTGGATTTCATGAAGGCAATAGGATTAAATGCACAGGATTTGAAGCCCAACAGACCAAAAACTTTCTATCTATTCATGTCACCTTGGGCAAGCTTTGTAATATACCGGTCTCAAATCCCAAGCACCCAATCTCTAAAATGACAATAATGCTTATTCAGAGTTATATAAATCACTTAGTGTAGTTCTTGGCATCTACTACTAGGAACTCTACAGATGGTTGCTAAAACAACCATTGAAAAATGTTATGCATTTCCCAAGTATCCTCCTATTTTGTATGGCATATTGGTTGGCATACAGGAGCTAAATAAATGGTGTGATTTAACTATATGAATATCATTAGCTCACAGTGCAATATCTCCACTGCCTCTATATCCAGAGAAAGGAGACTCCAACTTTTCAGTTAGTCATCACCTTCTGTTTGAGGTGCTTATCATATGAACGTGATAAACATGTGCACTAAAAATAGTTGAATCTGCTAGAACAAAAGATGACAAAATATAGTCGTAACAATCACAAATTCATGGCACTTGTATGATTTTTTAAATACAGAAATCATCTTGCTGCTTAAACTAGAGGCGGCACCTGGAGAGTAAGCAAATAATACGTAGAAACAAAAGAAGAATTTCACTTGATTCAAAATTGTCTTGAACTTGGATACTTTACATTTGCTTTTTAATTGAAGAGAAACTGACACTTTTTCAGAAAAGCAAATACAGAGAGATTCATTCACATTTTATCTGAAAGCAGTATGAAAATATAATGGAATGTCTTCTTTTGACTGTTATTTTTACCAAGAACAGTTGAATTATCTGTTTCTTTTGTGAAGCTTAAATTTCTTTTTAATCAGAGGGACACTTTAAATAAAGTGAATTATCTTTGTTATTATAAAAGTAATATATGTTCATTGTTGAATAAGAGAAAAGAGAAAAGAATAATAAAAAAACCAAACACAATCCCATTATCTGGTAGCAGCAACTATTAATACATTTGTGTGTTCCCTTTGATATTTTTTCTTTTTATAGATTTTAACATTTTAGCGTCAACTAATAGACTCATTGTTTGTATCCTCAATTTTCATGCATATTATAATGTAAAAAATTTCCTAGGCCATTATTTTTTAAATGTGATTTTTTCATAGCTGCATAAAATTCCATTATATGTAACTGCCATAATTTACTTAATATGCTAATGCCGGAATTTCACCTTTGTTGCCATTATAAATAAAACTGTGAATTAGTCAGAAGTCTTACCTTTGAGCAACAAAAATTGTGGACAGCAATAACAAAATGAAGTAATGTCTGTCACGGCTTCTAAAATGGAGCTGGGAGGTCATTAAGGAAGTAGGGCTTATGCATACTCGCCAAGACCACCACCAATGTTAACTGAACTTTTGAACTTTACCTGACACCAGAGGTCACATCCTGAAGAACTTCCTCATTCTAAGAACAAGCGATCTGCCTAGATATAACCCAAGGACCAACTATGTGCTGCCAAGTCAGCTCAACCCAAGGCAGAGCCAATCATTGACTGTTCAGCATAAACCTTTGTGGGCCTGTGTCCTTTGTTTTCATAAACTCCCACCTCCTTTGTCTTCCTCGGAGCACATTTGAGTTTCCACTCAAATCTGTGTCTCCTGAATTGCAATTCTTGAGGCCCCAAATAAACTTTTTGTCTCTTTTGAAGTTTACACCTCTTATTAGTTGAAAATCTAACTCAAATTGTCACCAGCGTATGCCCTAAGCAGCTCAAAGGAAGTTTTAAAAGTACTTAACACTTCCTCAAGGTTGTTTTTCAGAGCTATGTTAGGAGGAGATACCATTGTCAACCAACCTGAACCAGACCGAGCCCTACCACGAGAGCAGCACCTGCATAGACAGCCTGGAAATGACCTAAAGTCACCCTCTGCCTCATTTTAATACTAAAATCTCTGCCCCAGGAGAAGCCTGAGCCTTATTAGCATAACATGCCATGTATGTGAGAGCGTATTTTCCAACTAAGCCTGTACAAGCGGCTTTTGAATATTCACTGCCCACCTGAAATAAAGGGCCCCTGCTGTCCTGTGCTCAAGGACAGCCACGACTGGAAATGATTCCACGTGGTCTCCTATAGGCTGCAAATATATTTTACTTTGTGTGACAATTGCTTCTGGTGAAGGCTCTCATTTCAACTCATCAGGAAATGGACGCACTTTGGTTTGATAACAAAATCAACTTAAGCAAAAAGTAAACCAAAAATATTTTATTTGAAAAATGCTAGTATATTTCATAGCCAACCCAGGTGATCTAGTGGTTAAGATTCGGTGTTCTCACTACCTCAGCCAAGGTTCATTTCCTACTCAGGGAACCACACCACCCATCTTCAGTTGTCCTACCGTGGCAGCTGCCTGTTGCTGTGATACTGAAATTGTGCCACTGGTATTTCAAATACTAGCAGGATCATCCATGGTAGACAGGTTTCAGCACAGTCTTCCAGATTAAGACAGACTAGGAAGGGGTCGGCCCTGTGGCATAGTGGTTAAGGTCTCACACTCCACTTTGGTAGCCCAGGGTTAACGGTTTCGGATCCCAGGCGTGGATCTATGCACTGCTTATCAAGCCACGCCGTGGAAGGCAGCCCACATTCAAAAAAAGTAGAGGAAGATGGGCACGAATGTTAGACCAGAGCCAATCTTCCTCAGTAAAAACAGGAGGATTGGCCATAGATGTTAGCTTAGGGCTAATCTTCCTCACCAAAAATAAATAAATAAATAAAAACCAGACTAGGAAGAAGGGCCTGGCTACCCACTTCCAAAAAAATTGGCCATGAAAACCCTGTGAATAGCAGTGGAGCATTGTCTGATACAGCACCGGAAGTGAGAGGATGGGCCAAAAATGTCCAGGCAGGGTTCTACTCTGCTGTACTCAGGGTCACTAGGCACTAGAACTGACCTGATGGCACCAACAGCAACAGCATGTCTTGTATAGTTGATGGATGACTGCTACCAAAAAACCATAGGACATGTACAGACATGGCAGGGTCTCATGAATCACTGGAATCAGGGTTTCAATTCCTCCAAGATCTCTCTCTCACTCCCTGGAATATTCTGATTTATAATAAGAAACATATATTTGGTCTTTGTCCCCTTTCTGGCATAGAGCTCCTAAACCCTTGGAATTTCCTAAGTGATGAAAGCAATAAAGGTGTCTTATACTGTTAATGAGGTTACTTTTGGACCTGGGGACTGGTTGCCAGGAGAACCAACCATGTGATTAGAAGGTTGGAACTTTCAGTCCCACCCCCTGACCTCCAGCAGGGGAGAGGGACTGGAATTTGAGTCAAACACCCATGACCAATGATTTAATCAATCATGTCTATGTAAGCCTCCATAGAAACTCAGAAGGACTGGGTCTGGAGAGATTCCAGGTTGGTGACCATGTGGAGATTCAGGAAGAGTGCTGCACTAGGAGAGAGCATGGAAGCTCTGCGCCCTTTCCCCATACCTTGCCCTATGCGTCTCTTCCATCTGGCTGTTTCTGAGTTTATCCTTTTATAACAAACCACTAATCTAGTGAGTAAAAGGTTTCCTGAGTTCTGTGAGCCACTCTAGCAAATTAGTCAAACCTGAGGAGAGGGTCGTGTGAACCTCTGATTTGTAGCCAATCAGTCAGAAGTACAGATAACAACTTGGACTTGCAACTGGCATCTCAAGTCCAAGAAGAGGATCATTGGAACCTCCAGTCTACAGATGGTCAGTCAAAAGCACAGGTGATAACCTGGACTTGCAGTTAGCAACCTGAGTGGAAGGGGGTCGTTGGAACCTCCAATCTGTAGCTGATTGGTCAGAAGCACAGGTAGCGGCCTGGGCTTGCAACTGGCATCTGAAGTGATCTCGCAGGACTGAGCCCTTAATCTGTGGAATCTGATGCTATCTCCAGGTAGACAATATCAGAATTGAGTTGAATTCTCCCACAACCTGCTGATGTCTGAGAATTGTTTGGTGATGTGGGAAGTCCCCCTTCTCCCACAATGAATTGGTACAGAACCCTTTTCCTCCCTCTTCTGTCATCTTTGTTTCTCTCCTTTTCCATCTTCTTTCTTACTGAATGCAGACTGGTTTCCACCACATGGCGAGAAGATGGTCATTGATAGTCTCAAGCCTAATTTTCCAAGTTTCTTCCACAGATAAACAACCCAAATTGCTTTACAGAGTTTTGGGGAAGGATGTTAATTGGCCTCTCTTGGGTCTAGGCAGATGCTATCAAAGGCATGTGGAAGTGAGCTGTGGTGAGGATCGGGGTCTTGTAGAAGTGAAGGGTGCTCTGCCGATCACAGTGCTGATCATAGTGATCCACTCAGTGTTGAAAACAGCATCTTCTGCACATATATTTCCCCATATCCATGATTATTTCCTTAGGATAAACTCCTAAATGGGGACTACTCTTTCAAACCAAATGAGCAATTTTAAGGCTTTTGATACCTACTGCTAGGTTGCCTCTTAGGAATGTGTCATCAACTTTATTCTCAGTAAAAGTGAGTTTATAATGGAAATTTCACCAATGGCATCTTTGCATATTTTAAATTTTGTCAAATTGATAGATGATATTTGTGTATTAGTTTTCTATTGGTGAATAACAAATTATAACAAACTTAGTGGCTTAAAACAATCATTTGTTGTCTCTCACTTCTGTAGGTCAGAAGCCAAGGTAGGCTTAGGGTCTCTCAAGGCCAAAATCAAGATGTGGGCCAAGTGGGGCTCTTATTTAGAGGTTCTGGGAAGAATCTGCTTCTGTGCCCACTCATGTTGTTGGTAGAATTCAGTTCCTCACGATTATGAAACTGAGGTACACATTTTCTCATACAAATCTCTCTGACTTGCCTTCTGCCATCAGCAGGAGAAAGCTCTCTGCTATTAAGGGCTCGTGTGACTGAATCCAGCCTACCTGGATAATTGCCCCATCTTAAGGTCAACTGTGACATATAAAATTAACATAATCATGTAAGTGATAGCTCATCTTATTCAGGTTCTAGGGATTAGAGCTGGACATCTTTGGGGAGACATTTTAGAAATTTTGTTCACAACATATGGAATTTTATTGTTTTCAATACATGGTTTTGTGAAAGTAATGTTATAAGGAAGTCAAGATATTTGATATCTAGATCTGATATAGTCACTAGTTATGTGTGTTTCCATGGACAATATATTTACCTGTCTAACCTAAATTTTCTCCTATGCACAAAAAATGCATTTATAATTCCTAGTTTTCTGTCTATTCAAGGATAGCATAATATTTGAAAGACTAGTATGGATCAGTAAATTCATCCATAGTCTATAGAGTCTATAATGTCAAATTATTTTTGTGAAAATTAGATCAAGGAGCTATCTTTCAAAACCCTTTGGCTAGTATCTTTCAGAATATTGAACACCACCTGGTGATATAAGTTAGAACATATAGCATAGCAACTACAACTCCTTAGCAGGAAGGTTCTACACCAGCCATACAGCTAACTTTGGTCAGGTGATAAGAGTAATGTTTGTTTTTAAGAGAAAACATGATTAAATATTTTAGTTAATTTCATGCCCTCCAGCAATGATCAGACTTAAGGTGTCTGGTTTGTTTCCCTTTATTTAGAAACATATTATATTCCATAAAATAACAAAGGAAATCATGCAACACACATAAGTTATCCAGTTTTATAATTCAGACTATTTCACTGTACTTGCACATAGGATTCAATTCTAATACAAACTGTAAAACTACAAATCACTGATCTATCAAGTGCGACCTGAACGTGCCAATACATTTAATGTACCCTGTGGATTGGTGGACTGCAGGAAACTAGATAGTCCCCTCTACCTGAGAATCTGAAAACAATGGGATTATATCATGACTGTTTGATTTGGTTGTGGTTGGTCTGTCTATCAATTGGTCGATCCATCTATCGTCTATTTACCATCTATCTATCAGGAAAGAGAAGGATGGAGTTTTACAGATCTACACAAGATGAACAAAAACATATCAAGAAGAAAAGATATATATTCAACAGTTTTGATTCATACAAAGCCTGTCTCTGCTCCTACCTTAAAATTGACAGCAGAATTTTTTCTGATCTTCTTTTTTTTTAAAAACTTTTTTGTTGTTTGAGGGAGATTGGCCCTGCGCTAACATCCGTCGCCAATCTTTCTCTTTTTCTTTTTCTCCCCAGAGCCCCAGTACATAGTTGTGTATCATAGTTATAGAGTTATAGTTCTATATGGGACGCCGCCTCAGCATGGCTTGATGAGCGGTGAGTAGGTCCGCGCCCAGCATCCCAACCAGCAAACCCCAGGCTACCAAAACTGAACGAGGGAACTCAACCGCTCAGCTTCCGCATTGGCCCCTCTGCTCTTCTTGCTTAAATGTCTGTTTTCCATTCCAACTCATGCTTATTCAACTGCTTTATCTCTTTGTGCCATAAATTAACATCTGAAAACAATAGTACATTGCACAACTGATAAGAATACCCCTGTAACTTTTTCCACCAATGTTTTCTTTTGCACCTTCACGAAAAGCATATTTATTTTGTAAAAGAAAAAAGAATGAAAAAAGAAAAACAAATAGCCATATTATTTGAATGCCTATGTGTACCAATTTTCAAGTCATAGAAAGTGAATGTTGCTTTAATGGTGCCTATATTGGATTAGGGAATAGCTATGGACAATGCAAATCTGGCACTATAAAATTTACCCTGATAATTTATCCCAATTGTTAGGCTACCATTTAATCTGGGTGGTCTGAAAGGTTTATTGCACTTCTCCAAAGTATTTATATTACTCTCTAAAAATAAGTCATAAACTGTGTAAAAGAAATTTCTTAAATTTTAAGGAAGCACAGAAGAGGTCTACCCAACTTATTTTGATTCAGAAAATGATTATTACAACCACAATCAATATAATCAGCTTAAGTTCTCTTTGATTATGAAATAAGGCACATTCATATATTTGCTAAATTATAATTATTTGAAGTTCTCAACTTGTTTCATCAGGAACTAGCCCAACTTCAAAGGGGCCTTTTATTTTGGGGGAGTCCCCAAAGACACAGTTCACACTCCAACAGGTCAGTCTATTAGCTGCTATCACCACATTATGCTACATTCAATAATAAATTTTCCTTATTTGTCTTTTTAATAAAATTATATATTCTTAAGGTGTACAACAGGATGATTTGATGTACAGTCATGCGTGGTTTAATGATGGGGATACATTCTGAGAAATGCACCATTAGGTGATTTCGTCCTTCTGTGAACATCACAGAGTTACACAGAGCTAGAGGGTATAGACTACTACACACCTAGGCTCTACAGTACTACTCTCATGAGACCACCATCATATACGCGGTCTGTCATTGGCCTAAACATTGTTATGGGATGTGACCGTACATATACTACATAGTGAAATGATTACTATAGTCAAGCTAATTAAGCTGCTGTTCCAGGGGTAGTTTTTATGGTGCTAGTGTGTCTCAGCTTTTTCTACTATTTCGATGTGAGCATTTTCTCAGCTGCCCAGTGTGGTGTGTAGGAGTCTCTCAACTAGACCTAGGTTTCTCTCAGAGGGAACTGACCCATGTCTCGCTGTTGATTCGGTGGGTCCACGGGAGCAGGAAAATCAGGAGCCTACTATTCTGCCATCTTGTTGACCAAAATGGTTTTTTTTTCTTGCTTCAGCTACTATTTCTTGGTCCTATTCTTGGTCCTATTACTTTTGAGCCATTATGCAGATTTGAGGGTTGAAGATTTGGGGGAAATAGTTAAAAAGAAAAACTCCTGCCAACCAGGAGGACGCCCTCCCAAAATATAGAAAATAATGAAAAAGTTTTATTGTTAAATAAGCATTAAACCAGACTGTGATACGTGTAATAGGCAATCTGCTAAAGAGATTGCAAAGACAAAAAGAAATCTCACTCTTTTCATGGTCAGGCAGATGCAGTCTACTACATACATGTGAACTGTCTTTATCCAAAGGAAAAGTAAAACTTGTATCTTTGCCACAAGCAGCCGATTACAACTTGCAGCCTGGCTTCTAAACTAAATCCCCACAATGACAGGGTTCAGGTGCCAGTCTCCTTGATGTACATACTTAAAGAATGGTTCCACATCCCCCAAGAAAGACATTTCTGAGATGCAAAACTGTCAAGAGTCTTATTTAGCTATTAAAAGGATATACATATGACTCAAAGAGACAGAAAAAAATATTTATAATATCAAGTTCTCTAAAGAAAATGCTAAAAGGAAAAGGAAGAGAAGTTCTATTTCTCTTCTGACAGGAGAAAAAATAAAATTTATTTATTTGTATTTTTGGAGATTTGTATTTTCCCTGACGTGGTCTTCACACCATTCTCTTCCGCAAATATCACTGGAAATGAAGCAGCTCTGCTTAGGAAGGTCTACTCAAAATTATTCATAAAACTGTTTAGTCAGTTTATTCCCTTAACTCGTTAATTTAGGGAGTAAAATTAAGGCCTTCAGGCAAATAGTAAAGAGATATTCTTTTGTGTCCTCCTCTTCACTCTTCTCTGCACCGCATCCTTAAGTAACCTGCCCCTGCGGTTACAAGCCCCCCTGCATGACGATGGAGTCAGGCTCTGTTGGTGGGGAAGTAGGATCACAGCCCCAAGAAACTGCCAGCCTGAATGTTCTAGTAGATGGCCAAAAGTAGCATAAGAGATATTGGTATACAGAGGAATTTCAGTCCTTTTACAAAATCAAAGAGTATGTAAATATGTTACTGAATAATATCAGTTTGTGTGTGTGTGTGTGCAGAAAAAATTACTTTACTTTGAAAAGTAAGTCTTCTTATCCTGATTCTGAGCTCCTCATGAGTCAAATATCGGTCCCAAGATTCCAGGTCTCCTCTGTTAAGTAGAACTAGTCCAGTACTGTCATTTATTTTATGAAATGTCATTTACTGTATATGCATTCAAGTATGTTTAAGAACAGATAATATAGATTTTAATTGCTAACTAGTTATAAAGCTAAAAGATATTGAACATAAGCTGCTCAGGCTAAATTTTGCAAGAATGATTTTACCTAAGAACAGTGCTGGCAACCACCAGTCAATATTTTGCTTCAACAATCTAGACCCATACTGTCCAATAAGACAGCCATTAGTCACTGAGCATTTGAAATGTGGTTAGTGCAAATAGGGAATTGAATCTTTAATTTTATTACCCTTAATTCATCCAAATTAAAATAAATAGAGTTTAAAAATGGTAGTGCTATTTTCTTTTTCTCACTAATATCGTATCAGTGATATGCATATGAAAGAGATTAATTTCAAGTTCCAACAGAGGGAACAACTGATTTGTGAATTCATGTCAAAACTGAAACTTTTTATAATGTAAAACAGATCAATAATAATGATTTTATACATTTTTCTAACATCAATCAATATGCAGAAGACTTTAATTGTAATCAACATTATGTTTACTCTCTGTAAAACTACATAATTTTGTTGATATTGATAAAATTATAGCTGCATTTCAACTTGATGTTAATAATTCTGAGTAGACCCCAGAGTTAGTGAGGGAGTTGTTTCTCTTGCTATCTTTCTTCTGTGTAAGAGTTATCTCGTAAAGCAAATGAAATAATAGTCTTTAGGAATCCTCCCTAGCAAGACAGGCAGAATAGTAAGAGAATATATCTGATCTTTGAGCCTCCTGGAAAGACTGTTTTGAAATCTGATAAATTTCCTCACGTATTCAAGGTCTAGTAAGAGGGAACTGAGAAAGCATGAACATACAGGAGAAAACCAAAAGTAAACATGAAAAAATGTACTTTCTCTGTAAATCAATACAATTTTTAACCTAAAATTCACCTTAAAATTATGTTTAAATTTGGCTTTTTTGGGGGGGGGGTTCACATTGATACCTGTAACACTTTCCCTAAGAGCATAACTGCCTTCTATTTTACCTGGCATTTGTTTCATTACAGGTGGTCCTTCATAGGAAGGAACGCAAATCCAAAATATCATATATAGAGTTACAGAATTGGGATTATTTTTTAAAAAGACATCTCTTTGAGAATAGTATAGGCAAAATTGCCCAACGGAATACTCTCTAGTAAAGAATGACAAAGTCAGTGTTTTATTTCCTTATTTCCCTTCATGCACTCACTCCTCTGTCCTTTTCTGGACTTCCTTTATTTTTTAGTAGATGTATGGTCACATCTATTTTTATTAAGGCATTGCTGTCTGTCTTTGAATCTTTGTGGATTCATTTTTTTCTCCTACTGCTTCTCTTTTTTCACAATGATTTTGAAATACTCTCTTACAGATATGACTCTTTGATTCGCTTTTTCTTCTCTGTTAGCTTTCAGACTATAAGGAGTTTGCTCATGTTGGCCACCCATTTTGCTGCTGATGCTGCCCAACACAGTTGCTACTTCCTTCTTTCCCTTTCCTGGTCTATTCCTTAGGCTCAGCTTTTGACATTTTTACCAATAGCTTCAGGAATATAGAAAATGTATATGTAAATGTCTTTCTCAGGGTATTGTCTATGCCAAGAGAGGGACTATGCATTTGAAATATAAAAGGATTAGCAATGCTGCTAAGAGAAATGTCCCTCAAACGTGTGACCAAGTACCCTACCTATGATATGGCTTAGTTTCTGCCTTTGAAGACCCCTGTTCACCATCAATGATGCCAATAGCAGGAAACATAGAAGTCAATTGTGTCTGTGGATATGGGAGCATAACTTTGCCACTTAACTCTTCAATGTGTTTACTGCCCCCAAACAAAAATGGGGAGCATTCCCAGATTTAAGCTAGAAGTATCTAAGTAAAACTTAATAGTAAGTTTTAGGCATAGTAACAGTTGGAAACACATTCAGTATATTTAGACCTTTTATTTTACTTCTGCTGAAGTTAATTAGAACAGAAAAACTGAAAGCAGACTCTATGTGAAAGACATACTCCTAATAATTTTGGTTTTCTCATACTGTCTTCCCAGGGACACATGACATTTTTACAAAAAAGTAAGCTAAGTAGGTGCCAAAACAAAGGTAAAGAAGCTAAACTTATTCACCTCTTGTGGGAGATCACACAAAAAGATTTAATGAAAGAAGCGGAGTCCAATGACCAATAGATCTGCTGCTTTCATTTTGCATGTGAGAAAAGCAAGACCCAGGGTCATTAAATAAGAATTAGAAATTTTAGATCTAACTATTGCAGCACCCAAACCTTATCTTAGCTCCCTTTATCCTAGCTTGGGAATTAGAATTGATGCTTCAAAGGCTCTCAGAGCTACCAGGGGTTCCTACAACCTGGTTGCATATTAGAACTACTTGAGTATCTTTTAAAATTATCTATGATTGGCCCTACTTCTTGAAATCATTGTTGTGGAGTGAAACCATATATCCATTTTTTCCCAAAGCTTTCCATGTTTCTTTAAAATTCAGACAGAGTTGAGATCCATTAGCCAAGGAATCTGAAGCTTTTTTATACCAAAACTGTCACCAACTTAGAATTAGTGATCTATTAGCCCAAGGCTGTCATCTTTAATATACAACATATTTTTGTGGAAACCACTAATTCATCTAGATTTACTGGATTTTACTTTTTAAAATCTCCCTCCAAAATCGATTACCTGTTTGACTCATCTTATTTATTTACATCCGACTGTTATATGCTGGGTGAAGTGTAAAATATTTATCAGCTGATAAAGTTCTATGGTGAATGAGGCAGGAAGGAACAATCCCACAACAAACAGCTTTTGCGCTGTGTTTATAAGCAACACTGCTTTTTCTTCTAATAGATTACAAAGATATATCAAACCAATTTGGCAATAAAATGTACCTGAATGACATAATGTTGGCACATGGCCAAATTATATTGAGAAAGTAAATGTGGTTGAGAAAATTATTATTCCCCAACCTTGAAACCTTTACAGACTGTTGAACACTAAAATAGGGCAATATTTCTTTAAAATAGCTAACAGTAAGTAAAGTTAAATAATAGATCTTCCATCAGCTCTCAAGGGAAAATAAATCTACTTTGTCAATTCACCTTAAGGGAATAGTTTAATTATATTTCCACTATAGCTGCTCTTTCTGAGCTTATCTCTCAAAGAAACTAGCTATAAAGCCCAAATTAGGTATCTTCTTAGAGTCCTAAAATATATGAACATGGATACAGGAATCAACGAAATTTCTTTCCTAATCCATACTCTATTCCAAAAAGTGCAAAATAGTGCCTTTATATTCCGTACACTGGAAAACTTACCAGATCTTTTTCAATCCACATATATAAAATGCACAGGTCTTGTGTTCAGTTTGATGAGACTGACAATTACATAGCCTCATCCAACTACCACGCAAAACAAAATATCCACTACCTGCATCACCCCAGAATTTTCCTCAATGTCCCTTAATAGTTACTTTTCCCACCCTGCTCCACCCAGTGGCAGCAACTTTCTAACCCTTATCGCCAAGAACTAGTTTTACTTGTTTCCTCATGTATGGCCTCTTTCATTCAAAATTGTGTCTTGAGGTCTTGAAGTTCAGCCATCCGTTCATTCTTTTACATTGCTGAGTAGTATTTCATTGTATGGTTGAATCACACCTCATTGAGCCACTCTCTTGTTAATGGAAAATTTTGTTTTGTTTTTGTTAGTTTCCTTTTGTGGTTGCTAGCTCTTATGAATAATGCTTCTACATTCATAGACAAGTCTGTTTATGAGCGCATATTTTCATAGAGATTAATTGCAGAGTATAGTGTAAATGTATGTTTAAAAGAAACTGTCCAAGACTTCTCCAAAGTGTAGAACAGCTTTTACATGCCCAGATGCAATATATGAGGATGCCATTTGCTCTGTATCCTCACCAACATTTGGTGTTGTCAATCTTTTTTACTTTAGCCCTTATGTTTGGTGTGACGACAGAGGAAACCTAAGAACTGCTATAATGTGCTACCCGTCTGTCTCTTCATTCAGGCATTTTTGTGCAGTTAGTTTTTTCCCTGCATTCTTGTCTATCAGAATTGGAACACAGTAGAACATAATACACTTATTAAATAAATTATTACTTAAATAAAAAAATACTTCCGGCAGGAGAGAATTAAACATTTTTGTGTGTTGCTATGATTTTCAAATTTCTTAAGCTATATGGATAGGATATGAATATGTCTGACTTAGTCATGTGGATGTTTATTTTTCTCTAGTTGTCTGCAGCTCTTATTTAGTTGCTGCCACAGTTACATGAATCAAAGTGTTAAAATGAGCATACATTTTTTAGAGTAAACAATATATTTTGGAATATTTCTTTATTCTTAGCACACAGGACACTCACTCACTAATAACAATGACTGAAGCAAACTGTCCAAGCCCATTCAGCATCCTTAGCAGATACAATTTTGCTTTCAGGAGAACTCATAAGTGCACTATAGAAGACTTAACCCCGTGTGCTCTGATATTTCTTAGCTCCACCTTCTGTCCCAAATTGTAGTATTTTCTTAGTGACCTCAATTGGGGAATATTTGTGTTGGGAAGTTGTTTTTCTCTCTTTGTGCAGTGTGTTCTGTATTTAATATTTTGTCCTTTTCCCAATGGTTCCAGAATCTCCTTATCCATTTTTCCTTTTACTCTGTTCTCTAAGGTCATAGGCCAATTCCAGGTACATCCTTGTCTAATTATTCCTCCTGTGAATAAATCTTGGGTCACCGTTCTTCCATTCTTGCTTGACTGAAAGGTGAAGTGTGGAGGTTTGTCTCTGAGGCCTGGGTTCTCTGTTTGTCTGGTTATCCAAGTCATGAATGGCAAGTAAGGTGACCTGGATTTTCCTTAATCACAGCACTATTCACCATCTAGAGATTTCCCACATATAGCTGAGGGTACTTCCTGCTAAAAGTGACTTTGCATATCACCCCAACCATTGTACCCACTGTATGGAAGGGGACTGGGGATCATTGAGACTACTACGGACCACCTGAACCAATGTTCCGCTGAGACTACCCTCACGTAGTTGACACAGAAAAACCCTTCAAGTCCATGACACTATCAGTTCCTATACAAGTTATCCCTCAGGACGTATTCTCACATTGTGAGTATAATGGCGTGAATAGATCCAAGCTTTCTTTCCATGACAATTTACTTCCTTTCTCTTTTTAATTTTTTATTGAAGTAACATGCATAATTAAAAGTGCATAAATCACAAGGTAATGGCTCAACAAATTTTCAGAAAGGAGACACATCCATGTAACTGCCAACAAAAACAAGAAATGGACTATTCCCAACACACTAGGAGCATTCCTCACACGCCTTCTAGTCAACACTTCCCCCCAGAGATGACGCTAAACTGACTGCAACACCATTTGATTTGTCTTTTGTTTTGAACCTTATATAAAGGAAATATCACAACATGTCAAGCTCCTTTTAGTCAATATTGTTTTTGAAATTAATCCATCTTCTTGGTAGGCCAATAATTAGTTAATCCTCAAGGCTGTATAGTAGAGATCAACAAACTTTTTTCTGTAAAGGACCGGATATTAAATTTTTTATGCTTTGCAAGCCATACATGTTCTGCTGTAATTATTCAACTGTGCTGTTGTAGCAGGAAAGCAGCCGCAGACCATATGTAAACAGAAGAGTGTGGCTGTGTCCTAATAAAACTTTATTCACAAAAGCAGGGAGCAGGCTGGATGGGGCAAGCTGGTTTTAGTTTGCCAACTGGCCAATCCCCTTGAAGGCCTGGTCCCTGAACTTACATGGCAGTCACCAGCTGAGTGGTGAGACATGTAGCTCAAAGGAGTGAGGCACGCACCACAGACAGAGACCAAAGAGAAAGATGTCACTCCTTTGAGGTTTACCCTGCCAGGGTCTGGGTTGATTCTGAAGGCTGCTCAAAAAGTGACACACACTAACTGAGGCCACCGTCCACTTTTAAGTAGTCAATAAAAAAATCTTCATGGAGTTATATGGAAATAGGGCAGAAAAGACATACAAAATGATTATTAGAATAATAAAGTATTAAGATACCCCTAATACCTTTATAATTAGCTAGTTACTTTCAATTTTTGAGAAGCTATGTAATAAATCTCATTGCCAGATTTGTTTGCAGATTTTGAATTAACGAGAGCAAAAGAAAACTGCTTAAAGTATTTACTTCTATAGAAGCCACATGCCTGTGTTGACCATGGATAATCTTTACCTATCTGATGATTTAAGTAACTTTTGATTTATTTTGCAATTTACTGGGTCATCCTAATACAAACTTTCAGCTTTTCTTAAAAGTCCAACAGTTTTTTGTTTTAATTATAGTTTTGCTTCATATCTCAGGGGAAATTCCCAGGTCTTTTTATAGTTACATATTATTTTAAATTTATTTTGTTAGAATAATCTAAGTAGAATAAAGTCACAATTCTTTTTCTAAAGTTTTTAAAATGATTTGAAAATGTCTATATTAAAGAGATCAAAAAGCTGAATGAATATTTATCCATTTTCATGGTTACTTTTTAAGTACATCAAAGTATTGAATGACATGTGAAAAACACTAAGCCAAACTCATCATTATTATCTTTCTGTTTTATGAATAAATTATCAAGAGAATTATTCAAATTAAGTCTCATGAATTAATATCAAAGGACTAGTCTGTTCCTAACAATAGGTTAATCAATTGCAGAGTAAGCCACAAAGGCTTTGCTTTTAAATAATTGGTATCATCTACTGTATACTTAGATATAAGAGTTTATTCTATGAATATATTCCCTTGCAAATCTACTGAATCAAACGTAAAAATTTTGTTCATATTGCTTTGTGTTGCATGATGAATTATTTTTTTAATTTTTACATAGTTTTCAAATGTACGCATCATATAAATGAATATGAATGAGTTACCAGTTACCATCAGTTGGCAAAGTAAAATATATTAGATGTCATAAAAGGTACACAATACAGTAAAATCTCACTGGAAACAGGACATAAAAATTAATTTGTTACTCTAAAAGCTATAAATTATGAAATATTTTAAGAAATACAGTTTTTCAATACAGTTGTATTTATCAGTAAGTATCATATGCCTTATTTGTCTATTAATGTAATCTCCTAAAGTACTTGGACAATTTTTATTGTCATAAATGGCTTAATAAATATTAATCTAAACATGTTTATAGAACTCAGTTGCTAAGTAAAGCATGTTCAATACAGGAGTAAATCCCAGTATCAGCCAGCCTTTCCTATTCTGTTCTAGTTTTCTACTAGAAGAGTCAAGTGATGCTGCTTTACTATTTATGCAATGTTAATTCTTCTGTATCAACTCTACTCTCTTAAAGTTGCTTTAGTTCCCAAAGGTTATTCCTAAAGGGTTATAGACCTGGTATTTTGAGCTGTCCAGTTCTTCACAAGTACTTATAATTAAACATAGAACAGAACCTGAAACTGAGAATTACTCTGGTAGCTCAGTGTCCAAGAACCTCAACTTGCTTACTGAAATATGAAAGAAAACAGTGTGCAAGAAATGGTATATTGGAGGTGTTCCTGGACTTGCATTTAGGAGCCTCAGAGCATTTAGGAAGGGCCACTCAAGGGTTAATGTGAGATGGGCCAATCCAATACCATTTCTGAAATTAATTGTGAAAAAATACTTTCTTGCTTCATCTATACATTTAAGCACTTAATTTTTAATATTGTCTTCTAATAATGGAACTCATGAAATAGGAACTAAACATTCTTCTGTTTATGCATTTCAGAAATATTTGCCCCTGGAGGCATGCCCTATATTTCCTCCACAGCTGTGAGTAATAAACTTCTCTTTTTCACTTTCTCTTATGGTTTTTTGTTGAACCATGGCTCACCATCTGACACCCCGAGGCTCTACTTAACAAATGTTAATTTAACAAAGTTACAACAAATTATTATTGTATAAATAAATTGCTTTGAAGTTTTAATTTAAGCAATCAATATATGTTTATTTTTTCCAGGCCCATTCAGCTATGTATTTTTATATCCACTGTCTAGAAATATAGAATTCTATTAGCATTATATGGTGAAAAATTCAAACAAACAGAAGCAACAAAAAGAAACCAACCAATTTATAAACAAACAAAAGAAACCAACTGGATTGAGAGTGAGGGGATTTCAGTTCTCATTCTGGCTCTTACACAAACTGGTTACTGGATTTTAAGCAAGTCAATATATCACTCTGGGCCTGAGCTTTCTCATTTTCCTAATCAAATGTTGCATAAAATACCATTAAGCTATTTTCAAATTTGCCTTTGCTTTTTATCCTGTCATGAGCAATTAATAACAATAATAACCATAACAACCGCCACCACCACAAAACGATTCTCCCAAGTTTAAATTGATGGTATACAACAGATACAGTTACTGCAAATGTGTAGTCTGTTTCTAACATCAAGAGAGCAAACCTGAGAAAGGAGCTGGACTACAGGATGGATGAGGGAGCAGGCACATCAGAGAGACCAATTTTTGGCTACTTATAATATGTGTCACACAGTTTTGCTTGGACATTTTTTTTCTTTAATATTTTCCCAACATACTTTTAGTGGACAACACGCCAACCAACATTTGACCTCAAAGTAGATTTAGGAAGGCACTGATTTTGGAAGAAGTGGTAGAATCATTTCCCCGAGGTCACCCTAAATGTACACTTTTTTCTTTTGTCCTTGGCAGACACAACACCAAGCTGGGTGATGAAGAAGAAAGTAGTGAGTGCAGATGACAACACTTTTAAGACATTATAAGATTATCAATTCAAAGCCATATTTTCTTTTATTTCTAAACTTCAAAAACATTTTGGGGGCACTTTTCTCTTAGAAAATGAAACTTATTGGCAGTGGGCATCCGGACTCTGCCACCCATCAGCTGAGAACTGTGGCTGCAGGCTCTGCGGCCTGGGGCTCCCGTGGCCGGAGGAGGAGGTGGGGGAAGGGAGGGGGACAGGGTGACTGCTTGGAAAACTGTGCAGCCCACCAACATCTGATGAAATTATCAAAGAAAAAGAAAAGAAAATGAAACTCATTGAGGGTTACAATTTAATGTTATTTCAGTGCATTCTGGTAAAATATTCCACAATGACTGAAATAAATTTCCATTCTAAAAGGTAATTTGGAAAGTAAGTAGCAAAAAAAAAAGATTAATACAGTGGGGCTGAAATTGTGCTGCTGGAATTTGTTGTTAAATATATTGCATGCTGATTATTATCCAGAATGATTTGCCCTGCTTCCTTTGAACAACCTGCTTATAGACACTGAGATATAGATAGTCCCCAAAGCCCACAGCAGAGCAATATAAAACCAAGAGAGGAATATTAAATGTTAAGCCTATAAAATGCAAATATTAAGCCCTAGACATTGAAAAATAAAGAAGGTAGATATGATCAACTTAATTCTGATTTGATAATCATAATAACACTAAAATTATTTACAAATCTCTTTTTTTCTTTCTCTAAGGTTTTATAAATTGTGATTACTGCAACCCATAAAAACTGCTAAAAGTGAAAAATGAAATATTCCTATGGTCAGAGCACTTTGGGGTAAAAAAAATCTTCCACATTTTGAGACTTTATATTTTGTTTGATGGACTGTTAACTTATTTTTTAAACTTCCTTAACATTTTGACATAGCTTAATGAGAAAATAGTCAAAATGACATTTGGAAAGACAACTAATTAAATGTTAGTTAATAATAAATATTAACTGAGGACCTGCTAATGCTCACCCCTAGCTTTAGCCCTTTGGCTTCAGCTAGTAGAGAGCTTAGTGTGAATGAGGTGAACCTTGTTCATTTTTTAACTCAAACATTTAACTCATTTACCAAATAGTGCTATTTTTCCCAAATAAATTAAACAATATATATATTATATAATATATATTATATATTATATATATATACTCAAACTATATATATATATATAGTTTGTTTGTTTGCTTTGCTTGGAAAGATGTGCCCTGAGCTAACATCTGTTGCCAATCTTCCTCTATTTTTTTTTCCTCCCGAAAACCCCAGTGCATAGTTGTATATTCTAGTTGCAAGTCCTTCTAGTTCTTCTCTGTGAGCCTGTGCCACAGCATGGCTACTGACAGATGAGTGGTGTGGTTCCACGCCTGGGAACTGAACTCGGGTCACCGAATTCTGTCCCCTACTGATAGGGAAGAGAAAGGCAGACAAGATGAGGCAACACAAACAAAACTCCCAAAATGAAAGTATATTTCGGGGCATTCATGCAACCTTCTCTCTCTAAATTCCACTTAGCACAACTAGCATCTCTGTATTTTCAGCATTCTCAACTATTTCAGGGTATAGGTTTTATATTTACCCAGCTGACTAGATAAACACTTTTAAAAATATGAATTTTATTGTTTTATTCATGGAACATGACATTGAAAGATTACAACCAAGCAACAGCATCTTACTAATCTGAAACAATGATGCTCACTTTGGTGATGAAAATTTGAAGTCATTTGAGTGCAGAAAAACAGCATTTTTACCACAAAAATGCATGAAGGTGTTCTTTACTTTAAGCAGAGATAACATGCATGGTTTCATTCAAGCTTTTCAATATTTTCTGTAATTTGAGTAAATACATGTCTAATAAAAGATGTGTATGTAAATATGGAGTTTAATTTCATATTGCACTGCTTGATTGACTTTGAGTGTTCACGTGATCACCTGCTCAGGAGTTTCTAGTTAGCTCATTTGAGAGCTTTTGACCTATGAAACTTATTAAAGAAAAATTGGATCATGTGGCCCAAAGTGGCAGATTTAATTAATGTTCTCATAATGATCATTGGCTTAATCATATTTATAATTTAACTTTAAGAAGTTTTATGTCAGCTTTTATCAAGTTGTTTAGAGTTATAACCCAAAGATAGTCATTCATGTAGTGTTCAATTAGTAATCTTTACAAGCTCACCCTTTTCTTTTTCCTTTCAGATTTACATTACATTTGGGATTTCTTCTACGAACAAAAGGCAAAAATCACTGTAAAGGTAATAATGAGAAGTAAATGTATTCTTTATTATTGTACCCATGTTTTATGTCAGCTAAACTTATCCATTATGAATAAGTGAATACGTAAACAAACAAAACTGCATATATACCTAAATAGATATTTAACTAATTAAAAGCTAAATATATAAAAAACATTTAGTGCCATCCATCAAGTACATACTAAGTGTCAGACACTCTGTTAGGTGCTTAGTATACGTTATGTTTAATTCTCCCAGCAACTCTACAAGGTTAGTGAGAAATTTCTCATTACATATAAGAAAACTGCTTGAACAGTTCATGGAAACTTGTTTGAGCCCACACAGCTAACATGGAGAAGAGGCCTGATTAAACCCGTCTTTTGGCCCCAAATCCTGATCATCCCCTTATGGTATGCTGTTATCAGGTGATAAATGTCAAAAGCAACTGATTAACTGTTCTACAAGTTTTATTTAGTTTTACTGAGAACAAGATTTCCAAAGTCCAGTACATGTTCACAGAAATTAGAAACAATTTTGATTTTTGCATAATAATGAGGATGGTAACCCCGGCACTGTTTTGCTTAGCAGTATGAAAAATATGCATACCTACTGTGAGCCCCCAAACTGCTAGTGACGGGACTTTTCACTTGGCTACAAGCCACCAAATAAAACATCTTTTTTTTATTTCCAACTACACTACATAAAACCAACATCTCCCTGCCCCCAAATGACCTTGATAGGAAACAAATATATTAAGAAATGCGTTTCCCTTTTCCTAGCTTTTAAACTCTCTGGTCAGTTGGTTCTGTTTTGAACTTTGCACACAGGGTCTGGGCTTTTTGTGATGCAGGACTGGGAGAAAAATGAGAGGAAGAGAAATAAGAAAAAGTGCTGGCGTATTCTATAAAGAAAAGTTGAGCCAGCAAAAGAAGACCAAAAAATCTTGGCATATAGGAGGTATGGAGGTGCTTGAAGTTGAGTGGGGTGAGATTAGACTGTTGAGATGTCTGTGAGAATACACAGCCTAGAACAGAAATTTTCTACATACTGGACAGTGCAAATCTTAGATATTTGGAAGGAGGAAGAGAATTTGTGAGTTAAGAAAAAGGGAACTTTATAAATTCCAGGGATTACATGTTTGGCTCTCTGGGTCACAGGGCCCTTGCATAACTGTTTGATAAGCCAAGGAACTGTTCATTTTTCCTGGAGGCAATGCTTACTCCATCTTTGCATATCTGAACTTGTTGACTATCACTGAGAGATCCTGTTCAACGAGTCTGCTCTGTAATATCTCTGTTAGGGAGCAGAGGATGTCTACGTCTCAAACCTCAGGAGAGAAGTTGTCTCTGGTTATCATTACTCCCAATCTCCCAGCATATGAAAGATGGAGACAAGTTGCCTTACAGAGAGAGGAAAAAGCAATGATTAAATCGATTTGACTGTCCTAAATCAGTGCTATGAGTAGACAGAAATAGAATTTTTTGAATTACTGCTCAAGTGTCTATAACTGTTGAAGAAGGGTGACCTCATCAACAGACAGCTGAAATACCTGCGCAGGTCAGATCTGATACGTACTTACTTAATATCAGCTAAAATTAAGAAATTAAATATTCTTATGGTCAGAGCTCTTTGGAGTAAAAAAAACTTTTTAAACATTTTGAAAGTTTATATTTTATTTGGTGGACTGTTAACATATTTTTTAATTTCCTGTAACATTTCAACAAAGAATATTCTCAGAAAATGATGCTCAATATGAGAAGATAATATAACGTTTTGAAATACAACTAATTAAATAATAAAATATTAATATATATTAACTTTATTGAATTGGGAGACTTAATTGAATATTTCTTCTCTCTAGGAGATCCAAACATTTTATTTACTGACTTGTTTTAAAAAATACCTATTAATTAATGTATATCATAGCAAGGAGAAGGGAATCTCTTATGATCTCTAATTTTATAACTGCCCTAAAATAGTTCTTTTAATCCTTAACAGTATATTTTGTTAGCTCATCTGAAGTCAAAGTCATAACTTTTGGGACCTTGATTCAGAATTGTAGCCTTAGACAATACACCTGACGCAGCAGTAAGAGGGCAGCACCACTGTCTTAAGAATAATTCAAGCAGCCAGAGTGCAGATATGCCCGAGACGGAACATTTCCTTTGTCTCGTCCAGTTTGGTCTATTCAATCACTGTCACACAAGTGATGACCAAAACATAATATTCAGTTGTTTTCAGAGGAGACATATAGAAATAGATTTTGAACCACTCAATAAAATGGGAATATCTTATTAGCCTAATTCTCAAGACTGGTAAAAATGAAATATAATAAAATCTTCCATAAAACACTTGGAAAAGCACAAACTTTATGAAAATGGTTGATAGCAATAATTCTCTTTTTGTTGAAAGGAATATAAAGTACAACAAACAGAACCACATTTTTGCACTAAAATAACAAGAACGCTCTGGTTCACACGATGTCCTATATTCAACAAATTAGTTGGGACAGACTACTTCAGGGGAAAATAACAGTATGCTGAAAATTATTTTGTTTCATTTTAGTTCTGCTTCAAAGACACACACTGAGAAAAAGGTGTTCCAAAAGCAAGGTGGTTAATTACTAGGGTTGTTCTGCTCTGAGAGCACATTTAAACTGCAATTAATGGAAAAGCAAGGTGGATAGTTACTTCAGTTGCCGGGTTCCTAACCTACATCAACAGGAAGGTTTTATGAGTATTAAATGGATTGTGACTTCATTGTTTTCTCTAATTATTTTGTTTATTTGGAAAAGGAAAGTAATAGTCATAAAACTGAATGTCTAATCACACTGGCTCAACTGACAAATTGCTACTAAACCATTTTGTCGACTAAAACAATTTTACAAATGCACTTGATCCTAAAAAAACTAATGCCTTTGTTATATCTCTTGGACTTCAATACCATTGTGAAGCAAAAGAAGGTTGTCTTCTTAATGGGGGGGGGAGAAGAAAATATGGTTATAGTAAGTCAATTTTCAAGGTGCTCCTCACATTCTGTGACAGACTACAGTTGCACCCCTGAGGTAGTCCATCGGAGTTGCATGGGAAATTTCTCTCACCTGACCGGAAATGTAATATGATATTAATTTAAAAATTCAGAATTTCTTTATGACATGTAACATGTTAGCATACAGAGAAAATATTTCACATTATACAAAAGTCAGTAATCTGTTTCTCTCACATCATAAAAACTAAGGAAATGTTAAGTAGAGCAAACTAACACTTCAACATCATTGTGAAAGTGTGTTACCACAACTTTGAATTCACAATTCCTAATTAGGTTACTATTAATTGTAAGCTTTAGTTTATTTACATCTATTGTATATGTTGGTGGAAATGTTATGTTAAATGGTCTGCTACTGTACTTATCGTTACAACACCCTGGTCAGTGACACCATGTCCATAGCTTGAAATCTGCCGTGGTGGAGTATTTACATCACAAACATTAACCAATGATACAAATCAGGGCTTAATTTATTGTGTTATTGGTTGTCCAGACTTTCAAAAGTGACAGTAATGTAGAATAAACCTGTGTGTCATGTCTATAACTATTGTATTGTGAATAGCACAAAATTTTAAGAAAGTGTTCTTTCAGTATTCAAAACTATCATTTAATTCAGCAAAGAAGTTGTTCACATCACTGACAAAATAGTGAAGTTCTGACATATGTTTTTTGTTATACTTTTGTCTCACTCATAACATTAAAAATATCAACAAACATTTATGTTAGAATTACACTTGTTCATCATTTGCAATTATAGTTTGGCTACAGATACGACAGTTTGGCAAAGAGCAATGATGGCATCCAATGAGAATAAATTAGCTATGTGGAATTTATTGCTTTGTATAGTTTAGTATGAAAATTTAGTATTACTTAAAAATTGTATTCTACACATTTTGTATATCGACACAGTATATAACATATAAATTATATATACATGTAATTTTTTGAAAGAAATTTTTAAACATTTACCAGCACACTGCTGATTCAAGCACAACTATATCAACAATTACATAAGATGCGAAAAGACAAAAACTTCACTTAAAAGACAAAGATGGGCAGAGTTGATTAAAAAATACCAAGCCTACTATATGATTCTTTTAAGAAATTCCTCTTACACATAGAGATACAAAAATGTTGAAAGTAAAAATATGTTTTAAAAAAGATATAATGTGAAAATGTTAATCAAAGTAATATCAGACAGAGTAGACTTGAACACAGGAATTACTTTGAACAAAAGACAGAATTTTCATAATGTGGAAATAGTCCAACTTCCTGAATTTTTTTTTCCTGAGGAGGTTTCACCCTTAACTAACATCTGTTGCCAGTCTTCCTCTTTTTGTACGTGAGCTGCCCCCACAGCATGGCTGCTGACAGACGAGTGGTGTAGGTCTGTGCCCAGGGAACCGAACCTGGGTCGCCGAAGTGCAATGCCCCAAACTTAACCACTAGGCCACTGGGGCAGCCCCCCCATCTTCCTGAATTTAAATGCACAATTAAAGTGCAACAAATAACATATTCATAAAATACAAAAGAAAAATTGGCAAAACTAAGAACTAGAAAATCCTCAAAAATAAGAAGCTATTTTAAGACATAGTTCTCAAAAACTGTTATAAAAAAGGCAGAAAAAAAATCAGTGAGGATATAAGAGATTTAAACAATAACGTGGGCAGAATTGACACAACAGCTATATAGAGAACAGTGAATTTATCAATAGCAGAAAAAACCTTATTTAGGTACACATCTGACTTTTACCATAATTTACTATGGCATAGGCCATAAAGCAAGTCTTATCAAAAGTCAAAGGATGAAAATGTACGTATAGAACATGCTCTTTTATACCAATGGAATTAATGTATAAATGTATAAAAAAGATTTTTAGAAAATGACCAGATGCTTGGAAATTTGAGAAAAATACAATTGCAAATAACTAGGGATCAAAAAGAAAGCAGAAAGTTCTGGAGGCTGGGAAATCCAAGATGATGGCACAGGCAGTTTCAGTGTCTGGTGAGAGCCCGCTTCTTCAATAGATGGCCGTCTTCTCATTGTAACCTCACATGGTGGAAGGGACTAGCTAGCTCTCTGGGATCTCTTTTACAAGGGCATCAGTTCCATGAGCAGAGTCCTCATGATTGAACCCTCATGACCTAATCACCTCCCAAAGGCCCCACCTCCAAATGCCATCATGTTGGGGGTTAGGATTTCAACGTATGAATTTTGGGTGGACACAAAATTCAGACCATAGCACACTCCCTGCCTCCACACATATGCATCGCCTCGTCCATTACCAACATCCCCCCCGGAATGGTATATTTGTCACAACTGATGAACCTACATTTACACATCATCACCCAGAGTCCAAATGATGACTAAAGGGGAAAAGATGAACAGATTGTACATACCCCTTCTGTGTGACATTAAGGAAATTTAAAAAGAGGTCTTTAGATTTATTTGCATTATAAACACACATACATTTGTATGATATACGTGTAAGTATTATGTATATACATATATATTATGGACTTTTTTGTATATATACACAAAAAATTTTAACATATACATTATTGTCACTTTTTAAAAAGTCACTTGAAAATAATGGGTATAATTTTATGCAATTTTTGTCAAAAATTACAAAACAAAAGCATGTAAAACAACTTAAAGACATGAATGTAGTGCTTTCTGTTAGTTTGAACGTAAAGAAATATGTACATGAAGATGCACCAAACTATTGATAATCCTTTAAATTCAGTACATAGTGACATCAGTTGGCCTTCACTAGAGGCCTTCATTTAAATATTAAAACAACCCCTGTTCTTATTTGCTTGCAATAATAAAAGAAGTTTTGCTTGGCCCCAACATACAGAAAAATGAAAACACAGGTCGTGAAAGCATGTGACAAAACTCAGGTATAAGATAGTCCTCTAAAACATTTATAAAATGCTTATATTGTTATTACATATTTTATCCTAGATAAAAAAAATGCAAAAATACTGAAAAACAATCTCGCAGAATGTCTCAGATCCCTACAATTAACTTGTTCCCTTTCTGGATTCTGCTTACCCATTTGTAAGAAAAAGAAACACTTTAAATACAAATTCTTTTATACAGAACCCAGCTTCCTACTTTGTGTTAATCTTAGGTAAAATTATGAAAAAAGGTTTGTCCAGTTTACTGAAACTCTTTGTTTCTTGTTTCTTAAAAAAAAATCCCCCAAACGTATGTTTAATGCCGCCTGTCCAAACTCCATACGTTTTAGCACCTTGGATTATTTAGAAGATCTTATTGTGTGATTTAGGACTCAAGTGAATCTATTTTCAATGATCTCTTTGCCCCTCAGACACCATTAGAACTCAGGAGACAGGGAGTGGATTGGAAGAGAAACATGGCTGGTATTTTACACATCTCCAGTCAGCTCTCTTTGAGGTGTTAGATCCACCAGTGTGGGAAGAGGGAAAGGGAAGAAGAGAAGATGTACTTACTTGATCGCCAAAATTGTTAATCCTCTGTCGGCTAACATTGACTAGCTTTCAAAAACCTATAAGGGCAGGACTCTGAATGCGTTTTCACTTGTGGGTGTATTTGTGAGCACTTTGGAAGGCCCTATGCAGGACTGTTTTGTACTGGTTCTTGATGTAGAAGATCCTGCTAGAACTCATCTTCTCCGTGCCTATCTCAGTCCTGCCCAAACTGAAATCTCTCTCCAAAATCTAGCCTCCTTTCTTCTAGCCATTTCCATTGTATTGGTTGAGAAATGAGTACCACGACAATGTGGGACTGGTTCTAGCACCTTTCAAAGCAGTCCTCTATGAAGTGGCTGAGCCCGATGAGTAGAGACTCTTCATACTTCGATTTCGGCTACCGAACACTTTTTCTCTCAACATTGGGCCTTAGTCACAATTCTGATATGATTGAACAAAAAATCACCTGGACATAAACTACAATTGGTATTAACACTTCCAAAGTTTTCTGACTGAATGTAATAATTTTCCTCATTTTAACTAGTTCCAGGATCACAAATTGCCTGACGCTCTCCTACTGTCTCACTCTACATGGTACATAACATGCAGAAAAACAGCATTTCTTATTAAAGACACTTTTAATCATGTTCCACACGCAGCCCTATGATTTGTGCATTATTAAATGCATTTTAAAGAATAATTTTGCTCTTAGCATTTTCTGTGTTTTTCGCTGATATTTATTCATCTCCCCTATCTCTCTTAACATCTAACATCTTTTAACATCTTAATATCCCTCTTAACATATAATTAATCAAATCATTAATCAAAATTTATACAGTTCATCTGATGTACCATGTACTGGCTTAGAGAATACAAAATCAACAATGAACAAGATAGACACTGTCCCTATTTTTACAGTACTTTTGTCCCTACAATTCAAGAGACTGTTGAATTAATTTGGTGTCAGCATTGTCTCAGAGATGTTAGTTTAGGAGAGCAAAATGATAATGAAAGATTTTTAGCAGAGCATTAAAATGAGAAATTTACAGCCAAAATAATCCTAATGTCGAAGGATAAATACAAGTATAACTTCATTAATGTTATTTCTCATAGCATTACTATTAAAAATGCCATTTAATTTTGAGCAAAAGGGAAAATTCAAGCTCTCATTAATAATGAGCACTTTCCGTTCTATCATTTATATGTACCAGGTCAAATGTTTATCTCCTTTGCACTTTGTAAACCTAAATTAATGAAGAATATTGCTGAAGAATATGGATATTCAGAAATGTTAAATCATTATCATAATGCTGTACTGTAAATCAAAATCAGAAACAGGGCAAAACAAAGCTGTATTACTTCCTTAATAAGTAAGAAAAGGGCACAGGTGCAAAAGAGTAAGTGCATAGAGGGGAGTTGTTGAAATAAGGATGGTAGTCTGAGCAATTGTGGACACTAAGAAACATCTCATTCAGAGCAATCGCTGAGAATTGCTTAAGATATTAAAGTCCCAACACCCCTATTTTAAAGAGAGGAATTATTACATCTGTCGTATGCAGTTCAAAGGGATTCTCTGAGGCTCCAATGCACAAATTTATGTAGTTCTATATGCTATATGAAATATTGCAGTGCAAAGTATTATCATCGAGTGTGGATATTTTCTTTGTCATTTATTAAATGCACAAAACATTTATGTGTTTGAATTATTTAGTGTATCAGTTGAATATAACAAAAATCACTTAATTTTAAGCAAAAATTTACCTTAAAACATTCTGTAAAATGTAATGGAAGCATAGCGACACTCTAATCACTGCAGAAGAACTATGCTGACATCAGGGGACTTAGCTCCTGGCACATCTTGAAAATTTTCAGGAGCCAATAAGTATTTTTTTTCCTGCTAATGTTCCTAATCAATGTGTCTACTTACAACAATATTCCATTTGTTGCCCCACCTGCAGCTCTATGATTATCATCAAGTCTATGTCCTTAACTTTTGGTTATGTTTATAACAAGTTAATAAATATAGCAAATAAACTAAGCAAACAAAGAAACAAAATATCCTTAAATTAGAATGGAATTTAAACATTAAACAAGTAACTTCATTTGAGGTTTTCAGAAAGGGAAGGCAACCCACCATGATAAATGTACTAAAATGTAAGGATTACAGTTTTTCTTTGGATGAGGATGAGTTACGTTTTAAAATTTTTGTTGATGTTTTAATCCTTTCACAGATTTAAGAGCTCTTTGAGAAGTGGTGCCTATGGTGTACCATGTATTCATGTTTCCATTAAAATTACCATTATTTTTGCTACCGCTTGTACTACAAATGAGTAGAAATAACTTGTAAGTCATTTACCCTCTCTAAGAATTAATTTCCCCATTCCAGCACTCTTCCACACAAATTTCTATAGCACAGACATAATGTACCAAAAAGACAATAATTTAATCAGCAAACAAATGTGTCTCTTATATACCAGTTACCCATTACCTAGGCAGTGCTAATCAACCAGTGGCCATGTAAAGAAAAATTTTATTCTCACGTAACATCAATTATGTTAAATTAGATAGAAAACTAATAAGGCATATGAAAAAGCAAAATAAATAATTTTTTATTTTTGATGAGGAAGATCAGCCCTGAGCTAACGTCTGTTGCCAATCTTCCTCTTTTTGCTTGAGAAAGATTGTCCCTGAGCTAACATCTCTGCCTGTCTCTCTCTGTTTTGTATGTGGGATGCTGCCACAGCACAGCAAGATGAGTGGTAAAGGTCCGCGCCCGGGATCTGAACCCATGAATCCTGGGCTGCCAAAGTGGAGTGTGTGAACTTAATGACTACACCACCGGGCTGGCCCATAAATAAATTTTTAAAGTAGTAAATGCAAAGGAACAAAATAACATGAAGAAGGAAGACAGGAATAATGAAGCAAAGGAGAAAAACAGGGTACCTAGGGAAAGCTTTATTGAAGAGGTGACATTTGAGTGACAGTGTGAAAGAAGTATGTGAACAAGGCATGCTAATATCTGGAGAAAGAAAACTACACTCAAGGAAACAGCAAATGCCAAGCCCTGAGGTAGGAATTTGCCTGGCATGTTTACAGACCACTCAGTAGACCCCTATGGCTGGATCAGAATGAGGAGGAGAGAGAAAATAGATGAGGTCAAAGAGGTAACAGGAGCTTGAAAGACATACTTGCTTATAGATCATTTTAAGGATATTGGCTTTTACTCTTAATGTAGAGATGGGAAGCCATTGGATGGTTTTGAGACAAGAAATCTCACAATCTGACATATTTTAGCAGGCTCACTTTGGCTGCTGTATTGTGCATAGACCTCAGGGATGCTGAGTAAAAGTGAGGTAGGAAGATCATTTAGAAGTTTATCAGAATAACTCAGGAGAGAGATTTTTACAAGCCTGGACTAGAGTGGCTGCAGGAGGAGAAAAACCAAGAGAGCTGAAGTGAAGGAAATACTTCCAGCAACAGTCATGATAAACTGTCTCAAATGCTGTTGATGAGTCAAAGTTGCAGACAGAGTGTTGAGACTGGGTGTACCATCATGTGGATTAACTGTGACCTTACCAACAGCAAAAGGTCATGCAGAGTCAATATTTCCAGAAGTCAAATGAGTGGTTTAAAAATCACACAATCAGCCACTGCTTGTGAAACACCATGTTTCATCAAAAATTTTAAGAATTAGGTTTTTCATTAAAACTATCTCAAAGTAATTTCTGAAACTAGAATTTTATAGCAGATTTTATATCAAAATAGCTCAGAACTCTTATCCTCCAAATTAGCTCATACCCTTCAGCTTTTTGAAAATGAATTTTCAACCTTGATTTTTCATCAAAATGTTCAGAACCTTGATTTTTCATTTAAATTATCTCAAATGTAGTATATTTTTTAAATATAAAATTTATAACTGGGTTTTGTTCAATAATAGTTCAGGGCACTAACTCGGCCATAAAACGCCTTGGCTGATGTCTTCTTTTTGATTTCCACTTTGGCACTCAGATAAGCGCAATTTGCATTTGCATGGATTGACATTCATGGAGTCATTCAACGTACATTTGTGGTTTTGCCACGGGGATATTTAAGTTCACTGACATACTGACATAACCTAGTTGGCACAATTTGGACTTGATAACAATTAAAGGTAAGTTAGTACATCTATTGACAGTATCATCATAATTGTCTCCTCAAAGAAACATCAGAGTAGTTAAACAGTAGAGTCACCGACATAATGAAAAGAGGATGACCAATAAACCTAGCCAGGCCTGGCTCAATGTAAACATTTTGGAATTAAGTAGGCCAGAGAAACCAAGAACATCCCTCAAACTGGGAAAATAAATAAATTCTCATTTATTTTATTACTAAAGAGGATGCCCGGAAACTTGCGGGACTCATTAATTTTGATGAAATCACATTCCCTGCTTAAGAGAAAAGCTGGCCCCTACTACCAATTCATCAGAATTTTATTTTAATGGTGCATTAAGCAAAAATTGGCATTAAGAGACTTACAGGGGTCTATGCCAAAGCTGCATTCCAGCCCCTCAGATTATTTTAGATAACATGTAGAATCAAGTCATTAGCAACACTAGAATGCCACCACTTGGAGGAGACTTCTGGGGTTTGGGATGTACATGCTGCGTTACAGGTTACTTGAAAGATAATTGCTACTTGTCATTGAATTTTGGTCAAAAGAGTTTCATAACGGGAAGACATCAAATAATCTTAAAACCAGGAATAGCTATCACATCTTGAGTAATGCAGGGAAATTTTTGAATAGAAAACGAAACTCAACAGAGGTCATTGATGAAGTAGAAATGGCATGTTCGATAGCACGCAGCAGAGGGAAGTTTAGGGTGAGCTGTATACAGTAGCACGTTGCTTCATTCCCCATGGTGCCAACAATCAAGCCCTCCAGGAATCTCCTGCTTCTTTGTTATATGTCTAAACCCTATGACTCTTCCCCAACCAAGTCAAAGTACACTGCTGACTTCACTGCTGAGAGTTCCTAGATTGAGTTGTTGTTTAGAAATGATGTGGTATGCCATGATGGAACAAGGTAAAAGAAAATCTGCACAATGGGCAGAGCTGAGCAATGTTTATATAGTGGTGGAGGAGGGGTTAGTAACACCCACTTGGGAGTTTTGAGATAGTTTTTGACTCTTGGGCCTTAGCCAGTGGCCTTGTAGTAGAGTCAGACAAATAGGCCCTACATAATTGTAGACTAGAAAACACCCCTCTATGGACTACTCAGAAAGTCTCTATGAGAAGTTAGAGAAATAACTGAACTGGGTTGTACAGATGCCCACTAAAAGATCCAGTTGCTAGCTCAGAAGAGGATTTAAATGCTAAAGTACATTCCTTAATCAGATTCCTACAAGTAGCCACCTGGGTTTATACAGTGAGCAGGTCTGTGAGTTTCTTGGCCATGCCTGGATGTACTGATTGATGACATAGTCCCATCACACACCATAATCCACAAACGTAGGATGAAAGTGTACCCTGCAACAACAGAAAAGAAGTTATCTGACTTGAGCAGACAGTTCACTGAAGAAGATATACAGAAGGCAAATAAGCATATGAAACCATGTTCAACATAATTAGCCCTTAAGTAAATGAAAACTAAAACCAAGAATAAATGCCACTATACAACTACTAGAATAGCTAAAATGAAAATGCTGACAATATAAAGTGCTAACAAACATACTGAGCAACCGAGCTCATATATTGCTGGTAGGAATGCAGGAAAACAGACTGAACTTTCTTATGAGGTTAAACATGTATGTATCACATGACCCAGCAGTCCTACTTCTGCGTATTTATCATATATAAGTGAAAACTTTTGTTTATACAAACACTTGTATACAAATATTTATAGCAGCTTTATTCATAATTACCAAAGACTGGGAAGGATACAAATGTCCTTCAAGGGTGAATATTGCAGAAATGCCGGAAATTATTAAACGACACCAGGGAAGTCTGTTGCAAAGAGATATTGTCTGAGGTCAGAAGGTGAACTAGTAAAGGAAAGATGAACTAGTAAGCACACCTATAACCCATACCTTCTCTCTTCTACGATTACCAGGAAAATGGAATGCCTCTGGTCAAATTTCCTTGTAAACACGCCAGCAAAAAAACATCTTGGAGAGCACATAAATGATATTTACCAATAGAAAATAATAGGAAATTTTTATCCATGAAAATTGTCTTTGGCAGTGTTCACCCGGTCTATCTAAGTTGCATAGAATAAACAAATCCAAACTTTATTGACATGTAGGGCATGTTGGTTAGAGACTTTCACACAAGCTGAGTATTTAATAGGATAAAGACAGGGAGATGTTCCATAACTAAAACATGTCTCTCTGTGAAGGCAATATTCTGCATTTATTGCTTAAATATTGCATGTTAAATCTGATTCAGAATACATCCTAGTACAGAACAGAAAGAATCTTTAGGGTGCTTTGTTGACAGTCTTTGACTTCTTTCCCAAGAAAAGAATGCTTTAGAAGCCTCAAGACGACCTGTATACACTGAAGTATTAATAAAGTTTGGTACTGGTTAATTTCATGCTTATGATTCATGTAATTCTGGTTTGGCTACTCAATACTTTGTGTTTTCTCAAACTGTGAAAAATCCTTCACCAAACATCTTTGGTTTTTTTGTTTTCTTTGTTTGTAATTAAGGTTTAATTATACCGAGTAAAATACACAAGTCTCAACTGTACATTTGAAAATATATATATCCATGTAAGCAACCCCAGAATGATAGAACATTTTTATCTGCTTAAAAAGTTCCCTTCTGGGGCCAGCCTGCTGACATAGTGGTTAAGTTCACACACTTTGCTTCAGTGGCCCCAGGGTTTGTAGGTTTGGATCCCGGGTGCGGACCTACACACTGCTCATCAAGCCATGCTGTGACATCATCCCACATACAAAATAGAGGAAGATTGACACAGATGGTAGCTCAGCAACAATCTTCCTCAAGCAAAAAGAGGAAGATTGGAAACAGATGTTAGGCTGATCTTCGTCAACAATAACAAAAAATGTTCCCTTCTAACTATATAGTTTTAATTTGCACTTCTCTAATAATGAGCAATGTTCGGTGCCTTTTAATAATTGCAGAGCAATTTGCATTTACTTTGAATTGTTGATTAATCTCTCTTGTCCATTTTTTTCTGTTCTGTTATTATTATTGCATCTTAAATTTTAGGAGATCTTTATATATTAATGACACTGGCCTTTTGTTATTGTATTTTTCCCAGTGTGTTTATTTTGTTTTGTTTTGTTTTGCTTTTGGTATTATTTTTCATGTAGTTTTTCTTTTAATTATGTAGTAGACATTTATATTTTCTATCATTGACTTAGGTTCATAGTAATAAAAGATTTCTCCACTCTTGTCTTATAAATATTTTCTTTTTGATTTTGCATAATTTTTCCATTTAAATTTTGATCAATTTGTATTCCAAAATGTTAGCTATTTTATGTTTTACACTAGGATGTTAAATTGACATAAAGAAGGTATATACATTGCGTTTATCATGAAAATTCAATTTTCCACTCCAGAGCAAAAAAAGTTATGATGTCCTTGATTTTTATAGTGAAAATAAATGAAACAAGAACATTTTTGCTCACAATTAAAATTGACTTAGAGGAATTCATGAGGCCTTAGACATTATATATGATATAACCTGTTCAGACAAAATCCACACACCCGCCAACATTAACTGAAGACCATAAGCCTTGATGAACATCTCTAATGATGTGGAAGTACTATTTCAAAAGGATCATGTTCCACCGTTGGAAATATTGCATAATTCTTCCTTTAATGAATGAACCAAACTTTATTTCCCTGCAGTTCTCATCTTTTAACCTTAGGTTTTGTTTTTCCCTAGTATTACAAGAATAATCCTATCATTTAGGTGACAAACTAACAAAAATAACAAGTCAACTGGTAAATCTTTCATAACGTTTTCTTTTCCAAGGTCATCTTTTTCAATTCATACAAAGACTTCTCATAAGATATTCTCTCTAGTCCCTCACCATCCTGATTATTCTAATTTTGGACATTCTAGTTTACCAACATGCCTTTTAATATATTGCTATATCTAAGTCTAATTCAGTGTAACAATTACTTTTATTGTACTTCTATTAATTAACATTGTCTGAAAGTTTATTTGCATTTCTCATACTGTGGCCTTTTTGTTGGACCTAACTTATTGTCTTTTCTTCATGGATTATAGCCTACTCCAAACTTGTACATTAAGCTTTTGAAAATAAGACATGACTTTCAATTATCTGTCAAACATTTAAACAATTTTTCTTTCTTTTCAGTGGTTCAAAACAATACAAATATTCTATCTTTCAGTTCTGTAGGTTAGAAGTCCAACATGGGTCTCATTGAGCTTAAATGCAACGTGTCAACAGGGCTGCTTCCTTCTGTAGGTTCTAAAGGAGAATCTGTTTCCTTGCCTTTTCCAGCTTCTAGAGACTGCCAGCATTCCTTGGCCTCCTTCCTCCTCCTTTCTTCCATAGTCATTCTTCCTCTGATTTTCTGCTTCTCTCTTCCTCTTTTAAGGGCCTTTGTGATAACACTGAGCCCATCTGGATAATCCAGGATAATCTCCCATGTTCAAGGTCCTTAATTTCATCACATCTGCAAAATTCCTTTCACCAGGTGACATAACATATTCTCAGGTGCCAGAGATTAGGATGGATATCTTTTGAGGGGGTGACATCATTCTATCTACCACACTCGCCATAATGGGATTTGCCAGAGCCAAAATCCTGAATACAAAAGTACTAAGAAACAAACCTTTTCCAAGCTTCCTAAGATTTCTAACCAGCCTCGTCTGTAGTAGTCTTCTCAAGTTACTACACACTTCAGCCAGGGAGATCTCGGGCCCTCTGAGAAAGGAAAGGACGTAGCAGGAAAAAGTTGATCTGACCTAGACAGGATTCTGGAGAGGAGGAAATGATCTCCTAGAAGGTGGGGTGTATGATGTCTTGTGAGGTGTGTAATGTCTTAGGGCAGGTCTTGAACAGAGGGGGAGAGCAGGTAACCTTGAAGAGAGGGCTTTAAACAATTTCTTGGTTTATGTGTGCTAGAGTATGACTCCCTATGATCTATGCTTCAATCTCAGGGCTTTAACTCTTTTTTTAGAACTGTTAACAGATTAAATAAGTAAACATACTCCTCTTAGCAGAATCTGATATTCATTCAGATACTTATTTCAATATCTGCCTTTGAAATAATGCAGAATAATTCTATTACTTTTCCATATTACTATCCATTAAATATTTAAAATTAGCTTTCAGAATATAGTTTGCACATAAAGCATTAAAATTAGATAAACTGTTAGGTTAAAACTTACTAAGATAGGGACCTTAGTTTATCTACTTCCCTCAGAAAATCCATGCTTATCATGGTATTATATTTGGATTTCATACCATCTTATGTTGTGCTATGTTCATACTTACTTATAGTTGACCAAATAATTTTATCTGCCTTCATAATGACTGATGAGAAGTGAGATAAATAATTTTATGGGCATGATGTTTTGCTTAAGATAGCTGGACATAACTCTGTTATTTTCTATCTACAGTCTTCTAAATATTAGCCTATTTCTGCTCATTATCCTCTTTAATTTACCTGATGCAAGAATATCCTAAAGATATACAGAGCAGTGATCACAGGTATAGTGGGCTTCGTTTTTCTTTGACTCATAGCTACACAGAATACATTTATAGATATTGAAGATCAATACTTCTATAAATATGAGCTACAGATGAATGGTATATCCTCAGAAACTTGTGTTCAAGAAAATAACCATGCATGAATAATTCCATTTTAGCTAGTGAATTTTAATTAAAATGAGTCTTCTATCCAGCTAATTTTTATCTTGTTTGCTAAGTAAATGGCAGCATCTTTAGCTGGAATTTGGATGACTAATAAATTGATAACATTCTCTTCTATGATTGAGGTTTGAATTATCCAGTGACTGGTACCTAAATGAATAAAGAGTCTTAATTTAATAAAGGCGTTTAGAATGAAAGGAATATCCTATTCGTTGGTAGGGGGATCTAGATGAAATATGGCAGTTTTAGAAAATTAAAGGAAAATCAGGTCTACAAATGAGATAATTAAGAGGAAAGAACTGGATTTTGTGTGTGTGTGTGTGTGTGAGGAAGGCCAGCCCTGAGCTCACATCCGTTGCCAATCCTCTTTTTTGCTGAGGAAGACTGGCCCTGGGCTAACATCCGCTCCCATCTTCATCTACTTTATATGGGATGCCGCCACGGCATGACAGGTGGTGTGTCGGCAGGTGCCCGGGATCCGAACCCGCGAACCCCGGACTGCCAAACGTGAACTAAACCGCTGCGCCACCGGGCGGCCCCTGGATGTTTTTTTTAAGGCATAAATGCCTTGCCTACAATGATAGGAACAAACTTGACAGTCCAGTAGAACTTCTGATTCTGTTGGAACAATGAAAATTCAATGACTGGTAAGTAACTCTAAATAGGTAAAGGTAACTATTTAATTTGATACATAGAGTATGGAAAGTAATTGTTCCTAAAATGACTTATTGATTATATTTTTAGATCACAAAGATAAGTGCTCTTGAAATTTACCATAAATGTTTTCTCAAATATTTTATGATGATGAATCAAAGAGCTTATTAACTGGTGTAAAGGAAGATACTCAAGTTTTCTCAAATTGTTTAGACAGATCAAATATATTAAATTCAAATGTTTGCATTTATTCCAAACCCTTTCTTAATCCATTGAATCTCATGCTCATTTAATGTCCAATAGGAACTATAAGATTAAAAAGACCTCTTTATTAAAACAGTCAAGTGTTCACAAAAAATAGCAAAAACAAAATCTAAATTCTAAACTTTGGTACAGAATATATCCTCATTATAATATCTTTCATAAGTATTTCTTGGCTGTGAAATACTAAATTTTCACAGGAGAAGAAATAGCCCTTTCCTCTAGATAAATAAGTTATTTATCTTCTTGTTCCTGAACCCTACAGAAATTACATTTGTTATACTATCTGCATAATAGTGAGTCAGAATATTCTTCCCCATGCAAATAATCACTTTTATTGAAAGAGTCCAAGATCTCTGGTCCCCGGACTATAGATGGCTAAAGTTTTTAAAACAGATTTTAGTAATCAATAGTAAATGCTTTCATTTATTACTACTATTACTACTCAGGCTCCTGATAACTGTGCTCTGGGGATGAGTCATTGGACATCTTTGAATTCAGTTTTCTCACATGTAAAATAAAGATAACTTTTGTACCAAAATGAAAATAAAATGTATAATAAAGAATTTGTAAGAAGTACAATAAAAATGTAAGAAATTTATATAATCTCCATCATTTTCATGATCATTATCATTACTCTAACAATTTGTGTTGGAGTTAATTAACCTTATTCAAATCCCTGATCCTTTTGATATCAATCAGAGAGTATATCGAAAAGCTGAATGAATTTGAAGAATTGTCATTTGTTTGTATTTTCTGAGCTATTCTTTTACTGAATAATACTGACGATATCAAGGCTGATGATCCCAACAATTTAGAAAATATTTATTTTATTGGATATTTTTTTTCTTATTCAGCATGCTTGGAAATATCAATCAGTTTAATTACACAGTGACTCTTAGTTTTACTAGCAAGTTAGCAATTACAATAACATATGAAAGAATCAAAATATAATAATATCCAAACTCTTGTCCTCTATCCTTTGTCAGAGAAAAGAAGGAAATTTAAGTAACTAATTTTTTGAAAAAGTATTTAAATGATACCATGTACAATACACTATATTTATACTTTCTCTTTATTTTTAAAAAATATTTTGTTCATGTGCTTAAATATTATTCTGCTTCTCCTTTCTTTCCTCTGATCTATTTTGTTTACAAGTTCTGTTTTAGCATATTAAAGTAGACTTGACAGTTGTTTATTTCTTATCTGTCAAATGTTATAAAGAAAGTAAAAGTGACTTGAGAGTTTATTTGCTTTGTTAAATGTTTTTTATAGACACTTTTATCTATCTATAAATAGATAAAATATCTCCTATTGTTAATTCCTGTCTTTCCTACTACACAATCCTCTTTAACTATTTCTGAACATTTTTCTCATAAGAGACCCAGGAGTATTATCCTAAAGGTCTTAATTTAATTTTTGTTATTTTCTATATATCATCTAATGCTTCACTGGAATTTCTATTTTAGGCAGCTTATGAACCTCTGTTTTCAATCTTTAATCTCACTTCTCCTTTTTTTATAATAACCTCAAGGGAAGTGACTTTGCAATATATATACTGAAATTTTTATGTTTTTCCCAAATAAAAAAAGTACTAGAATGTATTTGAATATACTAGAAAAACTATAAAGTCTAGTAGAGAAAAATATAAAAGTGAGATGTGTGCTTTAAAAAAAAATCCTAACAAGAAAGTGAAAATTTTATCTTGTTGAAAATGTTGGGATTAAGCAGAAAATATTGGTGATTTCTGAATACGTAAACACAAAAAGAACAGAAAATAATTACTTTTACAAATTCTACAAAAATACTTTTTTTTAGGGAGAGAATATTAGTCAGAGTCTAAATAGGGAAACAGAAACAACTTTAAGTGTTTAAAACAGAGGAAAGCGAATGCAGGGAATTGGTCACAAGTGATGGAAGACCTGAACATCTAATAGGGAGCAGGAAATTGACCCAGAAATTAGTACCAGAAGGAAGACATAAGTAGCTATAATGCAGGACCAGAGGATCCCAAGAGCTAGATCACCGGATGCAAGGCAGAAGTAACGTGGGCCTGTCCAGAGGAGAAGGGAACCACAAAGCAGACTGCCGCTGCCAGAGAAGCTGCCCTAGATGCCAATCTCCAACAAATACCCACCTTCTCCTCCTGTCCCCTCCTATTCCCCAATCTTCTGGCAATGCTCCCCATTAGCTAAACCACCCAGAAGCGGGTGACACCAGAGCCTGGGAAACACAGTCTGCAGGGATCTGCACCCCTGACAGACAGAGCAGAGGAAGATGAGGAAGAAGAAAGAGCTGAGGAATAACAACCTCAGGCTCAGCTTGAATATCTCAGCCATTTCTTGCTAAGGTTTCATATAAGCTTATTGGCGTTAAACAGGGGGGAAGAACATAATAAACAAAGTGAAAGAAATGGAGATTTTTTTAATATACTTAGATTATGGAAAAATGCAGATTTAAACTCTCAAAGTTTAACAAGTATTTCTTAACTAGGTGTTTTAGTAGCATTTTGATTCTCTAACTCCTCAAAACAACAGGCAACACCAAGAACGCAGTTGCAAAATACATTTTATTTTGTTTTATTCAGAGAACATTCTGAAAATGAATGAATTAGTAATGTTTTATTTCCCTTAACTTAAACCATTTATTCAGAAAAAAGAGAGTTAATACAAGCCCAGGCCAATTTACACAGTTAATTAGCCAATGATGTTAAATCATTATATTTACACTCTGAGCAATTGAAAAACTTCCTTGTGGGGAATGGTAATGCCAAGATACTGGAAGCTACTTAAGAGGTGAACTGAAATTTCTTTCATTGCTGAATGAGTCAACATTTAGCCCATTTTTCACCCTTGGGTTGTATAATATTAATAAGCTACCATAACTTGAAATTATCCATGTTGTTCAAATGCTCTATTAACAGAAATTAAGTCACTGCAGTAAAAGTGGCATTTTCTCCCAAAGTCCCTTATATATAAACATGGCTCATAGTAGTGACCAATTTTATGATAACTTATTCATCCAAACATCTTGTACTAATATGCTCTGAACTCCTACTGACAAACAACAAGAACGAATTGCTGAAAAATGCAATACTAGCATATTTATAAACCAAGATCTTAAGAATATAATGTAGTGTTTCAAGATTTCATACTTTTAGAAGAGAGGCTGCAAAGATATTTGTTGCAGTTCAAAATGTTAATGATATAGTAAATCATGAAGATATTTTAATCTTGTTATTATGTAGGTCAATGAAATTGTGATTAAATGGATCTAGAAGCTAAACGGCATATATATCCTGAATTGCTTAATGTCTTATCAGTGAGACCTAGAGATCCTAGGGCTAACCCTGAACTCAACCGAAATAATTGCGTAAATTTGAAAGAAATTATGTCCATGAACCATATTTTTCACAATTTTTACTAAAAGAAATGAAAAATATGTGTGATGGAAAGATTATACTATGGGCTGAAGTGTGTTCTCCCAAAATTCATACTTTTAAGTCCTAGCATGCAGTATCTCAGAATGTTACTATATTTGGAGAGAGAGTCTTTTTTTTTTTTTTTTTTGGTGAGGAAGACTGGCCCTGAGCTAACATCCATTGCTAATCCTCCTCTTTCTGCTGAGGAAGACTGGCCCTGGGCTAACATCCGTGCCCATCTTCCTCCACTTTATATGGGACGCCGCCATGGTGTGGCTGACAGGCAGTGCGTCCGCGGGCGCCCGGGATCCGAACCAATGAACCCGGGGCTGCCAAGCGCGGACGAAACCGCTGTGCCACCGGGCCAGCCCCTGAGAGAGAGTCTTTAAAGAGATGATAAAGTTAAAATGAATTCATTAGGGTGGGCCCTAATCCAGTATGACTGGTGTCCTCATAAGAAGAGAAAATTAGGACACAGGTGTGTACAAAGGGAAGACCATGTGAAGATATGGGGAGAAGGAAGTCATCTATAAGTGGGGAAGAGTGGTCTCAGAAGAAATCATCACTGTTGACCGCTTGATCTCAGACTTCTAGCATCCAGAATTGTGAGAAAATAAATTTCTGTTGCTGTGCCACCCAGTCTGCAGTAATTTTTTGCCATGGCAGCCCTAGAAAACTAATACAGATTCAAAAACAAGGCATTTTAGTCAGTCAAGTAAAAAGATAATTATCATATTGATAATATACTCTTCTGTGCTAAATCCATTTCTGTCCTTGACTTGAAATCTGCTAAAATGGTATTGTCAGTCAGGAGAACTCAATTCTAGGCCCAATTTTGACATAAAATTCACTAACTAAATGTTTGTTGAAGAAACATATACATAAAATGTGGAGCAATTATGCAAGATGTGAACATTCTTTGGTCTTTAGTTCCAATTTTCAAATCATTATAAGCTACTGAATTTTTCTTTTCAGTCTTTAAATTTGCATGTTATCATCTTCTTTCATATTATTTTCTGGGTCCATCTGTATTGTCATGTAGTGAATGTCTTATTGAAAGTAACTTCATAGCATGTGTGGAACTCAACAGGCTTATTATTTCTAAGATTCATAATTTGACTTGTAATGGTATTTTTCTTTTCTTTTCAAATTTCATGTATTTATAAATATAATGCATTTTAATTTCTTTTTTACACACCAAGGCAAGATGAGGAATTTAAAGGCAAACGACATACAAATTATAATAAGATTGAAGATGATAGCAGGACTAGTTATTATACAGAAAAAGGAAAATCACGGAAGCATAGAATCAATAAATCACCTAAATTCCAAAGTCTGTAACCTTGCAGACTTCCTGAACCCCATTTGATGTTAGTTTACCCTCCAGCTCGGGAGATGTAGGTGAAATGAAGCAGCTGTAAAAGCCTGGGGTTTTAAAATCGTGTTGCTGAAGCACAGGTTATATATGCATTTGATTTATTTATTTTATTATCTTTTCCCATAAATAAATCTTCTGCTTCAGGCAGGCTAGTCAGTTCACTATCTCTATAGAATTCCATGCATATTGCCGACAGCACTTTGTCTAAATCAGGGGTCTTAACTCAGAATCCACCCCCACCCTCTATCATCTGTCTAAATGATACTCAACTTTCAAGCCTCTGCTAAAACCTTGTTTCTCCCAGAAGCCACCCCAGACCACACTGAGATCATGTAGATTTTTCACTCCTCTGACCACTGAGCCCTCAGATTCTCTATGCAATGAAGTAGTGCAGGGTGGCCTCATGTGACACTGGAACTTCACCCATGAGATTTTAAGTAGGCTTGAAACAGAAGAAAAATGTCTGTTTTAAAAAATACATTTCAGTGATGTCTCAGAATAATGTCAGCAAAATGGTGGGGTAGGCCGCTCCAAGCTCTTATGCATTTACCAAAACATCAAAAACAAGTATAAACTGTCAATACCAGCTTTGTCAGAAACTCTGAAAAATAGTCAAAGGTTTACAGCAACTAAATGAAGCTGAATCAAGAAAAAAGCAACTTGAGAATGCCAAGAAAGCTTTGTGGCGTTTCTCCTTGCCCTTACCATACCACCTCCACGGTGCAGCTACAGTCTTGAAGTGGCAGCCGCTCAGGATCCCCATATGGGACCTTGTTCTTTAGTCCCAGAGAGAGAGCAGAGTGGACCTTATTCACAAGTTACTGTGTATGTCTATTCTGACCTGTCTGGGGGTGGATACCGGAAGGACTGACACAGGTTTTGTCTCTGTTTTGTGAAAGTAGGAACTCAGACTGGAAAACTGGCAGGCATTGCTCCAAAATGCTGCAGGGTGAACAGTCTCCTGGGACAAAAGATACAAATATTATATGATATTACTTATATGTAGAATCTGAAAAAGCCAAACTCATACTAACAGAGTAAAATGGTTGTTACCAGTGGCTGGGGGGTAGGGAAAATGGGGAGAACAACTAGAAACTAGGAGAGAAAACTAAACACAAAGCTGTCAAAATGAAAATAATAAAGATTAGAATATTGAGAAATAAGAGAGAGAATATAAAAACAATACAATCACTGAACCTAGCCATTGGGTCTTTGAAAAAATGAACAAAATTAACAAACTTTTAGCTAGTCTGACAAGAACAAAGGGTAGGAGGCACAAATAACTAAATTCTGAAATAAATGTGGTGAGACATTATTACTAACCTTATAGAAATGGAAAAAATTGTAAGAGAATGGTATGAATAATTGCAAACCACCAAATAGATAATCTAGATGAAATTTACAAATTCCTAGAAATACACAAATTACCTAAACTTACTTTTCTAGTCTTTCCAGCTGTAAGGTAAGGTTAGTAATTTGAGGTCTTTCTTACTTTTTATATAGATATTTGAAGATATAATTTTTCCACTGAGCACTGTATAACCACCATTATACTCTATTACTATGAGTTTGGTGTTTTTAGATTCTACATGTAAGTGATATCATGTAATATTTGTATCTTTTGTCCTATGAGCCTGTTGTTTGTTAGCACAAAGAAAAATCCAGGGATCAGCCGTCTTCACCAGTGAAGTCTACAAAACATCTAAAGAAGAATTAAAACCAATCCTTCTCAAATTTTTCAAAAAACAATGGAATAATACTCTTTCATGATAAAAACACTCAGAAAACTAGGAACAGAAAGGAACTTCCCAAACACGATAAAGGGCATTTATAAAAAAAAACCCACAGTTAATGTTATGTTCAGTGGAGAAAGACTGAAAGCTTTCCCCCAAAGATCAGGAACAAGACAAAGAGGCTGCTTTTACCACTGCTATTTGACACTGTACTGAAAATTCCAGGCAGAGTAATTAGACAAGAAAAAAAATGGGAAAAGAAGAAGTAAACTCTCTGTATTCAAAGACAACATGATCCTATGTATAGGAAATTCCAAAGAATTCACAAGGAAGGTACTTGGTCATACAAACAAATTTAGCAAAGTTTCATGGTAAAGATCAGCACACAAAAATCAGTTGTGCTCCTGTAAAACAGCAATAACAATTTGAAAAATAAATTATGATAGCAATTACATTTACATTAGCTTCTAAAAAACACAATACAAAAATAACTAGGAATAAATTTAACTAAGAAATGAAAGACTTGTACACTAAAAACTAGAAAGTATAGCTGAAAAAATTTAAAGGCCTAAATAAGTGAAAAGACATCCCATGTTCATGGACAGGAAGACAATTTTATTAAGATGTCAACATTACTCAAAACAATCCACAGATTCAAAACAGTCTCTACCAAAATTTCAATAGCATTTTTTACATAAGACAAAATCTAATGCTCAAATTCATATGGGGTTGCAAGGAGGCCCACCATAGCCAAAGCAATCTTGAAAGACATGAACAAAGTTTGGGGACTCAAACTTCCCAATTTCAAAAGTTACAACAAAGCTAGTGTAATCAAAACAGTGTGGAACTGGCATAAGGGTGGATATATAAGCCAATGGAATAGAATTGAGAGCCCAAAAATAAATCCACACATCTATGGACAATTGATTTTTTACAAGTTTTCCAAGAATTTCCATAATTTCCCAGAAGAGATGTTGCTAGACGACTGGATTTTCACATGCATAAGAATGAAGTTGGACCACATAACTCAAAATGGATTAATGACCTAAATATATCAAATCATAAAACTCCTAGAGGAAAAAATATGGGTAAATCTCCATGTCCATTGATTTGGCAATAGATTCTTAGAAAGGACACCAAAAGCCTGAGCAACAAAGGAAATAATAGACAAATTGAACTTCGCCAAAATTAAAAACTTTTGTGCACCAAAGGACATTATCAAGAAAGTGAAAAGGCAAACTACAGAATGGGAGAAAATATTTGCAAATCATATATCTGAGAAAGGCTTATATCTGGAATATATAAAGGACTTCTATAACTCTGTCTTAGTCCATTCAGGCTGCTATAACAAAAATACCATAGATTGGGTGGCTTGAAAAACAAACAGTTACTTCTCTCAGTTCTGGAGGCTCAGAAGTCCAAGATCAAGATTCTGGCAGGTTCCAAGTTTGGTGAGAACCCACTTCCTGGTTCATAGATGTAGTCTCTTCCCTGTGTCCTTACATGGAGCTCTCTGGGGTCTCCTTTATAAGAGCAGTATCCCATTCATGAGGGCTCTACACTTATGACCTAATTATCTCCCAACAGTGCTACTTCCAAATATCATCATATTGGGGGTTAGGTTTCAACATACGGTTTTGAGGGGGATACAAACATTCAGTTTACTTTAATCAAATGATCAAGTTCACATCACCAGTAACACATACCTAAGTTAAATACTAACTGATATCATGGGCTCAGAGGAGCACATCACACTCGTGATATTGTTCCCGATAATATATAGCCTGTATCTAATAATGAAGAAACCACAGAAAAAAACAAATTGGCGCTATTCTACAAAACAACTGACCAGAATTCTTCAAAAGTGTTCAGGTCATGAAATATATGGAAAACTAATACCATTTCACAGATGAAGAAGAGTAAAGAGATACGACAACTAAATGTACTTTGAAAACATAGATTAGATTCAGAACAGAAAAAGGAAATGAGTGAAAAAACTGGTAACATTTGAATAAATTCTCCTTAGCTCATAGTATGTTACCAGAGTTAATTTCTTAATTTAGACAATGATATCATGGTTGCGTAAGATGTTAATATAGGGGGTAGTTGGTACCCTTCTTGGTGTATAGCAGTTCTTCGCATTATTTTTGCAACTCTTCTGTAAATCCAGAATTATCTCAAAATAAACATTTAAGACAAGGTCAAAATCTAAACTACAAATAAGTAAATGAATAGAAAAAAATCTACATCTCCTCACCATTCCATGTTTAACATTTTATGAGAAAAAATAGACATATATATACATAATTTGAAATGCTATTAATTATATCACATTATGTACATATTTTTCTATAATTATATTTACAGAAATTATATTTGCTTATCAAAATATTGTGAATCTGTGACCATCAGAATACATACAGAGACAATGCATTTACTTAGCAAGTTTAATTATATTCCATTATGTGTTACACTAGTTAATTTTCTGTTTTCTCTCAATTCTCTTCTAGCCCTTTTTTATCCATCTATATCGCAGGAGGGCTGAAATTCAGCAAACTACATTTCCTAGACTCCTTGAAATTTGGTTTCAGGTTAGTTTCCATCTGTGGAAAATTTAGAGTAGTTTCTGTATTCCTGAATGGACGCTACCTAATACATATGGTTAAACCATCACTTGTTCAATGAATTTTAGAATGATAATAAGGGAATTCTCCTGTCCTTTTATCTTCTATAAAGAATGCTGGAATGCACATACATACTTATCTGGTAATTTCTTGAGAATAAATAATTTATTTTTTAGGGAGACTAACCCTGAGCTAAAATCCATTGCCAATCTTCCTATTTTTGCTGAGGAAGATTGGCCGTGAGCTAACATCTGTGCCCATCTTCCTCTGTTTTATACGCAGGACGCCACCACAGCATGGCTGGATGAGCAGTGCTTAGGTCTGTGTCTGGGATCTGCACCTGTGAATCCTGGGCCGCTGAAGCGGAGTACGCACACTTAACCACTGCACCGCCGAGCTGGCCCCCAAGAAGAAATTCTTAAAAAGGAACAATTAGATCATAGAGAATGGTTATTTTAGTTTTTAAAACTGTATATACTCCATATTCTTCTAGAAATGTGGAATACATTTTTACTCTCTGAAGCAGTATATGAATGCATACTGTTTCATCTTGTGATTAAGATTGACTAAAATAGTGGTGAACTCATCTTCAATTAGTGAAAATTGGGATGCTTTGAAACATATAACTCTAAGACCTAAATTTTTAAAGAAAGATTTTACAAGGACAAAGTCTTTTAATAGACTATAAGTTTCAGGGAAATAATTTCCATGTTTTAAGTTCTCTCACCTACTGGATCATTAATCACACTTTAGGTGATTAGGCTGGTAAGAGGCAGACTAGCTACATTACCTTTAAAAGTTTAGAATTTTCTCTGCTTCCCAGCAAATGTGACTACGTTTGCTCACATCAACTGTTTATTTTCTAACTCCATGACACCAGACAATTTCAGTGTGAACTTGGTGGTTTTAAAACCCGTCTGTAAATTCCTTGACCTTTTCCCATAAAGACATTTAGACCAAGCCAATTCCTTTGAATCTGAATGAGTCTTTATGACTGCCTTCTCAAATAATATGCTGTGGAAATGATTCTGAGTGACTTTTGAGGCTAGGTTAGAATATGCCATTTACCTTCTGGGAGCCTCAGTCACAACGTAAGATGGCCAGTGATGACATGGCCACTATATAAAAGACCACAGAAAGTCACCACATAGAGAAAGAGAGAGAGAGATCCAATAACCCCAGCTGTTTTGCTATCTACATGTTTGACTCTTCTCAGCCAGATGCAAGACATGTGAGAGAAGAAGCCTTCAAGAGGATCGCAGGCCCATCTGACCACAAATGTATCAGTTAACCAATGAGAATTGCCCAGTTAAGTGTAGGCAAGTTTGAGATTCATGACCAAAATAAGTGATAGCTATTGTTTTACGTCACTGTTCTGGGGGTGGGGGGGTGTTTTGCAACCACACATAACTGAAAGAGTGAATTTATTTCAAATCATCCCCAGGATTGTTACTGCATTTGGATACATAACCTTTTGTTCCAATTAAGTTAATAGTCTTGAATCTTAAACTCCTTGAAGTGATCATGTTTCTGTGATCTTCTCTGTGTTTTATTCTGAGATGATCTTTCTATATCTCAGAGCCCTTAGCTTTGTCGACAACTAAATTTGTCCAAATGCTTATCTTTTCTCATGAATTAAATTGAGTTGCTTTTAGTAATGGAAAACGGTTTTGCATGAATCATCTTTCTGAAACCTTCATTTAAGCAAGTTTGCTGGTAATCTCCTTCATTTGCTTGGGTGTCTTTTGACAGAAGAAATTTGAACTGTGATGTTCAAGTCAATACTGTGCTTTCTATATTTTAAAGAGCAGGAAAAGTTCTAATCAAATGCTTAGAAAACTACAGACTACTGTCTTCATTTCTTGGTCATCCTATTCCTTTCAAAACCTTAGATAAAGTTTGTAGTAACTAACTGAATCAAGCCATAGGGACATTGGAGCGCATATTACCAAATTCTATTTTCAGTCCTACTAGTGATTCACTATAAAAAACTGGAAACATTGCTTAAACTTGCAGGACATAAAATAACACATCTGAGAAATATGTCCTTCATTTACACTGTGTGCTTATCCCTCCATTATTAGTCTCTTAGCACATTTGAGAAATGCTTTCAAAATGCCTAAAAATTGATGTACAGTAACTTCTAAATGTGACATGATTTCAAAACTCAAAAGCTGAAACAGAAGTAAACTCTCCAAGCAAGAAGTTCAAAAATTAAAAAAAAATTATCAACTGCATATAAAAGTAATTGAGAGATGCCATAAAAAAGGGGGAGGAGGGAAACTTAGCTCTCCTCCTTTCACCTCTATGGTGACTTGGTCCTCAGAATAACCACTCCTTACAAGATTTTTTTCTTGGCTCTTTCCTGCCTTCTGACCTCACAAATTACAGGCAGAAAGGGAAATAGAATGCTTAAGTAATGAGGTGTCAGGAAATGGTAGTAAATTGTCCTTTAACAGCTGTGAGTTATATACTTATTGAAGTAAAAACTGAATTAAAATAGGAAACATATTTCAAATTACTTCCCATTATTTCATGCTATAAATTGACATTAGTGACATAAAATGTATTAAGAATTGAAACATTCTTTGATCAACTCATTTAGTTGTTTTATCAACTCACTCCTTAGCCAATTTATTATTTATGCCAATTTTTAACAATGGGCTATCTGAGGACTATAGGAAACGGAAATATGATGCAAATGATAATTTCCATCAAATTGTGCTACAAAAATTTTAAATAAGCAGAAAATAATTAAACACCTAAAAAAATCATGACAATCATTAATTCATTCTCAATAGATGATGCCAAGAGTGAAATTCTTTAAAATTCTGAAAAATCATAAATAACTAGAGATCAACCAATCATGAATTGATAATTAAATTTTACTACCCAGACGCAAATATTCATTAAATGTGATTAAATAAATAAATATGCATTCACATGAAAGAATATTTATCCCATATTAAGTGAAAAAAAATTTTTTCATGTCAAAACAATAATGAATTATACCTCTCTCTATGCCAATGATGGAATAACAGAGACAAGATTTACCCTCCAACATTAAAATAAAAACTAGAAATCTGGACAAAATATATGAAAGAGCAATTTTCAGATATTAGACAACATGCAGCAAGGACTGTGATATCTGAGAGGAAGGCTTAAAGGCAAGCCTAGAAACTATTAAACTGATGCCAGAGTATTTAAACATAAGCCAAAACAATATCCTAACTAATTTAAAAAATACAGGAAAACCCTGGACGCAACAATGTAAAATTCACAGTGTACATGACCCAATCAAAAGTTTCAAGGCATTGAAAGAAGCAGAAAAAAATGACTCTTAACCAGGAGAAAATCAGTTACTAGAAACAGAACCAGAAATGATAGAAATAGTAAAGTTATCAAACACAGATGTGAAAAAAAATTTTCATAAATATGTTTTACACATTTAAGAAAGTGGAGGAGGGGCCGCCTGGTGGCGCAGCGGTTTAGTCCGCACTTGGCAGCCCGGGGTTCGCGAGTTCGGATCCCGGGCGCCCGTCGACGCACTGCCTGTCAGCCACGCTGTGGCGGCGTCCCATATAAAGTGGAGGAAGATGGGCACGGATGTTAGCCCAGGGCCAGTCTTCCTCAGCAAAAAGGGGAGGATTGGCAACGGATGTTAGCTCAGGGCTGGTCTTCCCCACAAAAAAAAAAAAAAAAAAAAGAAAGTGGAGGAAAAGATGAAGATGATGATGAGAGGCATAGACGATATATGGACAGACTCAAATGAACTTCCATAGATTTAAAATCTATGAAATGAAAAATGCACTAGATTGGATTAACAAATGATTAGATCCTGCGGAAGAGACTAGTGAAATTGACGACAAAACAATAGAAAATATCCAAAATGAAACACAGAGAAAAATAAGAGTTAAAATAATGAACAAAGCCTTGTTGACAGTGGGACAATATCACATTGTCTAATATCTAATGGTCTCAGAAGGAGAAGAGAGATGGTAGAGGACAAAAAATATATGAAAATGTACAGGCTTTAGTAAAGTTCTCTTCATTTGTAAATGATATGATGGTCTATATAGGAAATCTTAAGGAATCTACAAAAAAAGCTATGAGAACTATTAAATGTTTTCATCAGGTTGCAGAATGCAAGCAAAGAAATGAAAACTTAAATTAACGAAAGTCTCCACCAAAAACAGTAGCATCTGAAACGTGAGAGAAACCCATAAAGAGGAAATAACATGTGGAGCCTGCTGAGAAACATTCAGATGCAAAGATTATCTTAAGCAACATATTTTCATGTCTCATAAGGGATGTATGTCAATGTCCAAGAGAAGGCAGTGGTAGAACTGACAACAACTGGGTTTAATTTCCAGAGCCATATTCTTTCTTTTCATTACGAAAAGCACCCATTTATGTGGGAACCTGCTGACTGTGGCAAAAGATTTGCAATGAAACAGTCTCAGTAAGCGTGTCCTATTCTTGACCTGATAGGAAGAAAATGAAGATCAAAATAAAATCATCTCATGAAAAATGATGTTTGCCCTCTCATCTCAGTGGATACATCCCTCCTAAAAAGAAAGAAGAACAAGGCTAATCTTTGCCTGAAAGTGGAGTCGCTGATTTGTATTGAAGACAGGTGCTCTCCACAGTTGAGCTGCCTACTCTCAGCTAAATATCAGACTGCTTTATTTAAGGACTACAGACTAATGAGCTTATTTTCTCTTACAAGCACATTTTCCTTTATTAATATCACTGATTCAGAAAAAAAAAAAAGACTCAAAGGAAAGTTCTAGAGATGCCCAAAAAGTCTGAAATTTAGAATACTCAGCATAAGATTTCATAAGAATAGATAGTCGTAGAAGAAAAGATAAGTGAACTTTCAGACACAGCAATTGAAACTATCCAATGTGAATTGCACAAAAAGACTGAAAAAATAAAGAGCATCAGTGAACCGTGGAATGACTTCACATGACTGAATACATGGGAAGTTAGGCTCTGATTAAATAATGGCTAATTTTTTTTGAAATTTGATGAAAACTATAACCCCACATTTCCAAGAAGCTCAAAGAACCTTGAGCACAAGAAATATGACAAAAACTACATCAAGACACAACACCAATAAATTTCCTAAAATGAGGGATAAAAAATCTTAATAGGAGTTATAGTAACAACAACAACAAAGATTTCTTGTCAGGAACAATGGAGTAATATCTTTAAAGTATTGAAGGAAAAAAATATGTCCACTAGGTTATTCTATGCCCCCCCAAAAATATGTTTTAAAATTCATGGCAAAATAAAGACTTTTTCAGACATATGAAAGCTGAAAGAATTCATTATCAACAGATCTGTGCTACCAGACTTGTCAAAGGAAGTGATTCAGACAGATGAAAATGATACCAGATGTAATTTTGGTTCCAAAGAAAAAAATTAAAAGCGCCAAGAATTGGAAACCATATAGGTAAATATAAAGATGTTTTTCATATATATATATATATAAAATCTGTTTTAAAACAATTGATTGTTTAAAGCAATATACTAACAATCTATTGTGAGGTTTAAACATATGTAACAGCAACATACAAAAATCAAGTATATTTCTACATACTAGAATGAACAACTGGAAGCTGAAATTTCAAAAAAATTTTTATATATCTTTGACAATAGCATCAAAAAACAAAATACCTTGGGATAAAGTGGACAAAATATGTGAAAGTCCTAAAGTCCTGTATACTGAAAATTGCAAAACAGAGAAATTTAAAGAAAAATAAAAGGAGAGAGATACTGTGTTTATGGATTGGAAGACTAAATATTTTTTAGATGTCAACTATCCCCAAATTGATCTATAAATTAAATAGAATTCTAATTCACACCCCAACAGGCATTGGGAAAATTAAATCTGATTCAAAAATTCATGTGGAAATGAAAAGGAAATTGAATAGTCAGAGCAACTTTGAGAAAGGAAAGCCAACTTGGAGGAATTACAATGCCTGATTTCAATACTTATAATAAAGCTACTCTTAAAAAAAAGAGGATGATATTGGTGTCTCATTGAACAAGTAAGTCAAAGGAACAAAAGAGAGTGTCTGGAAATAGACACAATCATATCAGTTGATTTTCAACTAAGTTGCAAAAGCAATTTAGTAGAGTGGGGCTGGTTTAAATAAAAAATGTTGACAGACAATTGGATATGTGTAATCAACAAAAAGTACGCAGAGGGAAAAACAAGAGACTCATTAGCAGAGTCACAAAGAGGTAAATTTAAGACCCGTGTTATGAGACAGTATATTCCTCATGTGGCAATGAGGCATAGTCGCACGCATAGCAGTCTAACACGGCTTTGACAGCAGCTAATGGTAATTTGGGTTAAAGAAAGGTTTTTGTTAGTAAATTATTGCAGCAAGTCCAGGAACAGGCTCATGTGTACATCGGAATACAGTATGGGATGGAGGTGGAGTTTCAAAATTGTGATTAAAAAATGAGCTAGTCAATATTTATTGGTGTGGAGGAAATTGAATATTCATTTTTAAAAAATTAGAAATCTTTCTTATACCATATAAAAAAGCATAAGTTCCAGGTAGTAAATACAAGAAAAATGACATTTTTCAAAGAATTAGAAGAAAATAAAAAAACAATACTTTTTGTAATCTTAGAATTAAAAAAGATATTTTAATTTCAAAAACTTGAAGTCAAACTAAAGGTCATCAAAAGGCGAATAGTTTAACAAAACAAAGTATACATATACCACAAGATACTGTTTAATATTTAAGAAGAAAGAAGTGAATTTATACATACTGACATGAAAAGATCTCCAAGTCATATTGTCATTAAATGCAATTCAGAGAAAATTACCTATGATCTAATCCCTGTATTAAAAAAAAAAAACTCCAGTACAAAAATACAAAAATTGTGTGTGTGTGTGCTTGTAAATGAATACACTAAGGTCAGAACACATATAAACTTGGCTCTATCAGTGGTTATTTCTGAGGAGGAGAATATGATTGTACTAGGATTCAATGGGGCTTTCACTTTATTGAGAAGGTTTGACTTTTTTAACTAGAATATTATACTTATATATTATTTGAATAGTTATAAATATGTTTGAAGTAAAATTAAAATTTTTAAATGCCGTTTTTTCTTATCATATTAGCATTTATTTGGGACTGCAGTTATTTAGCAAAGATTGGAGAGGTTTTGTATTTATTTGACAGTTGAAAAGGAAACATACTAATGCCAAAGAAATTGGGTAGTATTACTGGAGGTATTTAACATGTGAGTTATTTTTCCTTTATGTTTTAAGTCACAGTCAACCTGTTATGGTGGTTTCTTGAATAGATTTTTCAGGCATTGTACAAAATTGTATAAGAACATTGAAATTCTAGGTGATACTGCATGAATATTTCACCAAGTGGAAATTCTTGAGACCTCCATCAATATATTAGCAATAAATTGCAAATGCACTTGATATAAAAGGAAATGGGAGAGTCAGAAAAGATAGACTCATCCTAAAATCATAAATAAGAATTTAAAGGAATGAAATTTTAACTTCCACTGTTGTCCTAACTTCGGCTCTGATGAGTTTTGAGTGTATAAAGTACTTTCAACTATGTTTGACTTTAATGTATGACAAATATGTGATTTTGCTATATAATAACTATGCCTGAAGGCCATAAAATGCATCCTATTTTAGAGTCTGGAATATCAGTCATAAACTCAAGTTATTAAAACTCAAAGAGATAAAAGTTTCTATGTAAATTATTATAATACAAAAGGGAATGATTCCATAGCCTGGTTGGAAGGTAAGCCCTACGTCTGGGAGTAGGCTTAGAGGTTTTAGAAGCATTGATGCGTTTCACACTGCCTCCTCACGGAGGAGAAATTGCCATAGGAAGCCTCCAGAAAGTAAATGAGACATATGCCACATCCAAGCATTTAAGAAAACGTCTAGTTTAAAAGTTTTTAAAAGGAGTTCGTTTTAATTAATAAAGAAGCAGAAATTGTAGATATTCTTTTTTATTTCCTTCTATAATCACAGCTTGCTGCCTTCCTGTTTCCTGGGAGAAGTAAAGCTTCGTGAGATATTTTCACTCTAGGGAGAGAAATTATCATAGGCTCATAGAATGTTTGCTTCAGAAGAAATCTTACAGCTTCAGTTTTCTCGTCTCCACATTTTACTGATTGGAAATAAAAAAAATCTTTTCTGCAAAAGGCAATAATTCCCTTTTTCTTCCTATGCCGGAAGCCTTGGCTAACTTCAAAAGATTGTATCATTTTCTTAGTTACTTGTACAGGTGACTCACTCCTTAGTCATGAAGTACAGGCAAGCATCAGCCAGAGGATTTTAGAAGCTAGTAAACATGCAGATCATAACTCAATGCAAAATATGGCTTTCATTCTTTTTCTTCTGGGAACAGGTTACAGAGAATCCAGAAAACAAGAACAACATCAACAAAAAATATGCAGAGGAAAAATAAGAGAGGAAAGGAGTACTGTTCCCACAAATAACCCTCAGTAATCAGTACGCTATTGTTCACTAAGAAAAATCTAGATTATAGAGGAACATGATATTCTATGTGGTTTTGAATGCCATGACCATTTTTATTTTGAGATTTTTTTTTCCTTTAGGTTCTTTTAATGTTGTTGAATCATATATTCTTAGCTTCTATGGTAACAGATATTTATGTTCAAAAATGGCATTTGAAAAAACCAATAGTATAATTAAAGATGTTTTCAGGTGATGCTGAGAATTGTGAAATACTACACGGAGCTGGAAAAAGCCTTGAGCCACATTACTGATGAGCCACCTGACCAGCACTGACACCCTCAGAAAGTTGTCTTTGTTAGGACAAAGCCGTGCTGTGTTAAAGCTGACATGATGGAAAAGGGAAAGTGCAAGGTGCTATGCAGGATGCCCACAACTCAATTGCTAGCCAACCTCCTACACGTACAATCACAATCAGTGAGCTCATATTAATATGAGACAGAGACAGCCTTGCATAAAGTATGAAGGAAAACTCTTTTCTAAAAGAGAACATAATGGAACCATGTGTTGTTGTCAAGGTAAAAACCCCATGGCAGCATGAAATAGAAAAGATCTAATTAGAATGTGCTGTCTAACTTCTTACTAAGTTAGGATGCAGTTGCCAGGGTGGGGGGGGGGCACTTAATCCCCAATTTTAGTCAAAGGGCAAATGTACAATTAAGCTAACACAAATGCCTCAGCCAATCATTTAGGAGAATTCTATTAGTCCTGGATTCCCTAACCAGCCACAGCTTAATAAGAAGTTCCAACTGCATCAAATTGCTCTTTGTCAGGCTGAAAAGAGCACAGCCCCCTGTGTTGCTCTAAATCAGATGACACTTTGGTCTGAACAGCATGTGAGTATAAAATAGAGTACAGCATGCACAGTTGCTGGAATTGAAAACAAATTTTTGTGTGTGTACATGAAAATACCTCATTTATTTCCAATCCAAAAATTTCTCTGCCAGCCACTGTTGGAGCAACCACATACATTGAGGCTTTGGCTACCAAATGAATTTGAAAATAAATAAGTATATGAAATCAGAGGCTTTACTGAAAAAGCTTCCAGAATAAAGAAATTAATAATTATGGGAATGCTTGTGCCAGTAGCACAAGTGGCCCAAGTCTCTCTATGTGTTAACGGACAGAGGTGGTCTGCAGAGTTGGTGATGGGTTGAGTATTGTTGGTTTACATAGCTTGCTCCTGTGGATAAGCAGAATTCACATTCTCAGTTATTTTATTTTTTTAATAAATTGTAATTTTAAGAGGGCTTTTCTTCTCTCAATTATCCTGTTAAACATATGCCACTATTATCTACTGTGAGAGAAATATTTTATTTGCCTTTGTTGTTAACCTGTAGCCCTCTACTTCTTCATCAGAGTCTTATCTTCTAGTAACTTCTGAGTTTTGTCTCTCTATTCTATCCCTTTATTACATGTTTGTACACATGTGTGAGGGGTGACATGTGGAGAGAGGGAGGGCTGATTTATCGTAGATTTAGTCTGGTTTATCCTGGTTCTCAGAAGAAGGTAGAATTAGATCTAGAATGTACCCACACTGAATATAAATCCCTGATCTGGCCAGAAATGAAGACACCATAATTTTTCTAATGTACATTATTATACTTAATCACTGCTGCTGTGGCACAGGAATTTACTGTTACCAAATCATGGTAATTATGAAAGTTTGGAGAACTTACTCATTTACCAATTATCGCCTCAGGCTTATGTCCACAACAATCTAGAAAAGGATCAAAATATAGCATCAGTTTTATTAGTGGCCAAACTGTGCCTATTAACTTGCAAATACAGGGATTTTGATGTATTCTATTAGAAGTAATGGCTAAGACTTGAGGTCAAAATGAAATTGTCTGCTGCTTATTCCCAAATCTAAACTTTAAGGCCTGCTGTTGGGTTTCTGTGGTTAGGAATTTACCCACCTAGCCATCTGGAAGAGCTTAGCCTGCTTCACAAACCTGGCATCAGAGCTGCATTATGACTTCCATGGACCCTAGCATCTTCTGCCTTCACGGCAACATATGACTTGTTGATATAGATATGAATATACTATACTGTATGTTAAATATTTTTTCAACCTAAACGTTTATTATCTTCTTCTAATTTTAAAGGAAATTAAAACATTTTTGTGGGCCCTAAAAGTATTGTCCTAAACAATGCCACCTGCCGTGACTAATGGATAATTTGGTCCTGCCTGGAAGAACAGAGATTAGCAAAGAGGAGCTCTTGTTGTTGCGTGTGTGTAGGAAATCTTTCATTGATTAACACAGCCTAATGGATATCTGGCTTTCACCCATTTCTCCCCTGGGAATATTGTGGGTTTCCTTGCAGAGAGAAGCAAATGAGAGGATGGAGACGGGAGAAAAATCCTCATTTCAATACTGCATTCTCCTGGGAAACAGAGCGAAGGCCCCAATCTTTCTATGGAAAAGTTTGCAGCAACAGGTAAGCCTCCCTTCAGAGGTAGAGTGGTCTGCATTTGGCTCTCTCCATTTCTGTAGTACTTCAGACACAGAAGATCAGACATGGCTATCCTTTATGTGAAAACGTATGTAAATCACATTTGATAATTTCAGAAGAATGTGGGTTTTCTGCTTTTCCTACTTCTAATATTATCTTCCTTCAAATCATTCAGTGCTGATCCCTTATATCATATTTGACACTTCTAGGTACTTCAGCTCCCAGGTGCCATTAGTCGTCAAATTCTAAGGAGTCTTTTCTTGAACTATCTCTTAAAAGTAGGTCTTCATTTTTAAACCCTTTAAAATATATTTTCTCCTAATTAACTTATTCAGGATTATAGGTGCAAGACAAAATATAAGATCTGACCAAAGATATGAGTCTCACCACGGGAGTGATGCTTACTTCATTATCCTGAGGGTAGATGTTCCAGATCACCAATCCAAAATTAGATGTAAACTTAACTTCCTGGAGAAAGGAACAGTTAAGATCACAGAATTGCTAGTTAAAAAGGAGGGGGAATGGAAGGTGATACCAGAACAAAGATAATACAGGTAGTTAGTCCATGTCCAAAGAGCAGGCAGTTGACAGCTTTATATACATAAATTATTTTCACTGAGATCTGGATATAGTTCCCAAAATAAGAATGAAGTCTCCAGATGGGAAAGAACATGAGACAGGGAATACAGTTCACAGGAGGGCTTTAGAGAAAACATACACATCTCTCTTTGGTTTACATGCATTCTGCATAGTCTTGAAAAACAATCCCATTTTGACCTTACTGCTTCTTTTCCCTATAATAAAGTTTTCTTCTTGTTATCACGAGACCATATTTCTTCTTGACATATTTGTTCCCCTGTAAATGAACTATCATCTTTATTATTATTCCTCCAGTAGTCAAGTCCTTAAAGAACTGGGATTTCTGGGAAAAATTAGGTACTATGGTCAAGTCAGTAGTGACTTAAATTTCCAAGGTAATCTAGGGCTGCTTGGATGGCGGGGTCAAACCTGGTAGATACACACCTACTGATGGAGGTTTATCGGTTACACTGCAGAAGTTAAAGGAACATATGGAGGGAAGTCTGCATCCTTCCAGTCTCTACTTCTGTGTCAGATTATAAAGCAAACCTGCCTTAGAAGGTACTTTGTATTCATTCTATGGACCAATATACTTTTTTCCTTATATGTGAATTATTGTGCTTAGGCAAGAGCCTCCATCTTTAAGTTTATCTCAATGTATCAAAAGACTCAATATTGTCCTCCACTTAATATACATGTCATTATAGTGATTTTATACTTTGAACATAGTTTATTTATTCATTCATTCAATAAAAATTAATGAGCACTTGCTCCTTGCAGATACCACAGTAACAAGATGGAGGATCCCTTCACTCGTGGGGTTAACAGTAATGCAAATAGCTAAAATGAAGACAGTTCACTGCTAATCACCTGAGACTTGGAGTGCAGCACCACACATAGTTTAGCCAATTTACCTACAGAAAATAATAATAAAAATAGTTGCTTTATATATTGCTTATAATTTTCCAGGCATAATATTATTTAATGATTACAACAACCATTTAATAGATAAGAAATCCAAAACTCTGAGAGATGAAGTGACTTGCCAAAACTTGAAGTCAGGAAGTTTCAATGCTGGACTTAGACCCATGCTCCCTGAGGCCACATGCTTCACTGATATAATATACTTAGTCTATTCATTTTCATGCACAGATGTTTGGACAGCATGAACTCCACCACATACATCCATTAAAACTGTGCTGACTAAATCATCGGGTAAAGAGTACATTTCATAAAATGTGGCTCTAAACAAATTCATTACTGTTTAGGGGGGGCCCACTTTCAGTGAAGTTACAACATTTTAGAGGTCATCGAAAAAAGTCAAAGGTAAAGAAATGAATGACAAAATATCTTTGGAGAATTAAAATGGTAATTTACCTCAAACAAGTGGTTTATATAATCCAAATTACATTTCTCATTATCAAGATCAATTTGTAAAGGATTCACTTTATGAATCCTAAAATCCCCCTAAATAAAGGGTGATTTTACCCTAGTGGAATCTCTTACCTGTTTTCTTTATTGCTCTGATAACACCAAAAATTAAGATCTTTCTTGAAATGGAAATTAGTATTGTCTTTATTAATTAAAAAGTCCCTATTGTTATCCTTGACAAAATTTCAAAAGTTCAACTTCTTACCCTATTAATAGTAACGTTTCAGTTCTCAGAATGTCTGTTCTCAAATTAGTAGAAGAAATAATGCCTAAAAACACTACCACAATACTTCCTTTATCCTGCAAGCATTTCCAAATAAAAATAAAAAAACTCAATTTCAAATGATAAAATTCTTCAAATTTTAGACATTGAGAATGTGATCCTGTATAACTTAAACCACCATTTACCCTCTGGACTACTGCTGCTGAACATTTAATTGTGACCCAAATAAATGTTCTCACATCTTAGAAACCATTTTCTTTTGAACAATAACAGCAATAAGATTCAGGTGGCTGGAGGATACTCACAATAGATGGCTCCCAACTAAATGGTGGTACCTCTGGAGGCCTTTGTGTTTAGGCAGCTGGGTGGGAGTTATTTATTAGTCCTATACTATCCATTCTAAAAACAGGAGGTCAGACCATTGCAATACACTCACTGTTCTATTTCTGCTTTTTGAAAATAGGTGTGTTGAGGATCATGACAGTGACAAAGAAAAGCATTTATAAGTAGGCTTCAGGAATCTGGCACCAAATAGACATAAAGTAGATATACTGCATCTATGGAACTTTATCCCTTATTTCCGACACAGCTCTCATTGTTGGGATCTCCATGAATATTGTGTGATTACTACTTTTCACACAGTTCAAGGAAACAATCATGTGGCACCACTAACACACTTCTGTGTGGAAACTTAAAAAGAATTCCCAGAGGTGAGCATAGATAAAAGGGCTGGATGAGAATGGGTGTAGAGGCAGATCTGTCTAGAGAAGCTAGGTCAAGTCACCTCTGCTCATGTGGCTAAAAAAAGAATACCGTGTGCACACCAAGAAGCCTTTCTAAGTCTCACTTTACCATTCCTCATTCTTAATAATTTTTTTCTTGCACACATTCAACATCATCAAGACTAAATTGAAAAACTCTAACATTCTCACCTGACTTCTCATTCACATAGTAATAAATAAAAGCCATACTGTGTTCATTATTTATCCAATCTGATTCACATCCTAGAAAATTCCATAGGAGTAGGTGCATATGTAAATTCGTTCCAATTATAGTTACTTTCAAATATGTAATGACAAATAAACATGTGACAACTTTTAGTAGTACAAATATGTATCCATACCTCAAGGTGATATTTTTACTCACTTGATAATACAAAATATCTCTGTAATGAGTAATTTTAATACATTACTTTAAAATCTCCTATATAACTCATAATAAAAGTTTTTACAGATTAGTATAATTTTAATGTTAGTTGTTAATTACTGACCATATCAGAGTAATGATTGACAACTATGATTATGATTTGTATGCTGATATTTGATTCAAACATATATTTGATTCCTTTAACAACACTGATATATAGGAAATATGGAAAATCCTGGAAGAGTTTAGTTATTCAAAGTACTTGGTAACATTTTTTCCCATGGTCAGTAATTCAAGATGAACTTTCTAATGTTAATATAGCTTTCTGATCAGATACTATAGCCGGGAAATCAATTAAAGATGTATTAGACATAGAAATCAGTGAGAGCACAAAATAAAGGTACTGTTCTTTCTTTGAAGGAACATACATACTTTTTAAGGGAATTATACACAGATCCATACAATTACAATTAAATATCTCCAGGTGAAATTCAAGTTGCAGACAATGGCAGAGAGAACAGAGGGAGAAAGCCATCAAGGATGTGAGGGCAGTGGGGTGGTGGTGATAGTAAACTGAGTCCTGAGAAATGAGTAATATACATGTAAGGGGTGAGCAGGGGAATCACATTGCCAGGGGAAGGCACATAGTAAGCAAGCACTAAGAGGTGAAAGTGGATTTTGCATGTATGAAAATCAAAAAATAGATCTTACTAACTGTAATGAATGGAGTTCAGATTAGGAAACAAAAGGAAATTTGGAAAATTTGAGAACAAGTTTAAAGTGATCTTGGATACTAAGCTAAGTAGCACAACCTTTCCTCTCAAAATATCAGGTTGTATCAACGGGGTGTGTGTGTGCGTGTGTGTGTGTGTGTGTGTGTGTCTGTGAAAAAGAATGACATGAGAAAAGTAATGTTTTACTATGGTTTAATCTGGCTGCAAAATGCAGAATGGATCTGACTGAATGAAGAATCCACTTTGGTGGTTAGAAGTGATAGATTCTGCATCACAGTGGTTTCCATGTGAATAAAAAGGATATTTTAGATAGAGATTATATTAAGAAAGAAGAACATAAAAGGCTTTATGATCAATCAGTTAAACAGAATAAAGTAGATATATATATATATATATGATATGTAAATATTTTAAGACTTCATGACTTGGTGTGGGGCAGCTTGTTTTGGTTTAAAGATGATGAATTCAGCTTTATTTTTAGCTGGAAGTAAATAGAAAATCAAAGTAAATGGTTTTACTAACCATGTATAGGATGGTTTTCTTTACAACCATGTTTATTACTTATTGTTTACTTTTGAACACATGCCCATTGCTGAGTGTGGGTCCTTAAGTCAGCCATTGTTTGTCTAGATTCACCATTTTTCTCTTATCATTAATGAAGTGATAAATGTCAGCATATACAAATGTTAGTTACCTGGGGGGAAAATTACCCCTAAAAAAAAGACTAGCTAATAGAATTCATCATGATCTAAAAAAATGATGGCTTCAATTTAGACAGTATTTTAAAGGTTGAATTTAATGATAGTTTAGGTGGACAGCATAACGAGGGTCTACCATTTATTTTCTGTATCACTTGGGATATAATTCAGGAGAATTCAAGGGTGAGAATTGACATGATACATTGTGGTTGCAAATGTGAGGATTTCTACTAGGTCTCTTAATAAGTCTTTCACATATCAGGAGACTACAATAAATGCTATTTTATTTTTCTTATCCATTTTGCTATAAATATTAATACAAATTCTTTAAAATTAAAAGAATCCAAGCATGTATCCTTGAAGCTTCATAAGTATTTGAGGTATATGAATGGCTGTGCCTTGGGAAAGATGTTGTACATCTCAGGTAAGAGAAAACACCAAGTGAAAGGGTGGTTAGCTAGTAAAGAAAAAAAAAAATCTGACCAGTTTCTGGAGCCCGTAATGAACAGAAATAAGAAAGAATGTAAGGTACTGAGAAAGGGCCCAGGGAATCAGCAATTGAAAAGCCCAATTGTAGCTCCAGAAAGATGACAGAGACCTCCTTTATCCTTTTCTAAGACTTTTGAGAATATTTAGTAGCTGAGTTGTGTAGACCATGAAGTTAGGGTATAAAAAAGAAAGAAATCAGTCTAGATTGGAGAAGGTAGAACTTGAACTATGTCTAAAGTACGAATATAATTAAAAGATGCATGAGAGACTAAAACTCATCCAAGGAAATGTTGGGAGTAAAACAGAGGCATCTAAGTACAAAGCATGAGTTAGGGCTAATGAAGAGACTGATCTGAATAAAACACACGATCCATGAAAGGAAAATGAGGTTCAACAGGGAAGTACAGCGTAGTCAGATGATGTGCATTCTTTAAAATCAGTGAAAGAATTTGGGCTTCTGTAGATTGAATAAGAAAGGCACAAAAGATGTTTGAGAGATAAATTTATGTGCTTTTAAGAGATTTTATTAAGTTGTATTTAGGATTATTCTGGTGGTAGTAGGTTGAATATTTTAGAGAAAGAGGCTAAAACTAGGATGTGTGGTTAGGAGGCTCATGAAATAATCTAGGAGTAAGTCACGAAGACTTGAATGTCTCAATGATATGCACTCGAAAGCTTACTTTTGCTATTATTTTAATTTCCAGATACGAGATGATAAAGTGGAGACATCATGAGCTTTGGAACCAGAAACATCTGGGTTACATATCTTTATCCAATAATTATTAGCTTTGAGACCTCGAGCAAATTACTGATTCTTCCTGAGTTTAGAGATAATGTGTGTCTGACAGGATTGTTTAGAGACAAAATAACATTATATCATTGTGATATAGGGACAGAGATAGAAATATATATTTGTATACATATATACATGAGATACAGGTAATAATAGTACAGTGCCTGACACATAATTCTCAGTAAAAATGTTTGCTCCCTTATATCTTTTATTGTCCTTTATTTAGCATCCATATGTATATTTATTTGTTTTATCTTACTGTCTCTTTCAATATTTTTTCTTTTGGCAATGTGCTTAAAGTGTCTATAAACTGTTTCAACAAGAAACTAATTTGAAACTATGTATATACCTTAAAATAAAGTGGTTCACTGAAGAAGAGAAAATGATTGTGCCAGAAGGGACATATTGTGGGAGCAGGCCATACATAACTGGTCAATATGTTCTCATGTGAGAAAATATATTTACCTTTGCCTTGAAGATTTTGGAATTTCTTCAAAATGTTCCCTGGGAGAGCAATATTTTTAAGTCTCTTCTTAATAAAATATTACCTCAAATGTACAACAGGAGTTAGCCATATTTGGTATGTTGCATGCAGTATTTTTCTAGGCCTTTTATGGATTTTTGATATTCTTTAAGATCATGTGAAGACATTGAACAGAGTACACTTGCCCTTCATAGGTAGCAAAATGCATCCTTTTATTTCCTCATTGTCTGTGACATATAGAACCTTACTCAGCTCTCTGTGTTTTCTATTCACTTGTTTAGCAGCAAGTCCAGAGAGAGTCAAGATACATTAATTTCCTCAAAATTACACACTTTTTATACACTTACAAGATAATTTAAACCATGGGCTCAAAGGTTTAACTATAGTATATTAAAAAAAGGCATTGTAATAGATGGTTATAAAAGTCTTTTGTTCTACGTGACTATTGTACGGAACACTTCTTACACTCCAACACAACCACCCCCCACCTCCTTTCTCATTTTTACTGATAGACTCATCTTTATTTAGAACTTAGAATCTCTCTCTGATAGTCTAACTTTTAATATATCTTTCATTTTACTAACTGTGTAACCTAAGCCAAGTCACTTAAACTAATCTAGAATACTGAGTACTAATGCTACCTCAAATTTAGTTCATATAAAAATTCTTCCAAAACAATTATAGTCTTTAGACAAGGCAAGAATGGGTTGATCTCCTATGACCAAGTTTTCAAAAGAATTTTGTATGCTTACAAGCCTCCCTGTTCATAATAGTTTTAATGGATAGCAACAATAATTTTTAATACCAATTATATTTTAATAGTTTACCTGTAGAAATTAATTCACCCCTAACCACAAATTTGAATAAATCTGAAAGTTGGGTATTATTACTAATTTATATTCACAAAAGGAAATCAGGGTCCACGAATTTGAGAGATATGTAATTTCGGACTTAGTAGCTCCATTTATGGCTCCATCTGCAGAGCCAGCCAGTGAGTGAAGCCTTAGCATCTGTATTGTGCTGTCTGAACTTCAGCATTAGCCCTAGTTTTGAAGAGGAAGTCTCTTTCTACTGAGCTTAGCTCCTTTCAGGCAGAGAAGAGCTAACACGAGGGTAGACTGTGAAGTATAACAAAGGAGCAGCTCAAGCCCACTGTAGCTATTCAGTGATCTTCTACAATGACCATATGGCATGTTTTCAGATCTAAATGTTTTGCATCTCTGTCATAGCCCAGTATGGACAATGTATCCAACCTGCCTTGCCCTGGCCTTTCATCTGTGGCCTGGACTTTCAGGGGGTCAGCTATGGAGAGAGCTCTTACATGTAAGGCACCTGGTAACTCTTGACCTCCTTTTGTTTCCTGGTTTCTATCTTCTGTCCGTTCAAGACAGACCTCTTATTTTAGTTTACTCTGCCTATACTTTGTCCCTATTAGCCAAAATTATCTAATAATTATATCATTATTAATAACCCATTTCATAAACTCTTATAACCATGACTTCAAATTTCCATCTACATTACCTCGAGAATGTCATGGATATCCTAATTAAATTATACAATCTTGAATGGAATACTCAAATTATATCAACCCCTTCTCTCCAGCTCTGCTAATTAAGATACTGTTATTTCAGTTCTCAATTTCTCAAGCCACATTCCTAAAAAAAGATCCAAATATAGATACTTGGGATAGAAATAATGATATACCCAGAGGATGTGCACTGTCTCCATGGATCCCTTTATAAAAGTAGCCATGAAAATATAGCTGTGATTTGGAAGATGAGAAAGTTCAGGCTCAGAGAGGTGTAGGTGATAGATTTTGTTTTCCTACTTTATGAGCTATTCGATCATGAAAACTAGGGAAAAACTTTCTTTATTTCACACAGACCATATTCTCCCTTAAGATTTTGTCAAGCTTAACATGCACTAAGTTAACTCAAATAAATAAATAAACTAGACACCTGAGAGACATTAAGTGATGATAGCAATCTATCATAACAACTTGTATAAATCATTTGAATCTACCTCTATCCAAAATCTTTCAATCATAATTACACACATTTCTTTTTGTTGGAAGGCAGCTGGTCCCCTCATGCTACTGTACTATTGGAATTAAAAGGATCATTTCAGTTAACTTTTCTAAGTAAGTGTCTAAGGTCTATGTAGCATTTCTCACAGTTTCATAACTTGCAATTGCTTTGATGAGCCCCCTCCCTGAGAGAGTTTTCTATTATGTTCAGGCCACTTTATATCTCCTATATTTAATCTTAATCTTTTAGCATCCTCAAAGTAATTTAGTTATACTATCACTTAATATAAGCCAGAGCAGGAAAATCCTTCCTCTGAACTACACAGAACAAACTATCTCCCAATGGAATTTTCCAAATTCTAAAATTAATAGATTTGAGTTATTGGTCAGGGAAGTTGATAGCATATGGTTTGGGCTCATGCAAATCTAAATTTAAATCCCAACTCAAACTTATCTAATCAGTTACCTAATTCTTTGAGGTCCCATCACCTGTAATATGGACATAATGACCTTAAATCAAAGATTTCTTGAAGGTAGACAATGAAGGAACATATGTGAGACAATTGGCATGCCTGTCATATAAGAGTTAAAAAATGAGAATCATTATCATCATCATCATCATCACATTTATATATTCCTTGAGAGCATATATGGATTCAAATTTCTATTGTGTCATCACTAATTTCATGATTTTTGTAAGTTAACTTATCTGATCCTAGTTTAATAATACACTCTTCTAAAGCCATTAACTTATTTGAATAATTTAGTTTTTAAGTCATAGTCAATTAATGCATGAAATCTGATAAATATTTTAGAAGATTTTCTTCTCATTTATATACCTCACATATACAGCACTATGGAGATTGCTTTACACATAGTAGGGTTTTAGTAATGAAATAATGAAAAGATGAGTATTTGGTTAAATAAGCAATCATTTAAGGAGTACAATAAATAAAAATTTGTAAATTATTTCAATGACATCCTTGGGAAAATATAACGCATTGTATTTCTGGTATAAAGAATCTTTCAGTAAATATCAATTCATGTTTAATTTTCATGCAATTCAGAAATAAAATGACTCTACCATAGCATCATTTTTTATGCTGTCCTCAGCACTCTTGTGACATTAACAAATCATTAGCATTAATGGGAGTTCCTACGGCATCTTGGAAAAACACACTTAGATAGCAACTTGCTTCCTTGAAACATGATAGATAAGCAAAAATAAAATTACATATGTTGCCATTAAAGACATGTTTGAAGTTTCCATATCATTAAAATGGTATAATATTCCTTATTATGCTTAACATTACTCCTTGAAAAAAACAGCAATACGCATGGACTTTGGCTTTGTTTGATCATAATTTGAAGATATATATATGAGATGGAATTCTCTTTTTTTTTTTGTGAGGAAGAGCAGCCCTGAGCTAACATCAGTTGCTAATTTTCCTCTTTTTGCTGAGGAAGACTGGCCCTGGGCTAACATCCGTGCCCATCTTCCTCTACTTTATATGGGACGCCACCACAGCATGGCTGACAAGCAGTGCGTGGGCAGGCGCCCGGGATCCGAATCGGCAAACCCCTGGCTGCCAAGCGCGAACTAAACCGCTGCGCCACCAGGCCGGCCCTGGGATGGAATTCTTTGTTGCTTTAATTGCTTGATATCTATAGAAGGACAATGAGGAAAATGTTAAAATTTATGAAACAGATATGTAAAAGATAATACAATGAGGGGTAAACAAAAGTATAAATTTAATTGCCAATATTGACAAAATGTTATCCTAAACAGACCAGAACTTGTACTACTGTTAATATTTCTTGTTGAGAAGATTTGCAATTATGTGGGCCAGTTAATTTTATTTACTTTTTTCACTGTTCTGTATATCTGGGCATAAAAGATGCAGTACAAAATATAACGATTACTAGAGCAGAAAGCAAAGACAATTTGGCACAAACAGTGAACATAACTAATTCTTTGTAGACAATGAGAGTGTATCTGGGAGGCAAAGTAGAAAAAAGTGCAACTCTCTATGTAAAATGTTGTATTCCAAAATATTTTGCATCTTGTATATACAAAATAATTTTCCTATTATAAATACACACAAAAACATTATATATATAATATACATTCTGATTAAAATATTTTCTTTCCATGTTCTAGAGGTATGGCTGTATATAATATCACATACTACACTATAATGTATAGATTGTCAAAGCAATAAATTCAATATGAACAATACAGATTTATAATCTTGGTGAAGACAATAATGTAGTACAAAAAATCATCTTTTGTACTGAGCAAATAACCAATATTTAATGTATTAGTTAAGTGGTTTGTTTGTATTAGTTAAGTGGTAATAGGGATAAAAAAATCATTTAAATTTAAGTTATTAGTGAAAAGATTGGAAAATATAGAGCTTCGAAAATTCAAAGGAGAAATCAAGGTGACTATCACAATAAACAATTCACTTTTAACACAGAAGTTCAATGATATTCAGAAAGAATTAGAAAGAAAAGGACTTCAAAGGTCTCATAAGCATAAAGGAGTCAAAGAAGGTCAATCTTGAAACAGCTGCTGGAGGGGATCAGAGAGATAAAACTTAAACCTTGTAATTACTGTTAGGAAATTAAAGGAATAAAAATGGCCAACATCAAATCAAAAACTCAAAGTAGAAAATGAGATTCCTGAGAAACAGCAATAAAATCCATCTAGACTTAGTGATGAGAATTCTCATTAAAAGATGATTACAGAAAAAATAGCCTTTATCAATATACTATCAAGAAAGTCCCTAGAAATCATTCAGAGTAAGTAGTAAATGACAGAAAACGGGAAAGACGACTTTTTCCTAAGTCATGGAGAATTAAAAACCTTGAGATAAAAAATAAAATTCTAAATTTGAAATCTATCAAGATGCAGGCCAAGGATGAGCTCTTAAATTCAGTTGAGACAACTCTGATTCTGAGGACAAATGGTCCAGTGACCAAGTAGATCAGAGAAATTTTAATTTGTTTAGTTCCTTGAGATGGCATACTACTCTAGGTAATCAAGTATAGACTCTATGAATCAACATGAGTTTTTCTAATTTCTGAGTAAATTCCACTAGAAAACAACTATATTCATAGAAATTTATTCATACTTTGTAAAAATCTTAGCAGTGATGAATCCATTCTGACAGAAACCAATTATTGAGTAAATAAATAAATGAAAGGGATTTATTTATTTACTCTATAATAAATTATTTACTAGTTATTAAAAATTGTCATTTATTTAGCTACTCAATAATAATTTTTATTAAGTAAATAAATAAATTTCTCCATTCAGAAGAATTCCAAACAATTTATGTAGATACTCTGTACTTAAGGAGGTGGAGGATAACTCCCCATCCTATAAGTGTGGGCTGTGCATAGTGACTTCCTTCCAAAGAGTACAGTGTGGAATGGGGGAAAAGAAGAGCAATTTTACAGTGGAAAAACCTGACAAATACTACCTCAGTCAGATACTCAAAGTCAACATCGTTGGTGCTAAGTCGTGTTGATAGTATGGACCCTTGATAGGATGTGATGAGAATGGCACTTTACCTCAGTGTTCTTCTTCCCCAAAACGCATAATTATAGTTTAATCATGAGAAAAACATCAAGGAAATTCCAACTGAGGGACATTCTATGAAATACCTGATCGATGCTCCTTAAGATCATCCAAGATCATTCAAAACAAGGAAAAGTCTGAGAAACAGCACAACCTAGAGAAGCTTAAAAGTACATGACAACTAAATGTAATGTGCTATCCTAGATGAGGTCCTGGAAAAGAAAAAAGGATGCGAGGTAAAAACTAAGGAAATCTGAAAAGACTAAGGGTGGCGCAGCGGTTTAGTTCGCGCTTGGCAGCCCGGGGTTCGCGGGTTCGGATCCCAGGCGCCGGGCGACGCACTGCCTGTCAGCCATGCCTGGCGGCGTCCCGTATAAAATAGAGGAAGATGGACACGGATGTCTCGCCAGTCTTCCTCAGCAAAAAGGGGAGGATTGGCGACGGATGTTAGCTCAGGGCTGGTCTTCCTCACAAAAAAAAAAAAAAAACTTATCAGGATGATATTAGAAAATTTTATCAAATACCTTAAACATTTTTTAAGCTATTCACATTCAGGGAATTACCATCTACAAGTCTTAAAAATTAGGCCATTGCCAAAAGGTGACAATGTAGTGAAGCTCCACAGCCATCTCTGATTCCACAATTATTCATACAGTTTAGGTTGTTGGTCAGAATAATGATAATAAAGCATATCAGTAGAATCTTTACTCTGTGGAAACAGAGATTCAAAAATTGAGAGGTCAAAGTACAGTGAATTATAAGCACACAAATTTTATCACTTGTTTTGAGCTTGTCATTAAAAAGATCGAAGCAATTTTCAAACAATAGTTCACAAGCATAGTGGTAGATGTATATGTTTGTTAGTTGTGTTCTTAAAACTGGAAGAGAGAAAATATGTTAAATTTTTACATACAATGTTTTTAATAGAATTGCTTCCAGAAAATAACTCAAGTCACACACAGGTACACACATATATACATACATATATACAAGTATTTTGTTTGCAATTTTTAAAACTTGCTTCCATTAACCATCAGCCACTTGTAGCAAAATTGTGCTACTATGGAAGGTATGTTTATCCTTATCTTTGATGGTAGGGTTCTGTGATAAATACACTATTTGAGGTGACTGTCATATTGACGCTATTAAGCAAGGTGTTAGTACACATCAGTAACAGAATTTAAAATGATACAAGACAATCAGTTAGAATGTCTTTTCCACATGAAAAATTGATAAAAGATCAAGGTTTTGCTTTTATGAGCTTAATGAGCAGAGAAAAAATATCACATAAAACAATGCAGAATCTAAGGAAATGTGGTAGTATAAACTTCTATAAAGAAAACTTTAAAACTGAAAATTACAAATGTTCTTCAGATACAAAAACATAGAAAAGTTTTATCAATGAGAAATTTAGTTTTGAAAGAAAACATTCTAATTATTACAAAAGCAATTGATCAAATTTAAAATTATTTATGAGTATGATAGATTAGATACATTGGATCCCATAGAAAGTATTGGCTAAGAAATATTAATAACTCTAATGCAACTTCCCTGTCAAGCCAAAATCACCCTTCAAATGATTTACTGTAATAGCCTTCTGAATGGTCTCCCTACTTCACATTTGCCTTCCTAGAATCTATTCTCAACATAGCAGCCAGTGATCTTACTAAAATATTAATGAAATAATTTCACATCTCTACTCAAAACCATCTGATGACTACTTGCTTCTCTCAGAGTGGAGTCCAAAATCCTTACAAAAGCCTAGTAGGCCCAATGGGCACTGGCCCTTAATCAGCTCTATGCTGACCATTACCCTCCCTCTCACTCCTTTGGCTCCATCCATATTGAACATCACACTTGCCTCTGGCAGATATGGTCCTGTGTGAAGAACATTTTGCTGCTGTTTTCTCTGCCTGGAATTAACTTTGTCCACGTGTCTAAATCACCTTCTTTTTCATCTCCTCCAAGTCTTTGTTTAAATATTACCTTCAGAATGAGTGTACACTCACCTCGTTTATTTTGCAACTCCAACCCACCACCCTGTATTACCAGTCCTCTTTATACAGCTCCATGCCTTTTCCATAGCGCTTATCATCTTTACCTTATTATTTGCTTTATTTATTATGCTAATATTTATTATCTCTATTCCACCTCTAGAATATAAGCTTTATGAGAGCAGAAATTTTGGTCCATTGAAACAAATCCAGAATCTCACACAGAGTAGATGCTCAGTAAATACTTGTTGAATGAATGAACAAATAACAATATTTTTCCTCCTGGCAGTCCTTTTTAATTATTTTTGTTCAAGATCTAAAATGAGATTTGTTGGAACACTGGAAGGAAAACTAAAGGAAGTAAAGTTACAGTAAGGTAAAAGATTTATTAAAGAACATGTATCTGAGATCCTACTGAAATGAAAAGCAACTTAGAACCCAAGAAGAACTAAGGAAACTTTATATCTAGGATAAGGTTATGTTACTTGTGGCACTCAGACAAGTAAGAAATCTTCCAGGCCCTACAGTCTATCCGTGAGTACCGAGAGTAAGTAGAGAAAAGCAGTTAAGAGGATTGTTTCTGGAGTCATACTGCCTGGCTTGGAATTCCTGCTTCTTTGCTTTAATATCTATGTGAACAAGATATTTTCCTTCAATTCCTTCATGGGAAGAATGAAAATGGTAAAAATGCTTATCTCATCTACTGTACGAGGATTTAAAATTTGTACAGTGATTCCAACAGTGCCTATCTGTCAGATTTTGCTACCATTCCAGACTTATTTCATAAAAAGAAATGGAATATTTTCCTTCTATTTGCAGTAGGTGTCCTATCATCTCTTGACTTGCTGAAGTCCCTCTTGTGCAGTTTTCTTGACTGAGGATTAGGAAAAATATTCTCTTTGTTCTCTTAACTTCAGGACTGTTGTCTATATCAATTCTACTTGAAAGATACTTTGGCTGAATATAAAATACAGTTCTTGCTTTGTCCTCTCTCTCTCTCTCTCTCTCTTTTTTTTTTTTGTTGAGAAAGATTTGCCCTGAGCTAATATCTGTGCCAGTCTGCCTCTATTTTGTATGTGGGTCGCCGCCATACCATGGCTGAAAAGCAGTGTAAGTCTGCTCCTGGGATTTGAACCCACAAATCTGGGCCACCAAAGCGGAGCATGCCAAACTTAACCACTCTGCTACAGGGCCAGTCCCTGTCCTCTTTTCTTGAACACATCTGAAGATATGCTTCAATAATGGAGTGTTTTTATTGAGAATTCTGAAACCCAACCTGATATTTTTCCTTTTATTAGGTGAATAGATTTTCTTTTATTGTTTACATTTGAAGTTCTAAAAACATAACAGGCTATGCGTGGTGTTGGCTTTTGTTGACTTTCTATACAATTTTTCTCGTCACACAACAAAACTTTCTAATAAGTCTAATAAGCAGTATTTTTATTGCAGAGAAGTTCTCTAAAAATACATCTTTACTATTTAGTTACTTCAAATGTTTTGGGGTTTTTTAGGTTCTCTAATTATGTGTATATATCAAATTTCCTTTAGGATCACTGCATTGTTAAATATTTTTAACCCATAATTTATCTGTATTACATACTGTTTGATTCCCTTCTGTGCTGTTTCTGGACTAGCAAAAGAAAGGATAGAAATATCAATCGATCAATGAAGGAAAACATTAGGAACAGACTGATAAGTGATCTCCATAATGATGCTTAGTAGAAAATTATTTTAAGATAATAAAAATCAATATATTAAAGAATAACATTGATTCAAAATATTTAAATCAAAACTGGACAGAACTGAAAGAAGAAAAAAGGCAAATCCACAATTAACATAAAAGATTTTAGCACTGTTTCAACAAGTAATTGAAACAGGAAAAAATCAGTAAGGACATAGAAGATAAGAAAAATAGAAGTAACAGATTTGTACTTATCAGTATATATAGGACAGTGCACCCACAAATGACAGAATATACATTATTTTCAAGCACACAAAATATTTTACAAATATTGACTACTTTTTGGGCCAAATAACAGAATTTAAAAATTAGAAATCAATAACAATCAATGACAAAAAAAATCAAATAACAAAAAGTTAAATTAAGAAATGTACAAATACTTGAATGTAAAACAGCATACTTCTAAATATGATTCAAGGAAGAACTCTCAAAGAAAATTTAAAAATATTTTGTACTGAAAGATAATGAAGATATGACATGTAAAACCATGCGGGATACAACTAAAACAATAGGAAAATATTTGGCTTTAAATTGATTATTTAAGCACAAAAGTAAAGTATAGAAATGAACAAGAAATCCATCAAAAAAAGTAGAATTAAATAGTAATATATAAAATAACAGAAATCAATAAAATACAAGACAAATGTATGATAGATAAAAATCACCAAAGGTCAAAGTTAATTCTTTGGAATATTCATAAAATTGCTGAACTCCCAGCAAGATTGGTCAAGAAAAAAAAGATAAAACACAAATTTCTAATATTTGTGATGAAAAACGTGAACTTCACTACAAATCATACACATATGAAAACAATAATAGAATAACATAATCACAACTTTGTGCAAAAAGAATTTGCTAATTTAAATGAAATGGGGAAATTCCTAGAAAATCTGAATTTACTGAAACTAACAAAATAAATAATTCTCAATATTAATATAGTCATTAAAGATATAAGTATTTCCACTTTTTGTTCTTTTTTTATCAGTTTTATTGATATATAATGTATGTACAATTAACTACAACCCTTTAATGTTTACAACTGAGTCATCTCTGAGAAATGTATACACCTGTGGATCCCTTGCCAGAATCGAGATAAGAACAGCTCCATCACCCCCTAAAGGTTTCCTTGCATCCCTTTGCAATCCATCATTTCCTCTCCTCCTGGCCTCAAGCAAGCAATGATCTCATTTTTGTCACAATAGATTAATTTCATTTTCCTAATTGTCACCCTTTCCCTCTTTTTAATTTTTCAGGATGACAATATTGTTTCGTCAAAATTTTAATCAAGCCTGCATGCATAAGATTCATGTCAGGCACCCACAAGAAATGATCATATCCAAATCTGTCCTTGAGCTGCTACTCCCAAATCTGTCATCGAGCTGCTACTCTCAAGATGGGAATCAATGTTTTAGATGTAGAAATTACTAGCTTCGTGCTTGGAAGAAGTCCAATCATATTAAAACTGCATACATGAAGTTAAAAATACTTCAGGATTTCATTAAATAGTTCAATATTTATGGTGAATAACTTTTATTCTCTCTTTATATTCATGAAAAGAGTAGGCTATTTTTAGAATGCTGCATGTATTTTGCATAGTTTATCAAAGTTATATATGTCTGTAATATGTAGACTAATATTCTTGCTTAGAAGTTTCCATATGAAAAATTATAGTGGAAAACTATAATATATCAATACATTATCAATTCATTAATATCACTAAAAGTGAAACTTAAAATTTCAAATATCTAATCAGCTAAATTCTCTAGTAAATAACTTAAAGTTTGGAGTAGGTCACTTAAGTCAGTTCTCTAGTTCTTTTTGGCCATTACAGAATCTGTATCTGCTTAACAGGCTTACTATATGCATTAGAATATTTCTTTTATGAATAAATCATTGCTGTCTATGCCTCTTCTACTAGGGAAGGATCTTACTCCCATGTTGTCTTTCTTACTCTCTATTAGACAATGGACTATGGAGGACATGGGAAACCTTCCAGTAATAGTCCATTAAGATCTTAGGTGTTAAGTTTTTCATTTTGGATTTCAGAAGATCTTCATACCACGTCACCAGATAATGATAAATTTAACTTCTCCTTATATAAAATATGTACTGTACAGGTATACAGTACATTTCAGTGGGAGGCCTAATTTTCCCAGGAAGCCATTTACTACATTTGATTAGAAGGCTCTTGAAATGGAGAAAGGAAATTATAGTAATAAAATATATTATGTTGTAAACCCATTTGTGTTTTAAAGTAGAGTAAGGCAGTTAATGTGAAATGCAAGTGTGCTGTGCAAAATTTTAATTGTTATTGGAGGTAGAGAATTCATGGAGATGATTTATCTGTTGATCTTTTTAATGACTTCTCTAAAACATTAAACTATATATATAGATCTGATAATCCCTGATGGAATATAGGCTAGCCACACTAATTATTTATGCCTTGTTTCTCCACCTACATATGCAATCCTCTATACTTCCTGATATCAACATTAGAAAGTTTAATGAAACAAGTGTATATATGTATATCTGTCATTGGTCATTGTGTTTAAGAAATCTAGCGAAAATCCGCTTGAGTCACAGGTGGTAGTTATTATTCTTGTAACTTCATATCATGCTGCCTTCCATTTCACTCTTTCAGCTTCATGTAAACTAACATAGACCTGGTTTAGTGTTCTGCATTTGCCATTGTCTCTGCCTAGAAAGAAGTTCTTTTTCTAGATCTACCTTAGCTTGCTCTGTCACTTCCTTCAGATCTTTGCTTAAATGTTACCTTCTCAGTGAAGTCTTTCCTAAATACCTTATCAAAAATTACAGTTGCTTCTCCCTGATGTTCCTTATTCTAATTCCCTGATATATTTTTCTCCATAAAATGTGTTAACGATCCAATATAGCAATATAGCTTGTGTTTGTGTGTGTGAGTGTGTGTGTGTCTGTGTCCCCAACTAGCATGTACTCTCTACTAGGGAATTTCTGCTGTTTTGTTCACTGCTATAGAGGTGAAATAAATAAATAAAGGTACTCAATAGTACATATTTAAGAGTGAAGTAAGTTGCTTGACTCTTTATAGGCTAGGTTTTATTAGGACAATAATATCTACCTATAGGGATTTGGTGAGGTTTAAAAGAAATAGTTTATGTAAATAGCTTTGCACAGTATCTAGCAAGGCAGTAAGTATTCTTTTTATCACACGAGTTTGCTTTTGTTTCTATGTTCAGCCTGTTGAGAGAACGGTAGTAAGTATTTGACGACTGTCCATTCTTTTGCATTTGTTATCATTATAGTTATTATTATTGTTATTGTTCTTAATCCCGGTATGGACCCCCAGATATTCAGGATGACAAACTCTCAAAATCTTGGAGTTTTTGATATAGGAAATGTCATTAACTGCTTTCCCTAGGATTAAGCTCAAGAGAGATTTGCTTTGCTTTTGAAAGACATGTTCACTGTCTATTAAGTCCAATTGGAGTTCAACCATATTTTTCTATTTTTCAAAGGAGATAAAAGTAACAGTTTTTTTTTCCTTTCCTCACTTGGGAAGGCACAAAAGAAGGTGGACCAAAGAAATGAATAAAGGTTTGGACTGAAGCTATAAAATGACACTTTCAAATATTATATCTCATTTTCAAATAGAAGTCTGTTTTAGACAGGAAGAGGGTACAGGGAGTGGGAAGTGCTTAAAAAGCAATTGCAAAACTATTTTTAAACAACACCATTTCAAAACTTACAATTTCCTTGTTTTCCGACAAAGCCTGATAAGAGGTGAACACATCAAATGAACTTGAATGCATTAAGTGTTGCTTCTGTTTTACAAGGAGAGTCAACTAAGAAGCTGAGCATGCTGCAGTGGGGCAGTATTGGGTCCTCTGGAAAACAGAGTCCCATCTCCTCTCCCACTAACAATATAGAGCCACGGGCTTTATTGTACAGTGTCAGCCATCGGTGCTTTTTCAGACCGCCACTGTGGCTTCTTCAGAAATCAGATTTACATAAGTTTAAGCAATTGATGCACTCTTGAAAAGCTGGTTGTAAATTGATTATTTTCTATAATTCATTGTACATTTCAAATTTCTCTTAGAGAACTTACCATTCAAAGAGACACTTTAGTGAATATTCTTATGAAATAAGAAATATTTTGGAATTTCGTATAATCACATCCTAACTTGTTTTATAAATTGGGACATTCACAAAGTTATTTTATTTTATATAACTGGAGAACACCTGATAAGTATCAGATAGACTTAAAGCCAGATATTAGTTAGCAATTTTGTTGTGATTAAATCACAGATAAAATTAAACAGATATTTGATGTCCCATATGGTGACATCGATTGTTAATAGTACTCTATTGAGCAAAGGACACCAAGGTAAAAAAGGGATATACTATCACTAAGATGTATATTTTCATTTTTACAAGTACACTTACATATCAGAATCCCCATGGTCCCTAACTGGGCACCAGAATAAACACACACCTGAATTTTCACATAAATAACTTTAATAATACTCTTGGTGGTCATTGCTACCATTATCATCATCATCATTATTTTGGTTGTTGTTAAAGATATTAATCAGGTTTAGTGTTACAGACAATCCTTTCACTTACCCAAATATCCATATATATTTTCGATTCCACACGTACATATATTTTACGTCATGCTTACATATCTGAGGAGAGAATTGTCATAAATTTTAATTGCATTTTCATATCTTAAAGTAAGGAGAATAGTAGGCTATTTTAAAATTACTTCAATCCATACAGTTTGTGGGATGGTAATTTCTCATCTTTATTTGGTAGAAGTCTTTGTATTTTGAGTAACTCTACTGTGATTAGAAGAGCTTGTGATTTAAGTAACATATGTAAATGAACTTAAGTGGTATTTGCATACTAAGACTCATTTAATTATGATATTCATAATCAAGTGAAAATCATTTTAGGTAAGTGTAGCTTTAATGAATGTAGTGAATTAGCTTTAATTTGCAAATGGGTGCTTTGAAATAATGCTTTTAAAATTTGACTTAATATAGAAAAAACATTGATCTTTTCTTACAATTTTAAAGAAAATATTGGACGCTGACAAGTTTAATTCAACCATTTTTTTCTTCATTTCAGAATGGAAAATTTTAAAATACCTTATTGACCTACTGTATAATAAGTAACAGTATAATAAATAATAACAGTAGAGTCTGATAATTACTCAAATGACTGACTGACTAGGCTTTTTGAAGTGATAATAGTCTAACTTCCAGTTAGTAACCATCCCATTTATAAAAGCACATTCAATTGAAAAGTAAATCATGAGTTACTGTACAACTTAAATTTCCTGGAAAATGTATCAAGTATACAAATGAATATAGTGCATATTGGTTTCTTATACCCAGTTTATCAAGAAAATTAAGAAAAAGTACCCAACAGTTCCTAGTTCTTTTTGAAATAAAGTAGAGATTTAATAAATATTTCAATTTAATATATTAGTAATCACTTGTTGTATGTAAAGGTGAGATAATATAGATTTTAAGAATGTGGATATCTGAGACAGAAGGTCTCTGTTCCAGTCCTGGCACCACAGTTACTCTGTGACACTGGGAAAATTATTTAACTTCTCTAATACTCATTTATCTCATTTTTAAAATAGCAATAATAACAGTATCTAGCTCATATATTTATTGAGTTACGTAATATCATACTTGGCAATCTTTTAGAAAAGTACTTAATAAATATCAGCTATTATCATTGTCACTATTACTATTTGCTAGAAGAGAAAGCATATTTTTATGAATATACATCTTGATATTTTTCCCACCTTTTTAAGGGGAAAATCACAGGGTATGGCACACCTCTTATAGCAACTAGGAGTGGATAAATAATCTCGTCTGTATCTATTCCCTTAAGAATGCTGTAAACCTTCTGGCTTCCAAACCTGAGACTAACAAAAAGATATGTTTGGTCTGTCTCAGATTAGATCATAGGTGCTTGGAGTACTTAACTAACAAACAGGCGTTCCATAAAAACGACTATTGTGGCTCTCACTCCACTCTCACATCCTTACTGTGAGACTTAATTTCCAGATATCCTGTCCATTGAACCCATATTTAGATGTTGCTCTATTCCATTGATCAACCCATTCTGCAACTAAACATACCTGTAGAGGGACAACCCAGTTTTCTGTACTTTGGAGACAGATTAAAAGTGGTTTATAGTCTGACCCAATCAATGCCTGTAGGTTTGTGCAGTGTCAAAACTAAATTGGGCTGAAGTAAAAACCCATTTGAGAGTGACTCACCGTCATGCAACGAAAATTAGACTATGAATGTATTTGCTTATCCTGTTTAAAAACACATTCCAAGGTAAACTATTCTAACAGCTAATGCTATATAGAAATTTTAAAAATTATTTCTTTTAAAGGCTTCCACATCAAATTGGCAATTCCTCCTCTCCCAAAAACCTTGTCAAAGAGACAGGGTATAAATGTTAGTTCTATTTTATGAATGAAGATCAAAGAAAGGGAAGATATTGAGGTATGGAAGAAATTAAATTCAAAGAGTTGGAATGTTAGCAAAGGGTTCCTGTTTTTGGATTACTAGGCACGCGCGCACACACACACACACACACACACACACACACCCAAAACAAGAGGATACTAAATATGTGGTAGGCAGATAACTAATAGTTTCTACCCATTCACAAGTTAAATTTTCAATTTATTACCAATCTCTGTCCTCATAGTAATCATTATGAAGTCAGTAAAAATTCTACAGGAGAATTGTCTGCAAACTTGAAGCCCAATTCTCAATGTGTTACAAGGTTTTCAAACCATCCTGAGTTTTTCTCAAATTTTCAGTGAAAATATTTTTACATTTTACCTAAGATATTCATAAAAAGCAGAAATACATACTGTATATGCAGTCTATAGGCTGAACAAATTTGGACAATGAGAAATATTTCCTTTGGACAATAGATCATAGTAACCCCTCACATTGAAGTCAGCTTTACAAAGACTTGTTATTAAATTGACCATGTCAAGGAGTTATCAGTTAGGAAACAAACACGCAGCTACCTACGCACACAAAGAGAAAGATGCATAATGGAGCTTGCTTGACTCTTCCAGCCTGATATCTGTATAGATAATTCTGAAATAGAAAATAATTTTGAATTTTAATAATTATGAAGAAAAAAGAGGTTTTAGATTCATTAATTTAAAGGACATTCCTTACGTCGTTTTTTAAATTTTCTTTCCGTATTATATGAATTTCACAAAGATTTTTCTTTGTTTTGTTCAAATGTGATTCTTGAAATAGAAACAGTATGTTTTTTATTTCAAAATGTTACTTAAATATTCATAGGGAAAGCATATCCAGTTAAATGGATAAAATTAGTTAAACCCATAGCTTTAAGTAAGAGGAAGAAGAGTTTACCTTAGTTAATATGGATCAGATCCATCTTTAGTTATATCTTGTAAGCATGGCATTTCAAACATAGAACTAATTCTGGGCACAAAATATTAACATTTTATCTTTCCTCTTTCAAAAAATGTTGGCTGAATTACTAGGTATAGTGTTTAAGCATTATTTCTTCTTGATTTAATATTTGTTGATAGAACACAAATCTCCAAGATGTTGGCAAATACCTCCTTCATACCTAAAGGCAGTTATGTATGTACTACGGTGTCAGAAGTATTATTATACTCAAGATGTAAATTTTCTTGTTGCTGAGGGGAGAATTTGTATGTTTGTGAAAAATAATAAACAACTTAAAAAATTTTTCCACATCACTCACATAATTTATGCCTTAATAAATAATTTATATTTAAAATAAAAGAAAAATATTTAAACTTAAATCCATCTTACTAAAACTTTAACTATACGAGACTAGTGATAAAATTGAACGGGCCTTTAATTTATGGCCTGTAAATGACCTTTTAGGATAACAGAACATATGGACAAGAAGATTAATGCAATAGTGAACATGTCTCTTCGTTGTTTTAGGCATTGCTGGGTTGAAGGCAGAGATGTGGGCTCATGAGTTCAGTTTCTTCAAGTTCTTAAATGTAGTCACCTTTGAAAAGTTGCATTGTAAATTACTATCTATATCTCACCTCGAATGCAGAGAAAATAAAAACTAATATCAAAGAACTTACATGTCAATGTTTTTTGTTTGTTTGTTTGTTTGTTTTTGTGTGAGGAAGACCAGCCCTGAGCTAACATCTGTTGCCAATCCTCCTCTTTTTGCTGAGAAAGACTGGCCCTGGGCTAACATCCGTGCCCATCTTCCTCTACTTTATATGGGACGCCGCCTCGGCGTGGCTGACAAGCAGTGCGTCGGCGGGCGCCCGGGATCCGAACTCACGAACCCTGGGCTGCCAACCGCCAACTAAACCGCTGCGCCACCGGGCCGGCCCCACATGCCAATGTTTTAAGAAGGCAACCCTTTAGTGTATATTATATGAGTCTCTAGTGTTCAGAGCTTGAAGAAAAGTTATTGGTCATACATAAGGATGGAAGTTCCCTACCTAAATGCGCTTGCCACCATCCTGACCACATGCAGACCATGGCAAAAAAAAAAAAAGGCCTATGAGTCTGAATGAGCCTTAGTGACATGGGGGAGCAGGGAAGAGGACAAAGCAGAAAGTATATTTCTATAAATAGTGTCTATTTTTATTTTCGTTTTTATGGAAGTGAATAGCAGATGTAAACAACAGCTACAGTCTCTAAAAAGTCAAGTTTGAATTTGGAAAGAAAGAGACGTGAAATTTTACCTTCCTTTCTTGATGGGGCACCACAGAGATCTGGGAGAGCTGACTAGTAAGAATTCACATTCTTTTCTGGCTTCTGCCAGTTTTCCCAGGATCCCATCTACAGGCTCTTGAGCGAGTGAGGTTTAAAGTAGAAAGTGTAGTTCTGGTATCTACCAGAATTTGGCAAGGTTTTCCATTAACTTTAATTTAGTTTCCCCTTGGCTATTGAAAGGAACAACAGATAGTAGTTTACCAGAAAATCCCTCGAGTACCATCAAGCCTGATAGGGGGCCCATGTGGGGGCTCTCCTTTGAGGGTAAATATGGGAGCGTCTGAGTTGGTATGGCAGAATTTGACAAAACCTTAGAGGACAATCTTTTTACCAGTTTCCCAGGTGATTGCGAATGAGACATTGATTTCTGGGCCAGTGTTTGATGATGGACCTCTGGGAGAACACAATGGGGGAGGCCCAAGTGTTTCAGGTTTCTGGCCTTGGAGCTGTTGCCATTGTGAGGCTATTAATTGGTGGACTTTGTTTACAGTCTTGTGGTCTCTTCGGAGTAGAAAGGCAATTCAGATAGAGGATTAGTAGACTGAGTACTCAAGTAAAGGAGGATAGAAGGGAGTAGTAGGAGTCATATCAGTCTTATAGTGTTTGGACTTAGCTACCTGTTGTGTCTTTATTGAAAAGGCTATTTTGGAATCTTGAAGGCTTTTGGAGCCTTCTGCATGCCAATTAAAATAGGTATCCCATTCTGTTTGTTGATTTGGGAACCCTTGCTTTCAAGCACAATTCTTAAATGAACAGTCTCGTCTAATTGGAACATTCCCCATAATGGCCATTGTAGCTCCAGGTTGTCTTTCTAAGATAGCTACAGTTATAGATATCTACAGTTTCCGCGACCACAGTTCTTAGACGTAAAATAAGCAGGGGTGTTGGAAGGTGGCATGTTTAATTCTTTGAAACTTAAGGATCTCATTTCTTTCACTAAGTGCCTTGGGTTTCTCAGAGCCAAATTAACATCTAATAGGGATGTGCCACTGGGTTGGGGATTTTGCGGTGTTTTACAGGGTACCTCGTTGCATGGAAATTTTCTTGAGGTTGGTGGGTGACTTAGTGTCAATCTAACCTGTTCTGTGACTAATTTATCCTAGCACAGGAGTCTTAAAGTTAGGTAGAGAGTGCTCTAACAACTTTCAAGCGCTTGACCCTTGCCCACTAATTTTGCAGCTTTTATTCCCATTAGCAATAGGTCTCTTACTCCTTTTGTGAGAAGATTTCTTTATAGTGGCAGATTCCCTAATGGCTTTTAATAGTCCATCTTGTACCTACTTAGATTTTGGTGCACCATTGGTCAAAAAAGTTCAAATTTCTTGTCTTAATTTATTTCCCCAAGTCCCCCAGCAGTTTATGCTGTGGACTGAACTCGAGGCTTTGTGAGTCCCCTAACAGCTGCCATCCTGCTTTCTTAGATTGAGGGGTACCTATTATTTTCTCTTGAAATAATCCTCCCCAATTCAACCAGACTTACTGTTTCTGGCTGTCTGGGCGCAGTTCCTGAGACTTGTAAGTCTCACCGTGAAAACCTGGAGTCTCTCACATACCAATTTTCACCCTGTGAAAAATCTGGAATCTCTCACACTTCAATTTTCCACATTATGAAAAATCTGGAGTCTCTCACACTCCAATTTTCCACTCAGAAGGATTAAGACAAACAAACTCGAAGAGCTCAAAATGCAATATAAGTGGACCTCGATCCAAGAGAAGCTTACTTGAGATCCTGGAGAGCAGCTGAAGAGGCAGTGAGCCAAAAGGGCTCTGTAAGTACCTTCACCTCCATCTGGGAGCTGTCCCTGGAATCTTCAGCAGCTGTCTCCAGTTCCCATCTCATCGCCCAAACTGTCAAATGACAAAAATAATACAATTTAGTAACAATTTTGATGTCCTTTATTCAAGGGAAAACAATCCATAGATTGGGGGAGTACAGTGCCTCACAAGCAGTGGAGCACTGTTCCTGAGGGATTTGGGGTAAAAGCAAGTTTGATAGAGCATTTGAAGAGGCAACACAGAAACAGGGCATGATTGGGTAGGAGGTTGGGGATTTCCTTATTTTCTAGAGCAAGATAAACTAGCTAAATCTGAGTTGGAGGACTGACTGTGATTGGTGTATGTTAGGATTTCTTGACAGGTGTTTTCTGTAAGTGGCTGACTTACGTTTGTGACATGGGCCAGGCCATTGGGGTGGCTTCCAATTTGTGGGTCCTGATATATAAATTAACTTTATCAGTCATGACTATTCTTCTTTAATAAGAAACATTTCCTCAACTTTTCTTTGTTTTTTGACCTTGCTATTTTTGAAGAGTACAGGCTAGTTATTTTGTAGAATGTCCTACAGTTTGGGTTTGATTGATTGTTGCTCATGATTAGAATTAGCTTATGGATTTTGGGAGGAATAACATGGAAGTGATATTGTGCCCTCTCAGTGCATCATATCAGGAGGCATAATATTGTCCCAATATTGGTGATGTTAACTTTGTTCTCTTGGGTAAGGAGGTCTTGGCCAAATCCTCCACTATCAAGTTACGATTTTCCTTTGCAACCGAAAACTAATTTGTAAAGTGATACTTTGAATCCACACTATCTTGTTCATAAGCAATAGTCTTTCCACTAATTTTAGCATTCATGGACGATTTTTTTTAACCACACAATTCTTTATTAGTTAGCATTAAAAGGTAAAAGAGCTTAGACTTCTTTCCTAATCATTTATTTATTCACTTGTTTATATCTGTGTGGATGCATGGATTTTTATTTTATTCAATGAGTTATAATATATTGCTAACTTTATTTATTTTAATGCTCAAATTGTCCTTATTTGGCCAGTGGAGGTCCCTCTAAATAGGCCTCTGTGTCACTTTGACATGTCTCTATAAATTTTTAAAGTATTTCCTTACTTTCCGGTAATGAGATAACCTGGGCTTATCTTGTATTTCTCCTCTGAAATTAGCCATTCTTCGAAAAAGCACTAGATTCCTATAATCAAAAATAATAGAAACCAAGATTTGTAAACTAAACTAGGTGTGCTCATTATGACTGACGTATAGTTTTGTCTAGGCTTCCCTCTATTATAATATTATGTATGTGTGTGTGTATATATATATATATGTATATATATGTAATTGAGAGCCAAGTTTCTCGCTATTTGATAAGAGAGTTTCAAATATGAAAAGAGAAAAAGAAACTAGATGGAATCCTGTAGCAATGGATTAAAACTGAAGGTATCAATGAGAACTAATTTTATAAATAGGTTGATGAGAGATATAAAAATAGACATGAATAACAAATACACATACACATATATTTGTACCTATTTTTATATCTCCCCATTGATTCATCTAATAACAATATTTTACTATGTGGTAGGACAAGTCCCTCCCTCTTTACGCTCTTCTTTAGGTTGACTGAACTTTTTGCAGATCTTATTCTCTCTGATTAAATGTTAAGGTAAGCTTATTGTGTCCCTCAAAAAAATTCAGCTAGAATTTTGATTGGGATTACTTAAGACTGTTTATAACTATCTGAAGTAGAGTTAGGTAAGTCCTGAGACAAGAAGTCAAAAGCTTTGGATTTGAACACTGGCTACCTAATTAGCTAGATAAATCATCAAGGGCAGGTTACATTCTAAAAAAGTTTTCCTCTTCTCATCTGTAATGGCTGTTATGATATATTATAAAATATTGTCAGAATAAACAATTGAAAAATTAAATTATGATTATTGTTTGTAAATATATTTTTCTCCTCCTTCCAAATTAGTTTATCAGTTATTTCCTAAATACTGCAAAAAGTCAAATCCCAATAAGCTGGAACTAATTAAATCTAAATAGATACATTCATGTGATAATGATTTCATTGATTTTGATTTGTGTTTGATATGAACTGCAGCACTCCAACTATGGAGCAACTCAACATCTAGATCCCTATCCTTACTTTTTAGTTTAAAAAACTTTAGCATATTTAAATTATAATATTTATATTGTGGATTTTATTTATAAAACTGTGCTTTATTCATCTATACAAACTATGAGTTAGCTAGACACGTCATTATCTTAACAAATTTAGAGATTATAATAATGGGGAATTAACAGAAAGAGACAAACAGAACCACTAAATTTAAAATAACAAAAAGAATATTTGTTTTTTAAAAAAGTATTCCCAGCAATCATTTTCTAAAGTTCTTAGTGCCTAAGAAATTTTGTCCTTGACATTGCTGGGTCGTTTTTGTTATGGTAATGAACGCATTTAGTCCTCAAATTAAAAAAAATACACATATACTATTTCCTTTTATAATAAGATTTGTTATTATTATGTAAGTCCTTTGTTAATCTTAACTAGGAGATGGTTCTCATTCAAATAATAATATTGGATCCACATTTAGGAGGGCCCGCTTCACAAAGTACTGTCTGATAATGTTTTTCAATCAACAGAGCCCTTGAAACTGTTCAGCTTGTTAGGCATTTGCTATTGAAGACTGCATCCATCTCTGGAAACAAGGTGCAGGGAAATACAGTCCTCATTTTCCCCAGTACTTAGTTTGTTCAAAGGACTGTAGCCATTTCAAGAGGTGCTAAAGATATGCATGCATAAGGCTTGATCATGCTAACAATGAAGAAGAAGTATAATGAGCATTTGTGATTTGTATTGAAGAGTTTCAAAAGGATGCAAATTCGTATCTTATCTAAAAGGATAAAAAATATTCCATCAAGTTAAAGAGCAATTTTCCACATTCTGAGCTTATCATGAGCATTTTTAAAGCAACCGGTGTTTACTACACTTGCTGAGAGCATATCACATCAGTTCATTTCCCCAATGGGAGAGCACTTCAGAGATATCAAGGACTCACAAGTCTTAACAATGTACACAAGTGCGGGAAGGACTCATGGTAATAACTGGGAAATGTCGTCTGGGAAAACAAAGTATAAATTTAACCGTCAAAGTTAAGGGCAAGGAGATGTCACTCATATCTATCTTTATTAGTTTTCTATTGCTGTGTAACAAATTACCACAAATTTACTGGCTTATAACAACACCCATCAATTCTGATCCAGTTCTCTAGGTGAGAAGTCTGGGCAGGCTTGGCTGGGCTCTCTGTTTAGGCTGTCCCAGGCCAAAGGCAAGAAGTCAGCTGGGCAGAGCTCTTAACTGGATGCTATGAGGAAGAATCCATTTCCAAGCATATTCCCGATTGTGACAGAATTCGGTTCCTTAGGGCTGTAGGACTGAGGAGGAACAGAAGAAAAAGAAGTCACCAAGTCTCTCCCTAATAAGATAGGATAATGAAGGGGAGCAAAATATACCACCCCAAAATATGCCTCTGGCATATTGATTATTTTGAGCAGTTATTTTTAAGAAACAGCAGACACAGAGAAAGCTCTGAAAACCCAGTAAAAGTTACCCTTTTGTAAGAGACATTTACCTATATAAAGAAATCTCCATTTGTAAGGTATCTCCCTTTCTGTACCAGGAAGAGGGGGATGATCAATCTCTAGAAACTGTTTTCCGTGGAGAAGGCCTGGACTTCATCTGCATAACAACCATATCCCTGTTTACTGTGTTTTTCCTGGCAACCCCCATAACTGGCCTCCCACCCCCTCAACATCTTTCTCTTGTCTTTGGCTGGAGATGGTATTTAAGGTGGTGGCTTGGATCACTTCAGGGAGTTACTCAGTTTTCCTGGGTATTAAACTTGTTATTAAACTTCTGTTCATTTTTCTCCTGTTAATCTGTCTTTTATTACTGAGGTGTCTCAGGCAAGAACCTAGAAAGGTAAAGGAAAAATTATTTTTCCTCTTGTACAAGTGAAATTTCTTATTCCTCCCTCATTCTTCTACCCTGACTTACTTTGCCTCAGACATTCCCATTGTCACCTCTATAAGAGCAATTGAATGAATGACATTCAATAACTTTCCTTAGTGTGAGGGACAAGACTATAAACCCACTTTCCAGGCCAGGTCTCTACAGGAAGCTATGCTCAAGCAGGTATATATTGAGCTGCAGTGGAAACGCCTGCTGCTCCTATATACCATGTCTATTTTTGGTAACACCACCCAAACATCATTTCAGGAGTTGATAAAAACTAAATAACTTCCTACAACATTACCATTAGACATTTTATGATACCATAAAAGAGGCACCAATTAGCACACAAAATCAGGGACAGCTTTTTGTCTTTCCTCTAAATTACAGAAATCATGAAAAATTCTATATTTAGTATCATTCTTGTTGTATGATCTTTAGAGACAGAACTATAGACCACTGCTAAACTCATTTTTGCAAAGCCCATGCATTCACAAATCATTAAGGACATGTATTTACACTGTAAGCTTTGTTTTAAAAATAAATATGAGTTTATTTTAGACATAAAAAATTTTTCACTTTTGCTACATAATCATAGAAAAGAGTTCTATAAGCAGGCCTATGGTTTTCTACAAATATTCCACGTAGTAACAATTAAGCTTTCTTGTGTGGGAGATCAGAATTGGCCACCTCAAAATATGTCTCTTTACCTTGATTATTTTCTCTGAAGGAGGCTTTGACCTTCTCACTAACTAATTGTCTAAAGGGATCTGGGATGGAAAGCCTGTCCCCAGGACTGGCCATCACCATAGATTACTCTGGGTATCCCTAGACTGGGATGGTCCTTGCTAAGACCAAACATTTACATATATAAGGGGAAATCTCCATTTGTAAAGGTATCTCCTTCTCTGTACTGGGAAGAGGGGCAGATGACCTCATCTCTAGAAACTTGTCAATGCAGAAGACAAGGCCTTAAATCTGCACAATAACCTTACTGTGCTTTTCTGTTAATCTCTCATAACTGACCCACCCCCAACATCCTCCATTATCTTTCTATTTAAGAAGAGAACCTCCACTATTTTGTCAAAAAACTCAGTTTCCCTTGTCTCTCCCATGTATACTTGTTATAAAGTTTTGTTTGATTTTCTCCTGCTATTCAGTCTCATGTTAATTTAATTTGTAGCCCAGCCAGAAAGGACCCAGAGTGGATAGAGGATCCTTCTCTTCCCCTTCACCTGCAAATCTAAATGATTTTTTTAACTGACAGTTTCCAAGGGGAATGACTCAAAAGTTATCTGTCCTCCAAGCGCTAAACCTGGATACAAGAAGACTGAGGAGCATCATTTTATTTGATTTTCACAAATTATTGTCTAGAAAGTAGTGCTCAAAATGTGCTTCCGTGATGAGATAAGAAAACTGCTCCAGAATGTAAGTCATTGCTGAATACATTCAACTAGGAATACATCATCAGTTGTTTCTTCTAATGTCCAAACCATATTCTAGGCATTTTAAAGTCATTTTAATATTTCAGGGCCAACGTACAATTTTCAGGTCATTATTTCTGGTTATCACAGATCTGTGGTCAGTGGGTCCTCAAAAAATGCTAGTTGAACTGAGCAACAATAATAATTTTATGTTCATTTGTAAATAAATTAATTTCACAAATGTACATATCTATACATTATAATTATTCATATGTTTACAAAATGTAGTGGGAGCAGAAATATTTCTGATTATGTTAAAGCTTAATTGTTTCCATAATTTAATAGCTTCATTATATTATTTTGAAGACCTGCAAGAGGAACTGTTCCATGGGTTACTTAAGAAAATAAACCACACACCATATAAGTCTTGATTAAGGAAAGAGTCTAGATAAGATTGAACAGAGGATGCCCACCTCCTTTCTTGTGAAATGTTATTTCAGGTCTTTTCTTTTGGACCTGACAGGATAAGCTGTAGGTAACACTATCTGTCTAAATAAATAAAACATGGAATATTTAAGTTATAGTACTCAAACGATCATTTCCAAATGATAAAATCTTCCCTTGTGTCAAATTGGCCTCAAATACTCAGCTAATTTCCCATCAGTGTTGCTTAAAAAGTGTTTATGTATTTATTCATATATTCATTTATATATTTATATATTTATTGATCTATCTATCTTCAAACCAGAACCAGTGAATCCTATCTTCTAGACTTCTGACTTTCCCACCCTGATGCACCTTGAACCTAACTACATTCTTTTAAAGAAAATAAGCACTGGAAACAGAATTATTGAATAGGTAAACAATGGCTTACTTTAAAAATGACATTCTGATCTTCCCCAAAGCCAACTTGCCCCAAAGTATAAAGGCCCTCTCCTATCACCTGCAGTCCTGAGACAGTTAACCACTGAAGCCAAGGGCTGGCAGAACCCAGAGGCACGTTATCTGTATATATATATTTTTAATTTCCTTCTCATCTGGTTGCCGCGGGGTTGGGAAGGTGCACAGTATTTCACATTTCACACTTTGGGAATTCATCACCTTCAAGATTAAGAAGTTCACCACCTTTCACATTCTGATGTTTCTGTGCTCAAGACCAAGAGATGTTTTCCTCTTTCTGGTGTGAAATGTTTCTCTCTCTCTCTTTTCTTTTTCCCGAGGTAATAGATGCAGTTATGGGTCTCAATCTTCTGAGGAAACCCTGCCCCTGTACACAGAGGTTTTTGCCTTCATTACTCTGCAGCAATCACTTGTTTATTGTAACCAGATAGATATGGGGTCACAGTGTGTTCCTGAGCCCAACTCACAAGGGGACTGATCGAGGAATACCTAAAATGCCTATGAATGAAAAAGAATAAATTAATACAAGATCCTTTGACTAGAAGCTAGGAAACATCCATGGAAGAGTCTATAGACACTTTCTTATGCAGCTGATATGGGTCTCTGGCCAGTTGTCCAAGCTCCAGACTTGCTCTGCCTTGTGTGCTTATCCCCGCCTTGTCCCTCTCGAAGACACAGTTTGAAGACTCTCCAAGACCTCATGCTGCCCTGAGTAGCAGATTCAGGTTAACCCAGATTTTGCTAGCACTCTAGCCCTGACCACTAATGATCAGACCACATTTCTCACCTCAATTATTTTCCCTGCAGGATCCCCACATTGACAAAATCCTACATTTCTATACTGGAGAAGGGGAAATCAGAAGCCGTTATGCTGTAATAAATCTATCATTGACAGGTCATTTAAAATCTAAAGGAATTTTTGAAGGTGGAAATTTCAGAAATTTCAGTTATAGCCACAATCACAGAGTTCTTAATAAGAAAAAAGGTTGATTAAAAATAGTCACAGCTTGGAATCACAAAAGGAAGGAGCAGTGCTTAATAAATCCAACAATTTTTGAAGACAGAGTACGAAGAGTCAGCAGGAGAAATCTGAGGACTAATCTGCCTCTGGTTTGAGAGTACTTTCAACACAGTACAGCACAAAAAATACTAATTTAGGGGGTCAGAAAATATGGCATCATGCAGTGAGTACTGAAAACAATCAAGGAAATTTTAGATGGTAAAGGGCCTCAGGCAGATAAAATGCTTTAAAATGGATGGTATCTGAGAAAAATGTTACTCAGATAGGTATCTCATTTTAGGCAATTTAACTATTAATGACCTAGGAGAGGGAATATGGCATGAGATAAAATATACAATTAATAGAAAATTCACGTTGCTGGTAAATCCATAAAAAAGTAAAAATAAAATAAAAATGAATGCTTTGACTAAATTAGAACATCAGGAGAGAGTTTAATTATAATTCTTTTAGATAAATATTTATCTAGCACACAAAAACTGTGAGGTGATATAATAAGGATAAGGATAAATAGAAATAAAGAAAAATATTGCTTGCATATTCAAGCAGAGATGTCAGTGGAGGGCTAAAAAGTTGTTAAGAGGCTATCAAGACCTTGTTTATAATATCGATTGAGAGTAAAATGGAATAAAATATTAAAATGTAACTGGTTAAAATCAGTTCAAATTAAGTTAAAAATATTTTTGAGCAAGAAACTATTGCCTACTATCCAAAATGAATTTTACATTATTTTGAACCTATAATTTCTGTATTCTTAAAACTGACTCCATTTCTTTTTCTTTTTGTTTTTTTGCCACGGTAAATCTAACGTACATACATGACTTCTCTGCTTCCACCTCCCGCACCTCCACACATACATACTTAAGGCTTCTAGGTCTGCCCCAGAAAACCTGAGTTCTTGTACAGGTACGTTAGCATAGGCGGGTCTCAACACAATGCTGTGCTCTCTAAGTCCCATCTCAGGTATCCCCAGTTTTCCTCTCCTGAATCTGCATTTCCACAGTCACTGACAGTGTCCATAATGCTGGAGCCCTTTACTAAAGTCTTGCTTCACACGTGAAATTTATTACAAAGTTTTAGACATAACCATATTTCCCACTAGTTGTGCCGTAGGAATAAGTGAATGAGTATGAAAATGTGAATAGCCTATAATGGCATGGTAGGATATTTCATCAGAGCATTTGTGTGGCATTATACCGAAGATTCCTGTAGCTAAGATAGCAGCTCTTTTTGAGTGTCTGTGATTGTACAGAGGCACTCTTCTGATACTTTACACAAATTACCTAATTTAATGCTCACAAAAAAAGCTGTTAAGTAAAAATTATTATTCTTTTTTGTAGTTAGAAATTTGAGGAAGAGAGAAATGATTTCCACAAAATCACAGTATTCAATAACTTATTCTGTCATTGCCAGAATATGAGCCTTATTTTATCTTTCTTTAAAACTTTTACTTGAAACCACGTTGATCCCTATCACAGAGAAATAGGATGACAACAAAGGAAATAGCTCACAAGACAATATTACCTAAGGCCAGCCCTCTCCTAATGGGATGTTAGTTGAAGCCAAGATATTGATTATTCCTGAAAAATACCTATAAAATGTTCTAACCTTGATATGCCTCAAAAATAAGAGAGACTCTAGGATATTCTGCAAGAAGAGGAGCTGTCACTTGTCAGCAGGTCTAAGTGATAAGTAAAATGTACTTCTTCAACAGTGATACAAATCCCTCACTGAACTGGTTTCACAACAAGTGGGGGTTTCAGATAGGGTATTACAACATAATATTTAATCCACAGTACCAAGTCCTAATTCAAGAAACAGATTCATGAACATTTTTAGCATTGAAGAAGCCACTTAAAAGATCACTTTGGGGCCAGCCCCTGTGACCTAGCAGTTGAGTTTGGCACGCTCTGCTTTGGTGGCCTGGATTTGGTTCCTGGGTGCAGATCTACACCACTTGTCTGTCAGTGGCCATGCTGTGGTGGTAGCTCACATACAAAAAGAGCAAAAAGACGAAGATTGGCAGCAGATGTTAGCTCAGGACTAATCTTCCTCAGCAAAAAAAAAAAAAACCCTCTTTGTACCTTAATTAATTTTATTTGTGCATTTCAGACAGATTGAAAAAGGCATAGTACAACTATATTGTTATATATAATAATATACTGAGATATGAGTACACTGTGCAGTTGTTGCATTGCATGATAAGAATAAATAGTGTCTGGTTAAATGAAAGAGACAAAGGGGTGTCAAAAGATAAGACAAAGACTAGCAGAGCAAAAACATAAGAAGAAAATGTAAAACTCAATCCATTACTTGCCAGGCAAACAACAAACACCAAGAAAGAACTTCACATAAGAGTACCCTGAAAGGGGAAAAGTCAGGAGATATTAAATGCTAGAAAAAAGGACTTCATAATCCTGGTCTTAATTAATCATTTAAAACTATCCTTCCAGACAGGACAGAATGAATCACTAGTCTGTATAGATTCAATTAAAAGAAGTTCCATTGTTCATTGGAAAGTATTTTCAATTCAGGCCAGCAAGGATTTCTCAGAGGATGTTAGTTAGAACCAGTTATAACGAAGCACAATTTTCAGGATTTTTAAAAATAAATTAGCTTTTGAAAAAATTTTATAATAGTTTTAGATTTACATAAAATTTGTGAAAACTCTAGAGTTCCAACAGAATCCAAACCCAGTTTTCCTTATTATCAAAATCTTACATTACTATGGTATATTTATCATAACTAATGAACCAATATTGATGCTACTGTTAACTAAAGCTTATGCTGTATGCAGATTTCTTAGGATCCCACCCAGGATACCACATTACATTTGGTAGTCATGTCTCCTTAGTCTCCTCTTGACAAACTCTTTGGTTTGAATGATCTTGACAGTTTTGAGGAGTAATAGTCAGATATTTTTTAGAATGACCCTTAATCGGAATTTATCTGATGTTTTTTCTCATGGTAGGACAGAAGTTATGTATGTTTGGGTGGGAAACTATAGAGATAAATTGTCACTCTCATTACATTATTTCAAAAGAATATACTATGACATGGTATCACTATTGAGGTTAATCTTGATCACCTGGCCGAGACAGTGTTTGCCAGATTTCTCTACTGCATAATTACTCTTTTTCTTAAGTTCCATATGGTACTTTCTGGAGGGGAGCCTGCCTATGTGTAGTCCACATTTAAGGAGTAGGAAGATAGGGACCACCTCCTTGAGGGCAGAGGATCTACATAGATTCTTTGGAATTCTTCTACTTGGGAGATTGGTCTATTCTCTCCATTTATTTATTTATTCAATCATTTATTTATTTAAGTAGGGGCTTATGAATATTTATTTTACACTATGCTTATAATTCAATATTATTTTATTTTGTTGCTCAAATTTTTCAGGTTTAGCTGTTGGGAGCTCTTTCAGTTGGCTCCCGTGTCTTTTTAAAATATTTCCATCATCATGGGTCTTTTTTGTTTTGTTTTGTTTTGTTTGAGAAGTTCCTTACCTTTCTGCCAATACAAAATGCTGCTGGTTCATCTTGTATATTTCCAGCAGCAATCCTAGAATCAGTCATTTATCCAAGGGTACTTGGTTTTGCTTTTGGGGAATACAAGAACCTAAAAATATATGTACAGTATATATAATATGTATGCATATACACAGATATATTTTAGATACTCTCTATATTGTGCATATATATATCTATATATAAAATTATATATATATTTAGATTTTATATATATTAGAAACAAAATCTGGACACTAGGTGTGCATGCTGCTACTGAGATTAGTACTTCTAAGCCCTTTCAGCTGACAGAAGGAGTAAATATTATGTGTATATTTTAACCCATATATATATATATACACATATATATAAATATTCTATATGTTTCAACATGTATCTATATAAAGTTAAACACGAGTTCGTTCATACCAATGTCTCCAACTCTACTGAGTTACTACACGGACCATCTAGCTTTTTCCCCTTGATGGTCTCTAACTTCTCATGCCCATAATAAGACACCAGGCCCCAGCATCTGCCATTTATTTAATTAATTGTTCAATTCCATTTTATATATATATATACACATATATATATATATATATAGTGGGTTCAGAATTGATAACCCTTACCCCCATAGGATAGAACTTTATCAATTAGAGTACAGTGCTTAGGTACAGTTTCTTTTGCCTTTAGTCTTACCGAGGCAACTCATTTCCAAAGTTACATAGCTCAGCACTTTTTCCCCCAGCCCCTTAGTGACATTGTTTCATGCATTTGCATGACAATTAGATTGTGCTGTTTCAGCCCTTTTCACAAAACGGGATCCTCCATTCTCCTACGTGTTTCTGTTGTTGTTTTTTAGTTAGTATACATTAAAGTTCTCTCTCTGTGCTTGTAAACTTCTATAGGTTTTGATAAATGCATAATGTCATGTTTTCACTAGTATCATATCTTACCAAATAATTTCACCACCCTAAAATATCCAGTGTACTTCACATATCCAATCCCAACCCTCAAACACCTAGCAACAACTGATCTTTTCACTATCTATGTAGTTTTGCCTTTCCAAAATGTCATGTAATTGAAATTATACAACACGTAGCCTTTTCAAACTGGCTTCTTTCACTTAGCAATATGCATTTAAATTTACCCAGTCTTTGTGTAGTTTAATAAATCATTCCTTTTTGTCTGAGTAGTATTCCTTTGAATTGACGTACCACAGTTTGTTTATCTAGTCACTTATTGAAGGACATCTTGGCTGATTCTAGGTTTTTTCTGATTATGAATAAAACTATTATAAATATTCACATGCAGGATTTTGTAAGGACATAACTTTTCAAACCAGTTTGATAAATATGCAGGGGATTGGTTGCTGGATCATATGTTAAACTATGTTTTGCTTGGGAAGACACTTCCAAACTGTGTTTCAAAGTGGCTGTATCGTTTTTTATTCCCACCAGTATTGAATGAAAGGTTCTCATACTCCATATCCTTGGTAGCAATTGGTGTTGCTTATTTTTGGATTTTAAGCATTCTGTTATGTGTATAATGGTATCTCACTCTTCTGTAAATTTGTAGTTCCCTGATAAGAAATGATATCAAACATCTTTCTAAATTCATATATGCCATCTATATATTTTCTTTGGTGAGCTGCCTCGTCAGACTTTTATCCATGTTTAAACTGGGCTTTTAAAATTTTTGTTGAGTTATGAGAGTTCTTTGTGTACTGTGGACACAATTTTTTTTTATCAGAGACGTGCTTGGAAAATATCTTCTCCCGGTAAGTGGCTTCTCTTTTCATTTCAGACATAGTCTTTTGTAGAGTAGTGGTTTTTATTTTACTAAAGTCCAAATTATCAATTTTTTCTTTCATGAGTCATGCTTTTAGTGTGGTATCTAAAGACTTATTGACAAAGCCAAGCCACTTTTTCTCCTATGTTTTCTTCTGCAAGTTTTATATTTTTGCATTTTACATTTATGTTTATGATCCAATTTGTCTTAACTTTTGTGTAAGATGTAAGGTATATATCTAGGTTCATTATTTTGCTTACAGTTTTCCATTTTTTCCAGTACCATTTATTGAAAAGCTATACTTCCTCCATTAAATTGCCTTTGAGCCTTTGAAAAAATCATTAATTATACCTGTGTAGGTCTATGTCTGAATTCTCTATTATATTCCATGACCTGTATGTCTATTCTGTCACCAACAACATGCTGCCTTGATTACTAAAGCTTCATATTAATTCTTGAAATCACGTAGTGTGAGTCCTCCAACTTTCTTTTCCTTCCTCAGCATTGTGTTGACTCTTCCAGGCCTTTTGCCTTTCCACGGGAACTTCAGAATCAGTTTGTCAATATCTCTAAAATAGTTCGTTAGGACTTGGGGATTGTTTTGAACATATAGATCAAATTGGGAAGAATTTATATCTTAACAATACTGAGTTTTCCAATAATAACCATGCAGTAACTATCAGTTTATGTAGGTCTTCTTTGATTTCTTTCATTAGTGTTTTGTACTTTCCAGCATACAGATCCTGTCCATATTTTATCAGATTTACACATAGGTTACATTTACATTGATGCTATTGTAAATGATTTTTTTTAAATTACAGATTCTAATTAGGCACGCTGGTATATAGGAAAGTCAGGCTTCTGTATATTTACCTTATATATTTCCTATGAATGTGCTATAATTACTTATTATCTCCAAGAGATTTTTGGTAGATTCTTTGACAATAACTCTCTTTGCAAATAAATACAGTTTTAATTCTTCTTTTCAAATCTGTATATATTTTTTATTTCTTCTTTTTTTTAAATTTTGTCATCTTGCACTAACTAAAACTTCCAGTAAAATGTTGCATAAGAATGGTGCGAGAAGACATCCTTGCTTGCTAAGACCATCCTGGTCTTAGGAGGAAAGTGTCCAGACTCTCTCCGCTTAGAATCATGCAAGTGCTGGGTGTTTTGTAGGTATTTTTTTAAATCAAGTGAGAAAGTTTCCACTTATTCCTAGTTTGCTGAGAGTTTGTATCATGAATGGGTACTTGCTTTCATCAAATGCTTTTTCTGAATCAATTAATATATTATATAATTTTTCTTCTTTAGTCAGCTAATGTGGTGAATTACATTGGTTGATTTTTTGAATGTTGAACCCACCTTGCTTCCCTGGCAAATATCCCACCCGGTGCATAATTTTTTCCTACATTTTTAGACTCATTTGCAAATATTTAGAATTTGGGGGTCTCTGTTCATGATAATTTGTAGATAATAGTTTTCTTTCCTTGTAATGTCTTCATCTGGTTTGGTATATGGTAGGACTAGCCTCAGAATGAAGTAGGAAACATTCCTTCTGTTTCAGTTGTCATTGGATGGAATATTCCATAAATGACAAATCAAGTGGATTAAAAGTGCTGTTCAGGTCATTTATATCCTCACCGATTTCCAGCAGAAGGGTGTTGAAGTCTCTAACTATAATGGTATATTTGTCTCAAAATAAACGTTTAAAAAAATGGAAGGGAAAATAAGTTTAAAAAATCAGCAACTGAAATATCAGAATATGGAGCAGGGGAAGGGAGAGTAAAAACCCATCAGGGCTGTGTTCCGAATGTTGGGAAAAGCGTGTCCATGAATATTTAGTCCTCAGAGGGCCGGCTATGGCAGGTTCACATTCTCCCTTCACAATAAAGATTGGAGGGAAGGAACAGCTCAGTTGGAACCACATTTCCCAGCCTTCTCCCAGCTTGCATTTATTTGGATCATGTGACCTGTTCTAGCCCATAGAATGGTAGCAGAAGTGAAATAAATAAATTTCAAACCGGAGTTTGTAAAGGACATGTGACTTCTTTTCCTTTTCTCTTTTCAATGCAGACGGCGTCAAAAATTCAGGGCAATTTTGTGAGTTACTTTTTCAGATGGCACAGCTTTGGAAGTCTGGAATCCCAGACTATGTGGAAGAGAACACTGCTCACCTACCCCTGGAACGTCACACAACCAAGAAATTGTTTTTTTTACTGTGTTTGGCCATTGATTTTAGTATGTAGTTTCCATATTGTTACCACAACAGATACAATAGTCTACTGCCCATCCCTCCCCCAAGACCTGAAAGAACAGAATAAAGGACAACAGACAGTTACAGAAAATGACAGGCAATTTCAAAAACAAAATAAAACAAACTACAACAACAAAACTTTAAAATACAGGCTCATTTGGGACTGTCATTTAAAGAGAAAGTAATATTTCTTGCCAGCCACATGTAATTAGAATCTAGTTGTTTATGTGATGTTGTAAACATTTACTTAATTAACTCTCAAGTGTTTGGAGAAACTGCAGGTGAAAAACTTCCTCACTTAAAGTAACAAAGAATATATTCTTATCTGAACGCATAGTGTTTTGTTCATATAATTCCTACCAATAGAAAACGAGGAAAGTTATACGTATAAATTCTTTGTCATTAAAGTAAAACTATGCACTTAAGCATTTTTAGTGTTATATTTAAAAAACATATACCATGAACTGACAATTAAAATTGCCTAAATTCATTTTCAAGTAATTGGGAAAAGTTATCTCCAAAACATACACACACCATTTTTCTTCTTTTATAGGAAATAAAACCAAGTTATGGAAGATAATTCTTCTCATATTTCTAATATTTCAACAATATATTCATCAGACAAAATACGAAAGATTAAAAGTGGATTGAAAGCTGACAAAGTAGCTTCTTTAGCATATCAAAGCATAATTGATCAAAAATTATGAAAATAAAATTATAGGTCAAAAGTTTTGTCTGAAGTGTAAAAAATGACTGAAGGAAATCAATGGGATTCACAGATTTTAGGGTACAAGAGCCCAGAATTGAGCTGTTTTTTATGAGGGCTGTTATCATTCAACAACTTCTCTCAAATATTGAGTTTATATTTAGCAATTAGAAAAAAGTACTTGTCTTTAAATTTTATATGACATGCCTGAGTTTTCAGATCTTTAATTCAAATTCATGTCATAATATATTAAAACAAACAATCGTCTTGGGAAGTTTTATTAATAAGGATGGGTGTATTTTCAGCCCACTGCTTTTGGGTAAATCTCTTTTGTGCATGCTAGACAAGAACATTATTGCACTGAATTCTACTCTCAGCATTCATGTGTGAGAAGGTTTATGGACAGAACCTGAAGAAACCTACCTCACTCAAGTAATATGCGAGGATGATAATAACGAGAAAAAGAAAAATGGCAATAGCTAAAATTTATTAAACACTCTCTACATATCAGAATTTTACTAACCATTTTATATTCTTTATCTTACCTAATTTTAAAAATGGTACAGGTGCCCCCTATTATTACAGTTTAACAGAGGAGGAAACTGAAATATTGATTTAGCAAATTGCCCAAATTATTACAACTCTTAAAATTTTGAGCTGAGACTTGAACCCAAGAATCTCCAATTCCTTGTTCTTTACCACGTTTTGCACTAAATTCCAACCATTTCTCTCTCTCCTTTTTAACCCTCCGACACATTGTGATTATAGCCTATTTCAATGTCTTTTTTGATCTCTCTCTTTCCTTCACTACTTCTTTCAATGTTTCTTTCTGCATGCTGGACTTCATTTTCTCATGTTTCAATGGTCAAGATTTTACAACTTAGATCACCATAATTAAGGCATACCCAAGATAAAAATGTGTATGGTGGTAGTTACAGGAGCCTATGTGATTTCTGAGATAAAGACAGTAGGGCTGTCTCTGTTAATTGCAATATATCATCAATGAACACATGATCAAGAATGTCAGGAAGACTAGAAGAGGGTCTGAAGGTCTGAGAGGATATATTAGTTTCCCGTGGCTGCCTTAAGGAAATAACTACATTAAACTGGGTGGCTTAAAACAACAGAAAAAATTTCCCTCATAGTTCCGGAAGCCAAAAGTCTGAAACCTAAGTGGTGGCAGAGCCACATTCCCTCTGGCGGATCTAGGGGAGAATCCTGTCACAACTATTACCACTTCCAGTGGTTGTGGGCAACCTTGTCCTTCTTGGCCATATCATTCTAGTCTCTGACTTGGTCTTCACATCACCTTCTCAGGACTCCCGGAAAGCTCCCTCATGCCCCTTCCTAGTCAATAGTCTCCAAGGAGAACCACTCCTCTCACACCTATCACTAGATTAGTTTCAAATAAATATATAGACTCAAATAAACAGAACAATTTATAAATTAAAGGTATACAAATTCATACAAGTCATACAGATAGGATTTATACAAATGGTATCACAGAAAGACTATCCACCAAGCTCCAAAGAAATAACTCTCTCAAGATGAATGACAGGGTGAGTTCAACTTGAAAGCTTCCCTAGACTATAGAAATCATGCACTGTGGATAATTGCCCTTTCAAAACACAAAACAGAGAAAACAATCAAAAGGCCACTTATAAATTTTATGAGCAAGTGATATTGTAGGAAGAGCTACCAAGAATGTAAATTTTATTTATTTAACCATATTACTTGATTGCATGCATTTTGGGAAAGGGAAATTAAGATGTACAAGTACTAAGTCTAGGACTCCTAGTAACTCAGTCTATGACATTAAGCAAGTTATTTTAATTTTGTATCACTAGTGCCCTAAATTAGAAAATAAATATTAAAAAGTTATGTCCTGCTAGACTTAGATAAATGCTTCAAGAATATTGACTACTATACATATTATATAAAATGGTAAGCAATACATAATTAATAATATTGTAATCATTGAATTTTTAAGTTATTTTCCTAGTTAAAGATAAAGGTGTCGCCTCACCCTCTGTGTATCCCTTTGAGTTAGCATTGTATCAGATTATATGGAAATCACTGCTTATGAATATAAACTGCTTTTTTTAAGGTAGATATTTTAAAAACAGAATTTTTAGCAAAACTATTTCCTTGGCAAGGACAGTTTTTTCACTGTGGCTGACAGCATATCTACCTAAATATTAACCTTCACATTGTCCTGAATATATTTTGTACCTTGAAGTTGCTGAAAAGCAAATTTTTAAACAGTTTTTTGGTACAGTATATAGCTCTTCTTTCATAAATTTATGGATGCAAATTTATACAAGTATGCTTTATCATTTCAAAGGCCAATAACAGCCAAAATTCACAACTGTTCTTTTAACCTCCATATCTCATGGTAGGTTTCCTGGCAGTATGATGCCCCCCGGAAGTTCTGGAAGCATGAAGAACTTCTTGCCTTCCCTCACAGCATAGCACACCCAGCAGCGATGCAAGGCAGGGCTTGTGTTGTTACCCTCCATCACCCATTGTGACAACATGGCACCAGTTTTTACTTTGGAGTCAGACTCTGGATTTAAATCTTGGCTCACCACTTAGTTGCTCAGTGACCTTGTGCAATTTTATATATTTTTCTATGCTTTAGTGTCATCATATGTAAATAGGAAAACCAATAATAACCACCTCATAGAGTTGTTGTAAGGATTCAACGAGTTAAAGGAGTGCTTAGAAGAGTGCCTGGAACCTTGTAAGTAATTAACAAAAAATGACTGAGTGAGTGATGATGAGGATGATGATAATGATGATGATTTTAATCTGCTGCCTAAACTTTTTGTACTACCACCCATTATGACAAGGGGTAAAAAATATAGTTAATACGTACTGTTTGCACAGGTAATGATAGAGGCCAGAGTTGGAGAGTAAACATCCGTGTGACAGAAACTAAGCAAACATTGGAGATGAAATAGTGAACAAAATACATGAGTAAAGTAACAAGAGTTAACTACCTAGTATATATGAAATGACAGGAACACACTACATGATAATTACTTGTGTGTATATCTATATCCTATTCTCTTCTCTGATCTGCCAAGTATAGGTGATGAATCTTTTAAAATTTGTTGAATTCAGCTAATTTTCATGTATGAGCCACAATTTTATACCTATATGTTTAATTCTAGGAACACAGGTCCATGTCTTCTATTTGTTCACCGCCCTGCATTTAATTATATCTCAACTTTAGACCTAGCTGCTTTGCAAGTGGATAAATCCTGTAATTTTTATAATGTTTAGCTAATGTGAAAATTTTATTCATGACTCTGAGAAGCTTGAGAAGATACTCCTTTATAAATTAGCACAACCTTGAAATAAAAAGGATAGGAATTATAATCATATTGCAATGATTAAGAATTGAACTGTTGACCCTCAAGATTTGCATGATCTTCTTGAACTGAAACCTATCTTTTTTGGGAAAAAGACATTTATAGTTCAACACTTCTCCCTCATATCTCTGGGAACAAAGCAATAAATCTCTGCCAGGTATTTTGGTCTTGAGAGGATGGCAGAATTCACTCTCCCATGAACAAGAAGAGAGTGAATAAGAGGAAAAGGGTGCTGGCTGAGTTCAGCCACAAAAGCCACTACAAAAAACATGGTTTTGATAAGGATGTCAATCAAGCATGAAAGTGAGCAGAATACAGTAGAATGGATGGGGTGCAAAAGGGAGAATAATGATCTATTATCACCAGCTGATGATGCTACATATAGAGATCACTGAATACAGCTGTCCCATTCATTCTCACTGCTCACTAATTCCACTGCAATCACTACCACGACAGACTCGAAAATCGAAGAGTGAACACTGCTGTATGATTTCAACATGGAAATACGTTAGATTAATGAAATTTTTGCAAAAGCTATATGCTGAACTAAACACATAAAATAACTAACACCCACAGAACACTCAATATGTGAAAGGTATCACCCAATTTTGCACATATTAACTAATTCAATGGTCACAACAACTCTGTGAGCTATTGCTATTTATCCTCGTTTTACAGATAAAGAGACTGAGGCAGAGAGAAATCAAGTGACTTGCCCGCAGAAAGTTGGACACTAGAATCTGATCACTGACCCGCTTCACGGTGACTCATGGTTATTTTCGCATTCACTCCCTGCCACAAATCCAAATACACATAGAGGTGCAGCAAAAAACCTACATTAGACTGATTAGAAGCCTAGAAGTAACAAGACTCCTGAGGAAACTGAACCACTAATGAATCATCTGTGAATAAACTGTGAATTTCTTTTTTTAGTGTCTTTCTCAATCTGGCATCTTTCACAACCACTAAATAAATTTTCAAAAACAACAAACAGCAAACATCATAAAGCCTGTGGCAAGTGTTTATTTGCCTTCTAAGCTGTAGCTATAAATTTACACTTCTGTCCTTGAGCAACTGAATTTATAATTCCAGCCAACATGGATAAGAAATTCTGAGAATGTTCAGAGACCCCTGCAAATACCTACACATTGTTGTAGCAACTTAGTGCTGTCTCCTGCTGCAGACCCACTGAGGCACTGCATCTACTGTCTGGACAGAGGGCCCCCAGTGTGCAGGATGCACGACAGCATCTTCCCTGATCATGTGGTTCTACACAGATGCAACAGTACTTCAGGTTGGGAGTGAAAATATTCTTCCCGTACATCATACAAGGCTTTGATTTCCTCTTAGAAATACTGAAGAACCAATGTGGACAAAAGAGAGATATACATTATGGTCACTGCTTAATTCTCAACAGAGAATATTATGAGCTTGCCATGAAACTGATCATGCCCTCTCCTGCAACACAGGTAGGTATACATATATACGTGTGTACACATATATACATAAACTCTAGTTTGTCTTCTTGGATGCAGTGAGTTTGTTCAATTCATCTCTCTTTTCTTACGACAAAGTTACGACAAAGCCTGGCTCAGAGTAATCACTCAACAATAACTGCTGAATAAAATAAATATCAATAAGAAGAAAAATATCTTTAAACCGACAAAACTATCATATATGTCTAAATTTTAACCGTCCCGAAATGTTAAACATCTTTTTAAGCCCTTTCATATTCTGAACAAATCCATGAGTTTCTCAACAAATTATCATTCGTGATCTAAACACCACCTTCCTTGAGTCACACTTGACTTGTCATGGATTGATAATTTCTTAGAGTTATAGAGCATGTTACCATGTTCTTCGGAGTTTGGGCTCTGTACTCAGACAGCCCTAGGCAGTAAGTATCAGACTTACACTTGTGTGAACAAAGTTTAATTATTTAAATGTTCATGCCTCTGTTTTCCTCATCTTCGAAGGAAAGACTGACACAATACAACCTTACAGGGTTTGGAGTATTAAGGGAAATAAAATATATAAGCACTATCACCTTTCAATCTATCAGTAAACATTATCTGCTATTGTTATTATTATTCACCGGTTAATTTTAACTTCATGTAAACCCTTGAGATAGCTGAGAATCTGAGAGAGAAAGAGACATCCTCAGAAAGGCCAACTTAATTGCTGAAATTCTTACCTGTAGTAAGTGGAAGATGCACGGTTCTTTTATCAAGCAGTCTTTTAAAACCAAACTTGATTTAAGAGTTAATAGATCATTTTTCATACCCGAGCCTCAGCCAATCCTATTTTGGCCATTATTTTACATTTTTAAAGACACATATAAAGGCTACAGTGGTCAGGTCAGCCTCTCCCAAATTGCTGTCCTCTGGGATATGTCCACAGGCAACCTCCTTCCTCCCTAAACAAAAACAATTAGAAATTTCCAGTTTACATTCACACAGAGAAAGAGCTTGGGAGTCTTCACTCCCATCCTGTCAACAAGAAACAAGCTGAACAAACTTAAAATTAACAACTCTCCTTAGATCTGTCAGAGAATTAAGATCGCAGGGCAAACTTCTACCCAGAAAACTGCAGAGACAGGGGAATACAGTGAATCACAGCCTAGAGGGAGTGAAAGCTGCTGGAGCCCATCTCTGCTGGGAGCACTTAAACATTAATTGATGCATTGCAGGAGGCTGACTGTGAACGAGCTTCAGAATTAAAAACTCCTAGAGGCCCAGTCCTAGGGAGGCACCACACTCTCACCAGATTTACCTCCAAGAGCCCTACTAGGTTCTAATGGTGAAGACTGGATTGTGCTTAGCTCAGCGGGGAGGGAAAAGTAGTCATTTTGAAATGTGCCCAGAGCTTTCTGTCTCCATAGCAAAAGCCTGCCCTGAAAGGAAACAACATTGCCAGAACCTTATCTGCCTTATGGGGAGAGGAACAGGCAACATGAATTCCCTCTAGATTTCCTGTAACTCCTAAGGGGAGGAAAAAAAGGCTAAAAAACTCTCTGAGGGCCCAAGGCAAGGGACTCTGGGCCTCCTAAAAACAGAGATTGAATCATCAGATTATAGGATGCTTCCCCTCCTAAATATTTTACCACCACATCAACAGGACTTTAGTATGGTAACAATGGATTACAAGGGAAAGAACTGAAAGCTACAGGCTCTAGTTTTGATGGAGTTTCTAGAGAAATCCAAGATAAAGGGAGAGACAAAATAAGGACAACAGAGGAAACTGAATCTCCTGATACAAATATTAAGCACAGCCTATCTCCAACCAGATAAACAAATCCTCACACTAAAGGCCTATCTAAGTAAGGACCTATTAGCTGGGTTTCAACAAAAAATTAAAAGGCAAGAAAAAAAAAATATAGCCTAAGGATATAAGGCAAGCATCAGAACTAGACACAGACAGGGTAGAAATTTTGGAATTATCAGACAGGAATTTTTAAATAACTATAATTACTAGGCTAAGGGCTTTGGGGACCAGAATTGGCCACCTCAAGCACTTAAGGAGACTTTGACCTTCCCTGTCCCCACTGTCTGAAGGGATTTGGGAAGAAGGCCTGTCCCTGGGACAGGCCCTCACCATGGATAACTCTGGGTATCAATGGACTGGGAGGGCCTTTGCTGGGCCCATTCTTAGCAAAGTTCTGTTTACCATATATTTACATTTGTAAGGGAAATCTCCATTTGTAAAGGTATCTCCTTCTCTGTACCAGGAAGGAGGGGGAATGAGTTTATCTCTAGGGATCTTGTCGGTGTGGAAGGTGAAAATTTAAATCTGCATTCTCTTGTTACTGTGCTTGTCTTGTAATCCCTCATGCCTGACACCCCCAACCCCCCAAAATCCTCCTTTGTCTATATAAGAGGAGAACCTCTGCCATTCTGTCCAGAGATACTCAGTTTCCCGGGGCTCTCCCATGTATACCTGTTATAAAGCTTTGTTTGATTTTCTCCTGCTATTCGGCCTCATGTCAATTTAATTTGTCGCCCATCCAGAAAGGACCCAGAGTGGGTAGAGAAAGCTCTTTCTCCCCTTCAGTCTCCAACGGAAAAAGTGGACCACCTGCAAGAATAGATGGATGATGTAAGCTGAGAGACAGAAACTCTAAGAAAGAATTTTTAAAGAATGGTAGAAATAAACACTGTAACAGAAATAATGCCTTTGGGCAGGCCCAGTGGCGTAGTGGTTAAGTTCACATGCTCTGCTTGAGCAGCCCAGGGTTCCCAGGTTCAGCTCCCAGGCGTGGACCCACACACCACTTGTCAAGCATGCTGTGGCAGCGTCCCACATACAAAGTGGAGGAAGATTGGCACAGACGTTAGCTCAGTGACAACCTTCCTTGAGCAAAACGAGGAGGATTGGCAACAGATGTTAGCTCAGGGCCAATCTTCCTCACCAAAGAAAAAGAAAAGAAAAGAAAAAAGAATGCCTTTGATGGGCTCATTAGAAGACTGGACTTAACTGAGGAAAGATCCAGTGAGATTGAAGATATGTCAATGGAAACTTTCCAAACTGAAAAGCAAAGAGAAAAAGGAATGAAAAAATAGAACAGAACATCCAAGAATTCGGGGACAATTACAAAAGATGTAATATATGCTTAATGGGAAAACAAGAATGAGAAGAAAGAAAGGAGCAGAAGATATATCTGAAATAATAATGAATGAGAGTTTGCCAAAATTAATGATAGAGAAAAACCACAGATACAGGAAACTCTGAGAAAACCAACCAGGATAAATATCAAAAAAGTACAACTAGGTATATCATATTCAAACTATGGTAAACCAAAGATGAACACAAAATCAAGAAAGAAGCCAGGAGGTGGGGGCGGTGGATCACTTGCCTATAGAGAAACAAAGATATAAATTACATTGAACTTCTCTTTAGAAAACTTGCAAGAGGGTGGAGTGAAATATTTGAAGTGTTGAAAGAAAAAAATCCAGCAAAAAAGAATTCTGTATTCAGCATAATTATCTTTCAAAAGTGGAGAGAGAAAAATGCTTTCTCAAATAAATTTTTAAAAATGAGAGAATTCATCACCCGTGAAACAACCTCGCAAGAAATGTTAACAGAAATCCTTCGGGAAGAAGGAAAATTATACATTGAAAACTCAGATCTACACTTAGTGGCAGATAAGAACAATGGGAAGGGAGTGGATGGCTTACTGTGTTTGACACAGCTCTATGAGACTGAGAGAAGGCATAGAACCTGAGGTTTCTCCACCAGGCGGGAGGGAGAGAAGTAGAACATGCCTCCAATGTCCCCCTGCCCAAGACGCTAGTTTCTGACTTGCCTCAACCAGAGCACAGACGGAACCCTCACAGTTCCATGGGGGCCATTAAGAATAAAGGAAAAGGGGCAGGCAGTCTGCTGTACACAGCCCAGCTCAGCAAATTTGAGAGAAGGCACAGAACTCAAGGCTTCTCCACAGGGAAAGAGGAAGAAGAGTGGAATGTGCCTCCAAAACCCTGGCCTGCAGTACAGAAGTAAAACACGAGAGAGAGCAAGAGATCATGGGCTCCTGAAAAAAAGAGAAAGAAGTAAATCCCCTCTAGTTAGGAATCCACACAGACAAGTCCAGAGAAGACACATCCATAGAAAAGGTTTGACAGACTCCATGAATCTCTAGCTGTGCTATTAGTGAAGATTTTTCCTGTGGAAGTCAATCTGTAAAGACTGAGAGAGATGGCTGTTTCTTCAAATGCTGACACCAACACAAAGCTACAATGAACACAAAGAATCAGGGAAACATGACACAATCAAGTGAACAAAATAACTCTCCAGAACTGACCCTAAAGAAATTGAGATACAGAAGTGATGTCATCATCATGGTAGAACAAGCTGGAAGAAGCAAGGAAGGATTCTCCCCTGGAGGTTTAAGTTGGAGCATAGCCCTGCCAACACCCTGAATTCAAAATTCTAGCATCTCAAACTGTGAGAGAATCAATATCTCTTGTTTTAGGCCATCCAGTTTGTAGTTATTGTTATGGTAGCCCTAGAAAGCTAACACAGTATATTTAACAACAGAAGCAGAAGAAACAATTCTTACCTCATTCTATGAGGCCAGCCTTAGCATAATACTATATCAGAGGAAGACATTACAAAGAAAAAAACTACTGACCAATAATTTCATGACCATAGACCCAAATATCTTAAATAAAATATTTACAAAGGAGTCTGAAATTTTAAGCAAAGAATTATACACCCTGATCAAATCAGATTTATGTCAGGGAAAGAAGGAAGAGTCAACATTCAAAAAGTCAATCAATGTGATTTACCACAAACTGCCGGAGAGAAAAAACACAATCATGTCAATTGATGCAGAAAAATCATTTGACAAAATTCAACACCCATTTGGGATAAAAACTCTCAGCAAACTAGGAATAATGGGAAGTCTAATCCCTTGTTAAAGAATGCCTACAAAACACCTAGAGCTAACATGATTCTTAGTGGTGAGAGATTGGATGCGTTCCCCCTAAGACTGGGAACAAGGCAAAGACGTCCCTTTCACCATTTCACCATTCCTATTCAACATTTATTGGAAGTTCCAGCTAGTACACTGGGAACAAAAAAAAAGGAAGAAAGAAAGGAAAGGAAAGGAAAAGGAATATAAAGTATACAGATTGAAAAGGAAGAAATAAAACTTCCTTTATTTTCAGAGGAAGTGATTATCTATTTAGAAAACTCAAAGAATCTACCAAAAATCTCTTGGGACTAATAACTGATTATTATAAGCTCACAGGAAACATATAGGGTAAATATACAAAAGCAAATTGCTTTTTTATATGCCAGCAATGCAGAATTCAATGTCAAATAAAAAAATCATTATAATAGCACCAAAATAAATGTATCATAAGTATAAATCTAAAATAATATGTACAGGATCTGTATGCTGAAAACTACAAAGCCCTGATGAAAGAATTCAAAGAGGATTTACATAAATTGAGAGTTATTTCATGTTCATTATTGGAAGATTCAAAATGTTAAGAAGCTAGTTCTTCCCAAGTTCATATATAGCTTCAATGCAATCTCAATGAAAATCCCAGCAAGTTATTTTGTGGATACTGACAAACTGATTATAAAGTTTATATGGAAAAGCAAAAGACCCAGAACAATCAACACAATACTGAAGACCAACACTGCCCAACTTCAAGACTTACTATAAAGCTACAATAATCAAGACAGTGTGGTACTGGCAAAAGAATAGACAAATAGATCAATGGAAAAGAATAAAGAGCCCAGAAATAGACCCACACAAGTACAGTCAACTCATCTTTGACAAAGGAGCAAAGGCAATTCAATGGAGAAAGCATAGCCTTTTCAACAACTGATGCTGAAGCAACTGGGCATCCACATTTCCCCCAAAAAGAAAAAAAAAAAAAAAAAAGAATCTAGACATAGACCTTACATATTTCACAAAAACTAAAAATTAACTCAAGGGCCAATCCTGGTTAAATTTGTTACTCTCCACTTTGGTGGCCTGGGTTCACTTCCCAGGCATGGACCTACACCACTGGTCAGTGGCCATGCTGTGGTGTCAGCCCACATACAAAATAGAGGTAGATTTGCCACAGATATTAGCTCAGGGCAAATATTCCTCAACCAAAAAAAAAAAAAAAAATTAACTCAAAATGAATCATAGACCTAAATGAAGAATACAAATCTATAAAAATTCTAGAATATAACATGGGAAAAAAATTTAGGTGAGTTTGGCAATGAATTTTTAGGTACAATACCAGAAGCACAATTATGAAAGAAAAAAACTGATCAGTTGTACTTCATTAAAATTAAAAACTTCTGCTCTGGAAACTGTTAAGAGAATGAAAAGACAAGCCCCAGATTGGAAGAAGATAATTGGAAAACACATATCTGATATAACACTTGAATCGAAAATAGACAAAGAACTCTTACAATTTAACAATAAGAAAACAGACAACTCAAATAAAAAAATAGGTGAAATATATGAACAGACACCTCCAAAAATATAAACAGATGGTAAATAAGCACACGAAAAGATGTCAAATATTGTACGTCATTAGGGAATTTCAAATTAAAGCAAAAATGAGATACAATGAAATATCTATTAGAATGGCTAAAATCCAAAACACTGTTAACACCAAATGCTGGTGATGATATAGAGCAATAGGAATTGTCATTCCATGATGGTGAGAGTGCAAAATGATATAGCTACTTTGGAAGACTGGCAGTTTCTTAAAGAGCCATATGTAGTCTTAATCATTTGATCCAGCAATTGTGTGCCTAAGTTTTTACCCAAATGAGTTAAAAATGTATACACAGAAACCTGCATATGGATGTTTATAGTAGCTTGACTCATGATTTCCAAAACTTGGAAGCAACCAAGATACCTCTCAAGGGGTAAATGTATAAACAAACTGTGGTACATCCATACAATGGAATACTATTCAGTGATAAAAAGAAACGAGTTATCAAGCCACAAAAAGATATAAAGAAAGCTTAAATGCATATTTCTAATTGAAATAAGTGAGTATGAAAAGGTTATATACGGTATGATTCCAACTATGTGACATTTTGAAAAAAGGCAAAATAGTAGACAGTAGGAAGATCAGTGGTTGCCAGGTATCTGGGGTGGGAAGGGAGGAGGGATGAATAGGTGAAGTATGAGGGATTTTTAGGACAGTGGAACTACTCTGTATGATACTGTAATGTACATGACTTTATACATTTATCAAAACTCATAGAACTGTGCAACACCTAAGGGTGAAGAGCAAACCCTAAGGCAAACTATGGGCTTTAGTTAATAATAAAGATTGGTTCATTAATTGTAACAAATGTACCATACTAATGGAAGATGTTAAAATAGAAACTGTAAGGGAGGACTGAGGGTATTTGTGGAAACTCGGTGCTATCTGCTCAGGTTTTCTGTAAACATAAACTGTTCTAAGAAATAAAGTCTATTAATAACAAAAAAAAGGAAAAATCTGCCAACTATGCACCCATTCAAAATGTTTCATTGGACATTCACTGTTAAAAACTCTGAAATATCTTTTAATAAATACTTTATTTGATGTTTTCCCAATTTATTTAACAATAATATCTTTTAGCAGAATGTCCATTTATATCAAGGATGTTATTGTACCATACAATATCTATTGAAGCGTCATACTGCTTCTTCACTCACATTCACACAACCTAGGTGGAACCATCAGTTTCATGATGAATAAGGGATGGTCAATATCCTTTTTAAACTCAAGCATCTTGCTGAGTGAGGTAACTCTGCATGGCAGTTACTCTTGCAGTGGTTATTGACATTCCAGAGTCAACAGCTGTCCCAAGACCTTTGCGATCGCTCTCCTTCCTCCTTCGTGAATTTTTAGCTTCCAAAAGTATCACTTTTATTTACTATTTATTGATTGTCCTGTATTTATTTTCATTTCCATCTCATTGTAATTTAGTCACAGTTTCATCTCATAGTAAATGGAGTAGTATTCATGTCTCTGAAACTCTTCAACTCATTAGCAATGGTATGAATTAATAGATAAAATTACTTGAATCTAGTGCTATTTCCCAGGCACACTTCTTACCTTCAGCAGGTAACTTGCATGTCACTTGCATCTCTGTATAGCATCATTCTAGTAATCTGTTGAATGCATTATGCTTCTCTCTTAATCTCCAACCCATTGTTTACATGTAAAAGGTCTATCTTAAATTCATGGATTTTCTCACATCATACTTTCACAGTGTCAGAAATTTCTCCCTGTATGCTAAGTAAGGCATTCTATCACCCCTGTGTAAATGAGTCCCTCTTATATCATGAACTTTCTCCTAGGCAGAGTATATGTTTACACAGGCATATTTTGACTAGATTTCCTTTCATTTTGAGGTCAAAATTTATTGATCCAGGAGAATTGAGAGGAGTTGTAAAGTAACTAGCAGAAGCATATAGGTTAATCACCGTTAGGATTCAAACCAATATGAGTTATTATAATTAAAGAGTATTCTACTCCCCAGTGAGCCTGCTGTCATATTACTATTGCTGTCAAACTTAATTGAAAGCTTCCCCAACATTTCAAGACTGCATACTAAGTTGGTCTTTAACAACTGAGACATTGAAAATAAAAAAGGAACGAAATAAACAAAGAAAGAGATCTACTACCTTCATTTTAATGAACACATTCAAATTATATGTGGAATCAGCCTGGTGATTGGAAAAGGAAATTGGCTAACCAAATATCTGCACTGAGAATACAGAGAGATATGTATAATTAAAGGAAACAGGAGCAGCAATATGATTCAAAACCATCCAATATACAATACAATTATACCCAGTCGTATCCTTCATGTGTCTACTTCAAAATTTCACTCTCTCATATTATTGAGTGTGAGTAAATATGTGTAGGTAATGGTTAATTAAGTTTAGGCAGAAACGACCCTCTTGAAGCAGCCTGTTGCGCAATGGTTTTGTCTTTTCATGTGTGTTGCTCATTCCAAAAATAAATGCAGACATATCAGTGGATATAAAGGAAAGAAATCTGTTAAGATCGTTGTGGAAACAATACTTACATAATGATTTTAAATTTGGCCTTTTTTAACACTTCCCAGATAATGGTCTTTTTGTTTAAGAAGGATTTCCTTAGTTTAACTTTGTCATACTGCAAACACTCTTTCTCACCAACATCACTGGTAAAATGAACTTCTAAGAGTGGACCATACTAATAGCAATTTTCTCAAATATTTCATCACCCCCATTACGACAAAAATCAACTGTCTACTGACTTCCCCACATCTGTTTTATTAAACTCTTAGTTTTTTTGGATTACAATTGCCAATGTGTTTTAATTGAAAAATTTTGAGATAAAGTTATCGTGTTCTTGATACCAGCTGTATTCTCTTCACATCTATTTGAAAAAGACAAATAGAGAATACTGTCATTTTTAAGATTGCTCAGCACAACTTAAGAAATGTATAGATGGCTGAATAAAATAGAAAACAGCAATAGTCAAAATGGTAACAATAATCTCATGGGATGCTTATACACTGCATACTTTGTAAGTGTTTTTACATCCATCTTCTCCATCCATCTTCTTTATCCCCATAGTGAATACTAAGAAATAGAAATATATGAGGACTAAGTAAATTTTTTCATGAACACACATAGCTAATTAGAAGCAAAGTAAGCATTATAAAACAGATCTTTGTTTCTTTTTAAATTATAAACACTAATTCGAAAAGTAGACATTAACCTTTTTTTATTGGAACCCACAATTTTCCAAAATATAATAAAAAATTCTGTCACAAATAGGCTACAAAACTATAAGAAGGATAAATATTACCATGTCCACAATATGAACCCATTAGCTCAATTTTAAGAAAATCTACCCAACTGCAAACTGGTAAAGGCAGCATTTTCAAATCAGAGAAACTAGAATCATAGATTTAAATTTATGAAGCAATTTACTCAATTACTCAGATCGTTTGATTAAAATTTGTAATTATATTTTTAATTGCAATTTTGTTTTGTAATAATGGATCCACTTGATCAATAATTCCATTCAAGATTTTTGTTTCTTTTGGCCTCAGATTTTTAGGTAACTATATCCTTTTCCTGGTGCAATGTAAAAGGAAAAGTTATTTCTATATTTGGGCCTTTCAAATAAGTTTATTCTCATTAAATATAAGTTTTCTTTAATTAGAATAAATTTCACATTTAGAATTTCCATAGCAAGAACTGTAGCAGAGACAAATATTCACAGCACCATTCCAGGCTCAGTAGAATATTGAAATATTTCTATATTTTCATCATTATGTATACCAGTTAGGCCTTTAAACATCCCATTTACATCACCTATAACACAGGTAGCTATATTACAAATCACAAATCTTCTGTGGGAATTTAATCATTTGCTTAATAGTGAAACGTGGTGTTTGACCCTGAGGGAGAAGTGAAACTAAAATGTCCTCTTCCAACTCACCCAGAGAGAGCACAAACTCTTCTTTCTGTATGGGCTGCCTTTACGGCCTCTGATTGCTCTAGATCCCGTTAAAATGCTTGAATCATATTGCTTATGTCTGGACTGATGGTGCTATGAAAATAATCAAATCCAGTTCTCCATGGTCTACATTCCTTTCCTCACTTCTAGGTCTCCCTCATCTCTCCAAGATACCTTCACCAGTCTTCCATAGTCGGATTCATTCTGTTAAAGCTGGTTGCACCGTGAGTGTCCATGAGTTATTTAGAAATTATTATTATTGTAGCAATGCAGTCATTGGAGAGATTATTTTAGGCTTTGTATTTGGTTTTGAAGAATAGGCCAGAAAAAAAGTATTTTGCTTTGACACAATGCAGTAAGAAACCACCATGGATTAGGGTTGAAACCACCATGAGTAGGGTTGAAAACAGTCTGGAAAAAAGAAACCAAAAAACACTGTCTGTATCTTAGTCTCACAAACTTTTTCTCTCTCTTTTTTAAATTTCTTCACCTGTAAAATGACACTGACAATCTAAATCTTCCCTGCAGTGACTTTGTGAGGTATGACTAATGATGCTAAATCACGCTGCAAAAAAACACAAAGCTTTATATTTAGTACAACTTGTGACAATAAGACAAGTGCATCAACGCCTTTGAGCAAGATCACACATTTCCACTTTCAAATTTTGGACTGTTGCATGTCTCTTTTTGAACATGTATAGAATTTGCCAAGATACACTCTATGGGAGCATTTTCTTGTGCTCCTAATATATCCATGATAAGATTATCTTGTTTTTCAGTTTCACAAAGGGGAAAACAACATTCCCCTGATTCATTAATTTAAAAGTAGGACTACAGAAGTTGAATTACCTGACAGATGAGGGAAGAATTACAGGATACTCTGCAGATGTCAATTAGAAATATTTGGCACAATGTTATTTCCTGCTAATACAAAATGCTAGAACTGGAGAAGACGAAAATTAAACTCTAAGGGTTTGAAGAAAGATTGGAAAGTTTTACGTGAAATAATGGATGGAAAAACATCTGTTGAAAAGATTATTTGGCTACTTAAACATATGTAAGGGAAATACTGTTTACCTGGAAAATGTTAATTTTATTTTCATTAGCAAGAAGAGACAGAGGATGCTTACAACAATAGAATTTATAAACAGAATGCAATTAATTTTTATTCTGGGTGAGAGGCCTTTTATTATTCTGGATCTAAGACAAAGTAGTTTGCACCCTAATAAGATGTCCTCAAGGACTTTCAAGAAATCAGAATAGCATACATTCATGCTGCTTTTTATAAAGTTATCCATCAGATTATTTTTTCATCTTGGTGGCTCTTTTCAATTTGAAATCTGTCTCACCTCGTCTTTTTTTATGAAAAACACTAGATTTTAAAATCTTTCAGGTGTCATTATTAAATATTTATATTGGCTTATCACCTGATGATCATTATGTAGTCAAATTAGCCAACCAGTATAACAAAAAACAAACACACAAACAATAAATAAATGACAGAAACTTCTAAGAACTGATGGATACATGTTTAAAAGTCAGAATTTCCTCACACTATGTATTGTGGGATTAGGTTGATTTGCAAATATATCTTACTGCCTATCACTGTTCTTACTCCCTCATTCTATCTATCTATCTGTCTGTCTGATTTGTATATTTTCAGAATTTAATTCATGGTAAAAAAAAAAAAAAAACCTGGTGAAATTATGTGTGTCGGTAGGTGGGTTGAGGAGAAGAGATCAGATGATGCACATGAGTGGACTAGGTGGGGAAGGATCATTTACATCCCTGTGAGGTCACATATTTGCAAGTGAATAAAATATCAGGGAAACCCCTACATCAATATCATAACTGTAAGAGGAATATTATATGAAGAAGTACATATATGTTTTATTTTAAGGTCAGAGGTACAGAGGGAAATTGTCTTATTTCCTACCTAATAATAGCCTTGGTGCCATTATTAGAGACAGGACTCAGAAAAGTTCATCTCTTAACATTCCTCCATCTCTCATGGTTGGTTCTTCTTTAGCTATTTTACTTTGAATGTATACAGTATGTTTGCCTGAATGCCACACATTTTTAGAGTATTCTCTGGACTCTCCTTTATAAGGAAGAAAATGTCAACATGTAAATAGAGAAACCAAAACAGAAACTTATAAATCAAAAAACTTTCACTGTATGTTGATCAAAATAAACTTAGTTGTTTCTATTAACAACTGTTTTCTTTTTATTATTTTTAGAAGGACTTCTGTATTAATTTCCTAAGGCTGCTGTGACAAGGTACCATAAACTGGATGGAATAGAATAACAGAAATTTATTGTCTCACAGTTCTGGAGGATAGAAGTCCAAAATCAAGCTGTCAGCCGGGATGTGTTCCCTCTGAAGGCACTAGGAAGGATTCTTCCTTGTCTGTTCCAGCTTCCAATAGTCTCGGATGTCCCTTGGCTTATGGCAGTATGACTCCAATAGTGACATGACATTCGCTGTATTTCTCTTCACATAATCTTTCTTCAGTGCATGTCTGTCTCTGTGTCCAAATGAGCTCTTTTTATAAGGACACTGTCGTATTGGATTAGGACCACCTTAATGACCTCATCTTAACATGATCATCTGCAAAACCTTATTTCAAAATAAAATTGCAATCACAGATACTGAGGATTAGGCCTTCAACATCTTTGGGGGAACACAATTCAATCCATAAAAATTCCCAAAAGCCAGTGGGCCAAGATTCCTTTCTTAGGGCCACGTCCTTATGTTCATTCATTTAGGTATTCATTCAGTTTAATACATGCTTGTTTAAGTGTAGTAGTCCCAGAAAATGCTCATATTTTAATTGCCGGAGTTAACTTTTGCAAAGGTAGTCATTGTATTCTTTCATAAAATCATAGAAACCTTTAAAAATACTGTAATATTTTCTGGTGTCATAGCTTTCCTAATTTACAATCATCCTTCTTGAAAGCATCAAGTAATCCATCCCTCTTTGAAAAACTAGTGTAAAGATAGTCAGAAGTATTGCTGTTAATAAGAGTGTGGTCCATATTTCTCCTTGCATCTTGGCATCCTTTCATCCTCAGCAAATGCTGACACTGCTACCAGCATCTGCCGTACCCTCTGCTGGCGATGCTAACTGCCTCACGGGCACTCTGTCCATCACAGTGAGCTCCTTCCTTCTAAATCCCTACTACTTCACAGTCGTTATCGTAGACGTTAAGGGAAAATAAAAAAATCGAATTATTCTTCGCTGACGTTTGAACGGCTAATTCCAAGAATCCACTACGCATCTCTGTTGAACCCAATATATTTAATATTGAAAGATTTTCACAACTGCCTTAGAGAAATTTGGGGAATAGAAACACTTCTTAAACTTTATCATTTGATTAATGCCATCTCTTGACAGAATATGTTCTAGGAAGAGAAAAAGGAGAAAAATATGGCGTTTAAGAGTCTCAGCCCCAATTTTTCCCCTCAGCAGGAATCATAGAGGAAACTCAGAGCCATTGATCTGATCCAGTAGGGTCTCCTTCCCTTGGCTTACTCTAACTTAAGAAAGGGCTTTTTTCAGCTTTCCAAAAATATATTTAATATTATCACCTACCTTAAAAGAGGAACATTTATGCCCAAATAGAACTAAATAACAATATGGCAAGCTTTAAATTAAGAATGTTGAATCCTTGTCCCTTTACATCTAATAAATCTAAATTAGTCCATTTGCTTTCCACTTACTGCTAACCAAGTTTAAATTGGGTCTCCTGGTTGATTTTCTGGAGTTTCTTAGGCAAGGAAAGAGTGAACTCCAAAAAAGTCAACCTTTTGTTGTTCCTCACTCCAAATTCAATCCTTCTAAACTTCTGTAGTTTCTAGTTACATTTGATCAGTGAAAGATTTAGCTAAACTCTGAAGCCCTGGAAAAATATAAAAGATTTAGAATATGAATGAGAAAAGAAATGCTTTTGAGGGTTGTTACACACAAGATGTTTCCAAAGATCACAATACAAAGCAAGATATTTTGAAGGACTCAGGAAAAAATGAAAAATTTATAGACTATTCTAGTTGATTTAATGGCTAAGCAGGATCTTTTTTCCCCCCGTGATCTAGGTAAGAAACCTGGCTTCTAATGTTCCAAGGGAAAAATAAAGCAAACAAAGAAAACAAAATAAAATGAAAGACAGATGTCAGATATGTGGAAACTCTTCTCGTGGATTTCAGAAAACCAAGAGAGGCAGGCTCCTGAGTCTTCCCCAAAATCAGAGAAGATATTTATTGATAACTAAAACGGTTCCAGAGCTTTAATACAGAGAAGTTTCAAATTTGGTGTCTGTGAATCAGAGCTCAAAACATTAGTGCAGGTTCTGATTTGATACGTCAAGATAATACTGCTTGGTTTATGATTCCTTGGAACAGAGAGGGCTTTGTGGTTCTGTGATCAAATTCAACTTGTCTTTCAGAGCTTGGATTCAGTGGATGCAGAAGAGATTTATAAGATCCAGATGACATACAAGAAGCATTTTTTCAGTATCTAAGTGACCCAGAATGGCTGGTTTTTTCTAAGGCCAAGAATGTCCTGATAAAGAAGTTTTTCAGAAACTCATCAAGCATCAGATGCTGACCTCAGTAGGTGACATTATTTGAAGTTCAAAAAGAAAGGCCACAAAGAGCTTCTTAGGCAGAGAATAGAGAGACAGACAAAGACAGAGACAGAGAGAGAATGTGAGAGAGTTTGGGTGTTTTGTTTTTTTTAAACACTGTAAGACCAAAAGGAAGTTGCCTGAAGTTCAGTAAAATGTTAAACATGTTTAATAGTAGTTTCAGATTCATTTTATTAAAACGCTAAATCATATCCATTTTTGTTCTATCTTCATAGTTCATGGCTGTGACAGGCAGAATAATGCCCCCCACCCAAAGATGTTCAGGGCAGCATCTCCACAACCTGTGATATGTTAGGTTACATGACAAAGGGGAAATAAGGTGGCAGATGTAATTAAATTCACTAATCAGGTGACCTTAAAGTAGAGAGATTATTCTGGATTATTTGGGTGGGCTCAATATAATCGTAAGAATCTTTAAAAATGGAGTCAATGTGAGCACAACATGATGTGAAAAAGACTTAACCGGCCATTGCTGTCTTTGAGGATAGAAACGGAGCATGAGTCAAGGATTGCAAGAGGCGTCTAGATACTGGAAAAGGCAAAAGAACAGATTTTCCTTCAGAGCTTCCAGAAAGGAATGTAGCCCTGCCAACACCTTGATTTTAGCCCAGTAAGATTGGTGTTGGACTTCCAACATACAGAACTATGGGATAACAAATTTGCTTTGTTTTAAGCCACTAAGTTTGTGGTGATTTGTTATAGCAGCAATAGAAACTAATACCATGGCTAGTATGGTGTGATAACTACTCTAAAATATAGGGCTGAACACTGCTTGGGAACCACAATTTGGTATAATGAAAGGTGGGTCATATACTTCAACATGTTGACAAAATGATTGTTTTGAATCCTAATCATTTCTATTGATCAAGAAGCATACATACACACACATTCCCATGATACAGTGCTTGAAGAATTGACTGTAGTCTTCCCATGTGAATTCTACCTGATTCCTCTTTCTACACTACCATGTACCTGTAAAATCCTTGCAGGAAGGAAAACACACACACACACAATCTTCCTTATCCTTCATAGTACCTAGGAAATTGTGACAAAGACAGTTGAATAAATGTCTCTTCCTGATAACTTGAAATAAAGTGTAGGCTTTTTTATTCTGTCATCTTCATCTTTTCAGTATTTGCTTCATCTTTTTCTTGAGGGCAGGGGTGAGTCATCCCTGTCCATCTTTAGACACACTTCCCACTGTCCCTTGTATTCTATCAGAAATCATCAAAAATAAGATGATTGGGTTTACTTACCCAAACAGTTCTAACTAATAAAAAACAAAAGGGAGGCTGGTCCCAGTGACATAGTGGTTAAGTTCGGCACACTCAGCTCCTGCAGCCAGTGTTCATGGGTTTGGATCCTGGGCACTGACCTACACCACTCATCTGCCATGCTGTGGCAGCAACCCACATACAAAATAGAAAAAGAATGGCACAGATGTTAGCTCAGGGCTAACCTTTCTCAAGCAAAAAGAGGAAGATTGGCAACAGATGTTAGCTCATGGCAAATCTTCCTCAATTAAAAAAGAAGAGGAAAAATGTTATTGTTCATAATCTAAAAAATTCAGACTCTCCTCAGGATTAAAACAAGAAAAAATGATCTAGTATGCAAATTCCTTTTAATATAGTTATAGATGTAAGTGTTCTGAATATTTAAGCTGTTTCCGTTTAAACTAAACCTAATGAAGCTAAGAAAGTTAACCTCCTAACCCCTAATTAGAAGAATCTTCATTATTAGGTTGTTGTGATTTATATCTTCATGCAAGAGTGATACATTGCTGACATTTTCATATTACTCACTACTGTTGCCTATTTCTAAAAATAGGCACTTTTATGTTTCCCTGAGCAATTCTTTACAGATCATTAGGGATACCCTCAGAATAACTAAGACATATTAAACCTAAACAACTTCCAAAGAAAAGCATTAGCAAGACATCCTTCTCTGAAAACTTCAGAATTTAGGCCAATGTTATTTTATTCTAGGGCACTGAAAGTTAAGCACACTATTTTGGATGCAAAAAGTAATCAGGAATAAACATATTTTTTAAAAGTGTTTTAATGGACATCATGTTGCCCTATTAAATTCACAAAAGCCAAATATAATGATAACCTCCAATGAAAATAAACATTTAGCTTAGTTTTCAGGTAGTGACAATGCAAATTTCTAGAACTATTTCTGAAAGAATTTTGACAATATGTTTCAAAGGCATTAAATACATTTACATACTTACAACTTTAAAGGTGATTATCTCTAGGTGGTAAATTGCTTCTATATTCTTCCTTTTGCTTATCTCCTCTGATTTTTCTATAGTGAACAGTTATTAATAATATCATTTAGAGACTATTGCAATTTTAAAGAGCAACAATGTCCCAAACATTTTAAAAATCTTTATAAACTTTTCCCCCTATTTTTAAGGATTTATCTTAAATAAACTTTTAAAGAAAACATGCAAAATAAAATTTATTAATTTCCAGTAAAGATGTGTTTTTAAGATTTATTTCTAAATTTTTTCTCTTGCATTTTTCTTGGATCAAGCAGATAAATTAAAATAAATTATGAGTTCAAAAATTTTATTTTTTTCCAAATAACCTACCCTTGCAAAAATGGCTAAAATCCATCCTTTTTTTTGGCTGCATTCTCAAGTGCTGCAAAGGGTTGTAGGATCAAGTTCTGAAAAACTGAATCCTGATTTCATAATGAATAAGATAAGCCACTACATGTATTTTTTAAAATTATTTGGGACATACACTCCATTTAAGTATGGCAAAGCAGTTACTTTTACAATCAGAATAGGAAGGAAAATTTACACAAAATTAACTACTGCTATCGAAGGCTGAATATTAATTCACATTAGTTGCTGTACAACCTATATATTTTGAAATAATTTTTTAAAAGTGTCATTTTTTTCCCATTCATCTCACTTTTTCTTCTTACTTTCTTGTTAATTGTAAATGCCGCCTTAGGATTTGAATAGTTTTTAAGAAGGCATATCTATTCATAATGAAAAATATTGAATGCTTGACAAATATTCAACAAGTAGACATATCCTTTAGGCAGGTACTTACAATTAAAAAATAAAATGTTTAGGAGCTAGGCCAGTGGCACAGTGGTTGGGTTCCCACACTCCACTTCAGTGACCTGGGGTTCTCAGGTTTGAATCCTGGGTGCAGACTGATGCACTGCTCTTCAAACCATGCTGTGGCTGTGTCCCGCATGCAAAACAGGGGAAGATGGCCACAGATGTTGGCTCAGGGCCAATCTTCCTCACCAAAATATAAATAAATAAAATAAAATGTTTACCTGAAGGAGGGGGCCGTCCGGTGGCGCAGCGGTTTAGTCCGCGCTTGGCAGCCCAGGGTTCGCGGGTTCGGATCCCGGGCGCCCGCGGACGCACTGCTTGTCAGCCATGCCGTGGCGGCGTCCCATATAAAGTGGAGGAAGATGGGCACGGATGTTAGCCCAGGGCCAGTCTTCCTCAGCAAAAAAAGGGGAGGATTAGCAACGGATGTTAGCTCAGGGCTGGTCTTCCTCACCAAAAAAAAAAAAAAAAATGTTTACCTGAAGGTAATTATCCTATAGGGAAAAGTACATTATGACTCCAGTGTTCATCTCTAGGAATTTAAACACATTTTTCCAAATTAAATGTGGTCTCCTAGATTTTGCTTTCTATATAAGAAAAATAACCGCTCCTGTAGCCTGATATGCTCTCTATAAAAAATGTTTTTGTATTTCTTGGAGCATAGTTATAACTAAGGACAACAGCAACAACAAAAAGGTGAAGTGTCATATTTCAACATTCCAATGATTCAGGGAAGGAGCACCGAAGGAAGGGTAAGGCTTGTCAAAGAGCCAGCCATGACCTCCAGAAGTCAAAGTACATGGTCTCCTGCGCTGCTGCACAGCAGCACTAAAAAAAACACCTTGTGCCTATTGAAAACACATTTGCTATTCGAGGCCAGGCACTGATGAGTCAAGCGTGTCCTCTTTCCTGAAGAGGCTGCCAAGGAGATCCTACGGTCATTCTGGTCAATACACACAGTGTGCGAGCAAAGGGCAGAAGAGTCCAGGATAAATATTCACTCTTCCTGACATCCACCTCATTCTATTCAGTTTGCAAAGGAATGAGAGCTTCAGCACAAGCGTTGCAATCCAAATGAAAAGGCACTTGGTCTGAATAAAAAAGAAAAGTTAATTAAATTGTTTTCCTTTTTTCAGAGAAATCCACAATAATTTTGAGTGGTTTAAAGATTTAATATCTTGCGATCATTTTCTGAAGAACTACTAAATGCCAAGGAAATCTCCATACGGATTTCTTTTAATTCCTGAAGCTTTGTGTGAGCTAAATATTATGGAGAAAACTGAGATTGAGGAAGAGATCAATACTTTGCCCAAGGTTATCACACAACAGTGCGGTGCTGGGGTTAGAAGACAAAGAAAGGCATTACTGACTCAAGCAAACACCTGCTCACTGTTACATCACATTGCCTCATTGACTGAAAACTCTCTTTGACATAAAAGTCTTCTATACCACTACTTTTTGGTTTTTTTTTTTTTTTGGTTGGAAGTCTAGTTTTATGCAGGTGGGAGAAATAGTTAACAAGGCAGTACTGTCTTACTCAGTTCTTGCTTATCTCTGTAGCCATGGCAACAACCCTTGGTCAAACATTGAACACTAAATTGTAAGGTTCTCCTAGTGACTCTGCAATGTGATAAGTCAAGATGAACTAAGCTGTCACCATATTTAAAGAAAACATGAGGGGGACATTTGTTCAGTAACAGATGGAAATTAGACTTTTGGTGGTGAACATGATGTAGTCTATACAGAGGGCAAAATACAATGCTTTACTGAAACTTATGTAACGTTATAAACCAATGTTACCTCGATAGAAAAAAGAAAACATGAAGAATCATGATATACTTGGTTCCTGGATTGGAGTTTTTATCTTAGAGAAATCTAGACCCCAAGACTCAGGTGGGCTTTTTTGGGTAGAGGTTATCTCACAGGAGAAAATCACATCCTATCCTATGCTAGCAGGGAAAAATGGAGAACCTGGAAGCCTGTGTGTGACTTCTTCAGCACATGTGTATCTTCTTCCTGCTGTTCTTGCATTATATCCTTTGCTATAATAAATCTTAGCCATGATCATAACTTTATGTGAAAGTGTATTAGTCCTTCCAGCAAATAACCAAATGAGTTGAGTACTCTCTCCCCAAACAGTAGTGATTAAAATATATGGTGATGGAGCTAAGAGGTTATATAGGTTAGCTTTTGTTGCATAAAAATATATCCTCCAGTTTGGCTTAATTACTAAATAAATATTGGGAAGCCTTTTAAGTGTGGCTGTTCAAGGTTTCCAAGTCACCACAAAGGTAAGAAGGCATCTCCAATTCTTGACCTCTAGCTTGGCTTCAAATAGATACATTCATGTCTGTGAATCTCTTGAGTTTTGTAAGTTTGATTTCTCTGCTTCTATTTATTAGCACAGAAATAGCTGAGATTAGATATTCAGAGTTAGAAGACAAAGTTTTTCCAGGTGAAAAGAATTGCCCATGAGCCTTAACATGAAATTAAGACTAATAAATGAAAAGTGTATAATGAAAGATTTTATAGTGTAGCTAACAGCATAGAAAATAAGTTTCCTGGAGCCCAGTTTCCACTGGGCAAAAAAGATGACCACAGGCCAGCAAAGCAATCTGAAGCTGAAGGCGCCCAGACAGGCCTAGGGGAAGCATATTCTAAGGAGGACACACTAAACATACACTCCATTCTGGAGAGAGGGCTGAGAATTGCAGAATATCACAGCAGCTGACCACTGAATTGTTATCTCACCAACAAGGGTGAGTTCTCCTAGGAAAGAAAACAAACAGAACTGTCTTTCAAGCTTCAAAAAGCCTTATAAAAAGTCTTACAAGATAACCAGTGAATAACGGAACTGGAGATCTAGGTTGCATGTTTTCTGTCACAAAACTTCTGATCATTCACTGCTTTTCAGATATACTTCTCCAAAACAATCACACTATTTTCTACATACAGTTTTGAAATATAACAAGCAATGTTCCACCAATGAGAAAAAGTGTCTCTATCTCACAAAACAAGTGTAGTTATTAATACATATATTTCTCAAGAGATTCAAGACCCTTACGAGGAAACTATAAAAATACCACATGTAGACATCATGTTTTGAGGATTGTTGCCAAAAATGGATGAAGATTTACAAATAGCTTGTGTTGTTCACATTCTATTTCATTTCTTTAAAGGGAATTATGACTGTTCCCAACTGTAGCTTGTTATAAATATAATGCTCCTTATGCATCTAAGGGGACTATTACTTAGTTGTTCCATTTATTAACCTCTCTGGTCTTCCTTTGGGAGAGAATCAAGATTCATGCACAAGAACATTCTAGCACAAATGTTAAGCAGCCAGTAGCACATCTCGATGAGGTCAGAAAAGTACCTCAGAGCTAATACAATTTATTCATTCATATTCAACTTACTAATAAGTTTTAACCCTCTGGTGATGTATAAGGACCCCCTACATCAAGTCAATGACAACTCTTGGGTTGAAAGAAAACAATTTCTTTCTTTCCTGGGAAGGAAAAATGGGACATACGTGAGAGAGAGAGGAAGGAAGAACAGGGCACTGAAAGAGGTGATAAAATGAAAGAACGTTTCTTTAATTCAGAAGAAAACATTTTCTTTGAAATATATTGAATATAGATAAAAATATATTTTCAATGTAAGATAAAAAAGAAATCACCAATTTTCAGAGCTCAGTAATATAGCCACATTGCTCTCTGGTTTTAAATTTTGGAGTATTCTCACCAAAGTCATCCTGTGAATGTCTTTAATGAATGTTACATCAGCTGGTATCTTTAAAATTATCTCATTAGTAACTATGTGAATTTTCTATGATAACACAGGCTTGCATTTGTTTGCATTGACTTTATTCAATGTCACAAACATTTAACTTAGGTGTTAAATAGTTTGCCTTCCATTATATTTAGGGATTATATAATGTATTTAGAATCTCTCAGTTTATTAATGTTCTGATGTTTTATTTGTTTGATTTCATTTAATTTCTAACATATGTTGCTTTTAGCCTAAAATACTTTATTCACTTTATGTTAAGAAAGAGTGCATATTTATGCTAATCAAAACCCTATAATATTATCCATGAGAAAATGATGCCAGATTAAAAATGAAATAAATTAAAATTTACATTATGTTGATATGCACTTGATTTACAATTTTCACATCTAAAGTAATGTTCCTAACCATCATTAAGCCCATATGGTATGATTAAATTACAGTAGTATCTGAATCAGAGATTTACTAATCTAGCTTATTTTAAGTACTTTATTACTCTTCAGGAGAAGATAGAAATCATGATATAAGCCTCAAACATCTATTTTTGGTATGAGATAAATTATTATAACCTATGTATGCCCATCAATGGATGAATGGATGAAGAAAATGTAGTATGTACATACAATGGAATATGATTTAGCCTTCAAAAAGAAGGAAATCCTGACATATGCTAAAGGACGAGTGAACCTTGATGGCATTATGCTAAATGAAATAAGCGGTCGCAGGCCAAATGCTGCATGATTTCACCAATGATACTTGACGAAGTATCTAACATAGTTAAACCCATAGAAGCAGAGAGCAGTATGGCGGTGACCAGGGGCAGGGGGTGGGGAAAATGCAGAGTTGCTAACCAACGGGTATAAAGTTTCAGTAACGCAAGATGAATAAATTCTAGAAATCTGCTGTACAACATCGTGTCTATAGTTAACATTGCATTGTACACTGAAAAATCTGTTGAGAGTAGTTAAGTATTTTTACGACAATAAAATAAAAATTTAAATTTAAAGAAAGAAGCTAAATTATCTACAGTATATAGCGTGGACCGCTGGCGACAGCACGGCCCTGAAGCACGAGCTTTGCGGCCTGCGTTGGTGATGCTCTCCTTGAAGCGGAACCAGACGTCGCTCCTGCTCGCCACAGTGCGCATGCGCAGCTCAGCCGCGTCGGTCTTGGGCCCGTGTCCTCTGTGCTCGGGGCTGCTGCTCTCCTGACGACCACACGACGGAAGTCCCTCTCAGGCTGCTCCTCCAGGGCCGCTCTCTTCAGGATGTCCTCCAGCTGCTGCGTGGGGCGGGTCGCTGTGCCCCTTTCTCTGCAGCGCCTCCCAGTACCCCCCGTCCATGTAGGGGCTGTCCCCAGCCCAGGCCAAGGCGTCGGCCCTCCGCATCTTCTCCACTTCAGTCGCACAGGCGATGAGCTGCTTGGCCTGGTAGCTGAGGGGCTTGTGGGCAGGCATCTGGGGAAAGCCGCAGACCTCCTCCACGTTGGGCTCCAGCCTGTAGACATACTATCCGTCGGGCTTGTGCTCTTGGCTGTGGATTAGGCTGTAAGCAAGCATGGTGCCCACGAGGCTGGCCAGCTGCTGCTTCTGGCGGGCGGGCGCAGTACAGCTGTTTGCTCACGAGGCGCAGTTTAGGCGTGAAGGTGTCCAGGAGCAAGCAGAGGGCATCCAGGACAAGGGCCTGGGAAGCAGCCTGGCTGCAGGTGGCCAGCACCATGTGCGTTACCAGCGTCTGAAGCAGGTTCTCATTCCAGCTTGTCAGGTTCTGGGCCTCCTGCTGGCTGGTGGGGAAGGAGATCCTCTGCGTGACTGAAGGCTAAGAGCACGTGGAAGGCTGTGGGCAGGCAGGGCAGGTAGTGCAGCAGCTGGAAGCTCTAGCAGTGGTGGGCCACCCGCTCCAGCAGGTTGTTGAAGTCCAGCCCGTCGAGGGCTATGCGTATGGCGCCCAGGCTGGAATCCCGCAGCTGCTGAAGAGATTATATATATATATATATATATGTATATTTGTCTTTTTTATCCATTCTTCCATAGACAGGAAATAGATTGTTTCCATGTCTTGGAAATTGTGAATAATGCTGCAGTTAAGATGGGAGTGGAGATATATCTTAAAGATCTTGATTTCATTTCCTTTGGGTATGCCCAGAAGTGAGATTGCAGGATCATATGCTAGTTGTATGTTTACAAATACTGCCATATCGTTTTCCATAGTGGCTGTACCAGTTTACATTCCCAACAGTGGACAGGGGTTCCTTTTTCTCCATGTCCTTGTCAACACTTGTCTTTTCCTGTCTTTTTAAGGACAGCCATTCTAACAGGTATGAGATGATATCTCATTGTGGTTTTGATTTACATTTCCCTGATGATTAATGGTGTTGAGTGCCTTTTCCTGTACCTGTTGGCCATTTGTATTTCTTCTTTGGAAAAATGTCTATTCAGTTCCTCTGTACATATATATATATATTTTTTTTTTTGGTGAGGAAGACCAGCCCTGAGCTAACATCCGTTGCTAATCCTCCTCTTTTTGCTGAGGAAGACTGGCCCTGGGCTAACATCCGTGCCCATCTTCCTCCACTTTATATGGGACGCCGCCACGGCATGGCTGACAGGCAGTGTGTCGGCGGGCGCCTGGGATCCGAACCCGCGGACCCCGGGCTGCCAAGCGCGGACGAAACCGCTGCGCCACCGGGCCTCTGTACATATTTTTAATCAGACTGTTTTGTTGCTATTGAGTTATAAGAGTTCTTTATATATTTTAGATATTAACTTCTTATCAGATGGAAGATTTACAAATATTTTCTCCCATTCCATAGGTTAACTTTCATTTTGTGGATTGTTTCTTTTCCCGTTCAGAATCTTTTTAGTTTGATTCAGTACCACTTACTAACTTTTTGCTTTTGTTGCTTGTGCTTTTGGTGTCATATACAAAAAAATTTTGCCAAGACCAGTGTCATGGAGCATTTTCCGTATTTTCTTCCAGGAGTTTTGTGGTTTCAGGTCTTATGTGTAAATCTTTAATCCACTGCAAGTTAACTTTTGCAAGTGGTGTAAGATAGAGGCCCAGCTTCATTCTTCTGCATGTGGTTATTCATTTTTCCCAACACAATTTATCAAAGAGACTATCCTTTCGCCATTGAGTATTCTTGGCTCTGTTGTCAAATATAAGTTGACAGATAGTTTATTTCTGGGCTCTCAGTTCTGTTCCATTGGTCTCTGTGTCTGCTTTTATGCCAGTACCATACTGTTTTGATTACTGCTGCTTTGTAGTATAGTTGAATTCAGGAAGTGTGATGTCTCTAGCTTTGTTCTTCTTTCTCAGGATTGCTTTGGATACTTGGGGTCTTTTGTGGTCCATACAAATTTTAGGATTGTGTTTTTCATCTGTGAAAAATGCCATTGGAATTTTGATAGGGATTTTATTGAAAGTATAGATATCTTTGGATATTATGGACATTTTAACAAAATTAATTCTTCTGATCCATGAACATGGGATATCTTTCCATTGATTGTGTCTTCTTCAATTTGTTTCATCAAAGTCTTATAATTTTCAATGTACAGATGTTTCATCTCATTAGTTAAATTTATTCTTAACTATTTCATTGTTTTTGATGCTATTGTCAATGGAATTGTTTTCATTATTTATTTTTCAGATATTTTGTTGTTAGTGTATAGAAATACAACAAATATTTATATGTTGATTTTGTACACTGCAACTTGTTGAATTCATTGATTAGTTCTAATAGTTTTTGGTAGAGACTTTAGGATTTTCAATATATAAGAACATATCATATGCAAACAGAGACAATTTTACTTCTTCCTTTCCAAATCAGATGCCTTTTATTTCTTTTTCTTTCCTGATTGCTCTGGCTAGGGCTTTCAATACTGTGGTGAATAGGAGTGGTGACAGTGGGCACTGTTATAGTGTTCCTGATCTTAGAGGAAAAGATTTCAACCTTTCACAGAGTATGATGTTAGCTGTGAACTTGTCATATATGACCTTTATGATGTTGACATACATTCCTTCTATACCCAATTTGTTGAGAGTTTTTATCATGGAAAGATGTTGAATTTTGTCAAATGCTTTTTCTGTATATATTGAGATTATTATATGATTTTTATCTCTTATTCTATTAGAATGGTGCATCACATTTACTGATTTGCATAAGTTGACTCATCCTTGGATCCCAGGGATAAATCTCAATTAATCATGGTATGTGATCCTTTTAGTGTGCTGTTGTATTTGGTTTGTTAGTATTTTGCTGAGAATTTTTACACCTATATTCATCAGAGAGATTGGTCTGTGGATTTGTTTTCTTATAGTGTCCTTATCTGGCTTTGGTATGAGGGTAATGCTGGGCTATAAAATGAGTTTGAAAGTGTTTCTGCCTCTTCAATTTTTTGGAAGAGTTTGAGAAAGGTTGGCATTAATTCTTCTTTAAATGTTTGGTAGAATTCACTGGTAAAACCATCTGATCCTGGGCTGATTCAGGACTACTGATTCAGTCTTCTTACTTGTTATTAATCTGTTCAGATTTTCTTTTTCTTCATGATTCAGTCTTGATAGATTCTATGTTTTTAGGAATTTATTCATTTATTCTGGGTTGGTCAATTTTGTGGTGTATGTGTTCATAGTAGTCTTTTATGATCCTTTGTATTTTTATGGTATCAATTGTAACGTCTCCTCTTTCATTTCTGATTTTATTTATTCATCTTCTTTTTTCTTAGTCTAGCTAAAGGTTCTCAATTTTGTTTACCTTAAAAAAAAACAGTTTTTAGTTTCATTGATCTTTTTTATTGTTTTCCTGGTCTCTATTTCATTTATTTCTGCTTTGATCTTTGTTATTTCTTTCCTTGTGCTAAAATTGGGTATAGTTGCTTCTTCTTTTTGTAGTTCTTTGAGGTATAGATTTAGGTTGTTTATTTGAGATCTTTCTTTTTTCTTAATTAGGCCTTTATCACTCTTAAGTTTCCCTCTTAGGACTGCTTTTGCAGCATCCTATAGGTTTTGGTATATTGTGTTTTCATTTTCATTTGTTTTGCGATATTTTTTGATTTCCCTTTTGATTTCTTCTTTGACTAATTGGTTGTTCAGGAATATATTGTTTACTTTTCACATATTTGTGAGTGTTCCTGTAGTTGATTTCTATTTTCATACCATTGTGGTCAGAAAAGATACTTGGTATGATTTCAATTTTCTTAAATTTCTAAGACATATTTTGGGACCTATAAAATGATCTGTTCTGGAAAATGTTCCATGTGCACTCAAGAAGAATGTGTTAGGTCCAGGTGGTCTAATGTATTTAGGCTAAAGTATAGTTCAAGTCCAACATTTCCTTGTTGTTTTTGTGTCTGAATGATCTATCCATTGTTGAAATAGGATATTGAAGTATTCTACTATTATTGTATTGTTGTATATTTCTCCCTTCAGGTCTATTAATATTTGCTTAATATATTTATGTGCTCTGATGTGGAGTGAATATATGTTTATGATTGTTATATCTTCTTGATGAGTTGACCCCTTTATTACTATATAATGGCCTTTTTTGTCTCATTTTACTATTTTTGGCTTAAAGTGTGTTTTGTCTGATAGAAGTGTAGCTACCCCTGCTCTTTTGATTTCCATTTACATGGAATATCTTCTTCCTTTCCCTCACTTGAAATTCCTTAACGCTGAAGTGAGTTTCTTATAGGCAGTATATAATGGAGTCTTTTTTTTATTCATCCAGTCACTTTATGCCTTTTGATTGGAGAATTTAATACATCTACATTTAGAGTAGTTATTGATAGGGAAGAACTTATTAATACCATCTTATTAATTATTTTCTCCAACACATCCAAACTCATATTGTTTTTGCAACAGCAGTGTCCTGGGACTTTTCCACTGGAAACCTGGACTTCTACAAAGGCTCTCTCATCTGTAGGTAATTGTCTAAGACAGGGTATTCAAGGGGCTTCTGGACTGTGGCTGAGAGGGGCTGGAGCTAGTTTCCAGGCCACTACAGGGTCTACAGTCAGGACCAAGTTCTGTAAGCCTATTACCCTACACATGAGTGGGCAAGACTCCTCATAGGTCCTTTGGTGTGTGGTGCTGGATCCCACATGTCTCACAAAGGCACTTTCGTCTGTGGGTTGATGCCAAATTGTTGTTGGTGGGGGATGGGAATGAGGGACAAATGAGGGACATCTTATTCCATCATGATACCAATATTAATTCCCTGCACAATTTTTCAAAGAATATTTGAGATAGATATTAGGAATTTTTTTTAATCAGTAGACTTTTCTAGAGCAGTTTTAGGTGTATAGTAAAGTTGAGTGGAAATTTCAGAGAGTTCCCACTTATCGCCTCTGCCCACTCATGCAATGTCCCCCACCACCAACATCCTACACCAGTGTGGTACATTTGTTATAACTGGGCAATTTTTTCAATAAGATAAATTTCCATCTAATGTCATTTTAAGTTTTATGTGGGTGGTGAATCTAAAAGCTTCGTAACACTTGAAAAAAAAGACAAGAACAATTTCAAGTGAGACAAATAAAATATTCTTGTAGTTCTTAAAAGAGATTGTCTAGATATCACCGTAGAATAGAATGTTCTATAATATTATAATGTTCTATATCAGCACTATCCAACATTGTAATCACTATCCACATGTGGCTATTAGCACTTAAAATGTGGTTGATGTCACTAAGGAACTGAATATTAAATTCTGATTGATTTAAATTTAACTTGCCATAGCCACATATTGCTAGTGGCTACCATATTTGACAGTGTGGGTCTAGAGATATTTCCTGGAATCAATTACTATATGGAGGCTGTGGAATAATTACGTTATTTTTAAATATGCTTTTCATAACATAAATATTGAAAAACAAAGGGAGTATAATGAATGGATAATAACTATGCTTGTGATGGCTTTGTGATGTGTCATCTTGGCTAAGCTAAACTACAGTGCCCAAGAGTTCTTGCTCTGGAATGATTCCGGTTAGAATGAGCTAGAAGCGATACTCTGTATTTGAAGTTGGAGCATGTAAGGGAGGCAGCAGCCATTTTGCAATGTACACACACCTTCTTCCAGTTATTCAATTAAATATAAATCTAGGTGCTGCTGTGAAGGGATTTTGCAGATGAAATTAAAGCCTCTGATTAGTTACGTTAATCGAAAGGGAGATTATCTTGTGTTGGTCTGACTTAATCTGTTGAAAGCTCTTTAAAAGAGGGTTTAGCCCTTCCTTGAGTTCAGAGCCTCAGTCGGCAGCTGGGTTTGCAAGCTCTCCATTTCCCCAGGATCTTCCTTCCTGTCTATCTGTTCATGCTTGTGAGGTTTCAGCCTTCTCTTGATCTACCCTTCCTGACTGCCTACCCCATGGATTTCAGGCTTGCTTAGCCAAATATCCTGAATAAATTTGTAAGCCAATTTATTGCAACAAATCATATTGATAGATGATAGATAGTCTGCTACTGGTTCTGATTCTTTATTTGAAGCCTAACTGATAGAACACTCAACTCACCTGCCCTCATGGAGATGGTGGGGAAAGGGAAGAACACTTAGCTCTCCTGCCCTTATGGGGATGGTGGGGAAAAGGAAGAAAAATGCCAGGAAAGGTTGAAGATGGCAGAGCTTAGAAAATCTACTGTCTCTAAAATATATATGCAATTATATCAAGTCTAATAAGTATCTTTTTCCACCTCTTTCAGGTAATTCAGTCAGTAAAATTTGCATATGGGTCTTAAGAACCAAGCACCTGGTTATTTTGATGCTTATAAAGATTACAATTTTTATAAAAGATTTTACCTTTTATAAGAGAGAATGTAGCCCCTTATCTGCAGTTGCTATTTTACAACTAACTAACTAAACCCTCTACTCTTTGCCTGCTTGTTTATGTGAATTGATACAAAAGGTGTAACATATTAGATGTTATCATTTTTCCAAGCTAGAAAAGCCCATTCCTTTTCACATGGAGAGAATGAAATGCTAAAGTCAACATGGCCTCCAGGAAGAACAAGTGCTGAAACAAATGCCAATAGGCTGCATTAAAGAGGGAGTCATTCACCAATTTAAATAGCACAAGAGAAGTGACAAAATTTAGTTATTAAGTTAGTTTTTCCTGAAACCCAAAGTATGATTATAATACAAAAATTAAAATGACATTAAAGGGTAAATTAAACTAAATCCAAGGAGCTGAATTTACCCCCATTTCCATGATTTAGCAGTGTACCAAGCAACAGAAAAAGGGGATATACTTTGAAAGTTCTACACTTAGGCTGAGATAGCAGTGATCAGGGATTAGGCTGAGGTAATCAGTAATCAGTGATTATTCCCATGGGGGGGGAACAAAGTCGTTTGATAACGGTTTATTTGATCAAGATTTGGAGAGCTGATTCTGAGACAGAGTTGGTAGTCAGAGAAAAAGTTTAAAAGTTAAACAATTAAAACATGAAATTTGTTGTGGTGAAGGAATATACAATTAGAGAAGCAAAGGAGAGCAGTTAGGGGTAGTCTTGTTCTTACATGCTCACTGGTGAGAGTATAAATTAACCATATCTTCTTTGGAGGTTAAATGTGAAAAATCTATTTGACAGATATATTCACATATGGGGACAAATATATATGTAAAGGATATTAATTTATAATTGGGAGTAAAAGCAAAAGACTAGAAGCAACCTAAGTTATCCACCTGTCCACATCTATCCATCTGTATGGGACCAGTTGAAAAAAATCATGCTATATCCATACATGATATAAAATACTATGCCATCATTAAAAGGTATGAGGCTACTCTGTATATACTGCCATGGAATTAATTTCAAGTTACATTGATTAGTGAAGACAAAAAGTGTGTATAGGAGGCTATTAGTGTGTAACAAGGTTACATTTACATATGCATAGAATATCTCTTGAAGAATACGTTACTATGATACAAGTAGTTAAGGGGAGGGGAAATCAGTAGGAGACAGGATGGAAGGGAGACGTACTTTTTACTAGATTCCATTCAGTATAGTTTTAATTTTGTGTTGTCTTCAGGGTAGGATTACATATGGTGTATAAATTGAAGGTTTTATGATATTTGCAGAGGGGCAAGTTGTATTACTGGAAATACAATGACTGGTGGTGATTCTTCTAATGGGTGTGAAGCCTCTCCAAGAGTGTTCGGGATATTTTCCTGTCTCTGGTGAGGAGAACCAAAGTGTTGCTGAAAGCCTACTCTTCCATCTTGATTCCTGTGTGTTCAGTGGATTGCCTCACATGGTCAAAGGTTTGCTTAGCTGACAACTGAGATTTAAAGAAAACTAACAAAAGGAAACAAGCTCCAAGTGGCACAGCTCTGTTGCCAGCTTGCGGTGCTGTTTAGTCTCACTTGGCTCCGTGAACAACTCAGAGAACAGGCTCCAGGTTGGCTTAATTCTGCCCTGTTATCAGCCTCCAAACAGCACTGAGCAGTAGGCGATGCAGCAATCTTCACTCCTTGTCACCCATGAGAAAGTGGAGTTTTAGTCTTCCCTCTTCCATGAAGCACTCAAGCATCTTCTTCTCTTGGCAGCTTGATCTCTTCCCTCTCTCAGTAAGGCTTTCTGCTTCATTCTGTGCTCGGAGACTTTGTATCAAAAACCAGAAGAGGAATGAGTTTGAGACTCTGACCTGGATATTTGAATTATTCAATCTTCTAAGTTATATTTCCGTAGGTGTATTTGCTATTTTATACCATGTTCAATCACCTATGATTAAGGGATTTTTATTAATCTGTGGGAGGAATATAAATATAGCTTGTTCAGAGTTCACATATTCCGTCAAACCAAAGAAATTAACTCAGGAGGTCTAGGAAATACTAAACATTTTAAGATTGTTTACAAATCATTTGCCTATAGTTTTTTGTAGCATTTCCTTTTTTTTCTATTTTAACACTGGCATGCATAATAATATTCAAACTCTACTCTTAATATTCCTTTATAAGAACCGAAAAAAAAAAGATTTCCAAGTCTATTAATGATAATTAAGGATGAAATTAGGATTCTTGCTTCCAGGGTCACAAATATCACTCATTGGAATCTCAGATAGACCTGGCAGGGTGAACTTAAGCTATTACAGGTAAATGTCATCTATCAGCCTGATAAATATTTCCTGGAAGGTTTTGAATTAGCCTCATCTGTTATTCTCTGAAACAGCTGAAGAAGTGTCATAGGATACATGAGTCCTGAAGCGAGACTCTGCTGAGTTCTGTAGGCTTGGATGTGCAGCAAATATCTGGGCTACTCTCTGTTCCACAACAAAGATCATTTAAGCCCCTTCCAGATCCGTGCTTAACGACCTGACTATTCCCAGTGTCCTTTATCTTATTTCATCCTCCACTAAATCATAATGTGGCTTAGAACCATCTCTGCTCCTACCTTCTTAACCAAACCTTTCTTGACAGTTCTAAGCCACATAAGCTTCTCTCCATTCTTCATTCTTTGAACTTATATTATACTTACTGCCTGTGTCATGCAATTTAGCAACTCATAGCTACTCTTTGTTTCCTAAATTGCTCTTAGTGTTTTCAACATACTGCTACCCATGAGCATGGGATTCATAACTTTGGTGTCTGTACCCCTATGTCCCCAGCACAGTGCTAGTCTTAGAAAAAACTCAATAAAGGCCTATCCATTTAATGGTAGAGGAGTGATTGAAAAAATAATGGTTCCATTTAGTAATACGTAAATGCGTCAAGGTTCAAATCCTCTTTAAAACATTCAATTTGAGTCATTAAATTAAATAAATTATCTCTTGACCTTCCAGTGAACCTTGTATTAAATTTCTATTTTTGTGCAGTGACAGATGAGGTTGTGGGAAAATGGCTTTGTGTTCAGTTCTGGGAAATGTTTATCATTTTCATATAATAAAATTGACTTTTCAATGAATAACAGACATTTTAAAAACATCTGCCAAAAGATTGTTTACACGAAACTGTTTTCCCCCAAGAGAAGCTGATGTTCAATTGGAAACTCACGTGTTCCACTCGATCCCCGTCGGCAGCATGTCACCTAACTATATTTACTTGCTTCTTTCAAATGGATGAGGGTGAACTCATAGTCTTTGCATAAAACATAACAGTTTAGGTGGATATTTCTCTTTCTGCTTATATGTTGGTATTTCACATTGTAAAGATTAAAATGTGCCCGAGACACTTAAAAAAAAGTATTCTCAGTTGCAAGAAACATTCTGCCCCACTTTTATTTAGTGACTGCTGCCTGAAATATTGTAGCTGGGTGCAGTTCTATAGTAAATTTAAGAAACAACATAATAAATTGATTTTATAGCATAATGATTTTGGGAGTCTGTATTATGCATTCTCATAGTAACATCTATTGCTAATTTTGTTCTATTTACAAGATTTGGATTAATTATTTTTCTGCATGTTTAATTATTTAATGAATATTTTCCTTTTCACGCTCCATGAAGGCATAATCCATATTTGTTTTTCTACATCTGTATCCTCAGTGCTTAATACTTGCAAATAATAGGTGCTACATTTATATTTGTTCAAAAGTTAATGAGCAAATAATGAAGAAACAGACAGATTCTCCATGGCTTGAAACTTACAAATTAGAATCCCTTAGAGAACTAGTTCCAGTCCTGATGGACTATCATATAGCAAATGTACTCTCCTACTAAAAACAACTACAAAATCTAGACAAAATGTAGTTAAAAATTCTTTGCAAGCATTGGAGAGTACACAATGCAGGGAAGCATTCAATCTCCCTTGCTGTCTCTTTAAGGAGATTTTTCAAACTGTAATTCAGGAAAATAGAGCCCAATCAGGAAACAGCAGGAGGAAACAGAGATTTCTGCATGGATTACCAAAGTTACTGGGATTTGGGGTCAGAATGCTGAGAAAGAGAAAGATGAAAAGAAGAAACTCTAAAAATCTGGATGAAAGCTCACTTTGGGTGCGGGCCCAACTTCTAAACTTCTTATGCGTAAAGCATGTCTCTGGAAGGCCTAATAGAGAACAGTGCTGAATGGCTGGAAACAGAGAAATATCCCAGAGTGTTGAGGAGATATTGAAGTTCCAACTCAGCCAGAATAGAGAAAGCTTTGTGGCCACTACTGGCTTTCAGGTGAGACTCCAAAGAGGACATACCCTAAAGCAGAGGGTAACACCCTGAGAATAAGGGCCACACTCTAAGATAAGAACAAAGCTCATATAGAACTTCTCTAACAAAACCTAAAGCAAGACTATGACAGAATCAGGCTGAACTACCTGTATGAAAGAACAAAATTTAACATTCCTAAGAAATGATATAATCACCCAGAACTCCAGTATCTGGTTATCTATAATGTGCAAAATAGATATAAAATTATGAGACATGAAAACAAGCATTAAAGTAACTGATAAGAGATAAAATAGGCAAGAGATGCAGACCTAGAGATGGTCCAGATTAGGAATTAGTGGATAAGGGCCTCAAAATGACTATAAATGATATGTTAAAGATGGAAGAATTCAACAGAGAACATAAGTCTCACAAAAAAAGAACCAAGTGGACATTTTAGAACTGCAAAATACAGGATGTTAAATTAAGAAGCAATGGATAGATTCAACAGTAGTCTAGACAGAGCAGAAAGCATGATGAGTAACTTCCAAGACAGGTAAATAGAAAATATCTACCTGGAGCACAAAGAGGAGAAAAACAAAGTGTGGAAAAGGACAGATTTGATGAGAGGTATGTAACATTGTCAAAAGGTCTAATATATATGTCTAAAAACTAAATATGTAGATAAAATATAAAAATCATGCAGAAAAAAAGCATGTACAAGAATGTTCATAGCATCTTTACTCAAAGTAGTCCCAAACTGGAAAATGCACACATTTATCAACATGGAATGTATACACAAAATGTGGCAAATTCATAACATAAAATATTAGCCATAAAAAAGAATGGAATACAGATAAAACAATTTTGATGAGTCTCAGAAACGTTATCTACAACAAAAGAAGCTATACTCAAGAGAACATACTTTATAATTTGATTTATAAGAAGTACAAAATCAGTGCAAATCAATCTATGGTGATAGAAGTCAGAATAATGGTTATCTCTGAGGGGGTGTTGACATGGAAAGGGCACTAGGGAATTAGAAGATAAAAATATTCAGTTTTTGACTTGGAGTGTGTTATTTACTGCAAGCTTATTATACTTTACATTTTTAAAATGCAGATTACTAATAAAATATCGATAAATAAATTCAATATCATTTAATATGATATTTATGGTTATCAGTGGCTACTTGTTTCCCAGTATATTACATTATCTGAGGCCATTTTGCAGGGATAGTTTATAGAGGAACTTAATTTTTACCTGGGAAACAATCTATACGTTTCAGTTCAGCCTCAGAAGTGACAACACAAAACGCAAGGGAAATCAGAGTGCTGTCCTCTAGGAACCTGCTGTCTAGTGGGGAGAGGAAAACAGTGTATAAGGAAACATACATAAGTGAGAAAGAATTAAACAGGGAGAGAGGACACATAGAAAATTAGAGTAAACTACTTCAGATGGGGTGGTTAATGAGGGTCTTCTGAGAGTTTATGATTTGTGATTAAAAAACCAAACAAATAAACAGATCCAACCATGTACACAATAATTGATGTTTTGTGAAAGGAACATGCAGACTCTGTCTTGTCTGAAAGAGTTACTTGGCTGGTTTGTCATGAAATCATCTTTTTAACTAGAAGACATAAATTGTCCCTATTTATTCATTCATTGCTCCATCCTTGTTTACTCATCCATTCATTCTTTCATTCAAAAATTAGAGTGTGAAAAAATTCGAAACTGAAAAATTCCAGAGTACCGCAAGGTTTCAGGTGAAGCCCAGAAATCTCCAGTTCTAACACATCCCCCAGTTGATTCTGACATAGGGGTCCTCATACAGTGCACTGAGATAAACAGAGCAATGCATATTTTTTTTTTGCATAATGCATGTTTTATTAGATTTCTGTATTTTTCCCTTCTGTTTTGGCTTATAAGACGCCTAAAATTTAAAGGCACTTCTATCGAGAATCAGTTTTAACTTCAATATTTTTATTCTATTTGTATAACTCTCAAGGTCATAACCTTATTTACAGTATCAGAAACATATCACTGTCCTCCTTCCTATGTTCTTAGTGTATTTTCCATGTAAACACTTTGAACTGCAGAAATATACCAATGTAAGTGGGCTTAAGTCCAGGTCAGATGGACAGATTTGACAGGCTTCCTTCTTTCTTTTCTCCTTTCCAGATACTATTCTTCAGAATTTTACATTTTCAAATATAGAGTACATATCCAGACACATATATTGCACTTTTTCTGACTATTATGGTCTAGTTATCTTTCATGCCATTCCTATAAGTTTAGAAAAATCATATCATATTAAAATTGAGATTACTTTGTCCAATCCACATATTTGAGAAAATTGAGAACAGGAGATTAAAAAAAAATTGTCTCAAGAAGCACAGCAAATTAATGATAATGAGAATCATAATCATAATCTCTAATTTGTGACCTATGTAGAGCCCTCTAAACCCAACTATGCTTACCAAGAACATCCCCTATTTAATATACAACTAAGTAATGCCTGCTGTTGCTAGTTTAGTTTATTTTTTTTAATCTTCACCTCTTATGTTCAACCTAGATTTTACATTCTGTCATGACATATACCATGGCTTAAACTTCCTTTCTAATTCTCCTTAGAAGCTACTAGCATAGGGCATTACACATAGCTGTGATTCTAAAGGTAGTTGGTGCATTTCTTGTTTCTTTTTCCATTGGCACAATGTGTAACCATGTTCATAGAAGAGTAAATCCATGTATTTAGAAATAATAGAGGAGAAATGACTTAGGGAAAAGCAACCAGAACAAGCCAAGCAGGTCACCATGGTAACACCAGGTTCATCGTTATTCTCCTAGTTTCTGACATTTCTATGTTTAGTATACAGGGCACCATCTAGTGGTTTCATTTAAATTCCTGACATTCCACACGTTTTCAAGCTCAACTCCCAAATAAACGAGAGAAAAATGTTTCTTGCAGTTGTGGAATACAGTTAGAGTTTTGTTGGCAAGATGGGTAGTTAAAAGTTTTATCATTTACTGAATTACTATTTGTTTCTTGATGCTTAAAAACTCATGTAGAAATGGGCATATTAAATTTTAAAATCTTTATTAATACTCTACAATAATACGTAAAACTAAGTTTATAACATATTTATTCTCGTCTTTTTGAAAAGAAAAGAAAGGCCTTATTTATTTTTCTCTGTAGAAACCTAGGTGCATTGAAGTACACTTGCAAAAGGAATAAAGTCTTCACTTTACAAATGCTTTCTCTGTTCCTCTTAGGAAAAAACAAAGCAAAACAACCGATACTTATTGGGGTATCACTCAATCACCCATGTGTATAAACAGAAAATTATATTAAAAGCCCAAGTTTGTGTTTCCCACATATATACAGAGTACAAATGTGAACCTGTAGAGATTATTTATTTTCCTTTTGGTCCTATGACAATAGTATCTCATTAATAATTAAATTTATTTATATACTTATATAAAGTGCAATAGGGTGGAACTGTTTTATAGCCCTAGTTTGAAGGATCTTAAAGTATTTTTAAGCATTGTTTTTGGTATGTTCAAGTTTGTGCAATAAGTCAAATTTCCATAGGATCTATTGCATACTCTGCCATATCATCTAAACAATTCTCTCTCACCTTTCTGTCTATTAGTATCTAGAAACTCATGCTATAAAAATACCAAGAAGAGGGGCTGGGCTGGTGGTGTAGTGGTTAGGTTCGCATACTCTGCTTTGGTGGCCTGGGGTTTGTAGGTTCAAATCCTGGACGCGGACATACGTACCGCTATCAAGCCATGCTGTGGCAGACGTCCCACATAAAATAGAGGAAGATGGGCATGGGTGTTAGTTCAGGGCCAATCTTGCTCAGCAAAAGGAGGCAGATTGGCAACAGATGCTAGCTCAGGGCTAATCTTCCTCACACACACATATGCACAAAAACAGGAAAAGAACACAGGAATTATTTGCGAAGCTCATGTATTGAAAACTTGTCAACATTTCAGATAAGTTAATGGGTTTATGGACCATGCCTCTCTCACAGTATTTTCTATGCCTGGAATGGTCATCCTCTATCCCATGGCCAAGATAGCTCTCACCCCTCCCTCATGTCTTAGCTGAAGCACCCCTCTGCACAAAGGCTTCGACACCCTGGTATGCCTGACCCTCGGTCGTCCTCAGTCTTGACTGCAAATTGGAATCATCTGGGGGGAATAAAGAATTTTCTGATGCCTCTCTTCACCCCCAGAGACTTTGATTTAATTGGTATGGGGTGAAGACTTAGACTTAGGAATTTTAAAGACTTCTTAGGTGAGTGTAATGTGAGCTCTACATTATCCCTTCCCCTTTATACTGAAATAATCTGTCCTCCACTTCAATACGTGCTTCTTCATGGAAGAAGTTCTCTCTTAGTTGGCCTTTTTTGCCACCAGCATTTAACAAAGTGATGGTATAATATTAAGCATTGAAAGAATATTTATGAGATTGTGCTGACTAAAGATAAGGACAGGAATTGGTGAATAATGATGAGGTGGTGTCTAGGATTAGATTCCCTAGTAAGAGAAATGTGAGGAAAATATATAAGGTCTGGTATCCTGAGAGAGGTTAAGAGTCAGGAATATTGATTAGAACTAAAAAGGAGGCAGGAATTCCTAGAATATTTGTTGTACTGGTAAAATATCTAGGGCAAAGTAGCAAAAAAAGTGATGTCAAGTGGTGTGTCAGCGACTTTCCCTACCTAGTGCTGGTTTGTGTAGGGATGTGTGGCACCTGGCTGTGCACCTTCCACCTGAGTGCCTTTCACCACAGGACACCAAAGTGACAGTGAAGAAAGTAAAATGGACCAGTAACTTGGGCCCAATAGCTAATATCCTCCCCCTGACCCCAGCACTCTTGACACGAAACCTAAGGAACAAAATGTTCAGAACATTCATAGCACTTTGTTATGAAGAACAAGGAAATGAAATCTGTCACTGTGTCTTGTAGTCGAGATGCCTCGTCACTTGACATTTACACAGGGCATGGCTGAGTAATAATACCATGGAAGCTCACTGCTCTGAGGAGTAAAGATGGTTTTACATAATTGTTTGAGAATTTTCTAAATGTAATTAAACCCAAACCACTTTTAACAACTCATGGAAGTCCAGTCTTGTTAATAGCTGGCTAGTTCATTGAAAATAAACATACAAAGATTTGCTTTTATATCTGTGTTAACGCAAGCCCACCCTTGCACCCACCTCCCACACCTAAAAGAAGCAAAAAAGCTGTGAATGACTAGTTGCAGAATGACTGACAGATACACCTTAATCACTGAGGCGAGCAGGCAGAGCTGCCCAAGACTTATCTTTTAGAAATCACTAACTCAAATGATTTCTAAAAGAAATACGAAGCATCTTTATGAAGCAAAAAATTTGTAAGAACATTGATCTAAGGATTAAGAGTCCCAGAGAACTAGTCCCAAATGTGTAATTGAAAAAATTATTTAGAAAAAGGAGCTTTTTCATTTAAGAAATGCAGCAGGGGGCAGTTATTAGTGATGGAGTGAACTAATAAGATGTAAATTCTAAAATTTTTAAGAAGCAATTTCAGGATATTTTTGAGTATATCTTTCTTCAGGCTGTGATTGATTTATGGAGCCTAGTTCAGCAGAGAACTAATAAAATAAAAAATAATGTGATGTAGACAGTGTTTCCTTTGAAAAGAACTGAACTAAAACAAATCCACTGTTTGCTAATCAGTCATAGCAATACTGATGTGTTTAATAACTTTACAGAAAAAAATTGGGAAATGCAGAATACTTACTGTCATTTAGGCTGTGTTAAATTTTTTCTAAAAACTATATGATTTAATAGTTATAGCTCTCAGGAAGGGTAAGTACTATTGTTTATAAATAAATATGTATATTTATCTATAGATATTTATATTTACATATAGATAAATGTTTATATATCTATATATGAGGAAATATAGACTTAGAGAGATTAAACAATTTTTCCAAGGTCATATGTATAGTACATTCAGGAATAAATAATTCCTGAGAAATTATTCTGCACCAGTAATTTTATGTGATGGAGGAGGTAGTAGTCATCAAGTTACAGAGGTACTTGTGATGAAGCTTACTTTTTAGTGAGGAAAAAAAAGCAATGTAAATAAGTCAAAAAATAATCCAATAGAGAAATAAATGTTAAGATCTATACAAAAAATCAAAACATGCCAATTGAAATTTTAAAATACCATTTAGGATACCATTCAAAATATGAAACTTTTAGGGATGCATTTGATGAAATATGTGTAAGACCTGTAGACTTAAATCTGTGAAAGCATTGCTGTATAATAGAAATGATAAGACCTAAGTAAATGATGTTATCTACTATGTTCATGGATCAGAAGACTCAGTATTGCTAAGATATCAATTCCACCCAACTTGGTTTATAGATTCGATAAAATCCCAATCAAAACCCCAAAACTGTTTTCATAGAAATTTACAAACTGATTCAAAAAGTTATATGGGATTGACGTCAGCATCATGGCGGAGTGAGATTCCCTCTTTGAATCTCTGCCCCCTACGACACAACGAAATCATTCACATTCCAACAGAGCTCAATCAAACACTACGAAGGACTTCTGAGAAACCCCTGCTGCCATACATTGGCTGGTGGAGGCACGGGAAGCCCAGGAGAATGGGAGGAGAGGTAGGAGGTTGTACTCCCCCTCCCCAATAGATCGGCAAAGACAGCGCGGTTCGCAGACAGAGGGGGGAGGGGCAGCCCACAGCGGGGAAAACTAACGCCATCCAGGTGCTCTCACAGACTGTCGCGAGATCCCCACTGGGAAGCGACGACGGACTGTTTAGGGGGTGTAGCAAACACCCTAAGAGAGCCAGAAAGAAAACCCCCACGTCAAGCAGGAGAAAGAGAGGACCCCTCCCCCCACACACCCAGCGTTTCAGCATAATCCCTCCGGGGGCTGCAGCTGCCTCAGAGCAAACCGCTCACGATCTCCATCTAGTGTCAGCAGGGGGAAACTGCAGGACTAACTTTAATCATGAGGGGTAAAAATAAAGCCGTCCCCGTCGGATCCTTGCGAAAATATGTCAGGGCTACAGACCAAAAGGAAAATGACAAACACCCAGAAACCAACCTTGAAGGCACAGAATTTGATAACCTGAATGACAGAGAATTCAAAATAGCTATCATAAACAAACTCAACGAAATACAAGAGAACACACAGAAACAAATCAACGAATTCAGGGATTATGTCACAAAAGAGATTGAAACCCTAAAGAAAAACCAATCAGAATTATTGGAGATGAAAAACAAAATCAACGAGATAGTGGAAAAAATGGAGTCTTTAAAGAGCAGAACTGACAATATGGAGGAACGAATTAGCACTATTGAGGATAGCCACGCAGAAATGCTCCAGATAGAGGAGGAGAGAGAGCTAAGACTAAAAAGAAATGAAGAAATTCTTCGAGAAATATCAGACTCAATGAGGAAAAGCAACATAAGGATAATAGGTATTCCAGAAGGAGAAGAAAGAGAAAAAGGAGCAGAGAGTTTGTTCAAAGAAATAATACCTGAGAACTTCCCCAACCTAGGGAACGAGAGGGAAATAACAGTGAATGAAATCAATAGATCACCTAAATATATAAACAGGAATAAAAAATCATCTTGCCACATAGTAGCAAACTTGAAGAATACCCGTGACAAGGAAATAATATTGAAGGCAGCTAAACAAAAAAACAAAATAACATACAAAGGAAACCCCATCAGGCTCTCAGCTGATTTCTCGACAGAAACTCTACAGGCTAGGAGAGACTGGAATGATATATTCAAAATCATGAAAGACAAAAACCTTCAGCCGAGAATACTTTATCCAGCAAAAATATCCTTCAAATACGATGGAGAAACAATAACTCTCCCTGATAAACAAAAGCTAAGAGAGTTCGTCACCACAAGACCCCCACTACAAGAAATGCTCAAGAAGGCCCTTAGGCCTGAAAAAAAACAAATGAGAAAGGGGATACAAAGATTTCAGCAAGGAGAAAAGCAAGGAGACTAAACCAGAACAAACTACAGTTGGAAAACATCAAAAATTAATTCAAGCTCATCACTGGAAACACACATTCATGACACAATCTGGAATAAAGAGATAACGAATAAGGAGGGGAAGAGGTAAGGGATTGAATTGACCCAGCCTCAGGAAAAAGGAGGCATCTGAAAATGTACTTTCTTATCCAGGAGATCGCTTATATAAACCACACAGTAACCACTAAACAAACAACCAGAAGAGAACCACACATGACAAATAAAGAGAAAACCAAGAGAATGAGCATGCAGAAATACCAAATTGAATTTGCAGTCCGAAACACAAGGGACAAGAAACGAAGGAAATGCAAAAGAACCAGAAGATGAACAATAAAATAGCAACATTAAACCCTCATATATCAATAATCACTCTAAATGTAAATGGATTGAATTCTCCAATCAAAAGACACAGAGTGGCAGGATGGATTAAAAACCAAGATCCAACAATCTGCTGCCTCCAGGAAACACCTCTCAGCTCTAAAGACAAACACAGACTCAAAATAAAAGGATGGAAAACGATACTCCAAGCTAATGGCAAACAAAAGAAAGCAGGAGTAGCCATACTTATATCAGACAAAGTAGACTTCAAGATAAAAAAGGTAATGAGAGACAAAGAAGGGCAATATATAATGATAAAAGGGATACTTCACCAAGAAGACATAACACTTATAAATATCTATGCACCCAACACAGGAGCACCAAAGTACATAAAACAACTGCTAAAAAACCTTAAAGGAGATATTAACAATAACACAATAATAGTAGGGGATCTTAATACCCCTCTTACATCAATAGATAGATCATCCAGACAAAAAGTCAATAAGGAAATAATGGACTTAAACGAGAAACTAGACGCAATGGATTTAATAGATATATACAGAGCACTCCACCCCAAAAAAGCGGAGTACACATTCTTCTCAAGTGCACATGGAACATTCTCAAGGATAGACCATATATTAGGAAACAAGGCAAACCTCTATAAATTTAAGAAGATTGAAATCATTACAAGCATCTTTTCTGATCATAATGCTGTGAAACTAGAAATCAACTGCAAGGAAAAAACTAGGAAAGGGACAAAGATGTGGAGACTAAACAACATGCTCCTGAACAACCAATGGGTCATTGACGAAATTAAAGGAGAAATCAAAAGCTATCTGGAGACAAATGAAAAGGAAAATACACCATACCAACTCATATGGGATGCAGCAAAAGCAGTCCTCAGAGGGAAATTCATAGCAATACAAGCTCACCTCAACAAACAAGAAAAATGCCAAATAAATAACCTTAAATTGCACCTAACAGAGTTGGAAAAAGAAGAACAGACAAAGCCCCGAATCAGCAGAAGGAGGGAAATAATAAAAATCAGAGCAGAAATAAATGAAATTGAAACCAAAAAAACAGTAGCAAGGATCAATGAAACAAAGAGCTGGTTCTTTGAGAAGATAAATAAAATTGACAAACCCTTAGCCAGACTCACTAAGAAAAAAAGGGAGAAGACTCAAATAAATAAAATTAGAAATGAAAGAGGAGAAATTACAACAGACACCACAGAAACACAAGGGATTATTAGGGAATACTATGAAAAACTTTACGCCAACAAATTGGACAACCTAGAGGAAATGGACAAATTCTTGGAAGTGTACAACCTCCCAAAACTGAATCAAGAAGAAATAGAGAATCTGAACAGACCAATCACAAGTAAAGAGATTGAAACAGTAATCAAAAACCTCCCAAAAAATAAAAGCCCAGGACCAGATGGCTTCCCTGGAGAATTTTATCAAACGTTCAAAGAAGATTTAGCACCTATCCTTCTCAAACTATTCCAAAAAATAGAGGAAGATAGAATACTTCCCAACACATTCCATGAGGCGGACATCATGCTGATATCAAAGCCAGACAAGGACAATACAAAGAAGGAAAACTACAGGCCAATATCACTGATGAACATAGACGCAAAAATCCTCAACAAAATATTGGCAAACCGAATACAGCAATACATCAAAAAGGTCATACACCACGATCAAATGGGATTTATACCAGGGACACAGGGATGGTTCAACATCCGCAAATCAATCAACGTGATACACCACATTAACAAAATGAAGAATAAAAACCACATGATCATCTCAATCGATGCAGAGAAGGCATTCGACAAGATCCAGCATCCATTTATGATAAAAACTCTCAACAAAATGGGTATAGAAGGAAAGTACCTCAACATAATAAGGGCCATATATGACACACCTACAGCAAACATCCTACTCAACGGGGAAAAACTGAAAGCCATTCCTTTGAGGACAGGAACAAGACAAGGGTGCCCACTCTCACCGCTCTTATTCAACATAGTACTGGAAGTTCTGGCCAGAGCACTTAGGCAAGAAAAAGGAATAAAAGGACTCCAAATAGGCAATGAAGAAGTGAAACTCTCACTATTTGCAGACGACATGATCCTATACATAGAAGACCCCAAAAATTCCATCGGAAAACTACTAGAAACAATCAACAACTACAGTAAAGTGGCAGGGTATAAAATCAACTTACAAAAATCAATTGCATTTCTATACACTAACGATGAAACAACAGAAAGAGAACTCAAAAAGACAATCCCATTTACAATTGCAAGAAAGAGAATAAAATATCTGGGAATAAATTTAACCAAGGAGGTCAAAGACCTATACAATGAAAACTATAAGACACGATTGAAAGAAATCGAGGAGGACATAAAGAAATGGAAAAATATTCCATGCACATGGATTGGAAGAATAAATATAGTTAAAATGTCCATTCTACCTAAAGCAATCTATAGATTCAATGCAATCCCAATCAGAATCCCAATGTCATTCTTCACAGTAATAGAACAAAAACTACTGAAATTCGTATGTGGCAACAAAAGAGCCCGAATAGCTAAAGCAATTCTGAAAAAAAAGAACAAAGCTGGAGGCATCACAATCCCTGATTTCAAAATATACTATAAAGCTACAGTAATCAAAACAGCATGGTACTGGTACAAGAATAGACACACAGATCAATGGAACAGAATTGAAAGCCCAGAAATAAAACCACACACCTATGGACAGCTAATCTTCGACAAAGGAGCAAAGAACATACAATGGAGAGAGGGAAGTCTCTTCAATAAATGGTGCTGGGAAAATTGGACAGCCACATGCAAAAGAATGAAAGTAGACCATCTCCTATCACCATATACAAAAATCAATTCAAAATGGATCAAAGACCTGAAAGTGAGACCTGAAACTATAAAACTCCTGGAAGAAAATATAGGCAGTACACTAATTGAGATTGGACATAAAGGGATGCTTTCAGATTCCATGTCTACCCAGACAAGGGAAACAAAAGAAAAAATAAACAAGTGGGACCTCATCAGACTAAAGAGCTTCTACAAGGCAAATGAAACCAGGATCAAAATGAATAAACAACCCACCAGCTGGGAGAAAATATTTGCAAATCGTTTGTCCGACAAGGGATTAATCTCAGTAATATACAAAGATCTCATACAACTGAACAACAAAAAAACAAACAACCCGATCAAAAAATGGGCAAAGGATATGAACAGACATTTTTCCAAGGAAGAGATACAGATGGCCAATAGACACATGAAAAGATGTTCAACATCACTAATCATCAGGGAAATGCAAATCAAAACTACACTGAGATATCACCTGACACCCGTTAGAATGGCTATAATCACAAAGACAAATAACAACAAATGCTGGAGAGGTTGTGGAGAAACGGGGACCCTCATTCACTGCTGGTGGGAATGCAAACTGGTGCAGCCTCTATGGAAAACAGTATGGAGAGTCCTCAAAAAATTAAAAATAGAAATACCGTATGATCCAGCAATCCCACTCTTGGGCATCTACCCAATGGACGTGAAATCAACCATCACAAGAGGCGTATGCACCCCTATGTTCATTGCAGCATTATTCACTATAGCCAAGAAGTGGAAGCAACCCAAGTGTCCCTCAACTGATGATTGGTTAAAGAAGATGTGGTATATACATACAATGGAATACTACTCAGCCATAAGAAAAGACACAATTGTCCGATTTGCAACAACATGGAAGGACCTAGAGGGTATTATGTTAAGTGAAATAAGCCAGAGAGAGAAGGACAGACACTGCATGAACTCACTCATATATGGAATATAAGTGAACACACGGAGAGAGAGAACTGATTGGTGGCTACCAAGGGGAAGGGGGGTGGAGGGGGCACAAGGGGTGAAGGGTTACATCCACAAGGTGACAGACAAACAAAAATGTACAACTAAAACCCCACAGTGTTATAAACTAAGACATCAATAAAAAAAAGTTATATGGAAATGTAAAGGGTCTAGAATACCCAAAACAATTTTAGAAAGGGGTTGAATTGATGACTCACAAAATATAATTTTAAGAGTTACTATTAAGCTATATTGATAAAGTGAGGATAAACATGTAGATCAGTGGACAGAATAGAGAATCCAGAAATAGACCTACACATATATGGATGATTGGTTTTTGGCAGTAGTGCCAAGGTAACTCACTGGAAAAAGGATAATATTTTCAACATATGGTGTTCCTGTATCCATATGGGAAATAAATGTACCTGCACATGCACAGCATGCACAAAAATGAACATGAAATTGATTATATAATACTTTGCAAGACTCTTTCAAAGATACACATACACTGCATTGTACAACTCAGCAATCCCTCTTATAGGAATAAAAACTTGCGTCATATGACAACGACTAAAATGTTTATAGCAACCTTGATCATAATGGCCCCAAACAGAAAACACCTCAAAAGCCCATCACCTGGAGAGTGGATAAATAAATTCGGGGTATGTCTATACAATGTATAAAAGGCAACAAAAAGAAATGATCTTCAGATTCATTCAACAGAATGGATGAATCTATAAAAAATAATCATACGTGAAAGAAACCAGACACAAAAGAGTACATATGGTTTGATTTCATTTACTTGAAGGCAGATCATCAATTGTCATAGGCTCAAGGTGGGGTCAGTTTATTGATAACAAAGGTCCTCAAAGTAAGTTTTGAGGGTGATGGAAATGTTCTATATTTTGACTGAGGTGATGTTTACATGCCTGTATTTATTTGCCAAAACTCATTGAATTGAAAACTTATAATTGTATGTAAATTATACCTCAGTTAAGCAGGCTTAAAAAAGGTAAACCAGACTTTCTATAATGAAACCTGGGGAACTGAAGAGGAAGATATCTCTGAGAAAATAATATATTGAAATGTGTATACATAAAGCCAATAAAAATAGTATAAATTCTAAACCTGTTGCTACCTTCACAGCAAGAATCATGCTAAAGTTCCTTCAGCTCCATTTAAACTCTCTAAAAAGAATGCATAGAGCAAAGTTTGGGAGAAAGCACATATCCAGAGGCGAGAATAGAGAGGCAGAAATGACTGAACCACTGCAAGAAGAGAAGGAATGCCAGCATCTCTGGTGTGGGCAAAGGGAAGAGACATATGAGACGAGGTCCGAGAAGTAGACAGAGGGTAGTCACTTAGGGCTTTATAATTCAGAGTGAAGGCTGGAATTTTATTCTAGTTGTGAAGGTAGAGAGAGGTGTTATAGAGTGGAGTGGATTGTATAATTTGTATTTTAAAAATAATTTGCTCTGCTTTGTAGAAAATAGATTGTATGAGAACGAGAGTGCAAGCGTGGAAAGCGCTTGGGAAGCTCTTGTGGCAGACCAAGAGACGTGTTGCATCAGAGAGGTAGGAGTGGTTAATTGTTTAGGAGGTTAGCTAATAGGACTGATGATAGGTTGGGCGTAGAAAGTGAGGGAAAGACAGAAATTAAAGATGCTGCCAAACATTTTGTCCTGAACAACTGGGTAGATGTGGTTGCTGTCTGCTGAGTTCACAACACTAAGAGTAGAGGTTTGGATGTACAGTTTGGGGGATGGCTGTACAGTTGAGATCTTTGACTTGAACTTCCATCTTCTTTTGTAAGTGATCACACCACCGTATGTCAGAAGAAAGGCCTCTTTATTGATAACATTTTGTTTCTACTTTCCTGTAAATCCGGATACATTCTTGTACTCAATTTACATTGGCTTTTCCTTTTCTTCTCCTCCCGTCTGCATCCACTTAAATTCAGAAATGCCTAGTGACAGAAATCATTCAAAGTATATATTTTATGATTTAGCATTCTCATCTCAATAACAAGAAAAACAAATAAATTACAAGAAAAAGAACAAAAAGCAGCTCAAAATCCCCAAGGACCTAACCTGAAAGCAGGCATTAAAGCTTCTTAACAGAGAATTCCTTAAAAAAAAAGAATGTTTGCTAAATATATGGTAAAACTAAAAGAAACAAGAAGAGATGGAAAAGAGTTAATTCATCTCTTCATTGATAATCCCCTGTTCAGAACTATATGTTTAACTAATATATATTCAAATGTGTACCCATAAAGTCAACAAAAATAGTATAAATCCTAGAAAGAAAAAAACAAAACCCATGGCCACCTCTAGAGAAAGAATCACGTTATTGCTCTCCGGTATACACCTGGCACCCAACAGGTGCTTAATAATGTTTGTTGAACTTAACTATGTCCAGTTGTTGCTCATGTGAGTGGGGTTTAATAGCTGTCATATCCATTGTTATTGTGATCGACAGCATCATTAAAACCAATAGTTATTGGGCACTTAAACATCTAAGTCACTGATTTTCAAATTGTGTCAAGTGTCCTCAGTTTCTGCGAAGAGACTCAGAGACCTTCCAAAGGAAGAAACCGGTCAGGCTCCAAACCTCTTTCCTCAGGCTCCCTGTGGCCAGAGAGCTGCACTTTAATGTTTGCAAACCATGACTGTAGAACAGACGTTGACAAACTTTTTCTTTTTTTCTTAGTAAAGGGCCAGAGAGTAAATATTTTAAACTTTTTAGACCATATAGTTTCTGTTGCAGCTACTAAAATCTGCAGTGTAGCACAAAAGTAGCCATGGGCAATACTTAAATGAATGAATATGGCTGATCTTCAAACCATTTACAAAATCAGAGAGCTGGCTGAACTTGGCCTGAGGGTTGTAGTTTGCCAACTCTTGATCTATCTAAAGAAACAATTTCGGGGCTGGCCCAGTGGACCAGCGGTTAAGTTCACGTGCTCCGCTTCGGCGGCCCAGGGTTCTCAGGTTCGGATCCTGGGCGCAGACAGTCGCACCGCTCGTCAAGCCATGCTGTGGCGGCGTCCGGTATAAAGGAGAGGAAGGTGGGCATGGATGTTAGCTCAGGGCCAGTCTTCCTCAGAAAAAAAGAAGAAGATTGGCAATGGATGTTAGCTCAGGGCTAGTCTTCCTCACACACAAAAAAGAAATGATTTCACTTTTCTCTAAATTCCTACTTGTCCAGGTTTGCTACCTGAATCTTAAAGTTGATACAATTTAGGGTGACTAGAATATTTGCATGAAAATATGGGTCTTTGAGCAATCCTCATTAATCTTGTAGATTCTCATTCTCATTTATTATAGCAAGAGCTGTAAAAAAACACTCAGCAGAGTGAATGTTCTTTGAAATGAAGACTTTTTAGATATTCTTTCATATGTGAACAGTTTATTCTCTCATTCTTAAAAATGAACTACGAGGGGCTGCCCGGTGGTGCAGCGGTTTAGTCCGCGCTTGGCAGCCCGGGGTTCGCGAGTTCGGATCCCGGGTGCCCGCTGACGCACTGCTTGTCAGCCATGTCGCAGTGGCGTCCCGTATAAAGTAGAGGAAGATGGGCACGATGTTAGCCCAGGGCCAGTCTTCCTCAGCAAAAAGGGGAAGATTGGCGACGGATGTTAGCTCAGGGCTGGTCTTCCCCACAAAAAAAAAAAAAAAAAAAAATGAACTACGAGGGGACAAAAAGACAAAAAAGAGTGTGGGTGTATGAGTGTATGAGAAAGCAAGTGAGAAATGGATTATGTTCACTTTTACTTTTTTACATATATATCTTGGTTTTGAGTAACTGTGGACCAAAAAAGGAAACACCACAAATTTCTAATCTAATAGATGTCTTTCTGTTTCCTGACCACAGTAACTGGGGACTAATGGCCTGATCAAAGGTGGGGGAAAGAGAAATCCACAAAAGGAGGCTTAGGGCTGATAAACGCTGCACCAGTGTTTCTCAACCTCGCCACTATTGACATTTGGGGTCAGATAATTCACTGTTATGGATATTTATCCTGGTTTCATAGAATATTTAGCAGCATCCTTGGCCTCTATCCACTAGATGCTGGTAGCACCCTCCACTCGTGACAACCAAATATGTCTGCAAACATTGACAAATGACCCCTGGGGGATGAAACTGCCCCTGGTGGTTCAGAACCGCTGAGCTGGAAGAATCAAAGGTGACCTAGCAGCACCACTTTTTACTCCAGCCTCCAGCAGAGATTATACTTCTGCTTTTTGTCCTTTGCAATCACAAATATATTCTCCTTTGACAACAGTATCTTATATTTTAGAAGGTAATAAACAAAATGAATGTACAAAGGATGCATTTTCCTTAACTCTTTTATTTTAATGTTTGTGGATAGTATTATGAAAAGAAAATGTAAGAATAAATATGTTAAATCATTACCTCTGTATATACCTCTGATCATTTGTATGGACCATTCACATGCACAGTTTATTAAAAATCAAAGAGTAGAGGTTGTCTCTTTTGCATTTAGTTTCTGACTGCTTTTAAACACCTGCCCTATCAAATGGGAAAATTTCATTCAGTTAAATTCCAGTTTTAAAAAGAAGCATAATGGGAAAGTTAATTACACCAGAAACTATATTATAAGTTGTGAACCAGCTCTGTTACGGTAATTAGTCTTAAGATTCTATAATAATTTTATATTGATTTTGCTGAAATCACTGTATTAGACTTGAATGTAAATCTTGCAGACATTTAAACAAATATTTTATAAAGGCACTTATTTCTTACAAAAGATATACCCTATTTATTGTGTCAGAGTATAATAATATGTTTATAACAAGAAAGAAAGTCTAATTCTATGCAATCTTGAGAAATTAAAATATCATATAAAACAGTTTGTTACATACGACACTGACATTACCATAGACCATAAAAGTTATGAGGATTTCAGTGAATTCTGAACTACTAAGTCTTTAATATATCTCTAAAATGCTATGAAATCATTTATATTTATTGAGCATTTAAAATGTGTTAGGGTTAAGGACAAGTGGATGGATTAAAAAATAAAGATTGATAACTAAAGATCTCTCTAATTTACATATTGGCCCAAAGCTCAATTAAGATGTTGCCTAGAATTTGACAGAGAGCCAAGCTTGCTGGGAAATGTTGAGTATTAGACAGCTGTCTGATCCATAGGTGCACAGAGCTCTCAACTGTGCCAGGAATATTTAATATTCCCATTTTGCTCTTCATTATCAGAATTTATGTTATCCTGTAGAAATGTAAAAACTCTAATATTTATCACATATCACAAACACCTAAACCATGCTCAAGAAGGTGGAAGCTACACTTATCATATGAGATTTTGATATAATACTAATCAGATATATATTGCTTTTTTGAACAAGGCATTTTGGTACATGCAAGCATGACTAAAACGTACTCTGCCCTAAGCTGCTTCCTACGCATAAGGATGAGAATGAAGATACAGTCTCAAACAATTTTATTACAAGGAGGTTCATCCAAAGTGTTTATTAGAGACATAAAATACCACAGAAATGCAAAGAGGAGAGTAGAAGGGTTATCCACGGAGATATAGACCTGGGCAGGTTTCACAGAAGAGGTGCCTCTCAACAGCATCAAAACCCCTGGGGTGCTTTAAACAAGAGGCAGAAATATGCAATTGAATCAAAAGAACAAAAAGGGTTTTCTATTACTGGATTGTAGCTGTGGGAGTGGATACAATTCCAGTGGGTCACCAACTGGAAAAGCTAATGATTGAAACCAAATGGTTGAAAGCCTCAAGCATCATGCTCCATCATGCTAAAGAGAGTGTAATCTCTCTGCGGGAAATGGGAGACAGCAGGTCTCTGCATAGTACATTTCAAATGCCACAAAAATATTCACCCCTAGCAAGTCTGCTTTTAGGGACTTAAGAGGAAATCCTAGTGGAAAGATGTAGCTAAAATGATGATCTTAGACACATCGTTGATAGTAATAAAAAATCACAAAATAACTTATAAGCTTATCAATAGGGATGGGTTCAGTAAATTGTGACCTGTTTACTTAATGGGATATTATATTGCTAGTATAAAAACAAGTTTTAAGTTAAGTAAACACTATTTTTAAATGAAGAACTTGTGGCTCCTCTTAACTAAACAAAAAGGAGGAGACTGTCTTGGGAGAGTAATTAATGCAGTGGAATATGTTTACGGAACATTGCAAACTAGGCGAAACCAAGACACACAATGATTTCATTTTGTAAACTATATACATCAATATGAATATTAAATACTCTACTGATAAACAACATAATGTTAATGATTTTTCTCTCTGGTTTGTAGGATTATGAGTAAAGGTTATTTTAACCTCTTGCCTTATCTGCAGTTTCCAAATCCTCTACAATGAACATATAATACTGTTATGAGATAAAATGCTATTGAAATTACCTTTTAAATTAAAGTGAGTTTCTAAAAAGCTGAATGAGATAACTGAATGAATTTTTTTGGAAGATGTCCAAGATACTAACAGGAAATGGAGGAATCAAAGATGATGCTGAAATTTTGAGTGTAAGACCCAGGGATGTTGGCGATTTCATTACGTGAGACAGTGATCAAAAAGGAAGGCATTTTGGAGGAAATAATTAATTTGATTTTGTATGGAGGGTTCAAGATGGAAATTTTATGTGAAAATGTCAGTAAGAAACTAGAGACACTTCTTCATAGCTCAATACAAGACAGGGCTTGGGAGCAAGTGCTTGAGTAATAGCTTGCAGTTGCATGGGTACACAGAGTCAGTGATGCCAAAGTTTGAGTTGCTAACCCAATCTAATAGTCTCTTTCAGAATCCTTATTCCACTGTGGAAAGGATTGAAATTTGATCATCTTAAATGAAATTCTTGGAAATTTGGTAAAGAAATCCAAGGGACTATTTAAATTTGCAAAATAATATTTGAAAATCCCTGCTGTAGTGAGTAATATAATCAGTGAACTCAGGGAGGGGAGTGATGCTTTCCAATTTTGGTGATCTTATAACCAAAATGTACCACCTCTGTAGTGCATAAGTGAACAAATTCACTATACTTAGAGAGCAATAAAAGTCTAATATGGCTCAGTTAACTTATAGCTATTTATCAGTCAAATCCCACAACATGTATTACTAACATTTTGCAATTAAATATCATTAAAATTTCAGGAATTACCTTTTAAAGTAGATTAATTGTTATATACTTTCAAAGCTTACATTTAAAAATACCAATATTTATTTCCTTATTGCTGTTTTGTATCTCAGCTACTACCAAAAGCATTCTAATTCAAAGTAGAATAATCAACAACAATCCCATATATCATTGTATAAAAGATCCAAAGAAGAGAAGAGACTGGAGCAAGGGTACTACAGTGTGCAAAAATTCAACTTTACATATTAACTAAGATACTACTGTCCATTATCTATCACATAAATCATGGCCTGGAGTTATCAAAGGAACATTTACTATCTTGACACTTCTTAACAATTGTTGATAATGACTGCTGTCTGTGCTAGGTTGTATTGGCACATCAGGTGCAATATGTTGTGAACCTTAAGGAAGAGATATATTGTCTTTGGTTTTTTCGTCCAGAAATACTTTACATATTGCTCCTCTCCTTTGTCCAGTGTCTTAGACAATGTCATCACCGGTCTTCTAGTTACTTAGATATAGAAGCCTCAACATCACTTTTGACTCTTCCCTCATCTTTGTTTTTGACTACTAAGAAATATTATTATTTTTTCTCTTCAACTTAGTCTTTATTTCTTCTCTGTTTCCTATGGGAATTTCTCCTCTTCTTTGTATATTTCTAAACATTAGATGATCACAGGATCAGTTCTTGGATATCTTTTCTGTCTTCATTAACTGCTTGGGTAATCACATCTAGTCTCTTGGTTTTAAATATAATTTCTTTGATGCTGATCACAAAGTTATATTTCCATCCCAACCTCTCCCCTGGAAAACCATTCTTGCAACCACGAATCTACCTGGCATCTTTACTTATGTGTTGAATAGGCATCTCACTTGTAACATGTCTTCAATGAAACATTTTATGCCATGCTCCCTCATCCTCCAAATTCTCCTATTAGGCTGTGCTCCTTATTTCAATAACTGGCAACTCCCTTCCTTGAGATGAACAGAAAAAATTATGAAAGGCATGTTTTCCATCTCTCCACATTGCACATCCAATTCATCAGCAATTTTTCAAAATAATGTAGGAATTATCCAGAATCCAATCATTTCTCACCATCGTCACTGTAACCACTCTCATGTAAGCCAGCATTATCTCTAGCTTGGGTTATATCAGTAGTTTCATAACTTCTCCCTACTTCTGTCTTTGTACTTCTCCAGGTTATTCTCCACTCAATTACCACAGAAATCTTTTAAAATGTATATCCAATGTAAAATATTGACACTTTGCTCCAAATTTTCCAGTGGCTTTCCTTCTCATCCAGACTAATAAAAAATCAGTGTTCTCACCTTGGAGTATCAGTTGCTGTGTGATCTGGTCTCCTGTATCTGCCTAATTTCATAATCTTCTTGACCCTCTTGCTCACTCTGCTGTAGCCACACTGGCCTCCCTGATGTTCCTTCATCATACTGTGAAAGCCCCTGTCTCACAGGCTTTGCTCTTGTGCCTGGAATGTGCTCCCTCCAGTAGCCATCTGATTCCCTCCCTCACTTCTTTCAGGTCTCTACTCAAAGTATCCTCATCAGGGAGTAGCCTACACAGTGTTGTTGTTGTTTCTTTTCTCTCTAGGTCTAGTGTGTATCATCACCTGATAGATATTCAGTTGATTGTTTAATGCATGCATTTTCCTAATCAGAATGCAAGCTCTATGTGTATAGGATCTCTTTTCTGGTTTGTTGCTACAGTATATCCCACTTCTAGAACCGAGACAGGTGTTTCATAAATATTTGTCCAATGGATAAATAACTGAATGAATATTCTTAATATAAAATATGCAAATGATCCCCCATTTTATCACTTACTATAGTTTTGAAGAAAAAGACATATGGAATAAAATATAAAATAGGTAAAAGTCAAAAAAGTGAGGGCCGCCCGGTGGCGCAGCGGTTTAGTCCGCGCTTGGCAGCCCGGGGTTCGCGAGTTCGGATCCCAGGCGCCCACGGACGCGCACTGCCTGTTAGCCATGCCGTGGCGGCGTCCCATATAAAGTGGAGGAAGATGGGCACGGATGTTAGCTCAGGGCCAGTCTTCCTCAGCAAAAAGGGGAAGATTGGCAACAGATGTTAGCTCAGGGCTGGTCTTCCCCACAAAAAAAAAAAAAAAAAAAAAAAAAGTGAATAGGAGTTTTCAATACCAAGAACTAAATGCTTAAGAAATCACCAAATATATCTGCCTGTTGGACATAGACATGAAAGATACTTTTCTAACATGCATTTTCATCATTGATTTTATTTTTCAACATAATATACCATCCATAGTGAGGTTAAAGTGTCACTGTTTTTTGAATATATACTGTTTTTTATCTTTTTTTCAAATAGTTTTCATTTCCCTCTCCTACTATTTTACTAAATTTGGGAGAAATGCAAATAAATATTCAAATACATATTGAATGTACTATTTTTTTATTTTTTTGCTGAGGAGGATTTGCCCTGAGCTAACTTCTGTGCCAGTCTTCCTCTATTTTATATGTGGGTTGCTGCCACAGCATGGCTGACACGTGGTGTAGGTCTGAGTGCAGGATCTGAACCTGCGATCCCGGGCTGTCGAAGTGGAGTATGCCAAACCTAACCACTAGGCCACGAGGCTGGCCCCTATGTATAGAATGTATTTTAATACATTCAAAGACAAAGATGTTGATGCTCCTGGAGTAGAACTCTTGGCTAATAGATAACATCATGTTGTAATAACTTTTAACTTTCATCACTTGATTTATATACAAAAGACCAACAAAACTGATTTTTAAAAGACAGAGTGAACATCAGGGTGTGAGAGTGTGGGCTGTCTAGCAGCTGAAAGTGAAGTTGTTACAAAATTGGGGCAAGGCAGCTGACTTGGTCACCTCTAAACTCTGGGTCAATGGAAGAAGAATTTCCTCAGGGTACATAGCAACAATTTACATTACTCCAACCCCACGGATACTGAGTTCCTGGATCTACAGCACACCACAAATCAGGGTTTTTAGCGAGAAACTGGAGTGCTCCTAGTGTAGAATGCCTGAGACTTTAAGAAATACATAATACAATCCGTGAGGAAAACATATTGTGATAACACACACATTTTTGGTTTCTGGTTGTCTTAATGCTTTACTTATCATGTTCCGTTTTTCTTGGTATTTCAAACTTATTGACATGATTCAAAGAGTTTTTGAAACTGCATCAAGGACCTCCACTTCCTCAGCTTTGCCTCCTTAATCTTCTTGAAATGAGGAGCATGAATAATCTTTTGCCTTCATACTTATTTTTGGAGAGTGTCGATAATAGGAATTTGTCTAGCACTGGTTTCTCAGCCTTAGGCTACTCGGTAGCAACTTATAACTATTCCTCCCATTAGTGTGTCAGCTTCTCTCCATCCCAAGGAAAAGACCATAATGGGGGTTGCAGAGGATGTATTTTCTTTGAAGCTGAAAAAGCTACAGCAGTTAAAATATGTGTAAAATCCTGTCTTGGCAGGATTCAGATACTATTTCAATTTCAGCATTAAAGATTCCCTATAGCTGGAAGTTTTTATGTAATTAGCTGTAGCTCAACTGATGCTACATTATAATAAAAATGTTGTTTTTCAAGGCAGGAAAAATCAACTGGAATTTTTTCTTTGGGGACTATGTATTTATGTTAATACTTCACCAGCTATATTATATGCGTTTCTTTTTTTTTTAATTCTTTCTCTTAAGAGTGAAATTCTACTAAACAAGTTCATATATTTTGGAAATAAATAGTTGAATTCGGAATACTCCTTCAAATAGAATGTTAAATTTTAGATTAGGTTCAAGACAGTAAAGTTTAAATCCGCTAGCAATTTACTTGCTCATTGTTACAGATATTTATACTTTTTTCTTGAAGTTATATGTCAACAAGTGTTTTACTAATATATTCTAGTCGAATGAGTTTTAAAATATTTGAAAATCTCTCAGTGACCGTATATTATGTGCTTGTGGATGTTACTTTTATATTCCTAAGTAACAGTATGTCGTGAGGACCCTTGGAAAATTTTCACATTTAACAATAATACAATCAAAACAAGATCAATTAGATGAAAACAACATGCAATAAGGACAGAAATAGGAAGTTATAACATCAGTTATCTAAAAAGTGCTAGTGAGGACTTTTTATTTGCAAAGTGATAGGACCACCCTACTTTAAATGGCTTAAACAAAAAGGAGTTTATTTTCTTTTTTTAATTGAGAAGTTCAAACAAAGCTGGGCTGCTTTCCTCTGTATTTTCTTCACAGGCAAGTGATTACTACCTCCTAGAGCAAGTTGGCTGCAAGAGCTCCAACCTATATCTTAATTTTCCAGTAATCCATGCAGAAAAGAAATTTTCCTTTACCAAAAGTTTCAGTCAAATGGTGGGCTCGATAGTAGGTGGCCCAAACTGGATCATGTACCAATCCATGAATCAGGGCAACCAGGATGTGCTGTTGGCATAGATCTGACTCATGTCCCAAGCTGGGAGCTGGAGTTAAAGTCAGTGTGAGTTCTGCAAGGAACACTGGAGTCACAGTGGGGAGGACTGCTCCCCACAGTATGATAGACATTTTGTCAAAGATAAAATGGAAACTGGGTAGGCAGAACAAACAGACATTCATCACAATGAAAACTGCTCTATCCTTGGTCTAAGATTAGAGACAACAGGATTAATGTATTTTTTGCTTTGATCAGTTGACAAATGCCATGACTTCAAGTCCCTCCTACTTTCTGTTGCTTGATATTTGGAACAGTCAATCAATGTCAGCTGGCTTTGTAGAGTAATATAGACCATCTTGTGAGGAATAGGTGGGGGAAAGAGTGAGATAGACTCCCTTATCATTCTCCTTCTATTCTCATCTTGTCTTGATCATACTAGTTTTTTAGTATTTTTTCAGAGCATCAGTATTTTGTGTGTGTGTGTGTGTGTGTGAGGAAAACTAGCCCTGAACTAACATCTGTTGCCAATCCTCTTTTTTTGCTGAGGAAGACTGGCCCTGGGCTAACATCCGTGCCCATCTTCCTCTGCTTTATGTGGGACACTGCCACAGCATGGCTTGATAAGCGGTATGTCGGTCCCTGCCTGGGATCCGAAACTGCGAACCCCAGGCCACCGAAGCAGAGCGTGTGAACTTAACCACTACACCATCGGGCAGGCCCCCAGGGCATCAGTGTTTACCCATACCAGCTCAACAGTCCTATTTCAAAAGATATTCCCAACACTTTCAGAACTAGTGTGACTGCTTTAATATTTTTACCCACTCCAGAAAGATAATTAGGTTTAATTTGTTTTTAATGAAATGAAACCTCCAGTGCAAACTCTTCTTTATATAACTAAGGCAATTATTTTGCTATTTTTTCTTAGCAATTTATAATTCTCTTTTGCTATTTTCTTACCAAATCTACACCTACATTTCAATTAACATTAGATTTTCTATAAGAGTCAATCAATAGTATTTGGAGAACACTTTATGCAAAAAAAAAAATCAAATAAAAGCTTAGATTTGTTTAATATACTTAGTTTCTTCCATCAAGGAGTAACTTATTGTCTTGATCAGGTATACTGACAACGGACTTGAGACAAAATGGCAAATTCGACTGCCAATTAATTCAGATTCAGAAAGAAACTTAATCTCAATGTTTACATTTCATCTAGCATGATAAAGCTAGACAATGATGTAAATCTATCAATTAAATAAGGCCTTAAAATGACATTTATTAAAATTTGGCCGAGAATATGTTAAAAGATCACTAATCTCTTACCACAGTGACCAAAATGTTTCTTTTTCTTATGCATTGAGCATATCATTGGATATTAAAATAAGAAGAAAACTCAAAAGTCATCTAGTTTAAACCTTTTCCCTTATAAATAAGTTATTTAAGGAGCATAGAGATTATATGTCTTGCCCACAGATACATAGCTGTAGACTAAATGTAAAAATAAAAGAAGGATCCCATGATCATAGACCAGTGGTCCATTGCTTATTTAAAAATGTATGGACACATAATGCCCTAAGCCCTGATCAAATATAATGTCTTTTGTTAAGGTATTATTGCTTTGAAACCTGGCTCAATATGCAATAATATGCAACCTTATGACACCAAGAAGATAAAGATATATGTGTTGCAAAAGCTGCATTAAAAGAGCCAGGAAAGTATTGTCTTGCAGGGTTTTGGTTATTGTGCAAGACCTGCCATTTGTTATTTGTCATTTTGTTATAATAATAATGAAAGGCTATGTATTATCCTATTAGTTTTAATTTTAACATTTGAAAGTGAAGACTACTTTCAATTTCAGAGTAATTTAAAAATAGCAATACCTGAAGTACCTGTTCATGTCAGGTATTTGTACAAATTATAAAAAAAAATTATTAGCTTACACGTGCATGTATATTTATTGCCCTAAAGTTTGTCTGTTACAGGAGTCACTGATCAATAAAGACATATTAGATGTATGCTTAATTCTCTATGGCTAACACTGCAATGGGAGATTATAGAGAAAAAAATGTGACAGTCCTTGTCCAGAAAACCCTAAAAAGTGGATCAGGGAGAAAAGACTTCAAATAAGACACCATTTGAGAAAATTACAGAGCAGTATATAATGAAGGGATAAACGTGGTTGTGAAACTAAAGAATAAACATTTTGAGAAAGGGAAAAAAATCAGGTAATTCAGTATTATAGCGTTTATTTATTATCATTTAATCAACTTGCTTCAGTCTACTCTTTCTGCTACATTTTCTAATCCACAAATCACAATACAATGAAATGAAGCTTAAAAACAATGAGAGAAAGCTGCATATAGAAGCAGCTTTTTTTTCTTTTTTTTAAGTTTCTTCCAATTCTTGTAGATGCCCTCACACTCAGAGTCACAGTGCTGTGGTATCTTGCCCCAGGGGCCCAGCCAGGTGCCAGGAACTGGCTCTGGCCCAAAGGCCGTGCAGGCTGGAATCATCTGAGCCCAGAACAGGGAGGTGAACTGTGCATGTGTGAGCTACAAATTCACAGCCTTTCCTGGGACAGAAGGCCATCACCACAAAACTTTTTATTGAACATTTTCTTTCTGGCAACCAGGTAACCTTATGATGCTGAAGGTGTTCAAGCTGTAAAGAGAGGGTCCAGAGAAGGACATGAATCATGAGACTCCAATAAAACACAACTTTGCAAGATAACAGTTTTACAAGTTAAACAGATATTTACAAAATGTGAGATTCCAAGTTGTTATTTGTGTAACTATACAATATCACTCTGATAACCTTCTTTCCTTTAGGCTATGCCTCACCTATGCCAGCATCTGTTTATTCTTTATTGATATTAATAGCATGGGGATAAAAACTGAATTATTTGAATGTAACAGATGTGGAAATTATATTCTTCTCCTAAGACTTAAAAAATATTTGTTGTACGGGCCGGCCCAGTGGCGCAGCAGTTTAGTTCACACTTGGCAGCCCAGGGTTCGCCGGTTTGGATCCCCGCACTGCTTGTCAGCCATGCTGTGGCGGCGTCCCATATAAAGTAGAGGAAGATGGGCACGGATGTTAGCCCAGGGCCAGTCTTCCTCAGCAAAAAGAGGAAGACTAGCAACAGATGTTAGCTCAGGGCTGGTCTTCCAAGAAAAAAAAATTTATTGTACTTTTGTTATGTGATAGGCATATAATGAAATAGGCAGTGATCTCAATCAGATATATACTGACCAAATAGTTTTTAAAGAAATAAAAGTCCCTATGCATCAATACTAATGTCTTTTTACCATAAGATGTTTCAGAAAGAGTAAGTACTAGTCAGGTGAAGTTGAAAGGACACACACCTACACACAAATGCCAAATGAAATTGACAATAAATAGTGCATAGACCAGTTTCTCTTGGAGACATAGTTACAAATTACTGGAGAAAGAGAGATATTTCTCTGACTATTGGTTATCAGAGTATTTTCCTTTTTTTGTTGTTTTGATATAATTGGCATATGACATTGTGTAAGTTTAAAGTATACAACACATTGATTTGATAGTGCCTTTGAAACATCTGACTAATATGTTCCACAAATGAAGTACTTTTTTACAAGTACTCTCACGTCTTACTTTTTTATACTGATTGATGCCAATATGTGGTTAGATAGTTAATTCCAAGAACAAGAGCCATTTATTCAGAATCTGAACATGATGCATAGTGAGTCAGGAATTCCAAGAAATCAAGAGGGTGGTAATGGCTTAAAAAGAAATCAGGTGTCCTATTTAGAACAGCATTAACATTTTGGAAGCCACCATTACATATTTAATTTCTCCAGCTCTTAATCCTCAATTTATCAAAATGGAAAATTTTCTATCTCCAATAAAGTTTAAACTATGGATCTGTCAGTCAGGCATCTGCTTGTGAGATTTGTTTTTAAAGGCATCAAGAATTCCCCTGAATTATTCCCTTCCCCGAATTTCCCTCACCAGTGTATATCCAGTATCTGAAATTTTTCTATCATATATCAGTTATGTTATGTACAAAAGGATTCTCCTGTACCAAAAAGCAAATGCCCAAGAAGAAAAAAATGCTGAAATAATTTACCCATGGAAAAAAATGGCAGAGACAGAGCAAACTCATCAGGAAATACTTTTTGCATGCAACCCTTCTGCATTGAAATAGGAGGTGGGATGGAACTACAGTTTTTGAATGGCAGCCACTCCTAGCTGTCGTGTTAAATTATCCAAACTCTTCTGCATTTATGGGTGATGTGACACAATTCTAACAAACACTATTTATAGGAAAGTTTCTGGGAAAGCATTTTGCTTCAAGATAAAAACAGTAGCAGGAGAGAAGAATTTACTCATGCTGCCTCTTTGCCCTTTCTGCCTTGCTGAACACATGTGGGAAAACTGAACTTGTGACAGTCTTCTTGTTGCTCCTCTGCCAAAATCCTGACTGACTTGGTGCCTTGAATTATACTTGTAGTCTGTGTAACTCAAAATAATGTCATAATTTCAGTGCCGCAGTTTTCTTGTCATCCTCCATGCCATGCATTTGGAAGAGGAAAACGTCCCAGTGGGAAAAAAAGTGGCCATAAATATTTTTTTGCCCACATATCTACTTATATTTTCAGGAATGTTTGTAAGATATGCTATCCTAATACTACTTACTTTATAAAGTATTTATAATATATATCATATATTTATGTATGTTCTAATATATATATTATATTTATAATAAAACATTAGAAATTTTTTCTAAAGCTGAGTTTGTTTAAAATGATACCTGGTTAATGGTCATGACTTCTGGATTATAGATAGAATTTTTTTTTTTTTTTTACCCTTGAGTTCTAGTAAAATTGAATAGAGAGAGACAATAGTTAGAGAAAGAAGGTTCTGCCACCTGAAACAGAGCAAACTGCTCAACATGAAAGAGCTCAGGGTAGTGTTTGTCCTTCCCCACTCACTGCATTCTTGCTTATACCCAAGATCTGAACTAAACAGAAAACTCTGTCAATTCTCTTCGAGATTTTGGTAGTGATTTATGGAATCGCTAGAGAATGATGCCCACACTCACATCAATATTATATCTTCTACCTTCATGTGAAACTTCAACTATAGGAAAACTCTGTGTGTGTGTGTGTGTGTGTGTGTGTGTGTGTGTGTGTGTGTCGTACTGAGGATAAGGGCCTACAAACATAATTAACAAGGTGCATTTCATTACAACAATTTATTCCTAATAAGCAATGTGTTCTAATGAAGGTACAAGTCAGGAAAGGTGGCTAAGTGTGTGGTGATCACAAATAACCCAAGATTCAAATTTCAATACAATGACAAACAACTGTGTGACTCTAGCATATTTATTAATCTGTACTAATTGAATGTGTAGTACATACGGAAGATTGGAACAGTGACTGTGCACCATTGGCTGCCTCTTTAATTTATACAGGAATTGTGTCAACACCCACAGGGCTATGGGTGGGCATGGTGCATACACCATCTCTTTATGAACACCTGTCATGGACTGAGCTCATCTCATTCTAGAACAAGTAACAAGAAGGGGAAAAAAAACTATTACAAAACAAAGGAAAGGGAAGGTCATTATGCATATTTTAGGAAGAATAAATCAGGAGTGATTCATTTTTGGGGGGGAATACAAGAAATGTGTAAAAAGATAGTTTGTATCTTCTAGAAAATATTAAACAGTATCTTCTCTTTGAAATTAAAGCAAAAAGTCATAGAAAAGATCAGGCTAACATTAAAAAAAACAATAGGTGACACGAAAAGGTGATACATTTTAAGAAAAGCTCACAGACAGTGAAAATGAAAGAGTAAAATTAAAATCTGCAAGGGAGTCAGTCAAGGCATTTACTCTGTGGAAAATTGAATTAATAATAAGGGACAGGAAAGCTGAAAGTTCCTCCAAAATAAACAAGAAAAGAATCATTGATGAATATGATGATAAGAAAATATAGTAGATTGTGACATAAATAAATGGCAAGCTATTCTTAAGCTGAGAGATAATTATATCAAAAATGTATAAAATTTTAAATTGCTTTATTAAATTGCCTCTCATTATCCCATCCTTGTATATTTCCTGGCCACCAACCTGGATTAATCTCTCACAACAGAGGAATTCAGTTCCTCAAAAGCCAAAACCCATTCTCAGGCCAGAACATCAAAGAAACTATAAGGCATAATTTCTATATTGCAAATTAGAGACATTTTGGTTCCTAGTGAGTAAAAGATAAAAAATATCTTTGAATAAGTATCTCCTTTCATAAGACACTTTAAAATCTATGAACTATGATATTATATTTTAAAAACATGTATACAATATTCAATGCACTGGAGTGATTATCTTGGGGATGATGTTTTTCTTTATGTCTAATTGTATATCAGTAAAATAGCATTAAATTCAAAGTATAGGAAGCTTATATTAAAATGTATACAAAATAAGAGATACCAATAGAAGTTTCTATAAAGGCCTTGAACAATCCACTGTTGAATGTTAAAGCTGTGTTATGCCAATAATGGTAAATTCAAGATTTTAATAAAAGTTTATTTAAAAATGTATTTTCAGGGGCCGCCCGGTGGCACAGCGGTTTCATCCGCGCTTGGCAGCCCGGGGTTCGCGGGTTCGGATCCCGGGCGCCTGCCAACGCACTGCTTGTCAGCCACGCTGTGGCGGCGTCCCATATAAAGTAGAGGAAGATGGGCACGGATGTTAGCCCAGGGCCAGTCTTCCTCAGCAAAAAGAGGAGGATTAGCAACGGATGTTAGCTCAGGGCTGGTCTTCCTCACAAAAAAAAAAAAAAAATGTATTTTCAGTTCCATTAAAGAATCACTTAAAGCCTACCAATGTATAAAAAGTTATTCTCATCACAACCAAAAATATAGTAATTTCTATAGTATTTCTAAATTCTATAATTTCTAATGAGGAGGAAGTTCCAGTGAACCCCCTTTCAAAATGGATATGATATGGTGTAACTTCTGGCAGAAAAAAATAATCGTAAAAAGTAAACACGGAATGATCTTGTGTGCCAAGAAAGTTAAGTAACTTTGACCAAATTGGATCAAAATAATAGTTTTTATCTGTTATCAAATAAAATCCTAATTTTAAATCTTTTTAATAATATCAGACATGTGGATAATACTAATCTATCAGGTGGTAATTTTACCACTAAAAGTCTAAGCAACCAAACTGATTATTTTGGAAATTAATTTTCATTATATTTGTGAAGCAATCTAAAACATTTCTTATTAAGATTGGTTATCCTTTTCAGGTTATAACTTCTCATAAGGTGAAACTGTATGAATATTCTAAAATTACGTGTATACCATTTGGCATTTTTTGTGAAGGATAATATTTTCAGTTCAAATGCTTAACAAAAACAAAGACAAAATTTCACTTTAGTGAGTCTTGATGTGTCAGGCACTATCCTATGTGTTTATGCATTTACAACTACAGTAGTCCCCCTTTATCAGTGGTTTTGCTTTCTGTGGTTTCAGTTAACTGTGGTCAACTGAGGTCTGAAATATTAAATGGAGAATTCCAGAAATAATTCAAAAGTTTTAAGTTGCATGCCATTCTGGGTAGAGTGATGAAATCTCACGCCATCTCGTTCCATCCTGCCTGGGATGTGAATCATCCCTCCGTGCAGTGGTATCCAAGTTGTATAACCCGCCCGTTAGTCTCAAAGTAGCTGTCTTGGTTATCAGATCTATTGTCATTGTATCGCAGTGCTTGTATTCAAGTAACCTTTATTTTACTTAATAGTGGCCCAAAAACCCAAGAATAGTGACGCTGGCTATTTGGATATGCCCAAAAGAAGCCGTAAAGTGCTTCCTTTAAGTGAAAAGGTGAAGGTTCTTGACGTAATAAGGAAAGAAAAAAAAATCGTATGCTGAGGTTGCTAAGATCTATGGTAAGAATGAATCTTCTATCCATGAAATTGTGAAGAAGGAAAAAGAAATTTGTGCGAAGGAAAAAACGGTATATATATTATTTTACTGTTTGAGATACTATTTGAGGTTTTGGGCATCCAATGAGAGTCTTGGAATGTATCCCCCACAGATAAGGGCAGACCTCTATACCCTATTGTATCTCCCTTCTGTTTTACATGAGAAGAAACTGGGAGTCCTAAAGTAAACACCATTGAGGTTAAACAGTTAATATATTTGATATTACCGTAGAGTTCAAGCATTTGTAATTTCCTCCAAAGAATGGCAAGAAATGGTTTAATTCTTTATTTTCTTTTAAACTTTTTCTTGAAACAAAATAAATTCTTCTACAAATCTATGCTAAAGTGATCAAAAATAGTTTGAAGTGCTGTGAGCAACATATATCCAAATAAATCAAGAATCAGTAAGTCTCCTGGAGTCAGCTTGGTGTCTGCTTGTGTTGACCTTGGGCAAGTCAATTAACCTCTCTTTCCTCTGTTTCAACATGGGTAAAACTGGACTTGTCATGGGAGCTGGCAAATGAGTTGGTAGAAATTAAATGGAATGATGAATGAAAAATGCCTAAAACATTGTAACCTAATTACAATAACATGAGCTATTGTTTTTTGATTGATACTGAGTTGTGTAGATTTACTTCTAAATGTATAGTTGTTTTAACCAAGAACCTAGAGTTGCCTCCTCCAAAGACATAAGGAGCCATAAAAATCAATTTCCTAGAGTCCCTTAATTGTGAGAAAGTTCCTATTGCCTCTAGATGTCCAACAACAAAGAACTAGAATGGAATGGTGTTAGAGGAATAGTATTTTTTCACATGTAGGGGAATCAATTGTGTTATTTACTCAATTGCCTAAAACATTGCAGCAGCTTTCTAGGCAAAAGATCTAGGCAATTTGTCTTTGTCAAAAGAACTTTCCTAGGCAACTCACACATATCACAAAGAACAGTGGGAAGTAAATGAGAAAATAGAGGCTGGATGATGTAGTAGCCAAGTCTAGTAGAGTGTAAAAGGAGAAAAGCATGAAAGGCAAGGAAAGAAAGGTCACCTAGAACTGAAGAACTGAAACCATTGTCCATGTATCCTGGGATACGTGTTACCTCTGCTAACCTCATTGAGAACATGAACTAAGTTTGATATAAATGCTTAGTGGTTATCAAAAGTGATATATATAAAATCGAATTTGGTTGTACCTCAATGTAATCCACTTTTCCACCTCTCATTCTTGTATGCCAAAGATTTAATTTTTATTATATTAATTGCTTAGAAAGAAAGAAATGAGATAAATCAATAGCAATATCAGCATAGTAGGCACTTAAATACCTATTGATCTGTTTGTTAATTAAAATAAATAATCAATGGCAAAAATAGTTTTATGTCTGGAACATCATAGGACAGTACTCATGTTATATACGTTTTTAAGCTAGAAGCTTTTTCTGTAGTTTTTATGGAAAAGGGCATCAAAATCTAGTGATTCACTGGAGTTTGTGGAGTATTTAAGGGAATGACTAGGATCAGAAACCTTCTGATTCTTATTTAATAATCTATGTGTATCAGTGTATGTGTATGTGACACAGAGAGACAGAGACTCCTAAAGCCTAGTTTATTGTGTTTCTTTTGCTTGAACAGTGCACCTTTTCAGAGTCAGTGTATGATCTATGCAGATGACAGTCAGAATCTTTCATTTAAATTGCCGGTGAGTTCTAATTACCCTATTTAGGACAAATTTCTAAGGGACATTAATAATAGTAAGTGGAGACTGGCTGGATAGTTGCTGACCAATTAGACAGTCTATAACCATGTATTAGATAACTACTGTCAATTTATCAGTGGCATCTCTGCTGTGTGACCCTCTACGTCTCCAGGAAAATCTTGCAGCTGTCACCTTCTCTCACACTGTATGCTCTGACTGTAGAAATACTTGCAGTTCCTTATTTATTTCATGGTCTCCCTTGCCTCCAGATCCCTACAAATCTTATTTCCTCTACTGTTTTCTTTTATCTTGTTAACTTTAACAGATTCTCAGATTCACAAGGTCCTAATGGACATGTCGCCTTTCAGACCCTCAAATTTCAAGCTAAACATCTCCTCCTAGAGGCTTCGGCTGTGTTAACCCCTTTACAACAATTCCTATGCACTCACTTGTCTCTTGTCCACCGTAAGTTCTTTATGGAACAGACACATTTTGTCCAGTGTCATAGTCCCAACACCTAGTAGTACAGGACCTGACATAAAGTCTGTGCTCAAGAGAAATGTTATATAAATGACTTGGTGAGCAGATGAAACAGAAGTGTATGTGGCTCACAGATTAGTGCCAGGAAAAGGAAATACTATTTACTTTTGTACCATATAGTAAATAATTTTATATTCTTTATTCTAGTAAATTCTCTCAACATTTTACCAATAAGCTTCAGAGAGAGTAAGTTAACTGCCCACACACATAGCTAGATTGTTGAGACTGACACATATGAAAGAACAGACAAATGTTGAATGTAAATTTGTAAAATGCATGTTTTGGACTAAATGTTCTATTTGAATAGATGGAGAAAGCAATTTGGGTTGGAGGATAGAGTGGGAGGTAAGATCGATTTCAAGACATAACAAACTAGAACAAGGGTAAACCAACTGTTTTGTAAAAGACCAGATAGTAAATAGTATGAAAGCAGCCGTAGATTAGATGTAAGTGAATGGGTGTAGATGTGTTCCAATAAAACTTCTTTAAAAAGTTATAAGTTTTTTAAAACTTTTAGCCTGCATGCTCTAATTTGCAGACACTTGAACTAGAGGAACCTGAGTAAATAGAGTACTTTCTTGGAAAAAGAGGAATTTCTTTCTACATGATTCTTCAAGGATTAGGTAAGCCAAAAGTTGGTAGTAATTAACTATCTAGCTACATGTGGTTTCTACACTTTTTTTTTTTTTGCTGAAGAAGAGTCACCCTGAGTTAACATCTGTAGCCAATCTTCCTCTGTTTTGCATGTGAGCCACCATCACAGCATGGCCATTGATAGATGAGTGGTGTAGGTCTATGCCCAGGAACCAAACCCAGGCCGCTGAAGTGCAGTATGCCAAACTTAACCACTAGGCCACCAGGGTTGGCCCTACATGTGGTTTCTAAAGAGAACTGGCCACCTCTTCCCACCCACCCATCTAACACCAAATACTTCATACATAAATCTGTAAGAACATTTTGCCCACCCACACACATTTTCTAAAATTACAAAAAAAACTAAGACAATAACACACACATTCACAAATGCAGAAACTAAGAAAGAGAATACAGGCATGCATTGTGTGGTCCTACAGTATGATTTTGATTATGACTGTGATGAATATTTAATAGATCTCACAATTATGAGAGAAATTAGGTAGACTTATTTCTATTTCTTATTCTTCTGTAATATTGTTTCAATTTTTCTATCCAGAATGTAGAAATAACTGTATTTTATGTAATTTTATCTCATTATAGTCAAAATAATTGTAAAATTCTATGCTTTTTTCCTTTCATAATCGGTGTTACCTACAAAAACCCAATGTATTATTAAATAATATCACTGTGAAAAACCATTTACATATAATTTTGTTTTATATATTTTAATTATATATTTTTAAATTTTATGATATGCAAATATAAATCATAAAGCTTACTCAGGTCAATATTCGCCATTCCTGGATAATTATCCTTAAGTTTGTTTTCCTAAGAGCTGATAAAACATACAACTATCTTTATTTTAAAAGCCTTATTGAAAAATGAAATCTTAAAGAATGGTGTAAATTATGAAATCCATCTATCAAACCTAACTGAGTAAAATTAATAAGGAAAACTTTGATTTCCATTATCATTTGACGACTTCTTCATATGTGATGCTTTAAGATTTTTCTCTTGTTAAATACAGATAAGGCTATAACTAGACATATATAAACATAAAGTGAGAATCATCAAGGAGGCTCTAAAATTACTGCAGTGCTTAGCAATTAAATTGTAAAAGACATAAAACCCTAGCATCCTAATAGATATATAATGTTTAAATAATTGCACAGCTATAAAGATATAATTTTAATATTATGATTCTGTTTGGGTGAAATTCTCATCACTTCATGTGTCTCAACAATTAAATATTTATATAAATGTTTTAAAATAACTTTCAAAGTTTCATAAAGATAAACTAAATGTCAATGCCTTTTTCTTCTTTTGTAATCTATTGAATTGGACTAAAATTATTGGACACAAAATTTTACAGTAATTATATATCTACAGAAAGAATCCTGGACATTAACAAAAGCCACGTACATTACATTTTAAAGAAATCATGGCATCTCTTCTTTCTAACTTGTACCAAAACAATCATGTGACTCTTAAATCCAAGAAATTGATGCAAATGAAATTCATTTATTCTCCATATTCAGATTGTAAACATCTAAAATATTTACATGCCTTGGTTTGGGGACAAAACTGGTCTCCTTGTAATGCAGTAGGATCTTCTTTCCCACTAAAGTATGGTCCACATGGTGCTACCAGAGACTCTTCTCCAAACACAAAGGTGCCATGCAGTATAACCACAGAACGCCCATTGCACAATCAATAATAGAGGTTTGTCAATGGTCTTATGAAGATAAACATCGTGAACTTAATGAATTTAATGTCCAAGAAGTTAGATTATTGAAACTATTTTTCCAAGCTAAAGTCTTTCTGTAACCTCTCCTGTCACAACCACCCTGTCTGATGTCCTGGGTCCTGTGAACTAGGAATAAAAATGTATTCATCGCAGATGAGATCTGACACTCTCTGCCCCTTGATAACAAAAGATATTTAGCACTTGCATCATTAGAGGACCTTATTCTAGATGATTTCTAGTCACATTCTGTTCTTTATATATTGTCGCTTTGCTAATTCAATCTCCTATGGACTACTATATAATTTCACCTGAAGCACAACATGCCAACCAAAGTTTTATTTAAAAATGCATCACAAAAATTTCTAAAGTAAAAAAGAATGGCTCTCTTGTATGGGAAAAAAAAAAAAGGTCTATTGATAAGAAGGAAGCAAAACTGTAGACATTTTATAACCTGATAGTAATTGATTATAATTAGTCTTTATACATGTCTACCATGTTAGAACTGGCTATTCTATGTGATCAAGAGCAACTGGCATTGGCATCACGTGGGAGCTTTTTAGAAATGGTAGAACCTCAGACTCCACCCAGATCTACTAAATGAGTTTAAGAAACACTTTTCTAGAATATTTTACTGCTGTTCATAAGCTGTTCACATTTCATGAACGCCCACGATATTCCCTACCCTGTGGTAAATAATGGTGCATGGTAAATTTTAAATCTTCATATGCTCCTGATGCCTCAACATCCCCACAAAGAGGCTGGGAGCAACCCTCCAGCTGACCAGGGGATCGGGTTGGTTCCTGCCACAAGTTCCCCTCCTTGCCCTCCCTTGTCTGTGACTAGTGACATCCAAATGCGCCAATGAATTCCCCTCATGCATTTTGCTTGTGTACTCTGCCCTGACCACCAATAAAGGCCTTTGCCCAGGAGTCCTCACTCTCCCTCTCGGCACCCCACCTGCTTGGTTGAGTCCATATCTTTGGTGCTCCACCCGTATGATCCTTGCATGGTGTGTGGTGCCTCCCTCTTCTGAGAATAGCAAATCCTTTAATTTCATATGCCTTTCTGAGTGTAATTTCTGTGGGCATGTTGGAATGATCCTTAAAGACCCTACAAGGGGGACTTGCTCCTCCATTTACAACACAAATGGGATTAAGATACATTATCCCTGGTCCCTGCATGAGAAGATCATGGCTTAATGGGAAAGACATTAGTTAGATAGGGTGATATTGGTGAACAACATGTGAAATTTTAAAGTAAAGGGGAATTACATTTGCTCCCCTCTTGTGGTCAGAAAACTGGAATGGGCCTTAATGGGTGGAACATGTCTTGTCATTTGAAAGAAAAATGGTGTATTTTTTATTCCTCCTCAAGACATCTACCCTCTATCAACAAGGAGCATGTGAGAGCTGTGCTTGTAGTAAGACTTCGAGTCCTCAATTCCATCAAAAGGGTCAATGTGAAAAACTGCACATTTGGAGTAAATGCATCCATAGTGGACATGAATCAAGACTAATCTCTCTGAAGGAATTAATATAAGAAACCCTCCATGCCTCATGCCCTGCATGGTTAGGGGTTAAGAAGAACCAGGGCACCGCTGCACCTCATTTACAACTGCCCTGCCTATCCCTAACAATTATAGCCTTGTATCACTCTAAACCTTGTGTTCTCTAAGACCAACGTCATTATGTTTCAGAATGTCAGTCATCACAAGAATCTGCAGGCTACCAGATCCCCACCTGGTCATCTACTTACTCTAGTACCAGTAACCCTCAGCATATTCTCTATTTAGACCTCTTGTTTATCTGTCCCCAACACCCCAAATGCTTCCTTTGTGCCCTCTAGAATTCATGGCCCATCAACAGAAAAATCTTCTATGTTATCCACCTTTATTCTGAGCATTTTCTTCATCATTTTACTCTAAGGAAGCATTTGCTCTCCACTGAGGACACTGTCTTCCCTGAAGCCCTCTCACAAATCTGGGAGCACTGGGCTTGGACGTAGAGAATTTATGGTTCTAAGTCCTCATGGTCACCTCCCAACCTGTCTCCTTCCCTCCAACCAAAAATGCAAGTTTTAAAACTTGTCAATGCTCTATATCACTAGTTTCCCTCATTGTATTGCGATCTACAAAAACCCAGTCATTCTCCCTCATTTCTCAGTGAATATACCTCTTAGCTCATTACTTTTATTTTCAGGACTTCTCCTGCCTTCTTGGTAATCAAAAATACAAATTTAGATAATCTTTCCAATGGCCTAGCTCAATCTTTTGAGCTATTCTCCTCCAGTGATATTGACTGCTAATTATTTGAGCTCTTCACGGGTATGGTCATAAACTAGATCCTGACATACCAATATCTGCAGCTTCTCCATCATATCAGATTTATAAATCCCATTCACTCATTGCTTCCTAATGTTTAACCTCTTTCCTCCCATAACTACAAATCCTCACTGCACCTCCTATTCATTGTTCATATCAAGCTTCTTGAAATTTCCTCCCTTTCTCCTTTCTCTTAGTCCTTGAAACTTCTCCCCCTCTCTCTTTAAAAAATTTACCCTATCTTATGATCTCAGCTAATCTCATGGCTTTAAATACTATCTATATGCTGATGATATCCAAGTTTCTATTTATAGCCCACTCCTCTCTCTTGAACTCCAGATTTACACTAAAAAATAATTCCAAGATGGCCAAAAATCTCTGCCTATGTTTTACTTTTTGGATTTAACAGTTCTTCAATAAATAGTCCTTCCATATGTTTAATATGTAAAATTACATTAGAATATATCCACACAACGTAATAAGAGAGTGCACACCTTATTGAAGTGACTCAATGTAGGAACATCGTTTATACCTTGTAAGAGCTCACAAAATCAAAGGTTTAGCTACTTTGCTTTTGTCAAATTAAATAATCAAAGGTCATAAATCATCCTGGGTAATTTTGCTGTAAGAAAAGACAACTCATAGACAGGTACTAGATAACATGATCTGAAAACACTAGAGACTAATTTATTTGATAGGTATATTTATATGAATTCATTATTTTAATAACCATATAAAACATAGGCATAACAATTCCTAGGGTATGAAAAAGTTAGATAAAATTTTTATTGGCAATATATTGACAAATATAAGTATTTAGCATCTTATCTTTGTTCAGATTATTTTAAGAATATATTGGGAAATAATAACTTGCATTCCCTTATACTTAAGTGAAGTGCTTCATGAGAACTTGGAAAATATAAGGATGTTTTAACTTGCGCAATTGTACTTCAGCTTAAAAGTTTCTGGACTATAATGACTGGTTCAGTCCTAGCTTATTATGTGATAGAGATGAGTGCAAGAAAATTGGCCAGAATTCACTGTAAGAACCCTGTGTTGTCTCATTGCCATGTAGGAAATCACTGAGCTTTGTTATCACTTTGAATGGACTGTCATTCTTCCTTCCTAACAGTGCATGAACAAGAATAATGATTTATAATAAGTGGGCCATTCTTTAATAAAAGACTTTTCAGATGGGGGCTAGGGTGGAGAGCTCTGCTCCACTGGAGCAATCATAACTGTCCTTGGATGTCCTTAATGCTCAGCACAGAGTCTCAGTAGAAGGAGTAGAGGAATTACATTTATCAAATTTCAATTTTTTATCTCTTTCCTGTTAAGCAAGGCAGCAAAATATTATTAACCCTCCAGTATCACTTGTTAAGGAGCTTATGGCATATCTGGCGAAAGGGAAGTTTCTACTCTTATGTTCCTAAACTGATTTGCGCTTATGCATGTGTGCACCACCTTTCCTAATACCAAATAACTTTTCGACATGGCCAGATTTGCTTTCCTATATATGTACCAACTGAAGAGGCTAAGATGAAATTTCAGGCCATATAAATAGATTTTAATTTACTATGGTAAAATATTACCAGAACTTGAAAAATAGAAAACATAAAAAAATAAAAATGTTAATTCTACCAATATTAAACTTTTGTAACATGTAAATTCACTTTCAAAACCTATAATTTTTAAAATATTGTAATTATAAATTTACAAGATTTTCTCCATTCATCTTCAGGCATATTCAAAAATTTTTTAAAGGCTTAGAACTAGATTCTTCCCATTTTCTTCTCTCTTGCAGTGTTTCTGTTTGTTTGGAAGAATCAGGAATGCTACATTCAAAAAAGTTACGTTTGTAAAGTGGAACTAGTTAGCAAGTGCTAGAGTCTGTATTAGAACTCAGAGAGACTGCAGAGTCATTCATTTTACCACCTGGTTGTGCAGCCTTCTTATTTGACACCTTTAGAAGGAACTGACTCTTAAATTTTTAGGGAAATTAACGCACAGACTGAGATAGGGGGATATCTCTGAGGTATTTATCTTTACACTAGCAAGATATTTTCAACTGCTACTTGGTTTACTTGGGTTTTTCCTCACTATGCTATATATTTTATTTTTCATTTTCATTTGAGTTTAATATCCTAAATATTAATTTCACATATTATTAATTTTAATTTTACAGAAGTAGTAAACTGTGACTACCGAAAGAAAACAAAAGTATGTTTCGAAAAATTAATACCCCATCACCCACAGTTCCGTTAGTAGTCTCCTGACGTAACAAAGATCAACAACTTTGTGTAACCTTCAAATCTTTCTCCAGCTCACAAATTATACATAAACATAGGTGATTTTCTCATAGTTTACACATTCCTTTGAATTTGATTTTCTCGATTAGCAATATGAATGGGTATTTCTTCATTTAAATAGCTTCAGATAATTGTATGTTATACACGTGTTGCAGTCTCTTCAACTGTAGCCTGTATGGTATAAATTCAATTGTTTCAAGATCTTTGCCAATGTAATAACTCCTGGAATTAATATTGCTGTGCATATATCTTGGTATGTTGGTGGCATTGCTTCTAAAATAGAGTTTCTCAGGTATTTACCATTACTAACTGAAAGGGTATATACTGTCAGATTATTCTTAATAAATGTTAATATATATTGTCAGATTATTCTTAATAAAAAAAGTTGGAGGAATGTATATTCCCACCAGCCATAAATGCAAGTGTCTCGGCCCCACATCCTCAAAAGCATGGGATGTTTTCACTCTTATTCACATTTACGCTTTTTTTTTTGATGTGATGAAAAATGTTTTTTCACTCTTTTATTTTCCTTACTGCAAGTGAAATACAATATTTTCTACAACCTTATTACAATGTGTATTTTCCCCTTTGTGAATTTTCTAATATATATTTTACCTTGTTTTCTGTTAGATTCTTTCTTCATTTTTTTGCCTACCTAAAGAGTTTTTTGTACTCTGGGAATATTAGCTCTTTTTTGTTATGTATGTTGCAAATAGTTTTTGTAGTCTGTTATTGATCCGTTGACTTTATGATATATGGTGTCTATACAGACACAAAAACATTATTGGAGCACTTACCATGGCAGAGTACATGTTATCCAAAACCCTCTATCTAAAATCAGTTAGAAAATTGAACAAAATATGTCCAATAAATGATTTGGAAATTGGACAACAACACAGAGCCATGATCTGTCAAAGGAAATACAAATGAGGGGAGCCCTGAGAACATGCAACCTTTCTACCTGAGGGGGGAGGAGGTTGGCCTACAGAGATTCTGGTATTCTCATCAACTGAGGAGACAAGATTGGTCTTTGGGAAGATTGAGGTAGCTGGAATTTGTGGGGCAGACAGCCAGGGAGGAGAAAGTTAATTGTAGAAGATATACAGAAATTTGCATGGAGGTACCCTTAAATGTTTGGCTCAATACTACACCTTGAATGAGTAGGGTTATATTTTGTGAGGCCAGGCAAAGAACAACCAATGAGAAAAGAACTTCCTGGGAGATTATGAGCTAAGCAATCCCCATAGCTTACAAAGGAATGGAAGATTTTTCAGATTTGACCAGGTAAACAGGAAGATTCGCTGCTGAAACATGGGCATTCAGTAGAGACCTTAGGTATAGAAGTAAATGACCCTATATCCAACAACAATATTATTAAAAATTGAAGGGAAAGTGTAATTTCATGTGTATATTTTCTTATATTTTGTTCTGATCTTTTATTTTTAAATTTAACTATTTAATCTCTCTAGATTTACACTGAGATATAGCATGAGTTAATAAGGTAAGGTTTTTTTTCCTTTGCCTTTTTCTCTTACAGAAATAGATAAATATGGACTCCTAGTTATTAAACTGTCCTTTTCTCACTACATTGAAGAACAGTCTACTTCTGATGTATATTGAGTTTTCACATATACTTGAAAATCTATTTATAGACACTTTCTTGTTTTACATATTTATTTTTATTTTGCCATGACATTCAATCTTTTAAATTATAGTGATTATATAGTAAGCTTTCATATTTAGTACAGGGTTACCCCACCCACTTGTTTTCATTTTTATTGTCTTCATTTTTAAAAATTTCATGGATATTCTTGGATATGAGTTCAAAAGTATATGACTGTTTCAAAAGGAGAAAAAGAACAACAACAAAAAACAGAACAGCAAAATTTAGTTTCGGATTTTGATTGCAACTGCATGTAAATTATAGAATATTTGAATAACTGAAATTTTTATGGTCTTCCTATCAAAGAATAAGAGTATCACTTTTCATTGTTTCAAGCCTCATTTTATATATATATATTTACATATAATAATTCATATGTATTTCCTATTGAATGTACCATAGACATAGAAATTATATTTGAAATACACATATATAACATTTCCTGTTAAATATACTATGTGCTATAAAATTCTTATATCATAGGTGTGTATATATATAAAATAGGAAATATAACAGATATTTGGTGTTTTTGTATATATGTGTGTGTGCATAGATGGATACAGATATTTCCTGTTAAATATATTGCTAAATATTATATACTTTTGAAACATTTATGAATGGTGCATCAGTTAACTATTGATTGCGGATTAACAAAATACCCCAAAATTCAACTGATTAAAAAAAGAACAAGCCTTTTATCAACACATGAATCAGAAAGCCAATAATTTAGACTGGGTTCAGCTGATTCTTCTGATGTCCGTAGATCTTCCACGTGCATTTCTCATCAGCCACTGGTTGGTTTGTTCTCTTTGTTTCTGGATGTTCACCAGCAGTGAGCTGTGGTGCAGTTTTTCATGCTCTTAGAGGTTAGTCTGTGTTCTCATGAAGGAGACTGGGTTCAAAGAGAAGTAATGAAAGCACAGAAGATTTGTCAGTGCCGAGAATTTAAACTGGCTAAGGTCAGTTTCTCACCATAGTTGTTTGGTGAAAGTAAGTCACACAGGCAGAATAGATTGAAGGAGTGAAGAAATAGTGGAGACTATGGTGGGTTCTCTTCTTGTGAGAACCTACAAAGTCAAATTGCAAAGCATGTACATAGAAGGAGACTAGTGATTGGGGTCATTGCAGCTTTCAATCTGCTGCAAAAGTAATATTTGGTAGTTATATTTTTAAAATCGTTATTGTAAAAGCAGACACATCTTACAAAATTCTATATTTAATTTTTGCAGCTATTTTAGAATTGTATATTAGATTTTGGATATATTTGATTATATAACCTGGAAATGCATACAATTTTGTCCAGTATTTTGTAAGATTTTTTTCTTTAAAACTTTTTTTTCCATCAGATCAGCCAAAAGTTGGAAAACAATATTGAGAAAAAATGGCGGGAGTAGGTTTCTTTGCTTGTTCCTTAGGAATTCAGTGGATTAAATGAGAAAGATGTATAATTTTGGTTGTTCTTGCTTTCTGTCTAACTTTCAAGTAACAAAAAAGAATTCAACTTCATAACTAAAAAGATTACAGATTGATATGTATGCTACAAATATGACTTCTTCAGCATGCTGAAAATAGGTTTTATTTTTCCTTTCAAACAGTACTTGAATAGTGTACTTTATATTTAGGATCCCAACAAGAAATAGAAAACATTTTGATTGAGCATAATTCAAAGAGAGTTTATTACAAGTTTAGAAACCACAAGGGGTGGTGTTGGAACCTTGGACTAGTAGTAGATGAATATTCACCACCCCTAGGTCTGTGGCTGAATAGATTTTCCCAGAATGCCCAGAGCAATATCTGAGGGTCCTATGCATACTTCCAGAGTCTTGCCACTCCCCAATTAAGAGTTAGAACCTATTTCCCCTCTTCTTAAAACTGGACAGGACTTTGTGACTGCCTCAATGAGAAGGATGGAGTGGAAGCGATGCTACAGGACTTCTGAGGCTAAAACTAGGCTAGATTTTTAGGCTAAACCTAAAAGGCAATAGAATTTCTGTCTAGTTTCTCTCTCTGCCTCTCTCTCAACAATCAGGACATGCACATTTGGAATCCAGTCGTCATAATGTGAGGAAGAACAGGCTATTTGGAGGGTTCCATGAAGGTGTTCCAGTGTACAGCTAAAGTTCCAGCTGACAGCCAGCTTCAAACACCAGATGTGAAAATGAACAAGTCTTCAGATAATTCTAGCCCCTGGCCATTTACTATTCCTGAGTCTTAATTTTCATCGGAGGCCTCAGACATCATGAACCAGAGACAACTTGACCCTGTGCTGCCCTGTCTGGATTGCTGACCCACAGAAGCTGTGAACATAGTAAATGATTATTTTACACCACTGAGTTTGGAGATCATTCAAAATGCAACTAGATAAGACTAAGGTACAAGGGAAGGACAGTTACTAGAACTAGAGAAAGGAGAGAGAATTGCATAGGGTCATCCATATTGAAAGGATCACTAAGCTTTGTTGGAAGATAGCAAACAGTTCAAGGCAAACATGCAGGGAGAGAGTCAAAGGAATAAACTCTCTAACTTCATTCTTCTGTCTCCTCTTCCGGTTTCTGATGGAGCTCAACATTGTTTGAACCCAGCTAGAAGACAAAGCCTTGATGTAGTTCATACGTCTCAGCTTCCCAGGCAGAAGGCAGAGTGGAGAACTGTACAGAGTGTATCTTGAGGCACAAATGAATGACTCCAAGTGTATGTACCACAGGCAATTTTCCAAATGATTTTTTCTTGAAGCAAAGCAGTCTAAAAGGCAAGCATACCAGGAGAGAAAATGCTATTTATTGTGAATGAACAGCTTCCCTCTATACCATGTTGATATCTATGTTGGCATCCTGAGATCAGGGAAAAAGGGACAAGCTAAAATGTATTCTCTGAGTTCATGGAAACAAGAAACTCCTTACTAGCAAAAGTAGTGAAACAACTTAGGGCAGTCTAATGCCAAAAAACTACTCTCTTTTCTACTTCAATTTGTTTTTACTAGGAATTTATGAAGAAATTTAAAAAGATAATTGTAATTTATATTTATCTGTTAATATGGGGAGCATTGTAAACTAGCAAATATGGTTAGAAATTAGGGTAGTAATATTGGTATGGCTAGCATCAATGCCATTTTATGGGTCACATAAAACTGTTATATTAGAAATGTTTTTCAATGCTGTTGTAAGCTACGCAGTAGTTCAGTAATGGCAGCTAGGAAGAAGAATGTATCCTACAGTGTCCTTATTTGTGTGTGTGTATCCTTTTATTCTCCTCAGAGTTTGTAATAGTATGGAGAGACCATTCCTACCCAGATGTTTGCAATGTAAATAATTCAACACCGTTTTGGTAGGTTGAATGGCAAAAAAGAGATGTATGTCATCTTTGTTCCAGTTGGTCCAAAGTAGAATAAGATGATAAGCATTGTTCATTTGTTTATTTTTGTTTTGTGTAGATTTAAAATAACATAGCTAGGATTGCCTTTGTATAATCTTTTACTTCCATTTCTCTCTCTCTCTCACACACATGCAGAAACAGCTATGGCTATTAATTTCAAATCCCATAATAACATTATTTAGCTGTTTCTTTAAGTAATGCATATACAAGCATAGGAAAAAGTTTTTTTAAAAAACCCAGGAAGGTACATGTGAAAAGCAAAAATGTCATTTTTCTACCACATCTCTAGTTCTTAGCCCCAAACATAGCCGCTGTTAATTTTTTTTTTTTTTTTTTGTGAGGAAGACCAGCCCTGAGCTAACATCCGTCGCCAATCCTCCTCTTTTTGCTGAGGAAGACTGGCCCTGGGCTAACATCTGTGCCCGTCTTTCCTCTACTTTATATGGGACGCCACCACAGCATGGCTGACCAGCAGTGCGTCCGCGGGCTCCCGGGATCCGAACTCGCGAACCCTGGGCTGCCAAGCGCGAACTAAACCGCTGTGCCACCGGGCCGGCCCTGCTGTTAATTTTTTTATTTTGCAAAAACTGGTACCTCTCTCTTCTCTCTGTCTTCCTATCCAACATCTTATTTTCTTTATTTACACAAGAGAAATAATGCTATATCCATTCTACTATAATTTGTTGTTTATCACTTAGTAATGTTTCTGATATATGTATTTTTGTATTTATTACCCAATTTAGTTTAACTCATTTTTTGGAATAACTATGTAGTTATTTCCATAACTATGTAGAGAATTTCCTGGTGTGATAGAAACATTCTGTGTCCTAATAGGCATTTGTCAAATTTGATTGAAAGTTACACTTAAAAGATGAGCATTTCACTGAATGTAAATTATACTTCAACCAAAAATAAATTAATAAAAGGAGAGAGAAAAAAATGCCCTGACCATGTAGTAAGTAATGAAAAACAAACAAAAAAAAATAAAGAAAACAAGTGCTTATAAACTCCATCTAGCAAAAAGCAAAATATTATTTGCCAAAGAATTTTATTTGAATATTTATAAAAATATCTGTGCCAAATTCTTTTTCAACTCACTTAGGCTAAACTATTGGGAAAATAACACTTAGTAGAGGCAGGAAAGTCATAATTTTTTTGGATAAATTATTGGGCTTTAATTTATTATAAAAAAGAAAATCATTTATAGACTTCTATAGGTTATTACCACTAGTAACAACACTTTAGTAAAGTCATAGTTTTATATACAAAAATTGCGTATAAGTGGCAGCTAAATCTGACTTTGAATCAAATTAGTGTGAGCAGGTGGTGAGCAGAGAAATATGGTTCTGAGTACAAGTACTTTCACTGCAGATCTTCCACTGTCTGTAATGGATTGATGGATCAGTGCACAGCACTTTCTAATGGCCCCCCTCAGTTTATTTTGTTGCCATCAGTAAATTATGATTTGTCAGTCACTGTTTTCAAAGTGGTTTGAAATCTCCAAAGGAAAGCTACTTTGCTGTCACCTACTACCCTTGGCAGATACATCAACAGAATTATAAAACCTAGAAGTTGACATACATTCCTCTTTTTTCTGATTTAGTTAATAGATTCCTTCCTTTCTAATGTAATGTATTCAATAGCTTTTTAAAAATCAGAAATAAAAAGAAGGTTTTGGTTTCATTTAGTTGAAGCACTGATTTTGTCTTTTGCTAATCACTAGTGATACCAACTGTTTTTCAGAAGAGGATAGGCTGCAGGCAGGATGGCTAGACATTTTGTCATAGCAGGAACAGTGTTGCAGGCCTCCCCTGGTGTGTGTTGAGCTTTTAATGACTAAACTAAAAACACCAAACCTCTGGGGCAGAACCTAAAATAGACACTCTGGCCAACTTTCATCTCAGGTGACTTTTTCAGTTTTATCTCTGAGACTGATTTTTTACCTTGAAGCTGAAAATATAGGTCAGAAAAATAAAGACTGCAGCAAAATTTCTCACATGATAAAATTAGCTTCTCTTTGTCCCTTAGGAGGTAGGAAATAAGGTATTACATGGACCACAGAGGCTGTGCCTATGTTCACCCATCTTAAACTTTTTTACCATCTCCCCTTAAACCCTATATCATCTCACCTTGTTAATATCTATTCCTAAATTAGCAACTTGCCTGAGTTGGCAGAGGCAACTGCCAAAGTCGTTTGTTTCTACTTACAGTGCCAATAATGATGCAACTTGTAATCTCTCTGGTGTATGATGTTGATGATAATGTAAGTTTAGAGCTAGTTTCACTAATTTCTTTCTACAATAACTGTTATATCTCTTTTTCCCTTACTAATCCAACTTCTGATGGTTTTAGTAGGAAGAAAATGGAAACGTGATTCTATCAACTCTTTGACTATAACTAGGTCTTAAACATGCTAACATATTTTCTGTGTCATTTTGAACCACATTCTTTAGAAGAAAAGCATCTGTTAGGTTCCTAATGAGGCTGTCAACCTCAGACATGTGCCTCTTTTCTTTATCCCTGAAATTAATGATATAACTTTGTATAATGATTTTCTAAAATGAATCCATCTCAGCTGCCTATATGTTATATACCTAAGAATGGTGTATATGTGTATGTATAAAATTTTAGAGATTCAATCACAAAGTGCAAAAATCTGCTATTTTGTGACTACCTGATAGCTATCCCTGCATTGCAGTTGCAAAATGTAGGCTAAAAGATAAATCTTCCATTCTTAGTTTAGCAAAATTATCAGGAATATAAGTAAGAATATTAGATTCTGGAGAATATATGTAGACATAAATACATACATTAGCTATCAAATACAGGTTTTAAGCAGAGGTTGATTAAAGCAAAGATAGGCTAATCTTTTGTTTATATGATTGCTTAGAAAAGCACTAAAACATTACTTTAAACAACTTCCTTATGTATTTTCTTAACAATGAAAGCACAACAGCATAATGGTAAAATGCGCCAATAATTCTAACAATGTGCCTTTATAGTTATATTTAATAACATTAAATATTTAATAATATATCCTTTATAGTTAAGGATAGAGTAAAACAAATCACTAATCAATAGAATTACTCAATAGTAATGATAAGTATATAATTTTGTTCATTTATATTTTAAAGAACCTCTTTAATGACAACTGATGTCATCCTCAGTGCATTACTTGTGGGGGAACAATGGGTACAGAGGAAAGGCAGGTGTCCATGAAGAGGGTAAAACTGTGTCACATGCCAGATGAGATACAAAATGATATATTTAATAGTTAATGTTAAATCATTGAACAAGTTCTCTGCAGTAGCTGTGAACCAATGATCTAGGAAGGGAGAAAAAATAAAAACAAGTTTATTCATTTTTGTCGCAGGCTGATATATCAGAATGCAGGTTTATTTAAAATAAACTTGTAGGAAAATAATCAAACCAAGGCTGCAGGACCGCGTGAGTCTCTTTGCAGCTGTAACAACTATCATTTTGCAAAAATTTACTAGGTATGTCTGTTAAGTGCCATAGGGCACACAGATTCTTTGAACATAGTCGCTGTCTTAAAGTACTTACAATCTGGTTGAATAGATAAGACTTGTACACAGCAAAACCACAATTCAAGGAAGTTTAAGTTAAGTGTCAAGAGCAGGGTGGAAAATTTTTCTATTGAAATTCAAAGGGAAAAATAACTCTGGTTAGAACTTCACGTGAAGCCTTAAAGCAATCTCAAAGAACAAAATCACGATGAAATGCTCTGATTTTGGTTAAAGATAATATTGTTTTCATAGAAAATACTAAATTGATACTACAGCATCAGGGCTACTAAAGACCTTATATACAATCCATAAAGTAATTTCAAAGAAATATATTTAAAGTGATAAAAATATGTGACTCAGCAATAAGCATAATAAATTCTAGTTCGGATCGCCTTGAATATCTTTATATTATACATTAGGAAGCACACCTCATATTAAAACAATGAAAATTCAGACAAAATAGGAGGTGGTGAGTTTTAAAATTTCCCTTTGCATGCACAATTCAGTCACATTGGTTAATGAGAGAGGGAGAATAAGAGTGTTTCTCTGAGTGATAGACCATGTTCATTACTTAAAATCAAATCCCAATTATAGTTAATTTCATGTAGGAGCTAAAATAAGTAATAGAAGTCAATGGCTTAACTCAGTAACGGTTGAATTCCTGGTTGCATCACAGTCTGTTATAGGTCAGACTGCTCTCTCAAATGTTTTACTCCATGAAGGGAGTCAAGATGTTGGTTTCTTCCTTTATTTGTCTCTGCCATCTCATATTCTTTCACTTCCAGCTCCTTAGATAAGAGGAAGCAGAGAGGATGGACATTCATGGTGGATATCTTAGTATCCATACTTGTAATGTTCAATATTTCTACCCACATCCACTATTTGGTGCTACTCAGATGCAAGGTAGGGAATAGATGCTAGAAAAAATAGTCTTCTTACGTGTCCAGGAAACAAAAAAAAAAAACATGCAGCACTACCTATGTTAAATTTCTTTTTCAATAAATGTGAATAGAGTGAATATTTTAATTTTGATCACTCAGCATCCATTTCTCTTTTTAATATCATTTTCTGGGTTTTTTTTTAATGTGAGGTACTGTATCTAATTCATTTTTTATCATCTTTATAGGATAATAAATCAAAGTGTTCTGTTTGCTACCATAAAACCCAAAAGTCTGCCAGATAGTCTTACTGTTCAATTCTTTCTCACATTGCCCTGGTGTAGTCAAAGGGTGGACGTGGTACCCAAACTCTGCCAATTGAATTCTCTCTCCCTTGTATTTTTGAATCATGAGAGAAATGGCTCCAGGTCAAAAGAAAAACTGGAATTCATATATTTATTTTAGTGGTGATACCTGGAAAATATGGTATATTTTATTTTATTTATTTTATTATATTTATTTTAGTGGTGATACCTGGAAAAAGCATCTCTTAGTCTCTGGATGCTCGAAATTGCATGATTTCTATTTTGGCTGTCATATTTTTTTTTAGCCGAAATATCCTGGCACAGTAACACAGTATGTGAGCTAACTAATATTCTATGCATAATTTTCTCATTTTTTCCTCAAGTAAACCATAGTTGTTTTCTATTGCTTGCAACTAAGAAACCCTGATTGATACGTTAGTATTTTCGTATAAAATATGAGATTATAATTGCTGTTGCCTATGAACTATTTAATAATAAATTTTAAAATGATAATTATCTGAATGAAATAAATTTGAAAGAGTTGGTTTTCATGATTTAATTTGATGGAAGAACACATTAATTTGGCCAAAGTTGGAAAATACTAAATCAGCATATATAAGCATTTTTGCTGACTTTTTTCCTATTTAAAAAAAATGAGTTATTAACTCAGATAAAAATATCTGTTTGTTGAAATGAGGCTTCATTATTTCTCAGGTTAGTGTCTTGGTGCAGTATTGTGATATGCAAACATAGTTAAAATTTTCAACATCATATAAGTGAGTGTAAAAGATTAATGAACATATTATTTAAAGCAAAGAATTACCCTTTGTAATGAATATAATACCCTAATTCAGGAGGTGGCAAACTTCTTCTGTAAAAGATCATATACTTTCAGCTTTAGGAGCCATACATCATTGTTAACACCTGCTCAACTCTGTTTTGTAGCCCCAAAGCAGCCTGTGCTAATACATATGTGAATGGGTGTGACTATGTTCCAATAAAACTTTATTTACAGGCAGGCAGACCTCTAGATCTGACTGTTAGACAATAGTTTATAGATCCCTGCCCTAGGGTGTCAAAATCCTTTTTTTATTTACATAATGAAATATGCTTATAATGATAATGAAATAATAATCTCATCCAAGTAGTCATCAGGACAGGTAATCAAATTCACTAATCAGTTCTGCCACCACCACTTACATTAATAACAACAAATCATCATAATACTAAAACAATGGCCACAATAGTCTCATAACTGCATCTACCATATGGATATTATTATTCTGTCACTATCATAATGTTCTGTAGAAATACTATTCTATTTTAATTTTATTCAAAGTTTTATTTGTAGTAAATCTAATTATATTTTAAATGTGTATAAAATTTAAATTTTCCCACTTATTGTTGTGAGAAAGAATTTTCAAAATGCTTCCATTTATATACAGGTCTACATGTAGCACAAATCATTTAGATAAAAAATATGCATACATTTCATTAAAGACTTTTCTTTATTCTTCATGTTTATTTTCCTTTAAAAAAGGGGAAAGAATATGTAAAAGGAAAGGAAGAAAAGGAGAGGAAGAGGAAAGAAATCAAAGTAAGAAAGATGTCTTCAGACCTCATATCTTGTCAAAAGTGAATAATAAACAATCTATTTTGTATTGCTTACTGATGGTAGTCTCTTTTAGTGGGAATGAATCAGTACCTGCATGTACACAAGATAAAAAATAAAATGCTAGGTTGTCTTTAAAATATGCTATTAAAGATGAATAACACAGAGAATCCCCCTTAAGGATGGCAGAGTAAAGACATTTTTACTTCAGTTTTCTAAAACCCAGTGGAGAAAATAAGGTTAAGCAGAAGGGAAAACTTCTATTTTTAAAAAGAGAAAGAAACAGTTACAATTGTACTTAACAAACTATAGCATATCCAAGACAATCCATACCACAATATTTTTAAAATGTGACAAATATTTTGATATTTTTGAATAATTCTTTGAAGATTAAGTAGAGCCCTCACCTTATTTTCTTTTAAGTATAATACTTTTGAAATGGTGTATTATCTCACAGAGGCAATAGAAAATGAAGTGGACAAATTAAGAAAAGAAAAAAGGAAAGGAAGAAAGGAAGGAGAAATAATAGGATGAGGAAATGGATGTCATCAAAATGACACATATTTTCTTTATGGGAAGAGGAAACATAATGGAAGAGAATGGGCTAGGCCTATAGAGATTTAGATCGATATCACAGATCAGCAGGTGGGAGTTGAGTCAAACACTAAATCTTTCCTGTTACTAATTTCTGCGGCCTAGATTCCCCACTGAGGACACTGCCAGGGCTGCAGCAAAGTGGAATCAGAGAGGGGACACAGAGATAACATTCTGTCCGAGAGCCTGTGATGTAAAGACTGGACGGAGTCACTGACTCCTTAAGCACCAAAACTGAGGGCAGGTCTGCTCAAAGGGCTAAAAGACATAACCAACTGGTTGAGAATAATTTTGAGAAAAAAAGTCAAGTTAAAATTGTTTCCTTTGATACTTAACCATCCCTAATCTATTTTTTATTTTTTTATTGAAGTATAGTTGACGTACAATATTGTATTAGTTTCAGGTGTATAACATAGTGATTTGACATTTACATACATTACAAAATGATCACCATGGCAAGTCTTCTAAATTATTTTTTAATAAATGCTTACCTGTTAAACTATGGGCAATAATTAGAAAGGAACACAAAAAATGTCTATGCATATATTTGGGGAGAAAAGGAACGTGAGTTAGTGAAAGCTAAAAATAATCCTTCAGAGGAAAAATCATCCAATGAAATGTAGATTTCAAGAAAAAATATTTCTAGGCAAACAATACTATAAAAATAAAATTATTAAAAGCAAAATATATATTAAATAGTTATAAGTATTAAGAAAATTGTAAGAAAACCAAAGGAGATAAAAAGTGAAATTGCAAATTTTTAGTGAACAAAAACTAAAATCAGAAAAATAGAAACGTTACAGAAATGAAGCCCAGGACAAAAGAAATAACATCAAAAAAGAATTAAAATGACCAACATGGGAAGACAAAGCAATGCCAGCCAAAACTGAATAGAAGAAAATAATTTTTTTCCTTAAGGTACTTTGTCGAAAGGCCAACAAACTTTTTCTCACATATTTATAATTTTTTTTTAAAATAACATAAAAAACAGAAAAATATTTGAAGATACAATAAAAATGATTCCAGAATCGAAATGGCACTGCATTTCTCAGGTGAATAACAAAAATCATCTGCCCCATGATATATTCTAGTAAAGTTACTAAACATTGCACACGACAGCAAAAATCATGGGTTTCTCCACACAGAAAAACAGTATAACAAAACAACAACAAACGTTGAATATTGAATTCATTTAGTATTAACTGTGATGATTGCAGATATAGAAAAGAATGTGTTATACACTTTGACAATATAAAAGTGATATTATAATTTATTATAGGAGATGAGCTAGTGTAAGCAGGAGAATGTGAGATGTAAACTTCACAATCTTCTCTATTTTATAGTATAAAGTTTATAAATATAGCTAAATTCTGAAATGTATAGCTCTTAGAAAAATCAAATTTCATTGTTTTAATCTTTTTCAACTTTAGAGATGTGTTGTTTGTATACATATTTCATGTTAAGAAAATACTTATCTGAATTTCAGCAGTTTCTCCCAATTCTTTGTCTCACAAAGGAATGTAATACATTTGAGTATTTTTTTCATTTTTAGAAGCAAATATAATCCAATTACATTTTATTACATTATATCTAATATGTAACTCTTTATAGGCAGGGAGAAATGTCTATAATGTTTCTCACAAAAGCTTCATTGTGATTATTTGTGAGTAAAGAGATTTCAAGTGATGTTGTAATTCCTTTTTCACTTTTTTCGAGCTGCTTGGTATTATCCTAAAAGTCACATATTGAAAATAAAAATAAACTTCTTTTTAAAAGACTGTGAATTACCCAGATAAGTAGAAATACTTCCACTACACGTTCAGCTTTTGAAAATAGTAAACCAATATTTTTGAGTATATGCCCTTGGCATTCTTTTTCAGTGCTACTTTACAAGTAACGAGCAGAAGAGGCTTGATAAAGCTCAAAATTCATGCTGAATATAAGCCTTTATTCAAGTGAGAAGTATCATAAATATCACTTCTAAAAGTTTTGCTGTTGTGGGGTTATCGTTGTCGGGTTTGTGTAGTTTTTTCCTCACACCCCTCTGTTATTTTGTGAGAAAAGTCAGAAACATCAGCTCAGGGGCTTCAGTGTTATAATTGTGGAAATAACAACTGATACTTTTAAAACTTTGAAATATTGATTCAGTCAATGTAAAAGTTACAGATCAGGCTAGGGAAGAAAAGATCATTTCATCCCAGTTCAAATCAATTGTGTATCTACTCTGTTTTTCTGTTAAGATAGTTGACATGAGAAAATTATACTCTACAATATTGCTAAAATCATAAGTCCAACATTGATGATGAAGCTTATACATTAAAAATATTTATTGAGTCTCCAGGATGGCCTGGTGGCGTGGTGGTGAAGTTTGCACACTCTGCTTCTGTGGCCGGGGTTTGTAGATTCAGATCCTGGGCGTGGACCTGCACACCACTTATCAAGCCATGCTGTGGCAGGCGTCCCACATATAACGGTAGAGGAAGATGGGCACGGATGTTAAGCCATGGCAGTCTTCCTTAGCAAAAAGAGAAGGACTGGCAACAGATGTGAGCTCAGGGCTAATCTTCCTCACCAAAAACAGACAAAAAATATTACTGAGTCTCTATCAATATTGCAAACACTTGGCTTGAACTCCATGAAGCTTGGTCATGTAAACAATTAATTATAATACTTTTCATCCATTTCAGAGTATCATTTTTGAATCCGAAAAAGATGTGTAGATACACTGAGATTAAGTTGTTAAAAAAATGAACTGATTATCAATTTATGGATCATAATTGTACACCTGACTGAGATTTTGGATATATAAAATATGAAATTTAAAAGTGCTAGCAGAGAAAGAGAGAAGGAAAGGAGGGAGGGAGGGAAGAAAGAGGGGAAGGAAGGTAAAAATGAAGGAAAGAAAGAATAGGAAGATTAACACAGCTGTAATGGGAAATGAGTTTAGTATGAAATGAGCAATAACACAGTGGTTGCCTGGAGGGGAAATCTCATCTGGTGTAATAAACATCAAAGTAAGAGGCCAAGATGAATTTGAGCAATTTTCTCACTCTAACAAAGAAATTGAACAAGAAAGTTGTTAATCACAACTGGTCACCTTCCTGCTGTTCTATGGAATTGTTCTAAAGACTTTCTGGTTAAAAAGCTATTGGTTGGAGATTTATATAACATGCAAATTGAGATAGTGGCAGACACATTCTCTAAAGGTGTTTGGAGCTAAACTCTGAAGGAGGGCATTTTGTTAATTTTATGAGTATTTTTAGCTTTTCATCTTAGACTGAGAGTAATAGATAACCTGTCTTTTACTTTCCATGAAGCCAATCAAGAAGCAAGTTGGAATGAAATTTGCTATTAACAATGAAAAAAGTTACTAATGGTAGCTATTTGATTTGAAGCTGGAAGTACGTAGATTGTAGGAGGGTAGAACTTTAGATAGGAGTAATAAATGTGAGACCCCTTACCGAGCAGGAGGGAATTAAAGAAAAAGTACTAGCCTCAAATGAGAAGACTTTATTATTTGTCGTCAAGATATCTGGATCTCCTCTTGTGGTTGCTTCATTTAAATCAAGGCAAGAAGTCTCAAGGTTAAACCAGCCCCCAAAGCACTGTATTATGGTGATCTTGTATTCCAATCATCTAGCTTTTAATATAAAAAGAAGCTGTGGAATGAAGGGGATTCCATGCCACAGCGTCAGAATTCTCTGAAGTTTTTACAAGCATACCTTTTCAGACCTTTTCTTGCACATGTATTTTATATTTCTAATGATGAATTATATTTCAAAAATAGTCAGGTACTGACATTCCCCAGTTTTATTAACTTGCTTTTTTTTCACTTTTCAATACAAGTGATCATGTCCTATAATGAGATTTGACTTGTGCATGCGCTGTGGCTGTCACAGAAGAGCTAAATGTGGAAGGTGGAATTTCTGCCCTTACATTTGAAACATCAAGTTTAAAGCATCAAATTTGATTCTCCTCAATTGGTGTTGATCAGAGTGCCTAATTTGCTCAGCATTTTAACCTACTTTAGGAGCAAAAGAAAATATTTGAAACGTCCCCAGTGCTTGAAAATTTGCCCATTATTAATTTGAATTTAGGTTTGAAACAACTTTTACTTTGTGAACCAGATATATTTTGGACAGACACTATCCTACTTATCCTGAAACAAAAGAATCACGGTGATGTGAGTGGGTAATGTCACACTATATATTACTTAATAAATTTAACAGACTTTAAAAAGTAAACAGAAAACAATTGAACTAGAGTATAATCAGTAAAGTATCTTTTCTTCGATAATAGATTCTAAGATCTGCCATAATCTGGAAGTCAGTGCTTCAGACAATAAGGAACTTTCTTTTTTCAAAACCCCATATTCTCTTCTTGTTCTAGATTTCCAGTTGTTAGGACATGGTGTTTAACGAAATAGCACATAGGTGTTTGAATCTTGTTTGTACGCAGCCTTTTTAGCAGTGTGAATGAGACAAATCACCTAAACTCAAAGTTTAGCTTCCAGTTCATAAATAAGGATAATAGTATCTCTTCTCTCAATATTCTGTCTAGACCTGCAGATCATATGAGGAGATGTTTAAAAAAGTTATTTATATAAATGTCTATTATAATTGATATAGTGAGTACTTTTAATATTGTAATTTTTAAAGCAATCTTCTTTAAGCCAACTCAGTTTGATTTAATTCTTCTATCCTTCAGTGACCACATACTGATGCCAGACACCTGGCTGTGTGTTTCAGTGTATGGCAGTGATTCTTTTAATCAAATATTTATGATTAGAATTGGACCTGAATGATTTGTAGCAATTGTCAGTGAACCCTGGATTCTCAACTAAGTTAGAATATGTATAAATATTGGAAATAATAAGTTTTCTTCTCCTGGAATTATTAAATAATAAACATTGGATGCCAATTTCAATGTTCAACCAAAAAACGTTTAGTTTGTATATTCCAGGTGGGGCAATTTTTGATGGCAGAGAAAATAAGAAATATTTCTTGTGTGTTTATCACTTTTGTTAATATTATCTGTTTACAATATATGAATTCTGAGTTAAGTTTTTAGGTTTGGAAAATAATAAAAGAGAGGGGAACAAATGTGAAAGTGAGAGAAGGGTGTTTTAATTTGTATTCCTAAATACCATCTTTTAAGAACAAGTGCCTTATTTTGGAGCTCTTTAAATGATCCTTTTAATAAGTACCATCATCCCCAAACTTGTGTATTTTTTTTAGATTGGTAAGTGGAAACACACACACACACACACACACACACACACACACACACCTGAAATGATGAAGAGTTTCATGATATTTAACCTATTATGGTTTTGGTTTTCCTGTTTTCTAAATACAACTAAGGGGTAATCCAAAGTATTAAGTGGTCGTCTAGTAGTAAAATAAGAGAGTGAAAGCAGCACATGAAGTGCTTCAAAGAATAAAAAGAAAAATTCATGGCTGGCTGGGTGGCGTAGTGGTTAAGTTCACGCACTCTACTTCGGCAGCCCAGGGTTCACAGGTTCAGATCCCGGGCATGGACCTACACACGGCTCATCCGGCCATGCTGTGGCAGTGTCCCATATACAAAATAGAGGAATATTGGCACAGATGTTAGCTCAGGGGCAATCTTCCTCACCAAAAACAAAATAATAATAATAATAAAAGGAAAAGTTAGTTTTAAGCATGGAATAAATATTTAGCATCTTTGAGATAAGGGAAGCAATCACTAAATACTCGAGAATGAATTAACTGCACATTACTTCTCCTATTCCTAGTTTTATCACCTCAATGAACCTATTCTTTATTTCATATAATATATTTTCCGTGTATTAATTTGTGTATCTACTCTAACATCAAGAAATAAATTGCAGATTATGGGTATATATCTAGCAATTAAATATTAGCCATTAAACCACAGTAAAGAAACATGAATGAATAGCTAAGCTAATCTGTTATGAAGTATGGGTTCTTTATTCTTTGTTTAATTCTGTTCATTCTTTAATCTAAGTAGCAATGTAGGGTACTACCATTTATATCTTTAAAAATTGTTTAGGGGCAGAATCATAAAAGCCACCTAGCACCTGAGAGTACATTGTAAGGAACTGGTCCCCTGTGTTTCTCTTGTCAGAATGCTCACTGTCTGCTTCTGTTTCCTCTATTTCTTTTTTCACTATGCAGGCCAAAGTCTGTTTATTTTTAACAGATAGGACATTTATTGGGTAATGTATTTAAATTCAAGTTAGACATTTTGATTGTGTCTTATTGTGGGACAAGTAGGTATTATTCATCTTAGGGTGTTCTCTGGTACAGTGGTACTCTATAAATATTGAGTATTTTTGGAGAAAATTTATGTCTTGGCAGTGTGGTAAAACTCTAATAGTGAACATTAACCGAGAGCATCTGATGAAAACTTAGTGCCTGGGCAGAGGAGTTCACAGTAGATAAGAACTATGAGAACCTAAATTGAAAATTTTGACAGATTCAAGCCTATTTCTTTGGGCCATAAAAATTCTATCTTGTGGATAGATATTACATTTTAGAAAAAAAGTTATCTTGACAAGAAATGAAGTGGATTAGTTTTACTTTAGACTGAAGGATGACAATCCAGGTATATACACCCATATTTAAGGAAATACTCTCAAAGATTCTTTTGAATAAAAAAAAAAAGGTGTGTGAGACTGTCTCATTTACAAGATACTCATCTGCATTTTGCTTATCTTTCAGTTTTAAGAAAACCACTCTGTCTGACTTGAAACATCAGTTTACTAGAGCATAAACTGCACCGATTTATAAAACTTGAGTTTAATGCAATTTAATGACTGTAGTTCTTCACAGAAAGAATTGCAGCTCCGAAGATGTTGAATTCAATCAAGAATACAGCATCTAGCTTGTCAGGCAATTTCTATTCTATTCTTTGATTTCCACCTTGTAATTTTTTCCATCAATCCAAAAACTATTTAACTTATACTTAGAAAAATGAAATCATTTCTTTTCTGAATATAAAACCAATACATGTAGAAAACTCTCAAAATACAGAAAAAAATTAAAAGGTGAAGGTTACATTTACTCAAGCCCTTGCTTTTAAGCAAATGAAATCACACTGAGATAGTAAATCTTATTTCTGTGGAAAGTTGGTGAGTTTTCCTTTCCCATCTGATTTATATTATACATTTAGGAGAATCTCTAAAGCTTTACTCACATCCCATAATCTCATCAAGAATTTTTGTGAAACAGCTTGTCAGTTCTTAGTTCCATCTCTTAGATCTCCAAAGAATTCACATGAATTTCCTATGGGGCTGGGTAAGGTGAGAAAAACGACTGAGAGGACCTGGCTGTACTCTTTTTTTTTTTTTTTTTTGCTGAGGAAGATTAGCTCTGAGCTAACATCTGTTGCCAATCTTCCTCTTTTTGCTTGAGGAAGATTCTCCCTGAGCTAAGGTCTGTGCCAATCTTCCTCTGTTTTGTACATGGGTCGCCACCACAGCATGGCCACTGACAAGTGGTGTAGGTCCATGCCCAGGAACTAAACCCCAGCCACTGAAGTGGAGCATGCCAAACTTAAACACTAGGCCACGAGGTTGGCCCCTGGCTCGACTCTTTTTGATGATGAAGCTTGTTACATGTTCCAATGTGTATTTCTTGATCAGTCCATCACTGCTGCAGGCATAACCTGTTACAGCTGATCTCCAACAGAAGACAAATTTTAGGCTCTCCCTGGGGCACTTGTCACAGAAGAATGTAAAAATTACCTGTAATCAATATATTTAAAAACCTTCCCATGGACTCCCGCTGCTGTTTAAAATATATCTATGTAGTGTCTTCCATATACACTTCTGCTCTTTGGAAGACACTATATAGAAAATAAAAAGACAAATTAAATAGTTGGAGACTAGGGAAAATATTTACAAATCATATGTCTGATTAAGAATTTGCATCCAGGGGCCGCCCGGTGGCACAGCGGTTTGGTCCGCGTTTGGCAGCCCTGGGTTCGCGGGTTCGGATCCCGGGCGCCCGCCGACGCACTGCTCGTCAGCCATGCCGTGGCGGCGTCCCATGTAAAGTGGAGGAAGATGGGCACGGATGTTAGCCCAGGGCCAGTCTTCCTCAGCAAAAAGAGGAGGATTGGCAACGGATGTTAGCTCAGGGCTGGTCTTCCCCACAAAAAAATAAATAAATAAAAAATAAAGTGTTAAAAAAAAAAAAGAATTTGCATCCAGATTATATATATTATAAAAAATCCCTCAAAAGTCACTTATAAGAAAACAAAATACCCAAGTGTTTTAAAAAGCACAAAGATTTGAATAGGTACTTTACCAAAAAAGATACATAAATGGCAAAAAAGCATAGGAAAAGATGCTCAATATCAATAGTTATTATTAGGAAAGTACAAATTAAACCAAAATGAGATAACAGCACACACTCTATACATCAATTAGAATAACTTAAACCAAAAAGACTGACCATGTGAAGTTTTAGTAATCATATGGAGGAATGGAACTCTCAAACCTGGTCATAAGAATGTAAAATGTTATTACTACTTTGGAAAATAATTTGTCAGTTTCTTAAAATGTAAATAGGCACCTCTCGTATGATCCAGCCATTGCACTCCTGAGCATTTTCCCAAAAAAAAAAGAGAGCATGAGTCTACACAAAGACTTTTACACAAATGTGCATGGCAGCTGTATTTGTAATAACCAAAAATTGTTCATCTACAGGTGACTGGATAAACAAACTATCCTATAGCAATACAATGTTATACTACTAGGCAATACATGAATGCACTATTCATATATAGAACAGTATAGATGAACCTCAAAATAATTAAGCTGACTGAAAGAGTAAATACTTTTTAATTTATATAAAGTTCTAGAAAATGCAAACTAAATTATAGTGACAGAACACGATCAGTGGTGTCTGTGGAAGGGGGTTCAGGGAGTGGTAGAAAGGAGGCATTATAAAGTGGCACAGGGAAACTTTTGAAGGCGATATATATGCTTAGTATCTTGATTATAGTGATAGTTTCATGGGTATATGCATATGTCAAAACTTATCAAATTGTACAATTTAAACATGTGCAATTTATTGCATGCCAAGCATACCTCAATAAAAAAGATAAAAGATGTAGGAGAAAAAACCTCCCAGGTTTTCTGATTATTTGGCTGATTTGGAAACCCAAAACGCAGGAGTAGTCCAATCTGTGGAATTTCACTTTTAGGTAATAATGAGTATTTTAGAATGTTTTCTTTCCTCCACATTTTTCCCAGCATGTCACTTGTATTTAATTATTTTAATAGCTATAACTTTGTCTGAAATTGTGTTGGAAAAGAAAGAAATTGATTTCAAAAGCAACCAGTGATTCATTAGCAGGTGTGACTTAGTAGCTGATAATTCTTTTAAAATCCTAGGTAAATAGTGATGTAGAGTTACTAAAGTTTGCACTTTTAAAATATTAACCAGTATAATAATTTTATGAACTATATATCTTTGTTAGCTGCCTTAATGCCAGAGCATTTTTATTGCCCCAACCTATAAAACCAATAATCTGCTGTTATGATGCTTGAAAATAGACTTTACTAGTTAACTGGTCTTTATGTGGTAGCTTTCCTCAAGGACCTGCGTTCTTTTATTTTTATTTTTGTTTGGAATGGAATTATTTCATTTTTCCATTGCTATTTTCTCTTCAAATCTTATTTATAGTCTTAAATAAGCCTTTTAGAGTCAACCAAGTTTACCATCTTTGAGACATAATTTTCTACTTGACTCAACTACATATGAAAATGCAGTTTAAATTTATTGCAAAAGACATAAGCAGGGAGGCAGAAAAAATAAATGTTATGAAGACTCCAGGTGCTAAGAATATATTTGAGTTTTTAAGATCCTCAGATTTCTACTAATACTTCACAACAATTAATAATAGATTTGGTCTCTGGTCGGGGGGAGAGAGCAAAATTATGAGAAGAAAAGCTTATCCTTGATGTATAATCAATTCAATTTTCTTTTAACATTTTAATTTTTCAAAATAACAGCAACTGAAAATAGGCCCCTGCTTCTAAATGTTTATCTAAATAAAAGAGAACCCAAGGTGAATTCTCAAGAAATATAAAACAGTATGTACATAGATGACTATATTTTTATTCTCTATCTGCCTGAAACCAGATGTTGTGTTACTATCATAGAATTAGGGGGAGGTTGTGATAAATTGGAAGAGATCTGTATATCCTTCCACTTTACCAACAAACCACCTGGCAATGCATTGACACAGCAAGTGCTGAACCAATTGGCAGATACGTTATATGTATATTTCCCTGAGTTGAATTTTTGCTGAAATAGGTATGAATAACTGTACCCCAACCAACTTCTTCTATTTAAGAGTTAAACATTTAGGGAATTGGAAATACTGTGTTGAAGGTGGTTGCAGTGAAAGCTGATGCTTCAGTGTTGGAAAAGTCTTGTTTGCAAATCTGCCACAGCATCAAATGATAAAGATCCTTCCATCTGTGGAGATCGCTGTGGTAGATCCACAATCCTATACCCACTGTGACTCTTGCTGTTAATTGGAGATGTCCCCAAGTCAATCCCAAGTCTCTCCAGTTTATCACCATTCAAATGAATTCCTTTTTAATAGAGGTAGCATAACAAATGAAAAGCTGAATTGAATTGTAGGCTTTACAATAGTACAGTAATTCTTACAGCCGCACATAGTGGCAAGTGACTTATGGCTATGTAGCAAGGAAAGAAGAGCTATTAATCAAAATAAAACTACCAAGATGAATATTTGGTCAAGATACATTCATTATGGGAGAAGAAAATAATTTCTCCAATGTAATTATGAAAAGCTACTTGAGTTTGTTGATAAAAGTTTATATTTTGACTGAATTTTTAAAAAATCAAATTTGGTTAAAATTGTTTGCTTAGTGGGTTATAAATATGAAAACTGCTTGCTAATACTAATTTCTAAGCATCTTCTACATCTTTATCTAGTGTCTATTTTAAGATAAAATTGGTTTATATATAAACCAGAAACTTGAACAACCAACAGTTAGTGAAAAAGATGATTATGTAAAAAATTCTATGACCCTATCTGAAATTATCTTGCAACCCGAACTGAATGAATCACTTTCCTAATTGTCACCCTCTTCTAGGTTGTCACTACATTCAAGCACTGGCTTGGAGGTAACTTTTATTTTTTCTTTTTTAGCCTGTTGGCCAAGCTGTTAGAATGGCATTTGGAATGAAATCTAAATCCCTCATTAAATAGGATACCTTCAATAATTTACTATGCAGTCCTATGTTAGGGACAACAATATAACCTGATGCCAGTTGGTAGAGTCCTTAGGGTGTCCAAATTAATTTCTCCCTGATTATTGTAATATTAGCCCCACATTATTTCTCCCATGTGTACACTCCGCTAAATACTCTCAAGTCACAACCTTTTAATCACTTTGATAAGATATTTAATTTTCCTACTGCTGTACAGTGGTTTAAGTTCCATAAAAGAGCCATCAGAGTGTTGGCTTTTTGGTATAGAATTTTATATTATAGTATAGATAATTTCTCATGTTATTGTTTTTAAAAAAACACAAAATATATGTATATAAGCACTATGTAATAATTTTGCTGATTAATTTGATGAAACTTAGTTACAGGTGATATGCAAAAGTACCAAAAAAGAATTTTGTGTGCATCACTGAAATTCTTATTCTCCATTCTTCAAAAAGACTTTCTCCGACCATCTTATCAAAAGGAAGTTTTCTCAGTTTTTATAACATATTTTCTTATTTGGTTTGGTTCACAGTAATTCCCACTATCTCTTTTCTTAATAATGCATTTCCTTAGTTTATCATCTGTCTCCTTTTCTGGAAAGGATAAGCTTTTTGTAAAGCATAGAATATTTTCTCTTTTAAATGCACACTATAAACCCAGGGTCACTCTATAACCAGAACATATTTATTGTTGAATGAATTACTAAATAGTTTGAATTTGGGTTATAATCTTTCTTGATTTAGTATCTTAGAGTTAGTGATCATATATGTAGGTTAGTTGCCATTCATTTAGACTACTATTATTTATTTTGTGATAAACGTCACTAAATCCATCTTCTGAGTGTGATATCCACTTATGTAGGAAAAAAAATTGAGATATTGCATACTAGTTATGGAAATGTGAGGGATAATGTTCTTGAAAATTAACATAGAGAAATACATATGAAGTTGGCTATTTAAAGGAAGTGATAATTTAATTAAAATATGCATTATTATATGATTTTTTAATTTTATAGGAGAAAAAAGTACCTGGTGACCAGAACTTTCTGGCAAATGCAATAAATAATTGTATTCTTAAACATCAGGCTACCCCTTCCTTGCTTCATTATTCATCCTTTTATTCTCCAAAAAATTATCAGGACTGAAAATGTGCAATCATTAAGTGAGGTGCAAAGGATGTTGTGGTGAGTGATATTGATACAACCTATGCTTTTAGAGAGGAAATAGACTATAAACTACTAATTATTCAATTTAATCATAACTGCATTGTGTGCTAGAAAAGTATAAAAAGAGATTCTGACTTTTTTATAAAATCTAAGAAGTTAGTATATTTTAGGATATTTTAGCCATGCTTTTGACACATGGTATTCTGTGTTTTTTCTTCTCATGACATCACAGTTTCTTAAAAATCATCATTATAAGGAATATCAATTGACAAAAGTTTTTGACAACACATCTTTAGTGTATGAAGGGCAGTCTTCCAAGCAAAGCACCAGAAGATCCAGCCTTGCAGTTGTTAGGATATATAGAGACTTAGAAAAGTATCTAATATTACAGATAATAATGTATGGATGGCTGTACATTATCATAAAGAGAAACAGCATTAATGAATTCCAATCTCTCCACCACACCACTGATATTATCCCCACTTCCACTCAAATCATAGGGTGGTTTTGAAAGAGCTTGTCTTTAGAAATTCGAGAGTCTTTTCAATAAGAGAAAGAACGAAAATAATTGATAGATATGAGAAAAAATGCAAAATACAAGAAAATAATAGTCCATATATGAAGTAAAGTAAAATATGGCATGGTTCGGAAACATGAGAAGATAGAATATTATTTGACACAGAACCCATTTTCATTGTATGGCAAAGAAACTGTGTTATTACAGTCATAGAGACAAAAATAACTCTAGTAAATTCTTTGCTCTATAACAAAGAGAATTTACAAAGTTATGAAAAAGTGTACCTCATTTACTGGTTTTCAACTTTTAGAATTTTTAGAGGTATTGCTCCTCAAAAGTAATAGTAAATAGGATAAACCTTGGAAGGGGGAAGTTTATGATAGAGTGAGCAGATGAAAATAAAGGCAGGTCTGCTAATATGGTCATATTACATAATAAGGAGGCAAGAGATACTCTTAGCTTAATAAACTAAGAATTAGAGATTTCCATATGTAGTGTATATGTATATAAAGTATGTAATACAAGTATACACCATTTGAAGTTGGGGCATAAAAGGTTTGATGAAATAATTTGTATGGACGCAGCCTTGTCCTTTATTCACTAAAGTTAATAAACCAATAACATTTTGCATTTATATATTATTTAGAGTTATAGAAGCTAAAAACAGAAAATTTGAAATATAATACAAAAATTGTTGTTTCTGGAGATTAGATAATAGTAGGAGCAGGCTTAGGGCAAGGAGGATGTTATTATTTATTATACATCCTATAGAATTGACTCAATCTAAATCCATGCACACTTATTTTTTCAGAGTAATGTATTTCTTTTGGCAGTGATTTGAAATTTTCAACTTTGGTATTAATCTTTAATTTTGAAATTACCATTAAGAAAAATAATTGATGCTTTAGGATACAAATGCTAAAATAACAATCAAATTATATTAACCACTGATAAAATATTGGTAGTCATTCATAATTTTTTAGTGAAAGTATTTCCTTTCACCTTCATATTTTTTTTTCTTCTTTTTTAATTCAGCAAGGTATTTTTATTAACATAAGAGGTAATACTAAAAGTCTAAGAAATATAGTTAGGAACAATAACATTTTGCTGATCACATGGAAAACAAAGTCAAATAGAATCTTAATGATCTTGTCCTATGGTACACAGTCATAACCAAAATTGGTAGTTTTGATGGCATGAATAAAATTATTGTAAATTTACCATTATCTCTCAAACCTTCTATTATTATTTTAATAGATGTCATAAAAACTCCTTAATGCTTTTCTTGCATTAGTGCTACTATATCTATCAACATACACACACACACACACACACATACATACACACACTCCCCTATGTCCCAAAGGTAGCCATCTGCAGGACTTTTTTCTGATTTGTTTTTAATATTGTGTGCTTTAACATAGCTCTATTACTATGTTTTATAATTAAAATTTTAATTTTGAAATCATTATAGATTCACATGCTGTTTAAGAAATAATACAGAGTTCCTCTGTACTATGTATACAGTTTTTTCCAGTGGTAACATCTTGCAAAATAATAGTACAGTATCACAACCGGACATTAATATTGATACAGCCTACCAGTCTTATTGAGATAGTGCCAGTTTTATCTGTACGTTCGTGTGTGTGTATGTGTTTTTATTTCTATGTAATTTATCATTTATTACACATGCAATTGGGATAAATACTAATAAAACTCTGCTTTTCTACATCTAGTAGTAATTCATATGATTATCAGATATATATAATGCACTAATTTCATCACAATTAAACTATGGTTTACTCTTTATTGAACACCTACATGATGTGAAATACTGCAAACATATTTTCAAATTTAATCCACATCAGTATGGTCCATTGTGTAGGTTAAAAAACTGGAAAATTGTGATTCTAGGTTTCTATACTTTATTTCTTTATATCCTATGAGACAGTCATTTTAATTAAAGTAGACTTATCAGAGGAATTTTTCCTTCCAAAAGAAGGTACAACAACTTTGGGTATAAAATCGAAAGTTGAAGCGGGAAAGTTGTAGAAAAATGAGTCTCTAGTATAATTTTCAGTAAATCTTTCCAACAAAAGAGCTTTCACAAGAAATTAACACAGCTTTCAAGAAAACCAAGGTAAAATTGAGTTTTTGCAAATTTGATTAAATACACGGTATTAGTTTCTGAGAGTTGCTATAACAAATTACAAATTTGGTGGCTCAAAACAACAGAATCTTATTCTTTCACAGTTTTGGAGGCTAGAAGTCCAAAATAAAGGTGTCAGAGGGTCATATTTCCTCTGAAGGCTCTAGGGAAGAATCCCTCCTTGTCTTTTCCTAGGTTCTGTGCAGTTGCAGGTAATCCTTGGCTTTAGCTCCATTGCTCCACTCTGCCTACATCTTCACGTGACTTTTTCACTGTGTATCTCTGTGCATCCCCTCCTCTTTTAAGGATACCAGTCATTGGATTTACGGCCCATCCTAATTCAGTATGATGCCATCTTAACTAAAACATCTGCGAAGACTCTAGTTCCAAGTAAATTACATTCTGAGGTTCCAAGTAGATCAGAATTTTGGAGAGATGCTAGTTAGCCCACTAAAGGCACTGAAAAAACAGAATTCTACTTAGTAGAGTTATCTTTCCAACCATATTTATTCAGCTGGAATGGTGGAAATATGACCATTTGTCTATGGTAGATATAATTAGTATTCAAAACAATGTGGCTCTCCTTTTGGGCTCACAGAGAAAACTAAACTTTCTAAAAATTTTTCAATAAGATAGAGCATTATAATTTATTCTTGTCATAGTGGTGTAAGCAGAGTAATAGACCTTTACTTCTAAGCTAAATCTTTTAATTATGAGGCTCTCTTTCTACCTCTTCCCCTGCTGAAGTGACCAAAGGGACCTCATCATTAAAGAGGGTGGATTGACATAAAAGACAGTGCAGCTTCCATTGTCCTGGGTCTTTCATGGTTTTATGGAGCTGAACCAACCAAACATGGGTTGGATATTTGGGTGAATGAGAAACAATTATTGATTTTGTAGAATCAACCTAATGTTATTTTTTTCCTTTTCTGCAGCATACCTTCCTAGCAATACTTCCTTTCTAGATACTTCCTGTTCTAGGTTCCCATTCACTCATTATTAGTCAAATACTCCAGTATTAAGTTATCTTCCTTACCTGCTATTTGGTAGCATAGCCAACCAATTCTCCACCATTCTATATTACTAAAAATATAATTATAAATTGTATCCAATCTGATGCTTAGGAAATCCACAAACTTCAGGAATCTTCTATTTTCTCATTTATAGTCAAGAAATAAATGTTCCTCTCTCAGACTTCTTAGTTCCTTAAAAATATTATATTTGAAAATGTAAAAGAGTTCAAATTTTTGTAAAACAAAATCAATGTAAAAATATATAAATATCTCAAGAAATTTAAGTGATTACATGTTCTGTCCTCTTTTTTATTTCTACATATTCTATAATTTTACAATGAGTTTATAATAAAAAAGGGTTGTGAACCATAAGAAAGTGTGCTGGAATGTTTTACTAGTTGATATGCTCTCTTTAAAGACTCCTTTCTAGATTATACTATTTCTGTGAAGCTGTACAAGTGAGTTCATGTTGTAATACATTCTATAGTCCTTGAAATGAAGAATTTGCAGTGGATATGGATTATAAAGAGACTCCAAGGCAGAAATATATGGCAATAACATAAAAATTACAAGTCCATTACCTGCAGAAATTTAAAAAAAAAACAATTATGTTTGACAAATTAAGAATATAAATTTAAAGAATACATACTTGTTTTCAATTTCAACTCTCATAATAGAACAGACCCGATTACAGTATGTTCCAAATTACAAGGCTAATTAGCTGCTCAAAACTGGCATCTTTGTGGTGCAAAGTATTGTATTGCAGATCTCAACATTTTCATTTCAAGCGAATATGCTTTAATTTATAGTCTTATGTGATATATATATATATATGTATAAACACACACGTTTATATACACATACACGTATATGCAGTATATATAGAAAATCAAACAAACAAATACTTGCTTTCACAGGAGTACTAAATGACACAAGGTATGAAAGAAAAAAACATTATCTTCTGGTACCCAAAACAATTTTTCAGATGTGTAGAGACACTCTTTATCACTTCATTTATACAACAATTATATTTGATGTTTTTCTCCCAAGAGTGCTTTATACCCACTCTCAATATTCTTTAGTGTATTATGAAAAATTCATTGGGAAATTAAAATTATAAACTGAAAGAAAAGAATGAAGCAAAACGCACCTGCTAGTGCAGGAAGGAGTGGAAAGGAAGACGATGAGCAGAAGGATGTTTCAATTTACCAAGTCTTACTCTCCTCCTTATGGCTACATTGCCAGGGCGAGAATTATTAATTTCAGCAAAGTGTATCTAATGGGATATTGAAGCATAGAGACTCACTTTATGACCACAAGGAATTATAAATACAATTGGACAGAAGTTGAGTCAATGTGAACATCAGCTAATAAACATAAAGTAATAACTGATGAAGGTGCAATGAAATCGGTAGAAAAGAAGTTTTGAGTGATGTGAGAAATTAATGTAGGTGTAGTTGGATTTCCTAATTTATTATTTTTCTCATAAATTTATGAGAAATTTAATCATTTCATAAATAAGTTAATCATGAATTTATGTGTCACATATAACCCCAGTTTGAGCTACTGTATTTAAAGCATACATATGCATAATTTATATGTATATTTGTCATATATATATGACAGCAAGAATAGATTATATTTTCATTAATATAGATTTAATTTTTATGACATAGCATAGCATGGATCTGAAAATAAAAAGATTCTCTTCTATACTGAAACACCTGAGGTACTCATTTGTGAAGAAATGAAATAATCATTCAACCTGTATTAGATCACTTAATACATGTAAGACTGTATCAGAAAAGGCACCTGAGTTTTTGTTACTTTTGGTAATTAAAATAAATACCGTTATTTTGGGGGGTTGGTGCCATGGCTGAGTGGTTAAAGTTCTGCACACTCCACTTCAGTGACCCGGGTTCCCAGGTTCAGATCCCAGGCGCACCTACTCCACTCATCAGCCACGCTGTGAAGGCATCCCGCATACAAAGTAGAGGAAGATTGGCACAGATGTTAGCTCAAGGCCATCCTCCTCGCCAAAAAAATAAATAAATATATAAATAAAATAAATACAGTTATTTTTTTTCCAATAACTGAAATTTTGCCAGTTGGAAACATAATTCAGCATGTCACTCTCAAATCGCTATAGGAAAAAAAATCAATAATAACAACAATACTAACATTAGGAGAGGGAGGAAGAAAAACTGTGGAATTAGAAAGATCCCAAATTATTTATTTTCTAATTATAGAGCTAAAATATATATAAACTTAGATATTAAAAAGCAATGTCAAAATCCACAATGCTAATTTTTTTCTTCATTTTCTTTCAAGTAAACACAAACGACAAAGTGGCTGATTTTAGAAGCCTATTTCAACTTGCTGTTTCCAGGACATGTAATAAGATTAATATATATTAAAAATAATTTCCTGAATTTTCTAATTTTAAAATAATAGCACATAATGAGAACTCTGAAACTCTGCAATATCCTGAAGTGACTTATGAATTAATAAAGATTGTGGCATATAGTCAGCACTTATTTAGTATTCGTCTTTCCCCCTTGGAAATTGATAATTCATTTGTGTGACTACATTAAGCAAAACATTCCTAGACACATAGCCAGAAGCCTAATTCATACTTAGTACTAAATCAGAACTTCTAAACTGTTTTCATTGTGTATATGGGCTGTTAGTAGATGTATACCCAAAAAAATTTTATCAAGTTGGGAATATTGAGTTAAACATGTTTCTTTATTGTAAGAATTCCCATAACCTTAATGGGCAAGTGTTTATGGTGCAATTATAAGGGAGAATAGCTTAGGTGTGATATTTTCCAATGTCATTTGACAATGGGTAATTTTTTTCATAGTATAACAATTACCATGCCATTGAACTAGAGATCCTTATAACCCCATTTCTGAAGCACTTCCCTAAGCTATAACTACACATTTATCAATGAAATTCTTCCCTTTTGCTTACTTCTCCATCTACTATTGACCAAATTCAGTCAATCTTATGTGTTGTACTTCCTCTTTATGCCATTGCCCTTCATCTTAACTATTGCAGTTTAGCTTCTCACAGTTGATTTCGTCCATTGTCACCCTACCCTATTCTCTTCTCCACACTGCTATGATCGTATGCTTTCTTTAGCACAGATTGCTCATGGACCTCTGCAGCTACTTCTGTCCTTGCAGGTCCAGTTTAAATGCCTTATCTATGGAGCCTATCCTACTCAGAATAACTTCTCTATTATTCGAATTGCTCTGTGAATCTGTTGCTACAATAACATCAGTACAGCTTACCAAGAATTTCCAGTTTTCCTGATGGGTCCATGGTAGGGTAGCTCTTCACTGACCCTTGGAATTAGGGTCATGTGACTCAGTCAGCTAAACATGAATGGAAAAGATAGTTATTACTTTGGAGTAAATCCTTACGAGTGTCAGTGCATGACTCACTGTGTTCTTTCTTTCTACAAGAGCAACTTGCAGCATTTCACATAGCCAGCCTAATTCCAGAGTAAGAAAGACAGGGAACTGAGTCCCCAAAGACAGGCAGTGATGATGCAACATGAAAGAAAAATAAACTTCTCTTGAGATGATGGAGTTGTTTGCTACCACAGTGTAACCAAGCTTATCCTATTACACACAAAACAAAGAACACACTGCCTTTTATGTAAAAGATGCAAAAAAAAAAATGTGTTAAATGGAGAAAGAAGTGATCACTAAAATTATCAGTTATTTAAACAATGAGCTCAACTTATCTAAGTTTTTGTTGCTTACCAGATTTTAGGAAAATACTACCAGAATAAATACACTAAATAAAGTTATTTTAGCTAAAAAAATCAGAAAATAAAAAAATTCTATTATCATGAACTTCCATTCAAAGTTCCCCCAATCATTGTCTGCAACTTATTGACTTGTATTCAGTGACTGCCCATAACACAACCATTCCAGACTTAAAGAAGCCAGTGTACAAGTTTCCATCATTATTTCCATAGTATTCAATAATCTATTACTAATACGTAGGAAAATCAATATGCTTGCAAAGAAAGAACTAAATTTTAAGGTGAATAGCGAACTTCTTATTTTCTATACTAGATTTCTAAAATTCAATATAAGCTGATCACAGCCTTCAGTATGTGTATAATTGGATATGAACCTTCCAACAAGCTTACTATCATGGAAATGTCTACTAATAGTGGACTTTGAATTAACACAACCCATCAGGTTCCTTCCCTATCAAAGACTTTTTTCCTCTCTATGATAGAACAATATAATGAGAGTCCCATGGTCTGTGAACTCTCAGGGATTTTGTGAGTCCCTAGAATAAGTAAACAAAAATGTATGTGTTTGTGATGCTGTGGTATCTAGAGCATATTGAGAACCATTGTGGTTGTATCTCTAATTCTTTTCCCACTCTATTACACTGTATATCACAATGTGGGAGTGATATTGACCGTGTGGTTATACATTGGTTGGTCTATTCCTTCATTTTACAAACAGGAGTTGTAATCTATTTGTAAATTGTCAAATCAATTTATAGTGTTGTAGCCAGCATTTAAATAGAATAAAATGTGGGAGTTTGGTTATCTGAAAAGCTGGTTTTAACAGCATATATTTGTGCTGTGTATGTGTATGTACATTTGTGCCTAATGATTCACAATGTAAATATCTGTTTTTGCTTGATGAGGTGTGTCACCAAATAAATTTAAATCCACTCATCTGAGCTAGCCAGTAACCCAGTTCTGTTTCTAGAGATTCATTTAGACAGGGATAGACCTCAGCCAGTCAGTGACTGGTAATACCCTGGCTACATAAATTAGTGCTATGTAAGGTTCACTGAGGGCCTTTCTTTCTCTCTTTTGAGAAAAGCTTTTGAAGTGATTTTTCCCCTTTCTTTTGGAAATTGACTGTGAATATGTACAATCTAGAATAACGGAAGTTTTTCAGATGTCAGCCTGAAAATAAATTCACACAAAGTATTTCAGGGCAACACAGGCAGACTTTGTTGCATCCAGCCAGATTGTTTATTTTCCTCTTGACTTCCTCAGTTATACGAACCTCAAAGTCTCTTTGATGTTTAAACTAGGATACCCAAGAATGACAACAGCCAAAATATTCAATGTAAAGTGTGTCATAGGTCATACTGAAGCACTGAAATAGGAACCTTCCTAATATCTGCCATAGGAGTGAAGAAATAAATTCAGTTGCTTGTTAAGAAAAGCTAAATAATGATATAAAAAATAGTACAGTGTGTTACTGTTTTCAAGTAGAAATAAAGATTTGGCAGCTGATGACATTGTTTCAGAGACCCAAAGGCCACACATCTGAAGTCTCAGCAACGCACTTGGTCTTTTCCTTATGGATGTAAGTGGCTGCTTTATCATCAGACATCTTGTTTGAATTTTGTACAGGAAGAAGGAGGAAATGTTCAAAAGATGAAGGGAGGATGAGAAATGTAGATTTTCTTTTTATGCTGGGCATTTTAGGGTTAGAACAAAATTAGGGCTCTCATTAGGTTATAAGGAAAGAATGTATATTAGACAAGGAACCAACTGTCTCTGCCACATCTACTGCATCATGCTCAGAACGAGAAATTTCTGTGTGTGCTGAGAAACCTTACCTTCCTTTTAGGCACACCAGTGAGATAGAATGGCAGAAGGGTTACCCATTATCCCGAAGTTAAATAAAATTATAGGAACTCTAGAAATCTATGCAAAGGAGAAATATTTTCCCAGAAGTTTCAAGGAAGAAAATAGAAAAGTCATTTAGATTGTAAAAGATAAAGTGCTCTCTATATAAGATAAGGGAAGACTTATTTTCCAGGGTCATTTTACAGAAAGGATAAATCTGCTGCATGACAGCCACAGTTCAAAACACTAGAATTCTAGCAATATCAAGAAAGAAGTGGGGCCGCCCGGTGGCGCAGCGGTTTAGTCCGCGCTTGGCAGCCCGGGCTTCGCGAGTTCGGATCCCAGGCGCCCACCCACGCACCACTTGTCAGCCACGCTGTGGCGGCGTCCCATATAAAGTGGAGGAAGATGGGCACAGATGTTAGCCCAGGGCCAGTCATCCTCAGCAAAAAGGGGAGGATTGGCGACAGATGTTAGCTCAGGGCTGGTCTTCCCCACAAAAAAAAAAAAAAAAGAAAGAAGTAATGATCCACAGATCAAATTAAAACTGCTTATCATACTGAGGAAATACAATTCTTAATGGTATGACTATGTTTCTCTTGAAATAGCTAAATTATTCATCTTTAAAAAGACAATAATGAAAGAAAACTCTCATCTTACCAATTGAGGTTGGTAACCAATTGAGAGTTACCAACTGAAGAAAACTTATCTAAAGATTGTATGCTAAAACAATTCTTTAGTGTTGTGAAGATAACTAAGTTCTTATGTATTCATATATTTCTAACTGTATATATAAAACTGTATATCTATATCTATATTTATCTACCTATCTAGTCAAGGAGATTTTAACATAAGGAATTGTGATCAGATAACTCTGAATTAAACATTTCAACACAAGTTAATTGTCCACTCAGTCAAACAAAAATGTTATTTTATCTTCATACAATTTTGACCAGCTGTTTCACTGAGATGATCATTTACAAAGCAAAACATGAACAGACATGTTTGCTCCTTGAACAGACAAAATAACTGCTGAAAATGTTTTACTGATAAAATCAGAAGCACTACTTCTCAGAAATAAGCATTTAAGTTGTTACTTTTTTCAATGTAGGCCTCACGTTAGAGGGGGAGGGGGGAGGTTGAGTATGTAAGTGCAAGGAGAAATAGACCAATCCACAATTTTATTTTGAAATTTAAATATCCCTCTCTCAGTAATTGTAGGACAAATAAAGAGAAAGTCAGTAGGATATAAAACATCTGAACAACGTAATCAAACAACATTAGCTAATTGATTTTTATAAAACAGTCCATCAAACAGCAGAATACACATTCTTTTTAGCACACATGGAACATTTACCAAGATAGACCATAAAACAAGTCTCAATTAATTTAACATGATTTAAATCATACAAGGTATATTCTCTGACCACAATTGAATTAAATTAGAAATCAATAAAAGAAAGATAAGTGTAAAATTCACAAATGTTTGGAAGTGTAACAACACATCTCTAAATAGTCCAAATTTTAAAAAGAATCAAAATGAAAATTATAAAATATGTCAATTGACTGAAAATTTTTTAAAAATCATAATTTTATAAGAGCCCACTGAAGCAGTACTAAAGAAAAAATTTATAGCTGTAGTGCCTTTATTAAGAAAGAAGAAATTTCTCAAATCAGTTATCTCTGAGTCCATCCTAAGAAACTAGCAAATGAAGAGTAAATTAAACCCGAAGTAAGCAGATGAAAGGACATAGTAAATATTAAAGTGAAAAAATGGTGTAATAGATAGTATGAAATCAATAGAAAAGATCAATGTACCCCCAAAATAGTTTATTTTTTATTTATTTTTTTAATTTTTATTTTGGTGAGGAAGATTGTCCCTGAGCTAACATCTGTGCCAATCTTCCCCTATTTTGTATGGGGGATACCACCACAGCATGGCTTGATAAGTGCTGTGTAGGTCTATGCCTCGGATCTGAACCTGTGAACCCCAGGCTACCAAAGGGGAGTGCATGAACTTAACCACCACACCACTGGGATGCCCCCCCAAAAATAGTTTTTTGAGATCGTAAAATAGATAAACCTGTAAGTTGTCAGATCAAGGGGGGAAAAAAAGAAGAGACAGAAATTACCCTTGCCCAAAATGAGAGAGATGACATCACTAGAGATTCTGCACACATTAAAAGGATAAACAAAATATTATGAACAAATTCATGGCAGTAATTTGACAATGTAGATGAAATGGACACATTCCTTGACATAGCCTACTGAAGTTCACTGAAGATGAAAAAGATAAGCAAAAGAGAACAAAACTCCAAGCCTAGATGGCTTCACTAATGAGTTTTACCAAATACTTAAGAAATAACTAATACCAATAATGTCGTGTGCCACATAACGACATGTTGGTCAACGACAGACAACATATACAATAGTGGCCTCGTAAGATTAGTACCATTTAGCCTAGCTGTGTAGTAGGCTATACCATCTAGGTTTGTGTAAGTATACTCTGTGATGTTCACACAATGGTGAAATCGCACAATGATGCATTTCTCAGAATGTGCCCCCGTTGTGAAGCAATGCGTGACTGTACTGCATGAACTGTTCCAAAAAATTGACGAGAAGGGAATACTTCCCAAAGCTGTTATAAAAAAAGAAAGCTACAGAACAATATCCTCCTGAACATAGATAGAAAAATCCTTGAAATTTTAGTAAATTGAATCCAACAACATATCAACAGGGTTTATCTTAGGAATTCAAGGCTGGCTTAAATTTCAAAAATCAGCTAATATAACCCACCATGTTAACACTAAAAAGGAAAATAGAAAGCACATGATCATATCAGTAGATGTATAAAAAGCATTTGACAACATCTAAAAGCTAGTTCTGATAGAACGCTCAGTGAACTATGAATAGAAGGGAACTTCCTCAATTTAATAATGTGTGTCTATGAAAACTCTAGCACTAACAGCAGACTAAATGGTGAAACACTGAATGCTTTACTCCTAAGACCCTCATTTCTAGAGAACATTATCTTGAGATTTGAGGCAGTGAAATAAGACAAGAAAAGGCAATAAAAGTTATCCAGGTTGGAAAAGAGCTAATAAAACTCTTTGTTCCTAGAGGACATGATCTTCTATGTAGAAAATTCTGCAAAACACTGAAAAAAGCTGGTAGAATTAATAGCAGTTTTAGCAAGTCTGCATAGTACCAGATCAATATACAAAAATATCAGTTGTATTTCTATATATGAGCAATACAATCAGATATTAAAATGAAAATATACCATACACTGTAATATCACAAAATATGAAGTCCTTAAGGTTAAATTTGATGAAATATTTGCAAGACAGATACCCTGAATACTAAAAATCATTTCTGAGAAAAATTAAAGAATATCTAATTTAATGGAGAGATACACTGTGGTCATGGGTCAGATCACTTAATATTGTTAAGATGTTAATGCTCCATATTAACCTATAAATTCTACCTAATCAAATCAAAATCCCAGCAGGGTTTTTTTTTTGTATAAATTATTAAGATGGTTCTAAATTTTATATGGAAAGGCAAAGAGCCTAGTGCAATCAAAACAATTTTGAAAAAGTACAAAGATGGAGGACTAACAGTACCTGATTTCAAGACTTTGTAAAGCTGTAGTTTTGAGATGGTGTTGTATTGGTCTAATGGAACAGAATAGATAGTCTAGAAATAGACCCAAACAGAAATAGATAACTGAGTTTTGACAAATGTGCAAAGACACTTCGATAGAGTAAGCATAATCTTTTCAAAAAATGGTAATTGAAAAAGAGGGTGTCTGTGTGCAAAGAAAAGTGAAATTTGATCTACACATTAAATCATAAAGAAAAATCAACTCAGTATGGATCATAGAGCTAACTCTATAACCTAAAACTCAGTAAGATCAGGAAAATAATGTAGAGATATTATTTATGACCCGAGCTTTCTTAGACCTGACACAAAAATTATGTTTCATAAAGGAAAAATATTAATAAATTGGACTGTATCAAAATTAAAAATGCCTGCTCTTTTAAAGACACTCTCAAGAGAATGAAAAGAGAAGCTACAGGCTGGAAAAACTATTTGCAAACCATAAAGAAATTGTATCCAGAATGTATAAAGAACTCCCCAAATGGAATAATAGAAAAAACTCCATAGAAAGTATGCAAAAGTTTAGATCAGACAATTCATAAAAGAAAATATATGGATGGCAGATTACGTGAAAAGTTGTTCAATATCCGTATGTACTTACAAAGACTCATACATGAATGTTCACTACAGCTTGATTTGCATTAGCCAATAACTGGAAACAACAGAATTGTCAATCCACAAGTGAACGGATAAACAAATTATGGCATAATTGATACAATAGAATATTTCTAGCAGTATAAAGGAACAAACTGCTACCTGCAAAAACATAAATGAACCTCAACATAATTATGCTGAGTGAAAGAAGTTGGACAAAAAAGAGAACATCTGTATAGTACCATTCACATAAAATTCTAGAAAATGTAAATATAATCTCTAGTGGTTGCCTAGGAACAGGTGGTGGATGGAAGGAAAAGGAAGGAGGAATTACAAAGGGACATGAGGAAGTTTTTAGGGGTGATAGATTTAAGGGTGTTCATTATCTTATTGTGGTGAAGTTTTCATTGAAGTATACTTATGCCAAACTTATCAAATTGTACACTTTAAATATGTGTAGTTTTTGGTATGTCAATTTTACTTCATTAAAGAAGTTAAAAATAAAAGACAAGAAAAGGCATATGACAATGGTGACAGTGGATGATACAGCAACAAAAATAAATTTAAAAAAAGACAATGACAAAGAAAATAATAATGATCCCTAGCCACATCTCAAACAGTGTTCTAAGAAGTATTATCTCATTTAATCCTTCAAAACAACACTATGAACTCAATATCATAGTTATCCAATTCGACAAATGAGAAAATTTGAGCCACAGAGAGGTTGAGTAATTTACATCTGGTCATTCAGCCAGTAAGGAGTAGAGACTAGATTTAAACACTGACAGTTTAGTACTAGAACATACATTCTTAATGACTTTCCTACATTTTCTATCAATTACAAACACATTTCAGCTATCACATTAATGGTAATTATGATAATGTAAATATTAATAATAGCAAATTGTTAAAAATTCTTTTGGTGGAATCCACACTTCATGCAAATAGGACACTGTTCTGTTTCCTTCTGTATTGCTCATGCATAGAAACAGTGCCCAGCATATACGAGAGGCTCACTAATCATATGTTGAAATAATTTATTGAATAAAAAAATTAAGGTCTGATACTATCAAAACTTAGATGGTATATTTTTAATTTTCAAAGATTGGCTCAATCTTTGAAATTAGGGTAAGGTAAAGTTTGTTGGAATACAAGTCAAGACTCCTGAATCTTGTCTTCCAGGCAGAATGATTTCTGACAAAAAGGATATCACATGTCTCTTCCAAGTAGCTCTTTCCTTTTTGGTAAAATTAAGCAATTAGAAATGACTACTGGCACTGAAATTTAATTTTTGCAGCAAAATATTCTCTCCTTTATCTCCACATCCTGGAAACACTTCTATATTTAAGGTAACAAAAACTGTGATTTGAAGACTCATAAAATAAATGAATGCCAATGTCCTTTCCAGGTATAAAATTCTGACTGTTTAAAATTTAAAATAAAGAAGAGTTTCCCTGATTTTTTTAGTGTTAAATAATCACCTGTTTCCTTTGCCTTGATTTCCTCTCCATGGTCACACCAAGGAGGGTCCTCTTGAATCCACCCCTTAAGGTCTATCTCAATCCATCTCCTGGAAGTTTCCCAGTCCTCCAGTCAAAATGAATATCTTCCTTGAATTTCCCTAGCCCATTGCTTGTGCCATATTGATAGAGTTTGTTACATTTGGTCTCAAACTGTTATGGAAGCGTTTGCCTCCTCCCGCAGGATGCACCTTAAGGAAAGAGTTGTGCCCTATTCATCTCTGAATTCTGAATTATTTGTTCATAATTGACTTTCAAAGTTTGGCACTTTGCTATTCATTTTACACCTTTTGTGGAAGTAGTGGCAATACATTAGATGCCTTTCTGATTTATCCTTTAAACTGGCCCTGATCAAGAAGTGAATCCGTTCTTGGGGAAAGAAGCAGCAATCATGGTAGACAGGACAGCAGGTGCCTTTTTGCATTGAGCCTTGAATTTCCCCAAGGAAAAAAATGTATTCCTTAAGAAATATGTATTGAAGATAAAAGTCCATCTTTATAATGACCTTCTTTATCCACCTACTCCTATTCTGGATAACAGATAGCTTTGGACAATTCAGCATGCTTAAATTTCCTGCACTTACTTCTCTGAAATCCACACCATAGGAAAGTCCAGCTGTAATAAATCTAGACTTGTACTAAATTTTCCTTTTGACTTAATGTTCCATTTTGTGTTAGACCAGATCCCAGAAGACACAACAAACAGAGTTCCGATTCAGCTGCACTACACCTTACAGCAACCCAACTGCCAACATAGGTCAATGAAATCAAACTGTGTATATCATGAAACAAGCATGACTAACAGGTAAACATTTGCCTTAAATACTCAGGAGGTTTTATGATGATAAACAACATAACATGGATAGAAAAGGCTTATAGTCTCTCAAATTCTTGAGCAATGCAATTTCAACCACTTTCTAGTTCCCATTTATCATCAGGAAGCAGAGCAATGCTAGTGGCAAATAATGAAAATGTTCATTAAAAATAATCAAGAACTTGTTGATTCATTATATTCTTGATTACGGAAGAGTAGATGGTATTTCAACCTCTCATTTAGATTATGATGTACATTTTAAGATAGAAAGGGAAATGATAGTGTTCCGTGGGGAACTCATATGCCATATATAAAACCATAGTAACGATTTCTCCCCAAGCATATGCCCTGGAGCGAGGCTCTGCTGCACTGTGACTCTGAGGGCTGGAGGGATAGGCATGAAGAGGATTGGTATTTGCTTGATAGCTGCCGTGAGCCAGACTTCTTACAGATGAATCTGGGGCAAGGCATCTGGCACCGGAACACCCAGATATTTCTCATCCCAGGATGCCCCTGCTGGCCCCTGTAGAATTCCTGAGATCCCAGGAGATTGGGCTTCCTCTAGGAAGAGTGGTTGTGGCAGCAGTGCCTTGGGCCTGATTCCACCATTCCCTGAGCTGCCCCTGATGCTCAGCTCATCCCAGCCCATCCTCTCCCTGTCATTCCATCAGGACCCACACTTACGCCACCCTCCTGCCCCAAGCCACACAGCACACCCTGCGTGCTCCAACTGCACCCTGTTTACCTTCCTGGAAAACCCCGCACTCCGACCATCTGGAACAGGCCCCAGCCTCAGCCTGCGGTCATCTCCCATAGAAAAATAAGAGTAAATTAAATTTAAAGTTTTGAAAATTGAGCTTATTGATTATCATCAAAGTCTTCTTTTGCTGCTCTATTTTAACTCTGAATAAAGTATTTTACAAAGTGTTTTGCTAAATGTATTAAATTATTTAGATACTGTAACAACTCTTAAGGTCATAAGTTCTTAAGAATTTAGGAAGCGTATTAAATGTTATGCAAATGTCTATTTATTCCTGATCTCACCTATGCCAAAAAAGAGGACTTAAGACGTTATTCTAAGTACATAGTGAGGATATTTCTGCCTTGAATATTGATGACATACTGAGTTAGAATCAAATAATAAATCATTTTTCTGTCTTTGCTGAGATTTTATCAGCAATATATTCTTTCACTTATTCATTATTTTCTTATCACTCATTCTTCACATAATGAGTGTCTTCTATATGCAAGGTATTTTACTAGACAGTGGGAATACAGCAATGAGAAAGATGGAGAGGGCCCCTGCCCTCAAGGAACTTGATGCATTCATTTTAAACTTACACAAGCAAAATATTTTGTATGTGTGATGTAATAATTAAAGGGTAATTGATAAGTTCAATAGTTAGCCCGTGAAGTGTTATTTTGTGCCAAATATTATGCTAAGCATTTCACATGAATTGAGCAGTATAAGTTACTAGTAAAAATAAAATAATGTATTTCAAAGTTATTGTATATGTATAGAAAAAGTATTGCTCAAAGAAAATGTATAATAATGATTTTTATACTATATATCCTTTTTATCGAATGCTAATCAGGATGATGCATTACTAAATTCTAAGTCTCTTTGCTTAAAAATTTGTAAAACAGACTATGATGTATGTTTACATCAAATGCATTTAAAATATATTTAACTATCTCTGTGTAGCATCAGAAATTTTAGAGAAAAAGAATCCAAGTTTTCTTGGGTTTTTTTTGGTAAACCAACTTTAGGAAAACATCATATTTCTATTAACTGTAATTTCATGGATTAGTCTAAGGAGAAAAGGAAATAATTTGACATATAACATTTTACTCTATTGTCATGGCCTGTGTCTTCCTTTTTTTTTTTTAGTAACTGAAATATGTGGCACAGTAACGTGAATAATTTAGAAACACATAACTGACACTTTTGAATTCCAGAGTAGGCAACTGTCTCTAGTAAACAAGCACATAGAATTAATTAGCATTACTGGAACACAGATTACCTTCTCAATGAAAAGTTTTCTCTGAGTAATAGTTATTAATTTTCATCTCCTTCTTTGCAACTGTCTTACCTATTTCTTAAGCATGTTCTTGCTTTTCAATAGAGATTTCTGCTCCTCCTTTTTTTAAATTAAAAAATAATCCCAACTGTTTCTACTCTCTGTGTGGATATGGTGAGGTTTTCATCCATGGTGTTGACATTCATTATATATGTTTTATTTATAAGCTTATTGTCTTCTGATTTTGTCTGATGATATAACTTTATTTAATAATTAGTCACTGAATGCGAGATCTGAATTTGAGATCTCTGTTGAATAGCCAAAAATATCACCAAACAAATTTAGTAATCAACGCACTCCCAAGAAAATCAGTTAAAAAAAGAGGAGAAAACAAATATATAGAGGGGGGAAAAGCAGTGATTTTAAAGTGAAATATAAATTACCTAATGAAGTTTCTTCAGATTTAGAAGACAGATGATTCCTACTTTTAACTAAGAAGAATGACTAGGGAAGTGCCATACAGGTGCCAGAACGTTTGAAATCATTTTTGTACATTTTTATGTCTGCAAACAAGATGAAAGAACTGAAGATAGAATTCTTTAAGTGTATCAGATTGGTTGTGGGAATGAGCCAGTTGGTCAAGCAGTCTCATTTGAAGCTTTTTGGTAGACAGGAAGTTGTGCTGTAGAGGCCACATTGGAGAGAAATGTAATTAGCATGTCCTCATTGATTATAAGCCTAGCAACACTGAAAAGAAGAAAAGGGTTGAAGGAAAAGAGGAATACTATTACTGAAATAGAACATCTAATGAAAGTTTCTTGGGGTATTTTCCTAGAAACCAACAAATAATTTACAGATATTTTCTGCTGGAGTCTTTCAACTAAAGGATCATTAATCTCCTCCACACTTTCACGTATTGAAAGCCAAGAAAGGATTTCTTGTAAGAACAATAACATTGTTTTGCATTTTAGCTCACGGGAGTAGACTTTGATGTGTTGTTTTTCCTTTCAACTAATTAAGTTTTTTTTCCACTCCCCCAAGTTATTTTTGTCAGCATTAGTTTCAGAAAACATTGTAAAGAAAGAAAAATAAGCACAATAGAGTTAGAATGGCCTCCCATCTATAAGATTAGGCACAGGCCTATATGGCAGGATGCTGGGGGGACTGTTCGAGAAAAACAGAATTTCCCCTAATTTTTCCATTGTGAAAAGCGTGTGTTACTCTACAGGTTATAGGGCAAATTGTCCATTGTGTTCAGGGTTAGATCCTCTCAGAGAACTAAACATAAAACACAGATTAAAGCAGAGGAAGCTTTAAAATATGACTTATTACATTTGTGGGTTTTATTAAAAGCCACATGATGCTAAGTTTTTATTGATTATTTCTGAATTTTGAGAAGGATGAGGTACACACTTTTCCATACACTTTATCATTTAACCAATGGCAGAAATAATCCTCCACCATAGTTGATCATGATCAAATTAGGAAAAAAATATATTGTATTCTATTTCTTTTATTTAAATTAGAAAAATTGTAAAATTTAATGCCTTCTTAGATAAATCAGGTCACACTAACTTTCCGTGATTTGGGGTTTTAGTTCCATATAATTCTCTAAGACTATTTTGTTTATATAAAATCACGTTCTCAAAATGTCTCAGTGATATACTTTTCTCATATTATTATTTCCATATTCAAATGGAGTTTTTTCTGATTTCTAGTAAATGAATGGCTCACATAATTTTTGCAGCAACAGATAGGAATATAAAAGACCTTGCATAACACCAAGTCATCTTTCAGAGCTCACATGGGAAGTTATTTCCTCTCTGAGGTCTTCCCTGATTCACCATTCTAGGTTAGGGTCCTCAATTTTGCAATCCCTTGTTATCTTTAGTTTTCCCATTTGTAAAGTTTTCATAATAAAATATTTTTCTTTTGTCCTGAGTTGTAACTTAGTTATATATACATACAACTTAAAAAGTCAAATAGCTTTACAAAGGTCCTTAAGAAAAAGAAAAGATCCCCTACCCACAATTGTTCTTCTACAAACACAACTTCTTTTAATTCTTTTAGCCAATTATTTTGACCTTTCCTTATATATCCCTAAATAATAGGTGGACTTGCTAATTCTGGATTTTTTACTTTGAGACATTATCTATTTACTTCCCGCTATGGAACAAAGAATTTGTCTCTCTTTTCTCTGCCCTGTTCCCTCCCTACACAAGCACATTTTCTATACCGTCTCCCCGCATATTCCCAAAATGGTTATATCAGGATTTATATTAGAGAAATAGTGTTTGCATTTTATATTAATCACATAAGATATTGCTATAGCAAACAGCCCCAAATCTCTGTAGCTTACCACTACAGCGGCTACTTTCTAGCTCATGTAACAGTCAGTTTGGACAGTACTTGGAATACAGCCTTCTGTGTGGTGTTCCAGGCTCCTGCCATTTTGTCATTCTGAAAATCACTCGGGCCTTGGAGGAGTCCTCCCCTGGATCATTTATATCCACCCAGCAGGAAGATAGTAGAGAAAACACAACAGTTTCACAGTCAATTTAGCTCAAAAGAGATATCACTTAATGAATACATAGTAGTTTCTACATGGCATGGGTTTATTTTCATTTTGTGTTGGGGTACTAGGTTAAATACACCCCTAGGGAAACATGGGTTTTTTTGTTGTCGTTGTTGTTCTGAAAGTGTTCTTGAATATTGTATTTCCCTAATGAGTTCATCTTATTTATTTCCTTTTGTTCTCTCCTTGAGAGCTTAATATTTACATATTGATAAGCTTGGATGGATCATCCAGTAACTTTAGCTTTTATTTTCTATAATTATGTTTTGTTATCTTTTCTGGAAGATTCCCACTACTTTAACTTCTTTTGAGTTTTTAAGTACTACCATTATGTTATTAGTTTTCTAAAGTTTTTTACATGTTCTATATATACTTTTTACATACTATCCTGTTCTTGCTAAATGTTAAAATATCTTATTTCTCTGTTGATATTCAAAATATATTTTGACATTTAATTTACCTTCAAATTGTTCATGTTTCCTGGAAGTTGCTATTTATTTATTTGCTTCAATCTCCATCTTTCATATCTGAGATTTTTCTCCGATTTGAGAATTTTTGTTTGTCTTATCATGTTTAAGATTAGTTCACTAAAAGGCTTACTTAAAACTATGAGTAGTATAATGGGGACTGTTGAGTGGGGATCTAACTGAGCAATTTTGAATGAAACACTCTACTTTTTACTTGAAAGACTTCCCAGAACACAATTTTCCATTTTCTTTCTGGGATTACAATGACCTGGGGGAAAGATAGCTGAGATTCTAGGCTTTAGGAATACAACCCATCTTTTAATCTCTACATTTTCCGTATAGTTTCCCCACTGTCAACCATGCTTAGTTTCCACTAGTCTTCTGGTTAATCTTCTTCAGAGATCATAACTCTTGTCTTATACTGTGGTGGGAAAGCAAACTCACAGCCTGAATGGAGTTGGGGAGAGAATGAGGCACCTATAGCTTCTTAAACAAACTTTCCAGAAATCTTACTCATTTTCCTTGCCCACATCCCAGAACTGCCCAGGCTTCTGGCAGTGTTAATTTTGGAATCTTTAGGGGAATTCTGATAGGTAAAAAATAATGCCTCTTGGTTTTCCATACTGAAGGCATGGGATTAGACTCCCTCTGATCTTCTAAACTCTTCACCACTTGACCATATCATTTTTAGCTTCAAAAATGCTTTCCCCTCCTCTGTTCTCTTTCTAGAGTTTTGCTCATTAAACCATCTCTTTAACAACTTTTTTTTTTTGCTTGCATGTTATTTCAGCAAGAATTGACTGCACTTGAGGGCAATCAATCTTCTGCATTTAACCAGCATAAATGTTTCTTTAATGTTTGTATTTCCCCACAAAACTGTGAATATTATAATGGCAGGAAGTTGGCCTGTCTATTGTTTATCCACAATGGCTAGGAGTTCTGGGAGTGTGAGCTCAATAAAACATGAGTAACTGACGAAAATGTAATTGAAACACCTTAGGGAAATATAGACAGTAAAAAAATTCTTGCCTCCCATGAGAAAGTTTCTCTCTTGCCCCATTTCTGGTCTAACTTCTTGTGTAAAATCAGCTCTCTGTAGCTCGACTTCTTACTCAGGAATTCTTGCCATGTCTTCTGGAGAAGCCAAATTTTATTTCTCTACTAATCAAATGAAAGTTAGCCTAGGGAGGAGCCAATTTGAAAAAAATATTTTGGAATATGCTTTGTATGGGGTCAATGAAACCATTTTCAACATAAATGCTATCAAAAGCATATGTTATATTTATCTCAGTTTCTTATTTCTTTGGTACTTGCACATTATTCGCAAAACTGCCAAATCCCTGACTTCTGATTTCCTCCAAGTATATAAGTCTCCTCCTCGACCACTCTTCAAAGCTCCTAATCCCAAATCCAAGGTGACAGAACATCATTAGAGGTCACATAGCTTTACAGATCATAGTTTTAATTTCACTGAAATAATGTTTTATTGTTATTACACTTCATGATCTTAATTTTTCAGATACCTACTTAAATACCAGATACCATCCTTATCTTCATGAGGTTTATATTTTAGAAGATGTAGGAAGATGAGTTTGGTTTAAAAATGAGATCATTTCAAACAGAAAAACTATAACTAAAGAAATTCTACAGGCATATGGCATAGAGAATTATTAGTGGGGCTACTTTAATTTTGGTTATTATATAAGACTCTATGAGAAGATGACATCTCAACAGAAACAAGAAAGATGAAAATGAATCAGACATGCAAAAAGATATAGAACAACAGATACAAAATCCCTGTGGCTGTATTATGATGATTTGTAGGGAGAGCTACAGACCTCCCAGTGAGTTTGGACTTTAGCCTGATTTTAAAGTATTGCCTGGAATACCATATGTAGCATGAATCATTATAGAAATTGGAAGACTCTATCAATAGTTCACATGAGAACATGGGCTGGGATCTCGACAATATCAATGAAGAAAAGCTATTGGATATGTAATTGAAAGGACTTGCTGATGAATCAGTGTCTAGGGGTTGGGGAAAGAGCAAAACCTAGGATAATGCCTAAATTCCATGTTTGAAACCTGGTAGATGGTGTGGCGTATACTAAAATGGAAACAACTCAAGGGGGGAATAGGTTTGGAAAGGTGGCAGGATTCTTATCTCTGATCATTTCCCTCTCAAAAGTCCATTATTAACTATTCTCAGCATTTCCTATTTTGTCCTATTTCTTTATTTTTTCTTCAGCTCCCTTCCTCTAATCATATGGATAACAAACTTAGTGGTCTAAAACATCACACCTTTATTATCCTACAGTTCTGGAGGTCAGAAGTCCCAAATGCGTCTCACCAGGCTGAAATTGAAGGTGTTAGCAGGGCTGCATTCCTTTCTGGAGGCTCTAGTGGAGAATCCATTTTATTGCCTTTTCCAGCTTCTAGAGGCTGCTTACATTCCTTGGCTCACGGCCCTCTTCCATCTTCAAAGCCATTGCATCACTCTGACACTGACACTTCTGCCTCCCTCTTTCACTTATAAGGATGCTTGAGATTCTATTGGGCCCACCTCAATAAACCACAATAGTTTCCCTACTTTAAGGTCAGCTGATTAGCGACCTTCATTCCATATGCTCCCTTCATTCTCTTTTGCCATTTTAAAGTAACATATTCAGTTAGAATGTGGACATCTTTAGGGTGCCATTATTCTGCCTATCATGCCTTCATTTCTAATCTATTTACAATTTCATCATGAAATGATGTTAGTTTTATCCAAAGCTTTTCTTGCATCTTTTGAGATGGTCTATATGAATATTATCTATCACTTCTTGATGTAATGAATTATATTGATTTATTGCATTTATTGCATTGAATTGTATTCCATTCTTATATTAATTGTTATTGTATTCCACTCATGTTTATAGAATGAATGCCACTTAAGCATGAGATATTATATTTTTTATATGACTACATTTAATTTGTTCTTATTTTTAACTTTACTCATGATATATTATTATATGATAGTTTAAACTAGTTGTAGTTCCAAAAATCTGGATTGTTCAGTTTAATGGCCTTGTCCACCTTGGACTAACCCATTTCCAAGCAATATATTTCCGTAATATCTTCCTAGATGCGAACAGAGGCTCATGCCAATATGTTTTTTCTTAAATTATCTCAATTTTCTGAATAGGAATTCACTTAAGATTGCCAAGGAAAAATATCTTGGCCTAGGGCAGACAAAGTCCATAAGAGGAAAATAATTTTGTTATAGAGCTATTGCTATTTTTCCCCAAAGATGGGCAAAAAAGTCTACAAAGAGTCAACTGATTTATGTTAACAAGTAGATCTTAATTTCTCAGTCTTGGTAGTGGGCACTCAGATTATTTTACTGAATTTATATTTTCTGCAAGAACAATCTGTTGATATTTCATTTTTATTTGCAGAACTAAAAGGGATGTAGTGATGATTTTTTTAAACAAAACAATTATAAATCACTGGCAACACTAATTCAATTCAGATAAAAAGGAATATGGATATTCATGTTTGTCTCAGATATGAACCAAACTTACCAATCAAGTTTTGCTTCAGATGATACTCTAGTTTAATCCTAATCTAACTCTTAGCTTCTCTTTTTACTTGGGTTTGCAACACAGAAATTAAGAGAATTCTAGTTACCATTTCACCAAATCAGTAGATATTTAGAAGAATCCTGGAAAAGAGATATGTCTCCATATGAGGATCAAGGAAATAAGCTTGAATAATGGATCAGGCAGGTAACCCTAAATCACTAAATTCAAGATGACTATTTGGGCTTAAGGATGTGACTTCTCTCTGCTTTGTCTCAGAAATATCTGCAAGAGCACCCTCATCCCCAAATCACTTGTAGGGTGCCATTATAACCAAATATCTAGTTTGCCTAAGAGTGGACAAGAAATTATATGGCCTTTCTACAATGAAAACCAGATTGTCATAACTCTGTAAATTCTAGTCCAACTGCCCTTTTTATGCATAGAATATTTTTTAAACTTATGAATTAAATTTTTATTAATCTTAAGGCATAAGACCATGAGGATCTTCATGAATTGTGCAAATAGATTCAGTGCTTTACAAAAGGGTTAATGCCACTTGTCCAGCAAAATCATTGCTAGTCTATAATATTATACTTCCTAAAATCCATAGCACAGGAGAAACAGGTTTTTCAATTTTAAACAGAACATCATGTAGGTCTTAAAATAGAGTTATATTTTAACCCTTAGTGAAGAGAGGTCAGAGAATAAAAGTATACTGCATTTATTTTGATGCTATACATCTGATCCAAGATAGTATATTATCATTTCAGAGGATTTGAAAATAAGGTAATAATTATTACCAGTGAATATCTCCACAGTAACTGTGTTCTAATGACCCAGTGCGGAGCTCAATTTGTTACTTCCCGAGTTACAGAAATGAGCTTATATCCTTTTCCCCTTCACCATACCCTTCCTTCATACCCACTGCCATCCTAAAGTGCACATCACATTGAAGGTGGAACAGAACCCGAAGGAGAGGAAACAGAGGGGTCAGAGCAAGTATCCTGACTTTCTCTTCTCCACTACTTTCAAAAAGGGGTAGAAGTTTCCTATAGAAACTTGGATTTGTAATGAAATCTCAGTAGCTTCATAGAGCAGAACCTGAGGAAATTTGCCAGACCATTTGCAAGTCTTCACATTCAGGCAAGCATGAGCACTCCACTGAGTTGCAATAGCTGAGCTGGATGTCACCATGAGAATACATGCCATTCTCCATATACCACAGTGCCTTATGAATAGATAAAAGTGAAAGAAATAAGAGAACTGTTATGGGTTGAGTTGTGTTAAAAACATATGTTGAAGTAATAACCCTCAGTATCTCAGAATGCGACCTTATTTGGAATTAAAGTCATTGCAGATGTAATTAGCTAAGATGACATCACACTGGAGTAGGATGGACCCTTAATCCAATATGACTACAGTCGTCCTAAGAAGAGGGAAATCTGGAAACAGAAGCAGAGGGCAGAATGCCATGTGATGACAGAGGCAGAGACTGAAGTGCTGCAGCTGTAAGCCAAAGATCTCCAGCAAATCACCAGAAGCTAGGAAGATGTAAGGAAGGATTTTTCTTTACAGGTTTCAGTGGGAGCATGGCCCTGCTGACACCTTGATTTTGGACTTCTACTTCCTGAACTGTAAGACAATAAATCTCTGTTGTTTTAAGCCACCCAGTTTGTAGTATTTTGTCACACAGCCCTAGAAAATTAATACAGAAATCTTTATCCAAAATCTTGTGGGCAAATAGATTAATCCAAAAAAGATTATTTAAAATTGAAACAGTCTAATTTTCCTTTAATCATCAGGTTTACATAATCCTACACACCCTTTCCAGCCAGCAACAGGAGTAACTCTTCTTAGAAAGATAAGAACCTTATGCAGTAAATAAAGAACATAAGCAAAGAATGCTACCTTTCTGGCATATAAGTGTAGTATATAATTTGTAAACCATTTATAAAGTTCAGGAGTGTACCAAACCACCCTTACTTCTGAGATCAACTGCAAGTTTGGGGGTCCCCAGACCACCATCAGTTTTAATAATTTCCTAGGTGGACTCACAGTATTCACAGAAAGCTATTTTACTCACAGTTTCAGTTTGTTATAATGAAATGATATGGATTAAAATCAGCCAAAGATGAAGCATATGGGACAGGATTCAAGAGAGCTCCAAGGGTGGAGCATCCAGTTGTCATCTCCCAGTGGAGTTGTGCAGACAGAGCTTACTTCTCTCAGCAACTATGTGTGAAAATATCCATGAAGTATTTCCAATCAGGGAAGATCACCAGAGCCTTGGTATCCATAGTTTTTATTGAAACTATGTCATGTAGAAATCATTGACTGTCCACATGGCTGACATTAGTTTCCAGGCCCTCCAGAGGTGGAACCCCTCCAATAGTCAGGTTCCAGCTCCCCTAAGCCTCCACCACCATAAATCACATTGTTAGCATAGACTATGTGGTGTGGGCCAATGTTCCCAGGTGAACAAAGACACTCTTGTGAGCCAGGATCTTCCAAGGGCTTAAGGATTATCTCCCAGGGGCTGAGAGCAAAAAGGCAAAAATTTCTTTCACAAAGGTTAATCCTTTTCTGCACAACATCATGTATTTCAGTTCCTAGAACACACTATGCTCCATAGCTGCTTGAGAGGACACAGCTATCTTTGCATAATTAATTCTTACTGATCCTTCAGGTCTATGTCACTCCCTTGGAGAAGACTTTCCTAACGCAATTAAGTTATAAAAACTTAGAGGTAGACCAGAGTTTACTCAGTGCCTCAATGTTATCATCAACCTATTCCATCTTCTCCACTCTCCTCAGCCTGTTGACCTGTCATCTTTGCCTTTCATGATCACAAGATGGCTGCCACAGTTACAATCAATACTTTCTTACTACAGCAACCCAGCAGGAAGAAAGAGCATGAGCTAGGTCTTCTCATTGAGAGGCTATGATTTTCAATCGAAGAAATAATGCCTCATGGAAATCTTTTTGCCCATAACTGGATCACATGGCCACCCATAGCTGCAAAAGAAGTAAGAAAAATATGTATCCACAAGGGGAAGTGGAATTATGATTGGCCAGGGTCAATCATGAGCCATTCCTTGGGGCAGACATTCCTTCTGTTAGGTAGAAAGTGGAAGAATGGGTCTTGGAAAGGTACTTACAGTGACTGTCACTTACCCCTTTCACTTATCTCAGTACTGCACGCTAGATGAGTCTTCAGTAAATAATCAATGTATGAATAAATGAATGGACTAGATTATTCAGAAATTAACTTTGTCATCTTTTTTATATAACAACTTCTTTTTCTTATTAATTTCAATGATTGGGGTTAATTGCTTAATCTGAGCCTAATACTTCTTCATTTGTAAAATGATGAGAATATTATTCTGGAGTACACTGAGGGTAAAAAGATTATAGTGATGTGTGAAAGTGTCTTTTAAATAGTAGATGCTTTACGATGAGAGGAAACACGTGTCTCAATGTGTAGAACAGTTGAATAGGGAAACAGTATACAAGAAGGTAGCCCAGGGAAGGGGCCTTTGTGCTCAGTATTTAGGTTTTAACTAGCTTTCTTGTGCATATTGATAGGGCAAGGCCAGTCCCACACTTAGAGGGACGCGCCAGTGCTGGCAGGTGAGTGCAGCATCTCACCCTCTGGAACTTCATCTCTGAGCTCTTCCTTCTTCCTTGAATTCATTTGAGTGAAATAAATCCACCCAGAGTATTCTAATTTTTTTAAAAAACATAGATTCTACTAATATTACAGAAATAGGGCAGAGCCTGGAGCCATACTTTGCCCCACCCATACTCTTGCCAATTTTGTGTTCTTTTCATCCAAGAAAAGCAAAGCTTGTGTAGTCAGAAGAATCTTTTGTTAACTTATATGCCAGCACTGTAGATGGGCTAATTGAGGGTGATTTTCTAAGGACAACCATGATATTCCGAATATAAAAGAACTTCGCAAAAGTGCTTTATAAAATATCAGATACAATGTGGGCATTTACTCAGTGTGGCAGGATATGGCCACTGTTGCTTACAAAGCCCCAAGCCTGGAAATGTATGTGTGGTGGTTCCTATGTAATGTATGAGACCTGTTAAACTGAGAAATTCCAGGCCATGTGGCATGGTTATAAATCTAATTCCAGGAATACAGAAGTGAGGTCTGTGGAACATGCAATTCCAGAGTAGTTTCCTTGTCATGGAAGGAGGCCATGTGATCTGGCTATCGGATAAAACAACTGAGGGCAAGTTGACTCAGAGTTCCTCTGACATAGTGATCGGCCCACACACTAAACAAGGCCCATGAAACCAAGTGTCCTCAAGAGGTTAAAGAAGTCACTGGAGAGTTTTCACTGCTTTACTATGTGTTGCATCTTTTGGCCTGTCTTTTTGGATTTAGTGTTTTATTTTTGGTGATCTGTGGTTAAGATTTGGTGCTCTCACCAATGTGGCCCAGGTTCATTTCCTGGTCAGGGAACCCCACCACTCCTTTGTTGGTCATCATACTGTGGTATCTGCATATTGCTGTGATGCTGAAAGCTATTCCACCAGTATTTCAAATACCAAAAGCGTCACCCATGGTGGACAGGTTTCAGCGAATCTTCCAGACTAAGACAGACTAGGAAGAAGGACCTGGCCACCCACTTCTGAAAACTTTGGCCATGAAAACCTTGTGAATAGCATCAGAGCATTGCCTGATATAGCGCTGCAAGGTGAGAGGATGGTGCAACAAGACCGGGAAGAATTCTGCTCTGCTGTACATAGGGTCACTACAAGTCAGAATCAATTCGACAACACTAACAACAAATTTTACTTTAGACAAATATTTACCATCGGGGTGAATACATATCCAAATATCTGAGTTTTTGCTGACCCATTAATTTCCTGAAAGTTATTAGGCAGAATAAGAAAAACAACCTTTACAATAACCACAATAAGAAAACACAGACTCCTAGTTCTTATATAAGTGCTGTGAAAACAAATTTTCTCTAAAAACATACAATGTTTTCACTTACACAGCATTCTTCTTCTCTCCACTCTGTTAGGTAAACCTGCCACCAATATAATCACACTCTGAGCATTTGAAGTATTCAGATGAAAAGCATTATGGAATTGCAAATACACAGTAATGAATACTATTTTTACTTTAAAAAGAGAATGTTACTTCTCTTTAATGTGACTTCCTATTATAATCCTCTTAGATCCTTCCCAATGCTATCATAAGGCATTTCTAGAAAAAAAAAATCTTAACTTTGGTACATTTTAAAAATCTTAGAATGACATATGATAAAATATGGTTTTAGAGCAAGTGGTTTTTACTATTATGGTTCTCAAATCAGGAACCAGAAGGGAAATTATTTGTTCTTTATTAGATAGTCTATGTATGTTAAGCTCTAGAAAAGGCAAACTGGACCATGAGGTGAATTTGAATGCTGCATACCATATTGGAAAAAAAAGCAGGTAGACAGAATCATATGCAGTTTCTCTCTTTGTTAAAATTTCCCTTTAAATATAGGCTTTTAAATACACTGTCATAGTCACTGTGACACCAATACAATCCTAGAAGCATCGTGAGCACTCTATATACCACAAAATTCTGTTTCAATCTTAGAAATAGCAGAAATTTGAATTTCAAAATTTATTATTAATCTGATTCTTAGGATACTGTGTATTTTTATGCAATAAGTGAAAACATAATTTCCTAAAGTGCATTCTGCAGAAATGTAGTTCCTTAAGATGCCCGAAAAGGAAAACAATTCTGTGCTCCATTATGTTTGGAGATCACATATCATAACCTTCTTTGGAGATTCAGCATATGTTAAATTGTTAACACCTCAGTAAGCCCTGAAACTATATATATATATATATACACACACACACACACATATTTAAGTTAGTTTCACTCACAGTTTTCCTCTTTGATTTATCCTGGAAACTTCTTTTTCTGCCTGACCTTCAATACTAACCAGCATAATTAGGATCCCATAGAATTCGTTTTCAGAAAAACTAAAGTAAGGCAAATATTAATGAACCTTAAGTTCAAACAGGCATTACATACCTGGAAGAGCATCTGATAAAATTCCCGGAAGCATCTGTGGAGTAAAGCATGCTGTATCGATGCGTCTTTATCTTTGAAAAGAAGAAAGATGAAGACTTGGAAAGCTTGACTAGTTGTGATATACTATGAGAACTCTGATAAGTTATTTTGTTGATGTTGCTTAATCCTGTCTTAGAAAGTGGTTATGAACTTACTGTTGAGTTCTCTAGCTTTTTTATATCTATAATATGATGGAGGTGTAAACGTCTCCTGACCTTTCTTATTGTGTCATAAATTTGTATTTATTTTATGTGATTTATGGCATTTATAATACTGTTGTCATAGTATTTATTTATTATTACCTTTTATATGGCTCCATGTATTTTAACATTTTTAATTAACATTTACAAACGATACAAATACTTTTAAAAGTTACTTTTGTTATGTTCTTAATTACTGTATATCTCATAAGATTTTCAAGTAGGCAATTACGAAAATTTAAATATACTATTCATATGATTCGTGCAATAGATGAAAACATAATTTCCTGAAGTACATTCTACAAAAATGTCATTCAGCATATAGCAATTTTTTGGTAAACATACTTGGGAAAATTCTGTGCGATTTACCTTTAGCACATTTTAAGTATTTGTCATTTTTGAGTGTCATCATGGAATCAACTTGATAGAATTGACTGCAATTACTATTTTCTTTTATGAAGCTCAAATTGTCACTATTTGGCAGGTGGGAACTCTGATTCTCTGGCTTCTTCATTCTTACTGGTACTATTTTAGACCTCTTTGAAATTATCTTTGCTTTCTGGCAATAACAAGATATCCCTGGGTTATCTTGACTTTTCTTGCCCCAAACGTTGATTTAGCTGACTCTTAGGACAATATTAGAGGTCCAAATGTGAGTGCTAAATTTCACTGAAAATAGCCCTATCTAAGCTTGGGCGGCAAGCAGGGTGACGCCAGAAGTTTCAGAAACTCTTTTGTATCTGGGAAAGGATTTTTTTTTAACATATCACAAGGTTATATTTATTTCTCTAATTTAATTTTAAATTTGCAGCATCCTTATCCTGTCCTGCTATAAACTTTATTCAATGCATCATTCATTTTACTGAGCTAGCAGCTTGTCTCCTTTCTGTCATTAGAGCTTTTTAAATTAACTGTAATGTATTATGCTATTTATTTTCCATCATAGAGCATTCATTAAGTAGTGGTCCATTTCCCACTTATATTACTCAAATATTTAAATAACTATGTAACCAACATAAAACAGTGAGTAACATTTTTTAAATTTTCTACAGACTATTTGAAATATTGAAAATAACTCACAACTCAATTATTTACTGTCATTGATTTAATAATTTTTGCAGATGAGTGGCAAAATATAATTTGGATCTAAATATAGTGATCAGACTTAGGCCTTACATTAGAGCAAGTTGGGAAAGTGGCATCCTGAGTGTAGTGAGGCAGGATTCTTGGGGGTCTGGAAAAGGTGCAACGTTGAGGCAGCTCCCGCCTATAGCTGTGACATACAATTGGGTGGAAATACTACCTTAGGGAAGTGATGAGTGATCACGGTGAATTGTCCAAAATTTTTTCTTTCATTGGCATGTACCTAGAATAAAAGGAGAAATATTCTGGAAAACATTTGGGAAAACTGAGGCTTTGCAAAAAACGCAAGGAATTTGGAAGCAAATGAAATGAACTGAGACTGGAATAATTCCTAAACTTGTTTGCAGTTGACTACTGCTAAGTGCATTCTTGAAACGCTGAAAAATGTCTTCAGTCTAGATGTTAAGGAACCAGAGAAGAACCACACTGTGGTATTTATTTAGCAGGTGTGATAATGTGAATAATCAGAACATTCCTTTGTGTGTACTAATGGGGATCGCTGGCAGATCACAGGTGTGTGTGTGTGTTTGAGATCACTTCAGAAAGATCAATACCAACCTAGATTTAGACAAAAACCTATGGCTCTGTGATATGTAAAAGTCCAACCAAATTAAAATCGGGAATAAACATCTATAGTAACTTAGATGAAGAGAACTAATATTTTTATTTTACTAATAAAAGGTTACAATATATTTGGATAATGTTCATTATTTTATACGATCAGATTAATCTGAATATTGATAAAACTCACAAATCTACAGAGAGTGATAATAATAATATGATAGATTTATGTAATAGTTGGAGACTGCACATTTTGCAAATAGATAATTATCAAGCTCTCTCAAATGCATAAGAATATTGAAAAGCAAACTATTCAATCTCTTGTATGTGAATGAAACTTTTTCTATTATTAAATGAGATGACTGACTTATTTTGTTTGCTTGTTTGCTTCAAATTCTTTTCATGTTGACAAGTTAGTTTCAAGTAATAGATGACTTTCTTAGATCTTAGGTCTTTTCCTCAGGAAATGGTGTGCAATTTTTCCACATCAATTTTGAGCATTGTTTTTGATTTATCAGCTTGTAATTGTGTTGGCATTAATATTCTTTCAAAAGAGGAGATATTTAAAAACTTGATTTGGGTCCTGTAAAGTAACTGTGAATAGTGAAAGTTGATTGATAGCCAGTTTTATATCAATGCAAGACATTTTCATTTCCAGTCTTAATACCAATATTGATAAAAACATGTACTTTGAGTGAGGTGAAGACACAGAGATGGTATCCAGATACAGACATGGTGTTAGCATTTTACTTTTATTTGGAGAAGAATGTGTACTTCCAGAAAAGCTTTAATAACTAGAATAGACATACTATGAGGAAGAAGGAAAAGCTGGCAAGAAAAGAACATGCCAAAAATAGTATTTTTATATTGACTATGACTATGAAATAACAGATATTTTCCTGAGAAGAAAAGCTAGCTCCAAGATGATGTAACCACTCTTTTGAATAAAACGCCAAAAACATTTAAAGGGAAAAGTAATACATTGTAATAAAGTAAAAATCTGATCTTTCCATTTGAGAGGGAAAAGCACAATTCATCTAAGCTAGTCATATTTGGATCTAAATGTAAGAAACTAAAAGGTGATTCAGGGAATGGTTTCCACAATCACTTTTCAAGATTTAATTTTTTACAATATGCTAGATATTGAAAGTTAATAATATGTTGATTGTTTCCTCTTCAGTGTTAATTCTGTTTCATTGCTTATGTATCTGTTGTTAGTCCTTATTTAAAACCTTATTACAAGCTGTAGTAAACAAACATATGATAGTAATGGCAAGCCTTACTTCTGGAAGCTGTTGATTTCTACATAGTCCTTTGGTTTTAATGAGGCCTCAGAATGTTTTCCAGGTGCTCCATTTGGAGGTACTAGCCTGCCCTTTAAGGTGGTATTTTTTGAAGCTATTACAACCTGTATTTTTAAAGTTATATTTTCAATACCTTCCACATTGAGGCTTTAGGGAGTTAAGTTTGGGAGAAATAAAAGAAAGTACTACATCAAAAAATTTATTTCATCTGAGAGATAATGCTAACTTATGATATGAATACTGAAAAAGAGAAGCTGAGTTAAAATCATGAATGTAAAAGCTAATGAACAATCTCAAGAAGGAGGGAACAGTCCCAAATGTATTTTACAAGGCCAGCATTACCGTGATACCCAAGGCAGATAAGGACACTACAAGAAACGAAAACTACAGGCCCATATCCCTAATGAATATGGATGCAAAACTTCTCAACAAAATACTAGCAAACCCAATTTAATAGCACATTAAAAGGATCATACACCATGATCAAGTGAGATTCATCTCTGGGATGCAAGGATGATTCAAAATACACAAATCAATAGACATGATACACCATGTTAATAGAATGAAGGATAACAATCATACGATCACTGCAAAAATGCAGAAAAAGCATTTGACAAAATGCAATCTACTTTCATGATGAAAAGTCTCAACAAATTGGGTTAGAAAGAGAGTACTTCAGCATAATAAAGGGCATACATGACAAGCACACAGCTAACATCATACTCAACAGTGAAGGGTTGAAAGCTTTCCCTTTAAGATTAGGAACAAGTTCAGAGTTCTCACTCTCACCACTCCTATTCACCATTGTACTCGTGGTCCTAGCTAGCGCAATTAAGAAGAAAAATAAATAAAAGGTATCCAGATTGGAAAGGAAAAAGTCAAACTGTTCCTGTGTGGAGATGATATGATCTTCTGTAGAGAACACCCTAAAGACTACACCAAAAAACTGTTAGAACTAATCAACGAATTCAGTAAAGTTGCAGTTTACTAAGTTAACATACAAAAATCAGTTGCCTTTTTATACACTAACAGCGAATTATCTGAAAACGAAATAAAGAAAACAATTCCACTGACAAGATCATCAAAAAGAAGACAATACTTAGGAATAAATGTAACGAACGTGGTGAAAGATTGTACACTGAAAATTATAAGACATTGATGAAAGGAATTGAAGAAGCCAGAAAAAAATGGAAAGATTTCTTGTGTTCACGGATCAGAATAATTAATATTATTAAAATGTCTATACTACCCAAAGCAATCTATAAATTCAATGGACTCTCTATCAAAATTCCAATGGCATTTTTTGCAAAATAGAAAAAACAATCCTAAAAATTGTATGGAAGCAGAAAAGACCCCAAATAGCCTATGCAACCCTGAAAAAGCAGAACAAAGCTGGAGACATAACACTTTCTCATTTAAAACCTTATTACAAGCTGTAGTAAACAAACATATGATAGTGGACTAACAACAGATGCATAAGCAACGAAGCAGAATTGAGAGCCCAGAAATAAACCCACACGTATAGGGTCAACTAATATTTGCCAAGGGAGCAAAGAATACTCCATGAGGAAAAGACAGTCTCTTCAATCAAGATGTTGGGAAAACTGGATATTCACATGCAGAAAATGAAATTGGACCTCTGTATTACATTACTCAAAATTAATTCAAAATGAATTAAAGCCTTACATTTAAGACCTGGAACCATCAAACTCCTAAAGAAAACACAGAGGTAAGCTCCTTGACATTGGTCTTGGCAACAAGTTTTTGGATATGACATCAAAAGTACAAGCAGCTAAAGCAAAGCAAGTGTGATTACATCAAACAAAAAAGCTTCTACAAAGCATAAGAAACAACCGGCAAAATGAAAAGGCAATGTGTGGAATGGGAGAAAATATCTGCAACCTTCTATCTGAGAAGGCACTGATATCTAAAACATATAAGGAACTCATGCATCTCAATAGCAAAACAGACAAACAAATAATCTGAATAAAAAAATGGGAGGAGGAGGCTGGCCCAGTGGTGTAGTGGTGAAGTTCACGTGCTCCACTTCTGCAGCCCAGGGTTCATGGGTTCTGATCCCAGATGCGAACCTACACACCGCTTATCAAGCCATGCTGTGGTACTTGTCCCACATATAAATTAGAGGAAGATGGGCACAGATGTTAGCCCAGGGCCAACCTTCCTCAGCAAAAGAGAAGGATTGGCAACAGATGTTAGATCAGAGCTAATCTTCCTCACCAAAAAAAAAAAGGGCAGAGGGCTTGTAAATAGCCAATAGGTACATGAAAAGATGCTCAACATCACTAATTATCAGAGAAATACAAATCAAAGACACAATGAGATATCCCCTCACACCTGTTAGAATGGCTATTATCAAAAACAGAAAAGCTAACAAGTGTTGGCAAGGATGTGGAGAAAAGGAAACTCTTGTACACTGTTGGTGGGAATGTAAACTGGTACAGCCACTATGAAAAACAGTATGGTTCCTAAAAATAAAAAATAGAACTACCATATGATCCAGAATTTCCACTGGGCCCCGTTGTTGTTTCTCTATGCATGTCAACATTTACTTAAAAGAATTTTCCCTAATTTGACTTAATTTTCTTGTATTTATATCTGCCATTGCAACACTCCACTTACTACTTTCCAAAAGGATTAAATATTTTTATTTTCTCTTTAGCTGTACAAAACAATAGCGTAGCACTATTTTTGTTAGGATATAATAACAGGAATAGAGTCTAAGTTTGTAATGTATTAGTCCAAGAAGTGAAAAATAAGGATTCATCAAATAGATATCTTAGTTACTGCATAAATTGGCTTAGCAAAGTTTGTTTTGCAACATGAATGTATCAATTGCTTGTTTTCTATTGTCAGCTCTATAGTCAACATAGAGTCTTATCTCCTTTGTAATGTCATTTATAATAATCTAATTTTTAGTCCAAAAATAATAGAATCCAATTGTACTGTTGGCCTATTTGTTTTTGTCTGCTGTTTATAGATGTGGTACTTACAGCATAGTTCAATTTATTAGTTAAATGATTTTTCAAATTTCCATCAGATACAAGCAATATACACGAACGCCTTATGCAAATTGTGGCCTCTGAATTACATCATGTTGCAGTTACTTTGATATATCATTATTCTCAATACTTCGGCCCATATATTCTACACTAACTCCTTTTAACAGTTCTAGTAAACCTTGAAATAAAGATACTTCTTAGAAATGTGTAATAAAATAAAAAATACAACTGCTGCTAGTTCCTACAAAGTTGTGAATACATGATTAAATTTAAAAGGAAAATTAAATTTTGATTTCCTGGGAGAGTGAGAATATTTTAAACACTTAGAATACAGTATATGTAGTCATATTCTGATTCAGCATAATAAATTATACTTTATTAGTATATTTCAGAAAGTGTAGTTTAATTCAAATTGTTATATTGGAGCCTGAGGCAAAAAAGAAATATCAGTGATGCTGACACTATATTTAAAATATTGCTATCTATTTATCATGGATTTTTCACATTCTTTTTATCTTTTAAAGTTGTATTTAAGTATTATTTGCCTTGATTTCTGATTTTTTGGAACTCCCTTAAATTTTCTGCCATAAACCAAGTCCTGCTGAATATTGATTCTTACCTTAGCAGGCAGTTCAATTAAAAAAAAAATCTTTATTTCAATGTTCACTAGCAGTATTAAAAGGAGTTTAATGTAAAATATATGGGTCTTTTCTAAAAAAAAGATTGAAAATAATGACATATTAAAGCAATTACAACATGATGTAATTCAGAGGCCACGATCTGCATGAGGCTTTCATGTATATTCGAACTTCTGTAGGCTTGTTTTTAAACTTTGTTAGTGTGGGAACTGTGGAAGGCCCAAGGTGTTCTGTAATTCTTCTAATGTGAGAGACTCAACCTCCAAACCCTCTGTCCCTGGCGATCTTTTCAGGACTTGCTTTAAGTCTTTCTCTTAGGATGTCTCTAGAGTAAGTATTATGGGTTGGACAGTGTCCTCCCACAAGTTCATATATCGTAGCCCTAACCTCCAATGCATCCACAATCTCACAATGTGAAAGGGAAAGGGTTTGGGAAAGGGTCATTTCAGATGTAATTAATTTAGATGAGATCATACTGGAGTAGAGTGGGCTCCAATCCAATATGGCTGGTGTCCTTATAGAAAGGGGAAATTTGGACACAGACATGCGCTCATAGAGGACATCAAGTGGATATGAAGGCATAAATGGGGTACTGTATCCACAAGACGAAGGATGGCAAAGATTGCCAGCAAAACACCAGAAACTAGAAGAGAGGCATGGAACAGATTCTCCCTCACAGTCTCAGAAGAAACCAACCCTGCTGAAACCTTTATCTCAGACTTCCAGAACAATGAAACAATAAATTTCAGTTGTTAAAGTTATCCAAATTGTGGTACTTTGTTATGGTAGCCCCAGGAAACAAATGCAAGTCTTAATATAGGGCATGGTCCTTATTCTTCAGGTTTGGCCTCTTCGGTTTCTCAGAGGGATTCTAGGGGTATTAAGGAGGTATCAAGTTGGTTGAACAATTCTGACAGAATCAGAGTTCCTGTGTCCCAAGGAACTCTTCTGCCACTGTTCCTTATATTCTAGTATCTATTTCTCTTTCAATCTTTGATCAGCCACTTTCTGGTAAGTGGTCTCACCCTGCAAATGTACAGCCCAGCCCTCAGCCATGGACTCACGAGGAATCCTCATGCTGACTTCTGAATTCCAGTCTCTACACGGCATCTTCCTCACCAATACCCTGGCCTGTAGAGTCCTGCCATTTCAGCTGACTAGAACACTGATCTCTGCCTCCTCAGCATAGCGGGAGTGCCATGCTCTGCCGAATTCCAAATCTCTATTCACCCAGTCAAGGATGAGGGTGACTGCGGAGCTCACATCATGAATTCATTTCTGAAGTTCTGTCAGGGATTACAGCTTTACACTGACTCTTGTCCACTTCATGAAACCAGTTGCCTCATATGCCTCAACCAGTTTTATAGTTCTTCACAGCAGAAAAACTAGTCCAGTTCCAGTTATTCTACCAATGCCAGCCTATATCTTGAAGAGTGAAACATGAAATCTAATAATTTAGATATTGACAAGCTGTTATCTAAATTCCTATGGAGGTTTGTTAAAAGACTATATAAATCTTCCCCATAACTACTATAATCTTTTGAGTTGACAAGAAATCTCACTTTTCTTTTTTTCTCCATAGTTGATCTTCAGAAGAAATATAAAAGAGGGAAATTGATGAAACTGTAGAAGTGCAACATCTAACTTCTCTTCCAGAAGCATGATGAAAACTGTCCTATTCAATGTTAAATATTGATCTAAAATCTCTTTGATTAGTCTAAGAACTAATTTTAAGTGTAAATAAAGTGGATAGTAGACCTGAATAGCTTGGAGAATCTCACAAATCACATTTTCCCAATGTTTCTCAATGAAATGCCAAGTCTACACCATGTTCAAACTACTGATTCAAAAAATAAATATATATATATATTTTTTTCCCAACTGACTCTGAACTCCTCTCTCACCCCACTCCCTTATTTATTCTAAATATTCAGTTTGACTATAAGGTTTTTGTGATTGTTTCATTAAGTAGTTCAATTGACCACAATATATAAATATCACAATGCTATGTCAACAAATCCCATAAGTAATCACACTGAACAATTCATAAACCTCTTCTCTCCAGCCTAAGTAGTTTTCTGATATCATGATGCTGTATTTTGTATTAACCTAGAGGGATGTATACTATCTTTTGATACTGACTAACCTATTTTTGTCACTTTTTTCTTCACCTTTTAGAAGAAAATAATGGTATAAATCATTTTCTTCTGGTAACAAAAATTTGTGATTAATAATCTCAAGTGAAAATTGTTATTTCAATTATTACTTAAAGGAGTGAAGGGAGACTAGGTTAGCTTTTTTTATGAAATCATGAAAGCAGTGATTTGATTTGCAAGTGTTAATTCTGCAAATAATCCTTAGTAACAATGCCATAAACTGCCAAAGGAGCAATGAAGATGTGGTGATTAGTCATCAGTAAAGATGATTTTAAATATTGATAGATTAAACCATTTTGGAAAGTTCACAACAGAGGATACTAACAATATAGAATATACAAAATAAACTAACCAGCCAAATAGAACTAAACACAGTATAATGAGACAAATAGAACTAATCAAAATATAGAATACTTTATGAATGTGACTATTCTAAAATAACCATTGTAACAGGAAGATGATTTTCACTCAGATGTTGTCAAAAAGTATGTTACTATCTGGTTCTATATGTCAAATCATATTTGTTTTTGCATAATATGATTGAATCTGTTTTCCAAAGAAAAATACTAAGCTTTTCCACAGCTATCTTGATAAGCAGGCTATCCAAAGAGCAATCTTTTAACGTGAGATTAAACAAGAGAACACTTTCAGGGAGAGGATGGTGTCCTTTAAACAATGAATTCCCTCGTATATTAAAAATATTTTACATGCATTGCACTACATTTTTAGGGAAAAAAATTCTCAGGAGAAAGAATACATATAACATTATTATAGAAGATTAATTAAAGAAAATGGGAGCTATGGAAAGTATTCCATAAAAAGAAAATTTAGCTATACTTGCATGAATGAATGTTTCCAAAGAAAATCAAATTTCTGGGGCTAAAACATTTCTCAAGTTATCCATAAATTTAATATTTGTGAGATTGAGAGACAAAGAAAATTATAGACATTAGTGCGCCTCCTTACTATGATGTAATTTTTTTTCTAGCTCTAATCAACTCACAACCATATATATAGAATTTTTTTACGTTTATTATGTATTGTTTGTATCCTACTCCTAGAAGGTAAGCCCAAGAGGGTCTAGAATTTTTTATGTTCTTTTCACTGATGAATCCCAAGTGCCTAGGTCAGTATCTATCACATAGGGAGGATTTGGCAAATATATGTTGATTCAATAAATGAATGAAAGCATGGGGATAAATCTTGCAGGACATTTTTCACTAAGAGCTTATTGTGAGGTGTTATGAAAACTGCCTATACAATGAATCAGACATAGATAATGAAACATTTCACAAAGGAAAATCTCTTTGTGCCTATATTAAGAATGTAGAACCCGGGGCCGGCCTGGTGGCATAGCGGTTAAATTCACGCGTGGCGGACTGGGGTTCGCAGGTGTGGACAGACGCACTTGTCAAGCCATGCTGTGGTGGCGTCCCATATAAAGTAGAGGAAGACGAGCATGGATGTTAGCCCAGGGCCAGTATTCCTTACAAAAAAAAAAAGAATGTAGAGCCCATCTCATTCTCGTATATTTATGGTTCTATCAAAACCTTATTTCCATATGTCCCCAAAAAGATACATTGCAGTTTTCAAAGCCTTACAGTCTTTCAGTCTATCAATAAATTTGGAGCAAAGCATATGAGGAATTATGTTTTTCTCAAACGTGTTTACATAGACCTTCTGATTCAATTTTTAGTTCCAATAAAATGTTATGACAGTTCCTAGAAAATGAAACGGATTCATTTTTTTAATTTCATGAATCATGTGAACTCAGTTCTTCAGTTGCATATATCAATTTTGCCATGATCTTTTCTTATGTAAGCATGTTTTGTGGTTATGTAGTAATGTAGTGATCAAGTTAAAATATCTTCAATTCTATACTATCATAATCATTGAATTGAAAGTTAATATCAGTAAGAAGTTCAAATTTATTAAATATACTGTGTGAAACAGTAATACCCAAATATATAGTTTTGGGTTTCTGCCCAAGAATATGAGTACTCTTCTGCTTTACTCCTCTTTTCTTTCTCTACTTAGAACCTTAACTCTTAGAACAGTAAGAGTTAACCTCTTACCGTTAAAACACCTTAAAAAGCAGGAAATAAGAAGAAATATATTTTTACATTCAAATAGAATAGATTCTATTCAATTATGAATTGAATTTTAGTTAATTTGGAATATGAAATATAGCAAAAAATTTTGGTTCCAATTGCAGATGTAATTCAGGAGTATTACACATACACTGTATGATAATAGAAATGTGAGTTACACATTTGAAAGTGCCATTTATTCAAGCAGAAATAAGAGCTTCCAAACATAGTGGAAAGTGCATTTTGATCTTTGTCCTTTTTTTGGTGAGATTTGAAATCTTGGACGTTTTGAATTCTGAAAGATTAAAGGAGCCTTGAAATAATATCACTGGGGGATTATGATCACCAACATATATGTTATGGTGAAGTTCAGGATGTGTCGTATGGCTAGGGGAGGTGTATTTTATTGATAATTTCCTAAATGTTAATTTTGTCACACTTTTGAGGTTTTTTTTTTTTTGGTGAGGAAGATTGGCCCTGCACTAACATCTTTGCCAATCTTCCTCTTTTTGCATGAGGAAGACTGCCACTGAGCTAACATCTATGCCCATCCTCCTCTATTTTTCTATGTGAGACACCTGCCACAGCATGGCTTGATGAGTAGTGTGTAGGTCTGCACCTGGGATCCAAACCCATGAACCCTGGGCTGCCAATGCAAAGCATGTGAACTTAACCACTATGCCACCAGGCTGGCCTCAACACACTTTTGAGTTTTGAATGAAGAAAATAAGTAAAGGAAATTAATACAATGAATTTTTTCAAATGCATATTAAATATGAAGTCCAAAACCTTTGTGTAACAAATGGATGTCATTTTCACTTTCTTAGTAACAAAGGGTATAGGTAACATAGGAGAGGGATTCTCCTTCATATATCATGATGTACTTTCTTCTGTGAATATTTACTAAACATCTGGCAGGCACTGATATTTATATATTTACTAATTCACCTAACATTTATTGGACACTGTGGTTGCAGGTAATATGCTATTTGCTGAGGATAGATAGTGACACAAGACACGGTCCTTTCTCAAAAGAAGCTTAAAAACTAATTGAGGAGATGGCAAGCAAATCAATCATAATGTATAATAAAATGTTTTATTCTTTATTAAATGTTTCATTAAAATATTTTAATTTGTCTCAAAGTTTTATGGGAGTAGAGAGGAGACAGAAGGATTCTGATAGGAGCTTATTCTAAATTAGAATAATAAATATGTACGAATTAGACAAAGAAAATGTGAGAGGCTCACTACTGACGGAGAGGCATTGGAGAATGTCTCAGTGCAGAGCATAACTGCTTCAAAGGGTAGGTGCAGAGAACCAGTGAAAGATGAGGGTAGTTGGAGACTGAATGTCCAAGGGCCTTCAATGCAATGCTAAGTGTTATGAATTTTAGATCAACGCAAAGCAAGAAAATGATCAAATTGGATTTTAGAAAGAACATCTAGCTTTGAGTGCCAGCAACAAAGGCAACTTGGGTAATTCTTTTTATCTGTTGTATATAGAATGACAATAGATTAAAATTTCAAAACATTTATAAATATTATATTCCTAAAACTAATGGGTTTAAAGAGTAGCTTAAAGGGCATTTATATGTTGTCAATATTTGATTCATGAAAGAGTCCAAACTGTTTATGTAAAGATTTAACTTTAGAATTTTGATTTACCTAAAATGTATTATTATACTTAAACCAAATACTTCTTCACATTTCACTTTGAAAAAGATAAACAATCTTTTTAATTTAAAGTTTAGAACCCTTTGGGAGCAAGACTGTATATCAAAACTGAAGTGCACATCTGTTGTGGTAATAGAAAAAAAAAATCAACTACAAAGACCCCAGTATAAACATTTGGTGCATTCTCACTAGGCATAATAGTTTATTGAAATGCAAGTGAGGTCTTAGTCTTAGTTAATTTGTCATTCACCTCCGAAATGAAAAGAATTAACATGTTTTCGAAAATGACAATACATACGTATATATTATTGAATAGTTTTACACCGTGAAAACATATTTGCAAATATAGTAATTGGAAGTACAGAAAACTGGCAGGTGTAGAGTCTCTGTAATAATTCTCAAACATAAAGAAAATGGGCATAAAATACAGTAATTTCTTAGATGATAAAATTTTAACATGCTATAGACTAACAGGGAGGATCAGAGAAGTGACATTTAATTAGATACATCAAAATGGATTAAAACTGTCTTGGGTCAACAGGTTAACTTCATGAGCAGGCAAGGATAGTCCTAAAGTGAAGTGTGTTAGAATATGAACACCAGCTGTCATACGTGTCTTTGTGAAATTAGGTTGAGAAATGTTTTTTCAATGAAAAAGAGTATCAATTTGATAAATGTAAACTCCCTTGATTGAAATTATTTTGGGCCAAACATTAAGTAGTTCATTTAATGGCAAATGCAACCATGCTACTATATTCTTCAAAGATATTTAAATAACTGTTACTCCCTGCTGCACTAGCCGTGGTCAATCACCATGAAATCTTTTTTATTTTCTGATACATTTACTTAAAACCACGACTTTTCAGCTCCAGAAATTTGGGCTATGATAATTTCCCCATCCCAATTGCCAATTCTGGTTTAGAGATTTTCTGTGTAATAGTATCTCTATAGATAACTTTGTATTTCTTTCAAAACAATGTATGTATTTTAGAACCCAGTCTAATATTGATTTTACAGCAGTGTTTAGTACCTGATATGAAATACCATTAAATGAATATCAACTGTAATGCATGCAATAATTAATTTCTTACTAATAAATGATCATAGCAGTGAATGACTTACTAAAAAAACATAATCTTAGTGGTTGAAAAACACAAAGGTGTAGTTCTCTCTCAGGCTACATATCCATTATGGTTGGCTGGTGTCTATGCTTTTTATTTTTTGTCATTATCCATCTTTCACAGAGGAAGGTGGTTCAGCCAATCTAGGACACTATTGACTACTGCAGCAGAGGGGGAAATACACACTGGCCCTTGAATCCTCAACACTACAATTGACATTTCATTGTCATAATCAAGTCATGTGGCTGATTCTGATATCAAGATGGTGAAGTATTATGTTCACCGTGGAAAAAGGATTTTATATTGTTGAACAGAAATACAGCATACTTACCACAGCTAGTAAGTGAAGTAGAGATTGCTTAGAAACCACTGTCTGTTTGATCTAAAGCCCAACTCTTAACCTCTGCCCAGTGGTACACTAATTTTAGTAAGAAACAACTAGAGTGTTCTTTTAAAAATCAAGATGCTCAGTTCCTAACTCAAAAGAATGTAATTTGGTAGGCTAAGGTCTGGATATAGGTGAGATATGAGTGCACTCATTTTTTGTTTGTATTATTTTATTAACTGTTTGTTTTGTTAGTGTTTTCATTTACCTAAAATTCAATAGGAAGAGATCTGCAAAGGACAATGAAAGGATGTTAAAACTGCTACAATTGATATGCTCCATATTCTTGTGGATATGAAGATAAACATGAATATGATGAGGGAAATATAAGATATAAAAAAGTCACAAACAAAACTTTGACAGAGAAAAATACAATATCTGAAATGAAGCATACACTGGATAGGATTACAAGAAAACTGATCAGAAGAAATAGAAAACCTGACTAGCACCATACATTTCCAAAAATTTGTTCTCATATTCACCCTCCCTGAAAAAAAACATCAGACACAGATGGTGTCACTAGTGAATTATATTAAGCATTTCAGAAGGAAAAATTGCCAAATTTACTTAACTTTTCCAAAAAATAAACAAGATAAAATCACTGCTCATTTTAACAATACTCAACTTCCATTCAGGATAAAAAATTATCAGCAAACTCAAAATAGTAGAGAACTTCCTCAAACTGATAAAGGATAGCTACCAAAAAATTTATAGCCAAAATCATACTAATGGTGACATACTACATAGTTTTTCTTTAAGTTTGGGGCCAAAAGTAGGATACTGTTTTCATCAGTTCTATTTGACATTGTTCTAGAAGACCTAGCCATTCCAATAAGGTAAGAAAGATAAATGTGTAAAGATTAAAAAGGAAGATGTTAAAATTCCTTATTTGCAGATGTTATGATTGTTTAAATAGAAAATCTCAGGAAATCTACAGTACAACTAAGAAACCAAATTATTGAATGCATCAAGTTAGCAGGACACAAGTTTAGTACAAAAATTAATTGTTAGTTACATTTGTATATGTAGCAGCAAAAGATTGGAAAATTGAAATCAAAAAATAATTCCATTTATGGTACCAAAAAGACCATAAGACTATACAGTATCTAAAAACTTGCACACAAGGGTTCCACATTGAGAAGTAAAAACAATGATGACAGATATTAAGTAAATGGAAATATATGCCATGTTCATGGACTGGAATATCAGCAGTGCTGTGATAGCACTTCTCCCCATATTGATTTCTAGATTCAATACATTCCCAGTGAAAATCCCAGCAGGTTTTATCTCTAGAAAGTGACAAGATGGTTCTAACATGTATAAAATAATTCAAAAGACCTATTATATCTAAAGCAATATTTAAAAAGAAGAATAGGGCCGCCCGGTGGCGTAGCGGTTTCGTCCGCGCTTGGTGGCCCGGGGTTCGCCGGTTCGGATCCCGGGCGCCCGCCGACGCACTGCTTGTCAGCCACGCCGTGGCGGCGTCCCATATAAAGTGGAGGAAGATGGGCACGATGTTAGCCCAGGGCCAGTCTTCCTCAGCAAAAAGAGGAGGATTGGCAAGAGATGTTAGCTCAGGGCTGGTCTTCCCCCCCCCCCCCAAAAAAAAAAAAAACCTAAAAAGAAGAATAATGTTGGCAAAGATAACTTACCTTATTTCAAGATTTGCAATAAAGCTGTGATACTCAAGATAGTTTGGTATTCAGAAAAAGAAGTATATAGTTCAATGAAAAAGAGTGGAGAGTCCAGGAATGGCAAATTAATTTTCATCAAAAGTGCCATGGCAATTAATTGGGAAAAGGAAAATGTTTTCAACAAATGACACAGGATAAATTAGATGTACGGAAGAAAAATAAATATCGTGCCTTATCTCCAAAGGTGTATTTTGTTCTTTGTCACGCATCATTGAGGAAATGAAAAAGCAAGTCACAGATTGGGAGAAAATATTCACAAAACATATATCAAAGGACTTTAAACTATATAATGGACTCTTACTAGTTAATAATAAGACAACAGATAAAACAATTAAAAATGAGGAAAAGACTTGAATTGAAATTTCACAAAAAAAAGAAATAAGGCTAAATAAGCATATGAATAAGAAATAAAATAAGAAATAAAAACTAATAAGCATATGAAAATCTGATCCAGTCATCAAAACTTAAAATGTTTGTAGACCTATGGACACCATCAATAAAGTGAAAAGACATGCACAGAATAGGAGAAAAGATTGGCAAATCATATATCTGATAAGAGTCTTGTATCTAGAATGTAGAACGATCTCTTACAGCTCAATAAGGCAAATTGCCCAATTAAAAAGTGAGCAATGGATATGAATAGATATTTCTCCAAAGAAAGCCAGTAAGCACATGGAAATTGGCTCATTACTGAATTACAAATGCAAATCAAGGCCACAATGAGATATCACTTCATACCCCATATAATAGTTATTAAAAAGACAGATGTGGAGGCAAGGATGTGGAGAAATTATAACACTCCTACATTGCTGGTGGGAATGTAAAATGGTTCAGCTTTTTTTGGAAAACAGTGTGGCAGTTCTGCAAATGATTAAATAGAGAGTTATCATATGATCCAGCAATTGTCCTACTAAATATATGCCTGAAAGAAATGAAAACAAAAGCCTTATAGAAATGTTCATAGCAGTATATTCATAATAACTAAAATTCAGGAACAACCAAATATCCATCAACTAAAGAATGCTTAAATAAAATGTGGTATATCCATACTATGGAATATTACTTAGCCATAGAAGGGAATGAGGTAATGATACATACTACAACACGCTCCATACTACAAAATAAATGAACCTTGAAAACTATGCTAAGTGAAAAAGCCTGTCACAAAAGATCATATATTATATGTGATTCAATTTATATGAAATATTCAGACTAGGCAAATTTCTAGAGACAAAAGTAGAATAATTGTTAGCCAGGGGTAGGAATGGGAAAGTAGCATTGGGGTGACTGCTGATGGGTACAAAATTTCTTATTGGTGTGATAAAAATGTTCCAAAATTATTGTTGTGATGGTTCCATAACTCTGAATATGCTATATCCATTGAATTGTACATTCTAAATGGATAAATTCTACAGTGTGTGAATTATGTCTCAATAAAGTTGCCAAAAAGTACAAATGATGAAGCAAAAAAAAAAAAAGAGGCATTAGAGAACTCTTTGCAGTGATGGAAATGTTTTGTATTTTATTTGTGGTGATAGTTATATGACTATATACATTTGAATAAACTCATCTGTCTATTTGAAATGAGGAAATATATGGGTAGCATAAGGGTTCAGAGACAATTTACATAACAGAATAATTAGCAAGCCAGCAGATCACAAGAAATAAATTAAAGAGTATATAAAAACATTATAAAAAGGATTATTACATTAGAAGTAGCAAAAATTTGAATTAAAAGGCTATAAACTCAGTAAGATATATTGTGGACAGGCTAGAGGAAATTAAAATAAAAGTTTAAAAAGAAAATATATTAACATGATGGTAGATTTAGTAATTGGCTTTTTGAAGAAGAGAACAGAACAAACAAATGGAAAGTATTCGAGAGAAGAAAGTATTCCCAAAAGAAAGGCTTAAATCTGGAGAAGTGTACACTGTGACTCAAAAAAATGATATAGAACAATCAGCAATATTCTACTGTGATCCTATCTTCTATTCCTTCTCTCTCAAACCCTTCCAATTTGTAACTCACAGTCTGTCACCTATATACCCTTGACCTTGCTCGACAGCCTCCTACCTGATCATCTTACTGGAAACTGGCTGTTCTCAAGGAAACTTCTTCCTTGCAACCTTCAACTAGTTTTTCCCTCCTTCTACTAACACCAGACTAAAGGTGGGAAAGGGGTCTTTTTTTCTTCTCATTACCATTTAGAGGCATTGTCCTTGACTCCATCCTAAACCCATCAGCTCATGCTACTGGATTGCACCACTAATTCTGCATTCTTGTTTCAATAAATTCCAGAAGTCTCGGTTACCATCCCCCATTTCTTGACAATTTTAGCACTTTGTAAACTTGCATACTTTTCAATAACACCCTGTTAGAAGTAAAGATGAGTTGATATGTTAGCTTACCCTAATATTATTGAATTTCTCTCAATTTCCCTTATATTTCTAAAAATTATATCTATGTATCCATCCATTTATCTGTCCATCTATCTAGATAGATATGGCTATACATATGGATAGATATAGATATAGATGATATAGATATAGATAGATATAGATGTAAATGTAGATATAGGTATAGATATAGATAAAATGGGGGGCAAAATATGCTAGCTATATATTCTTTGTGAATTTTATTATTTATTATAGTATCACTGTTTTACTTAATGAATTTGTCTTGAGTGTTTTTTGCTTAATAGTTATATTACACAGAAATTTATTAGCATAAATTTGCTACTATATTGTTGCCCATGCTTCTACACTGTTACAAAATCTGAAACCTCACATAACTTGTACATAATTTAATTTGATGTGGCTACTTTTATATTAATTTGCTCTTACTACCACAGTTCATTTTGTGGTACTCTGTTGATTACTAAGAATTGAAGAACATTCTTTTTGATTTATTTCAACTATTCTGAGGATAGTTGTGCATAGGCACATATTATGAAACTGTTTATGTGCTAAATTATTTGTAGAGATGAACTTATTAAAGGCTAAAAATGTTCTTATTATAATTAGTTGGTCATGTTAATTAAATACCTAAATAAATTTGTGATAATATTTAGTGAATTTCTGAACAAACTTACCTCAAACAATCAGTAGCTTTTCTTTTTTGTGTGTAGAAAACACCATATAAGTTATAAATGAGGAATAAAAGAGTCTATCTATCAAGGATGACATTATAATTACATCAAATATATTATTAGAAAGTCAAAATTAATTCCTCTGCATAGGGTCTATTTTCTTCTTAGTCTCATTTGTCAGCTTGGCAACTATGAAAGACTTTCATGATTTTCTAGCATTATCTTCTGTTAAGAAGAGGAGAAACTGAACATTTAACTTTTTCTAATAATAAACTTAGAAAACACATCCCAAGTAATACATGGAAAAGGCAGAAAACTTCAGGAAAATTACTTGCATTGAAGTTCATTTTATTAGTTTGACTTACAGGGAAGTCAAACTTTTCAGCCAACCTTAGCCAATGATAGGAAGAATGTGTTATCAAATCTGTTTGCACTCATACTTTACTGTTCACAGTTTTAGGTGAAAAATATTACTTGTCAGAAAAAAATACATTTAAATTTCTCACCTACTCTCTCCTAGATTCCTGAAGTTTTCAGAAGTAGTCCTTCTGACATGATAATTGCATTTTCCTAGCATGTGTAAATGTTTAATTGGGCCAAAGATTCTCAAGTATAAAATCTGGTTAGGTAACAATAAGGTGAATCATACATACTAACTATACATAGCTCTCTTTCCCATGGAGAAAATTTCCACATATACAGGAGTCTTAGTAAAGCCCAAGAGACAAAATTATTATGTAACAATGATTGAAATGTTATATGTACTTAGCTACTTAAACACCAAAATTAATTTATTCACTCTACAGGATTGTGATCACCAACTAATCAAGAAATTATGTTATTATTATCCAGGTAGACCAATAGATCAATGGAGCAGAAGAGAAGATTCATGAAATAGACCTATAAATGTACAGGAAGTTGATTTTTTTCAAAGATTCAAAGCCAATTCAGTGGAGAAACATAATCTTTTTTAAAAAATGTGTTGAACTAATTGGATATCCATATACAAAAAACAATAATTTTGATCCATATTTTGTACTGTGTACAAAATTAACTAATTAAGATGCATCATAGATATAAATGTAATAGCTAGTATAAAACTTTTAAAAGAAAACATCAGAAAAATTGTTTGTAACCTCACTTAGGCAAAGATGTCTTAGATATGACAGTGAAAGCACAAGCCATTTAAACAAAGGTAATTCAGACTTCATAAAAATGGAAACATCTTGCTCTTTGAAAGGCACTGTTAAGATAATAAAAGGATGAATTACAAAGTGGGATAAAATATATGAAAATCATATATCTGATAAAGGACATATCCAAAATATATTTAAAACACATAAAACTTAATAACAAGAATGTGAACACCTTAATAAGTAATGGGCAAAATATTTCAAATGAACTTCTTCAAAGAAAATATATGAATGGCAAAAGAGTGAAATAAATTATGGAAAGAGGAATACATATTATACCATTTACATTCAACTCTATATAATGCAAATTAATCTATAGTGTCAGAAAGCAGATCAGTGGTTTCCAGGACAAGAAGGGGGCGGGGAGGAACAGGAAGGAGAGATTACAAAGGGTTATGAGGCAGCTTCTGGGAGTGGTAGGTTTGAATCTTGTTTATATTGATGGTTTTATGGAGAAGATATATCTATATACCAAAACATCAAATGGAATGTTTTCAATGTGAGCACTTTTCTGTATATTCCTTATATCTCAATAAAGATGTCGAAAAGATTGAAAACTAGAAAAATAGGTTAGTAGTTTGGGGTTAAGAAACACTCAAAACTAGAATTATAGCTGATTCATAAATTAATATAAAAATTTATGAGATGTTTAACCATTCATCCATTGACAGACATCTGTGCCTTTTCCAGTTTGTGGTTATTACAAGTAAAGCAGTAATGAACATTGTGTACATGTTCTGTGTGAACATAAGTTTTTATTTCTCAGATAAATTCCCAAGTGCACAATTGCCTTACCATATGGTAATTCCATGTTTAGTTTTATAGGAAATTCCTCGTCTTTATCGGACTGTAGCATTTTACATTCCCGTCGGCAATGGGTATCCTCACCAGTGTTTGGTATTATCACTACTTTTTGTTAACCATTCTGGAAGGTGTGTAGTGATGTCTCACTGTAGTTTTAATTTATATTTCCTAAATGGCTAATGATGTTAATCTTCATGTACTTTCTTTGCCATCTGTATATCCTATTTGGAGAAATATCTTTCATGTCTTTTGCTCAATTTCTAACTAAATTGTTTTGGCTTTTTTTTTATTTTCTGTTGAGTTCTGAGAGGTAGAGAGGAGTGAGGGAAGTGGGAATAGTTATGAAGGAGTGCATGAGGAATCCTTGTGGTGATTCTATTTCTGGAGTCTGATGCTCTCATAAACCTACACATGTGGTAAAATTACATAGAACTAAATGCACACACACACAAATGAGTACATATAATGCTGAGGACATCTCTGAATAAGATTTGTGGATAGTATCAATTTCAATACCCTAGCTGTGATATTGTACTATAGTTTTAAAAGATATTATCATAGGAGGAATTTGGGTAAAGGATACACAGGATATCACGACTTTATTTCTAATAACTGCATTTGAATCTACAATTATTTCTAAAATAATTTCAAGTAAAAAATGAAGTTATGTGCTAAAAGCTATACTCAAAATAAAATATATATGTTAAAATATTTAATCAATAAAGAATTAATATACTAAATTTTGAACTCAAACCGAAGCAAAGATAGGAGTGATTAACTAGCATGGTTTATACTAGGAATGAGAGAATGTACAATATTAGTATGTATAACAATATAATCATCATGTATTTTTCAATTCATATGACCTTGAGAATTATCAAAATGTATGTGATATTATGATATTATTTTGTATCTATTCATACCTTTAAAAATAATCTCGCTCAGTGGTGCTGGAAAATAAGAATATTTTCTTGTTGGTAATTATAATCAGTAGTGGAAAATTATTCATTTTTCCTACAATTACTAGGTGGATGATAGAATGGAATATATGTAAAGCATAAATATGGTAACATTTTAATAAAAATTAAAACTCCATCATATGTGTATATTTGTCTATGCTTATGTTAGCAAAGAGATTTGAGGAAGAACATATGCTAGGATTTTTTTTAAGTTACCTTAGGTGCAGTGTGAGTAGGGAATAAAAAGGTTATAATTTACATTTGTGTGCATACTTTTTTCATACAAACACATATATACATATTTTTATATATATATGTTATAATGGAGCATTATTATTTATTGTTATTTTAACAAAATAAAAATATTAAAGAAGCAATATTAAATTATAAATAACAAAATTATTCCAAAAATACTAAATGTCTACATAATTTTAAAAATATAGGGCCAGCCCTGGTGGCCTAGTGGTTAAGTTCAGCATGCTCTGCTTCAGCAGCCCAGGTTTGGTTCCCGGACGCAAACCTACACCACTTATCTGTCAGTGACCATGTTCTGGCGGGAGCTCATATACAAAAAGAGGAAGATTGGCAGTGGATGTTAGCTCAGGGTGAATCTTCTTCAGCTAAAAAACCATATATATATATATATGTGTGTGTGTGTGTGTGTGTATTAGATAAAGAAAACATATTTTAAAAAAATGAATACTATAAAACCTAAGAGGATGCTTGGAAAATGGATAGAACTCTGTGTTCTAGGTTAACAAGTCTTAATATTTTGTATATGATACTTCTATAGAAATTCATTTATGAAATTGTCTCAATTTGGAAACTTAACAGAAAGGTAATATAATTCATCTGAGGATAGACAAGATTAATTTTAAGTAATGTTTCTAAAAACATGGATAAAGAAAGATCTTTCCTAGTAAATTGTGAAAAGTTTTGTGGAAATAAAGTAATTCAAAGAGTGTGACACTGATTTAGTTATAAGCAAACAGCTTTTATATAACAGAATAATATGTATAGAAGCAATCCCACCATGAAAATATGTATGTATATATATATATATATATACACATAATGATATGTGATATATAATTATATGTGATAAATTCAGCACTCCAAATGATTAGGGAAAACGTCCCCTTAATACACAATATGAAAATGATATTTTCTACAAAAAGAATTTGGTAGTCACACATAGTACAAGTTTAATTCAAAAGATTTTTGTTTAGTAAAATTTAAAATATATTTTCATCTAACTTAAAAGTCAAATTGAAATGCTAAGAATATATTGTATAAAAATACATGAGTTAATTAATGTATAAAAAATTCAGTATTATATTTTGTTGAGGATTTTCTATCTTCCTGAAAGATATTTGTCTCGGTCTTTTTGTTTTCTTGCAAAGTCATTATCTGGTTTTGGTTAAAGGGTGATGACCTCCTAAAGTGAGTTAGAAAGTAGTTCCTCTTCTTCTATTTTCTGAATTGTGCATATTTTGCTTGATTTATGTTTACTAGAATTCACTAGGACTAAAGACATCTGGGCCTGGATTATTTTTTTATGAAAGTTTTTTTTTGAAACTACAAATTAATTTCTTCAATATGCATAGGCTATTTGTGTTATATATTGCTTCTTGATTGTATTTTGGTTTCTGTCTTTCAAGATAATGTCCATTTCATCTAATTTATCAAATATATGAACATAGAATTTTTTATAATATTACCTTGTTATCCATTTAATTTCTCTATTAGTGAGGTCCCTTCTTTGATTTGTGATGTCATATTTGCATTTTCTCTCTCTCTCTCTGGTTAGTCTGATTTGAATTTTATCAATTGTACTGATCTTTATAGAGAACCACCTTTTGGTTTATTTTCCTATTTTATTTTTATTGATTTCTGCTCTAATTTTCATTAATCCCTTTCTTTTGCTTACTCTAGGTTTAAGTTCCTTTTATTTCTCTAGTTTCCTAAAGCACAAGCTTAATTTAATTTTTTAAGAGGTTTCTTTTTTTCTAATTAAAAAAATAAAACAACAAATATTGAAGAGGGTGGGAGAATAGGGAACCTTCATACACTGATAGTGGGAATTCAAACTGGTGCGGCCACTATGTAAAACAGTATGGAGATTTCTCAAAATATTAAAAATAGAAATACCATATGATCCAGCTATCCCACTACTGGGTATTTATCCAAAAAACTTGAAATCAATGATCCAAAGAGATTTATGCACCCCTATGTTCATTACAGCATTATTCACAATAGCCAAGACATGGAAGCAACCCAAGTGCCCCTCTATGGATGAATGAATAAGGAAGATGCGGTGTATATATACAATGGAATCCTACTCACTCATGAAAAAGACAAAATCATCCTATTTGCAACAACATGGATGGTCCTTGAAGGTATGATGTTAAGTGAAATAAACCAGACAGAGAAAGATGAATACTGCATGATTTCACTCATATGTGGAAGATAAACAAATGCATGGATAAAGAGAACAGATTAGTGGTTACCAGAGGGGAAGGGGGCTGGAGGTGGGCAAAAGGGGTAAAGGGGCACATATGTATGGTGACAGTCAAAAATTAGACTACTGGTAGTGAGCATGATGAAGTCTATTCAGAAATTGATAAATAATAATGTATACCCAAAATTATATAATGTTATAAACCATTATAATCTCAATAAAATTATTGGGGAAGAAAAATAGAGTTTTGTGCACTGACATATAAAGATACCTAGCACATATAATGAATTGAGGAAAACAAGCAAGAGACATGACAGTATTTTGAATGGGAATTTATTTTTATAAAAAAATAATTTATATACGTACACACTAATACATACAGTTACAAGTACAGAAGAATGTGCTAACAGTCTCAAAATAGATTGTCTCTGGGATTGCAATGGCAAGGTCATCTTATTTTTCATGTATAATTTGGTATTATATATTTTATACAATAATATTTATTTATTATTTGTATTTTATCAATGAAAATGTATGCATATGTAATCAGTGAGTGGGGATGCAGAGATATCCAGGAATAATTTAGTGATATTTAGACAATGGCTAACTCTTTGGAATATAAAATGTACAAGCTGAAACATTACATCCAAAATTCCACAAAAATAAATTCCTGATAAAAAAAGAAATGTATAAAAAAGGCAAATGTGAAAAAAAAAAGCAGAAATCATAGAGATGAATTCTTTTGCTGATACTTGGGAAAGGGAGGATTTTTGAAGCATAACTGCAAAAGTATGAATCATGAAGTAAATGGTTTGACTATGTAGGATTGAACATTTCTTTATGATTTAAAAACATCTTTACAAAATTAGGCAGATTATCTAAGACAAAATCTTTTCAGAAAAACTGCAATTATTATAGTTACATATAGTACACTTATAGATATTTCTAGAAAATCCATGAGGATAAGAAAAATTCCAAAATAAAAATTGAGTATAAGAAGCAAATATGGTTAAGAAATAAAGGTGATACAGTGAGACTTCTTAAGCCTTAATGATAATAAGTGATCCAGCAATTGCACTCCTTGGTATTTACCTAAAGGAGTTGAAAATTTTGTCCACAAAAAAACCTGCACATGGGTGTTTGCAGCAGATTTATTCATAATTGCCAAAACTTAGAAGTAACCAAGATGTCCTTTGGTAGGTGAACGAGTAAATAAACTGTGGTCCATCCAGATAATGGAATAATATTCTGTGCTAATAAGAAATGAAGACATGGAGGAATCTTAAATGCATATTACTAAATGAAGGTTGTCAATCTGAAAAGGCTACATACTGTATGATTCCAACTATATGACATTCTGGAAAAGGCAAAACTATGTTGACAGTAAAAAGATCAGTGGTTGTCTGGAGTTGTGGGGAGGAGGGGATGCATAGGTGGAGCATAGAGAATTTTTCAGGCAAATACTCTGTATAATACTATAATGTTGGATACGTGTCATTATACATTTGTCCAAACCCACAGAATGTACGACACCAAGAGGGAACCCTAATGTAAACTATAGACTTTGGGTGATTGTGATGTGTCCATGTAGGTTCATCAGTTGTAACAAATGTACCACTCTGGTGGGAGATGTTGATAATGGGGGAGGCTATGCATGTGTAGAGGCAGGAGGTCTATAAGAAATCTCTGTACCTTCCTCTTAATTTTTCTGTGAACCTGAAATTGTTCTAAAAGTATAAAGTCTTAAATAAAAAGATCATGAAATAGTTTACTCACCATCAAGTGAAGATTGAATCATTTATGTCAGTTTTTTTCTGTATGTAATCAATTGAAGATTGTTGTCCTTAGAGAAAACAGATCATGAGTCCACCATTCCTAAGCAGTGTTTTCTCTATCTAGTCTCCTCAAAACCAAATCACAATATTTTCTTCAGTGTTTTCGTAGCTTGGCGTTTAATTGCAAACTTCTTGTAGTTGTGGGTTTTGGGATATTTTATGAGAAAAGTAAGAACACTTATTCCTCAGAAAAGATTTAAAAATTTAATTCATATTTAAATTGACTTTTAAAATATTTACTCATACACAGTTTTTTTTTTTTTTTAATTTCTGAACTTATCTAGGAGAAACTTTGTGTCTTATTTGAATCTGTACCAATTAGCACTATGCCTGGCACACAGAAGATCTTAAATGAATATTTATGGAGTGAATGAATGGGAAGAAACCTTGTTAACGTCGTAGGAAAATCCTTTATTTCCTCTATTAAATACAGTCAATAAGAACCTTTTATTTTTTTCTTCATGACTTATAATTTTATGGAAGAAACTTTCATTTCAATGACATGTTAATGATTTTTTTAAAGGAAATAAAGCTTCAAAAACTCCACATTAAAATAACCCATATCCTTCAAGTCATAAAAACTAAATGTCATCACAAAAAAGATTCTTTTTTATTTTTTTTGTGGGGAAGACCAGCCCTGAGCTAACATCTCTTGCCAATCCTCCCCTTTTTGCTGAGGAAGACTGGCCGTGGGCTAACATCCGTGCCCATCTTCCTCCACTTTATATGGGACGTCGCCACGGCGTGGCTGACAGGCAGTGCGTCGGCGGGCGCCCGGGATCCGAACTCGCGAACCCCGGGCTGCCAAGCGCGGACTAAACCGCTACGCCACCGGGCGGCCCCCACAAAAAAGATTCTTATATGTACTTGTAGCCAGGGGTAAAATAGCTCTTCCAAGAAAATATGACCCCACTGTAAATTCATTCCAAGCTTCCAATTCCTATTCTTCTGCTTGGCCCCTTCCTCCAGACACACACACAGGAGCATTTCCCACCCCCACCTCAGACATCTAAAAATCTAAGTGCTTTCCAAGCCTCATTTTCTACATCAAAACCGTAAACAATCAATTACATCACTTTTATGAAATCAGTTTCAACATTTGAAGCAAATCTTGCATTTATAGCTACAGATTTTAATCAACGATTATGAAACTAAATAGTTATCACCTCCTAAATTACTTTCAACAGCAGACAGGTGTAGAGAGTTGGCAGAACCTCAACCACATCCTATTTGATCACCCCTACCTGCAACATCCCTGGAGACGTTTTTCTGATCTCCCCGACAAACTAACAAATGCTGCTGACAATTCCTAAGAGGTGAGGATAAAAGGAGCAGATTCTTTGATCACTAGCTTTTTTGGGTGTATTTTAACAAAATAACAACAACAAAACACCTGTACCGAACACTTCACATGTACTAACTCATATAATTATCACCACCATCCTATGAGGAAGGTAGTATGCTTCTCCTCATTTTCTAATGAGGAAACTGAGGTTTAGAGATTGTAACCTGATCAAGATCAAACAAGTGCGCAACAGACCCCAGATCTCAACCTAGGACCTGGACTCCAGCTCAGCACAGATACTCAGTACCACTCCAACCCCCTGTATCAAGTGTGAATCTTCCATCCTCTGCCTGAGCATAATTCAGTCCATTCCTGCTCGCTTTGGCAACACTCACAGATTCATAGTTTATACTTGAGATGTCATTTTTATTCGGACTGATATGCATTTCCCTGCTATAAATCCTTTCTTTTAAAATTCTAGAATGCACCACTAGGCTTCTCTATCATTTGAAGTTCTGGTGATAAACTTTCTGGAAAGTTTATGGCTAGATAAAAGAGATTCTCTCAATTAATGGGAGAATTGTCCCATTACTTAAATTGTGAATCAGGAGTTAATCATAGATTTACACGGGCTTCATCTACCTAAATAAGTTTTAAATTATATTATGTATATCCTTGGTTACTAATCATTTATATTCCAACAACTATGCCATTAATTTAAAATACTAAGTATATTTTGCATATAGATAAAGTATGTGTGAATTCTGTCTCATTTTTGATGTATATGTTTAATAATATGTAAAACTATATACAATAAATGTGTATGTCATACATATACATATAATAAAATTTTGGGTACATGTATCACTATACTGTACCTAAATATATTCCTACAAACTACTTTGCATCTAAATATCCATCCCTTTTTAACTGATCTTTCCATTATTATGTTTATTTATTCTTTCAGTAAATATTTACTGAATATACAATTTACGTTCCATTAGAAATAACTTGTGATTTTCTACTTTTACGGAAAAATTATATTCTTAGTCAAGTTATACTACTTAGCAAAATCCACCATCAATTAGATATTTCACACACTGAACAATCACCGAGAAAGAACCAATGTTATCACCTGAGTGTTTCAGAAGATTGCTGTTTATTCAGAAATTCCACAATTTCAATCTCGTATTTAGCTAACAATATGGATGCATTTATAGTGATACTGCTATTATTTTAAAAATATGATTATGTCATCTTTATAGCCATGAAAAGAAAATGTATTTTGATTGAAGCTGTAGCAATAAATTAAACATGTATTTTTTTAAAGTGCATTCACTGGATTTTTGTGATAAAAATTTCACCATGGACTAAATTTTAGTTTAATCTTCATCCATAGGTGTCTGCTTACTGAAGTATACCAGAAAAAGCATTGGATTTTAACCTGGAAATGAATAGTTACCAGATATAGGTCAAACTAATTATATTTATATCTGGAATAATAATCAAAAGCATTGGCCAAATATGGATGTTTCTTTAAACACCATTTTTATTTCAATTGCTCTGTTCCCAAATGTTTACCTTGAGTAGAGGGAAACATTTTTTATCATATATTTATCACCATAATGCTTTAAACTTAGCTATTCTATTGGCTTACCTATAATTTAGATAACAGTAGGATGAAGGTAACTGTCAGGCTTAGAGAAATATGGGCTCCTAAAGGAGTTTCTCTCCTTCAACCTTTGTGTTTCATAGTACAGGATCTAATACATCATTCTGATATCAGAAAGCTTGACATGCAGTCATCCATTTTGTTTTCTTCTGTTACCATATTTAATCAAAATAGTTCATCTAGAACTTCTTTTGCTGAGCATAAGTAGATAATTTTGCCCAAGGTAACACAGAGCTTAAAGAAAAACAAATATATTTTAATAGCTACAAATTCCCCTATATCATACATTCAATTTTGATTCTGTTAAATGTTATTCTTTTACCTTCACTATATATTTCTAAGTTTGAAGAAACTTTCCTTTTATCTTATTACTACTATGAAAAATGTTTTTTTATCCAAATGTAACCTCTCAGAATTAATTCCACTATTTCACTATTTGGCATAAATGCTAGTGTTTTCGTAACAGCTTTATTGAGATATAATTCACATTCCATATAATTCACTTGCATCATGTAGTACATAGGCACTAATTCAGTATCATGATTCAGGACACAGTTGTTATTTGACATTATTACACCTGGTTGCATGCAAGTTCATGAGAAAAGTATTATGGGGAGTATCTTAATATACAAATACAACATACTTAATATACAGTTCAGCCCTCTGGTTTTTATACAGGTAGTACCAACATACACTTCACATTATAGTTAGACATTTTGGCTTGAAAATTAACTTTTAATTCAAATGAGAGTGTACTACAATATTATTAAATATTATCATCAGTGTCCATCCTTTGACACAGCTCTATAAACAAGATAATAATAATAAAGTCTAATATTGCTGCAATAATTTATATTTGTTTCCAAAATATTTTATATCCATTTTAGCTAAATCAAGAGAATGATTATAATATTTTACATTAATATAATAATTTATATATTTTCCAGAATATTTTTATATTTATAACCTCATTTGAACCTTGGGGAATAAAATGGAGAGTAAATATCATCATTCTTATTTTATCTATCTGGACTTGAAACTGATGCTAAAAATGATAAAAACAAAATAAGACAAAAAACTGAAAACTTGAGGGTGAAAGATTTCTGTTTCAGCCATGTTGTGTATGAGATGTCTTTTAAATATCCAAGTGGATAACTTCAGTAGGCAGCTGAATAAATATGTTTAGAGATAAAGATCTGGGACAGGACATGTGAATCTGAGTCATATTAGTGCATATAGATGGTTATTTTAACTGTGGGTATGAAATTTCTCAGTGAAAATATAGATTATGACAAGAGAAAGGTGAGTGGAATGAAACCTTGAGACTCTCCAACATTTAAAGGCTGAAGATAAGAGGATGCACCAGAAAAAGCAAATGAGGAGAGGACCAAGAGGTAAGAGTTAAGAGGAAACCAGGAGAGTAAGGCGGTGGAAACCAAGGAGAGCTCAAAGCCTGTTCAGATGTCATCTATATTTAGGACTGAAAAGTACTAAGGAATTTAATGGCATAGAGTTGACCAATGACCATATCAAGAGCCATTTTGGTGGGCTGACAGGATTAGTCATATTAGAGTGTGTTGAACTGTGAATGGACAGTGAAGAAAAAGAAACAGCAAGCATAAACAACTATTGTGATAAGGCTGGCAGTGAAAAAAGAGAAAGGGCCCAGGAGAAATTGTATAGGTTAAGAAGATGGAGACAGAAAGAGAAGTGGCCTTAGTTGAAGACCTAGTAACTTCACTTGAGGGAGCTATCTAGCTACTGGTTTCTATTTTCTTTGGAAATAAAAACAAGAAAAGTGCTGAGGATTAAGAAATATGGGATGGTGGTGGAATGGGTGGAAATATGACAAGAATGGAGGAAGATGAAAATAGTCCTTGTTGAAAGCAGAAGAAATAACCCCCAAATCCTTTCACTCTACATGCCATCCCTTTGAATAATCTAACAATAGTTCTTGGGCTGGTCCTAGTTATTTCTGCTTTTTATCCATATGTGTTTTTAAATTTTATTTCATTTATACAACTAATACCTGCCTTTTCAAACTGAAGAGAAAATTTTAAATATTCCTTAATAAACATAAACTGTTATGTGATATATATCATAACTGACATTTTTCTACCCATTTAATTTACATACAAATGTATACTCTTAAAAATGTAGTTCGTTTTTATTAGAAATGTATTCATTCAGCTGAAAATAAGAGAAAGACTAACAGTGATAAACATGTAAGGCTTTATTTTTCTCACACAAGATTATGGGAAAACAGGAGAAAAGAACTAATATCAGAATGTTAGTGGCTATTTTTTGAAATATAGGTCTTACATAGTTATGATATTAATTCCAGTGTTTTGTTAAAAATAAATTCTTCGAAATTAATTTTAAAAGGAGTGGAACTAAATTTTTATATATTTTAAATAAAAAATACAATCCATCAAGAAAAATATAAATTTTTAAGCATAAAATTGATAAATATTCATTATCAATTCTAATATACATTATTAGCCACTATATTAGTTCAACTGCTTCCATTGATGCATGCCCTGCTGTCGAGGAAGCCCTCTGGGCTGTCACCTCTAATGTACCTGTTGGCTGAGATTTCATTATCTTTTTGTCTTGAACTCTTCTGAGGGAGCATTTTTAAAGCCACTACCTCCAGCAGCTCTTCTCATCCTCGCAAACGTACTGAGTTGTAGCAGTTTTGATTTCTCTCTCACCAACCATGAAAGGTGCTTATGTGTCCCCTTCCCCAGTGGGGAGTACATCCCTCTTTGTGGGTTTTCCCTGAATTCATGGTACCCCTTTCTAGGAGAGTAGAAATGGAAGGAGGCAGAGGAGGTGAAGGAGGTCGCATTAAGAAAATTATGAAGGCTTGCGGTGAGGTAACAGAGTTGAGTGAGGGGGAACAGACTGATGAAGAGAAGGGGAAGAAAAGATTAGAAAAAAACCCAGAGAAGTGCACAAAGCTGTTGACCAGTGTCTGAAATAGCAGTACACCAACAAAATACAAATGTTTTGATATGAAAATAACGAATTCTCAGTAACAAAAAAATACTTGAATCCTGGGTGCTGAGGACCAGTACTGTAGTTATACAGTCTTGAGCTCAGCATCGCTGTTGCTGAGGGTGAGTGACGCCAGGGCCGGCACTCGTTGTAGCAAGACGGCTGGAGCTTCAGTCATAACGTCTGTGTTCATGGCAGGAAGAAACAACATAAAGGAAGTTTTCAGCTGCATTGTGGAGAAATAAAGTGGGAAGCGGTAAGTCACTCACTGCAGAATGACATTTGGTTTAACCAGTATCACCTGCCAGGGTGGAAAGCAGTAAACTCTCCAGCCACATTCCGTGGAGCACACTTTTTCCTTTTGACAAATTCTGGTCGGCACACTGTGACTCATTTCAATCTGAGATTTTTTTGACTTGCAATAAATTGTATATTTGCCAGTCAACTTTTTAAAAAGTGATTTCATAGCAAGAAATAAAATCTTGCATTTACCGCCATTATTTCCATTTCCATTTCTCATTGCACTGGGTAGGTTCATGTTACCATCTAATGTGGATTTCCTTCTGCTTGGAGGACTTTTTCTTCTTTTAACATCCCCATCTCTATTTCTTTGTTTTCCCTTTCTGGTACTCATAATATGCGGATATTTTTACTTCTATTTACATTCTCCGAACCACTTGACTTATTAAATTTTTCCTTTTCTTTATTTTGTTTTTGTTTGATGTATTCTGGGGTAATTCCTTGACCTGATATTTGAACTCATTAATTTGTAGTTTACCTGTATCAATTCTGTTATAAATCTCATTCACGGAGTTTTTTATTTAAACCATTTTTATGTTTAATATTTCCGATTAGTTCTTCTGTTAAAAATTGTTAATAAAATAATTGGTTTTTGTTTGTCCCTGCTCCATATTATTAGTATGTATCTTACCTCTTCGAGAATTTTTTTAAATCTTATTTTGGCTTTCTTATTAATATTGTTTTATCTAGTGCAAGTTTTTCAGTTTGTTATATTTCATTTAGGCCAGTGTTCTACTCAAAAGTCTCATAGATTTTTCTGGGAGCAAACTTTTCCCCAGATATATCAGCTAGCTTAGGTGATGTTATTCCAAGATGTGGGGTGAAAGACCTGGATTTTCTTCAGTTTAGAGAGTGGCTGATGTAGGAACCACTACAAAAATGATGACCCGGATTTGTTCTAAATTGTTCTGACACTATTTTCCTTTGGCCACCTCTGCCACCAGGTAACTCACTCCTCATGAAACCAATCTTTTGATGACATCACCTTGCCCTTGGGGTTTGAGGGTGAAGAGGAGGAACTTTTGCTTCTGCCTGTACTTGCTTTTACCTACTGAGCCCATTTCTTCCCTCTCAGTCTTTGTGCTATTGTCATACATTTTATTTCCATATCTTATAAGTCTCAAAATATGCTGTATCCTTTTTGCTTAAAGAGTCAATTATCTCTTGGAGAGAGATATTTGGCTCTCTCTGGTTGGTCCAAGCAAAGACAAAAATTAGGGAAGCTGTTAGTTATTAATCAAGTACTGGCCACTTGAGGCCGATTGCTACAGGGATGGTTTGACTTGCTGGACAGAGAGAGACAGACAGAGTCAGAGACAGAGAAACAGAGAAAGAAACAGAGACTGAGAGAGACAGAGCCAAGTACCTCATTTTACTTTTCTAGTCTGGTATTGTACTTCAAAACTTTTTTTATCATAACACATAATCCTACTTAAAATATTCTCTCTGAAACTAGAAAATTCGTTAAAGTGCCATATTTTCCAACGTTCTTCGAAGTGAGCTTTGAACTCCATGCTCTTTTAACTTCCAACATCAAAATGGCATTTGAAATTGTGACAGTGGCTCTGAACACATCAGTTTGCCCTAATTTTTTTTTTTATTATTAAACACATTATGCTTTTAAAATTCTATTTGCTTTTCATTTCATTCCTTTGGGATGCTGAAAGATATCTAAGGAGGTTAATGCCTGTTTTGGGGGGACTTTACAAAAATTTATGGTATGTAAATTTAAATAAAATAAAAATAGGCAGTGGAGAAGAAAACTGAGTTTTTTAGACAAAGATTAGAAGCAATAGAGGTGATAGTATGATAAAAGCAAGAGTCCCAGGGAATCTGTATTAGGCAGTTGGGGTTGGAGTTGGGAGGGGATTGGGGTCAGACTGGGTATTCGGAGAGTATTTCAAAGAATTTCTCAGCTTTCAAGGTCACCATTAACATGCAGAGAAGTAAGGTACATATGCAGGATTTAAGTAATTGAATGAGATAAGGCAAGACCTAGTGATTCCAGGGAACCAAATCTTTATAGAAAAAGACAGTTTTTTCTGATTTCTGTATATTTGAAGAAAAAAACCTAAGTGAATAACACTGAAAACCACAATCACCTAACACGTGAATAAAGAGCAGTTAAGAACTCCTGATTTTCAAACATTTATGGATTTTTAACACATGAGCTCTCTTCAGACAATGCTTTTAAAGTATGCAGTTTATTCTTCAATTATCTGTTAAATAAACAAGTGAAGTATTAAAAGGATATGTACCCAAATTAGCATAAATCTTTAGTTTTGGGGTGAAAAAAATAAGAAATATTGATTGACTAGAACAAGAAGAGGCTATTTATTTTCAATAAACATTTGTTATGCACATTAGAACAAATGATATTCCTAAAGGAAGGGCTTTCTGAAAGTCTCTTTGGACTTTCAATGGCAAAGGGTTCACCAGCAGTGAGGGACACTAGAGCAGTAGATGAGAACGCTGGCTTTAAAATCAGACACACCTGTGTTCAAATCCCAGCTCCGCAATCCATTCCCTGTGTGCTCTTGTAAACCTTCTTTACACTAGGGCTTATTTCACTCATTCAGTACATGTGATAATAATAGCAATCATTTCATTTCAGTAGGGGTATTTATAAAGGGCTTACTAGGCGTTAGGCCTCTTAAGTATTTCATATGAATTATCACATTTTATTCTTACAGCAGCCCATGAGTTATGTACTGTTATCATCATTCCAATGTTTTGGATGAGGCTATGGAGTCACAGAAAGGTGAAGTGATTCACCCAAGAGTCGCACAGCTGGTGAGTGAGAGAAACAGGTTGTGAACTCAGGTAGTCCGCTTCCCTCATCTGCACTTGCCATGCTTTTATGAGTATTATGTGAGATAATGCTTGTGTCATGCTTTCCATAATTTACCAAAGATACACGTGGAAAAAAGGTAATATTGGTTACTGTGGAAATGAAATCTTCTATATTAGATGAGCCTCTATATGATGTATAATGAACCCTATCATTTCTCATTAACCATTTTTAGGGAATTGATTCAAATATAATGATAGCAAAATAAGACTGAATTTGGATTTGCTGTTTTTGATTACAATATATATATTTAAATACAGTCACGTGCCATATGACGTTTAGGTCAACGAGGGACCCCGTATACGATGATGGGCCCAGAAGATAAGTACCATATAGCCTAAGTGTGTAGTAGGCTATGCCATCTAGGTTTGTGTAAGTACACTCTATGACATTCGCACAACAAGAAAATCACCTCATGACGCATTTTTCAGAATTTATCCCTGTTATTAAGCAACAGATGACTGTATATATATATGTACGTATATATATATATATATATATATATATATACCCTTTATGACAAAAATTTTCAAGCTTAAATAATTAAAATTTTTGCTTAATTTAAAAATTTTTGCTTTAACTTAATTAAAATATTAGTTATATAATAATAAGGGAGCTGACTTTGATAAAACTATGACCACAGATCCTAGGTGGAATTGAAAAACTTAAACTAACCTTCATAGTTGTGACTTCCAAGCCAATAATGAGTACCTTTGGAAACTATAGCCCATCAGATTAGAAGAAGACCCAACCTGAGGCCTATAAATAAGTAGTACTAGGGGCAAAGATGCATTTTAAAGTAACTGAAAACCTAATCAGTAATATTAGACTACTGATGTCCTCAGCTTCTTATATATCACTTCTGGTGCTAGTGAGAAAAAGAGAGTTTTCTTCTATCAATTACTGTGTAATTTCAAAAGACATAGAGTAATTGCTTGTATCTACTCCCTGGTCTTCCCTCCAACCTCCCCCTGAGTATCTCTGCTGAGATCAAGTGAAAAGAGCATTTGAAGATAAAATGAGGGAGTGGACACGGGAGCACAGTTGACAACTTATTATCTGGAATTAAGAAGAAAATTAAATTTTGTCAATGATACCTCAACAAAGCTGAAAAAATAAAGAAGAAAAATAATGCTCACTGACTTAGAAACTTGTGCCCTTTTATTCACTCTTATGGATTAATACAGCAAAGTAAAGAGATATATAACACAGAGTTAAAGTAGACATATGTAAAACAGAATTGCTTGTTGAAAGCCCAAGGAAGCTTTGCTTTTATTATTGGCTAAAAAACAATAAAACACAGAGGATGATTGTGTGCACTAGCCATAGAAAATCCCTCACTTTAAGAAAAGATTGATAATTTACCATAATGTCAGAGCAAAATAATCCCATGCCAATAATGAAAAAATAAATAATCTGTGTTTAGAAAAATACTTCATTACTTTAATAGTGATAAGAAGCTGAAGCACAAAAAAGAGGAGTCCATCAATTTAGAGGGGAAAAAGGGGTCAGAGGCTTTTGGTTTTTTATCTTTTGTTTTATTATTGTTTTTAATCTACACTAAGTGGATATGGAGGTGTGTGTCCACCTTTGACTAAATGGCAAATATGTTTTCCCACACTCTGAGAACAGACCAAGGTAAATTCTAATGTGACACGTGTTAGTGGAATTCATAGTGGCATCTCCATGGAGGTGACAGACCAGATTTATAAAGCCTTCTTCAGCAGCAGAGAGCGACCCAGGCACTGGAGCCAGATTTTGGAATTACTTCTGATGTTCACCTTGACTGTAATTACCATGATAGTTGTTAATTGTGACTAATGAGAGCACAGCAAAAATCTGTCACTTGTAGAGAAGTAATGTTTTAGAATGCCTGTAAACAGAGCTCCTGCAAAAAACTTGGATAGAGAGAGCAGAAATGAGGAAGGAGGTAGTTTGGTCCATGGCCCCAGAGAAATTACACTATCATGAGTGTTTTGAATCGAACTGGAATGGCTGGGTAGATTGAAAAAGAAAGTCTGGTTATCTGCCCCATGAAGGCATCAGAACTTCCTGGCAGATGCCAGAACAACTTCTGGTATAGATGGCTCCAGAATGCTGTTGCCAAGCTTTTGGATCCAATGTTAGCTGTCAACTCTCCCAGACACCATATTAGACCTTAGGACTTGTCTCTTCTTTGTTGGCTCTCTGCCCAAGCCCAGATACTGACCTGACTGTAAGTTTCTGAGACTGTGATACTTACCAGCAATCCTCACCCAGGAGAAGCGTGAAAGGTCTCAAACAGAACCAAACACAGAGATCCTAAATAACAACGGTATTTTTCAAAAGACTAACTAGAATAGATGAAAATGCCACAGGAATCTCACATCTCACTCTAATTTTAAAGCAGCATAAATCTGCCTAACAGTTTATATTTTATAAAGCATTTTGCATCTACATATTATCTTTATAACAACCGTATCGGCTGTGTATTGTGAAAAAGCCTATTTTGCAAATAAGTAGAAAAGTTACAGCATCTTGCACATGACAGAGAAGAAAGTGAGTGCCAGGGCAGTGACTCTGACCCTGATTCCATATTGCATGCTCCTTCCACAGAAAGGTTGTTTCTGGCTGTGAAATCTAAACAAAAATCTAAACAAATGCTGAATCAGAAAAAGAACAAGGCTACAAATAGTCATGAAAAAAAAAACAAACCCAGACAAATGAAATACTTTAAAACCCCAAACAAAGTAAACATTTTAATGTTGATTTTACAATGGCTTTCTGGGACATTCCCAATATTTTACCTTCCAACATCTCCTTCCTGTCCTGGATCCAGCAACCTCCCTGGTAGGGTATTATCACCTTAAGCTTTCACTTTTCTCCCTGTCTTACCTGTTCTGAGTCCTATCCCCAGTGGATCCCAAAGCGCCTTTATCTGCCTTATCAACCTTATCCCTTAGCTTGTATTCTTCCATTTTCTGATACAGTTTATACCCCAAACTGGCCTGTATCTAGAGCTGTGTTCAGATATAGAACAGGAGTGCTTAGCCTGGATGTTTTAGGATTGATGGTAGCCATAGCCTCCTACACTCCCCACCAGCATTTCAACATTAGGGAAGCAATGACAGGAGGGTACTGGCATAATTTCTTCCAATTGCCTTTTAGAAACACTTTCAACCTCATTGTCATGCCAGCCTATCCGTTTCCATCACCCAGGTATTAGTAAGGGATGAATAGGGAGAAAACTCATCCCATATAAGACCTGGACCTTTTCTAGTTCTAGCATCCCTGCTCACTCTCTCCCCAAAAGACAAACTTCAAGAAAAAGGCTTTAACTTTCATGTGCTGAATTTTTCAGGTTTTACTGAAAAGAAATGGCTGGTTGATCAGGAGTGGTCTTACAAGTAAAGGTCAAGGATACATATGCAGTAATGTTAGTTTTTATATCAAATAACAGGGGGAATTTCAGTAGTCAGAACAATTACTGACTTAAGTACTACATGTAGAAGAGAGACTAAGTCCAACTAGTGTTCTGGGTATACTACAAATGTTGTAATCCCTTATATATCATAGAAAGAGATGATTAGGCTCAGGAAATGGAGCTTTTGAAAAGAGGGCGATTGAGCTCTGATGTTGAGAATGCAATTAGAGCACATGCAGTATTCACTAAACTGACTCTTTGTGTCTAGATTTCAAAAAGTATTTTAAAGTTCTTTGCTGTTTTCATCAATGTGATGTTTTTATTTATGGCACCATTCTGTGATATCATAAGGTTAATGATTATCTTTAGTTTCTTAAACATTCTGCTAAAAGAGTAGCAGGTCTCTATGTTAGAACTGGATTCCCGTTATTTCTACTCAATCACTCTGCTCTTAGAAAAGTGTATTTGGGGATGATGTAAATAGCTATGTGAATTTAGCTTTAATCGTGCTTGGCTCATTTACACACAATAAATAAATACAGTAATTTCCTCCATTACCAGAGCATCATTTCATTGATTGTTTGAGGTGTGAGGAAGCCAGGCAGAAGGGGCTGTTCTTCAGTCATTTCTTTTCTGTTGTCCTATTTATCCCTTACTGAAAATCAAGTAGGAATGTAGGGGTCCCGTGTATCCCTCCTTCCTATTTAATACAAGCCTCTTAAAGAAGATGGGCTAAGTCTTATCTCTTGGTGCAGCACTGTGATCCAGGTACTTGAATGCCATCAGTTCTCTTTCTCCTTACTACCCCCACCAACATTTAGTGAATTACTAAAAGAAATGTTTTTTGAAGTATCTGCAAATACCAACCTGGTATTCACTTAAGGCAAGTCAATTGCGTCCCCCCATAATAAGGACAGTAATAATAGCAAAAGAACATTTATCATATACCAGGTACTCTTGTAAGCATTTCATATATACTATGACATTTAATCCTCACAATAACCTGTGAGGTAGTTACTAAGGTATCACATATTATCACCATTTCACAATTGAGAAAGATGAGGCAAAGAGAATTTAAATAATTTCCCTAAGGTCTCACAACTTTCCTACGGTCTTCAGGCAGTCCAGTCCCTGAAGCAATGCTTTGGACCGCCATGCTAAAATGACCTTGAATTTTGAGCTATTAAATATGAGAGCTTGCTAGATGAGTTCTTAAATTTCTATGAGGTTGTAAAATTTAAAGTCTTTGTAGTATTCTATACTAGATATGAATGACTAATAAACCAGATTAATACACACCTGAGATAGTTAGATTTAAAAAAGAGGAGCTCGCTAACCTGAATTGGTCAGTGTTTAGGCAATGTGACAAAATGAAGACCATTCAGAGCAGAGATATTTTCTGAAAAGGTCACCTTCCCTCAGCTTCTTAAGAGATTCATCATGGGAAGCAGTCTACGCCAAAGATAGATCTAGGTCCTACTTATTTTAGTGTGCTTTCATTTATAAATGAAAACCTAGTCTTTTCAAGGTCCTTTTCTGAGTTTGATATGCTTTCCAAGATTATTTTTAAAATATCATTTAGATGACTATAGAGTCATTTTTAGAAGGATTTTATGTAATGCACAAGTGACAAGATATTTAGTGTTATAAACACTTGCTATGCTTCTGTGTCATGAAAACCTTTTGCCCATGCTACTACAGAATACAAAATGCTACTACAACACTAAATAAATCAATTATGTTAGTCAGCTAACAGGGGTAGTAGAGCACAGCATAATTTGTGAAAGCACTTTATGAGCATGTTACTTTATACTTCATCAGATCGTTCCATTTTTCACGTCTCTGTCAAAATACAGAAGAAGGTTAAGAGCCAGATCGTTAGGAGAAGTTGCTCTAGAATATCTAAGAAAGTCTCATGAAAAGTGAGAGGCTTGACTCGTTTCATATTACTCCAAGGTATATGTTAAATTATTAATGACATGAGTAATTAGATATAAGAAATGAGGTAAGATTTTTATCTGATCATATGAATATATTACAGACATGAAAAATTTAGCTTCTACAAAAAATGCAGATGTAATATGCATTACATGTAAATAGATAATTTTATCTTCCATTGTCTTATAAACTAAAATCTTTATTAAAACTACTAGACTACAAGAGGAAATTAGCAATCCATTTGTATTCAAAATCCCCTGACTTCCCAGAAGAGATAGCAAATTTCTAGACCTCTACCAAAAAGGAAAAAATTACATTTCTTCTAGCCAGAAGCCACGTTTTGCTAATCTTTGTATTGTCCAACATGCCATATGAATATACATATTTATAGGTGGAATTGAATTGTAACGACTTAGGATGGTTGAAGAAGATTTAAGACAGTGTTTCTCACGTGTGAGTAAACTGAGGGCTCTTTTAAAGAAATAAAACCAAAGGTGAATTGCAAATTAAAATGTTTAAAAAGCTTCAAAATGAATTAAATTCAAACTAACAGCTTTAATATAATGTGAGTACTGCTGTTTTGCTACAGTGTGACTGTGGTACTGGCCTCTAGAACATAGGCTGTTTTGTTTCATATACTTATGCTACTACTTAAAGCTAATATTGCTTGGGCATTATGGGTCAGGTATTTATATTTATGGAGTTCTTTAATTTTCACCACAATTCTATGAGGAAACAAATTTGTTTTCATACAAAAAAAAAAAAAACCCTCTAAAGCAAGAGATCTTAAATTCTCAAGGTTAAACAGTAAGTGATAGAGCAGGTTTAAAAGTTGGCAGTCAGACAAGAGAACTCTCTTAAATACTACATGATAATGCCTCTAAAATAATATATATCACAACATTCTTTCTTTCCATCACTGAGTACTAATCAGAGTTGCAGAGGGAAATAAAATTTTATTGGGGATTAAAATATAAAATATATTTCTAACATGTGTAGGGGAGGAAAAACTTTTCCTCTACCATCTTATATCACTGGGACCTATAAATTAAATGGACAAAAGACAGATCAACAGGAAAAAAGGCATGCAAATTTTATTTGATGTTCATATTTTAATTTTTTATGTGTATGGAAGTCTGCATAGAAAAGAAGTCAAGGTCCAAAGAAGCAGTTAACCTTGGGGGGCTTATATACCATTTTAACAAAGGGCAAGAAATTTTGGAGAACTGAAAAGAAAAAGGGATTTGGGATTCTAGGGGCAATAAATTATGGAAGGTAAATATATGAGAGAAACTAATAGAAGATAAGGGTTGTTTTGTAAGATTTTATGCAGACCCATATTGGCACTGCCTCCATCTCTGGTGATAAGGAATGTTTTTCCCTTCCTGGTATGAGAAAAGAGGACACCTTCACAAGGGAAATTTATGCCCTGCTTTTAGGCACATAGGGGAAGGGTATCCTGTGTCTGTTTTTTCTCAACTGTTTTCCCCTCAAAATAATCCTTATGCCAAAGTGGCATATTTTGAGGCGGCATATTCTGATCCCCTTCACATGGAAATCGGAATCTGGCTGTTTAAAATAAAAACACAGCATGTGAGAAATGCAGTTGGATCCAATAGCAGTAATAGAAATGAAGGGCCAGTTGCTGGAGGTCGTTAAAGTTGCTCCTGAAGAATTAAGTAATGTCACCCTCATTCTCAGTCAGTAGAAATGTAAAGAGATCAGGTTCCTAAAAGTTGTTTCCTGCTTTTCTAAATATATTACATGCTTGATGCAAGGAGGGAAATAGGTTACTACGTATTGATATGCTTAGTATTTGGGAGTATAAGTATGATATAAGTAAGAAAGGATGAGCAGGGTAAGCCAGTTGGATATGATAGTGTACAACTGTTTAAAAAATTTAAGTGTGCTCACATTTCTTCCTGAGAGGAGAAATAAAGCCCACAACACTTGTCACCATTTTAGGTCCAATCATCTGGAAGAGCAGTTGGTACAGAAAATACATCAACCCACAGGCATTAGTCAGAGCTGGCTTCATGTGTAGCCAGATTGTTGTTCATGGTATTTGCATTTGCTTGAAGTGGTACAAGTAGCAGCAGGAAAGGGAAATGTCCCAGGCCCTTTGTAAGAAGTTGCAGACAATTTCTGGACTGTCATTCATAGGCCAAATGAAATTAACGTAAGACACAGTCATTCAATGGTTAGCATATTTCCTCCCCTGTAACTGACTTGTGGGTTTACCCAGTGTTCTCTGGACTGATGTCCATGGCACACTGATTCTCCAGGATGCCCACACAATTCTCTGCCTAACAACAGAGTCGAATGCTTCCAACAACAGTATTTTTTCCAAAACTTGTTTATGCCATTTTCATTATTGTGATTACTTAATTTAATTAAGTTTAAATGTTTTCAACATTGTATAAAAATTTTGATATTAAATTAAATGTGAGATGACTGTAAAAGATTGGGGAAAATGATAAAATTTAAATTTGTCACCCAGAATCCTTTTAAAATATATTTAAATTCATGTTCTAATTTTCAGAACACAAAACTGAAAACATAGATGCCCTGTGGATACAGGTTAGAAAAGAAAGGGCTGAAATTTAATCAGTTTGAGGCATAGATTGGTATTTTAGCAAATAAATAAACATTACACATTTTAAGTTAAATATGTATGGATATACATACTTATGCTTTCCAACATTATTTTTTAGGTTAACCATTTCAAGCTCTTGTGTCTGTCAATTTAATGTGTCGGGTAAATGGAGTGTGACATAAATATACTCATCATGTGGTTTGTGTGTTTTGATTGCAGTTAACACATCACGACATGCCCTTCCCTACCATTTTATAATGTTCTATCCTTTGTCCCACAATCAGAGTCCTTGTAATTGGAGGCCAAAATCTATCTTGGTAGGGTTTGAGTCCACCACAATGGATTCTCATTTCTTTTTTGAAAAAATTTTAAAAATTCTTATGTTTCAGAATTTATGAGGCTGATATCTGATAATTACACGGATTATGCTTTATTACATTTTAAAATGAAAGGAAAAGCACTTTTTTTTCAAGGAAATTGAGCACTATTGTTTGGAATATGTCAACATCATTTAACAAATTACTTCCTTGGTTCATAGGCTACCCCTACAAAAATAAATGCAAAGAGTTTAAAGTCACACCTTATGTTTTAAAGGAATTGCTTTCACTACAAAAAAAAGTCTCACTTAAATTAGAGGAATAATTTATAGTTTAAGAGAACCTGTCTCAATGATAAAGCAAAGCTGTCAATGTATAAAGTATTTCCCAAGAAGCTTGAGCCACTGGTGATATATTATTTATACACTGTCAGGGGAAAAGGGTCAGTATTGCTTTCCCTGGTTAAGTGGTTTGACAGTAATATCCTACACTGGATCAAATATTGTGACTTCATACAAGTGAGTAGTTTAGTTTTGTTAATGTATATCCTGATTAAACTATTTTGTATATAAAGATTAATTTATGATTTCTTTTTAGGTTTGCCTTACTGTGTATAATTTGCACAAATATTTAGTTTTCAGCTTGGAGTAACATCCAACATTCTTTTTCAACTCTATATAGGTACCACTCCATGTAAATTACTTTCATGAAGTAGAAAGCAAATAGGCTTTGTCATCTGAAAACACAGATTCAAATTCTGTGCTTTGCCACTTACTAGCCTTTATTCCAATAGTCTCCATAGAAAAACCAATGAATCAACAAAAACACCCTAGAACTAATAAGTGAGTTCAGCAAGATTGCAGGATACGAGGTAACACACAAAAGTCAATTACATTTCTGTATACTAGCAATGAACAACTGAGGAATGAAATTTAAAATACAACACCCTTTATAATTGCATAGAAATTAAGTACTTAGGTTTAAATCTAAATTTAAAAAAGAGATGGGCTTGCGTGCTGAAAACTATACACCACTAATGAAAGAAATCAAAGATTTTTAAAAATGGAGAGTCATACCATGACAATGGACTGGTAATCTCAACATAGTAAAGAAGTCAATTCTCCCCAAATTGATATACAGATTCAACAAAATTCCCATCCCAGCAAAAATGTTTGCATGTATAGAAAATATTATTCTAAAATTTGTCTGGAAAAGCAATGGGACTAGAATAACTAAAACAATGTTAAAAGAGAAGAATAATGTGAAAGGACTCATTCCACCTGATTCCAAGACTTATTATACAGTTACATTAATCATAGTGTTAATTAATTAATCATAGTCCAAGTGGTATTGGCAGAGAGATAAACATAGAGATCAATAGAGGAAATAGATAACCCAGAAATAGACCCACACAAATAATATTCAACTGATACTCGGCAAAATTCCCAAAGCAATGCAGTGGAAGAAAGAGAGCCTTTCAACAATGGTGCCGGAACAATTGAACATCCCTAATAGATACAAAATAGAAAAATCAACCTTGACTTAAGCCTCAGATGTTACAAAATTTGTCAGATGGACTCAGTAAAATGATAAATCTTTCAGAAATAACACAGGAGAAAATCTTTAGGATCTAGCATTTAGCAAAAAACAAAGAGTTGACGTCAAAAGCATGATCTATAAAGGGAAACATGATAAATTGGACTTCATCAAAAATAAAAAGTTTTGCTCTCTGAAAGACCTTGTTAAAATAATGAAAAGGCAAGCTAAAAAGTGGGAGAAAATATTTGCAAACCACATATCTGACAATGGACTAGTATCTGGAATATAGAAAGAACCCTCAACACTCAACAGTTAAAAAAAAAAAAAAAAACAAGCTAATTGGATAATGGCCAAAAGACATGAGCACACATTTCACTAAAGAGAATATACAAATGAAAAATATGCATATAAAAATATTTTCATCAGCAATAGACATTAGGGAAATGGAAATTAAAACAGCAGTGAGATATCACCACACACCTAACAGAGTGGTTAAAATTTTAAAAAATAGTGATGACACCAAATGCTGGCAAGGATGAGGAGAAACTGGCTTACTCATTCATACATCTGTACTGGAAAAATAAAATGGTATGGCCAGTCTGTAAAATAGCTTGGCACTTTCTTAAAACACTAAACATGCAACTACCATATGACTCAACAGTTGCAAACTTGTGCATTTATCTCAGAGAAATGAAAATGTATGTCTACACACATACACACAATAAAAAAAAAAAAACAATATTTCTGGCAGCTTTCTTTGTAGTAGCCAAAAACTGGAGGGAAAGAAACCAATCAGATGCCTTTCAACGGTTGAATGATTACACTCTGGTACATTCATACCATAGAACACTAGGCAATAAAAAGAAATGAACTACAGATATATACAACAATGTGGTCGAATCTCCAGAGAATTGTGATGAGCAAAATAATCCAATTCCAAATGGTTATAAACTATATGATTCCATTTATATAACATTCTTTCCATCAATTCTTACATGAGCAGATAAGCAGAGAAAGATTCTTCTGTCAATTTTATCAGGCTCTCTGTCTATAGATTTTTTGCCTTGAGGAGGTAAAAGGTTAGGTAGCCAACCTCGCCATTGGGTTCCTGATGCTGTTCAGGAAAAAAATCAGGGAGAGACAAGTGAAAGATGAGTCAGCTAGGTCATGTCCAGCAGGTAGAACAAGAGTTTGAACCCCTGCTTTCCACTGGTCCCTACTCCCCAGCGTTACAAAACACACACACACACACACACACATACATGCACGCACACCCCTTCCAGATCCGCTATACTAAAGTGGGAGGTGCTCCCCTGGTCGATTCAACTCAGACAGGAAAAGACACTATAAAGCCAAAAAAGTCCTTCACTGAGAAACCAATCAGTATGGAAATGGTTCAAAAATCAAATCCATGTTTCTTCGAGGTAGGGATTTCTCTTGTATTTAGAATTATTCTTCCTAAAAACCACTTCTTAAAATTTTTCCTAAAACCTTAAAGCTGGTGTAATAAAACATTTGTTTTAAAAACTTTATTTAAAAAAACACTCACATAAAACTTGGTATGAACCTGTCAATCCTCCAGCCACCTTAATAATATTTTATTCTCCAACCAACTCTGTGATGTCGGCACTATTATTATCTTCACTTTAAACAGGTGAAAAAACTGATGCAGAGGGAAAATAAGTAATTTTCCCAAGTCATTCAAGTATGAGAAGTAGAAATGAGATTCTATCTGGACTGTCAAGCGTCACTATCTGTGCCCTAAACCACTTCACCAAATTTATTAAAAATTCACTGTTGGTAATATGGAGACTAATATGAATATATCTATGCTTTACCATGCACAATTGCTTTAAATTTTAAAATTCTGAAAACAAAATCCACTAAAAAGTAATTTTTGAGATTCTAAAATACCTTTATATGATGTATATAATGACTGACATTTTGACTTGAAGATTATCTTCCTTAATTCATACCAATAATAGCCACATAACAAGTCTTCACTGAGCACCTATTATATGCGAAACATGTACGATGCACATCACATACATTATCCCTCTAATCTCCACAATAACTCCATCAGGTAACCATCATCGTCTTCATTTTATCTCTGAGTAAACTGAGATGAATTGGGTTCATATGTGTAGTAAGTGTCAGAGCTGGGAATTGAAAACAATTTTGCCTAATTTCAAAGCTCATGTGCTTTCCTTTATAACATGTTGTCTCTAACCACCTGTATTAATCTTATGCCTACTAATTCTGGTAGTTCCAATTTGTCATTTGAAAAACTAGAAGCAGAAAATAATCCCATGTATTTTTCATTTATGAATAATTTCAAGTCTACCATCAGTTCTTACACCTACATCTGCATACTTCTCATTAGAAAATAAAATATTTTGTTTAATACTAGCATTTTCAGCTAGCAAAAACTGTTTACATAAATTGGTAAACACATAAGAAATTACAGCACCATGAGCAAGAGCCAGAAGAGAATCAAAAAAGCAAAATTTAACCATTCAAACACTGGAATGATCAGATACAAAATATAAAGTAAATAATGTGTTTCAAAAAATGAAATGAGGCTTAAATATATAAAAAGAAAACTATTTGAAAAGAAAGACCAAGTGAAGCTACTAGATATAAAATACAACATTGGCAACTTAAAATTACTGGATGCTTTTTAACAAAAATATTCTTCATTCCTGCAGGGAAAACTAAGAAAACAAGCAGACAGACTGGAAAAAAATTATCTAGAAATTATCCCAGAGAGACAAAGGCCTGTGCATACAATGGGAAGGTAAAAGATATGGAGGATGAAGTGAGAAAATCTAATTGGAGTTTCAAAAGAAAAGGCGAGGCAAAGTTGTGTTAATAACTGAGATTTTTTTCCAAAACCAATTCAAAGCACCATCCACATGTTATAAAGCCCACAAACAGCAAAGCAACTCCTAGCCTGGACACAGTGAAAGTGCAGAGCAGCATTCTGGTGGCTTGCTTTCTGGAATAATTGTTTAGTGCCTGTGTGATTTCATTGCTAAATGTTTTAAGTATCACCTCTGGGCATCATAGTCATGACTTTTGATAAGTCAACGATGGGAAGTTTCTAAACGTTGTAATGAATTCCTGGAACGTTGAAGGATAATCAGTTCTAACACTAACTGTGGTTAGTTTTAATGTCCCCCAACTCTTTGACACTGTTACCTTTGAAATATAAAGCCAAATTTCCCACCTCTTGAACGTTGGTCAGATTTAGGGACTAACAAATCAAATGTGGCTAAGGTGATGCTTTGTGACCTCAGAGACTAGGTCCTAAATAGGATATACTATTTGCTTGGCTCTTTCTCTCTGATTACTTGCTCTGGGGAAGGCAGGATGCCATGTTGTGAAGACATTCAAATGGCCCAATGGAGAGCCCTATAGAGAGTGAAACAGGATTTTTGCCAACTTGTTAGCGCGAACCTGCTGGGCAAGTGAATGAGCCACTTTGGAAGTGGATCCTCTACCCGCCATTAAACCTTCAAACACCTGAGATCCCTGTGAACAACTTAATTACAACCTCATTAGAGAGGCTGAGACACAACCTCCCAGCAAAGCCACGACAAATTATTCTCCACAGACACTGTGAGAGGTAATAAATGTTTATTATGGTTTTGAGTCACTGTTTTGTGGTAATTTGTTACACAGCAATAACTAACTAATTAATATAATAAAGTAGGTGACTCTTTATAAAAGAAGCTAGTTAACAAGCATTGTGTTAGTTTATCCAATGAAATAGTATGGAGGGTTGAGTAAAGGGGCTTTAACAAAAGTGAAAAAAATAATAATAATTGATCATTAGTAATGCCATGAGCAGGATATTGAGAACAAATCCTTTTCAAAAAAAATATTAGAGATTCCATGGAAGTTGGAAAAAGAGAAAAGTTCTGATCTAGTATCATTTTTAGATATAAATTACAGTCCTGAGGTAAATGTCATCACATTTCACACATAACTTATCTGGGGGAAAAAGATTATAAATCAGCTGCCCATCTATTTAGGCTCTTAAGCTGCGGGCAAAAAAAGAAAACAGGTGACATAATCTATTCCCTTTCTCATAAGTAGATCAGTGATATTTTCTAAAAATGATAGTCCTTATTTCTGGAATGGTTTTAGGAGGATGTACTTGGCTAAGGATTATGCAGAATTAATAAACTCAAAATCTATGGTTTGGGAGGCATAGATCCCTGGAAAATGTCACATTATCTGCAGTATAAAATGGAGATGTTCACAGCCTACACTCTTCCCCTTCTATGAAGTTACTTACAGTTCTCATGTAGATGCCTCACCTGTTTTTCTAGACCAGATTATTCATGTCCAATAATGGAGGGAAAATCCTAGATAGCTATGTGCAATTTCTTAGATCTGCTTTGTCTTGGCATCTTGATTAACTGTATCCTTAAAATTATCAGTAAAGCTTGATTTTGGATAAGATCTATGTTTTGTATGAGTCTGATCTGAGAATGTAATCCTTCATTTTGGTTCAGCCTAGAAGAACAAATTATCATATATCCTGTGTGTTTGGGGGTTCCCAGGACCACCCTCAGGTTCAATAATTTGCTAAAATGGCACTCAGTACTCAAAAACTGTTATACTCACAGTTATGGTTTATTATGATGAAAGATAGACTAAAAGCAGCAATAGAAAAAGCTACATATAGCAGGGCCAACAAGAGACCAGGTACAAGCTTTCAGTTGTCCTTTCTCAGTGGAGTCATGTTGAAAGTGCTTAATTCTTCCATCGATGAAACATGACAACATAGAGGGAGTATTGCCAAACAGGGAAGCTCACCCAAGCCTTGGTGTCCAGGGATTTTATTAGGAATTGGTCACATAGGAATGGCTGACCACCTGCATGGCTGACCTTCAGTTTCCTCCCCTCCAGACGTCAAAGTGTTAACGCATGGCCAAAGGTCTCCACCATAAATCACATAGTTAGCATAAACTGTATGGTGTGGTCCAAGGACTCAGGTAAACAAACACACTCTGTACAGACAGGATATTCCAAGGGCTTAGAGATTATCTCCCAGGAGAAGAGTCAGGCCTGGTGGTCTAGTGGTTAAGAATCTGCACTCTCACCACTGTGGCGCAGGATTGTTTCCTGGTCAGGGAATCACACCACCCATCTGTTAGTTGTCATACTGTGGTGGCTCCATGTTGCTATGATGCTGAAAGTGATGCCACAATATTTACTTAATATTTCAAATACCAGTAGGGTCACCCATGTTGGACAGGTTTCAGTGGAGCTTCCAGACTAAGACAGACAAGGAAGAAGGACCTGGTCACCCACTTCTGGAAAAAATTAGCCATGAAAACCCTATAAATAGCAGCAGAGCATTGTCTGACGTAGCACTGGAAGAGGAGAGGATGGTGCAAAAAGTAAGACTGGACAGGGTTCCACTCTGCTGTCACAAGGTCATTAGGAATCAGAATTGATTTGATGACACTACAACAACCCGGCAGATGAGCAAGAACGAAAATTTTCTTTGAAATATGCAAAAATTGGACAACCTAGACCTTCTAAGTTAGTCTTTTACTGCACAACCTGTATGGAATATAAGCATAATTTCTTATATTTTAAACTGGAATCTTGTAATTGATAAAGACAGACAAATAGATAGATAAATAAACAGCTAGCTAGCTAGCCAAATAGACAGATAGGAAGATTAAGAGTCTAAAATCAACAGAACAGGCCACCAATAAAGAAAAAACACTTATAAATGGTTTTCTTTTAGAAGAAAAATGGTCTGAGATTGAAGGTTTGAGATAGAAGAAGAAGTGAAGAGAAAAAGAGATATATATGCATGTAGATTTAAACAAGCTACAGGAAAGAATAATAGCAATCAATATTTTGGAGTTAAAGAAAAATGAGAACTAAAATAAATGAGAATAATAGTTTATGAGTTTGGGTAATAGGAATTTAAGTATTTTAACTCTTTTTTGTGGGAGGAAGAGAGTAAAAGTATCAGTCAACCTTTATTTCAAAAATTACCTATGGTTAAATAAATTTCCAAGCATCTCGGATAAAATGGACCCCAATAAAAAGAAATCAGTCCATTTAAAAGAAACATAAAAGAAGAAAAAGAACATAGAAAAGGTAGATCTCTCACTCTCATTGTCTTACTCTCCCTCTCTCTCTTTGAATTGCAGATGAACGAAATAGAATCAATCATTATTCTTGGCACATCCTTCTCATCATAGGTCCATGAATGCCTCACTTTTAATGATTCACTTAGCTATCTTAAGAGTCTAATAAACTCCTGCAAAACTACCATCCAAAATCAATCAATCAATCAATAGATGATTGATAGATAGATAAATACATACATACATACACACCTGGGACATACACAACAATCCATGGAGACTGATATGATCCCCACTTCATCTCTACCACCATCTTCCTCAAACAAGAGAAATATTTCCCTGAATTTCTTCATTTCACAACATTTCCTTGTTTTCTCTCCTATTTTCCCTTATTATGGTTTAACAGAATCTCAGTAATTTGTCTATGTGCTTGTTTATGCTCCAGAACATAACCTCTTTACAAACAGGAAGCCTGTCAATCTCATTTATTGTACGTTCAATAGCATTTAGAGCATCATGAGTTTAAAATAATTTTTTGTTGCATAAATGTATACTTTATTTTTTTAATTTCCAGCATCCAAAGCAATACTTAGACACATTATGAATGTTTACTAAAATAAACATATACATTAAATCATGTTTCTTTTTCTCATAGTAGAATAAAACTCCTACATGGCAGTGACCAAATACTATGTATTTTTTGTTACTGGATCATATTACTTAGATCAATTCTTTACACAGGGTGGTTACTGAATAATGAAAATAATGGAAAGGAAATAGCTTATTAAGAAAACAGAGTTATATTGGCATTTTAAAATATACACAAAAGGTACTTTATTCAGAGCACTGTTTATAGATACATTTTGTTGTAATTGCTCTCTTTTCCTTTCCGCTCTCTGGTAAGGGACAATTACGTCTTTCCATCTTCCTAATCCTCTTCTAAAGCAAATGGCACAACTGGTATAGCTGCAAAAAAAGTTAACTTTTTATTCTATTATTTAGCTTTGCTATATACAAATATACTATACGCTTGCTTCTTAACTAACCCATGCAGAAGTCATTTTCATCACTTTACTTCTAGGGTACTTATTACTACTGAATCTAAAATAAATATATGCTACTCTCATCTTGCAGATAGAATCTCTAGGAAATCTCTGATGATGCATATAACATTGTGTTCTCTTAGAAGCAAGCCATATAACCTGTTCAGTTGGCTATTTTTTATACAGATTCATTAAAAAAAACTTACTAAGGGGGCCGGCCCGGTGGCGCAGCGGTTTAGTTTGCGCTTGGCAGCCCGGGGTTCGCGGGTTCGGATCCCGGGCGCCCGCCGACGCACTGCCTGTCAGCCATGCCGTGGCGGCGTCCCATATAAAGTGGAGGAAGATGGGCATGGATGTTAGCCCAGGGCCAGTCTTCCTCAGCAAAAAGAGGAGGATTAGCAACGGATGTTAGCTCAGGGCTGGTCTTCCTCACCAAAAAAAAAAAAACTTACTAAGAAGCTTTGTCCTATGAATGAATAAAAAAATGTAATCTCAGCAGCCTGAAAATGTAAGCTACCACTTGTAGAAACTTCAGAGTGTGAGGCATGCCAAAGGCTAAGTAAAGTATTAGACCTCAGAAGATTTTAGGAACCCTGTGTGCTATACATAGCAAAGGATTATAGCAAAGCAGGTATTTGCTCACGTTCTCCCACAGTCAGCAGATGGGGATTCAACCTCAGGACTTCGTTTGATCCTATAACTCATTGATCCAATGGCTTTTTTACTATCAGTCAACTCTCTCGTATTCACATTACCCAGCTTAAGTTCCACGGTCCCTCATTATCATTACACTCCTGCATAAAAACTCAACTGCCTTACCTCTCTCTTGATTTGTGATACTAGCCTGGCAAACTCCATCCTGTTTTAAAGCCATTTCTCTGCCTAGTACACAGATCCACAACTGACTCTTGCTTGAGCAAAACACACAACTGCTAATTTCATTTCACTTTAAACACACCCCCAGTAGCCTCAACTGTGACCCTAAAGCTGCCCAGTAATCACACCTCATTTCCATGGTCTCCTCAGTCGATCACTCTCCCAATTTAGCTCCAGCACATTTACTTTGACCCTCATCCTCTGTTGATCTCTTTGCTTTCTTTTCACAGAGGAAGTAAAAGCAATGAGAGGATTATTTTCACCCTTACACACCTACTTATATCCCATAGATTTAGTGCAAAAAAAGTGCTGTCGGCTTTCTTGGAATTATTATTTTCTTTTGGTGATTATGCCGCTGACTCATAATTCATCTAAGTGTATTTTCAATATTTAGAGATTCTCCTTATTTTTGTTTGTTTTTTTAAATAAGCTTTTGTTTTGAGATAGTTGTGGATTCACATGCAGTTTCAAGAAATAATAGAGAGGGATCCTGTGTACCTATTACCTACTTTAACATCTTACAAATCTATGGTATAATTTCACAACCAGAATATGGATATTAATGCAGTCAAGTCAGAACAGTTCTATGACCACAAGGATCCCTCGTATTGCTCTTTTATAACCATCATACCTTTCCCCGATGCATGGCAACCACTGCTCTATTCTCCATTTCACTCAGTGTAATTACCTGGTGATTCATCCAATTTGTGTGTGTATAATAGTTTTTTCCTTCCTATTGCTGAGTAGAATTCCATGGTATAGGTGTAACAATTTTTTCAGCCATTAATTGTGTTATTTTAACCTGATAATATCCAAAATGATATAAATATACAATAACTGCTAGGCTTTTAATATGCTTTTAAAGGGGGAAAATAGGAATAGATTTTTTTAATAAACTTTTAAAACAATTAGAAGTTTTAGATTTACAGAAAAAACTAAGAATATGGTACAGAGATTACCATTTACAACACACTCAGTCTCCTCTATTATTAACATAATACATCAATTAGTATGGTATATTTGTCACAATTAAGGAACCAATATTGATATATTATTATTAACTAAAGACCATAGTTTGGTCAGATTTTTTTAGTTTTTATATAATGTTCTTTTACTCTTCCAGAATTCCATTCAGGATATCACATGGCGTTTAGCTGTTATGTCTCTTGAGTTTTCGGGGGACTATTACAGTTTCTCCCACTTTCCTTGTTTCGATGTCCTTGACAGTTTTGAGGAGCACTGGTCAGACATTTTGTACATTTATTTATACATTCATTATTTTATACATTTATATGTATTGTATAAATAAATGTGTATATTTATATTTTGTACATATATGTATACATTTGTAGAATGTCCCTCAATTGAAATTTGTGTATTGTGTTTCTCATGATTACACTGGGGCTTTGGGTTTTAAGGGGAAGAACACGGAGGTAAAGTGCTATTCTCGTTATATCATATCTAGGGTATGTACTAGCAATATGACGTCACTGTTGATGTTAACATTGATCTCCTGATTGAGAGGTTTTTCCGTTATAAAATTACTCATTCAAACACAGCTTGCAGTGAAGGAGTGAGGAGTTAATATGCACCTATTTGAGGGGAAAACATCTACATAAATTATTTCAATTCTACACTGAAGATTGGTGTCTGTTTCTCTATTTACTATTTTGTTTATATCAGTATTGACTTATGGATTGTGTTTTATACTTTGGGTTATAATCCAACATTATTATATTATTTTGTGGTTCAAATTGTTCCAGTCTTGTCCGTTGGGAGCTGTTTCATTTGTTTCTTATGTCCCTTTGACAGAACCACATCAGGGTTTTTGTTGCTGTTTTTTATTTGGTTCGATCTGTTTGTTTTTAGCACTTCCCTAATTTCTGGCATTACAAGATGCTCCAGGGTAATCTTGTATATTCTGCATTGCAGCCCTAGAATTGATCATTTCTCCCAAGGGTCCCTGGTTTATTTTATTAGAAAAAGTATTAGAAATCAAGGTGTATAGGTTCTGGCTGTGGTTATTGCAGGGGGGTGTCATTGCTTTTAGGCCTTCTCAGCAGACAGAATAAGGAAATATATGTGTGCATACTAATCCTTTTATATTCACATATCTATTAGTATTTCCATATGTAAACCACTGTATTTATATTAGAATAAACGTGAGTCCATACTGATATCTTCGACTCTAATCCAGCACCATCTGGATCACTCTAGTTTTTCCCCTTGCTTGTCTGTACCCTTCCACTTCAGTAGTGAGAAAATTGGCTTCCATCATCTGCTATCCGTATAACAATTGTTCATTTCCAGTATACATATAGAATACTGGTTTTCAGATTCAGTATACATATGGCATACATTTTATAATTGTTTCAAAATTGTTAGCTTATGCCCCCATGGAAAACAACTTTACCTGTTAGAATACAGTGCTTATGCACAGTTCTTTTTATCTTTAAAGTCTTCAATCATTTTCAGTGTTACTTAAGTCAGCACCTTTCTCCTTCAGTGAGGCTAATTCATACATTTGCAATACAGTTAAATTCTTTTGTCACAGTCTGTATACCATTCTGGGATTCCCCCACATCTCTTATATGATTGTTTAATTTGCATACATTGACATTCACTCTTTGAGCTGGAAACATCTATTGGTTTTGACAAATGCATAGTGTCATGTATTCAGCACTCATCACCATAAAAAAAAAATCCCCTTTACTTCACCTATTCATACCTCCACACTTTGCAAGGCCCTGGCAAGCAATGATTTGTTTACCACTGCTATAGTTTTGCCTTTTCCAGAATTCCATATAAATGGAATCACCTGTACTGGCTTCTTTCATCTGGCGATACGCATTTAAAATTCATCCATTATTTTGCATGTCTTCTTAACTCATTCTTTTTATCACTGAATAGTATTCCATTCTATGGATTTAACACAGTTTGTCCATTAACCTATTGAAGGACATCCTAGTTGCTTGCAGATTTTGGCAATTATTAATAAATGCCCTATAAACATGTTCCCATGGAGCATTTTGTATGGACATACTTTACCAAATAAGTTAGATAAATTCCTAGGAACATGATTGCTCTATTGTACAGTGACTATATTCAGCTTTACAAGAAACTTTCTTACAAAGTGATTCCACCATTTTGTATTTCTACTAGCAACGAATGAGTTTCTGTTGCTCCATACCCTCACCAGCTATTAGTTTGACAGTCTTTTTTCTTTAATTCTAACCATTTTAGTACAGGGGTAGTGGTATCTCATTATTGTTCTAAACTGTGTTTCTCTAATGACAATAATTTTGAGCATCTTTGCATGTATTTATTTGTCATCTGTATATCTTCTTTGGTGAGGTGTGTGTTTATATCTTTTACCCATTTTTAATTGGGTTGTTTTCTTATTGTTGAGTTTTCTTTGTACATTGTATACAAGTCCTTTATCAAATATATGATTTGCAAATATCTTCTTCCAGTTGGGGGCTTATACTTCTATTCACTTTGTATCTTACATGGAGCACAGGTTTTTAATTTTATTAAAGTCCAACTTATCATTTTTATCTTTCATGGATAGTATTTTTCATGGTATCTTAAATTTCATCACCAAAACCAAGGTCATATAGATTTTCCCCTATATTTTCTCCAAGAAGTTTTAGTTTTACATTTTATATTTAGGTGTGTGATTCATTTTGAGTTAATTTTGTATAAGGCATAAAGTCATCATTTAGGCTCATTTTTTGCTATATGGATCAACTCTTTCAACATAATTTGTTGAAAACACTGTCCATTCTCCATTGAAATGTCTTTGCACCTTTGTTATAAATCAGTTAAATATATTTATGTTATTCTTGGTTCTCTATTATGTTTCATTGATCTATGTGTCTGTTCTTTCATCAATACCACACTGTCTTGATTACTGTAGCTTTGTACTGTCTTGAAGTAAGGTAGTGTGATTCCTTCAGCTCTGTTGTTGTTCTTCTCCTCTTCAGCCTCCTCCTTCTCTTCTTCCTCTCCTCCCCCCTGGTCCTCCTCCTGCTTCTTCTTCCCCTTCAACATTTTATTGGATATTATATGCCCTTTGTCTTTCCCTATAAATTTTGGAGTAGGTAGGTTGATATCTACAAAAAAGTTTGCTGGGCTTTTGACTGGGATTGTATTAAATCTGTGCATCAGGTTGAGAATAATTGAAATCTTAACAATATCGAATCTTCCAAACAACGGACGCACAATATCTCCCACTTATTTAGGTCTTGTTAGATTTTTTCATCTCTTTTTTAGTTATCCTGATATAGATCTGTACAGATATTATAAGATTTATACTCAAGTATCCAGTCTTTTTGGTGCTATTTTAAATAGTATTTAAAAATAACATCAAATTCAAAATTTTTATTGCTTATATATATGAAAGCAGTTGAGTTTTGTCTAATCTTGTATTTTGCGATGTTGTTCTGCTTGCTTATTAGTTTCAAGCTGTCTTTTTTTTAATAGATTCTTTGGGATTTTCTACATAGAACATCATGTCATCTGTGAATAAAAACAGTTGTCTTTCTTTCTTTCCAATCTGTGTACTTTCTGTTTATTCTTCTTGTTAGGAAGGACATACTCTGTTCACAATCTTAGGGAACAAGTGTTTAGTTTCTCACCATTAGGTATAATTTTAGCTGGAGGATGTTCACATATACCATTTATTAGATTCAGGAAGTTCCTTTCTATTCCTTGGGTTTTTTGTGAGTTTTTATCATGAATGGGTTTTGAATTTTGTCACTATTTTTCCTTCATCTATTGATATGATGATATGGTTTTTCTTATTCAGTCTATTCATATGATGAAATGCATTGGCTGATTTTTGAATCTTGAACCAACCTTGCATTCCTTGTAAAAACCCCAGTTGATCATTATGTGTTTTCTTTTTTATATATTGTTGAATTGATTTGCTAATATTTGCTAAGTATTTTTGCAGTTATAGTCATGAGACATATTAATGTATAGTTTTCTTTTCTTGTAAAGTCTATATGTAGCTTTCATATTAGAGTAATTTTGGCCTCACAAAATTAGTTAGGGTATGTTCCCTCTGCTTCTATTATCTGGAAAAGATTTTGGAGAATTGTTATTATTTCATCCTTAAAATTTTAATTGAATTCACCAGTGAACCATCTGGGCCTGATGCTTTCTTGTTTAGAAGATTATTAATTATTAATTAAATTTCTTCTATAAATATAAGACTATTCAGGTTACCTATTCTCTTTGCATCCATTTTGTAGCTTATGTCTTTCAAAGAATTGGTTCCTTTCATCTAAATATCAAATTTGTAGATATAGAGTTTTTTGTATTATTCCCTTATTATCCTTTCAGTGTCTATAGGATCAGAAGTGATGACACCTCTTTTGTTTCTGATATTGGCAATGTGTATTCTATCTTTTTACTTGATTAGCCTAGATAGACGTTTATCAATTTTATTGAACTTTTCAGAGAACCAGCTTTTGGCTTAGTTTATTTTCTCTTTCTCTGCTGTTTTCCTGTTTTCAACTTTGTTGATATCTGCTCTAATTTTATTATTTCCTTCTTTTTACATTGTTTATATTTCTCTTTCTATATTTTCTTAAGAGATGCTTAGGATAATAGTTTTAGATCTTCCTTATTTTACGACATATTTATTTAATGTTATAAACATCCCTCTAATCATTGCTTTAGCTTTATCACAAGAATTTTGATGTTTTATTTTTATATTCATTCAATTCATAATATTTAAATTTTATTTTGAGACTTCTTTGAGCCATAGTCATTTAAAAACTGTGTTGTTTAATGTTTAACTATTTGGCAGTTTTGTATCATTAATTTTTCTCAGACCTAATTCCATTTTGGTCTGAGAATATACTTTGTATGATTTTAGTCTTTCAATTTTGTCAAGCTATGTTTCATGATACAGAAGATAGCCTATATTTGTAAATGTTTTCTGTGAGCTTGATAAAAATACGGATACTTCTGCTGTTGGATTCTGTCTTAAATATCAATTAAATTAGGTTAAGCAATAGTGCTCTTCAGGCCTTGTATATCTTACTGATTTTTGGCCTGCCCACTTTATCTATTACTGACATAGCGGTGGTGAACCTTGATCCTCACTGTTATACCTAGAAAGAAAGCCCAGGAATGTGTGGGAGCTCCCTTAAGATGGGGACCTCCAGCATGTTCTCACCCTCATATTAATCCACTCTCAGCTTCCAATGATTCATGAAAATTACCATTAAGTGTTTTTACCAATTTGTATCTCCAGCAGCTTCTACTCTAGATAAGCAGATTTTTAATTCTGTGTCTCTCTGTATATGCCTCTTTCTTGAGATTTTCAGGTGGTGGTTTGCTCTTAGACTTCAGTTCTCTATAAGTTCCAAGAAAAGTCATTGATTGTCAGCTTTTCCCACTTTTCCTTGTTGTAAGGATAGGAGTGATGACTTCCAGGCTCTTTACACGTTAGATCTGAAACCAGAAGTCCTCTAAATATACTTTTATGTATGAATTCCAAATACTTTTAGTATCGTACAAGTACCTGTATCCCTTCAAAGACTTACAGTAGGTTTTATCTATATGAATGTCCTACAAGAACCTTTGTGCTTGCCTCCAGAAACTTTCTGTAACCAGAGAGACAGAGAAAGAAAGACAGAGAGATCTGAAAAAAAAAAAAAAAAAAACACAGTGATATGAGACTTCAATGTTTGTTATTTGCAGTTGAAAATAATGTTAAATATTCTTTTTTAGGATCTTAAAATTTTATAATTGGAAAGTGACTCAATGATAATCCAATCCAACCACCTTCTTTTATAAATAAACTTGAACCCATAAAAACGTCTGTGTCTTTAGTATAATCTGCAGGGTCTTGGAAAATAATTTATTAAATTAATTCTAGTGACAATTAACTAACATGCCTCCAAACAAGGATCAGAAGTATTTTCCCCAATTTACCTATACAACAAGAGCCAACCACCACACTTTTAACTCCATCAAAAAAAACTTTTGTATCTTCCAGATATTATCGTTATTATGACTCATGTTTTTGAAGCAGCATTTCAAGTAATACAATTAATCAGAAACCACACACACATAAAACGGTTAACAATGGAAGCCTTAGCGTTGTTAAGTAAGCATGTGGGGAAATCATAGGAAATTTTAGATTGTTTTGGGTTCTGAAATCCTGTTGTACTTGGTCTCCAGCTGTGCCTTGCAAGCGCCTGCTTTTCATGGTGAGTTGTACACGGCAGGATGGCCAGCCAAGGAAGGATTGAATAAACACAAATGGCCTAGCGTCGAAGGAGGCTATGTTGTGCAAGCATTACAGTCCCTGCTTCTACCCCAGGTTTTCAATTTATTCTTAGATGTTTAAACATTTGTTAAATGACAATTGAGCCTTTGATGACTGATTGTCAGCCAATCAGAAAGCACACAGCTTTAGCCTTTAAACAAAGCCTTTTTCCACACCATCCTCAACTCTTTGCCTTAGGTGAGAGTACCAATGATGGACATTCACATTAATATACACTGTGACAAATAGCTTTGGATCTTAGCAATCTTGTGTCTTGTTCTGCTTAACACTTTATTTTATAATTACAAATCTGTACTTTTCTTTGATCTGCCCTCTAACATATTGAAAGGATCTATGTGTAGCAAAAGAAAAATAACTGCCATATCTATGCCTACAAAATACACTATGGAAAAAATTTCTTAAGTTGACACATTTTATGTTACAAAAATAAAACAATTAGTAGTTTTTAAGAAATCTAGAAATCTGCTATTTTAAAAATCTAGAAATTTCTGTTTTTAAAAGATAACACAAAGTAAATTAAGAGAAATTGTATACATAAAGTATCAAAAAAAAGGAAACTTACCTTAAAAAAAAGGGAAAAGGAAATATCAATAAAAACAGTTTATCCGTTCTAAACTTTTGAAAGAAGAATATGGAATTCTGAGCTAAAGGAAAATAACCCTCTGTCCCAATTACAGAACAATGAAAGAGCAATAAAAGTACACATAAAAGTTCAAAGTCTCTAAGTAAACAAAGGAGCAAACAACAAGACCACTGAGAGTCCTGAATGTTAGAAAGAAATTTAAATCTGATTGCGTTCAACTGCAAATCTACTGGATTTCCTGCTGTGATATCTCTGCCAGTTGGAGGTCCAATCTCTCTATCAATAACCTCTTTAATGAGAATCTCACTACTAATTAACCAGTTTTTAAAAAATCAATAGGATCTTTGAGGCATCCTGCTGAAATTCAGGTGTAGTTTGACTAAACCAGTCTTTCTTTAGATTTCCCAGGGAATTCCTCCTAAAGGCAGAAGAGTTAGATTGTGTATCCCGAGGGTGCTGTTATCATCATCCAAATTTCCTTTCACACACCTAAATAGTTTCTGAGATCTTCAGTGTTATCTTTAAATTTTTTTTTTTTTTTTTTTTTTTTTTTTGGTGAGGAAGACCAGCCCTGAGCTAACATCTGTCACCAGTCCTCCTCTTTTTTGCTGAGGAAGACTGGCCCTGGGCTAACATCGTGCCCATCTTCCTCCACTTTATATGGGACGCCGCCACGGCGTGGCTGACAGGCAGCGCGTCGGCGGGCGACCGGGATCCGAACCGGCGAACCCCGGGCTGCCAAGCACGAACGAAACCGCTACGCCACCGGGCAGCCCCTATCTTTAAATTTTAAGGATATTTTGCATTCTATCACAAAAGGTATCCATATTTGATTTTGTACCAATCTCTTAGTGGATAAGATTCATCTATCAAATTAGAAACAAACAAACAAACAAAAAAACTGTAGTGGATTGAACAACACCAACCCACATTATTTGGTTCTGTTTTCTGGAAAATTCTCTCCTTGGCCTCCTTGTCAAAGTGTTCTCAGAAATAGGCACCTACAATAATGTGGATTTAAAGGTGTTGAAGTGAATAATCCATAATCAATCTATAAGTCAAAATTGGGGAGAGTTCTTTTTGAGCCAATCCTGAGGACCATATAGCCTGGGAGAGACCCTCTACCAAGGAAGGAAGCACTCCGAAGAAGTGGGGAGTACAGAATCGTTATCTACCATCTTGGAACAAGGAACATGCATCAAATATGACAGGAATATCTCTTTCACTACAGTCACGAGATGCTTTGCTAGCACAGCAGGTCAGTGGTCACAAAATGAGCACAGTAGTTTAGTAATTAATCCTTAGTTTCTGGAAAGAAATACTTATCTTTAAAGAAATGCTGTTATGAGGGAAGGCAGCATCACTAACTGTTAGGGCATCATTCTTGGCTTTGGGACATTGTAAAAGTTTAAAGCAGATGTACAATGCATGCTCAACAGGCCTTGTCAGGCCTTTTTGGAAAACCAAGGTCAAACTGAATTAGTTTTAAACCAAATGGCCTCCTCATATACCCCAGTATATCTTATTGCTTTTCATTTATTCATCAAAGGGTAACTTTTTGTGCAGCAAAACATTCTTAAACATAAATATTTTCTTTTCTAGATGAGAGAAATTAAATTTTATAAGTCAAAAAAGGAGATAGCAAAATATAACATATCTCTAAAAAGCCAGACAAAGGAGTTTGTAAAAATAAGAGCAGAGAGAGAACAGGAAAAAACATTTTCCTAATGATAAAAAGCAGGAAAAAAACATTTCAACTGACAGAATCAAGAGAGACTCTTTGAAGAAATAGACTAAACATTAGATGTTAATTAAGAGAAAAATGGAAATGAAAAAGTATTTTAGCCAAAGTGTGACGCTGTCCTAATCATAGCTGAATATTATATATCCCACTCCTCCACTAGTTCAATTGCAATTGTGAACAAAATGGACAGCTTTCTATAAAAATACAGTTAAAACAAATTAGAAATTCATAGTAGATCAATAGCTGGGAAGAACAAAGAAAAAATATTCCAAGTTATGCAAATAAATTCTGGATCCAGAGATTTTCACCAAGCAGTTTTTTAAAATATTTAAGAAACAGATAATTTCTATAATATTTCATGTGCTACAGAGCACAGAGATGAAATTGAGAACTTCTCTGTGTTTTCATGAATTTCCAGCAGGTATAACTCTGAGACCAAAATTTGAAAAAGGTAGTGAACACACAAACATACGCACTCCTTACTTTCCTTCAGTTACTACTAGTTCCTTTAAACAACCTATAATTGCAACCTATAGTTCTCAATCAGAATATGATTAACCTTAAAAAGTGAAAACAAGGGAAGTAGTTCCCATCACAGAAGTTTATTTGCAAAAGAGAGGCTTCCCACGTGGGCAACATTTTGTAAAATTCTCCATGTTGATTAGCAGCAAAAGTTTATTCATATGTATCCCCAGAAGTCGCAGAACAAATGTGGTATGTAAAGAAGCTGTGTTATGGGAAAGGATTACAATCCTGCATCAGTTATTACAAACTTAGCTCTAACATTTTTTGGTGGAGTCTTTAAGGTTTCCTATATGTAATAACATGTCATCTGCAAACAGAGACAATTTTACTTCTTTCTTTTCAATTGGATATCTTTTATTTCTTTTTCTGGCCTAATTGCACTGGCTAGGCTTTCTAGTACTATGTTGAATAGAAGTGGCATGAGTAGGCATTCTTGTCTTATTCCTGATTTTAGAGGAAAACCTTTCAGCTTTTCATTGTTGAATATGATGTTAGTTCAGGGCTTGTCATATATTGTTATTTGTTATATTGAAGTACAATCCATATATGGTGAATTCGTTGAGAGTTTTTATCATGAAAGGATATTGAATATTGCCAAATACTTTTCCTGTATTTATTGAAACAATCATATAATTTTTATCTTTCATTCTATTAATGTGATGTGTCACATTTATTATTATGTGTATGTTGAAACATCATTGCATCCTAGGGATGAATCCCAGTTTGTCATGGTGTATGATCCTTTTAATGTGCTGTTGAATTTTGTTTGCTATTATATTGTTGAGAAGTTTTGAATCTATATTCATCAGGGATATTGGCTTGTGGTTTTCTTTTCTTGTAGTGCTCTTATCTGGTTTTGGTGTCAGGGTAATGCTAGCTTAGTAAAAGGAGTTTGAGAGTGATCCCTCCTCTTCAATTTTTTGGAAGCATTTGAGAAGGATTGGTATTAATTCTTCTTTAGATGTGTGGTACACATCTGGACCTGGATTTTCTTTGTTGGAAGGTTTTTGATTACTGATTCAATCTTCTTACTAGTATTTGGTTCAAAATTTCTATTTATTCATGATTCAGTGTTGATAGGTTGCATGTTTCTAGGAATTTACCCATTTCTTCTAGGTTATCTAATTTGTTGGCATATTGTTTATAGTAATTCTTATGATCCCAAGTATTTTGTGTTATCAGTAGTAATATCTCTTCTTTTATTTCTAATTTTCTTTATGTCAGTCTTCTCTCTTTTTTTCTTACTCTAGCTAAAGATTTGTCAGTTTTGTTTATCTTTTCAAAAAACCAGCTCTTAATTTCATTGATCTTTTCTATTACCTTTCTGGTCCTATTTTATTTCTTTCCACTCTAATCTTTGTTATTTCCTTCCTTCTGCTAGCTCTGAAGATTAGTTGCTCTTTTCCTAGTTCTTTGAGGTATAAAGTTAGATTGTTTATTTGAGATATTTTTTCTTAATATAGGCATTTACAGCTGTAAACCTCCCTCTTAGAACTGCTTTTGCTGCATCCTGTAAGTTTCAGTATGTTGTGTTTCCATTTTCATTTGTCTCAAGATTTGACTTGTTTGTTGATTTCTTGATTGATTCATTGGTTGTTCAGGAGTATGTTGTTTAATCTCTACATATTTGTGAATTTTCCTGTTTTTTACTTGTAATTGATTTCTAATTTCATACCATTGTGCTTGCAAGAGAGGCTTGATATGATTTCAATCATCTTAAATTTGTTCAGATTTGTTTTGTGATTCAACGTATGATCTATCCTGGAAAATGTTCCATGTATGTTTGAGAAGAATGTGTTTTGCTGCTGTTGAATGTAATGTTCTGTATATGTCTGTTAAGTCTATCTGATCTAAAAATGTAGTTTTAGTTCAATGTTTCTATATTGGTTTTTCTGTCTGCATGATAGATCCATAGTTGAAAGTCAGGTATTGAAGTCCCCTACTATTATTGTATTGTTGTCTATGTCTCCCTTCAGATTTGTTAGTATTTCCTTCATATACTTAGGTGTTCCAATTTTGGATGCATATATATTTATGATTGTTATATCCTCTTGATGAATCGATTCTTTTATTATTATATAATTACTTTCTTTGTGTTTTGTTGCAGTTTCTGGCTTAAAGTCTATTTTGTCTGTTATAAGTATACCTACCCCTGCTTTCTTTTGGTTTCCATTTGCATGGAATATCTTTTTCCATCCTTTTACTTTCAGTCTCTGTGTCCCTAATGCTTAAATGAGTTTCTTGTAGGCAGCATACAGTTGAATCTTGTTTTTTATACATTCAGCCACTCTACATCTTTCAGTTAGAGAATTTAGTCCATTTACCTTTAAAGTAATTATTGATAGGTATGTACTTACTAACACCATCGTATTCATTATTTTCTAGATGTTTTGTAGCTCCTTTGTTTCTTTCTTCTTCTGTAGCTCTCTTCTGTTGTTATTTGATGATACGTTGTAATGATATGCTGATTCCTTTCTTTTTATCATTTCTGTATCTAGTATAGGTTTTTGCTTTGTGGTTATCATGGGGCTTACATAAACCACCTTATAGTTATAATAGGATATTTTAAGTCTATTTGATAACGGCTTAACTTTAAACACTTACAAAAGCTCTACATTTTTCCATTCCCCTCAACACTTTTTGTTTTTGATGTCATAATTTACATTTTTATATTGTGTATCCATTAACAAATTATTATACCATCATGCACTGCATAACTATGTTTCAGTGAATGATGGACTGTATATATGATGGTGGTCCTGTAAGATTAGTACCATATAGCCTAGGTGTGTAGTAGGTTATACCATCTAGGTTTGTGTAAGTACACTGTATGATATTCTCACAAGGCCACAATCACCTAATGATGCATTCCTCAGAATGTATCCCTGTCATTAAGCAATGTATGTAGTTATAATTATTTTTAATATTTTTGTATTTTAACCTTTATACTAGATATAAGTGATTTACCCACCACCATTACAATATTAGAGTGTTCTGAATTTAACTATATATTTACTTTTACCATTATACTTTCATGTTACTCATTAGTATCCTTTCATTTCAGCTTGAAGAACTCCCTTTAACATTTCTTGTTAAGGCCAGTCTAGTGGTGATGAATTCCTTGAACTTTTGTTTGTCTGGAAAACTCTTCATCTCTCCTTCAATTCTGAAAGACACCTTTCCTGGGTAGCGTGTTTTTAGTTGGCAGTTTTTTTCTTTCAACACTTTGAATATATTATTCCACTCCCTTCTGGCCTGCAGGGTTTCTGCTGAAAAATCTGCTTAAAGTCTTATGGAGGTCCCCTTGGACATGACAAGTTGCTTTCTCTTACTGCTCTTAAGATTCTCTTTTTGTCTTTAACTTTTGACAATTTAATTATGATGTATCTCATTGTAGATCTCTTTAAATTCATCAAATTTAGTACTCTTTGGATTTCCTGAATGTGATGTCTATTTTTTCTCTGGGTTAGAGAAGTTTTCAGCCATCATTTCTTTGAATAAGCTTTCTATCCTTTTCTCTCTTCTTCTGGAGCCCTATAGTGTGTATATTGGTCCGCTTGATGATGTCCCATAAGTCCCTTAAGCTATATTCACTCTTTTTTTTTTTTTTTTGCTTTTTGCTTTTTGCTCCTCTGAATGAATGAATTCCACTGCCCAGTCTGGGTTTGCTGATCCTTACTTCCAATTCATCTAGTCTGCAGTTGAACCCCTCTATTGAATTTTTCAGTTCAGTTATTATATGCTCCAGCTCTATCATTTCTGCTTGGTACATTTTTATATTTTCTATCTCTTTGTTTAACTTCTCCCTTTGTTTATGCATTGTTCTGACCTTGCTGGGCATCTTTATGACTACTATTTTGAACTTTCTATCAGGTAAATCACATCTCTGTTTCATTAAGATTGGTTTCTGGACATTTAACTTATTCTTTCATTTGGAACATATCCCCTTATTTCTTCATTTTCCTGACTCTCTGTGTTGATTTCTGCACATTAGATAAAACATCCACCTCTCCCAGTCTTGACAGAGTGGTCTCATGTAGGAGATAACCTCATTAATCAGCTTAGCTCAAACCCCTAGTTGGCTCTCAAACCTTTGTGATGGTCTAAGCTGCCATCTTTGTTCTTAGTGACTCCCAGTAGTTGATGATGTGCTAACACCTGTCAGTGTCCCAAAGGTGTGGGAAATACCTGTATGCCTGTTCAGGCTCCTAGAGTACCACTAATTGCCTGCCCATTTAGCTCCCCAGTGGAGCCTAGTTGGAAGCCCAACACTTACAGGTAGCAGCTGAGAAACTCAGGATGTTAGCTACATAGTGTATACCTATCAAAGAGAAACCAGGAGGTGGGTTTTTTGCTTATGCACTCTATGCTGAGCCACAGAGAATAGTCACTGGGAGTGCTTGTGCACTCAAATGGAACCACCTCTTTGTTTTGTGTGGTCCCAGGCTATTCATGAATGCTGATTCCCATTAGCTTCCAGGACTAGGTAATTTGAGAGCCAGTGCCTTGTATGGCAGCCATAACAATTGGAGTGTTAGATGTATGGACCAACTCCTTCTAGGGAGAAGTGAGACTTGGTTTTACTGTTGGAGTGAGCTGAGGAAAGAGTAGTGAAGGACGTGCCCACCAGCTTTATCAGGCTCTTGGGAAGGCCTCAGTTAATTCTCACAAATAGGCTGATTAGAAGCCAGAACCTCAGGCAGCAGCTGGGAAAGTGTGTAGTCAAATCCCTTCCAGGGAGAAACTAGGAGATGGGCATTTTTGCCTGCTTCCACTGTGTTGAGCCCAGGGGTAAGAGCTGTAGGAAGTGCTTGCCCATTGTTTGAAAATTACTTCTTTTTAGTTTGATATGGTCCTGTGGGACTCGTGATGCCAAGTCCTGTTGACTTTCAGAGCTAGGTGTTTTGAAGGTCCATCCCTTCAGTGACAGCAGTAAAAGTGTGTGTGTGGAGGGGGCTAGATGTGTGGACAAGCTCCTTCTAGGGAGAATCTGGAGACTTGGTTTTATTGTTGGAGCAAGCCAGAAGGAAGATGCAAGGGAAGTGTCCACTGGCTCTTTTTGTCTCCCAGGTGGATCACAGTCAACACCTAGATGGAAGCTGGTTAGAAGCTGGACCCTCAGGGAGAAGCTGGAAAAGTATGCAGTCAAACTTCTTCCAGGGAGAAAGTGGGAGATGAGTGTTTTTGTCTGTTCTCTCTGCACTGAGTTTTTTGGGGGAGAGCCATAGCTAGTGCTTGCATGCCTGTTAACAACTGCTTCTTTGTTTTCTACAGGCCTGTAGGACTTGTAAATGCATGCCCGATTGGCTATCAGTGCTAAGCAATTGGGGAGCCCATCCCTTGGGTGGTAATCATAAATTTGGGATGCTAAATGTGTGGGAAAACTCTTTCCAGAGAACACTGGCTACTTGGTTTTAATTGTTGAAGCAAGCTGGTGGAAGAAGGTTGGGGGAAATGCCAACCAACTCTTTCTAGCTCTGGGGAGGATTACAGTCAGTACCTAGATGCATTCGAATTGGAAGCCAAACCCTCCGGCAGCATCTTGTAAAGTATGCAGTCTAACTCCTTCCAGGGAAAAACTGGGAGGTAGGCATTTTTGCCTGCTCCTGCTGTACTGAACCCTGGGAAGATAGCCAAGTTGAGTGCTCAAGTGCCAGTTGACAACTACTTCTTTGTTTTTTGTAGTCCAATGGGCTTCCCCTGTGGGCTCTCAGAGCTAGGTGGTTTGGAGGCCCATCCCTCAGGTGACTATCTTAAAAGTTGGGACACTATGTGTGTGGTCCAAACCCTGTGCTCCTTTGTGAGAAGCTGGGAATTGGGGTTCCCTCTGACAAGAGATTTTCACATATTGAGGTATATGACAGTAACTATTTGGGTTCAAAACTGATTCAGCTTGAACTAAAAAGCCTGACTTATGCTCTGTCAAACATGCTTTGTACATCTGCTTTAACCATTAAAATAAGAATACATACTTCCCTTCCTACAATGCCAGTAATGCTGTATTGGTAACACCCTGTCAAGTAAGGCCCATAATAGTACTCCTAAAATAAGTTCCCTTTCCCGGCATCAGGGTCATGTTGACCTGCTAATTTGCAACTGAATATCTCTTTGAAACTTTGATGAATATGTATCCTGGGTGTGCTTAATGTATATTCTTTGTACTAAAAGATATAGGACTGTACTGAAAACCGTGTTTCTCTGGAACGCTTTCTTCCTTTCTGGAAAAGGCCTTCCAGGGTTAATCCTCACTCTGGCTCAAGTAAAACTCATCTTCTCTCTCTTATCTATAGAATGGTTATTGGTTATTTTGAGTTGACATCTCCCAGCTGCATGGTGCTGTGCCAGGCAGGAGTGGGGTGGGGAGTGGGGGTGGGGAATGGGGGGGTTATGGAGAGAGTATGTCTCAGCCTGTCCTACCCATTTTGATGTGGATATTATCTCAGTCACCCAATGTGTGGGAGTCACTCAACTAGTTTCTGGATTTTTCTCAGAGGGAAATGCTCCATATGTAGCTGTATATTTGGTTTGTCTGTGGGAGGAGGGAAATTTAGGAGCCTCGTATGTCGTCATCTTGGTGATATCGCTCAGATATAGCAAATCTTAAAGAAAAATTTGAAGGAGGCATGAGGGACAATCAATTTAAAGAACTATATATGTATTACTCAAGTAATCTGAGGGAACAATGTGAGCTTGTAATAGTGGTAAAAATTTCCCAATAATAACATTTTTGTCCATGTTTCATGCTGAAGGAATTTTTCAGCAAATGATGCAATGCATTCTTTCTAAGACTATTTTCTTGGGTTTAAAAGATAAATAGCATAAAGATAAGTAAATGATTGTCATCTAATCTTGAGCTTGAAAATAAATACATACAATTGTAACAATTTTCTCAATTCTGTGGTGCTAGTGTAGCCTCAGTAGCAAATGGAGATTTAAAAGTACAGTTCGGGCCATTGGTGCCCATTAACATTAAGGGAAGAAAGGAGATTCTAAGTGCTCCTACAGGTATAAAGATGATTCAATTTGATATCCCTGTGGGTGGTATGTGCTGAGACAGAAAAATGGATTCCATTTCACATACTAGCTAATTTCTGCTGTTGAAGGAAGTAAGTTATGTGAGGGACTTATAGAGATCATAGTTTGGGAATTGAACAAGAATAAACAACCAAACATATAGTCTAGAGGAAACGTATGGTAATAGATTATACATGTCTGAGATTGGCAAAGTTCAAGGAATATAAATAATGACATCAATGAAAGCAAGAAAATTTCGGGCTTAAGTTCTCCTAACCATCAGTTAATATCTTACATTCCCTGCAAGATATGCTGATCTTTCAATGTGTTTTCACAGTTGCCAGAAGTGTGTTTGCCTCTCTGGGCTACCTGCATCCTATACTTGCACTGAGATGAAGAAGCTGCTCATTGCCCTGGCCTGATGCTGCATCTCAGGGCCAAGGCCAGGCCCCCTCTCTTCCTCACCCCTGTGACTCAACACAGGGGTTATTTTTCCTCTTCAGACTATCTTATTAGTCCCTCAGCTTTGTTTGATTGCCTTAACAAATGCATAATTGCAAACAAAAATATATTTTTGTGAGGATCCAAAAAAAGCTGGGAGAGGGCCTAAGGTCCTCATCTATACAGGTAAAATTCTTATAATAAACACTCCTCTCAAGTGAGGAAAACATTTTTGAAAAAAATTAGAACAACATTGTATAGGGAGAACAAAGTTAGAAGACTGACATTAACCAACTTCAAGACTTACTATAAAGCTACAAGACAGTGTGGTACTGGTGAAAGAATGGACACAGAGATCAATGGAACAGAATAGAGAGCCCAGAAATAGACCCACATAAATATAGTCAACTGATCTTTGACAAAGAAGAAAAGTCAATACAATGAAGCAGAGATAGTCTTTTCAACAAATGGTACTGAAGCAACTGGACATCCACATGCAAAAAAAAAAAAAAAAGAATCCAGATACAGACCTTACACTCAACACAAAAATTAACTCAAAATGAATCATAGACCTGAAGAGTGCTGTAGGGGAGGAGGAAGTATTTCTCTCTCATCTAGGTCCTTCTGGCTGGTCTAAGAATTAAGCTGACATGAGACAGAATAAAAGGAAAAAATCAAGCGAAGTTTAATAGCATGTACATATAGGAGAAACTCAGGAAAACTGAGTAACTCAGCAAAACGGCTGAAGCCACCACCTTAAATACCATCATCAGCTAAAGACAAAGGAGGATGTTGGGGGCAGTGGTTTGGGATTTCAAAGGGGAGGAAGGCAATTTACGTGGAGATGGGAAAGCAAATGTTTGATAAACAAATGTTTGCTGGACCATCTATAGACAATGTGACAATGTGATGAGAGAGAATAAGAGAGAAAATTGATAAAAATGGGCTTAGCAAGGATTCTTCCCGTCTACCATACCCAGAGTTATCTATAGTGATGGCCTGTCCTGGGGACAGGCTTTCTATTGTAAATTTTTTTAGGAAGTTAGGGGGAAGGTCAAAGTTTCCTTCAGAGTGTTTTGTATTACAAATAATGAAGCCAAAGGACACATTCTGGGGTGGCCAATTCTGATCCTCCATAGTACAAAATATGCCAACCCAAAATATGCCAACCCAAAATATGCCTCTTTAGCATAAGGATTATTTTGAGCTGATTATTTTGAGAAACAACAGACATAGAAGAAGCTCTGAAAACAGAGTAGAAGTCACTCTTTTGTAAGGGAAATTTACATTTAAAAAAAAAATCTTCATTTGAAATGTTATTTCCCTCTCTGTATAAGAAGGATGACTAAATCACAAGAGACTCTTATCAGTGGAGAAGGCACCAACTTAAATCTGCATAACAATCCTTACTTGTTTATGTTACTTCTCCTGGTCACCCCAATAATTGATTTAGCTGAAGATGCTACTTAAGCCAGAATTCTAAGCCACCTCTTTGAGAGATACTAATTTTTTTCTGGATACTTCCCATGTATATATGAGATATACATGTTAATAAACTTCTGTTTGTTTTTCTCTTCTTAATCTATCTTTGCTATGGGGGAGAGCCAAGAGCTTAGAAGGATAGAGGGAAAATTATTTTGTCTCCCCTATAGACCTAAAGGTAAAATGTAAAACTATAAAATTCCTGGAAGATAACATAGGAGAAAACCTAGATGACCTTGGGTATGGTGATGACTTTTTAAATAAAATACCAAAGGTATAATCTGTGAAAGAAAGAATTGATAAGCTGGATTTCATTAAAGTTAGTAACTTCTGCTCTGCAATAGATAATATCAAGAGAATGAGAAGACAAGCCACAGCCAAGGAGAATATATTTGCAAAAGACATATCTGATAAAGGACTGTTATCTAAAATATACAAAGAACTCTAAAAACTCAGCAATAAGAAAACAAACAACTCAATTAAAAATGGGCCTTAACAGATACTCCAAGAAGATATACAAATGGCAAATAAGCACATGAAAAGATGCTCTATATCATATGTCATCGGGGAAATGCAAATGAAAACAACAATGAGATACCACTACACTTGTTAGAATGGCCAAAATGCAGAGCACTGACCACACCAAATGCTGGCCAGGATGTGGAGCAACAGGAACTCTCATTCACTGCCGATGGGAATGCAAAATGGTGCAGCCTTTTTGGAAGAGAGTTTGGCACTTTCTTACAAAACTAAATATACATTTACCATATGATACAGCAATTGTACTCCTTGGTATTTACTCAAAGGAGTTGAAGACATGTTCATACAAACACCTGCACAAAGACGTTTATACCAGCTTTATTCATAATTGCCAAAATTTGGAAGCAACCAAGATGTCCTTCTGTAGGTGAATGGATAAATAAACTGTTGTATATCCAGACAATGGAATATTATTCAGCAGTCAAAAGAAAGGAGCTATCAAGCTATGAGAAAACACGGAGGAAGCTTACATGAATAATACTAAATGAAAGAAGCCAATCTGAAAAGCCTACAAACTGTGTGATTCCAACTATATGACATTCTGGAAAAGGCAAAACTATGGAGAAAATAAAAAGATCAGTAGTTGCCAGGGGTTGAGGAAAGGAAGGGATGAATAGGTGGAATATGGAGGATTTTTAGGGCAGTGAAAATACTCTATTTGATACCATAATAATGATTACATGTCATTGTACATTTGTCCAAGCCCATAGGATGTATAACACTAAGAGTGAACTCTAATGTACATTACGGACTTTGGGTGATGATGTTGATAAAAGAAAGAGATAAGGGGGCCGCCTGGTGGCGCAGCGGTTTAGTCCGCGCTTGGCAGCCCGGGGTTCGCGAGTTCGGATCCTGGGCGCCCGCCGACGCACTGCCTGTCAGCCATGCGGTGGCGGCGTCCCATATAAAGTAGAGGAAGATGGGCACGGATGTTAGCTCAGGGCCAGTCTTCCTCAGCAAAAAGGGGAGGATTGGCAACGGATGTTAGCTCAGGGCTGGTCTTCCCCACAAAAAAAAAAAAAAAAAAAAAAAGATAAGAACGAGGCTAGAGTCAATGTGACAGTTACCATGAACACCTCAAGGCTGAACTATGGGCAGAAAAGATAATTACATTTGAATCTTGACTGTCACCAGATGGCCTGAGAATAATACAGTAGTCTTTCCCTGCAGTTAGTTCATTTAGAAAGTCCAGGCACAAGATACACTGTAGCTGGGAAGAGCAACCAATCAGGACTGAACTCAGCCTTAGCCTGGCAACTCTGTACTTTTGCCTTTAAAAACCAGCCACACAAAGACCGGAGGGGGGCTCAACATTTGGGTTGAAGTGTTCTTCCCCAGTTTGCAAACCTTTTAATAAAGCCTCTCTTTTCTTTAAAACTTATCTTTGCCTCCTAAAGCTGCTTATTTCGGTTACCAGTGTGTCCATGTAGGTTCATCAATTGTAAAAAAAGTACCACTCTGGTGAGGCACTGATAATGGAGGAGGCTATGCATGTGCAGGGGTAGGTGGTATATAGGAAAACTCTGTAACTTTCTCATAATTTTGCTGTGAATTTAAAACTGCTTTTAAAAAAATTAGGTCTTTTAAAATTAATGTTTTCACGTTCAGCTAATTAGCAAAATTCTATTAACAGTGGTTGCCTGAGGGGAAGAGAACCGGGTGATGAAAGACAAGAGAGAAAAGGAAATTACTTTTTGCTTTTGTGAAAAGGTATTTTTGTACCTTTTGAATTTTACTATTATATGTTGCTTATTTGAAATAGTAAGTGCATAATAATTTTTTTAATTAGATAAAGTATCATTCATATGGGAAAAAGGAATATTTCATAAGAAAAGCCTACTTTATTCATTGACCAAGAAAGTCCCCCTGAATATTGGTTATTAACCTTAATAAAATAATTCTGTTAAGATAATATACAGGATGATGTATAATCTTTCCTTCTCTCCCTGGCTACTGCTTGACAAAGTCTCGTGGAACAACTCTTTCGGGAAATTTTGGCATCCTTCCTCGATAATTTGGTGAGGCAGGAAATTAGAACTTCCCTCTGTCAGAAGTGCCCATGGTTTGAGCTACAGGGAAGCTCATGGGATGCAGAGATAGTGGGCAAATCTCACATGACATTACAATATATTTACATTTCCAACTTGCCTTTGAAATTAAGTGTTCTTCTTTCCTCCCATTCTATATAGGGGACCTTAGATGAGACATGGTTTCTAAAAATAGTAGTAGTTCAGAGCCCTGTGACAAAATGAAGCCTTTGCTAGTAGAACTGGAAGAAGGCATACTCAAGGAGAAATACAGGCCAGACACTAACGAAGAAGAATTTCTTTCAAAGCCTTTTCTTTTTAAGTAGAATCTAAGCAATTATATGGAAAACCTATATTATAAGAGCAAGAAAGCCATTACAGTAAATTTAGGAAACAATAAATGCATGGAAGATTATCGGCACCAAATTAGATTTCCATATCATTGATGCTAATTATATGCAAGGCAAATTTATAAGTGACAACTGGCATTCCTTTCTGCAAATTTACATGCCTCCAAAATTACATGGGTAATAAACACTTCATATCAGTCCTAACCTTTACATGAATAAAATACGTTTCAAATGTGGTATAACTTGCTGTGCCTAACTTTGTGTTTTGTTTTGTTTTTACTTTAAATCAATGTAGTTTTTGCCCTTGATTTGTGTGTAGTATAATGAAAAAGCAAGTATTTACATTGAAAATGAAGAAATTTTTTCATAGAATATTTCACAATAGAATACAAGAGTGGTAGTACTATTCTCCTATTTTTATTATTTAATAGCTAATAAAAGAATGTTTTAACTAAGATTTAGAACCCCAAAAAAATGCTAACCGTTGATTGAGATCCATATAACAGAAAATATTCTAACCGTGTAGCACAAAATTTCTAATTAGAAAAACACATTCAAATAAAAGCAAACTTTTACCTGATATAAAAATGTAAGGTTAACATTGCCCCCTTCTGGCTTCATATTCAAATAAGAATACCTACTACAATGTCAAACAGCACATTCCATGCCAAAAAAGCAGCAAGCCTGATACTGAAAAATGATCCATAATACCATAGCCAAGAAGGAATAGGATGAAGATCTATTTCACCTGTGGGAGGTGCCGGGTCAGAGTTAGAGAGACCTCTACTAGTCTGTGGCTCACATGGACACGTTATGAAGGCCTAATACAGAACAGAAATACACAATACTAAGATTATTGATATGTAATTTTATTTCCAGCTACTTCCTCTTTTTTTTTTCTCGCTCACAGTCCCTCTCCCTGCCATCAACACAAACCCTACCATGGAACTCAAGAAAAGAGAGAGCTTAACCACATCTCTGCTGGAAAACTAGACTCTCAAGGTGCAGATCAGAGAGAAGAGTTTCCAGAGATGATCCACCACTGCTACTTCCTTATATCTGGTCTTAGTTTCTAGAAAGCTCAACCAAGTGTAGTTCATGCAGGTTAACCCAGAGGCCATGGCGTTAATTCATCTCTGGATTAGCAGAAACTGGATGCCATATTGTTAGCTTCCATGTACCCCTCAAAAAACAGTAGAAAGAAAAACACATACATGCATTTGGGTAAGCCTTCCAAACTCTAATAAGCCTTGTAATAGTCTAATACTGTGGTCCCTTAATTCCTGGAAAGAAGGTCAGAATTGTTCTTTCTTTTATCCTTAAATTTCTAGAAGAGGCAAACAGGAAAGTCAATTCTAGGATCATTGTTAAAGACTATTTCTGAGGCTTGATCAAGTAGGGATGAGGTATAATGACCAATGTAAATATGTCAGAATAGTTCTGGGTCAATCTGAAAACTTTCATATATATGTGCGTGTTTTATTTATAGATACTCTAGACACTTGGAACACCATAAGCTTTGCCACCGGAGAGTCTCTCTCCACCTCAAGTGGGAGAAGTTGTTGCAAAGCTGCCTTCAGGATTATATTCCTGGAGCAACTATAGAATTATCTGAAGCATTATCCAAAAATACTTTCCACTTGTGGGCCTCCTTTTGGGTCAGGAGAACATCACGCCTTCTGCAATGTGAGCTTATTTCCCAAGTCAAGGTCTCGAAATAGTCCTCAGGGAGGTATTCAGAGATTAGCAAGGTACCAATCACTTCTCTCTGTCTCCGTCTCTCTATCTCTCTCTGTGTGTCTCTGTCTCTGTTTCTCTCAGTGCCTTTTAAGTGGAAGAACCTTGACCCCACTACTCTCAGAAAATTGATAGATACTATTCATCTTCAACTTTTTCTTGTGGCAATAGGTAAGATTAATTAGTAGCAACAGGAAATGCTGTGTCAAATGATTTAAACTACTGGGTGATACACTGTCAAAAGCTCATTCTTCATTTCCATCTTTTGAGGAATTCACATAATAAAAAGTATTGTGCACACACTCAAATCATACGTTACTAGAACATTCATTCAACCTTGTTGTTCACATGCACTTAACTATTAAATTTGTATTGTGATTATAAATGCTGGATAATGCATGGCCTGGGCTATGATATAAGCAACTCCTAGCAGGTAAAATTTATTTTTACTTTGGCAGTTGTGAGGGCGAAGGAGCAGTGCTAGACTCCACCTGTTCTGAGCAGCGCTCCACATTATCCGTCTTGATGACGGGGAATGCACACATTTCCTACAATATCCTAGTGTCTGTTTCACTAAACGTTTGGCATGAGAGTTCCTGGGACTCTTAAGCCACATTTAGAATCTCCTGACCAGGCAGGCCTGGACAGAGCTCATCCTGCACACTTCAGGGTTAGGGGAGAAATAATAAAAGCAAAGGATAGTTAATGTCTAAAATGTATACTCAGCCCTGACAACCAGACTTCCCTTTCCTAACACCTGCTACATTTAGCATAAGGGAGTTCAACATCACAATATGTTCATGTTGTAAAACTCAAGAACATATCATTCAGGGTGTCAATGCTGCCCAATAGTTCTATCTCAAACTACCTTATGTGTAAACGCAAGGGTTTTTTTAGGAGTTTACTGATAGTGTTTATTCTGAAGGGCAGTAAATCTTGCCTGTATACAGAATGACAGATAACAAGGAGCCTTCAAGAACTCTAGATAACTTGCTGAATAAGCAATCATTTGGAATCTCTCGTCAATTTCTGTCTACACACAACTAAACCCAAAAGTGTAAAAAGGAAGAAGGAAGACAACAGAATCACCTCTGTTTCACAAGCTCAGAGCAATAGAAATAGCTATTGCTTTGGGGAAGAAAGGACAGCAGAAAGTGTCATCAATCACAATCTCTCTCTGAACAAAAGAGTTTGTGAATTAAATAGAATAGAATGTTGTACTCTCTTGTTGCTAAGAAAATGTATAAGAAATAGATAAAAGGATTCAGAAACTGTTAAGCCCAGTATTTCACTTCACCTAGCAGAGAGACATTGCAATACGTAATTGCAATGTACTTCAAATTTCTATACAATAGCTTCAGTTTTCTGTATGCAATTTCATCTGCCATAACACAATAAGAAATATTCGCTAACTCTGTGATGACCAATGAAATCCAATGATCCCATCACCTTTTTTTTTTACAAAATAATTATGAAAATAGAACAATCTGCTGACTTTGGTATAACAACCACTACATGTTTATGACAGCTATTTAAAATATGTATAAACAAAAGTAGTTTCCTAAGTATCATTTTATGTAGTATCATGAAGAAAAAAAATAAAAGGATGCAATATGACTATCCAAAGTCTTTAAAAGCTCTAGAAAATATAAATGTGAAATAAAATAAGATGGCAATAATTCAATTTTATTTCTTATAGGTGTTGTCCAAGAACAAACATTAGCATCTATGTGAGATATTCTAGAGTCCAAGGTGTGGTTTCCTGGGGAGAAATCTAAAAATTGCTGTAGATCTTAGCAACTTCAGCATACAATTTTTTTTCTTTCCTTAATAAGTTGAGAACTTTTACCTTCTCACTTGAAGGAAGGACTTTACAGCTTCTCTCTGGAATATCCAAATTGCCAGCATCACTACTCTTATGCTTTGGGGCCATTGTTAAATAAATAAGGGTGACTTGAGCACAAGCACTGCAGTACCGCAACAGTCAATCTAATAACCAAGATGGCTACTAAGTGACTAACAAGTAGGTAGTCTGGCATATCCACTTCGTCCAGTGTGGGTATGCTGGACAAAGGGATGATTCACATCCCAGCCGGGACAGAGTAGGATGGAGTGAGATTTCATCATGCTACTCAGAGGTGCTGGACACTTATACCCAAGTGATAAAAGTAATAAAGCATCATAATTGGTTACGTAGTCACTGTTCTTATTTACAATTTCCTATGAACATGTAGCAAACCCATTGAAACACTTGCCTCTCAAAAAGCACAGGGCAATTATAAGGGAAACTTGGAAGTGAACACCAGATTGTATTTTAATATGATGGCATATGCTTTTATCAGTGGGCATTATAAGAAATAACACGTAAATACATATAGCATTTGATATAAAAATATTTTATGATACTCTTTGATATGTCATTACTCAATGTTACTTATCTGAGGCCCGACATAGAAATTAGCGTAGATAAAAGCTATAATCTATCTAGAAACCCTTGTGTGTTCTTCCATCCTGATAAGATACAAGTTTTCTCAAGGGAGATTCTGCTAAGAAGGATGCTGAGAGCCTAAGGTAATATAAGTCAGAATAATGACATTACACTTCTATGGTTTGTGTGTTTTATTCCTTCTCTTTTTTTGTGGCCTTGGCTTACTAGGTCTATGTATATTTTAATACTCTCATTTTAGATAGAGATAAAACAAATGTATAATATGCTTTGATACCAAATTAGTACAGCCAGACAAACATTGAATAGGGCATTTTTTCCCTAGATAACACAGAAATGTCTGTCAATAAACATTGCTGCATTCTATACGTTTCCTTCTTTGTCTTTTACTATATATTAAAAATAGCATTTCTGTACTGATTTTGGTTTGTGTTTTGAATTGTATCAAAAGGGATCTAGATGAAATCTGTTATGTAAAGACACAGTAATGAGTAAAATAATATGACTAACAGCCACTGTTGAAACAGGAAATAATGCCTTACAATTATTTTTTCCATATTTTAATGTCTCCTTTTGTCATCACAAACACTTTTATAGTAAGAACCGGCTAATATACCCCCTCGGGTTTTGGTATTTTCCTATTTAATTAAGTTTTGAGTGGGAAATAAGTTCATTTATCCCACAACTATGTATACAGTTTTCACTATGTGTTAAGGCACTTTGCTAGAGTAAGGTAATGTTCCATCTAATTTGATGAGTAGCTATAGAATCATCTATTTTTTTCACAGTTTAACTAGCACAGGAAAGAGAAATATACTATGAGTTAGGAAGACAAAATCTTCACCCAATATTTATAATTCCACAACTGAAAAATGAGAACAATTCCTCACATCCTACATACTTTGCACCGATCTAATGAAAGTAAAATGGGAAAAGTCTCTGAACAATTTAAAATTTTAGATAAATTAATACTATCATAGTAGGAAAAAAGGTAAAGACAGATATCAGGGTTTTTTTGTATCTGCTATCAGATAATTCTGCATCTAATTCTAGGTTCTAAATAAAATGTACATCTTTGTTGCAATAATAGTATAATTTTAAGATTATTACTAAGTGTATATTCTGAACTCTTATAACCAAATTTATATTGATATTTTTCACAGTTGAGTGTTTTAAGATATAACAGCTCTATCTTGTTTAAAAGTTAATATTTTGTGACCCCCAAGTTATTCAGAATCATCTAAAAATAATTATATCACATGTTCCTAAAAAATGTTTGAAAGAAAAAAATACAGTGGCTTCATCTTGCTTTATTTTTTCAATTGAACATTTTCAGATATCAGAACATATTCAGATATTAAACCACTACCATAAAAATGAAGCTCCTCCTCTTTGTTAAATTACCCTTTATGTGAAAGACAGTTACAAACATATCAGCTTAAGATGGAAACATTTAAAATCATGTGACATTAGTTTTCTGGTGTCTGTGAAATGTTGAGGATAGATGTTGATACGTCATAGTCACTGCTACCATCACTAATAAATCACCAGCTGTCATGGGCCTCCTAAACCCCAGGTTGAACTGATAAACTAGACGAATGTGTAAAGCAAGACAGAAAGTGGAAGCTGTAGCCGTTGATCTACTTTCTTGATGTTCTGTTTTTCATTAAGTTTGATGCTCACATTGAGACTGGTCCCAATATACTGTGTTCGGTAGTAAAAGAAGATTAGAGTTTGTCTCAGATGTTGGACAAACTCACACAAACACACAATCATGGAGAATCAAAATATTAATTTTGGCTATTTTGAATTATAAAATGAAAACGATACCCCTTCCTCCAAAAGGAAGCTAAAGTTCTGTAAGAGCTATAAACAAACCGTTTCACCAGAGACATGAATTGAAAAGAGCCTGCACTGCAGCAGTATTAAGAAAAATTTCGGATAGCAATTTACTGAGAATTGAATAGCAATGCTTTCAAAATTTCTGTTGGGAACCACATACCGTACTTTCAAATTCAGCCTGAAGATTGTGCATGGAACCATTGTCACACAGTACTGGCTTTGTAGATTGAAGTTTCCAAGTAGAAGACAGAATATTGTTCTTTTGTATGCCCATTTTGAAATCAAGCAGAACTGGGTCATTTACTATATTCCTTTCAGTACTATAAGCTTTACAATTAACCTTAGCTTTAAAAAATTTCTCTAAACTCTACAGCTCTGGTTTGTCTAGATCAATGTTTTTCCCAATATTCACACAAATGATTTGTCAAAAGTAGAAGTAAATCTAGGGAAAGTTGGATAGGACATTTTCTATCGTCTCAGAGCTATTTGTCTGAGTTTGCAATTCTCAGCAAAATGGGAAATGAGTTTCCACATTTCTGGGCCACACTTCTTCAAGGTTTACTAAGAGCTATCAGAAAATAGTCCAGCTACCACTATGCAGGCTAAACGAAAAAAGGCCAGAGATTCATAGAGAAGAAAAAATAATTCTTTGAAGCAATTAGTGGGAGTAAAGAGGACTGGGGCATACTCCCTCACCCACTTTAAACCAAGTAAAGTAAACATCAAAAGATTTTCTTGGAGAGACTGGGGGGGGGGGCAGGGGTTGAGTTGGTTTACAGAGGAGAGACCAGAATTTTCTTTCTAGCTGGACATTTGTAGGAACAGATCTGACTCTGTTATGTTACCATCACTGAGCACAGTGAAAGATTATTTGGTATGCCTGACACCATCCTCCGGAGTTTGGGTAGGACATGAAGATTTGGACTTGACTCTCCTCTGAATTCTCAAGGAAAGCAGCTGACTGTGGCTTCCTACGGAACAGGACAAGTGAAAAGGAGAGTGATGAATGTAACCTATGTTGGGTGGGGCCACAGTGCATGATTCCATTGGCCTTTGCTCTTTGAAATGTGTATTTATCTTATAGAGATTTGGCCCAGGATATCTGCCTTCCAGGTCCAGATAGTCTAGTAGAAAAGCTAGAGATATAGTACTGGAGGGCAGGAATTTGGGGGGACATATAAGCAGTTACTTGAATAGAGTATCACCTACAGCAGGTAATAGTTCAGTGCAGCATTCCCCAAAGGAAGGGTCTCAAAATTACACAAAAGACCCTCATGCAAGAGACAGCCAGAATTTGGTCATGCACTATGTAGTGCCAGATTACATCAACACCAAGCAAAGAGGAATTTGACCTTTCTTCTCATTCATCCTCACTCTCTCCCCTGCCCCTAATCCCATAGAAGCCTGAAACAGCAGAAGAGGTGGGGAAGTAAGTATAATAAGGAGAGCAAAAAGAACAGATCATGCCCCCTTTCCTACTGCTTGTCTGAGAATTCTAGGGGTGGCCTAAGTTACAAAGGGTGTTAAGTTTGAATTGGATGAGAGGTTAAAGTTTTGATTCGAATTTGTTAGGACTTTTAAATAACTGAAATGAAACTGTTCTAATAGCTGAAAATGAATAGAAAATTTAGGGAATATGTTTGAGATGTTGGCAAAGAATAGGGAAGAGGAATTTAGGAAAATGGGTTTGAAGTCCTTGGAGGAAACAAAAAAAGCTATTTTTTAAAGCTATTTCCATATTGTATCCCACTGGGAATAGCATACTTTGTCTCATGATTACCCATATTGTAGAATAGTTTTAAACCATTGACCTAGATCAGGTGTTCCCAGTCCACAGACCAGAGTCAGTCACTGATAACATTTTTGCTTTTCCATCAAGAAATAATAAAGATAAGAAAAAATGTAGCAAGTTTATTCAATTTATTTGACTTAAGTGACACCCTTTTCTTGTAAGATTATGTACTTCACATTTAAAATAACCATTATGCTAGAAAAATATGGGAAGGGAGAGTGGCAGTGTTTCTCTTTTACTATATATATTCTTTCTTGGAAAAAAAATTAAATATTTCAACCCTATGTCCACACCCATACTATTTTTTAACCATTCATATACTCCATCGATCAACGACATGTTATTTAATCTGAAATCATCTACGCAATCTTTTTTACTGTTCTTATTTCACCAATTTAAAAATACCTTTTTAAAAAATTTGGTTTCAGGAAGTTTTTGAAAAGTAGAGATGGATTTATTTTATGGATTTCTACTATAAGATAAATGAGTTATTTAATGTCTAACAGATGAACCTGAAATTTTAATCTCACCCTGCGTTGACCTGTTCTTCACCGAATTGGTCTCCTTTTCCATTAGACTGTCTAATATTTCCCTCTTTGCCTCTACAAAGCCACTGAAGGGGACAGTGTACTCATTTGGAGTGGTCACTCCAGTAAAAACAGTTTGCATCAAGGAAAAATTCTTACTGAAAATGCCCACATCTTTGTCTTATTGCCCATTTCCTTTTGCCATTATTTCCCAGACACAAAGACATTTTCATTCTTTAAGTATACATAGCAATTCAAGCCATGTAGCTAATCATTTCAGACTGAGAAAACAAAATCATACAGAGTTGAATGAGTCATTTTCAAGAATAAGCTCCAAATAGCTACTCTCCACACCTTTGTTTCAACCAGCAATTTACTTCACAACACAGTGATTTCTGCCAAAGTATCTTGTTGGGTTGGCTATGGAGGGAGTAACGGGGACTCAAAAAAGCAATTTTGAATCAAATTGAATTCTGCCAATGCATATTCTTTAGTCAAATCCAATCTCATGAATACATTATCTTCTGTGCCTTGTTTTATGTATTTTTCTAAATTGGAATTCTCTTTCTCCATTATCCCCATTTCCTTTAACATCAATAAATAGATGCTACTCATTCTTCAGTGGTCAGCTCAAAATATCCACCAAAAAGCTTTTCCTGATCGGTCCAGTGTTCACTGACTTTTTTCTTCTGTTTATCCCACTACATAGTCTGTCAGATAAAGACCTATACCTAATCATTTACTGTTGTATATTTTGGGATTATCTCCACCATAGGGAGATCCAAGATTTATATTTGACTTAATTTCTATGAGACACTTGAGGATTAGGATGTGGGTATTAGAGTCAGTCAGCATCGATTTGGATTCTACCCCACCGCATATTGGTGTGGCAACCCATAAAAAATGTTTAACAGAGGTCTTGGCAAATAGGAAGCATGTGGTAAACGCTGCTTATTGCTGCTGCCACTCCTGCTGCAGCTGTTACTGTTAAATAGTTTCCATGTAGTTAAGATTAACAACATTGATCACTTGTTAGGAACTAATAGATAATTGTTACTTCTATTAAAACTCAAAATTCTTTAATTCATTCAATCTTTGCTCCCCTCCCAACACTACCAATGTTTTCACTTATCTATATTTTTGAAAATAGGGCCTATCTTCATTAATCTAACCCTGGTGGTGTGGAGATCTGTGGATTTTCTTTACTCCTCCCCTTCAAAAAATTTTATAAAATGTCATTATGTATTTTTGTGTGGATACATCTTTTAGACCTATATGTCTGGTTTTTAATAATATGAACTCCTTAAAAATAAGTCTGAAAAGACCAAGTTGACTGTGCTTGCTTAATTAATGACTTTCAAAAATTTTTAAATAAGAAGAGTAATGCAAAATCTCAAAAAGAAAATGATAGTCAATATATAATTAAATTCTAATATTTGCATAGCCTGATCAGTCTTAGGATGTAGCAACTATCTCCACCCTTCTCTTTTCCAAAAAAAGAACTCATGTATCTTTTCAACAGTCCAATGAGCTCTTAAACAAAGGTAATTCGTAGTTTAAAAAAAAAAAAAAACAGCATTTTTCAATAAAAAGGATGTTAAAGTTTGTAAAGGCCTAAAGTAATTCATGTCAAGCTGAGCATTAGACATCAGATCTCAAGGGCAAAAGAGTCTTTTTAAGGATCCATAGTCCTAGAGATGGAGAACACAAAACAAAACAAGAAAATCAGGTGTCATTTTCTCAGCATGACAACCTCTACCTGGATCAGAGTATCTCTTTTATCTAGCTTCCTTGTATGTCTTTCTTCTTTTCCAATTTATTTGAATATCCTTTCAAATAGATTTTCTCATCGTAACAGAGATAATGCAACTATCTCTTCTGAAGCTCAAACTAATGCTCTGAAATAAGAATAAAGGAAAACAACACTAGACAGATATCTCCTTCTCTTTTAATGTATGTGGTTTAAGAGAACAGAAGGCTTACAGTATGGGAGATGTATTTTCCCCTATTTCCATGCATCATTTGCCACATGAGCTCTGCTAGATGGTTTCCAGGATGAGTGCAGAATCCACTGGCCCTGACACATGCAGCCATCCTTCTTCTACAGCTGACTCCCTCCTCAGCCCCAGGAAACTGCCAAGCACCTGCTGTCAGGGGCAGATGCTCCTAAGATTGGTAAACATAAGGCTAAGGTACAGTGTGGCTGGTCTTGTCTTCTTTTGGAGGAAGTGCATTTCTTATTTATTTTATTTTCAGAAACAGAGCAGATCCACTGAATACATAAAAAGTAATCTTGTTTCTAAGTATGGTGCACATGAAGTGCTACTTATTTTTTACGATAAAGTCAGCAGTTGATTTCATTGGAAGATCTGTAAAATTTTTTCTCAGTGATTATTTTATGTTTCTGCATGATTTTAAATATTTACAGATGACTTTTGAGTTCAACATTCAGATATTTCTGTTGTCACACCTTAGATCTTGGCTTTTTAAAGGGAAAACACACACAATGGGTGATATCAGCAGCATATTACCTTTCCTAATAAATCTGTTCACATATTATCAGCTTGAAATTTTGCAGCCCTTTATCTGTGGACATGGGAAAGCATTACTGTAAAATCTCGTAGTATTTTAATGACTTATAAGAAAACAGGAAGATAAGCACTGCACTGATATTAAAAAGAGACAGAGAGAGAGGAGTACATATGAAAGAAGTCCTTCTCCTGACTTTACCCTCACACATAAACCTCCAGATAGTGAAGTGAATAACAATAAGAAATGTACATGATAAAAACCATCATGATGAGTGTAAGGTTCCCACTCCTCTTGAAGAAACAGTAACTGCAGAACAAAAGCTTCATCCAAGAAATCTGAAAGACAGTTGACCTTGTTCTCTAACATGGTTGGTGCTAAAAACACTGAAATAAATACTGAAGACATTAATTAAACCAGAGACACTAAAATTGCTGTGAAACATATGTATAATTTAACACTTGGGTTATTATACTAAAACTACATCAGAGATAGAATTTAATTTACTCAGCAACAAAACAGACTTCATGCACCTCTGACCTTGCAGACAAGTAAATTCTCCCACTCTACAAGCCACACCTGCAGAGCATATACACTGTTTATTCTAATAGACTAATTCAAATGTTTTCCAAATCCTCTACTTCATACAGATACTAATGCCAAGTTCAAAATACAAACAAATAGTACGTACATTTGAAGGGCACAGCTCTTATTATAGATGAACATATTTGCCAGAAAACAAGAAATTAAATTTGAACAGAAGCCCAAAATCATAAACCTCACTTGAATAATATAAAGTGTAAATTATCGAATTTTAGTATACTGAGCTTTTATTATTTCTCCTCTTTCTTGTGTTCTGAAACCAGAAGAACTTTTCTGGAATCTTACTTTCCCTCTCTGAACCCTGTCAATAAAAAGCAAGTTTTAATTCAAGGTATTTATTAATCAGGTTCAAAGTAAATGTGAGTTCTAAGAATGTGATTGCTGTAAGCCAGGCCTCATCTAGGAGTATAAGATTCTGACCCACAGACTTAAACGCTATTCCAGCAACATTCATTTATTTACCAAACATTAATAAAGCAATTACTGTGTGTCGGGTTGCATGGCTATGAACTCATGACACAAAAATACTCCATTTGTTATCTTCAAGGAAATTCAGACTAGTGGAGGCAACAAGCATATAGAGATAATTGTAATGTATCATGGTAAGCTATAGAGAGAGATACATGTTTGCAAAGATAGCTCATAGGAGGTGCAGATTACTCGTGCAGGAGATCTTGAAACTGGGCTTCAATGAATATTCAAAAGATCACCAAGCAGATAAAGTGTTCTAGCCACAGGGATCAGCAAATGTAGATGTGGAACCCCTGAACATGTCTGGGGACTGCCAGACATTTGGTATGTCAGGAATGTAGTGAGTGAGGTGAGGAGATGCAGGCCATGTGGTTTAGAAAAGTAAAAGGAGGAAAGGGCCAGATCGTGGAGATCCTGGAAGAAACAAGAAGCAAGATATTATCAGAGGAGTGACATAATCAGATGATCAGATAGGCAATTTTTTTTTTTTGCTGGGAAAGATTCACCCTGAGCTAACAACTGTTGCCAATCTTCCTCTCTTTTTTCTTTTACTTTTTCCTCCCCAAAGCCCCGGTACATAGTTGTATATTCTGATTTCAAGTCCTTCTAGTTCTTCTATGTGAGCCGCCGCCGCAGCATGCCTACTGACAGACGAATGGTGTGGTTCCATGCCCAGGAACTGAACCCGGGCCGCCAAAGTGGAGTGCACCAAACTTTAACCGCTAGACCATCAGGGCTGGCTCCAGATAGGCATTTGTAAAAGATATTTCAGACTAAGTGTTTTCAGTAGAATGAAGAGAGCAATGAGACCAGTTAGGAAGTCATTGTGATAATCCATGTGAAAGATGTTAAAGTTGGAATGTTAGTTCTTATGTCACAGGAGGCAATAGATTCAAAAGACACCAGCCTGGTCTAAACTTGACCTTATTTGTACAGCCAGAGCTTCAATTACTTAGAACGAAATTTTAGGATATACTAATTTATGGTATATCCTAAAAATTTTAGAACTGTAGCCCAGAGGAAGACAGGAGTTAAAAAACAAAAACAAATGAACAAACTTCCTTGACAATTGAAAGTAAGGGTGAACATGGTAATTAAAATATAAAATGATCTATCGTCCCATAAACTTCGTAAAGGCCTATAGTGCAAATTAAAATTGGGAGAGTAACGTATGTGCTAATCTTGACCCTATGAGAATTATCTGATAAGGGCCACTTATTTACCCTCTTCATGCTTCTATTATTCTGTCCGTGTTAGAACCAAATAACTATGAGATGAGCAAACAAATTAATAAAAAAATATGTAAAAACATTATTACCATCATTCTATGTATCACTTTATTTCTAAAATTGTCTACATACATTAAAACAGGTATTCCTACATGCTTGTTAAGTTCCTTGAATAGTAACAATAGAATTATGCATACAAATCTCTTATGTAGTAAGATGACCTCAATTAAGTTAGCTCTTTCTTGTCAGTTTGTTGGTAGGAAAGGGAAGAAGACGAGTGCAGACATAAAGAGCTATTAATTTTTTAAAAAGCATTTAAAATAATAATTTGATTTCTTCAAGGCTCTCTTTCCTTCCATGATATAGAAATTATTTAAATAAACTACATCAGTTATGGAAACTGCTAATCACAGTTAAAGTAATTAAACCATTAGGTAACAGAAACTTAAAATCTTCTGGCCAAGATAAATAGGAATATCCAAACCTTGTCGTGCAAGAATTGAGAGTATAAGGATTATTTATTAGGAAATGATAACTAAATGTTTTATAAACTATGATTATTAATATGAGCTATATTGTTATTAATCTGCATTTCTGAAACAAATTGTCACTCTTTGTGAAAATGTTTTGATAAAGAGCAACAATGGTACTATAAATACCTAGTCTGTGTATTGTGTGAGAAATACATGTTGGATATCAATTTGAATATCATCTTATAGTTGATGAGAAATGAATAGACTTGCATAAAGAGTTTTTAGGGCAATGAAAATACTATGTATGATGTCATAATGATGGATATATGTCATTATACATTTGCCTAAACCCATTGAATGTACAACACCAAGAGTGAAACCTTAGATAAACTATGGACTATGAGTGATTTTAATGTGTCAAAAAGTTCATCCTTGGTAAAAAATATACCATTCTTGTGGGGAATATTGATAATGCAGAAGCTATGCATGTGTGGGAGTAGAAGGCATATTGGAAATCTCTATACCCTGCTCTCAACTTTATTGTAAACGTAAAACTGCTCTAAAAAATAGTCTTAAAAAAAGAGAGATACATTTAGTATTTTTCTAGCAGAATATCAGGGCATTATGTAAATTCCAGCATCTGTCCTCTACACAGTTAATCTGTCCCAGCACCCAACTGTACAATTGTGCAGACATCTCAATTTTCAGGTTTTTCTAGTGTGGCAAAATAAATGGCGATTCCCGTCCCCTTTTTATTAAGGCAGAAATGTAGGGAGACAAGATAAGATTTGTAGTTGGTAACATGGGTTCATCCAATGCAATTATTAAAAAGCATTTGCATCTAATGTGGAGATCATGTGTAATGAGAATCCTCTCATCACGGTATCATTTCATTCTCAGTACAGTGATGCCAGAGTTAATTTTTCACCAGGAACAAGTATAAGACGTTAATAAAATGAATATGTTTACATTAAGTATTACTCCACTGGGCTTACTCTGGAAAAATATTAATACGTTTTAAGTAATTGTTTACCCTTAGCTAAAGAGGAAAACAGCTCGATGCATCAGTATTTTCAAGATGAAAGGAGGACAAAAAGCAGAGGATGCTTTCTCTTGGGATAATGAGGGGCGGTTCTTGGGAAAGACCAGTGGGACATAGAAGGGTTATTGGAAGTAGGACAAGGGGAGTTAAGGAGATCGAATGGTTAGAATCAAGTCACAACAGTATTCCCATGGTACAACCCTCAGAAGTATGAACCCTGAGGCTTTCTCTCTGCTCTTTTCTCATATTTCTTATAAAGAAACACGTTTTTTGGTTAAAGTCTCAAATATCAGTCCTCCTACTCAATTTCTTAGGTTGCTTAACTATATATTTATATTATTATGAAATAAAATTATATATATTTTTTAATCAAAATGAATGTTCTAATTAACAGCATCCATATTGGTTTCCAATGAGTCAATTAATTCCTACTTGTCTAATTTTGACATTCTTTTTGTAAACTGCCAAAGTAAAAAAATAAAGAATACTGCCCACTTTTGAGGCCTCTTGTATCTTAAACTACAAAACTTAGGATTCTAGAAAAGACTAAACACCAACAATAAATACTTTCTACTATTCTTACCAACTGTAGTGTTGGTGATAATGAAATAAAATATTTTGAAACCTTAGAAAGCAGGTGCTTTTATCTTTTCTTTTTTCATATCTGATGTCAAATATCAATAGCTATTAGATAATTTATCTGTAGAAATACTGTTTTAACTTTGCCTGTTTATTTTTAAAATCATTTGGGGCGATTATTTGAAGTGCATAAAGGAGAAGAGTTGATGTCAAATACCAATATTGCATAGGACTCAAAACTAGAAAGTTAACTTGCCTCCCCAAATGATGGAATTAAAATACACTCTTATTTCATAGAAGTATCGCTGCTGCATGATACATGGACATATTTGATGTATTCTTGAACATTTGTTTTTAGTTTTATATTGACTTTGTAATCAAGGCAGTTGTTTGATTTAAAAGTTTAAAGTCTACATTTAATTTAGCAAAAGTGAGTTGTTATATTTCATCTTTATAGAATCCATATTGCAGTATATTCTGTAATAGAGTTTAAGAGAATCTATTCAAAAGCTTTGCTACAGATTTTAGAAATGAATGTTGCAATTATTTTCTGTTGGGGTGTGAGATTGTTCACCACCCTTGGGTTTATTCATTCCTGATTGCTGCTCAACTGTCATAAGTCTCATGAAAGGGAAAATAGTGAGTCGTTCCTCACGAGCAATTACCAGTCACATCTGAGAAAGCAAATCTGAGAAATCAAACTCATTTGTAATGTATCTCTAACTTTGCATTAATGTGTATTTGTTTATACAGATAACCCATCAATTATGTTGTTTTCCAAATCCACAGAATTACACCAAATCTTTCAAAATATCAAAGATATACACAGAAAAAGGAACTAGGAAATTGAAGGTGTATCATTTTAGAAACATTCAGTGACTGAACCACAAGAAGCATCCAGATCCCTGTGCCTAAACCTTTCATCCTCAGTTCTGTCAGTGGAATCTGATTATGGGAAAATCATGTTTTCCTAACTTCAGAAATGTTGCGTTTTGTTCATATGTATTTCCATTTATATTTTCAAAAATGACTTCAAAAATGAAAACAATCATGTGAGAGGGAGCAATATACCTGACAGAACCAATGACAAGGTTTTGTAATACAGAAATTGAGAGAACAAGTTTATTTTTAACTTGGTAAGATATTGAAAGGAGGATCCGAGCATCTTTAGAAACTGAGTGTGGTGGGGTACAAGGAAGTGCTGAGTGGGATGGAGATGAGCGGGGGTGGTATGCAGCATGAGCAGAGGGAAGGGAAGTCCCCTGTTCTTCAGGCTCAGTCAGAGATCTTGTGCTCTCTCGCTTGCCCTGGCTATGCCACTAACAGGCTGAATCACTGCTCACCAGGGCAGGGGGTGCATTCTTTTCTTTGTACACACACACACACACACACACACACACACACACACACCCCTTTTTGCTAGACAAGTAATGCACTGGTAGGGTCCATCTGACAGCAAATTTTTCTGACTTTCAGAAAAGGGACATGTATACAAGCAGAGACACTGAGACTAGTTAAGTGACCCTGGAACTATTCTGGCTCTACAGTTCTAGAGTTAGCCTGAGCACAGGGTAGATGTGATAGGCTGTGTAGCAACAATCTGAAGAGCATCAAAATTAATTACTAATAGGGGTTCTAGGTTCAGCTCTACCACACACTAACTAATCTGGACCTCAGGCTCCTCATCTATGTACAACATAGAGATGCGAGCTTTTCATCTGCGACAAGGGTGATTGTGTACATCAAATGGGGTGCTGTGATCCCTTCATAAGCTGGAAAGTGCCAGAGACATATGAGCTATTATTGATGGGTGTTACTATAGCAGAGGTGAGAACGGGGCACCTGGAAGGGTTAAGGCAGCTTTTTCTTGGCAATGCAATATTTATTCCAAGAGGAAAAGGGGGGGGGGCTGGAAAAAAAGACAAAAATTTTTGACTCAGACATCTCTCAAGCTTCATAAAACCAATTTTGTGAATATGTCTGAAGAATTTTTGATGCTGAAAAAGGTCTAGGCTAAGTGCGAAGGTTCTGTAATTTTTAAGACTCAGTGTGCACATGTTGAATTTACATATTCAGGTGAGAGAGAGGGAGAGGGATAAAATGGCAGAGAACAATTTAAGCCATATGTGAAACTTGGCCAAGTGGAGAACATAGAAAGTTTGTTCTCAACAGGCCATCTCTACTTTAGTCCCTAAACTATTTGATAATTTCAAGATACCAATACCTCACACCATCTTATTTCATAATTCTTACCTAAAGTAGAGAAAAATAGTTACTAGAAATATTATGTTAATCAGCTGTAAGCTATACCATTATTCAATAGCAGTGCAATAAACATGTGTCAGTATTGTGTACTGTGCCCCTGTATTAGTCTAGAGTAGACAGTCATTTGCCATTCCACATTATTTGTTCTAACAAATTTAGTGCCTAGAAGCCGTGGATGCAGAGGTGCTCAGAATGAGACACAGTCACCAATTTGTAGTAGTTCTTCTCACCTTTAAGTCAGAGCTTTATTACTAAAAGCTCTGTAGGATGTGCTTATAGAATATGCAAAAAGCATTTAGGATCTTTTCATAGCAAGAAAAAAAAAAGCATGCATATTGTCAAGGCATAAACAATATTCAGGCAACCCAATTTTGAATGAGAACGTGCCTATGCATAACCTAGCTACAGTAGTATATCATAAAAATAGTTTATGTGACAGCATGTTATTTTATGTTCTAATCTGCCCCATTTAAATGTTGATTCTTTCCTAAATCACAGCTTTTAGCACGAAGTCTAGAAACCACTGTAAGCATGTTTATTGCCTTTATGATCTTACAAGAAAAATGGAAATACCCAGAGGTTTAGAAGTTTTTTTCTATGAACAAAATAGAATTGGTAACAAAACTACTAAGTAAATCACCCAAGCACAGCGATGTGCCTGGGATTGCTCATACTTATCTTTATTCCACGTCCCATTATTACTTCCCAGTCGAATACTCGACATTCCAACCACTGGAATGCTGTCTTTCAAACACCTGTATTGTACACCAAATCATTAATAAGTACATAGATAAATAAATTCTAAGCACAAACCTGGATGGCGTATCAAGTTTCCTTGAGATTCTAGGTCATATATAACTCATAATTCTTACGGAAGACACTGAAAGATTATAGGCACTTTGTTCAAGTGTTCCACACAAGTGGATCAATAGTAGTTTTCAGTCATGATTCTGAAATGGTCCTTACATGCAGGGATTTCCACATCACTGATTCAACCATCAAAGCAGTTTGGAATTCCAAATATTCTGTCTTTAGGTCCTTCATAAAAAGAGACAAGCCATTCCATGGAGACCTTGCTTTTGAGAGATACTTATCTGCAACTCTCCCTAATAAAGTAAAGATATCAAGATTTGAATTTTTGCTAAGGGCCGTAAGTATAGTATTGAAGTAAGTTCATAAACTGTTTTCAGCCTATGACCTGTTAATCCAAGAACATTAACCTATGCAAAATCAAAAGATAATAACAGCAAAATCAGGAACAAGAGGGGTGGTTTTTGTTTGTTTTGTTGTCTGTTTGATTGGTTTTAGTTTCATGTTTATTTGCTTTTAAGAAAGAATAAGAATGTGTTTTTTCTTGTCCACAGACTGGCAGGATGAAGCTAGCACAGAAATTCTCTCTACATAATGGCTGGTGGGCATATCGGTTTCAAAAAAAAGAAACAAACAAATCAATCAATGATTCCCTCAGGTTTCAGATCAACCTTGAAAGCTGATAGTCACGTCAAGGAATCAGGGGCATCTACATATATAGGTGTATAGTAAATGATCTTCTGTTGTATAAACTGATCTCAAAGAAGAGATGGAGAAGTGGGTTATTCTTTAGTATCTTCAATTATTTAGACTTAAAGGCATACTTTTCCTTCTTGTTGACAGTGCATATATAATGCTTCAGAGTATTATCTGGACACAAGAGGGAATGAAAGTGGTGAATAATAATTATGCATAGAAAAGATTTGGATTTAGCACTTTTAAAACATCATGTATCAATTTTCAAATTCTAAAAGTGATGATAAATTTAAACCACTAACAAATGTAAACCATATGTAGAGCAGGTTTTCTTTGTCATTCCCACAGCTCCTTAGGATCAAAAAAAGAGACTAGAAGAATATGTATCAAAATAATACATTGAATTAGGAAAAAATTTGATTTATGTTTACCGTGGTATACATAACCAGATGTGGATAGAGCTATCTTTGCCCTAAACATTTTAAATTAATTCATGAAGCAATTAACTTAATTCATGAAGCAATCTCTAATTCTCTTTTTTCAAAAGTAATCTTTCCTTATTTTTTGCAATATCATTTTGTTAATCTGTCATAACAATTATTTTTTTACTATCTTATATTATGATCGATATACACATTTTTTTTCTTTCCTACTGAATTAGAAGTACCGCAATGACAGGCACCACACGGTATTTCATTTTTTTATTCATATCACTAAGCCTGTTGCTTGACCAGAGCAAGTATTTGATAAATGTTTATTAAACAGAACAGGCCATCTTTCCTTGTCTTATTCTCCCTAGAGTTATGACTAAATGGAATTACTTAAAATTGGTGTTAATTGAGAAATGTGAACGGCTCAAGGGATTAAGGATGGTGGAGAAATTAGGAAGCATCTGTTTCTGTATGTTATATATAAATATTTATTTTTAAATTATATTGCAAATTAAATAGCCTGGGTGTGGTGCTTATGTTTATCTGGAATGATAGTTTTCACCCTCCTCCAATCTCACTTAAGCAAGTTTTCTTTTTTCTTTCCTGAAGTTGGATGAAGAAAGAAAATGTGTTTTGGACCATGGGAAATGGGTAACTTCTTAAAATACTGAAGATTTGTAAAAGATGCCTTAGAACAAATTCAAATTGCAAAATACGCAGCATTTCCAGTGATACTAATCCTGAGATATTAGAAAAAAGAATTTGCTTCTATTGCAATGAAGACTTAATAGAATCTCAGCAGGCACAGCCTCAGCTTATAGTAAATTCCCAAGCAATATTTCCCAACTCTACAAAACATACGGGTCCTTCATGTCTTCATATTTACTGACAAAAACTGTTTGCCAAAAGGAAAGGCATATGAATAATTTCTGCTGTATCTCAAAATGCTAATACTCTCGATAGAATATTTCATGAAGTATTTATATAGTACTGCTAGAGACTGGTGAACTGTAAATCATGACACACTTCAGTACAAGACTCTCAGAAATAAGCCCCATGATTTTAGAAACACAACTGGTAGGCTACATTTAGATTTTTCTGCCTAGGATTTGTCACTTGTTTTTGTACACATCTACAGGCACACACACATGCCAAAGACCTTTTGTTCCATGTTAAACTTCCTTCAGTGTATCCAATTTTAGGTCTATCAGAGTATTATGCAACTAATAAAATAACTATAATAATGTAATAAAGAGCTGAGATAACTCGGCTCATGATTTTCTGTCCAGATCACCTTTGTAAAAATTGTAATGATTTGTGCTATACCTCCTCGCTGGGCAGCTAAGGGTACGTGTAGAAATGTTTTTGATATGTTCTTGGAGAAAGCAGAAAGTGAAAAAGAATGTGAAAGGAATAGTTAAAAGAAAGACTAAGAGAATACACAGAAACTAAAAAGAGGGAGCTTGCAGTTCTCTTTCCTGTAGGAACTCATAGCAGCTGCTGACATGTATTCATCCAGTTGGGAAAAGGGAATCAAAGACTCAGGCCCATGTGAAGGTCCAGTGTTAAAATTTATTTAAGTCCTAGGTCAGTAGACTTGTTAGATGAAACATGAATGAGTGAATCAGATAGAAAGACTAAATTTTCTGGGCACAGTCGAGTTGCCACATTCCATTATCTCAATTCACTGGATTATGAGTCTTGGTGTAAAATATAGTAGAATTTGTTGATTTGTTTTCACTTTTTTAATATATAAGAGACTTCTGACATATAGGCAGTTTAACATTAACAAAAATGCATTTTGCAATTAAAATTGAGAGGCTTTGTTGGGACTATCTTACTCCAGCTAATTTTTTTATACTCAACACATAAACTGATAGCTAGTATTACATCATTTAAAGTAATACTATGAAGTTATCCAAATAGCATTTAATTTAGGTGGAGTATTTCACATTGGGTCAGATCTGAAATATAATTTATTGTTTACATATGGAGGAAACAGCAGTGGGAAATGAGAAATGACAAATTTTCAACAACAAATGTCTTCAGTAATTAGTTGGGTGTGGTAAATTAACAAAACCTGGGAAATACATTATGGGAAACTATTGTTGCTTGCTAGATAACCCTAAGTTAACATTTTGCAGAGTGGTGTTCAGAGCATAGGCTCAAGAGTATGGTCTTCGGAAAGTCATGCAACCACTTTCTGTCTGTGCCTTTATCTATAAAATATAGACAATTATAACATTTCCCTCATACATGTGTTGAGAGCAAGGTAGTAATTTATTTATATATCTATAATTTAATTTATGTAGGCATTTAAACTGATATATAACACATACAAAATATTGCTATAATGCCTTTTCATTTACCCATCTAAAGTAAAATGATGATGCTTTAGTATTTATTGATGGGATGATAGAAATCTATGCTTTTTCTTTTTCTTTCTACTTATTTAGATTCATGACATAAGAAATAGGGAAGAAAGAAATAAACATTTAATGCTTGTAGCTAAATATATCCGTGCAAATATTTAAATATAGAGTTATTGGGGAGTATGAAGGGTCTAATGTGTTTTTGAAAGAAAGGAGAGAAAAAATTACTTGATAGATGTAAAACAAAAGATTATTGCAAAAACAGAAAATATTACAGGAGAAGGCATGATATATGAAAACTAAAGAAAAATTGGCTTTGATGAAACTAAAAATATTTACATTAGTAAAATTTAAAAATCATCCTCACATTCTTGAAATATAATAATTGTTTTTAAACTTATGGACCTAGAATCAGAATAGTTAGATCAAAAGCAATAAGTGCAATCAAATCCAATTCTACAACCAACAGGTTAAAAACTGGACCTACATGTACTAATGGAATAAATATCAGAAGCCCTTTTTAAAAGAACACTTGTGTTATTCAGTCTTATGTGTAAAATTAGGCACTGACACTGAAAAATAGCTTGATACAATAAAATGAAGTGAGTCCATTGCCAGTTGAAATGATGGTGAAACATTTACAGTTATGGAAATCTGAATCAAACCTGGATGATAAAGGAATTTCTCATTGTTCTTTTTCAAAGAAGATTTCATGATGAAAAAATGTACACCAAAACTACAGATATGTCAATTTCACATAATCCAAAAAATATTAATTAAGCCTGCACCCACTTCACTGCACTCAGTTAGCCATGGTGGGATTTGTCGTTCTAAAGGGACCTATAAAAACTGATGTGATTATGAGGAGGTCTTCAGTGTATCACTTTCTAATTATTAAAAAAGTTTCATTCTCTAATGATGAGGTTTTTATTAGACAATATTTATTAAGTAAATTAAGCAGTATTGGTGAATACTGGGCTTAATGACCCACTGAAAAATGCAGGGAAATATTATTGAAATGAGAGTTATTAAAGAAAATCTAAGACACATCGTGCCCCCATATATAGGAAATACCTATATGCAAATATTGCTATGAAATAAAATATCATTTTATTATAAAGTGATTTATAGTATCAGAAAGGATTATGTATCTAAGATCATAAAGGATCTCAATATATGAAATCACATATTTAACATATGACAAAGCTATATGAAATTTATTTTTTTACTCAAAACAGCTATAAAAATAATGTATCTAGAGAAAGAATTTTTAACTAAATGTTCTAATTTTATTCAAGCAGGGACATGCCATCCTTTGCTTCGCTTCACTTTTCAGTACAAAAATTTTCCTGGATATTACATTTTTTTTGTTGGCCAGGAAAAATAATAATTTTTTCTTGGCTAAAAATTAAATTATCCTAAGTTCTTTGAAGTGTGCTTTTGTAGAATATATATATATATATATATATATATAAAATATATACCATGAAATTATATTATTTGATATTTAATAGGACAGAACAATATCTAACAAGCTGTTTTTCAATAAGAGGTAGCGATGATTTAGTTTTAAATATTTTGCAAGATAATAATTTCTTTCCCATTCTGTCAGATGCATCCCTGTCTTCAAATGAAATGACGCTCCCTAGGATCTGTTGTAAAAATAAATCCCATCAAACTATAAAAAACTAATAAGCAAATCTTTTCATAATGCGTAATACATACACAACTCTATCCCCACACTGTCCTGGCTCATTTCCCTCTCCCCAAGGCTATTTGGGTCAGTCAATCTGGGTGCCTGTCAAACAGCTCTTTGTCTGCTGAAGACATCTGCCACACTCTTCGCCCTTTCTTCCAATTTCCAAGTGTCGTAATAGAAATACCCATTTTCTATAATATTGTGCAATGCCATCTCATTAATTGGAATATCTAGTTGATGTGTCTTGTAGTGATTCATTCAGAGACAGAGACTTAAATAGCAGCTATTTATATGTTAATTAATAAAGTGACATGCAGAGCCCTGTGATTAGACTGTGAACATAGCCTATTGAACATATTGCTATTTTCGATTTTCCTCACACGTGAAGATGAAGAGCTGCCCTTTCTAGCACCCTTTTAGTATGGTTATGCAAATGAGCTCTGTCTCTATAATGACATTCATAAGGGGCATCCTCATCTTTAAGAATAATTTTTAGGGGAAAATAGCAACTGCTTATATCTCATCACATTGATCTTATTTTGTGAGGATTTTGATAGGCTTTACTAGAAGCTTCCTTCAACCACAAAGCCTCCCTTAAAATTGAATGCAAGCAAAGGGAGAGATTGAATCCTTTGAAATTAATAGAGGACCCATGGAAAGGTGAAATATTTTTCCAAGTCATCAAAGAAAACAATTTGGTAGCCGAAAACATGACGCCACTGTCTAAACCAATTAGAAGCTGATTACAGTTCATTTCTCTTCACTAAATGTGTATTGAGGGCCTACTATTGGTAGGCTTTGTGCAAGCAATACAGTAAAAAGAAAATGGAAAGGAGATATGGAAATCTAACATTTGTATGGTATTTTTCACATGAATTACAGCTAGCAATAGATTCTCTGAGAATAATTATTTGATGATTGTATTATAAAACACCCCACAATTTAGTGGCTTAATACAGCAACCACTTATTTTGCTCAAAATTTTGTTTGTAGGTTAGTAATTTCACTTGGGCTCCACTACTCTATTCTTCTGCTGGTCTTGGCAATGTTCGCTCATGCCTCTGTGTCTAACTGCTACTTCTGCTTCTGAGTTGCTTCTGTTTCTGGGGGTGGACTTGTCAACTGAGATGATGAGAGTGACCCAGTCATGTGTCTCCCTCATCCAGTAGGCTAGCTCAGGTATCTCTACAAAGTGGAAATACAGAGGGTCAAAATGCATCAAGAGATGGCAAGCCCCAATAGGCAAGCTCTTTTCATCTATCCGTTCACGTCAAGTAGACTGCTGTTGTGCTAATGGCCAAAATAAGACATACAGATAGTCTAAGGTTCAGTGTTAGAAGAGACTATCTGCAGGCATGAATATGCAAAGTATAAATAAATGAGGAACCATAATTGTAATAGTTTCTACCACAGTGTGCCTGAGGCCCCAACGCTTTGCTTTCCTCACAATGCAAAACACATTCATTTCTTACCAGGATCCCCAGAAGCCTCATTGGATAATCATGGTATCAACCTCAAAATCCAAGACCATAAAGTCTACAATCAAATTTAATTGGGATCCTTTGATATAGTTATTCTTGATTAGAAACCTATGAAATAAAAAGTCAAGTTGTCTACCTCACATCCAACACCTGATGGTGAGATAGAAATAGGATAGTCACAAAAGATTCTCCAATTCAAAAGGAGAGGAAATGAGAGGTACATACAGTCTGTTGCTATAAAACTTTTCTCAAGTCCCTAAAGGTACCTGTTGCCAAGATGCTTACATTTGAGAGCAAGGAATGTTCCTTTATGAAAGCCCAGTTCTGCTCCCAGGGAGTGATTCCCCAATCCATTATTTTCCATTGCTCCTTGCTCTTCTCTCTGGACTCTTTGATTCACCCACTCACACATTTTTTTCTTTAATATAAAAAGTGGTCTGTGCTTAGCAGTGTAGTAGCTTTCTTAACCTGCTACTTGCCCATAGGAAGGCCCAGAAGTCTTCTGGCAACTTGAGCAATCTCATTCCGTTTTGGTCTAATTTGGTGTGGTCGTTTGTTAATACAACTCTCTTAAAAATCTGTGGAAATTTATGCATCAGATTATGGCCCACTCTCTTCAATCAGAGATACACCAACAGTTCTTTTTGACATAGGTCTCTCTCCACTCTGGGCATTTCAGGCTTCTGTGGACAATGTCATAAAGATCCATAGAATCTCTTTTGTCTGCTTCAGTGTCTCTCAATTGAGGGTGCTTTTGCTCTTCAGGAGACATATGAAAATGTTTGGAGACTTTTTTTTGTTGTCACAATTGGAACTAGGGTGGTATTCTGTCATTTAGTGAGAGATATTCCTGAACATCTTTCAATGCAGAAGACACTCCCCACTATGAAGAATTATCTGGTCCCAAATGTCAATAGTGCTAAGGTTGAAAAACCGTGTCTAGTCTATAGTGTCTACTAGACACTGTTTTAAATAGTTTAGAGGTTTTAACAGAAGTTTATGGTTCTTACAGCCATATCCTTGCCTGAAAATTCCTCCTCTGACTGTATTTTCTTTGAAAATCATTTATAAGCTAGGGAGAATGAATTGAGAGCCAGCTTATTTCCTAACCCAGCAAGTCCTGTCCCTCTGTATGCTCCTAAATTCTGCTTCCACATTAAATGGTTCTCTGTTTAGCTCAACTCTCTGCTATAATACTTTATTTTATGTGGTTCAGAGTATCTAACAGATGTTTTCAACATCCTTTCTAACTAGACCCAAAAAGTTTTAGGTAACTTTTTTGAGATTCCAAAATATCACAAATGATAGTTTTGGAAACTGTTTGTTACAGACTCGGACATATTGCCATGTTTCTAGCCTCCAATAATAATTTCCTCACCAATTTTTTCAGCCTTCACTAAGAGTTTTCTCACTGCTTTTCTAGACTGCGTTAGCAATTTCCTTGATGCCACTGCCTGCTACATGGTCCCAAAGTCAATGTCACATGTTTTATGTCCTTACTTTACAGCAGTGCTTCATTTCTGGTACCGGTTTCTATATCAGTTAGCTTTTTTCTTCATAATGAACCACATCAACTTTTAGTAGCAGAAAAAACAAACTTTTATTTAGCTCAAATTCTATGGGTCATCAGTTTGGCCTAGACACAGCGAGGTGGATTTCTGCTGGTATTGCATGTGCTTTCTCACGCATTTGCAGTCCAGTGTTGGTCATTTGGAAAGCACTGCTTTGCTGGGCTGATTGGCTGTTCAACTTGGGCAAAGGGACTGACTGGGCCGTATGTCTCTCCATATGCAGCAGGCTCCCCCAGGAGCAACAATAAAGAAACTCTTTTCAAGCCTCTGCTCCTTTGTCTTGTTTGATATTGACCCATTATCCAAAAGGATAAAACAAATCACAAGGCCAAACCCAGATTCGGTTTAGGAAGAGATTACCCAAGGTAACCGTCACAGGGAGACATAAATATATCATAATCAACTAGAGGCTTTTTTTTGGATCCACTTTATTGAGATAAGATTAACATATAAAAAGCAGTACATATTTACTGTGTACAACTCTATGAGTTTGTAGATAAATATATATCATGAAACCATCACCACTGTCAAGGCCGTAAACATATCCATCATCTTCCAAAGTTTCCTTCCACCCTCTTTATTGTTATTATTTTTGTGTATATGTGGTAAGAATACTTAACATAAAATCTACCCTCTTAGAAAATTTTAGGTACACAATACAGTATTGTTAGTAAAAAGTATTGTGTTGTAGAGTTGATCTGCAGCACTTATTTATTTTGTACAACTGAAACTTTGTACTCTTTAATCATCACCTCCCCGTTTCTGCCTCCCCACAAACAACTTAAATTTCCATCAATAGATGAATGGATAAAGAAAGTGTGGTATATACCTACAATGGACTATTACTCAGCCTTAAAGAAGAAGAAAATCTTGCTACTTGCAATATCATGGATGGACCTGGAGGGCGTTATGCTAAATGAAATAAGCCGGACACGGAAAAACAAATACTGTATTATCTCACTTATATGTGGAATATAAAATAGTCAAACTCATGCAACCATAAGGTTTTAAGAGTTTTTTTTAACCTGGTCCTTATTAGTAATAACAAAAATTATTGGACATTAGATTAGTTCCTTTAGTAGTAAAAATTATTCTTTGTTGACACCACACAAAGTGTTTTTTTATTCAATAAATTCTCATGACAGCTATGAATATTGTAGGGAAAATTAATAATGTAAATATGTATTAAATATGACACCATGCAAAATCGAGTTATATTATGATAATACGAAATGAAAACTCCAGACATGTGATCTCTAAATGTAATTTTGAAAAAAGACTTGGATCAGGATTTACTAGCTTATTCCCTGAATTCTGGCCCCAATCCTAAACCCATTATGCACTGTAGTAGTAGCCTCTATGAAGTTGTGGAAGTCAAATTAGGATTCCCTACTGTTATATATCCAAGAAAGAGAAGCCAAGGGCTGAACCAGCCTCATTCACATAAATACTCTGGAGCCTTCCCCCACCCCTGTTGGGTTTTTCTTTTTTTTTTCTTATTGTTCCAGGAGAGAAATTTGGATTGCAATTTTCCTTATTCTCCTTTTATCTTTTAATGCTTTAAGATTTATATGACAGGGATTTCCCCATAAACAGCCAACGTGTTTTTGAAATGGTCTTTATTCCTCCGATGGTGAAAAGAAGACTCAAAGAGGCTTATTTGGTTACTAAACTTTATGTCAAAACTCAGAGCAAAAGTGAGCCCTTAACTGCCCATTCAAGTCTAATACTTGAACAACTCTGTCACTTATGGAAAAAAATAATAATTTTAGGCCCCATTCAAATATGAAAGCCTAATATCTGGCAAGATAAGAATATTCAAAGCCTTAATTTCTGCTTCCTTGATTTTTAGTAAAACAAAACAAACCAAACAAAGCATAAAAATTAATTAGATCTTTAAAAGTCATTTAGACCACCACATCAAATCCTCGTGTATCTATTTTTAAGTTCTGGGGATTTAACATGGAGAGAGAAAGGGAGGGAGAGAGGCAGAAAGGAAGGGAGGGAAGGAGAGAGAGAAAGAAAGAGGGAGAGAGAAAGAGAGAGGACCCTCTAGCCAAAACTTTTGATCAAGGAAAGATCAACATAAAAATCCCTTATACAGGTTGCAGTTTTAGGTACAGTAATATCTTGAAACACACACATCATCTAACTCAAATCTACTCAATTGTTTAGCTCTGTGGCATGAATATTAGCTGTTAAGAAATCAGTTTTGTTTGTTTTGTTTTACAACGGTCATCACAATTAGAAAACTTCTACTTTTAGTTCTTTATTTTGCAGCTTTTGCTTTTGACCATTTAATGAAATTTAAAAAGAAAAGACACGAGGAACAAAGTCATGTGTTAATGAGGTTTGCTCATTTCTTTTTGAACGATTAACAAATGAAAATTCATGGACTTACATAATACTTGGTGGGGGAAGAAACAGAGACTAATATTATGGTAAATATTTAAATGTGTCTAAAATCTATAACCATTACTTTAGATTCAGACAAATGTCAAATCTCCCTTAATCCTTTTTCTTGTAATTGAAATGAAAAAAACTTCTTGACCCTTCTTCAAAACTAAGTTACTTCTCTACATTTCTTTGGAAGAGATACAAAATTAAGATTTAACGAAGTTATAGTTCTTACTTTATTAATAAAAATGTGAAGTTTGTAACTAAATTTACAATGATGCCTTTAGATGAAATACCAATTAAGAATTAATGGATTAACATTTGAAGTAATAGATTAAATCTCCAAGAATGCAACAAATAGGTACTGAGTGCATAATGATAGCACCTGTAATAACAGCACAATAGCAAAATGGTCACATAATTAAATAAGCAAAGATGCAAATAAAATAAACAAAATTCTAAATATATATTGGCTATCTTAGGTTTAATTGGGGTATAATTGTAGTAAATACATCAATTTATCCATATCTTTAGGTAACAGATCCACTGGATGGCAGCTAAACCAAACAGAACACATAACATTATGTGGCACAGTCAAGGTGACTAGTCAACCTTCAATCTAATGTTTAGATCACAAAATGCTGGTTTGTAAAATAACAATAAATAATATCTAAAGATATATAGCATTCTCCAAAAGACAGGCATGATGCAAATGTGTCACTATAGTTTAAATAAATTGTATCTATATCCTTTTTATGGTCTAGTCCATTACACAAACAATTATTGAAAATTTCTATTTTACCTTGAGTGTATTGCTACATACTGGAATGCTATATACTCTTTTTACTTAAGAATATTTATCTTTATATTTCATAGACTTTTTCTATTTTGTTTTTCATTTCAAAGATTAGCTTTACCAGAGTTTTCCACTTACCAGATTCACTCTGCCACAGATACTTGCAACAGATCTTTGTGCCTTTATTTATTTTATTTATTCAGTTGAGAATCTGTATGTAATTATCTTGAGTAATATATTAATACCCTACTTCACTGGCTTGAGAGTTAAGTCGCTTTCTGCTCAGAATTTATCCTCATTCAGGTTAAACATGAGTTGTCATTTATTGCTTCGTATGTTATTATAATTCACCACAGAAGTTCTTCAGATTAGAGCAGTAGAATTGTCATACTCCAGCTGTGGCACCTGAACTGAGGTAAACCATGATTAATATAATGTGTTAGAGGAATTTTAACATTCTTTAGGAAGAAATATGGAGGATATTATCACATTTAATTTTAATATATATCATTTTTTAAATCCCTATATTTTTTTCTTTAAGCTTTGGAACCCACTGCCTATTATTTACTAGTTAATGAAAGCAAATAACAATTGCACTAATTTTAGTCCCAAAGAACCAAAAGCATAAGTAACTCAGAAGAAGCCAAGCATGTTATTTTCACCACTTGTGTTTCTGTCTTATATGTTTATGGGTATGTGGACATTTGTGTGTATTGTGATTTTTATGAAGCGTGCATATAGCTTAGTCTTATTTGCCAACCACCAGGTAATTCCTTGTAGGCATGCTGGTATTTAATTGATCATCCTTTCGTGGCATTGCACATAGATCTCCTTGCCTTCCTTAGTCAAGAGAATCTCACTTAAACAAGCTTGCCGAGCCTAAACTGAGTGCCTCATAATCATGCACTTAACGATTTGTCAATTCCTCAATAACTGGAAACATCAGAGGAGAATTGGAGAGCAAGAAGGAGACAAAGAACTAGTGCAAATCCATTGCTAAATGCCGATTTACTTTGAGTCACTCAAGACTGAAGTATTTAACAAGCTTGATATGGAACAACGGATTCGTTTATGCACTGTTACATTTTAAAAGTCATTTCATTGAAAGGGAAATGATTAATGAGCAGCTGATGCAATGATCTCCTGCTAGGATTAATAAATGGGAGACCCCCACATCCAAGGAGGCACTGATCATAACTTGTCATCTTATAAACACGTTTATGCCAGCTCCAGATTCATGGCATTTTTATGTAAATTTAAATCTTTCCCAATGGTAGAATGCCTCCAATAATGAGTGTGAAAATGCAAACAGATTTTTATTACCATCAAGTGCTGAAGGGCCAGAAGTGCTTCATGGGGTGCTGAGGGACTGAACAAATGACCATTGGGCTCTTTTAATGATGTTGGTTCAGCCAAATCTCTTTAAAGCTACTGTATTTATATGTATATATTCACTTGTGTGTCTACCCAAAATATTATTTTCTTCTAGATCTAACACAGGTAATTTTACCTCATTATGAGCAATTCTGGTCAGGAAGCACTCAGAAGTTTTATTTAGTAATGCATTTTACTCGTATAGGAAATTTCTAGTCATAACTCAATTCCCAGAGCAGCACAAAGGGGAGGAATTATATTATCACCACCTCCTTTCAATTCTCTCTTCATAATGTACTAAATTCACGAAGCTTCTCAACTACAGATTATGAAAGTCAAGAAAATGATAAATTATGGTAGTCATTCTTAAGAAATGACATCAGAAATAACATCACAAGGCACACTTTAATAATTTCAGAAATTGGCCTCCGATTTACATGGGCATCCTTTGGAACACACACCAACACCCAACCCAGAATCCCTACCAAGCTATATCACGCTAGCATTTTGAGATAATAGAGGTCACGAAAATTCTAAATGTTTTACATGGCAACAATGGCAGGACAGCAGATCAAGTCTGTTAGCATCACTAAAACCATTGGAACCTAGAAAGGATACAATTTGCTTCACAGTGCAGGACTCTAGGGAAAAACAGAAATTTTACATTCATTTTACTGCATAGATAATATGAAACCCCTGCCAATGTTTTTAAAGGCATTTCATCTTAACTATATGTTTCAGTTATTATCAGAAGAAAAATTTAATAGAGTGAATTTTTTTAAAAAAAGCTAAAGAAATCAGTATTTTTACCTTTTGAACTATTATCACATTAAAAGGCTCTTGTGCAAAATGAATAATTTGACTTTATCAGACACAAGTAGCCAGTCATTCCATTTAGGCCTGAATGGATGTCAGGTGTAAGGGCTCCTCATACACTGGATCCTTTCTCTCCCAGCACTGTTTCCCCTCACATTCCCATCATCAGCCCACCCCAAGGGCCAGCCACAGAAAACATTTTCCTGTTCCCTGAACATTTCTGGTTATTTCTTGCATGATTGAATGTATTCATTTTTTCATGTGTTTGAAACATGAAAAAATCATTGTTCATGTGTTTGAAACATATTTAAGATTTATTTGGGCAAAGCCAAGTGCTAAGTGCTGCAGATGCAAAATGATAAAGCCAGAAATGGATTCACCATCACTGAGCTTAAAACCTAGTTGAAATTTTTTTCAAATCCGCACATATTTTTTTCCTCTTCCTGGAATATCTTACTCTCTTCTTTTCTCTCTGATAAATTCATATTCATATTTTGAGACAAAAGTCAAGAATATCTCTTTTTGAAGTCTTTCTATATTATTTTTCTTTAAGAAAAATAAAATTTTCTTTCTTAGACATTATTAACACGTACATAAGCCTCTATTGTATTTTTTATCCTTTTATAGAGAAAATATTTGTCTTAGTTAAGCCTCTATCTGCACCAGACTATAACCTCCCAAAGACTAACTATGGCTTATTCACCATGTGCTCTATTTATAGTTGGTATTAACGAGGTCAATAGTTTTTTTGAGATGAATAAGTGAATGAATGAATTGGAAATATGAAGCCTTCTTTGTGTGTGTGTGTGTGTGTGAGGAAGACTGGCCCTGAGCTAACATCCATGCCCATCTTTCTCTACTTTATATGGGACGCCGCCACAGCATGGCTTGACAAGCAGTGCATCTGTCCACACCCGGGATCCAAACCTGCAAACCCCGGGCTGCCCAAGCAGAGTACCTGAACTTAACCGCTACGCCACCAGGCCAGCCCCTGAAGTCTTCTTTAATTTTCTTTCCTAGTAAATACCAAGCATTTGTTCTGAACTTGAACACTCCAGTAGGTGACTATTTAATGATCTTAATATGGGCAGAATATTTGTATATAATTAAAGCAGTGGAAAAATCACACAAAAGTAGATTTGATCAAATGATAACTGCATTCATTATTATTGGATAACAAATCACCACAAACTCTGCAGTTTAATACAACATAACATTTATTATCTGTTTCCATGGTTTAAGGGTCCAGGCATAACACAGCTCCTATGCTCAGGGTTTCACAAGGCTGCCATCCAGGTGTAATATTGGTGTGTTCTGGAGCTCAGGGTCCTTTTCTAAGCTCATGCAGCTGCTGGCAGAATTCAATTCCATTTAATTACAGGATGTAAATCTCCATTTTTTTGCTGACTGACAGCAAGATGCCACCAGTAATTCCTTCACACATAGTCCCCTCCAGAGGCCCTCTTACAGCGTGGTAGCTTACTTCTTCAATGCCACAGGGAATTTCACTCCAGTCTGCTACAATGGAGTCTTGTATAATGAAACATAATCCCCTCACCTATACCATATTCTATTAGGAGAGGATTATAAAAGGGCCTGACTCATTGAAGTTCACCTTAAGGTGTGTTCACCACAAAAATTAAATAACTTTATAAGTAAAAACCACCATAAATAAAAGTAAAAACAATGATTGAAAAAATAACCAATATGACAAATATTCAACTTTACCTCAATAAATTAACAAAAAAAATGTCAACTAAGTCAATTACTCTGTCTTCTGAATTCATACATTTTCTTTAATTTTAATTCTAGTGTAGTGCCCAATGCTACTGAAAGGAGTAGAGCGAGCTCTAGCAGGAACTGCAGCTCAGTTCGAATCATTCGATGCCCTCATCCAAACAATCACCAAATCTTGAGAATTCCATTTGCTATGTATTCTAAAACCCATTACTTATTTCTTGCATGCTGCCAGATCTTATCATTTCAATTCTGGATGACTGCAGCTGCCATGTGTTGGTCTCCCCTCCAATTTAACTCACCTCCAGTATGTCAGCAGAATGGCCTTTATAAAGGAAAAACCCTCTGTTTTTTGACCTTTTGATGTCCTCTCTGACTGATCTCAGAACACAATCTGAAATCCTTCATATGCCTGTAATAATCTAGTCTTGAATAATTCTTCGATTCATCTTCCACTGTTCCTCCATTTCTCCATCTTCTTTCCTATTTCCTAACTTCTGGAACTATTTCTTGTCCTTGGAGTGGAAGATGACTTTCTGCCTCTAGACTTTTCAACATATGCTACTATCTACATGTCATTGTCTATTTTCTTCACCCTTTACCTGGTTATCTCTTGCTCTTCCTTCTGATCTAGCTTAGACATGCCTTTCTCATGACTTCCAAGAAGTCTCACCTAACCATCCACAAATGTGTCAGACTGTATGTGCCCTTCACAATTGCCTAGACATATTATAAATGTCTATTTTTTTTAGTCTGTCCTGAGAGCTCTATGTGGGACAACTCTGTTTTCCTTGACTTTGTTTCTCGAACCCAATGTTTAGCACTTAGCATATTTTTAATAAATATGTAGTGAATGGATAAAGGATCTAAATATTCAGATGCCATCCCTGAAGCCTCAGCAGTCCACAGATCACCCCGTAATTGTCATAAAATAATAAGTGATTCCAAATCCGAGTACAGAGTAGATGCCTCTTCCTGAGAAGCTCACTGGATACTTAGGTTGACAGATTTAAAGTAGGCACTAAAACTTCTAGAGCAGCCTCAGCTGCAGAGTTGGGAAGGAGAAGGAAAACCTGGGGCATATCTCAGCTAAAATTTTATAGCTCGGTCTGTCACAGATGGCCTGTGAAGGCATACCTCTATGTGCTCTGCTTATAGTTCTTTCCATCCATAAAATGATCATCCTGTCTTTATGGCTATCTCCCCAGGGGAGGCCCTGTAAGGATTCATGCATTCATTTTTGCAAAGTATGTATAGGTATTCTTTGAATAAAGACATTCTATAAATACAAAGCATTTTTGTTCATTAGTCCAGATGCCCTAGCACAGTCCAATCTATTTGATTCTGTGCTACCAAACAGCTGCCGGCACCCACCAAGAGCATCTGGTTCCATTTCACGTTGGCAAGGGCCCCATTAGCAGTAAAACAGCTAATGCCTTTTAGATGGCCTCATGATTACAGCTTTTACTGGTACCCCAGGTAATTGAGTTAATAAATTTAATTGCCAACGCTGACGCTTCCTCCCACCCGCCTCCACTCCTTTAACTTCTTCCTCAGCTCCTCTTAGTCTCCTCTCTCAAAAAAAATAAAAAGGAATAAAAAAGGCAGAGAGACCATTAATAAGAATATGCATCTAATAGGACAGGTGACCTCACAAAACACTTCTGAATGACTTCAAAATGTCACTGAGCCCACCCCGATTTGTTTATAGCAGCATGTGGTGCCATGACTCACATTTACTACCCCTTTCCTTTCAAGCTAATTTATAGAACTGTCCACACTACATAGAGCAATACCCAGAGTATATAGTGTATCGCCACAAAGATTTCCAAGGAAATATTTATAGTTGCATAGGAGAACGTGGACACAGATTTCTGAACTAATAATTCATATATTACATTGTAAATCATATTGAAATATTACATATTACACAGTAAAACAACAACAGAGAAGAGACAATTGAAAACTGAAGTCTTCTCTTGGGAGATATTTTTAAGATCTCCCTGAAAGAATTACACATCCTGTATTGCAATGTGTATTTCTGTCAGGAAGACAGTCTCCTGGATGGCTCTGGGTGTTTTTGTTTGTTTGTTTGTTTGTTTGTTTGTTACTCTTAAAAACTCCCCAGTATTATCATTGACTAATGCCATGTGCCCAAATCGCTCTTGTCCTCCCAAAATGAATAGTTTACCCCCTTGTAAAACAAAAGGCATTACCCTCATCTCTGCCTCATTAAAAGACGCTGGTGGAGATAACAGTAAATCAGATGTTCAGCCTAACACTATAATCTATGCCACCCAATATGTACTATCCAGATTGCTTTCATGCCTGACTCCAGCTGAAAGAGGAATAAGAGAGGCCAAGGCATAGCAAGAGCCAGATAATGACAAGGAGACATAGTTTCCAAAGAGCTTTCTATAGGTTTCTTACAGGAAATCCTAGTGATGAGTAATTTTATCAAAGACTTACCAGTAAATTAAAATTTCATATATTTTATTAGTTCTTAAAGCTTTCTGCAATTCTTAGAAAAAAAAATTGTGCATTACAAAATCTAATTTTGGTTGTGAAAATTAATAAATTAACCCTGTTTGTTTAAATTCAAATATTTGTTTTATAAAATGTGCTATTTTTTTCTCTTTTCAGGTAAACCCAGTTGTTGTCAATACATACCAAATACTTCATGTTTTCTTCAACTGATTTATGTAACATACTTTTACAAAACGACAAAGGTTTTCTAAGATCCTTATGCTTTTCATTTTCTTCCATACCTTACATCTATAATCATTTAGTGTACCTAAAGTTAATCTTTTTTCCTGTATTGTTCTCCTTTAGGGTTAAGATGTCTAAATTCTGGTAATTTTCTTGGCTTGAGAAGGCAGGTGTTGCGGTGGGTAGAGCACAGGACAAAATCAGTCTAGAGACAGGCCTGGGTTAGGGAACAAGGAAGAGAGAGAAAGCAATGCGCATTCAAATCAAGACCAAGGATAAGCCAGAAGTGATGGACTAAAAATGTGAGGACTGGAAAGCCAATCAGATGAAGACATCAAACTTGAGACGGAGACTGAGAACCAAAATCCACAGAAGGGGGTGACTCCTGTTATACATAAGGGAGTGTTCAGAAGGGCAGCAGGTATGGGTCAGAGGAACCAGGACTGGGAGAATCCTAAAATGCCGGAGCTGGAAGAACCTTTGAAGTGCCTTTGCTCTAAATGCGAAAACAGGCCCAGTGTTCTGCCATGCAGCACTACAAATGAGTGGCAGAGGTAGAGCTTGAACCCAGATCTCCTTCTTTCTGGTATAGTGTCTCAGACAGAGGAGGAAAGATTTTCTGAAAGGTTCAGGCCTTCTCTGCCACCCACTCAGAGCCTTATACTGCTTCCTAACTTGCTCATAATTACTAGGGAATTCCGTAGTTGAGCTCTCAGTTACATATCTGTGTGCATGTGATTGATTTGGGGCTTTATTGAGGCTCTTCTACTGAATTTTAGCTTAGTGTCGACTCCTCAGAATCCTTATTTGTTCTCCTGGCTTCCACAAATTATGGTTGTGGTCTTATACCCTCTTCACCGAAATCTCTGATTCCCTGGTCATATGCCATAGGCCTCCACTGGCCCATAGGCACTCTGCTGCTACCTACAGGCAGAAAGCAGTACTGTCTCACCTGCCCTGGGATGCTCCACTATGCTAATTAATGCTTAAGTATTCATGAAATCCTTTGATTTCCAACCAATTATTCCTCACCTTGAAAGCAAATAAGTGCATCACTTTTTATTGATATTTTTGCAGTCATTAAGGATGATCTTTGGTCTTGTACCAAACCTTCAGTTCTCAAAGTCTCCTGGGGTTTCTGTCCTATCACTAGTTATTTTTATCACCATGAAATCCCAAAGAATTTCATATGCTGTAAGTCCCAAATAGCTTGCTATGTTCTGTCCTCATGACCATAATTAAAGCAGATCTGAAGGACGCACACAAACAAACATCCATTCCACTTCTGCCAATAGCACCCAGAATTGAGTGGAAAAATAATGTTCTCATAGAACTTGGCTACTAAAGATATTTACTCTCTCTCCCACACCCATGAAGCTTGCTGATTGACAAGAAGATAAAGGGAGCAGAAAATGCCACAAGATTTAAATAGGCTTTATATTAAGCCAAAATATTACATTTTTAGACAATTGAAGCACGTGATTACAGTTCCAGGAACAACAACAAAAAAAAATGTGTGTGTGTATGTCTCTCTCTCTCTGTACTCATATATACATGCAAAATATACATGAATATATATATTAAAAGCAGAGCATGAATGGTTGTATGGTTGGGGGGAGAAAATAATTCTGTTCGTCTGGTACATATACCCACCCATTCTTTGGAATATGACAGAATCAAGAAGTAGATAGGAAACAGGGGCCGGCCCGGTGGCGCAGCGGTTTAGTCCGCGCTTTGCAGCCCGGGGTTCGCTGGTTCGGATCCCGGGCGCCCGCCGACGCACTGCCTGTCAGCCATGCCGTGGTGGCGTCCCATATAAAGTGGAGGAAGATGGGCACGGATGTTAGCCCAGGGCCAGTCTTCCTCAGCAAAAAGGGGAGGATTGGCAACGGATGTTAGCTCAGGGCTGGTCTTCCTCACCAAAAAAAAAAAAAAAAAAAAAAAAAGAAGTAGATAGGAAACAAAATATTGTGGAATTTTCAAATTGTTTTAAATAATGGAGCAAATATTTTAAAACATATATCCTATCTGAAAATTGAACATATAAAATAAATAAAAGCATAGAGTAATTTCTAACTTAAACCATATCAAGACCTCTGGAGTGGTGAGAATATCTCAAACTGTAGATGGCAAGCCACTGGGGGGGTAGAAAACCCAGACTCTAAAGTGAAACTTACTTGAGGATAAGTTCAAGTTATTAGCTATGTGACCTTGAGGTGGTTGTCCATCTTTTTGGGATTCACCTATGAAAAACAAGTAGAACAGTAGAGCCACGCCTTATGTTACAGCCTACGTGAAGCTCTCATTGGGATAGATTTCCCTTGACAAATTTCCCAGTGCCTATAGGTTTCATTCTTTTGAGTTCTCAAAACTCATATATGAAGAAATGGAGAGTGGGGCATGTAGACTACCTTCTGGACTAATCTTCTGACTTGGGGGAAGTCAGAGAATGTCTCCTAGCAAATATTCCTCAAACAGTTGTTTGTAATCCAACCTCAGCACTTTCTCCCTGGGGACAGTTGCCAATGCACCATGTTTTTGCTACTCCTATCCCAGTGGAGCGTTCTTAAAAAACCCAAGAATCTCACTCGCTTTTGGTTGAAAACCCCATTTAATTTTGTCAATGATGGTGACATCATTGTCAGGCAGTATAGAATCTGTCAACCTAATGGCAACTGGAAGAAGATCCAAAGTACCCCAAATATGCCAAGGCGGAGACTTTGCAACAAGGAGTTTAGACTGTGTGGACTCTGCCATTTTATAAGTGCAATACCAGCACAAATTATGCTAACAGTGCTTTTTCAGTTAGGATGAGGAGAAAATGTATTTTCAGGTGTCCACCACTAACAGCTTTTTGTGGATGGCTTTAAAAAAAGAACTTGCTCTTGATTGAAAATATATCTGTTCACTCTGAAACCAAAGTAAGCTCCAAATAGAAAGGTTGACTATCACAGCTTCATTTTAAGCTCTGGCTTCTTGGCCAGCTCCTCATTTGAGTCACTGGGTTAGGAGGAAATTTGTATTGCTACTCAGAGAAAAATAAATCCTTTGGAAAGAGCATGAGTTATTCTTTGCGGATGAGTCAGAAAAATCTCTCCGACTAGCTGGATTCTCACAAAGCACAGCAATTCCTTTTGGTGAAAAGACATAATGTTGATGGCAATAGGCCTTCTTTTCCCACTTTTACTCTTGATAGGGGTCTACAGTGCTTAATAGGCTCACAGGGAAAGCAGTGTCTACTTCACGGAAGACTTAAGATATTGAGCCTGGCCATGTATTAAGATACAGAGATCTTGGCTGTCTATTAAAAAATCAATTCTGTGCAAATGTAATACTGAGAATTAATGTTTACTCTTCTTCTGCTATTGAGAACAGTAGTTAAATATATATATGTATATAAATGTATATACAGGTGTGTGTGTGTGTGTGTGTGTATCTCCTTTAAGCCCTTATCTCTTTGTCCTGCAGAAAGACCATTTCCATCATCTGTCATCACTGGCAACACTTAACTATACCCAACCCTTGTCAAAATAGAATTTTTTTCCACATACAAAATACTAGGAGACAGAGAAAACTCAATTTCATTTAAAAAGTCTAAATATACTTTAAGACCTTGAGTATAACCTTAGTTTTGGCATATGTAGCTGAAAATGCATCCATATGACAATGTAATATATGTCAAGAGTTACAGAGTGAATCATCTCTTTGATGTATTTTGCCCTTTAGGTATAAAACTATCAAGAGTTACTTGATATAAAGCCCAGTGGCTACCAAAAGCTACACATATATTCTTCCTCATTTTTTAAAAAATGAAATAGCACAATATATATTAGAACAAGTGAGATGCTACGACAGAGTGCGGCTTAGGCTTGAAGCCTCCAGTAAAGCAGCAGGGCTGTGAGGACTGGAGGAGAGTTATACAATGTTTCAGTGAAAGAAACTTGTCATCTAAATACCTCATTTTACAGAGGACTAACTCGAGATCCCAAGATCATGATGCTAGTCAGTAGCGGAGCTGAACAAGAACTAAAATCTCCTGAGCGTTACCCGGAAGTTTTCTCATGGTCCTTCGGCAATTATTTCTGCCCACAGAGTTTACTTCTTTCTTTAGTGCCAGGAAATTATGAAATTATAGCTACTTTCCCCTAGCTTCTTGAATTAGTTAGGAGATTTGTAATTAAAACCCCTGCAACAAACAAATGTTTCTTTCTGAGCATTCAACAATGAAATTGTGAAAGCATCAATGTCTTATAAATGTCCCTACCCCCCAGCCACTGCTATTCCTCAATAGAGCACTTTGAGCAGCAGAAGAGAAAGAGGAGTGGGAAAGGTTCACTGGATTGTAGTGTCGTCATAGACACTACCCTATCCATCAATCCTAGGTTGTTCCATTCATCCTTTCCATCAGGATGGTCTAGGGCCAGTGCACTGAATGCCAATGCTGAGGACAGAGGCAAGCCAGCCAAGGTAGCTTTATCAGACCAATGCTTGTTTATCAGTCCAACTGTGGCCAAAGCCAAAGCTATCCTACTGACCTGGTAATGCACTTTGTCCACATGCCAGGGCCTCCGGGATTCTGGAAGAGCCTAATGGGTGTGAGAAAGCACCTTCGATCGCCAGGCTGGGAATTATATCATCATGAGAATGCTTTGGGCAATGATGAAAGCATAGGGCATTAGTTGTTTACTAGTTGTTTACTTCAAACATCATTGAGAGGTAAGAAATCCCAATGTATTTTTAGGAACTCAGTGATGTCTTCAAGGCTCCTTTGTTTCTTCTCTGCTCCTCTCGCTGATGATGAGGTCTCCCTTCCTTCATCATGGAAAGAAGGCTACTTAGCATAAGCATCGTGGGTTCACACAGTAGCATCCAAACTAGGAACTGAGGGCTTTCTCCTCAAATGTCTCTCCCTTGATAGGAAGGAAAATATTTTCCAGAAGTTTCTTGGCAAACACCCTTTTAACCATTATAACCATCCATTAACCCCTGACCTCATGCTGGACCTGTCCTGGGTAGTAGTGAAAAACATTAACATGAATTAGCTTGATACATTTTGACCTATCAGGATTTACCCTTGGAAGTGGAACCATAGCTACCAGAAGAAAATTGGTGTTTGGTTAGCAAAGAAAGGGAATGCATGGTTCCTCAAAGTGGGGCACTTCTTCATCACTGCCAGCACGGGTGTCTCCCAGGAAGATTCTGGCTTTAGTGGCTTGGCATGCGGCGACTAGAGGTCAGTACACATAACAGACTCTCACGGTTCAAGAGCAGGGCTTGCTGTGGACTTTTTTGGCCTGGGAGTGCCCTTCACGTGCAATCATTCCAAAACCCTCGTAGAACCACCCAGCTCTGAACCCTCTGCTTGGAGTCACTGCACTACCAGTATTCTAGCAACTGCTACTCACAGAGCGTCTGCTAGCAAGCCTATGACCCCACCTGCATTGTTTGTGCACATCTGGCTACCTCGGAAGAAATGGAAATCTACCAGCTCCGTATTCACAGGGAAAATTGGGCCACATTTATGATCTTGTGCTTGTCTGAGTGCTGTTAGGCCACTGTTTGACAACTCCTCATGCCTTCTAGAAGGTATCACAATGTATTTGGCGTCGCCTTTGTAAGACTTGGTAGATAATACCATTTAAAAATCTCAGCAGCAGCAGAGATCAAAACCATGGAGTTCCCATTCTTCACTCAGGGATAGTTAGCTCCAGGAAAAAAACTGGTGATAGGGCACAACTTGATAAATTGGCCTAAGCTACTTACCCTTCCAGCTTTTAAAGGTGAAAAGATATAGTCTTCACCAAAATGAAAGTGTTCATACCTCTTCACTGCTACACCACCAGGCTGGCCCCTATTATGGTTCATTTTAAAATCAGATCTCCAGAGTTCACATCACCTCATACATTTCCAGAAAAGTAAGCATCCATAAATTGCCAGCAATTTACTACATTCCATCAGCAATTTATCCTCAAGTATTGTGCTCAAGCTGTGATGTTCCTGCTGGACAGACCACCACAAACCATTCAAAATCTGAAAGGAGGGGCCGCCCGGTGGCGCAGCGGTTTAGTCGGTGCTTGGCAGCCCGGGGTTCGCAGGTTCGGATCCCGGGCGCCCGCCGACGCCCTGCTTGTCAGCTATGCCGTGGCGGTGTCCCATATAAAGCAGAGGAAAGACAGGCACAGATGTTAGCCCAGGGCCAGTCTTCCTCAGCAAAAAGAGGAGGGTGGTGACGGATGTTAGCTCAGGGCTGGTCTTCCTCACAAAAAAAAAAAAAAAGAAAAAAAAATCTGAAAGGATCTGAACATACTTTCAGTAGTACTATATTAAAATACATTTCCCAAAACCTGCACCTCCATCATTACCTTTCCAATTTTTGCAAACCTGTGGATATCACCAGCCCTGACTTAATCTCTTAAATATTCTTTTTTCACTGATATATTGCTATTCCACACCTTAATAATGCATCCTGCCTTCATTGTATGCATTGACTCTCCCCTGGCTAACACAGCTCCTGCAACCCATTTTATCTATGTGCTTTTTAATTTTGTGGATTGTCAAGCTCCATTGTTCTAACAGATATTCCAGTTTTTAGGATGTTCTTCAAGGTTGTCCAATTTCAATTCCATCTATATAATACATACACTCCCAGATTTATAGTTCTGGATTATGTCAAACGGGAAACAAATCAAGGAACACCCATATTGCTATCATTCCTGCCAACAATACAACTAAGTCACCTAATTTACCATCACAGAATTCAATTTTGTTAAATAATTACACTCTTATCACAGGACTCCATAATTCACAGAAACTATAGCTAAATACATCTCACTCATGACCATTGCTTTTCAAAAATCTCTAGGTCAACATGGCCATTCATTTATTTAGCAAACATTTAAGTATTTACTTTACCTGCAGGGGCAGAGCTTTAGCCAGGAAGTGCCACAAGCCAAAAAGGCAAGCTATGTCTGTTGGAAAAATCCAAGGTAAGACTATCAGAGAAATAAAATTGCAAGGCTTAATCCATAACTATGGGGTAAAATTGAAATAAGGTCCCCAGAGCAAAGTGTGTATGGATACAAATCTGTTCCACTGACCACTCCTGGTTTTATGATGTACTTTATGAACAAAAAAAGAATTGCACCAAATTGAAGGCTCTGAGGATAATACTTTGCAATATTAGAAGTGTGCAAAATGTTAACATCAGTAAAAAATACTATTAATATAATAATCCAGGTAATCAATACAAAATCAAACTCAAATTTTTAAATTCATTATGAAAAATAAAATTCTGTTACGTGGCAGTTTCTAGTTTTTTCTAAACTCTTAAGAAAAAAAGACAAGTTCTCTTTAAAGTTTATTCAGTGAAGTTGGAAGTTTATTGTTATGCTGATCTTTTACACTCAAATAATTTTCAGTATTTGTCTAAACAAAAGCATCGCCTTCACATGGATCTGTCTGACTTGACTGACAGCATAATCTTTCTCACCATAACAATCAAGCTGGAGCTTGATTTCATCACTTAAGTGAAAATTGGTTTTCTAATGGAAAAATGCATCATAACTGTGTCGATAAAATTCCTGAGTAAATCCATTTAACAATGCAAGATTCAACATCAACTCTTCATGTTGCAGAATACCTCTACAAATTGCTTCCTAGGAAACCGACTGTTCCATGGTTTTCTTATTTATACTAGGTCCTTTCTTATTAACCAATTTTAATAAACTGGCTACTTAAAACAACTAACAAAAATTGGTGCTTAATAATATAAATGATAATGCCACTAATTTATTTTTAATCTTCCTTTTTGAGAGAATAACAGTTTCTCCTTCTAACATGAAAAAAAAAATTACCTCTAGCTAAGCCACAGATGTGGTAACAGAATCTCAAGGTCATTGGTATTTCCAAAGAGTACTCAGGGGAAACATTTTTCTGTCTCTTTCTCTTTTAAAGATTAACTCATTTGTTAGTCTCTATATTTCAGTTCTTTGACAGCTTGAACAGTGAATGAAAAGCACTGCACAATCAAATACATTGCATTATATATTCTAATCTCAAACCACATTAGATATGCATATGTCCTTCTGTCTCAATTGCCACCAGAAATATTGAAGATAAAAATATCTCATTAATCAACTAAGAATTATTAAGCAATTTGTAACAAGTTAACGTCTTTTCAGAAAGAATAAAGAATCCAGATGAGCACTGTAATAGAAATATAATGTGAGCCACAAATGGGGGAACACATATGTAATTTTAGATTCTCTAGTAGCCACATTTAAACTGTAAAAGAAACAGTTGAAGTCAATTTTAATAATACATATTTACCCAACATATCCAAAATATTATCATTTTAATGTATAATCAATATAAAACTTATTACTAAGGTTTTTACATTCTTTTTTTCCTCAAATTAAGTTTTCAAAATCCAGTGTGTAATTTACATTCACTGTACATCTCAGTTTAAACTAGCCACATTTCAGGGCTGGCCCAGTGGCGCAGTGGTTTAGTTCACGCTTGGCAGCCCCGGGTTCCCCGGTTCGGATCCCAGGCTCCTGCCAACACACTGCTTGTCAGCCATGCTGTGGCGCCGTCCCATATAAAGTAGAGGAAGATGGGCATGGATGTTAGCCCAGGGCCAGTCTTCCTCAGCAAAAAAAAAAAAAAGAAGAAGAAGAGGAAGATTAGCAATGGATGTTAGCTCGGGGCTGGTCTTCCTCACACACAAAAAATAATAAAGTAGCCACATTTCAAGTGCTTAATGGCCTCATCTGACTGGTGGCTGTGCCCATACTGGGCAGTGAGCGCTCAAGGGTATACAGTGAAGAAGACCTGTCTTAACAAAGACTCATTGCCCTAAGACTACTTATGAGAGACCAGAAATTCTTAATAAAGTTCCATAAAGCTCAGTAAATTCTAAAAGCCTAAGCAATTAAGGGAAAATACATTTTTTCCTCTTAGGAAACATCCATGAGCCCTGACAGGGGACTCAACTTAATGCATGGATTGAAAAACTCACATTATGCCCTTCCATCCTTGTTTATTTAACCCTAATTATATGGATAGATACAAATAGTTTATACTGAAAAGAATTCTTCTCAAACACTTTACCTTTAAGGGATCTATTATCTCAACCACTTTTCTCTCACTTTACTTGCCTAGTTTCTACCAAGCATTTGAGATTCCCTTTCTTGCTGCTTCTCTGTAACCCAGATTAGAGTATGATTCAGATTAAGATCTGCACTCACGTATAGTACTGTTTAGATTTTTAAAATGAAATTAAAATGATGGCTGTTTAGCATTCTAAAACCTGAGAAGCAATTTTATATTTTACTGAGAAAAATATGTTCAGTGTTTGCCAATTTTACCTGCCATTGCTCCTCACCTTAAAGGATAAAAAGTCATCCCAGCGGAAAGGAAATGATCATTTCATGGTTCTGTTTGCCCAGTCTTCCAACTGTGCTCCAAAGTGGATATACTAATCATATCATAAGGAGCAGAAATTAACAATTTATCCTATGGAGTGAGACAGAGGGTGGAGACCTACACATGGTAAGTAAAACACGTTTTTCATTGTGAAAAGGAATGTATTAAAATGCATGACAGCCGTTTTCAATTTTGAGACTTTCAGCATACTTCAAAAAGTATGGTTATTTCGAAGTAATTTATTTGTGGTTGCTCTTGAAGTGGTCTGGATGTTAGAAAAGTGGAGGCAAGTAATTGCAAATAAACGTTAAATTTCCAAGTTAAACTTTTTGAGGCTAAAAGCTACTTCTCTCTCTTTTACTAACCAGTTAAAATAGAGGTAAGCATTCTGCTTTGGGGAATAGGCTACTTTTGGTTTCCAAGAATTTGGCACATTTTATCAAAATATCTCCAGGGAAACAGGAGTCAGGAAGCAAGAGCATTGGTGGCTAATAGGAGAACTGAAGTCTCAGAAATAAACTGATCCATTTAGTCTTTCAAGTTAAGGGACAAATGAATGTTATGTTTAAGGCAATATTGGCTGCATAGAATCGGGTTCTGCAAAACTATTGGTGTGTCTTGGTAAACTGGACCATAAGAAAAGCCAAAGTTTCTTCAGCTCTGTGATTACAACTGAGTATGAAGGCATTCCAGGGCCTTTTACTGACCTGCCATGGAAAAATGCAGTGAGACTGCTGGTGACGGCCAAAATGAAAACTTTCCAACAGTAATGTCACAATTACACAGACCAAGTGCAGCAGCATCGCGACGAGGCCATGGAAGAGAAAGAACAGTGAATGTTTTTGACAACCCCTGTCTGGGTATTTGGGATTATCTAGACAATAGCAGAGAAAACAATTGCCAATCAAGTGACTTATACAAGGCCTGAGCAAGAACTGTGACTAAAAGAACATCCGACAATCCTAAATTTTTGTTTGCACAAACTATAAAATAATCAACTAAAAGCAAAAGAAAGGTCAATAAAGGGTAAAATGGAAAATAGAGTTAAATTAATATTTGTCTAGAGAAGGGAATTCATGGGCATAATCAATCCTACAGGGAAACCTTAACTTGCCACCTAGTGTTACCTTGCATCAGGATCATTTCTGCTATGGTGATATATGAGAGCCTGAGGAGGAAAGTATCAGACATTCTGGGACCTTTGTGCCACTAAGGAGCGCCTAAGAACCTGGGGATATGGATAAGAAAAAGATTAATAATATGAACTGGTAGAAGGCAGGAATGGAGAGATCAATTATGGATGTAATCCTCTGTGGAAGTATCGATCAGTGCTTTAAAATTTTTAACATGCATACAAATCACCTGGGGATCTTTTTGGAATGCAGATTCTAATTCTGTAGGTCTAGGGCGGGCCCTGCAATTCTTCATTTAGACCAAGCTCCCAGGTGATGTCAATGCTGCCCTTTTGCACACCACACTATGAGAAACAAGGCTGTAGTGGACTATGATGGCTGTGTTCCTTGTCTGCTCTTCAAGCATTCTTGTTCCTCTTCCTTTGTCCTCTTTCTTCTGAGGAACCCTCTCTTTGTGTTTGGGTGTGTCTGTAACCTGCTCACCCCTGCACCCTTCATCCATACACAGGTCAAAATATTACCCAGATCCACCAACCAGCTTCCTCAAACTCTAGACTCAGTGATTGGTTAGGGGTGGGCACGTGACAGAAGCCAGGCAAATCAGAATCCTGTATGAACCCTTTGCTGAAACTTTTGGAAAAGAGGCATTCCCATTCATTGTTTTCCAGCTTGAAAGACAATTCAATCCATCTGGTGGTGGCTGTTTTTATTCCTGTAAGCAAAACAACTACTGGCATCCTACCTGGATGGAAGTAGAGTTACGAGATGGAGAAAGAGACAGATTACTGATCACACGGTTTAATGCCGAGATCCAGTCTTGTCTGAAGCCCCTATACTCCTTTGAAGTTTCCAGTTAGTGAGCCAGCACATCCCCTTTTCCTGCTTAGGTTAATTTGAGTCAGTTTCTTCCATGAGGAAAGAACTGATCTTCTTCCCCTCGTGCATCTGGTATTCTACTGAATTCAAGTTTCAGCTTTCACTTCTTGCCTTCCATAGCCCCCTAGTTTCCAATATTAAAGCCTTAAATGGATAGCCACTCCCCTTTCCCAGGCGTTAGGAAGAATCCTGATTCAGCCAGGCACTCTATTTTGACCTTCAGCAGAATTCAGGGGCCTTCTTGGTGATTCTTGCAGAATCAGGTTCCAAAAGAACATAGCTCTTTTATTTTTCAATATACTTTCATTCCACTTATTTAATGCAAAAGAGAAGGAACAGTAATCTAATACACAAGTAGAACTCCTAGATGTATGTGTTAAATTAGAGGCCTGTCCCTCAAGCCGATGCTTTAATATAAGCAAGTGAGCCTCCACTTAAAGTCACCCAACATCGGCTGCTTCTGCGCTGGGTTTTGGGGGCGGGTGAGTATTTAAGAGCCATTTCTCAGATCACTACAGTCTTGAGGGTCTCTGGACAAGAGCCCAGATGGTTTTCAAAGTTAGATGTTTGGGGGAGTTGTCTCTCATATGCAGATCTTAAAAGCTGAGGTGCCCAGTGAGGGGTCTGAATCCTTCCCTCCCCGGGGAGAAGCTCTGGATTTTGAGTTTTCTTCTGACTGTGGGTCGCCGCAGTGTGGGGTTTATGGCGAGAATGTGTCCCAGCCTCTCCTACCTGCTTCAATGTGGTTTTCTTCTCTTTTGCCTTATGTGTAGTCATCACTCAGCCAGCTTTTCAGTTTTTTGATGAGGAAATTGCTCCATATATAGCTGTAGACTTAGCGTGTCTGTGAAAGGAGATGAGTTAAGGATCTTCCTACGTCACTGTCTGGAACCTAGATCGCCTGTAGCTGACTAGACATCCATCTTTTGTGTCATGACTTCTTTCCATATTTATACTCTTGTCATCTTTCTAGCATATTTATTTGACTTAGTACTGACATGTAGTTCTTACAACTTTACAGCTGATAACACTTACCAATTAATTCTAATATATTAAATGTTCAAATATAAACTTTTATTCATTTTCTGCTTCTTGATATAGTTCATTTCCCTTATTTAATGCAGAAGAGAAGGAACAGTAATCTAATATACAAGCAGAACTTTTCCAAAGAACGACTCAGCAGATGTCATATAGAGATAGCATTATTGTCATTCTGCATTTATATGGCTTTTCATATTCATATTCATAAAATGCCATCATTCTTTTTACTCTCCATTGAGTTAATGTTTGTTTTATCAGATGAGGTAAGAGTGCAACAAGGTGTTTTTCTAAAAGCAAATTAGTTTCAAAGGCAATTAGTCCTTAAAATGCTAATCTGAGAATTAAATTATAATTCTGAGTTTAAAAGCCTGGTTTCTTCCAAAAGCAGCTCAAATTTATTTTTATAAATGCTAGTTTCCATCCTTGGTATCATTTCACTGTAAGACAATTTTTAATATTGTAATATTATTCTTGAATTTAAATTTCTTACATTCAGGAACTACTGGTTCACCCTAGACCTACCATAGGGGAAAGACATTAGAACACTCTACTTTCATGATTTTTAATTCTCATCATGGGAAGATGGCTTTGCCCCAGTGGTTCTCAGGGTCAACATGTGGCGTTTAGAATGTTTCCGTGAAGAGACACAATTTAGAGAGGCATGGTCAACACAACAGGCCATGGAATCTTAGTCTCATCGCATGAGGCCAGAACACCACCCAGATTCCCAGCATTCCTCTCTGGCTTCTCACTGCCTCTGTTTTGCTAAGTGTTATTCATTTTCAGGACTTGTTTCTCTTAAACTCCTATTACATTTCACACCCCCCTTGCTCAATACCCAGTACTCTCATGCCATTTCTTCACTTTCTGGAATTCTCCATAGAGTTGCTACACTTTAACTTTTTTGTCATCTACTCCAAAACCAAATCTGTTTTAGTCTTAGAAGAAAAAAAAGAGTTCTCTATAGTTTTTGATCTGTAGAGCCTCAGTGAAGGCTCTGCCTTACATATTTCTCCAGTGCTCTATTTCTGATGTTTAAAAGTTTACCAATAGCACTATCTTCTCTTTGCTCATAATCCGCTAACCTAATTGATTAATTTTGGCTAACAAATTACTGACTATTAGTGATTTTATATATTAGCTTTGCCATGTAAAACATTATTTTTAATACAACTTTTAAAAACCAAAAGAAACTATACAATTATCACTTAGTGATAATTTTAGTTATTATAATAGATTTGCTGCAAAAGTCAAATCCCTATACAGAGAAAGCTGTAATTCTTTGTAGATAACCTTGGTTTTTGTTGTTATTGTTTTTTTTTTTTCCCCCTCTCATGAGTACTTAACATCTAGCACAGTGCCTGGCACCCAGGACATACTTAGTAAGTTACTGAAGATTGTAAGCTAGAATCTGTGTTTAGACTGGGATCTTTTCATGGTTTCACCCAAGCTACTCATGTCTGGGTCCAGAGCTGCCTGAATGAGACAGGTTCTGGCAGGCCATTAATTTGCCAATTGCATCAGTCAGTCTTCATTTCTTCTTTATGAAGTAATCTATTGGGCACCCATTGACCCTTAAATCTCCTTGTCACAGCTGCTGAATCTTTCAGTCTCTTCACTGAAGGAAAAGCTGCTAAATCATCAATGACTTTGATATCAAACTTAAATTGGCTGTTTCTAAATGTGTCTTCAAAGGATTACTTACCATAAAATGAGGTGGAGAAGAAAGAATACTCATTCTATTTGCCCCTGCAGATCATTCTCAAAATGTTGTTTTAGTCAAGTGTAGAAAGTAAAAGCTAAGAACTGACAGTGATTTAGTCGTTTATGTAAAAGCTAGGACTGACCCAGATTCAAGTCACCTCAGGAAAAAAGCAGTGTTTCGCTGACAAAGTAGATGATAAGTGGACACAGAAAACTGTCAAAAACTGCAACAACTCTCCCTTTCAGGGCCTGGATCGAGTCTCTGGATCTTCAGGTTGGTTCTTCTTCCTCCATCAGCCAGATCCCTCTGCTTACTAATAGGTCCTGCTCCCTCATCTTGTATGCTTCCCCATGACCCATTTCAACCCTATTTCTAAATCTAGGAATCTCTCAATTAGACCAGCTTCTAGACCCAATACTAGCTGCTCCGGTCACTGAATATTGCCCAATTCCCTAGACTCAAAGGAGTAATCTGAATGGCCCAATTCATCTTTGTGCAAAAGATTATATACATAGGTCATAAGTTACTAGCCAGTGATATTTTGACATCTCCACACAGCTCAAGTTTAATCCCTGATGGTAAATGGTAGATGATGACGTGGCAACTTAAGAGACACTGCATCAGCCTCCATTATTATACACGCATTTCATATCTATGAATTTCAGAACTCTTTTAGTTGAGACAGGTAGTACAACAGGAAACTGTTCATTCATCCGGTGTTGCCATCTGTTCAAATTTGACTTTGTCAAGTGATTGTAACTGCATATGGATTTAATGATCACACTTTTCCTTTATAACCTTAAGGGAGACTAAAGTAAAAGTTATAGTAAAAAAAAATATTAGCCGTTGAGATTGGGGACTTTCTTGAAAACTGCTTCTGACCCTTTGAAATCGCATTTGATACATTTTTCCTGAGGATTTATTGCTTTATAATTTATCAATGCTGAGTTTTTATGCTATTTAGTGTGATTTAATCTCATTGTAGGAATAAAAACAATTTTTGATTATTATATTTTTTAATATTCAAATTTTTGATGTACAACAATTAAAATTCATATTCAGTAGGTGCACTTTCCCTTAAAAATAAGAATAATAGTTGCAGATATGTTGATTACATACATTTCATTGAAATCCACTAATGATATCAGGAAGAATCACTGTATTCATGAAGACATTATTAAGCATTTAATATTACTCAGGATTTTGCTATATTCTGGCCTCTTCAGCTTTAATAGCCCTTTCCTCTCCTGATAGAAATGTATCCAATTGTACAGACACAGAATATGCTTCAGCTCATTAAAAGGAAGAAGCACTTACTCTAGCAAATTTTAATGTTCTACATTCCTTTTGCAAGTGCAGCTAATTTTGCTCTTTATATGAGAGTTTTTATTATTATTATAATTATTAAACTCTCTAGTTATACAAAATGGCATACTGCCCTTTTTCCTCTCTCTTTAAAAATAGCAAAAGTACTGAGCAGTGGATTATTTTCAGTACTTATGTGTTGTGTATAAAAGTATAGGTATTATTGTTATAACACCTTGAAGAAAGTCAGGAAATGTAAAGTAGAAGCCCCCATCTAATATTAAAATATTAGTTTCATAAAAATAAACCTTCCATGAAAAGCATATAATATACTAATCATAGTATTTATCGCTTTATTTTTCTCTTCATATTTCAGTCTGTATCTTAAAAGAAAGACCTAAAAACATGTTGACACTTTCCAAGTATTGCTTTTATATTTACAATTTTAGATTATTTTCAGATATTAGTTGAAATTGTTACTTACAAACTGGGCAAATAGGAGAGGTGATATTTAAGTTTGATCCTGAGTAGGATTTCAGCAGCTGGAAATAAGGAAGAAAGAGGAACAAACAGTTTAGAAAAAAACTTATCATAAGAATTTCTATGCACTGCTTAGGCATTCTGTCTGGGCTCTATGCTATTGTTTTTTTTAAGACATCCTGTTAATTTTAATCTTGACATAACCTTATTTGTGTATTACATATGAGGAAACCAATGCAAGATATGTTAAACAAATACCCAGAATAAATGACCAACTCTTTGAACTAAAAATTAGAAAGTTGGGTTTAGCCTAGGTCTTCCCAACATCAGAGTTGATGCTATTTCAAATATATGTATCTTTTCCCAAATAAGTTATATATATCACTATTTGTAGTGAGATTTTGTGATGATACAAAGACAACTTTTTAAGAAAGGAATAGGTATTAATTTTATGGTTATTTTCTACTTATGGCAAGGGTTATTGATTTCCCAATAGTGTTGTAAATATTCCCTCTAAAATAAATCTCTTCAAATAAATAATGAGAATATAACATATAAATCCTCATATGCAAATAGTCCATAGCACATATAGAATTTTCTTCACAGCATAATTTCATAGCTTTGCTCAAAACAAGTACTGATGGAAAATGTTTCTCCCCGTGAAAGTAAAATAAAATAATAAAAGAAAAAATAGAACAATGAAAGCCAGAGCAATCTTCAACATAATGCAAACTGATATCATCAGAATATTTTTAGACTCTTTGGAGGCCCTGTGGAAAACTCAATGCTCTATATTGTACTGATATGAGCTATGTACATGCCTGCTAAACTTTTTGACTCCTATCTGTAATACATTTATGACAAAACAAACACTCCTCAACAGGGACTGTTTGCTTAAAGACAGCTCGTGCTCAGCTATCTATAATGGCATACATTTGGCAAGTCACGTATTCTTACCACACCTAATAGGGGAGTACAAGATGCCCCACTGTGGCACTGTGCTCTGTGCCTGTAGTAGCTGACTTCTCCACCCATGCTTCTACATTCATAATTCACCAAACAAAAGGAAACGACCAGTGTGTTTGTTCACCCTGTCTATATTCAAGTGCAACAATACATCCCGAGGGCATATCAGGCTCTTCCAAGAACGCTCCATGTTATAATCAAATAAATTTCCCAATCATTTCATCTTTTTCCTCCAAAGTTTTTTCTTTTTTTCCATTTTGGTAAACATGGTAATTTCTGTTAACGTCCTAACACGTAAACTCTAATACCTGGATGACCTGTGAGTCTTTAAGATGTCTATTTTTTCACTTGGAAATATCATCTGGAATCTCTAAAAAGATTAATAGAAAATGATTCCTTATCTAAAATTACTAGACATTCCAAGAGTCAGGATAATAAAATCCTAAACCAAGGGAAAACACAAATTTTGTACATCTATGAATAAATATATAGAGATATACATATAAATATATGGATATATAGATAGATTACAGCAAAGATTTTCAAGGGAAAAAGAAATGTTATTTTTAAAGAGGTAGAAGCTTGGAAAGAGAAACAAATATAGTTATTAATAACAGCAATTTGGTTAGTGTAAAAAATAATGAGTGAAATACATTTCTATTATTACAAATGGTCTTTATAATCTAGTTTTATTGTTTTGAAGTTTTGTAGTTACAATAAAACTGGAAGAACTAGATTTGTTCTTTAATTTTTGAAGCATATGAGTATTTTATTTTGTTTGTTCGGGTTTTTGCTTAATGTGTGCCCTAATTAAGGACCTGCTTTCCCAAAAATATTCTGGACATGAAGAGCTCAGTCTCCATACTGAATATGAAGGAAGGATTGAAGCCTCATTAGCAAGCAAACGGACTCTAGTTCATAACGTGGAAATATTTCTTAGTCTTTCACCTTGTACTAGCCAGGATTCTGCTGGTTTGCTGATTCAGCTGTGCTGAAAATTAGTATTCATAATATAAATGGCCATCACTCTATGAAGTTGTAACTCGGTTCAACCTTACATAACGTTTATTTACCAATAAAGCATATAAGCCTGATATTTTCACTGTAATCAACATGTCAAGTACTTGAGCCAGGGGTAGTTTCACAAGAGCATTCAGCATATTTGCACCAAGAGAGGTCGAGTTACATTATTGCTCCACCACTTCAACCAATCTGTTTTCATTTTAAAAGTTTGATCATTTTGTCAATGCTCTTTGGACCCCTTTTTAATTAAGGATCCAATGCATTTCTCCACTTTCATTATCTGTGTTTTTAAAGCTGCTGCAAAGTCAACAATTCAAGATGGAACCCATGCAGATTTGTCAAACCATAACTAATAGATAGGCCTTGTAAAGATGAACATGATAATCGAGTTCTCCACCCGGGAATCTAAATGTAAATTCCTTGGATGATGATGTTGATAAAAGAGAAATGGGTTGGGGTAAGAAGAGGAGTCTCTGAGGAATGAGAGTAACTGTAAATACTTTTTAAAAGTCCTACCCAGAATCACATTATTCAGACATTCATTTCATAGATTGCAAGGCTGTTGAAGGCAGAGAAACCAAGGTCTTATTCATTATTATTTCACGAACACCTAGCATGGTTTCTCATATATAGTAAAAAACTAAAAATAATGTATTCAACAGCTTTTGGTGTTTATAAAACTAAACCTACAACTCTGTAGGATCCCACATCCTGAAAACATTGCAACGATCTGCCAGGGAGTCTGAGTTTGTTTTGTTTTCTTCTCAAAGCTTCCAATTCCATTCTTCATGTGTATATTCTCTTCTCCTCCCATAAGCTCTAAAATGCCAGTGTCAACACCCAGAATAATTATTATTTATTCATTCAAGCTACAGGTATTTATTAGGTCTCTGCTAAGTACTAAGCACTGTGTTGGACGCGGGCTGTAAAATGGTGAACAAGTCAAACACACCCCTGTTCCCCTGGAGTTCACTGTTAAACAGTCAAATTTGATATAATAGAATTAGGGCCATAATGGGAAAAGTGGTGGGTGCACCCTAAATAGAAAAGCACCTCAACAAGTTGTAGTGGGTCTGGAAAAGCTTCAAGGACAAAGTGGTATCTAAACCGAGAAGTGAAGGAGTAGGAGCTGGTCAAATTGAGAACTGGGTAATGAATGTTCCAAGAAGACAGTGGCGGATTGAAGAGAAAGATCTCAGCTGAGTGAAACTCTGGCATCAACGAGAAAATGGGGAGAAATTCTTTCTGAAGCAAACAGTAGGGGAGGGACCAGGGCAAGACATTGCATGAGGTAAGGGAAGAGAGGTTAAAAAAAAAAAGACTAGATTATTAAATGCTTTGTAAGTTTCCATATCTATGCTTTTATTCTACCTTCTTTGATATTTACAAATCAATTTCATCTACTTTGAATAGTTCCATGTGTTTGTCTTATCATTGGATTTGCAATTGATTTTCCTTATATATCCTTTAAAGAAATGACTTGAGATCAGATGAATCTGAAATTTTATTTCTGTGTCTAGTAAAGTTCAAAATATTCTTTAGATTCTTGTTCACTTTTTCAGAATCTTCATTGATTGGGGTCTGAAACTATAGATGATGGTCAGAGAAACCTCAAAAAGAAATAACCTGAATTTTCAGGTTTGTTGGAAATAAATCACATATATTCTCAGAAATCTGAATCTAGTTGAGATATTGTATATCCTTCATTGATTGTAATTTGAATTTGAGAGCTAAAGGGTAGGATAAATGATTTATTAAGCAAGTGAAGTACTACTGGTCTCAGAATCCCAAGAAAACACATAGAACAAATTGTAGATCGAAATAGTTTCTTTTTTCAGTGGAGTCTCTGCACACTTCATACTTTGCATGTTGTAACAAATAGGATGTTCTTCAGCTATAGGTAACAAAAGCTTAACTCAAAATAAATACGTTTAAAATTTTTATGTCATATACTGAGAAAGCCTGAGATAGTATAAGTGGTTATTTCAAAAGTTAAAAAAAAATTGCCTATAACCTTGGATATTGCTTTTTTCTCTCTGCTCATCCTTGGTACATTGGTCTTGTCCTCTTTCCAACTATCCTATTATCACTCAATATGTGCAGCAGTTCCATGCATCGCAGAAAGATATAATAATGTCCAGTGAAGAAAAAAGATGCTGTTTATTCTAATTTAATCATATTAAAAATTAAAGAAACCTTTCCAAAAAGCCTCATAGCTGACATTCCTTCACATCCCATATAACGGAACTGTATCACATCCTAAATTAATCATCCTAAATTAATCATCTATCAGAGGTCTGAGGTTTCCATGATTAGTTTGCATTAAAGCATATTTACCCTGAAATTTTGGACAGGGTTATTGTCCTTTTGGAATAGATAATTGAACAAAATCACATTCTGATTTTGTTAATAAGGAAGAAAGGAAGAAATATCTGTTGGGTAGAAATAGAAACCAAATACTGTCTTACATACTCACTTGCATATGGCTAGTGAAATAAGAAGCACCAAAATTGCAGCTCCAATTTTGCAGTTGTTACTATATACATCCTGATTTTTATTTACATTTTATTAATGTTTTGACATAATATGGAGGTATCTCCAGCAGATAATTATGTAATTATTGTATTTTCAACATTACTAGTTTGATCCTTGGACTCAGTAGTCATTAACAGAAATACACAGTTTTCAAATAACTGTAATAGAATTCAATAATACCCTATAGGAGGATTTGTTTACAAGTACACATTTTGGAATTGCTTGATAAGGGAAGAAAATATTTAACTTAAAGGGCTTATTGTGAGGATAAAGTATAATCTATAAAGGGCCAAGCACCAAACCTGGCACATGGCACATGCTCAGTAAATGGCGGGTAAATGGATTTACTATAAATGGCATAAAGGTGTGTACCTGATTTTGTTTATTCCGAAGTATTCTTAATGCTCAACTATTTAAGAATGTATGGTAAACAAAGCTTACATCTCTTCAAATTCTCTTAAAAATCTAAAATAAATTATTTTCTTTCATGAATGTTTTATAGTTTTCAGTGTACAAGTGTTTCACCTTCTTGGATAGATTTGTTTCTAAGTATTTTATTCTTTTCTATGCTGTTGTAATTGAGATTGTTTTCTTAATTTCCTTTTTGTATAGTTCATTGTTACTGTATAGAAAAGCAACTGATTCTTGTATGTTGATTTTGTATCCTTTAACTTTACCAAATTAGTTTATTAGTTCTAACATTTTTTTGGTAAATTTTTAGAGTTTTCTACATATAAGATCATGTAATCTGCAAACAAAGATAATTTTACTTCTTCCTTTCTGATTTAGATACCTTTCATTTCTTTTTCTTTTTTTTTTTTTTTAAACTATTTATTTTTTTTTTGTGGGGAAGACCAGCCCTGAACTAACATCCGTTGCCAATCCTCCCCTTTTTGCTGAGGAAGACTGGCCCTGGGCTAACATCCGTGCCCATCTTCCTCCACTTTATATGGGACACCGCCACGGCATGGCTGACAGGCAGTGCGTCGGCGGGCGCCCGGGATCCGAACTCGCGAACCCCGGGCTGCCAAGCGCGGACTAAACCGCTGCGCCACCGGGCGGCCCCTCATTTCTTTTTCTTGACTAATTGCTCTGACTAGGGCTTCCAGTACTATATTGAACAGACGTGATGAAAATGGATATTCTTGCCTTGTTTCTGACCTTAGGAAAAGCTTTCAGTTTTTCACCATTGAGAGTGATGTTAGCTGTCAGCTTTTCATATATGGCTTTTATTGTGTTGAGGTAACTTCCTTCTACATCAGATGCTTCTCAAATTGGACCAGAAGACACATGTTAACTTTGTGTTCAACATCGATGTTTGACAGATAATTTGATTCCAAAGAAAGTGACAGCTGGTTCCATACTTAGAAGAAAGGTAACAGCTGTCATGCCACTGGAATCAATAATTTCCACAGAAGACGGCTGGGATGCCAATCTACAACTCGATGACTCTGGTGAAAATAGGACATTTGTTTTCCTCAGTCTTTCAAGTGAATAGTTTATGAAAACTGGGCTCACATTGATTTTGTTGCATAGACAGCCATAACCCATATGTAAGTGGCAGAAAGCCCAGGTTTTCACAGTTAAAAATATTCATTCCTCTGATTAATACTAGCCAATTTCTTCCATTTGAATAAACTATTTAATCCACTATTTAACTATGTTTTCCTCAGGGTTTTCTGGTTGCTCATGTTACTTATAATGCTGCAACTGTGCTATAAACTTTCATAATGGAGTTCAGTGAAGTTGTGAGTGAATACATAATAACAGCCATTCATCAGCGATGCCTACGCGAACTCACTGTGGTAATCAAAACACCAGTGGGCTCTTTCACTATGGCCTCCTGTGGTTCACATGATTATGGAATATCTGTTCTTATATAGCCATTGAGGAAACAAATTAAGTTGTAGTTTTCTTTCTTTTTCAATTACCAGAGCAATCGAGATTTACATGAACTACTATTTTTTAAAAGTACACTCTGAATATATGATGAGATTGAATATTAAAAACCCTAGCACTAAATCGTCTCACTATAACCTATAAGTTATAAAGTTTCAGGACTTCTGCTTTAAGATTTTGCCCAAGAAATTCTCATTTCAATTAAGAATTCTGTGGTTCACTTACAACTGGCAAGTGGAAGAAGTGAATATAATGTTTCTTAGAAATATCAAACTAGGTTTCAGTTTACTTAATGTAAAAAGTATCGATAACAATAAATTTCAAGAAAACACTCTGAATTTTAATATAATACATTTTAACCAGTCTAAGGTCAAAAGCCAAGAGCAGTGGTTCCAACGTCTGGTGCCCCATCCAGCAACATTAGCATCCCCCAGCAGCTTGTTAGAAATGCAGATTCTCAGGCCCCACTCCAGACCCACTGAATAAGAAACCTTCATATTGATGTCTAGCAACCTGTGTTGTCACATAAATAGATCTCCCATTAGCAATTTCTGTGACCTTGAGCAAAATAAGGCAGTAATTACAAAAGCAGTCCCAAATGTGAAATTGCATAGTTTGCATTCTGCTGTGCTATGTATTGCAACCCTTGGGCGGATTGTTTGTTTTCTACTATTTCAGTTATCCAATCAGTAAAATGAGAATAATTGAAAAATATAATTGTTACAAGACTCAAATGTGATAATATATAAAGAACTTAGAACGGTATTTGCAGTGCATACTAAGTGCTCCAAAAAACAATAGCTTTTCAGTCAATATGCTGTGGTAACAATCATCTTTCAAATCTTTTTATCAGCTATTGTTGACAAATAAAATAATACAAAAAGTCAATAGCTTGCAAGCTGATAGGTCACCTGGGCAGTTCTTCTGCAGAGGTAACCATTCTCCAGGGGGATCACTCATGCATCTGTGGTCAGCTGTGGGTCATCAGGTGGCGGCCTGTTTACTTATAAACTGGGATGGTTCATCTCTGCTCCTCATGATCTCTCATCCTCCAGCAAGCTAGCCCCTGCTTGTTCACATGGCAACTGTCAGAGTTCCAAAAGAAAGAGAGAGAAAGCTTGGAAGGCCTCTTGAGGTCTGGGCTCAGATCAGGCACAGCATCACTTCCACTTCAGTTTATTGCCCAAAGCAAGTGGCAAGGAAGCCTAGATGCAAGGGGTGGAAAAACAGACTCTACTTTTGATGTGAAGAGCTATAAAAACACATTCCTAAGGGGGAAAGACACATGGGATGGTGAGAATTGTGTCAATATTCACAATCTACCACAAGCTTATTTTTCATTCATATGACATGACCATTATTTTCACCTGGCACTTCTGCTCAACATGAAACCCACTCTTGAGTCCAGGCGAACAGAGAAACCTGGATCATGTGCAGTAGGAGAAGAAAACTGGACAGTATTTTGCCCTGACTATAAATGCACTAGCTCAGGAGTGATACACATCACTTCTACTCACAATTAATTGCCCAGAACTAGTTATAGGACTAGCTATGTAAGTTGTGGGAACTAATGCCAAATTAAAATGTGGTATCTCTTATTTGGAAATTTTTAAGACTTTAAAAATGGTGACCACAGAAAATTAAATCAAGCATGGGAACATTCTAACCAGGGCTCTGTGTAACTGCATAGGCTACATGCCCAAGAATCAGCCCTGATTAGTTTACAAGCTTCTATCCAACAATAAATCAATGAGACAGTGAAAACCAACTATAACCTTTGGAGGCAGAGAATTAAAAATATTTGAAGAATAGCACCAAAGATTCTCACAATTTTTTTCTCTTAGTTATTATTTTGGGGGTGACTCATTTAAGGTAAGGTTGTTTTGATAACCTGTCAACACTTATTCAGCATACCCTTAACTATGATGCCTCTGTCACTCTGGGAAGCCTGGTGCCATTATCCTTGCCTGAGTTGCACAGAATCCCTTGATTAAACATACTACTCAAGGCTGACTTTACTGAGTTAAATCTCAATTTTCACTCTACCAAGTTATATTTTACTAAGTTCATCCATGAAAAAAACCCGAATAACTTTATTTGCACCAAGCTGTTAATATTAATAATGATTCAAAGTATTCAGCATTCAGTGTATAATTACATAATGATGTTAATAAGAGATACTGTCTTAATCCACTGGAATCAATTTGTAATAATGGACATTTAAACAAAAATAATTGACTTGCAGGGTAATTTTTTTAAACATGAGGATTCCTGATGTCCTCTTAAAACACACTGAGTGGATGCAATGACAGCCAATGTGGAAAGAAAGATGCATACCCAGTATTCTGCCTGCCTCCCTAAATATTAAACTCCCTTTCCATTTGTGTGGAGTCATGTTTATTAGTTAAGATGAATAGACTATACAATAGATAGTTAGGACCAGCTGAAACCAAAAAAGAGCCAGTACCTGATTTACGAACCATCTCTTTTCCTGCCTCAATAATAGAAGACCATATGTACAGATGATGACACTGTAAGATGTGAACATTCTATCAGTTTGGCTCCCTGAATTACTACATAAAAAAAACTCCCCACCAACCTGCATTGTTTATGTAGTATACGAGGAAAATACCTTTCATTGTACTAAGCCCCAGATTAGGGGATTGTTTAAAGCAGCCTAGCCTAGACTATTCTGACTACCCCATTGATATATATGGTTGGTCTGTTCATAAATTCTTTTTCTATCTATCAAAGGTATTATTGTAGCAGAGACTCCATACTCACATTCAAGTGTAACAACATTGGGGATAGAATAAAGTAAAATCTCAGGCTTTCATAGCTTGAAAAGAGCATAATTAATGTTAGTAGACACATATAATCCCCAAATTGTGATATTTTATCAAATCTAAACCACTATTTAAGCTTTATCCTCATATAAAGAAAACACTATGCTGCCAATTATAAGTGTTAAATACTATCAATCATAAGATGTTTCTTGATTTATAAAATATAAAAATGACAATTTTAGCATTGTCAAAATATGGTAATGTATGGTAAGTATGCATAACTTTTTGAACTTCTTGCTTAAAAGAGAGGAAAAGTCACTTGAATTACCATTGACATAATTGTGTGTGTGGAAAAAATTTATGGGAAGATATGGCATTAAAGATGGCTGCATAGTCTTCACCATTCCTCTCACTTAGAGTTGGATCTATTTCCCCTCTATTAGAATCTGAGTTTATCCTGTGAATTGTTTTCATCAATACGATGAGGCAGAGATGACACCGTCTGTCTTCTGAAGATGGGTCTTAAGAGTTCAGATGCTTCCACCTTTTATTTTTGGAAGGTCCCTTCTTGGAATTCAGCAGACCTGCAGTGAGAACTCCAAGCCATATGGAGAGCTCACCTGGAAGAGAACCAAAGCACACTGGTTGACAACCCAAATTGAAATCTGCAAACTGAGCCAGCATCAACTGCCAGCCATGTGTCTGGGCCTCACTGGAAATCCCCACTTAATAGAATGCAGATGGCTGTGGCCCAAGACAACACTAGTTGGAGCAGAAGACGCACTCAACTGAACCCAGGCAACCCACAGAATGATGAGAGAAAAGAAATGGTTATTGTTGCTGTTATAGTTTTAAGCCATCAAGTTTTGAGTAGTAAATTAAATTTTATTTATTTTAAAACAATTAAATTTATTTAATTAACTAATTAATTGATTTTTAAATTAATTTAGTTAGTTAAATAAATTTATTTGATAAAGAAATTAAATAAAATTGAAAGTTCAGGTTTTCACATGCACTAGCCATATTTCAATAGACAATTGTAGAGCCCTCCACACACCAACAGCAGCAAAATACACATCCTTTTCAAGTGCTAATGGAATATTTATCAAGATAGACTACATTCTTAGCAAAAAACCCAAATCTCAACATATTTAAAAGAACTCAAATTATACAAATTGCATTTTCTGACCACAATAAACTCAAACCAGAATTCAATAACAGAAAGATATCTGGAATATTCTCAAATAATTTGGAAATTAAAAGTGTACACAGATCTAAATAACTCATGGATAAAAGGATAAACAAGGAAAATTATGAAATATTTTGACCTGAATAAAACATAAAGCACATAATATCAAAATTTGTGGGATGCAGATTAGCAGTGTTTACAGAGAAATTTATAACATAAAAAAATAGGAAAGCCTTGAATCAATGATCTATGATACCTTCTTAAGAAACCAGAAAATTAAAACAAATTAAAAGAATATTATGAATAACTTTATGCCCATAAATTCTACTACTTAAATAAAAAACATGTATCCTGAAAGATACAAACTACTCAAGTATTCTCAGGGGAATAGATAATCTGAGTAAACCTATAACTCTTAAACATCTTGAATTCGTATATAAAAACTATCCCACAAAGAAAACTTCAGGTCCAGAAGTCTTCACTGGCAAATTCTATCAACCATTTAAGGAGGAAGTATTACCAATTCTACAAAAATTTAGAATTTTTCATACAGAAAATAAAAAAGGATGGAGAACTTATCTTATTTGAAAAGGCCAGCATAATCCTTACACTAAAATCACACAAAAAATTATAAGAAAATGAAACTACAGAGCAATATCCCTAATGAACATAGATGCAAAGATCCTCAACAAAATGTTAGAAAATAAAATCCAGGAATATGTAAAATGGATAATTTCTCATATCAAAGTAGATATTATTACAGATATGCAAAGGTAGTTTAATTAGAAAAGCAATAAATTTAATTTGCTACCTTAATAGATGGAAAGAGAAAAATCATGAGATCTGCGTGTCTCATATTCCCCCGGACCAGTAGGTACCTAAGACATATTCTTCTCATGGAGATGCAGGAATGCAGTGACCAAGTGCAACCTCAGAGCATATATGAAGCTTCTGTTCACATCACAATTGCAAACAACCCACGGCCAATGCAAATTCCTTGGCCAAACTCTATGTTAGTGAGATAGGGAAGTGTACTCCACTCACACGGCGGTGGGAGGGGGGTGTAAATATTTACTGAACAATAATCCAAACTGTATAACTTGCTAAATAGACCCCTTTATAAAACAATACCTTAGACAGATATCATTGTATTACATGTCATACAAACAGAATATATAACTGGCAATATAATAGATAAGAGGTAGGGAGGTTTTGCAAATGACTTTCCTTTTTGTGCTTAACCACATCCACGTTTTTGGTAAAAATTAACATTAACAGGCACAGAACAGGTGCTCAATAAATTCTTTATGTGTGGGTTAGTTGGAAGACCACTAATCTAAAGTCTAATAGACCTTGTTTTCCATCCTTTTCCGCCACTTACTAGCCCAAGTGAACCTGAGCAAGTTATTTTTTCATTCTGAACCTCAATTTTCTCAATTGTGAAATAATCCTAAAATCTATCTTATCACTTCTTGGCCTTTTGGCTAAGATCAAGTGTGAAATCTATCTTATATTTTTGTTGTGCGAATTGATTATTGTAATATATGCAAAGGCCCAATGCTGTTCCTAGAATATAATAAATATTTCCGTTAATGGTAGCTATTATGAATTAATGAAATGGATTATGTAATTATTATGATGAAGTGGTATTTAGGTCTCTACACTCAAAGAAAATGAAGTATTAAGACAATTAACTTGATAACTTTTTTTATTACTATTTTTTTTGGTTGAGGAAGATTGGCCCTGAGCTAACATCTATGTCCATCTTCCTCTATTTTGTATGTGGGACACTGCCACAGCATGGCTCAACAAGCGATGTGTAGGTCTGCACCTGGGATCCTAACCTGCGAACCCCGGGTCACTGAAGTGGAGCGTGTGAACTTAACCACTATGCTACCAGGCCAACCCCAGTAACTTTTTTTAAAATCCCAAGTTATATAAGTAATTGTTTGTAAAGTGGGATGTTGTGGTAACTCTGATTTTAGGGTCTTTATTTTTTATATTTATATTTCATCTGTAGCTAACCTTCTTTTGACTGGAATGCCTGTTCTCAGGAAACACACACACCTGTTGGAACTGTTCATCTATCACAAGCCCTTTACATTCCAATGTGAGACTATTACCTTTCAATAGAAAAAAATGAGCTACTTGCAATCATCACTGTAACTGTTACACTAGGTTTGGCTTCAGTTTCTCTAATTAACACTTTCTACACGATGCTTTTTTGTTAGTTTTTTTTCCTATTTTGTCTTCAATATATGACATATCCATGTTGTGTTTATTCCTGTTATCATTTATAAGGCAAACTATGATTTGCAAGGCAAACTATTCTAGTTTTAATTTTTACTGAAGATTATTTGAAAACATATAGTTCAGAAATATATTTACTATATATAAATATATATTAACATATATGTCTATGAGAATCTCATAAGAAAAAAATTTTTAGTTTACTTTCATTAAAGGTCAGTGAAAAGAATTAAACTGTTTTGCAGTATGATACAACAGAGAGGTGTCATGAGAAATATTGCATTGAATTTAAGCTTCCCTAACTTTTTAAGCTATCTTGTATATGTCTATATAATTTATACAATCATTGATCTTTATCCTTAGAAAACAATCACACCGTATTAGGAAAATTGTGAGTGCAAAGTCATCATAAAAATCTCTGCTTTCCTTCCTTCGTTCTCCTACAATGCTGGTGGAAATGTGAGTTTTTGCGATCACAGTTGGGTACTATCAACTAAAGTTGAACATATGAATATTCTACGAATGAATAGTTCTGTCTTTATAGAAAAAGACAAATGTTATGTGTATAAACCTGTCAGACAATAAACAAGAAATAATGGACTCAGAATGGAAGGCTCAAGGATTTTAGGAGGTGAATTGATCAGCCATAGGGAACCACTGTCCACTTTTGAACTGCAGATTGTTGGAATAAAAACTTTAACAATATTAATATTGGACATTCAAAAGAATGACATGACTCCATGCATAGTATAAATAGATACTGGACACTCCACCTTGTTAATGTCACAATATTTCTCTTCAATGATTTCTTCACTTACCTAGATCATTCATGATCATTACGTTCTGCTTCCCACAATTCACTTATTTATTTGAGAAGAGATTAAAAAAACAGATAATAAGTATTTTAGTATTATTACAATAACAAAGTATAATGACCTACTCTTTTAAAAGCCTATTTATTGATGTTTATTTACAGACAGAGGAAAAGAAAAGTGATCTGTGTGAAACAGAAATAATATTTTTTAAATACTCCTTAATTTATGTTCTCTTATCTATATACCAGTTTATCCTTCTCTCTTTCCTACCTGCCATTAGGCTTCAAGAAAAGAGACAGATATATTCATATCATCTCAGAGAGGAGAATGACATGACATTGGAAAGTTCTGTTATTCGAAAGAGTGTAGGAGACTATCCATTAAGACTCCAGTGGTCATCAGGAAGGAGAGTAATATGTTCAAATGTGGTGGTAAAGTTTAGACATTCATATCCTTATATTTCCCCTGTAGAAATGCCCAGATGAGGAAAGCAGATCTTGAGAACATAAGGAGGGTGTGGCCAGTGGCATGATTATTGAGAAGTGTGAAAAGGCTGCAAATCCTTGGAATAAGACTGGCATGTGGCCATGTTCAGCACATGGGAGATGATAGTAGTTAGAATGATAAGCCCGAGGTAGTCCTCAGCTCCCTACTAGCTTCAGAGGGTGTACATGGGTTCAGAAATTTGCTCCTGTCCTGGAAAAGACTTTCAGTGGACTAGAAGAGACCTGGGTAGGGATAAAATGTGGCACATGTTTGGAACTGTACACTTTAAGATGTCCTCACAATGTCCAGTGAGCCAAAGGGCTCAGTTACACCTCAGTGGTCATCAGTATAGGGAACAGAAGGGACCAGCCACTGTTCACCAGAGACTAGAAATGATGCAGAAAAATCAATGGGATCCACTGCCCCTGTGTCCTGACACTACTGCAAGGACATACAAACATTATGCCCAGTACACAAAAAGTATCTCAGGAAGAGCAGGTGGAGAGAGAAGAAATCTGAGCAGATTGATTTATTCAAAACAGACAAGTATACTTAAAGAAACAGCTTAGATTTCTGGATTCTAACAAATTTACCAGACTGTTCTAAATATAGTATGTAGGACTCTGGTTCCTATCCTACCCAGTAGGTTTATGACAAAGAAATTATAGAAAACCAAACAAAACAAAAACTACATTTTCTTTGAACATCTGCATATGCATCAACATAATTATAACTCATTACACATAATTTCACTTATTGTGGAAGAAATAATGAAAAGCCAGTGCCTAGTCTCTAAAGTCTGCACCATTCTTATTTACCTAGACAGAAATAATCCTCAATGCAACTGTCACCTATAAAGATAGGTACTTGGCATAGGTGACAAGCAGCAACTTTCAAAGAGTGAACTTGAACACATCACTCAGTTCCCCAAAATTCAAACTTATATTCAAATATCTGTTTTTATTGTAAAGTTAGAAATATCACTTTACCTTAAAACTAACTCTTTCACTTCCAAATTCCAAATGATAATATTGATTACTTAAGAACACTGGAAACAGGGGCCACCTGGTGGCGCAGCGGTTTACTCTGCGCTTGGCAGCCCGGGGTTCGCCGGTTCGGATCCCGGGCGCCCGCCGACGCACTGCCTGTCAGCCATGCCGTGGCGGCGTCCCATATAAAGTAGAGGAAGATGGGCACGGATGTTAGCCCAGGGCCAGTCTTCCTCAGCAAAAAGGGGAGGATTGGCAACAGATGTTAGCTCAGGGCTGGTCTTCCCCACAAAAAAAAAAAAAAAAAAAAAAAAAAACACTAGAAACAACTTAAAGGGCTTGTTTTTGTTTTGTTTTTTTAAACTTAAAAGGATTTGTTAAAGTTTTTATCCTAATCCAGCTTGGAACTTGCTTTACATTAAGAATATCTAATGGTCCCCATGTCAATTTTATATCACAGTGATGATATGAAAGAAAATGCCAAATGACTCTATTTTAATACCAAGTGCAATGATGGTCTAACAACTCAGAGACTCAATTTAACATGTTAGAACTCGAGTGAATTTAAGCTCCATTTTCCTAGATGCTGTTTACAAAATATTAGTGACAGAGACGGGCAACAAGGATCTGCCATTACGGTACTTTATTTTATAGCTGGAGTATTGTTTTCTCCTTCTGTTGATTCTAAAAGCTTAAATTAGTATGCTCCTTCAAAGGTAGAATCAATGACTTCTGAACCATTTCAGGAACTACAGTTTCCATTATTTTGTGACTAGAGGAAAGCTTTACAAAGACTCTAAGGCTGTTTTTTTGTTTGTTTTGTACATTTTTCTGGCACCATTAAAAGAATCTTCATTTTGGAAGTCACAGATTTTGATAAAACATTTTTACAAGCCATTACTATGAAAATGTCAGAAATATAAAGCTCCCTGAACTCTTAGGTTACATACAACTCAGTATACATGTTAACTCAGTTAACTCAGATTCAAAACAGAAATGTGATTTACATATCAAGTATAAAATGCTTTTCTAAAAAAACATATAAAATTTTCTGTACTGATAATGTTACTTTAGTTGGAGGGAAGGGTGGGTGATATGCAAGCATCCCTGTTCTTATATGCTGCTATTAAACTCCATTAAAGAATTCTCATCTTTGTTGATAAAGTACAGTAGTTTATTTTAGCAAATAACTTCTTTTATTAAAGCATATAGTTAAATTCTAAAATGCAGCACTCCTCATTTGAATCTACATTTCCTACATTTCTTTCTTAAGTAAAATTTTAATTCTACAGAATATCTATTGCAAGCAAGATTTGTCTGTTCATGGGAAAATTGAAAGAAATGATAAAGTCATGAAAGAAGTTATACACATAAATTTAATATATACTTTTTTGTCCCTTCCAGTATTAGGATTTCCAAGTTCCCTTGTTTAAGGAAAAGAAAATACAAGCAGACATATTTGAGTTTATTAATAGCTGTTTTCTTCTTCCCATCATTCTTCTCCCTCCTTCCCATTTCAAGCAGGTAGTCAAATCCATAGCATTTTTCTTCTTGAAAGGTAGAAAACAAAAAACAAACAAAACCTACTAGAAGCTAAATCTTATAAAAGTTTTATAAAATTTTAAATTTGTTGTAGAAGTGATCTCAAGACATTAAAGCTGGTGCGTTGGCAGGGGGGTAGAGATAAAAAATAATTGTGCAGAGACTGAATGTACTAGGTGAGAGAAGGAAGAAGAAATGGGTGTAAGTCAAGAGAAAGCGAGAGAAGGCCATCTTCCTTGCCCAGCAGGAAAATCACCATGAACAGTGAGCGTATGGAACATTTTTCCCTACTTTCTTCCTCTCCCCATTTACTAGTAGTGATGAAAGCCCAGAGACTAGATTGGGTGACAGGGTGCAGAAAAGCAACCTAGAATTAGAATAACTGGGCATTCCACAAATTTGCATAGCCATTTCCAATTCTGAATTCCTGGGACTTGTCTTATTGGTCTCCATAGAGTGAATGCTTAATGAAATCTCACTGTTTGCAGGTGACACAAAAGGCAAGACAATTTCACTTAGCAGTTAGTGAGAGCAAAATATCTGCTAATGAGTTTTACTAGGAAGCCTGTATAAGAAAATGCTGGGATAAATTAACACACTATTTCTCTAGGATCATGTGCTCCTAATTATCAACCATAAACTCGAAAAACTTCTATGGGTTATTAAGAATTGTTGTTTGTTTGTTTAATATAATGACAGGACAGTGGTTGATTGTGATCCAAATGATCAGGTCAATTCCCTCATATTTCTATGGTATTAGACCTATATATCACAAATTCTTTTAAGCCCTGAGCTAGTAGGTTAATACTAGTTTACATGACTGGTATATTCAGTAGTTAGATTGAATCCATCTTTGGAAACTTTGCAAAATATGTCTTGTTGGTTTTTTTATACACTTTGTTATTATATTTCTTATCAGCACAGGTTAAAAGAGATTTGAAGAAGTTTGCCACATTGCTACTAAATTGTTTTACTTTGCCTAATTTTAACCTTTAAATTTTTGATAACTTGAGAAGAAAATATACATGCAATAATAAAATACATTATTAAGAACACTGTAATTTTATCAAATCCATATTATTTTAGCATAAATAAAAAGCAGTTATTGGGACAGGCAAAGGTTGAGGTTTTCACAATAATTTTATATTTGCAGTTTTTTTGGCAATACTTAAGTGGTTTTATGTAGGGATTATATATTGCATCAATACATGGAATGGAATATTCAGATGAATTATTATTTCTATACAAAAGTTTACAATTTATTTGATATATGCAGGCTTATAGATACTTACATTTAAAAATTACTATTTAAAATATGCAGATTTTGAAGACATTGAAGATATGCATATATTAATCAATTATAATTACCTTATAGAAAAGGTTTTTGTAACTTTAGAGAGTATACAAAATCTGCATTTCATAAGTCAACTATTGATTTATGGAAGCATCACAGAGAAACTTGCAAAAGTCTGATAGAAAAATAAAAGAAATGCCAAGGTGCTCCCAAAGTACCCTCATAAAAATACATTTTCTTCATTGTACATCCTGCTTTATTTAAAAAAGATGTGAAAATTTCTGCCTTAAATCAATCATAAAAATTACATCCCTTGTCCCACAAATCAAGTGAATAGGTGTCCTTCCACCTAGTTCCCGCACCAGTACACCAACAGTCAGCCATTTTCTTCTATGGCATATTTATTACAGGGCTGCTACATTTTTTGTGGCTAATCTATGCTCTGTTAGTAATTTTGCCCTATACAGTACAGATAATGTCACAGATGGAACAATGGTTGAAAGTCATGTGGTGTAGAGAAGGGAAGACCATGCAACTTGAGCCAGGTTGCCTTAAGAGATTACTACTCCAGGCAAAGCTGAGTCTTCCTACTCTTCAGTTGATGCTGGTATTGCTGAAGGTCAGTACTGTAAGATTTCCCAGTTCTTGGTAGAAAAGTTCCAATGGCCTAGGCAGGAAGTACATAATGCATCTCCCTCAAACCATTGTCAAGGAGAGAATGCTAGAATGCAACAAGTTTATCGGGTCTGGCTTTCACTTTTGCTACCAATCTAGTCAGGAATATGCTTAGATATTTTAGATGATGGATTCCTTTAGAGCAAGACACTATTGACATTTTAAGCTGGATAATTCTCTGTTGTGGGGGGCTGTCCTGTGCACTGTATGATGTTTAGCAGCATTCCTGGCCTTACCCAACAGGTGCCAGTAATACCTCTCCTCCCAGTTGTGAAAATCAAAATGCCTCCAGATATTGCCACATGTCCTCTGGGCGGGACAAAACTGTCCTAGGTTGAGAACCACTTCTTTAGAGTAGGTAATATGGCGTATATATCTTAACATGAACTGAAATCATCTTCCAATAGCATCACATAAGGAATCAATGAAGCTTACACATATTGAGAATCTATTATGTGCCGGAAATTGAATCGCGTGCCTCCACATACATCAATGTACATATTTTCCCCCAACATGTAAGGCAGGGATTATAGGTGAGGAAGTGGAGATATGGAAAAGTTAATTGACTTCCCAGGATTCAAAGTTAAATGTTTGTGACACCAAGCAACATGAAATGAAAAAAATAAGGAATTTTATACCTGTTGTAGGTTCATTAATATCTTACAAGGTGTCTAGCATCAGACTGGTCCTGGATCTACTAACATAGTGTTAGACACCTTTGTGTTAGTGCTGGTCCCCTAGAACTGAGTCTAGGTCAGGAGTTCAGCATTTGGAAGAAAATCATATGCAGCATAACATTGACTTTATTCTAAAGAACATGTGAGTTAAGAATAAAATTGTAATTATCTAGATTATTACTAGAAAACAACATTTGATTCTCATGTTCTTATGAATTACAAAACAACTCCATGAGGCATGCCAATTGTGATCATTGTATTCTAGGACTTTTACTTCTCTTTGCCAAGATACATAGCCAAGCATTGCCACTGGAAGAGAAATTGGTTTGCTATGGGAGTTCGAATGGAGACTGATAATGCACTCTTTCCTATTGGCACTCTCTGTTTTTTGGATTCTGTCTTTATCTCAGTTACTCCACCATTTCATTCTCCGTATCTTCCTGATGGGGTGCATTGACGTAAACTTTAGAAACTTTGCATAACTAAGAACATTTGATCTTGCTCTTATTTTTTTCTTATTGTGGTAACATTGGTTTATAACATTATATAAATTTGGGGTGTACATCATTATATTTCAATTTCTGTGTAGATTACATCATGTTCACCACCCAAGACTAATTACAATCCATCACCATACACATGTGCCTAATCACCCCTTTCACACTCTTCCCTCCCCTATTCCCCTTTGGTAACCACCAATCCAATCTCTGTCTCTATGTGTTTGTTGTTGTTTTCATATTCTATTTATGAGTGAGATCATATGGTATTTGACTTCCCCCCTCTTACTTATTTTACTTAGCATAATACCCTCCAGATCCATCCATGTTGTCACAAATGGCTGGATTTCATCTTTTTTATGGCTGAGTAGTATTCCATTGTGTATATATTCCACATCATCTTTATCCATTCATCCCTTCATGGGCACCTAGGTTGCTTCCAAGTCTTGGCTATTGTTAATAATGCTGCAATGAACATAGGGGTGCATCTGTCTTTACACATTTGTGTTTTCACACTCTTTGGATAAATACCCAGCAGTGGAATAGGTGGACTGTACAGTAGTTCTATTCTTAATTTTTTGAGGAATCTCCATACTGTTTTCCATAGTGGCTGCACCAGTTTGCACTCCCACCAGCAGTGTATGAGACTTCCCTTTTCTCCACATCCTCTCCAACACTTATTATTTCCGGTCTTGTTAATTATAGCCATTCTGATAAGTGTGAAGTGATATCTCAATGTAGTTTTGATAAGCATTTCCCTGATAATTAGTGATGTTGAACATCTTTTCATGTGCCTATTGGCCATCTCTATATCTTCTTTGGAGAAATGTCTGTTCACATCCTCTACTCATTTTTTGATTGGGTTGTTAGTTTTTTTTTGGTTGTTGAGTTGTATGAGTTCTTTATATATTTTAGAAATTAACCCCTTGTCAAATATATGATTTATGAATATTTTCTCCTGGTTGGTGGGTTGTCTTTTCATTTTGTTCATGATTTCCTTTGCCTTGCAGAAGCTCTTTAGTCTGATGTAGTCCTATTTATTTATTTTTTTCTTGTGTTTCCCATGCCTGAGTAGACATGGTATTCAAAAAGATGCTGCTAAGACCAATGTCAAAGAGTGTACTGCCTATATTCTCTTCTAGGAGTTTTATGGTTTCAGGACTTACATTCAAGTCTTTAATCCATTTTGAATTAATTTTTTGTATTGTGTAAGATAATCATCTACTTTCTTTCTTTTGCATGTGGCTGTCCAGTTTTCCCAACACCATTTATTGAAGAGATTTTCTTTTCTCCATTGTATGTTCTTGTCTCCACTGTCAAAGATTAGCTGTCCATAGATGTGTGATTTTATTTCTGGGCTTTCAATTCTGTTCCAAAGCAATCTACAGATTCATTGCAATCCCAGTCAGAATCCCAATGACATTCTTCACAGAAATAGAACAAAGAAACTTATTGAACAACAAAAGACCCCAAATAGCTAAAGCAATCCTGAGAAAAAAGAACAAAGCTGGAGGTATCACAATCTCTGACTTTAAAATATACTACAAAGCCATAGTAATCAAAACAGCATGGTACTGGCACAAAAACATAAATATTTTTAATCTATTTAATTTGTAAAAATTAAAAAAGTGTCAAAATGTTAGAGAAAGTCTGTTTTTTTGTGTTTTTTTTTTGAGGTAAAATTGGTCTATAACCTTGTATAATTTCAGATGTACAACATTATAATTCAACATCTGTCTATACTACAAGGTGATCACCACCGAAAGTCTAGTTACCATCTATCACCATACAATTGACCCCCTTCACCCATTTTGCCCACCTCTCAACCTCCTTCCCCCCTAGTAACCACCAATCTATTCTCTGTATCATGAGTTTGTTTTTGTTTTGTTTCTTTTGTGTTTTTTAGATTCCACAAGAGTGAAATCATGTGGTATTTGTCTTTCTTCATCTGACTTATTTCACTTAGTATAATACCCTCAAGGTCCATCCATGTTATTGCAAATGGCAAGATTCCATTCTTTTTTTATGGCTCAGTAGTGTTCCATTGCGTATACATACCACATCTTTATCCATTCATCCATCAATGGAAAGTATGTTTTTATTCATTGTTGATGAAAATGTAAAGTTTACAGCCTTTTGGAACACAATTTGACTATTAAAATGAAAATATATATGTTTGGCTGCAATTAACAGGAAATCTAATGTGACAGTGGTGGAAAAAATGGAAGTTTCTGTCTAACATAAAATAAGCCTAGAAATACACCATCTGGTTAGGACACTCCATGGTCATCAGGGTACTGTTCACAGCTGCCATCCTTAGCCCACAGCTTACATCTCATGACTCAATATAAATATTTAAGTTCCAGCTATCACATTTGTACTTCAATTAGTATATGAAAGAAAAGGCATTAAAGGGCTCATTGTCTCCATTTAGGGACATTTTCTGGAAATTGTATTTATATTACTTAGTCACATAGCCACTTTTAGCTGCAAGAAATAAACATACTCAACTGAAATTTAAGGGATATATTGCTAAGGGGGAATATGAAAATGGTTAAGAGATGGTGAACCGTGTACCCTTTGCTAGAGCAAAAGGAAAAAATGATAGCATACGAGGATATATATTTAAGGATATTTGTTGTAGCATTGTTTATAGTGGAAAAAAAAAGAAACAATAAACGTCCATTAATGGGAGATTATTAAATAATTTGGGGTACATTTACATCATGTAATACTATGCAGTCTTTGAAATGTATTAATTAAAGATATACAGATGCCTTAGAACTACTTCTACAGATTAGTGCTAAATATGAAAACAATTGAGAATCAGACACCTGACCTACAGCCATTATCTTGTGATGATGATCAAATGCATTAATGACTCGAAAGGCACTTTGAAATTTCTAGAGTATCCAGAAATTCAAGGCATCTTTATGCAACACCCAGTATAAATTTACAGATACTGGATTGACACATTCAACAGACATTCTAACTTCTTTAGAACGTCTCCTATACTGCACAGATTGGGAATCTACACATTACATTTCCCAGAATCCCTTATATCTGGAGTTCTGAATGTGATTTAGGTTCACCAATCAGATGCATTCCTAGAAAACTGGAATGCAGACACGAGGTAAATGAGAAGAGAAGCAGATCATGAGGTGCCTTTTCCCTGGTGTGGATCATGGCAGAGTCTGCAATGTCCTGGAGCAGGCAGGTGAGCAGTAGATCCCTCCTCAACAAGCGGCATCCTCTTTGTCCCAGGAGCAGCAGCTCCCTTGATTACCCAGGTCTGTGGTGTGACCTAAGAAATAGTTACTGGATGCTTAGCCTAAAGTCCATTTTATTGGCCAGCCTAATCATTCTCTAAGTCATTCAGTACTCTGTAATAAATCCCTTTCTGCTTAAATCAGCAAGAGTAGATTTTGTTCTTGGAAAGTGAACCCTATCCAATGTTGCATTTTTGCAATGTTAATATGGAAAGATTGCAAAACATTTCTGTACTCCTATAATAGTTCTTAAAAATATGAAATATGCCAGTACTCATACATCTTTAGGAGTCATAATTTTGCTGACATAAATGAATCAGATTGAGGCATGACAGATTATAAACTACACAATAAGAATCTGATCCCTATAAAACTACAATGCTATGTTATCTGCTAAACTAATTTCCTAGTCTCTTTCTCTTTTTTTCTTACCCTTAGCAATAAAAAGAAGATTAATAGATTTTATCCCTTCCTCCATTCTGCTTTATTAGTCAAGTAAATATTCATTAAAATCTTGTGGATTCTAGTATAGTCTTCTTATCTAGGGGGAATAGACACAGATCCAAAATGCTGCCTGACTTAGGCTTCATTTCTCCATCCACCCTTGTGGCCCATTGCAGCCTTGTCACAGGACTAATAAAACATATTATTCATACTTATTAGCATATGATGAGTTATTGAACAAATGACTTTCCACCAAAATAGAGACATCCAGCCAACTGAGGGCCAGATCTTCTGGGACCAGAAGTTCAATGAAAGTTGGAAAAATGTGTTTTGACAGCACATCATTTCATCAACTGAAGAATTATTAAGGTAAAAACCCAGCAGTTTTGTAACTGATGAAGAGGATGACATTGAAAAAAAATTCTGTCTTCAGCTGGATAAGCATAGCCCACAGCATCTGTGCTCTTTGAGTTGTCACATGCCTATAATTTTCTGCCACGTATCTAATTATATACACCATGAGGTGAAGGGATAAGGAAAGAAGGCAGGGCTGGAAGGACGAAAGGAGTTAACCGGTATGCCATCCATCAACCACTGGACAAGTCTGTGTTCTCTCACAAACACTGGCTTCAAAAATCATTGCCAGTGAAGGTTGTTCACTTTAACTAGAATAAAACACAATAGCAATGTAATTTTCTTCATCTCCTGTATGACTTTCCATCCCTCATTTCTTTTGTCTCATTTCATGTCTTCCATTATCGTGGCTTTAATGTTCTTACTCCCAGTCTCTTATTGGCCCACATTCAAATCACTTACTGTAGGTAATTAGCTTTAGTGTGTCTGAGCCTGTGTTATCTCAGCCAGTTCTGTTCACAGCAGAGTATTTTATGAGTTCCCTTCTTCATTTAGAATGTAAGTCAGGACAGAACCAATGTCTGCTGAGAACTGTGTGGTTTAGTTTGTTCATAATTTCAAGCAACTAATTGCTCTCCTTCTTTTTCTTGATTAAAAAACACAAATCCAGTGGCAGAAACACTGTTTAATTAAAAAATAATGAGTGAAGTCAATCTAAAATTAATGAGAGGAAGGGGCTGCCATGTAACTGAAACAAATACAAAACCAAACGTGAAGCAACCACAAGAATAAGCAGTATAAAATATTCTTAGAGAGACTTTAGGGCAGATTTAACCCAGATCACTGACTTTTCCTCCATCACTACCAAACAAAATAAACATAATAATAATAACAACAACAAATATATGCACCAGTATTTTTTTTTCACCAGAAGCAATCCATCAAGAATAGAGATGGCATTTTGCCATAAAATTAGAAAAGTAGTGGTTCAAAAGAAATCACGCAAAAATTCTGATACATTTGTGCACTGATTCAAACTGCCCCCAGAAAATATGCAGGGTACAGAAAATGTGGTTGGAAGATCTTGGGGATGTCCTCTAGCATTCACAAATGTAGAACATGGCACAGGGAGGGACAGAGCCCGCATTCAGAGAAAATTATGAAGGAAACCATCACAGTAGGATTTCAGTTGAAGCAAGAATAAGTTCCAGAAGACAGCCCCCATCCAGATTGTCTCTTCAGACTGAAAAAAGGTGGAGGGAGTAAAATCATAACAGCCTTGTCTGGATAATTATTCTATTCTAAGCAATAAATAGGGAGCACAGAAACTACAAGATTCTATAAGCAGAGGGCTGGGGTGGAGGGGAGAAGTACACTGAGAGTCCAGAGTCACTTGTCCTTTACCCAACCACTCCACAGAAATCCTCTTCATTTTTCCCTCTGCTGAATAGGGGAGCAGTATCAGTCTGATGGAATAGACTGAGCAATCAGAGCTTTGGGTTTCTGAGTTGAATTGCACAATTCCCACACCATGGACAAAAATATATTTCAGGCTTAGTGGAGAGAACTCTGGTAGATTCTATTTAACACAAGCTCAAAAGAGAGGATAGAACCCTGATTTCTCCATCAAAGGCTGCATATTCCCACTGAATTCTCCCTGCCCTATACCCAAACCTGACATGTCAGAAAAGTGAGCATATAGTAATACTCATCTCCAAACTCCAACTCAGAGCGGACGATGATCAAATCACATATAAGAGCCACTCACCCCACCCACCCCGCTTGAAATCCTACTGTGGCCTCCCATGACACTTAGAATTCAACCCAATTCCTAATTCCTCGTGGCTGTGAACTGAATTGTGTTCTCCCAAAATGCATATGTTGAAACCCTAACCCTCAATACTTTAGAATGTGACTGAGTTTGAAGATAGGGCTTTAAAGAAGTAATTAAGATTAAATGAGGTCATAAGGGTGGGGCCCTAATATAATACGACTGGTGTTCTTATAAGAAGAGACACCAGGGATGTGTGTGCACAGAGAACAGGCCATGTGAGGACACAGCAAGAAGGTGGCCATCTGCAAGCCAAGGAGAGAGGCCTCAGGAAAAACCAAACCTGCCAACACCTTGATCTTAGACTTCCAGCCTCTGGAACAGCAAGAAATAAATTTCTGTTGTTTAAGCTACCCAGTCTGTGGTATTTTGTTACAGCAGCCCTAGTGGACTCATACACTGGTGCATAAGAACTTACACAATCTGCACCTGATGAATTTCCCAGTTCTGCCTTCTTTCTTTCTTTTTCTTCTGTTTTTCTTTCCTCAAACATTCCAATTACACTCTTGGCCCAGCACCTAAGCCCTTACTTTCCTTTCCAAGATCATCATATGGCTGGTTCATTCTTGTCATTCTGGTCCCTACTCAAATGGCACATAATAAAAAAGACCTTCTCTGACAATCCAATATATCCCACATCATCTGCCCTAGATGTGGGACTTCCTGGGACACAGCCAGCACTTGGTAAAGATTCACTGAAGGAACAGAAGAAATCACAAGGGGGTCAAAAATCCTGACCTAAAATGTAAAATGAATAAACACTCTGGCTTGAAATCCCCGAGATGAGAAAGATGGCGAAAAAGGGTGTAACATATTTGCAACCATTATATTAGTGTAAGAAGGGAAGGGAGGGAGCAAATGAGGGATGGAAGAAACACGAAAAAGAGAGATGAAAAACTTGGCTTAGAAAGGACACTCTTTCTGCGCTTCAGTAGGTTTGTAGCAGGCGTGGTTCTCCATGCAGCTCCCTGGGCAGACTCCTATTGGTAACCAGTTAGGGGCACCAGTCTAATCTTTATCCATCTGTCTAGTTACACTGAAAGAAAAAGAAAAGCCTTGTCCATTTCTCAATTAATTTAGAAAGCAAGGGCATACTTATTAACAATACTTTCAAATCAGTATATGGAATACAAATATCAGGTTTTTAATATTCATTCATCTGAATTAATTTTATCCTGAATGGGATAAACACAAGACATTCTGGATCAGAGAAAGATTTCTTACCAATTACTTTATGGTAAATAAGTGCATTGGCCTCCTCTTGTCCCCAGGCCTTATGCCTGGGGTGACACGATCAAAGCAAGGTCAAATATCTCATGCAAGTAACCTAACACTACAAAGTTGAGAGACAAGGAAAAATGAGTTTTCTCTGATTATAAAGGGGAAGGAGGAAATTGACCCCTCCCCTTCTGAAAAGGTCTGCTTATTACTCCAATCATTTGTTATGTTAATAAAATCTCTCTAATAGCTAGATGGCACCTCTTGAGGTTTAATGAGCTAAAGTGTCTTCAATTCCTAGGGCTTCATCCCTTTTTCATTCTAGGGAGATGATGCTCCAGTCTCTCTCTCAGCCTAGGGTTTAACCCAGGGATCTAGTCAGGGCTGTAACCACTTGGTCCTCAGGGATCAGAAAAATTAACTAGAGGAGAAGCTACGGAGTTCATTCCCATGGCATGTGGAGAGTATTAAGAGGCTGGAGCTTTTATTGGGGCACTGAGAAATCCAGGAAAGTTTTATTTTCCCACAAAAGATAAATATGATTTTACACAGGAATCAAATGGATGAAAAAAGGTATTAACAGATATAACCAAAGAAAAATAATCCTCAAAATGAATATTTGAATCTACAGAAGTAAAATACACATTCTGTTTGAAGAAAATTAACATCAGTATGTTTAACTCTAAGATATATCCTGGATAAGTAATTGGACTTTAAAGATAAAATTCTTTAAGCATCCAGGCAGAGAAAGTCACTGACAAAAGGGAAAAGTTAAACTGCCCTCAGAACTCTACAGCATTATTGTGTCCAGATGTAATAGAACAGCTTCCAAAATTTGGAAATAAAATATGACTCAAGGATATGAGATCCAGGTAGCATGTTTTTCAATTCAGTGTAACAGACATCTTCATACATGAAGGAACTCTGAATATAATACACACAACTCCTTCTTGAAAAAAATAAAACACAAAACTCAAGAGGCCGGCCTGGTGGTGTAGTGCTTGGGTTCACGTACTCTGCTTAGGCGGCCGGGGGTTCACAGGGTCAGATCCCGGGCACAGACCTACACACTGCTCATCATGCCATGCTGTGGCAGGCGTCTCACGTATGAAAAATAGAGGAAGATGGGCACAGATGTTAGCTCAGGGCCCATCTTCCTCACCAAAAAACAAAACAAAACAAAAAACTCAAAATTCATTCAAAACTACTCCAAATGAAATTCAGCCGATACCACATAACTTAATTATGTTTATACCTAGTTGATAGTATTGTAGATGATTTTTATAAGAGGATGGATAACTTTTTTCTAAATACTTTTCCTGGTTTTTTTTTTTTGCAATAATCATGTACAGATTTTATAAATAAAAATATTTGTAGCTGGAGATTAAAACAAGTAGAGTCTTTGAAATCTAGACAAGCAACTGATCATAAGTCTCTACAATACAAAATTCTCTCAACAGGAGGCAAGTGTTTTTCATGGAATGATAGATCTATTGTGAATTGATCAAACTGCTGGCTTACAAATTGGGAAATTTCACTAAAAGTTGAGATTTTCAATTACCACAAAGGGAAAAATATATGAGAAGCTTATTGAACAAATAATATCTTTCATGAAATTAAATTCATTGTAAATAGTTAACTACTTAAGGCTAATTTGAAAATAAAACTTCTGTGAGTGAAAACCAATCATTTTAGTAATACAAATATCCCCTAAATACATGTTATATTTATGCCTGGAATATTACCCATTTGGAAAATATTTATTCCACTCTGTCTCATTATATATTATAATGAAGACACATTTTATCTGGCTTTTAATAAGCAGATTGATATAAAACCAACTAATTTAAGTTAAATAAGAATGAAATTCTGATTCTAGGAGGGCAAATATTTTGGGGTAATAATTCTGAAGAAAAATTTGATTAAACTAAATAAATTTTCACTAAAGTACTAAAATATGTTTTGATTCTAGATGACCCATTCAGCTATTAGTAGTGACATTATTTCTTCTATCATTGTTTTTGATAACTCATCTTTAATGTATAATTTAATATTTGCATTATTTTAAGCATAATTAAGTTTTAACATAAAAATGCCAAAGAGGTATTTATGTGTTGGGATAAGGGGGAAAGAGACATTATATTTCAAACAGCCCAAAACTTCTTTAAAATTATTGCAGTGAGAATTTTGATTTAAAAAGCTAAATTAAATATATCCATTCCAAGACGCATTACCTAGTTTTTTTCCGGTTTTATTGAGATATAATTGGCATACATCACTGTATAAATTTAAGGCATACAGCATAATGGTTTGATTTACAGATACTGCAAAATGATTACCACAACAAGTTTAGTTAGCATCCATCATCTCATGTAAGTACAATAAAAAGAGAAAGCAAAAAAGGAAAAATTTTTTTTTCTTGTAATGAGAACTCAAGATTTACTCTCTTAACAACTTTCCTATGTATCTTACAGCAGTTAGCATTATCTTGCTAAGGTGCCAAGGAAGGAAGGAGGGAAGGTAGGAAAGAAGGAAGAATCTTTTTTCAATATCTATTGCAATAAATAGCAAACATATTCTTCTAGAAATGATTTCTATATTTCTTGAATAAGTATGTATTCAATAAATTAGGGAAACGATCACAGTTTCTAAGTATACTTTTTATACTTGTGGATTTATAGAAATAAGAATAGTCATGAATCAGCCTGTCTGCAAACTAAAGGGCAAAGTCAACAAAGGGATATATACATGTATAGAGAAAACAATCCATAAAATAATCATATATACAATTCAATTTAAACAATTATAGTAACCCCCAGAATGCATTGTTCCACTAGAATATATTTACAAGAGGGTTAGAAAAACAGATAACCTATCAGCTAGGTAAAAAGGGAACCCGTTATTTTCATATGTGACATAAACCAAACTACATCTTGAATACAAATAAGACAAAAGGAAGTGGTTGTATGATATGTTCACCCTTTGAGCAAATTCATGGTTTTCATACCAGTTTAGCTTTCTCTATTAAGTAGATTGTGTACCTGAAATAAACAAAGCATTTACAATAGTTTATATTCACTTCATTCTTTCAAGATACATAAATAAAAACAAATACTATTAACTAAACTATCGCAGGAGTCATTGGCTTCTATCAATATCAGCAAATACAAAAAAGAAAAAATATTTGTGAAATAAAAGAGTATTATAAAATAAAAATTTCATAAATATCTTGACCAGGTAGTGACTCCTTTAACTTGTAACCAATTAAATAATGGCAGTGTTGCTATTCTCTTTCTAAATTTATGACAGATATTACCCATTGGATTAGGATACATATTTGACGTAATGTAAGCTGGTTGTTGAGATTCAGTTGAAGGTAAAGATGATTTTTTTGAATAATAACTATGGACCAATCACCTTACTAAGTGTTTGGGAGGAAAAGATGAATGAGCCATGGTCTCTGCATATAAGAAAGTTAGATGAATGATAAAAAATATCAATTATTTTTTCTTTAATCATTTGTAGACCAGTCTCCTAAAACAAATAAGAAATTGCAAGTTTACTTTAGATAATTTTCCAAAAATAGATTTTAAAAGACATCTTCCTATTGTATATAAGTACTATATATATTATAGCATGTTTCTAAGAAATATATATATTTTTTAATTTTTTAGACACAAATCTTATGATAATTATAGTTCTCATATTATACTGAAGTTTTTACATTTGTGAAAACAGATAAAAGGTACATATTAACAGATTGAAAGGACACAGATAGAATTTGGTAATAGAAGTAGAGAATGGCAGATAAGCATATTGAAGGGCAGGAAAGAAAAATTTTATCAAGTGTTGTCTAAGGGCCTACTTAAGAAGTACAACTCGTGATGAATCCACTTCAAAGCAGAAAACACTGGTGAAGAACCAGGTGACAGCCTGCTCTTTGCTTATTAGTAAGGTTCACAGGAGAAATGTGAACACAGGAAAAATAGCACCTCATATACAAGTTTATATACTTTCCCTTCTGATTCTGACACATGCAAATGCAGTTTATTTTAATCAAACCCATCTTTCCAGCTTTCAAATGAAGTATCATGGAAGAAGAGAAATTAATATTAAGTATCAGCTAGGAAGCTATTGTGACAAATTCACATATAAGCTAATTCCTACTACAAACTGGAAAATAATTTCATATATTTTGTAGAGTAGGTGTTGAATCTGGGCTCAAAGAATTAGATCAACCATTGTCACAGAACTAACCAATAAGAGTTGAACTGGAATTGGAAACAAAGATCAAATTCAAGCCCATATGAATGTTGGAGTCCATTTTCTTTTTCACTACAATATACGGCCTTTGGGACTGCAAATTTCACATCCCTCACATTCAGTACAGAAGAGGACCAGATATAGAGAAAATGCCGAGGAACATGGGTAATTTTGCATGTTGATTTTTCCCACTTTTCAGGTTTAGCTTCAAAAATGGCTCTACAGCAGATGTTACCTCTTTTGATTCTCTAAGAGAAACAGTATCGAACACCTACAATAGTATCCATAAGATTTCTGAGAATCTATATCTTGCAACTTTTTATTAGTATAAATTGTGTTCTTTCTGGATATAGAAATATTCTCATACTGTTTAAGTAGAGAGAGAAAGAGAGAGATTTGGGAAACCCAGATATGTAGATGGGACCCCCAAAGCTGACTATTAAATATTCAATAATCAGATATATTGAGTAATGAAGTAATGTAGCCGTTAAAGTTTAAAGTAGAGAAATTTTAAAAAAACAGCTTTTTCTATCCTGATGAATCTTTACAGATATTTTATATAAGTTAAATATATCTGCCTGTGATGTAGTTATCAGTCCAATTCTGTTTGCAGAGTTTGGGTCTCTGGAGTGAAATATAAGGCTAAGAAATTTTATGAGTAACTTTATTTTGAATATTTTAATTCTTAAAATATAGTTTCAGTGTATTTTATATTTATAAAATATTTCACTGGGCAAAAAGGAACTAGTGAGTAAATTGTTACATGAACTGGATGATTTTTTTAAAAGGCAGACAAACAAGAAATTTGGAAATCAAATTAATCTCCTCTTCCTAAGCAACCTTTAAGATAAAATTGCTGAATATAATGATAATTAGCAGAGTATTTGGTAAAAATTGTAAACATCAAATTAACTGTAAAAAAATCATCAATATATCCCACTTAAATGTTCTTTAGGTGCTAGATTCTTTGGGTTATGCAGCATGGCATAATTATCTATTCATTTGTAGTTATGTGACTAAAACTTTCGCTATGACTCATGTCCTCGTCATCCTTTTCTGTGATCAGAGTGAGTCGACAATATTTATTGAACAAAGTTTCAAATACCAAACAATTCCAGTTGTTTATCCAGCCCTCAGAGGAGGAGTACTGAGCTAGGTGGCTCTGCTTCTGTAGTAGGCATCAAGATTAGTTATGGAATCTATTTCCCTTTAACTGACACAAAAATCTAATTTCCTAAAGTCATTTTGAAACCAAGACATTCACAGAAACCTGTATTATATGCCTTGGTTTCTGAGAAATTAAAATCTTCCTTATGTCTTTTATTATACTTTCATTTGTTTGTTATAGTCTTGAACTAATTAGTTTTATTCCCAAGATCAAAACTGTATATAGATGATGCAAGTCTATAAGGTTTATTATGACTCATCATTATCATTACTATGAGTTTTTTTTCTGTCAAATTTTTTAATATTCTTAGGAAATCATTCCAATTGCTAAATTTCTTTTGGCTAAGCAATATGAAAAAAAAAAAATGAATTGCTTCTCAGATTCTGGTTTATTCCAATGGTATCAACACCTAGGCTTAACCAAAATCTATAGTGTATATGTTACATGTTTAATTTAAAAGTGTATGTATATATATACAAATGTATATGTATATATTCTGCTTGTATAAATACATATGCATATATATATGCATATAGTGTATATACACAGATAATTTTTATGTATATATACATATCTATGTTGGAAGGTGAAGAAATTTGAGGTAATTGAATAAGAGATTTCATCTAATATGTATTTATTCATGTAGAAATATTTGTTACCTTTATATAGGAAAAGGAATGCTGTTTTATCATGTAATTCTTGTATATTGTGTTTATTATGTTCTGTGATATTGTAGAATATATTTCCCCCAGGTTCTCTTAATGGTAATGGTAACACATTATCTACCAAGAAGGTTTAGTAATTTGAAAAGCATTTGTTACACAGCTCTTAAATTAAATTAAGAAAAAATCTTTCAGTTGTAATGAAGGCATAATAAAATTCTAATGAGTTCTCTTTTACTACTTAACCGTATTGAAAGAAATGGCATCTGAGTAAAACTGATATGCACTTTAATCTACATTTAAAGGCAAAGTCATAATTGAGATTGAATCAATGATTTGGATAATAAATGCTGTACGCCATGGTTTATTAGATAAGATAAACAAATATTTATTAAGTGCCTATTATATGGACTGTGCTAAGTAAGAATAAGAAATAGCTACTGCCTTCAAGGAGTTTAAAATGTAATTGAGGAAAACAACAACATAAAAAAGTCAAATGACATTTTACAACTGTAATGAAAGTGATGTCACAAAGAAGCACGAGTCACTGCCAAACAAGTTATTCAACAATGATTGCATCTAGGGTATGAAGGCAAGAAGAGTCCGTGTTGATGGATGTGGTCTGGGGCTGCTTTATCGGCAGGGTAGGGCATGAAGGAAAGAATAGATTCACATAACTCCACTAGAGGGTTCAAGAAGGCCATCCATAAATACCCGCATCTTGCTTTTCTCCAGAGTTAACATTTTAATGACAAGTTACCTTTGTATTTCTTTTTTGGAACTGAATTTGTGGAACCTGCAAAGCAGATAGAAAAATATTGAATTCCATCTCAACCAAAGAAAGGATAATGATACGCTCTCAAGCGATTGCAATTAGCATTACAAAGTATTGCCAAGTTCCCCAGTTCTTCTGCAAAGGTAACAAATGAAATAAGAACAAATTATCTATAATTTCTAATGAACAGTAGAGAAGCATCATCATACTTTAGCATTCATTCTTTTATTTACTCGCTTAATATTTATTGAAGGAATAAACAAAAACTAAATCCTTCCCTTGTGAACTTACCTTTTAAGTAGGGAGAAGTGCACCGAAAAAAAAAGGTTTATAACGTTTGAAAAAATATATAACATCTATCAGTCATAAGAAAAATAAAACCGAGTAAGCAAGAGAGGATGAAGGAGAGGCAGGCTCTTTTAAATGCTGTAGACAGGGTCTCTGTGAAGATGCAGCATTTGAGCAACACTTAAATCTCAGCTCTTGGTAGGTTTAGATAATAAAATCCCTGCTTAACGTTCTCCTTAGACCGTATAATTTGCACAAGGGATTTCATAATTAAACTTGTAATAATCTGGTCAGGGGGTGCACATGAATGTGCTTCAGTAGAGCTTTGCTCCAGCATGTTTAAATGTTACAGAGATTTATGGCCCCAAAATAACAACAAACAATAAATATGTCACTACAATATGTCACATTCCCTGACACCAGTGTTAAAAAGGACAGTCCCTGTATAAATATAACAGAAAAGACAAAATTAGAATAAAAAGGGGAAAAAAGTAGGAATCATTGACAAGACAGAAAAGGATGGGAAAAATAGAGCAAAAAGAGTAAAGGATGAAAAAAGAAGAGGAATAAGAAGGAAGAGAAGATATTCTTTTACGAACTCCAACTTTGTACAAGTGGCTATTCCAATACTTGTCACATTTTATGTCAATCACGTGTCTATTCACCACTGCAGGACATCACTCACAGGGAGGGGGCGTGTAATCAGTGCCAGCCCCGGGCCTGGTGCTCTGGTCTCTGCCACAGTACATTTTCTTTACTCTCATCACAAAATGGATGAGAGAGGAGAGAGACCGTCAAGAAAAGAGACATCATCCACGAGGCTTTCCTGTCCTTTTTCCTTAATATGACTTCCAAAGCCTAGGGGGGCAGCTATCGGAAATGCCCCTCAGGAGTCCTGCGTAACTCTCTCCATTGACCCATGAATGCTAACAGGCAGATTGGGCAAGTGTCCAGCACTTAGAAAATTAGGGTGTAGCTTCAAGAGAGCATAAAAGAGGAAAAGTCTTTCCTGCTCACGAGGGTATTAAAGTTTGATTCTGGTAGCTGTCTGAGGCCATGTATAAACTGTTTCTTTTAAAAACAAGACAAAAAGCGTAGTCTCAAAATGGAAGTTCCAGTCTGTAATCAACCTTCAATTATTCACAGTGACAATTGTGAATGGAGACATGGATAATTTTTAAAAATATAACCTCTAGACATCACTATTTAATTTTGAAATGTCTTTTTGTCTTTTCATTTGAATACGATTTGGAATGTATTTTGTGGAATTCAAAATCTCCAACCAAAACAGTGAAGGTACAATGTTAAGAAGAAACATAAAGTGAGCTGAAAAGCTATGCATATTTTTATTTCTTATCCATTTTAGGGTTTTAAGCCTGTAAGGGAAGAATAAGATAATGAAGTTCAACTTCTCATTTTACCAATGAGGGAAATGGAGAGCCAGAGTGAAGAAGTTACATGTCCAAGTTCACACACAGCCTTCCTTTCTCTCTCTCTCCCCTTCTCCCTCCCTTCCTTCTTTACTTCCCTTCTTCCATCTTTTGTTCTTTTTCCTTTCTTTTGTTATTTTTAGTAATGGAAGAATACAGTTCTCCTGACTTTCAGACCAAGTGTTTTTCCATGTAGTATGATCCATCACATAAATCCTAGGCAAAACTACTTCTCTATTCCCTCATTTATTATAAATTTGACCAATATGTATTGACTAGGCACTAGGCATTGTTCTGGTATTAGGAATACAGAGATATCCAAGATATCTATACCCTCAAGGAATTCATAGTCCAGGAATAGAGATGGAGTGACAGATATATTTGCAAAATGCATTTTGGAAGCATTGAGGAAGGACATCTAAAACAAGCCAAAGTTTGGGGGAAGAATGACTGGTGGAAATAGTGCCTGAGATGAGTCATAATAGACGAGTGATAAATAAATGACAAGTAATAGGATATATTGGAGTATATGAGGAAGCCAAATGGTTTAAAACTAATTCTGTCTGACCTTGTTTTCCTAAAAGGGCCTGACGTGGCCCATTGAACACGCATTATATATCTGCTTTAAACATTTACTATGCCCCAAAGACAAGAAGGAGGCCCTTAAAGAAAGGGCAGGGATGTAACCTTTCCCATATCAGCTCTTCCTTTAGGATAAGCATCTCTCCCTAAACTAAGGATTAATTACTAGCCTGCTGTGCTCACCTTGTGACCACTGACCTTCTGACCACTGATCTGCTCTGCCAGCTAAGCATCTCATGACAATTGTAAAAGGGACATTCCAATCATAAGTGATAGATGCTTTCTGATGGGATATAACCACTCTGTACATTCCACTTCTTTGGTGCCCTTCCTTCCTTGGGGAAGGAAGGCCCGGGCTAGTCCTCAGATCTGGTTCATAATAAACTCACCCCAATTTTGATTTATAGATTGGTTATGGATTATTTGCATCTACATGAGTAAGGAAGGGAAATGGAGCTTCAGATAAACCATAGAGGCGAGAGACTACATCCCATGTGGAGAAATACGCATGGTGTCTGAGGTAGAGAGTGGTGAGAAGTGAAATTTTAAAGGAGTAAAACATTTGTTTAAAGAAATATTCAAAGGAGTTGTATAGGACTGGAGGCAAGAAGTTCACTTACAGTGTCCCAGAGAATAGATGATGACAGTGTCAACCAAAACTAAAGTATAACACATAGATGACAGAGAACAGATAAATGTGTCGGGTATAGAATCATCGGGGTTTGGTGTCTGATAGACTGAGGATGGGGGCTGGAGGGAAGAGTAAGGGTGATTACCAAATGTCTAAGTTTGGTTTTTAGAAATGGAGATTAGAATCACTTATAGAAAAAAAAAGTATTTAGTTTTAAACACATTGAGATTAAGAGCCTCAAATTCAGAAAAGAAATCTGGCCCGGAGCTAAAGACCTTAATAGTCATTAGCATATAAATGGTACCTGAAACCTTGAGAATATGTAAGTTCAACCAGATAAAGATTGTAGAGAGTATAGACGCCTGGGACTTCCTTCATTCACAAATAAACTGTGCTAGATACTAGGAATATATGTATATATATATATATATATATATATATGTATATTTTTTGTGTGGGGGGAAGACCAGCCCTGAGCTAACATTTGTTGCTACTCCTCCCCTTTTTGCTGAGGAAGACTGGCCCTGGGCTAACATCCGTGCCCATCTTCCTCTACTTTATATGGGACGCCGCCACGGTGTGGCTGACAAGCAGTGCATCAGCAGGCGCCCAGGATCCGAACCAGCGAACCCCGGGCTGCCAAGCGCGGACTAAACCGCTGCGCCACCGGGCGGCCCCTAGGAATATATACTTTTTTAACTGAGTGAAATTTTATAAAACTCTATTGGAAAAAGTAAGTGACTGGGTCACTGACTAACTGCCCTGAGTAACTCAAACAAGGTTTTGGAAGCACTTAATTGTTTCTCAAAGGTGTTTTTTAGTTATGTTAAAAGGTGCAATCACCAACTGCCCTGAACCAGTCCAAATCCCACCACAAGATTGACGCCTGTGCAGATGGGCCGAGAAGTGCCCAAGAGTTACATTTGCTTGATTTTAATGTTAAGATCTCCATCCCAGGGGGAGGTTAGGCCTTATTACCATAACATGCAATGTATGTGGAATCATGTTTTCAAACTGCGCTTGCACAAGCAAATACTCACCTCTGCATGTGATGGCGAAACCTCCCTTTTGCGTATTCATTTCCCATCCGAAATAAAAGGCACCTGTTTTCCCTTGCTCGAGGACCATGGCTTTGGAAGCAGTTCCCTGTGGTTGATTTACTTGCTGCAAGTAAATTTTACTTTGTGTGGCAACTAATTCTGGGGAAGACTTTGATTTCAACTCACGAAGAAGCAAACCCAGTTTGGTTTGGAAACAAGTCTAGATGTTAGAAAGTGATAAAGGATATGTTGGAGAATGACAATATTTAAGGAACACGTGGGAGAAAAGGAGCTCCTAAAACAAAGATTGGAGGGGGGCTGACCCAGTGACGCAGTGGTTAACTTCATGTGCTCCCCTTTGGTGGCCCGGGGTTGGTGGGTTTGGTTCCCAGGCACAGATGTACACACCGCTTATCAAGCCATGGTGTGGTGGTGTCCCACATACAAAATAGAGAAAGATTGACACACGTTAGCTCAGGGACAATCTTCCTCAAGCAAAAAGAGGAAGATTAGCACCAGATGTTAGCTCAAGTGCAATCTTTTTCACCAAAAAAAAAAAAGATTGGAGAGAAGGAACAGTCACAGAAACCAAACGAGGGGCAATTTTGAAGAGGAGAGTGAACAGGTGGACAAATTGCAGCCAAGAGGTCCAGTAAGAGAAGAGCTGATGTCACAGATTTATCAGCCTGAGGCTGGGAGCAGAGCTAGTGAATTTAAGAATGAAAACAAAAATTAAAAGCAATGACAGTGCATGCACACTAGAAGTAATGAGAAGAGAAGTGTGAGATCAGGGAAGGAATGTGCGTGTTTGTTTTAATGAAAGGAAACTTTTCTAGTTACTGAGTGGCAATGAATTTTCCAACTTACTTCCATTCCAATTCTATAAATATAATGGCTGATTTAATAACAAACAGTCTCTGCCTTCAGATAACTTACAATATATGCAGAGATAAGACAAACACATACTAACCGTCTCAAGAAATCTATAGATATTCTCTACCCAGTAATCTTCAAATTAAAATGTTTCCAAGTGTAATTATCACATTAATTGATAAATGATTGTTGAGTTTATACTAAGTGCAAGAGAGTATGCTAGGCCCTAGGGAGAAATACAGACATCCAAAACATATTTCCTATTCTCAAGGGATTGTCAATTTAGCTTGTATCTTTTATGAAGGTTTACTCCACTAATTTGGGGAAAACTATATTATTAGAAAAATAATGAATGTATGTATAGCTTATTAAGTTTAAATAGTTAATTATTAAATTATTAATTAATTGTTAAATTGTTAATTGAATTAATTAATCTTTTCTAAACTATTACTCTACAATGATGCCTAGATTATAATAAAAGATTTCCCTAAACTAGTACAGCATTTTAACAGATGTGCCAATTAAACTTCAGCTATATGCCGGCAACAGAAAAAAATATTATGCAGAGTTATTATGATATTTCATCTTGATTATGAGGTTCTAACTATAAAGAAAACAATCACCATTACTACTGCCAACTAATAAAATAAGACCCAAAGAAATAGTAATAATTAATGGGTTTCTAAAGATGGACCTTTACGATGCCCTGTTAATTCAAAAGTGCCATTCCTATAGTAAGCAATTGATAAAATCTGAATTAATGTGGATATTAACATACAATATCTCCTAATATGACCTGTGCTGGGATGCATTAATCTTAAGGTTTTAGACTATCTTGATAAACAGGGCATAAAAATGAACTTATCATTAAGCCCACTTTATTCATTCATGACTGCAGAAACTCTTTACCTACCTGTGTTTAAATGGCTTTGTCCTGAGAACTACAGGACTTCCAGACATAATGACTCCTTCAGAACCCCACACTAAAGGACTTGTCAAACTCTAGCACGCTTCTGCTAGCTTAAGGCCATGGGCCTAGGATGACCCCAGCCCCTTTTAAAGTGCCTCCTGAGAAATCTCAGTGCTTACAGAATTTACTATTTGTTCCACCCCAAACCTGGTGATAGCAGATAGGCCCCTGAAGCCCGATTTGTTCTAAGCTTAAGAAAGCTGGCAATTATAAATCTTTTCTCTGACCTTTGAAATGTAAAACTACCACCCAAAACTGTTTCTTCAAGGACCAGTGAGCAGTCTCTTTGAAATGCACACCCTCAGGGAGCTAACTCTCACTCTAGCTCCCAGCCCCTAGGAGAGGAGAAGGCCTGACATCAGTGGATACCTTGCTTCAACTTGCACTCCTGCCTCTTGTCATCCTGTCATAAGCAATTAACAAATCTGGGTGACCTAGTCACATGGACCAACCCCCTTGAACACCCCTCCACGCCTTTCTTGTAGCTCCCCACAGCCTTTAAAAGGTCTCCCACCTTTTGCTTTGAGGATTTGAGTTCAGTTCAAGCTGGACTCTATTCCCTGTTGCATTATTTACCGAATGAAATCTGTCCTTACCACTTTAACTAGTGCCCGGCTTTGCTTATCTTTGACAGTACCCTTCTACTAGAAATCTTACCTCTTCACAACATTCTCTCCTTCACCCACTCCCTGAAGGGGTATGTCCTAAGGCCCCCTGTCTTTTCCTCTCTATATATAGCATTTCCAATATATAGGACATTTTGACTATGCTATCCATGCTATGGATATTTTAATATCCAGAGCAAGGAAGCTAAAACCAAGAATTTTTCTACCTGAAGATGGCGTAGTGGTTAAGTTCTCCCGCTCCACTTTGGCAACCCAGGGTTCAAAGTTTCGGATCCTGGGTGCGGACCTACACACCGCTCATCAAGCCACGCTGTAGCAGCATCCCATAAACAAAATAGAGGAAGATTGGCACAGATGTTAGCTCAGGGACAATCTTCCTCACCAAAAAAGAAAAGAAAAATATGGACTCAACATTAAGGAAACCATTAGGCATTTTCTCCCTATCCCTGACCCCCATACCTATTAGTGATCAACAGCCTCTTCATCACAGACCGCAAAATGGCTCCAGCACACTTTCCTCTCTCCTTAGGGCAAAGGCAGCTTGCACCAAATGGTTCTTCACCTACTCCATTGGCTTCTCAGGGCCATGTACTATTTCATACTTTTGATATTATCTGATACTTTCTGCTCTTCTATGAAGAGCACACAGAGAAAATGCTTCTTGGCAAGAGTCTGGCTAAAGTTTTGGGGGTGAAAGCCATGTCTGCCAACTTGCCTCTATTTTCAACACTTTTAGACATTTTTATTTTATTTCCTGACAAAGTTCCATGCAAACTGGTTCCTGAACAAAGTCTTCACTTTCTTGCAAATCTCCTCTGCCTTTTCCCTTTTTCCTAAATTTTATGCTAAAATTCTATTTAGAGAGAGTCATTTAAATTTCATTTTCTTTATTAGACCAGGAAAACTTTCCAGCAGAATGAAATAGACAAACTCTCCTTTTTAACCCCATTTCATTTTTATTTCTCCTAGTACCTAACTTCATTCACTGTTTTATTTTCCAATCTCTCCCTTTAAGAGGAGGGATTTTGTCAAAGGGTCAGACTGTTGACTGATTATGACTATTGACACAGGCAGTAGTCAATAAATATGGTTGCATCCATGTCAAAGAATGATGGAAACATGAGTAGCAATTAATCTTTATAATAAAGGCAAACTAATAAGTCTTTCAAGTATCTCCTGAGATCAGATTTACTTTAATTTCAATTCAGTTTTCCACACAGCTTATATGGGAGGAAAATTTCCCATCAGAAGACATATCTATCTTTTAATTTAAAACAATAAGAGTATGCAATTTAAATTCTCCCTGGTAGGCTATTAAGTACAGAAAGAATAAGATGCTAAACATAAGCACTTTGTTGCATATTTTAATCCATCAGTGTGAAGACAATGTATTCAAAACTCCAGGTTGATCCCTGGACATGCCAACCATGTAATGGTTTTACTTTTATAGATTCATCATACACTGAGCATCATTAAATTGAGCTCTTATTAAAATATCTATATTTAAAGCATAAATTGGTGTTTAATGTGTTGGTCAAGCACAAGATATCCATGACATGATGTGAAATTCATTACACATTATTAAAGAAACTCACTATATGTCCAAGACCAAAGAGGAATTGATTTTGCAACCTTCCAGAGTGTGCTAAAGATTGAAGAACTCTTAAAAAGAGATCAATTCAAACAGAATTCACCTCCTCCAGCATGAAACACAAAATATGCCAGCTCCAGGAAAGTAAAAGAATTTTAAGTAGCCTAATACATCGTTTATTTTGATTAATGGTTAAGATAAGTTAATAAATGCAATTTATCCTACACATTTTAAGGATAGTAGATGAGCAGTATAAAGAAAGCATGAAGAATAAATGAAATATATTTACATTAGGACAAACACCTACACCTATGCTTTTTGGAATGTAAACTTTCTCAAATAAGGGAAGTAGGATTTCCAGAAAAGGACTATTAAATGAGTTTACAACCAGGTTCACATCCTCAGAAATAGTTCCAAGCTATGTCAGCCCCATAAAATCACAGCCACCTCTTGGGTAAACTACAAAATCAAATATCAGAGGTGATGTTTGTTAAATTAAAGACCTCATCTGGACAAATACAGGGTAGAGTTTGTTAAATCTATGTGTGCAGTATCCAGTTTCTGCAAGTACACGGAAGCCTATAAAAATCTTTACTACAAGGAAGAGCAAACAATGTGGTATCTTTGATAGTAGCATCGTTTCTGATTCAGTACACAAATCTACAGTAGCCAGGGAATAGGGAGAAACAGAGGAAGCGGGCATTCTCTGCTCTCCGGACTTGAACTTCAGTCTCTCGGGAAGCCAGCTTGTGTCTCACTAGAGTGATGGGGCAGAGAAAGAAGGACGGGCAACGGGATGGTGAACAAAGACATTTCCTTTGAGTTCTGCTCACAGATTAGAGGAATAAGGGCGCATATTTCTGTTGACACTTCTGCGGTGACTTTTCCTTTGGGGAGGTGAGCCCTGAGTGCCAACACAAGTCACTACTCCTGCACAGGGCGAGTTGAACTCAGAACAGTGTGGAGAAGCACACAATTCTCAACAACAATCTTTGTTTTCTAATTCATGAGACTAAACACAGACAAGCTTATACTGACACACATACTATCCTGGCGCTCACTCTACCTTCTATGTTCACGTTTCATTTAATGACTTGACTTTGTTATATCCTGAATTACCCCATGAGTTGTATTTCTCTCTGTCTCTGTTTTTGCTATTTCTTTTGTCTTACGAAAGATCAGGGGCAGACTTATCGTGCAGATCGTCCCCCTCTTCCTAACGGAGCGCATCTTGGGTGCCTGGGAAAGTCCAGGGGGGACCAGCTCCCGCACCTTTTCTTGCTAGGAAGGTTCCGTTTGGGGGAGATATAGCCAAAGGGAGGAAAATCTGTAAAATAGGAGGAGAGTGTAGCCGGGATCTCCCCGGAGCAGGAGGACCTCCGCAGTGAAGCGGAGAATCCGAGGCAGCCGAGCCCCCTCCGAGTCCCTGGCGATGCCGGCGCCCTCCTGGGCGGTTCTCACCAGCCGGATCCCGGGAGCTCCACGCCGCCTCCCTGGGGCTCAGCTTTCTTTTTAGGTGAGCCTCCTCGTGCACTGGAGGTGGCTGCCGTTACTGCAATTGAGCTCGAGGGTGTCACTGGTCCTTCCCTCTTACTAGCAGGAAAAAGAGAAAAACCAGCCAATCGCCTGGCTGAGGGGGCGGAGGCCTTGTTTTCTCGGGTTTTGAGCGCTGCCTGCCTGGTGCAGGAGGCGAGGAAGCTGTCACACACACGCAGCGATCGCACATCCCGGGAAGAGCTCAGAGCGCCAGGAAGGAGTCAGGCCGCTCTCCCAGCGTCAGCTCAGCGCTGAGACAGTCTGTCTGCATCAGCATGGAGAGCACACGTCTACTGAGCACAGATCCCAGACACTTCTTGGTGGGGAAATGTTTCGGATAGAGCTGGGGGGGGGGGGTGCAAGAGGAGTAGCTTCTCCCAAGAGCCTTTGCTAAATATATACACACGCGCGCACACACATATGCACGTTTTCCAGTAGAGTGAAACAGGGGAGTTAGAGGAAGGAGAAGGAGAATGTTTTATATTTCCTGCACAGCTCAATCTGGAAAGTACAAATACACACGTGAACCAATGAGCCGATCGCCCACTCAGAGTGGGTGGTGGATGGCGACCCCGGCTCAGAATCCTACAGGAAACAAGAGATGATAAAGGTGTCCCAAGGAACCCTCTTTGGCTGCCTTTGTAGGTACACCTTGCAGAAGTTAAGAAAACTCCAATCCCACTTAAACTTCACTGCGGAGAAACAGGATTCTGAGATACAGCAGCCACCAAGGGCCTGCCTTTTAAACGCAGGCGGCCCAATCACATTCCCCACGAAACACAGACAGAATTCTCTAAAGATCTCAGCAATCGATTTAGTCCATTCCTTTTCTTTGTAATATCTGATACTAGAAGCTGTAACAGCCCTTACCTCACTATTTCTCCCAGGGCCTTGTTGCTGCAGGAAGGGGCTACCATTCCCCCTTCAAGCTTTAGGAAGTTAAGAACCCCTGAGTCTACCCATCCTCCCTGAGAGTGAGCTAAGGAATCGGATTAGAATTGCTCTAAGGAGCGAGGAATTATGAACCTTCATTGACACTTCTAGTGGATCGCTGGGAGCATTTTGCACTTATTGCTACTTCTGCAAATCCACTTACACTAATGCATTTCTGTCACTGTGACTATTTGTCAATGAACAAAAACTGCAAAGATAAAATGGACAGAGGTTGGCATTTGTTGTGATGATGTTGATTAGGATTTCAAGTCTTCTACATTAGTTTTTGATTTTTAAAATGGTAAATAAATGTATTTCGGATTAAAAATAAAATACTAATAGCAGACATCTATGAAGAAATATTCAGCACTTAATTAAATTGATCCAGCCTTACTTAACCAACTACCAATGGAGCAGTCTGGGTTTGCGAGTATGGGAACATAGACATGAATAAAATACAGCCCCTGTCCAGAAAAGGAGCTCATTATCTCAGAGGGAGATCAGACTTTAAATAAATGTCAAGGTTGTACAGTTCAGTAACAGTAGCATTGGAAGTATGCATCTATTACTCGGGTAAGCTCTTGGAGTGGTTACAGTTTGGGGTTTGAAGAAAGGACAGCTTCTTGGAGGAGGAAACTTCTGGGTTCTGTTTTCAAGGATAACTAAGGAGTTAGGCAAGCACACAAAAGATAGAACATCCCAAGCAAAGCAGAGCATGTGCAAAGTCAGAGGCATAAGAAGAATGGGGCTTCAGGGAACCTCAGGCTGTTTGGTACAGTTGGAGCACGAAGTGACAGGGGAGACTCTCCAGAGAGAAGGTTAAACATTTAAGTGGAAATGTTTCACTGTAGAAATATTTGTCAATGGAACTGTAACAGGAACTCATTCAATAGAACAGTTGGTTGGATAATAACATTTAGATAAAAATAAAAACAAAAACAAAACACAAACTCCTCACCAGGATAAACAAATACACCAAGCAAGAACTTGTTATAGGAAACCTTTAGCCAAATTAGTCATGAAGACAAAAAGTGAAACTTGGCACTGTTGCTATTCCTTCTGAAAATTGTATAAGATATCATATTTTATATGTACCTAGTTAATGCCAGATCAATGAGAGTTTAGGAATTCTGCATCCATATTAGGATAATTTAGTGATTAGGAAAGTCTTTGTTACATTTGGTTAGTATAACAGGTCCATGAAATACGCATCTCCTCAATCAGCCAAATGAGTAAAAGTAAGGTCTAACACTCGGGCCACAGTGAGGACAGTTTGGTCCTATTCAGCATGTTATTAAATTTAAGAACTCTACAGATTGGGTGGGGAGTGCTGTCTACAAATGCAATTTTACTTATCTCTTCCAATTAGAACCAATTAAATATAATTTTGTGTCACAGATGATACTTTTAAAATGTTCCTTGAGAGCTTACTATTCGTATAATTTTTATAATTCAGAGTTCTTTACTTACTGGCAACCGGGGAGTGGGACTAACCCAAGAAATGTTGTGTTTTCCTATATAATACATTAAAAGTTTAAAAATGAGTTGCAAAGATTTCAAAACCATGAAATTTCACATAAAACATCTAATATTCCAAGGTTCTTTTCAGAAAGAAAAGCAGACCCGATAACATTGTACTAACATTCCCACATGACAGCAATAGTGGGTGGCTAAGTAGAAGTTGTCTCTTTTAATGAGGATCTTCCTGCGCTTTGTCCCTATCGCATTCTTGGTACCAGATCTTGAAAAATTTTTGTTTAGCATCTTACTTTCTGTGTTATTTTTCTCATAGATGTTCTTCTTTATTCATATGTTTTAGCTACCAGGTCTCTCTCTGCATTTGAATGTAAAACTTTCTTAATCGGGATTTCTCATCTGAACCAGAATATAAGGAAATAACATAAATGGTGACTTTCTCAATTATTCTAAGGGTGTTTTATACCTAGGACTATTTTAAATGCATAAGAGAGAAGTTAATTTATTGTATACAATGAATGCATTAGAGCATTCAGGCTTGATTCTATAATGGACCTCAGTTCAGAAAGTCTTGGGATAAGCATTCTTTGATTTACTTGTTTTGTAGATATACTTTTTCATAAACTGGATTTTCTTAAGGTGAACTGTTGAACAAATAACTAAATGAAAACGTGTATGCAGAGTTTAGGGGAAGTTACACATGCGGAGAATGAATCAATGAGTACTTACTGGCGCAGACCTGAGGGAATAAGGAAAAATAACGAGTCTAAGTCACATCTGACCTGCTTCTGCCCAAAGTAATATAAATAATTGATCTCTACTCTGCACTGCCACAATTATCTTTCTTCACATTCCTCTCGAAAGCTTTATGTCAATACATATGGACAACTTAGAGAGAATTGTGCTCTCATAATACGACAGCTTAACCAAATTGCATGTTAGTTACAGTTGTGACCTATAATTAGAATAGTCAGGGAAATACATTTTAAAATTCTTTCAGGAAAACTCAAAATGTATCTGTCCATTATCTTTAGTGAAACCTAAACTATAAACTGTTTGACTTTTAGCTATGTGCCTGGATAACTACAAAGGACATTGCAGTGGAGGCCTGGGACTGGAAGTGCGGTGAATCCATTCATTTATAAGATACAGATATAGACATACATATAGATATAGATACAGCAAAGGGGAAAAATGCACGAAGAGGAGTGTTCTCAAGAGTGAATGAGTTAGTGAAACATACAAGGGGTAGAATTTCTGTGGGAAGGCACCTAGAACCCATGGGAGGCTTGGTTGCTTATTCAGTATACTACAGACACCCATCGCATCTCTAGTGAGGGGACTTTCTACACAATGAGGATGCTTGGACAGCTGATTGCTTCTTGATAAATGGGCTTCTTTTTGGGTGTTAAGGCAAATAACCAGCGAAGGGATGTAGCAGTCTGAAGATCCAACTTTGTAGCCTCTATTCTCTGAGGAAGCATAGCAAAGCAAGCTTAAATAGACATGTCAGAGAAGCAACAATTTCAGCTACTTCAGACTGTAGTCAAGGCATTGGAGAATCATGGAAGAGACTATATCATGTAGTCAAACTATCTCATTTTACAGTTGTAACACCTGAAGCAAAGTAATTTCAAGTGATTTGCCTAATGTGTCATTCCTTCATTCACTCTTTTTTTTTTTCATGCAGCCAATATTTATTGCATGTCTCTTGTATGTCAGGTATATCAGGCTCTGGAGATAAAGTAAAGAGTCAGATTCCCTCCTTTTCTTACTGTTTAAAATGGAGATTAAAATACAAATAAAAATACTTGAGATAGTTATTTTAATGAGCACAGAAAAGAAAATACATGGGGAGAGTGTAATAGGGAGTAATCTTTAGATAAGGCAGTTAGAGAAGCCCTCTTTGAGAAGAGGACATTGATTTAATGCCTAAAGAATAAGAAGGAGCTGGCTTTACAAATGAGCAGTGAGAACAGCAAATTTAAGGCTAGAAAGTATAAAATGGCTTGGCTAAAATGGCTTAAAATGAACATGCAAGAGACCATTATGGCTAGTGAAGTAAATTGGATGGCAGTGAGAGAAGGGTTTTGGGATTTTTGAAAAATAAATATCTCATAGAGTTATACCAGAATCTGGAAAATCAGATTAGCAAAAAAAAATATTTCCATACAGTGTTAGTTTGAGGGGATGGATTTATAGAAACATTTTTCATATCATATATTCTATCTTCAGGTTTAGGCACAGAGAACATATATGATATGATTAAAGTCTTCTGAAGTTGGGGTTTTATCGGGCAATGTGACAGAGAAAGAGAGAGAAGAACAAATGTTAAAGGTGATTTACACTTGATGATTATAATAATAGATAAATAATGGTCAAAGTTGGCTAAAGAGGGGTGTACAAATAGAAGAAACAGAAGAGTAATGATAGATATAGAAGAGTCAAAAGTTTGATTAAATGAAACTTTAATGATATAAAGAATTATTATAATGGGAGTACTAGAAAAAGTGAGTTGAAAATATAGGAAATGGCAGAGAATGGTATCTTTGAAATTGAGATTTCAGCGATAGTGCAGTAATGCAAGATTCAGGTGTGTCCTGAATCAGACACATTGAAAGAAGGAAAAGCATTTGTTAGAGCTGACAAAGTCTAGAAGCAGAGAGAGAGGCCAGGGTTTTGAATAAATCCTCAATGTAAGTATTTGAAGTCACTGAAAATGATGAGAGGAGTAATAATAGAGTAAGTGTGAAAAGGGAAACTGAGTTGAGCCATCCTTCAATGACTGGAAGTGAATGGAAAGATGGCTGGAAGTTGACAGCATAAGGAGAGGCAGAGGGAGACACTATTGATAACACTGATTTCAGAAGAGCTGGAGTCTCCTGAAAGAAGGAGGGAGAATGTTCTGGAGGTTGTAACAAGAAACAAAAGATGATATTTCCCTCACCTTCTGGCCATATCTACACGACTTGTAAGAGAAAATATAGTCTCAGCTTGAGAGGGCTGCCATGGAAGGAAAGATTGCTCCTTGAATACTCTGGACTGATCATTCAATGATCAGAAAAGTTATAACTTCTTAAGTTATCACAACCAAACAGCAGAGAGAACACATCTTTTTAAGTAGCTGTCTTCCTGGTTTGTTTTAATGTGAATTTTTAAATAATCACATTTCTAGTGTTTTAAGCAATAATTTTCCCACTCTTCATTGATACATCAACTAAAATGGATTCAACCTCACCATTACAGTTCAACTGCCAATCTATTTCATTTGAATTAGTGTTTCTTAAATGAGTGTATTGAGTTTATTAGTTAGCTTGATTAGTAACAAACAAACTCAAAATATCAGTAGCTTATAACACATTTCTTTCTGGTGTTACTTGTCAATGGCTGTGGGTCAACTGCTGTGGTTCTGCTCCAGGTTTCTCCACATTCCGTGTTCTAGGATAAAAGAGCAGGCCTGGTTTGGGACATAAAGAAAATGCTTGGCGGAAATTTCCAGTGCCTTCTAAAGCTTCTGCTCAGAAACGGTGTTACATTCACTCACATTTAACTGGCCGAAGCTTGTCACACCATCAAGCCCAATTACATTGGGGGACAGCAATGGTGACATCACTTCTCCCATCAGTGCTTTTCATGACTTGTGGCAATTAGTGAGGATATTTCATAGTCTTCAGGGAAGATGAAAATGGAAATACCTGGGACAATAAAAATAATCTAACACAACAAGTACTGAAAACTTACGCTAAATACTTCAGATGATCCCAAGCAGAATTTACTTATTAATTAAACCCAAACTCATCTGGGAGACATGTGTCTGCCAAGGTTAAAATAATAAATACTGAGTAATGTCTACAGCAGCCCAAGGGATAAGGAATTTAAGAAAAAATAGATGAGACTTTCTTTCCTTCTTATACCGTAGAAAATAAATGCAGGTAAAGAAATGTGGTAGTGTTGGTTTATTGCAAAAGGAAGACTGGCTAATCTGTCTCCCTAAAGTCCTCCCTGAGTGGTAATCATTTATTGCTAAATTTTTAATGCTTCAGTGTCTGGCCACAAAATATATTGGTCCAGATACATAGTTTGATCATTACTCTGATTTAGGTTGTAGACACTGGGATAAACCACATTTAACTTTTAAGATGTCAACTGACCAAATGGTTGAGATATTTTTTGGGAGATAGTTCCAGATTAACCTGCTACTCTTATTTCATTTAGCTCCCTTAATATAGATATCTTGATTTTACATGAATAAACATGTTAGGGTTCAATTCTTATCTTCTATTCTCAAAGTGTCCTCTATTTTTATGGAGAGAATTAAGTGAGCTGACTCGAGTATGCTGCTGTTTGTTCTCAACTGTCAACCCTGCTGACACATATGCCAGCTATTTTAAATGAACCATGTTGTATTTCTATAAGGATTGCAAAATGTTTCTTTAAAGAAAGCCTGAACTACATAATGAAAAGTCGGTTCTAATCTGAAGCCTTTTCCAAAGGTCACCCCACCAACTCTGATAGTTCTTAAGGCCATAAAAACATTGGGCTACTGAGTTAATCCCAGAAGCCTATAAGGAAGATAGAAAGAAGTAAAAAAAAAAAAAAAAAAAAGAGTAAAATCCTACCATATATTTCATGTAAATTTTGTTCACTTTGCTGTTTGAAGCATGCTGTACTTAACCGTGGAATATTTTATCATTTGGCCTTTAAACTTTCAGGTCAAATTTAATGCCACTGAGATTAACAATCTTACTGAAAAAAGGATGTAGCAAGAATCTCAACTCTACTTCTTTGTAGTGAGACAATAATGCTCAGAGCCACTGAGGTGGGCACCACAGTGTAATATCACCCTATGGCTCATAGCATAACTTCCCAAAGATGATATGTGCAAACTCATACTCTAATGCTGTATTAAGAACTTCACAGTAAGTTATTGCAAAATTATGGTTAAATCAAAGTGTTTCTTTGTGTGAGACATTACACATTCAAATATACTGAATGTTCAATGAGGCATTTACTTGGAAGGATGATGGAAGAGTTAAACAAATATGAGTGAATGATCACACAATTGCACATTAGGTTCAGAAACATTTACCTGAATGCTTTCGCATTTCTATGAGCGCCGGTAATGTGCAAAGCTATAAGCACATATTAAGATGCGGGATTCTAAATCTACTGTATATTATACTAGGCATAATCTATCTACATAACTTAATGTATTCAGGGATCTTTGATGACTTTCAAATGTGAGAAAAAATATTAAATGAATTTTATAAGAATGTTTATCAGGCTATCCCAAAGAATAAAAAAAAAATGGAGCTATACCAGGTGCCATTATGTTGAATCATTCACAGACTAAAGAGCATAATGGAGATTATTTGCACAATGAGTGTTTTGGAAGCTTGCTATAAAAGGAGATGGCTTGATTTCTATTTGAACGTCTGGAAGGGAGCCAATCATGTGCTGTCCTTGATGTAAATAGGGACAAATTTCTATTCTCTGTCTGCTGTTTATCCAGGTTAGAATGCTTGGCTGAAACAGAAAAATCTCTAGTCATTCGTCAAGGTACCTTGCCATTAAGGCAGAAGGAAGCTGTGGCACACAGGAAGTTGGTACCTTCTACATATCTTGGGGAAAGACTAAGAAAAAAAGTCCTGCTGGGAAGAATGCCCATGGAATTGTGTAGGAATTCACCGTCTGACTCTTGTCTTGGGACCTAAAGGGATGCTCAAATTTAAAACAAAATCACCTGCTTCCTGTGGGTTGGGATGGGAGTTAGGTGCACGATGATCGGAAGGAGTCTTTTTCCTTTCAGAAAGAGCCTGTGTAATCAGTGCTGCGTTTGCTCTTTGGAAATTTGTACGCCAATTTGTACGCCCTGGTTTGATTAAAACTGTTAATTTCTTACAGTGTTAATACAGTGCTTTACTCATGACGTGGTACAGTTTCTGACATAATTAGCACTCATGAGTCTTCATGAGCGTCCTTTTGGCTCCCTAGCAGATGAGACTCTTGTGATAGCAGTACATGCTTGAGGGATTTAACAACGGAACGAAAATATGACACTGGAGTCCTTTGCAACATCTTCCTCCAGCTGAGTAATTCCCATTTCAGTACATTCCCCACAACTTCCTTTTTTCCTTTCCATCCCAGACTTTTATTAAATATTCTTAACATGTGGACATTTAAAGGAATCTTTTCCAATACTTGAAGAAGGAAGAGAATATGATTTGAGGAACAAAAGTGGTAATTTTAAGTTAAAGCTAATGTAGTCAGTTTTAAGGAAAAGCGAGAAGGATGTCAGCTAGGTGCCTCACCTGAACTAATATATTTTTGCAATGTAAACAACAAGAAAAATGTGAAAAAAAAAATCAGAGTAAACAACAAGAAAATGCTTCAGAAGTACTGAGAAAAATAAAGCAATCTCATAATTACTTAAAAACACTGTCTTGAGGTAATTCTGTCTAATAGTTGGAATAATTCATTTCCAGGTTCAAAATATACTGGGAAAACCTCTTGATGGGAAAAAGAGGTTTTTTGGTATTTTTTTTCTTTTTTTGTGAGGAAGACTGGCCCGGAGCTAACATCCATTGCCAATCTTCCTATTTTCGCTTGAGGAAGATGGTCCCTGAGCTAACATCTGTGCCAATCTTCCTCTACTTTGTATATGGGATGCTGCTATAGCATGGCTTGATAAGCAGTGTGTAGATCCATGCCCAGGATCCAAACCCGCGAATCCTGGGCCACCAAAGCGGAGCTTGTGAACTCTAACCACTATGCCACTGGGGTGGCTCCAAAAGAGGCTTTTTTTTTTTTTTTTTTTTTTGGTTTAACAAATTGCCATAGCCTTTACGGAGGAAACGAAGAGAATGATGACATGTGTCCAGTGAAAATTTCAAAGGAATTTTATGACATATATAAAGCAATTTATTTTTTATTTATTTTTTGTGTGTGAGGAAACCAGCCCTGAGCTAACATCCGTCACCAATCCTGCTCTTTTTGCTGAGGAAGACTGGCCCTGGGCTAACATCCATGCCCATCTTCCTCTATTTTATATGGGACGCCGCCACAGCATGGCTGACAAGCAGAGCATCGGCGGGCGCCGGGGATCCGAACCTGCAAACTGCAGGCTGCCAAAGTGCTAACTAAACCGCTGCACCAGTGGGCAGCCCCTAAGGCAATTTAAAATAATTGTTACTTAGCCATATTTCTATTTTAGAGATACGAAAGTATATATTTGGTTTGTCAGCATGTATTATAAGTGTTTTTTTATTCATATAAATACTACTTCAGTTGGGAAGAATTTAATTAACTATATAGTGAGGCAATATAATAAAAACAACACAAAGATTTAGAAATATATTAAGTAATAATTTAGGTATAAAATCAATCTGAAATTTCATTTTCATATATGGAGTAACTTAATTTTAAAATATGAGCTAAATTTAATGAATAATGATTTAACATTTACAGAATATGTATAATAATGTGTTGATTACATTTTAAATATACTAGGAATTAACATATTTTCAGTAATTCCAAGCTACATTTGTGATGCAAATTATCTTCAATAATAACTTTCTTTCCAATAACTTCAATTTTGGAAATCTTACAGGAGCACTTCCATGTTTCACAGGCATGCTAAATGCTATTGCCCAGAAAATCATAGAAAATAACTCTGTAACTATAACGCATCATTTATATATTTAGTTTCCTTCTCTCCCTTCAGGAAGTCTATCTGAAAGTTTGTATCAGACAAAGGGAACATCATGAACAATGCATATTTTGAGCACCATAAAAAATTAAAACTTAAACTTAAGAATGGCTCTGCACATATGGTTCATAATAATTTTTTTCTCCTCTCTGAGATCAAAAACATCTGCCACACTTTTTCCTTCTCACAGGCTTTCATTCTAATGTTTTATTCCAGAGCCCTCACATGGAAATTGGATTGAATTTTTATATGTCTGGGTACAAAAATCATACAAGCAAAAGTTTCCTTCTCCCCAGTTAACGTCTGTGAGCAATTGGATTAGTTCACTATGCCCTTGCTTTTCTGTGTAGTTAGAGAAAAGGGCCACGTTTTGACTTAATCTTTCAGTCCCAGTTGCAAATGGTTGAACAACTAAAGGTCAAGTATTTTATTTCAGGACTTGTGGAAGTACTGACACTGGATTGATCCATACCTGGCTAAATTCTTCAGAAAACTGGATCCGAGCATGTAGAAATATCTAAATATCTATAAAAAGATAAATATGTCAGGTGATGGGTGTGTGAATTAACTAGATGGTGGAAATCTTTTCACAATTTAAAAAAGAGGAAAATATAAATATCTATAATCATGTCTGTTCTTTTCTTTCTCTTCAATTGTTTAGAATATCCTTATAGTATGTCCTTACTATTTGTCTCTCCATTCCCAACACATCACTGCGTTTTTTGAAGATTGTACACTCTCTTATAAATCAATAACCCCTTTGAAAGCAGTGACATACATTATTTATCCTGTATATTCAGCACATTAAAAGGTACCTGAATCTGGACTTAAAAAGGCTTGTTGAATGATTATATAATGAATGAACAAATAGGAAGAGACTATCCTTCTAACTAGCCACAATTTATCTTCCCTTCTCTGAAATCTCTCTTAATTCTTCCATGGTACTTCTGGTGTAAACAATCCTAATACATTTAAGAGCTCCAATTCACCTACTACTGAGGCTGTAGACATCTATGTGCATTTGGATTTCAGCAAAGTATCCAGTTCAGCCTCTGTCTCGTAACTGCTCTTCCAAATCCTCTAGTTTTGGTGGAGTATTTTGTTGTTCTGCTTTGTTATTCTTGGATTCTGCCATTCTTTCCAGCCTACATTTGTTCTTTGTTTCTGGTTACTACGTCTTGGATCGTCCTCGTCCTTTACCCATGTCTGTCTATTTCTAATGTCTTTTTTAGATAGTTGCAAACTTTTTTTCTGTATGTTCATACGTTTTAGTATTTAATATGCTTTATAAATTGAAATTTGATACTGTGTTCCCTTTTAGAAAAGACCCCTATTCAAACTGTAGTTCGCTAAATATCTTTTGTACTTGATTTTCAAGTGAAGCATATAGTAGGAAATTTGATGAGTAGAAAACCACTAAATTGTTTGAATCTTTTTTACAGGTACAATTTACAACATATAACCGCATATTTCTACCTAATGTAAAAATGTACACATTTAAAAAATAATTTCAATTTCAAAACTATTTTTTATGCATATAGTTCCTCTTGAGTCAATAACATACACCATGTTGAACTAGACAAGACTGGGATAGCTGGAAAATTTAGTAAAAAAAAAAAAAAATCAAACAAATTGAAACATCTTAATAAGCCTGTGTCTGTTCTTGGTATTTGGAGAAGGCTAAGAAGAAAAGTCCTCCCTTCTACCACATAATTCTCCACTACAATATAAAAGCCCACCTTCCTGTGCACCCTCACCCATGCTCAACAGTGAAAGGGTGACCAACATCGAAATAGTCTTCAAATAGTTACTCTCTGGAATCAACATTGTAGTTTTCCAATGCGTAGTCACATACATATTCACAAGAGTAGGGGACCCAGGCCACTCCAACCACTCTTCCCATCTCTTCCCCTGCACCACAAACACAAACATTTACACCTGGTATACATATTGACAGTTTTCTTTGTTGAAGACTGGTATTGTCCTCAATCAAATTTAAGTAGACTCTGAGAAGCGGGTGACATAGAAAAAAGGGGTGTATAAGAATGGTGTCTTCACTCAGGGTTGTTTATGCCCTAGAACAGTCAGCTGACAGTTTGAATGCCCCCAGTAGCTGTTTTCCTCAGGCAGATGTCAAAGGAGCTTTGTGATTCATGATGACTAATAACAAAACAAAAAATATGCAGTTCTGTATGCTAATTTCATTTTAATCTCACTTTTCCTTCAGTTTCAACTGCCAGTTTCATTTTCACTACTATATTGTTTCTCAGATCTTTTTTTTCTCCCCCACCAAATGTCATGTCTGAGCACTTCAATTTTGTGTCTCTTTGACCATGTCATTCCCCATAAATATGCTTCCTCTGTTTACCTAGATGGAAATAGCAAAGCAATAATAAGTCTTTGACTACATTAGTGAAATGAACTGCTTCAAATAGGCCATAATATCACAAACTATTTCAGTGCAATAGGTTGTTCAGTGGTTTTCACAGGTGGTTAAATACATCTGTGTTAAAAATGAAAAATTATTTTAAGTGGATATCTTTTCAGTTACTATTATCACTAAAAATCAGTGTAAATTGGTGGAAAGTAAACATTATTTGAATAATTGAAATATTCTTGCAACCAAGTTTTGGTGATTATAAATTTTTATGGTATCTTTTAAGAGAGAATCAAACTTTCTCAGTCAGATAATAAATAGAAGAGTCATAAAAAGAGAATGAGGACTGAAGCTATAAACTGTACATTTGGGTTTTAGTTCTGCTACTATCCTATAATGATTTTATCTAAGACATTTAATCTCCCTGAACTTGAGTTTTCTCATCTGTTAAAAGGAGGTGATAATAATACCTGACAACTCCATCATAAAGTTCCTGTAGGAGAACACATAGATATTTCATATTCTGAAGCTTGGTCAATTGTTAGTTCAGAAACTTAGTATCAAGTCCTTCAGAATCCTGTTCAAGTCTACCAAACCACTTGGCAGCCTGGGTAGCAGTGTGCTCTGATGGACTTAAACGTTCATCTTTCTGGGCACCACTGCAATTGATCATCTAGAAATTGTGGCTTCTGCTTACCATATTTTTTGTCTATGCACAATTTGATTTAACATATGTCCATATTTTTTTCATAAGCCTACTCATGAAAAAGGTAATAATATTGACAAGTTGATAAAGAATGGTGAAATCAGCCCATGGAGCCTCATGTGCCACTACAAAATCTTGTCCAAGGGAGTTTCATAGTCTCCTATATTTTTGTTCTGTGAAAGGGCTACTGGGAGAATGATGTATTAATTCTAAGGCTCCTGCCTATAAGCCTCAGACATACTTTGAAATACTACCACAATCTTTATTTGGAAAAGTTAAATCACAAAGCAATGTTCCAGTGCACTGCAGAATTTGCCTTAAAACTTTCAATATCATTTTTCCCTGAAACATAACACGTCTAGGACTTCCTTGTCCATCCTTCCCACCAGAGACTGCTGCACACAAAACTGCTGATAAAGAACTGAAATTTCCTTATCAAACTCAGACATCTGATCATCTCATTTATCAAATTACTCATTGTATATCAACCAGTTTTTTCGACTCTATTCAATATTATATGTTTCTTATTTTTTCTCTAAAGTGTGCATACTTTGTGATTCAATATGACATCTTCTAGCCTGTGGCTAATAAAATAGGATAGGCTTGAAATGTATAATATATTTAGAATATTATTCAACAGCTTTTCTCTTAAAAAAGTATGTCTATGCCTCTGAATATAAACTGAAAGCTGCAATGTCACTTTTATCAACATGAAATTGTCAAAGTCCCACAACGTTTCTTGTTCCCTGATTTTAAAAAGTGATGTGGATACTCTTAAAAGGCTTTGAACTAAAATTGCGCAAGGGAAAAAATGTTTTGTACAGAACTAAGACTATCCAAACAGAAAAAATTGATACCTGCTTTCTTGATACTGAATGAGTTTAAATTGGAGGCCCAGGGTATATAAATGTCTAATTCTGAAATTTTTGTCTTTATGCCACTTATTTTATAATAGCTATTTTTTTATGTCACCTTTGCCATTTCTGTTTTCCAGCTATGATCACTCAGAAAGTCATTAGGTTATTATTCTACTGTTTTTATGGGGTAGGGGGAGGAACAACAAAAGGAAAAAAATAAATTTGTCAGTTTTTGAAAACAAATATTACCAAAAAAGTACAAGCCTTCTGTATATCCATATAAGTAGAGCATTGCTATGATTATGCAATGTATATATACAGTTTGATTATGTTATCAAAATGTATCATTTATTACTAAGCACCTTGAAAGAACTGAGTCTAAAAACTATATAGTTCAATTTTCACTGAAAATCCCAAGGGACTTCAATAGTATGACCTCGCTCTCAAACATCCAAGGGAGAAGACCCCAATCTTCTCCACTACTCTCTTAGACTAAAAATTTTATAACTTATTTGCAATACTGCACTTGTCCTATATTATATTTCTATATGCAATAGGGTCTATTTTGGGATTTTTCCATTTGCTGGTTCCATGAGTGTTGACAAAAGTTTAGTTATGTAACCTCCACCATCATCATGATATAAAACTATTCCTTCGCCTCAAACCCCTGTACTACTTTGAAGTCAAGTACTCCCTGAACCCTCAGCCCCTGGCCATCACAACATTTACCTTGTCCAGAAGTTCACGTAAATAGAATCATACAGTATGTGGCCTTCTATTCTGGCTTCTTTAACTCTGCATGAAGTTTCCTTCATGCCATGGAAAATTTCTACTATTATTCATTTAATTTTTCTCATTCATATTTTCCTTTCTTCCCATTCAGAACTCCTATATTAAAACATTAATCTTCCTGGATCTGTTCTCCAACTCTCTTACTTCCTCATAACTTCTATGATGGTTTTTTTTGTGTTCTGTCTTTATTTAATTTTACTTGAAATATTAGGCCACTAAATTGTGTTTCAGCGAGAATATCTTCATCTTTAATAAGTTCATTTAATTGTAATATTGAGTAATCATCATGTTATCTTTAGGAAATCTTAATACTTAAGCTAAATATATTCAAGTGATATTATATTTTATCCAAATTTTCATCTCTATTTCCTAGAATTTCTATTTCAGTGGCATTTATTTATTTTTTATTGTCCTAAATCTGCTCTGTCTGGTTGTTGAACACTTCTGAGAGGTGTATTTTGTTTGTTTGTTTAGCACATGGCAATTCAGTCCTGGTGTTAGAATATTATAAATAGCAGGAATTTCACCTTGATTCAGACCCTGGCCCAACCACTTGCTGCCTGTGTAACTGCATAACCTCTCTGTATTTCACTTCGATCCTTTTTTAAATAGAAGTTATGATTATATTTACCATATATCTGTTTTGTGTATTTACTAATTGTATCACACCAATTTTAGTACACAGATTAATACAAATATTGATAAATGCGTGGGAAAAAATACTAAAACATTATTGGTATTATGCTTTGCTAATAGAATTACAAGTACTTTTTTTTTTTTTTAGATCATTCTCTATGACCCCAATTGTTTATGGCTTCATACAGACACTGGAATAAAAGTTCACAAAGTGTGTCACCACGAATATACTGTACCTTTCCTGTGATTTTTAAAATCAGATCTACCTATACAGTTACTTTTTATGCTTTTTAAAATTTCTAAATTTTTTATATTGAAGATATTGTTTAGTCAATGTAAGCAAAATAACATAACCTTTTAAGGGCCCAAACAGCACCAGTCAATATCAGCCTTTATTGCCTAAGTATTTAAATGTATATAAATGAGAAATATTTCCTCATAAACTTAAAGCAGCAATATTTATATTTCATTTCACTCAAACAGACTTTTTTAAACATTCATTTGAATCAATATAATTGGAGTCCAGGACTGATCATCTCCTCTTGGATGAGGGACAGATCTACAATTTTTGGCAAGTGACGTCACCTGTTTTGCATGAGATTCTCTGACATCGGATGAATTTGTGCAATCAGTTCAGTTTGAATCATCCCAAAGCAAAGCTAGTTGTCAGTAGTAAGGAGAAGAGCTATTTATTACTAAACATTTGTAAAGTGAAGAAAATTAAGGTAGGAAGACGTTACCTGTAGAGACAGTGTTTAGCTATTAAATCCAGGACTTGTGGGTTTCCATTTCTCAACAAACATTGATGCCATTAAGGAGATTAAAAACAATTTGAGGGAAGGCTGGTCATCTCAGTAACATTAGGGAGCTAACACTGGGAATATATTTTGCTTTTAAAGCTATCCTCATGGTAAACTGAGGTGACTTTCAGAAGCATGGCTAACAATCAGCTTAACAATAATTAGATGATAACTTGCAAATCATTTTTCATTTTCTTTTATTTTGTTAGGAAGAACTGAGCATCTAATCAGAATAATATCCATATTCTCACTCTGCTGTACACACACACACAACACATACAATTAGAGAAATGATTACTTCTAATTAACTGCTGGTGAAAGCCGTTCCATACTAAGAATTTAGCTATTATAATGCCTAATCTTTTATTGTATTATGATGCTAAAGTTTAAGTAAATTCAAGTGGAATAAGGAGTTTTTAAAATAATAAAAAATTTATACCTGTTATGCTGGAAAGAATAACAACATATCGTTTCACAAAGAAATAAATGTTATGAGTTTATTAATTAAAAACGTTATAAGGTATCATTTATGACAATGTTTACAAAATAAACATTCTACCTTCCAGAGGGTGTGTTATTCTCTCACAAGCATGGTGTTATTTCTAAAAAATGATTTTACTTTTTGAAGCAGTAGGAAACATTTACGAATTTCATATGCTTAAAAACTTGAAAGGGATAGTTCTGATAATGAGAAAACAAGCTGTGGTGACATTATTATAATTAATTTACTGTGATAAAATTGTCACTTTAATATCTTCAGCACCAATTCTTAAAAGTCAGAACATTTTTATCCACCTTGTGGAAAAAAAATCCAAGAGAAATATTAACATTTATTAGTAAGGACACATTTGAAATTCAGTTCTGCCACCTTCTGTCTTTAAGATTCTCTACAATTTTCCTGCTTCAATGTTAAATTATTACAATTAAATCCCTATTTTAAACAAATCATACAGCTAATAATTTAGTTAAACACACAAGGCTTTATTTCTGAGTCTCCATTGGCTTTCATTTACATATGGTCTTTAATTCAAGCTAATTTAGTTTTTATTAGTCTGCTTGGAGAATTCTACCCAAAATTTATTATATATACAGTATATATTATATAAATACACTAAATATTATATGTATATAATACAATATATAATATATATATATTACATTTTAAATCTTGTGGATATATTGGCTTATCAAGTTCTATAACTATTTAAACTTATTTTGTTTACAAAAATTTTGTTTTAACTGTATATACTGATTATAACTGGAAATGCAGTTTTTACCATATAAAACAAATATTCCTGGAAATTTTACTAGCAGAATGAGTTTGGCAGAAATCACATAAGGAGCAGAAAAGATGAGAATTTTAGGCCCTACATACACCAAAGATATTTAGTAAGACACTCAGAGAAACAGATTTACGAAGGTCTATGAAAGCAAAACTATTATTTCTTGTTGATGTGTCTTGCTATTTATGCATCAATATACTAACATTTTCACATATCTTCTTCTAACATATTAACACTTCTGTTAAAAGATAGCATCCCATGTCTGTTCTTACAGGCACATTTTTAGGAAGAAATATGATAGCATGAAGAGATCTGCAATTGCTTTACAAAAAAACACAAGATCCAAACCTTCAAAGGCATTCTTAGTCCTGTATTATTTTAATGCAGAGTGAAATATTTGGAAATTTTATGAAGATCGATGTGAATATGTGTATTAGAGATCCTGTTATCAGTTTCACCACTGCCATTCAATTCAAAAGAAACACCATCCAATTAAAAACTAGCTATAGAATAGAAATTGTTTGAAAATATTTCAATGACAAATTTTAGGTAAAAAGCAAAAAATACATTTCAGTAGTCATTGATAATCCCTTTCTAAAATATAATCTATTTTTCTCCTAATAATTCCTCCAATTAATGTGACTTCGTATAAAGTTCATAAAGGGGTTACTTGAAAATAAATTTGGAATGATAGCTTGGAACCATGCTTTTCTAGAAAAAGGAAAGTCATTAAAAGTCTGAGTATAAGAATAATAACATAAATAAAAAATTTTATTTAAGTTTAGAGTTGTTTACAAGACAAACTGGAAGAAAGACAGATTGGAGCAGAAAATATTTAAGAAGCATCAAAATTTTACAGGAATAATCATAATGAAATAAACTTGGGTGATAGTGATAATTAAAAAACAGAAATAGTAAATTTCAGTGACACCGAGAATGTTGTATAAACAGGATTTGAAGACCTATTTGATTAAAGATGAGCTAAAGAAATGGGAATCTCAAATTGCTCTAGATTTTGAACCTCAGTGATCTAGAGAATGCTGATTTAAAAAGTGAAAAGATAAATTTTATATCCGGAATGTTAAATGTAATCCACTAGTGGTACTGTTTTGCATGAATAGTAAAAACAATTTCTAGCAAGCGGTTAAAAATTAAGGGCTAACTGAGGAAATTTGTAGGGAGTATAGTGTAAATTATGAGACTGAGTGCTCATTCAAAATAGTATGGGTGTGTATCACTGTGACAAAAGACGGAGAAGATAGAAGATAACAGCAAGTCCATTTAAAAACAAATTATGTCGGGGCCGCCTGGTGGCACAGCGGTTTAGTTCGCGCTTGGCAGCCCAGGGTTCGCGGGTTCGGATCCCAGGCGCCCGCCGACGCACTGCTTGTCAGCCATGCCGTGGCGGCGTCCCATATAAAGTAGAGGAAGATGGGCACGATGTTAGCCCAGGGCCAGTCTTCCTCAGCAAAAAGGGGAGGATTGGCAACAGATGTTAGCTCAGGGCTGGTCTTCCTCACCAAAAAAAAACCAAAAACAAATTATGTCAAACAAACCAAAATATGCCTTTTCTGGCAAATATATTCATAATATGTCTACAATATTGGAAGTGAGAGACTCCTGGGAGTAAGGGAAATTTAGAAGGACTTCTCAAGAGAAATAAAATCAAGAGAGAAATAGTGTTGTAACAATTCCTTAGGGGAATTTGGCACTGGGAATGCAACAGATATTTACCAGATATTACCACAAAGGCAATGTCCTTCACCCCGGACTCATTTGGCCCCTTGCTAAACAATATAAACTAAGGTTATGGTCATCTTATACCTTATTGTTGAGCCATGAGAATGAAAGTGTCAAACTGGTCAAATTGTTACCGCACTGCAGGTCAGGTTGCTCAATGTCGCGTTGTAAAAGAATTTACAGAACAGCAAGGACAGGTACAAAGAGTAAGAAGTTTATTAGAAAGATACACTCCATAGACAGAGCGGGCACATCCAAGGGAGGAGCTGCGCGGAGCGGTTTTGCCATCGCATCTTTTATATTCCTGTTTTGGGTAGGGGGTCCTTCTGCACAGGGCAGAAGTAAAAGTGAAGGCAACTGTGAGTCAGAGCAGCAGCAGCCAGGGTAAGAGCGGCAGGGCCGCAGCTGCCATAAATCAAGCAGTCGGGCCCCCTACAGGCAGTCAAAAGTGGTTCAAGAAACTTGCGGTTACCTAAGCTGTCTTAAGCTATAATGCAAAACTATGTCTTAGCAATGTCCTAGCAATGTTCCCCCCTGCACGACCCTCCTGTTCCCTTGCGGTACCAGATCCCTATGCTAACCTGCCTGTCTCAGAACTAGTCCATGTGATTACCTAACCTATAATTTTTGTTCTCTCAGTATAAATATTACTCACTACAAATAATATTCTGGTTAACATAAGCCATTCACTTTGGTCAGGCTGAGTTCAAACTGATAATTCATTACATTTGTACTTCATTTTTTTTAGGAATAAATTTAACTAAGGTGGTGAAAGATCTGAACACTGAAAACCATAAAACATTGACATTTGTACTTTATGTTTAAAATATTTCCCCTGAAAAAATTAAGTAACTGCTTTTAACTTACAGGTTGTCAGTAAAATCCTTTTAATTCTGCCTTGATTGCTTTACATTTATTTATTCCATCTCATGTCATCTGGGCATCCTGAGTCACTCTGTCCTGCTGAATGGTTTATATCCATGGAAGTATCCACATTACAATTCTTGTTATTAGGCCACCTCTTTTGGAATGTGATTACCTTTAAACAAAGAATCAGAACATTTACATGTGAATGGAAAACATTCAGTTCTAAACATTTCTATATGAATACCTCTCTGATTTGGTGAGGAAGTATGCAAAAATAAAGATGACCGAATATTGCCTTCAAAACTGTGTGTCGAGATCTTTCCTAAATCTATTACCTGTAAATATGACTTGATCTCGATTATAGATTCTAAAATTAAGTGCTAATTAATCATGTATTTACTATGCAATGTCTTCTATAATTTATATAGTTACTATAAACTACAGTATAGTTTTTAAAAGATTCTATCATAGTTTTTTTTGTTTGTTTTTTTACCCATTGAAAACTTACTTCTCAGGGACAAATTTACACAAAGGAAAAAGATACAGAATGTTACATAAGTGCATATAATTAATCACCTTCCTCACATATACTCTTTTTTCTAAACATCTTAATTTATAAGTGAGACAAGTCCTTCAATTCTTATTAACTATCCACATGGATATCATTAACTATACTATTCTAATTCATTTTCCATCCTGCAAAGCTAATTATAATTAATCACAAGGATTTCGGACTTGGTCAGCCTCACTTGTAACTGGAAATTGGCGAGGCTCTGTCTTCTGAGGAATAAGCAGGCGGAGGAGATAGGACAAAGGACAGTGAAAAGACCTGGCCATATTGTTCTGATAAACTTAAATTGTCTTTGAATACATCACTTGTAAATCCCTTTTCCAATAGTTTGAAAATTATCCCTTAAAAATCACTGCAAATGATAAACTGGCACAAAATCCTAAGGAGAAAAGCAACAATTTCTAATTAAAAGTTTTCAGAACAAATGCCTTTAGCTGATTTTTAGTAACAGATTTATTAAGAAATAAATGACATAAATGCATCCAAACAGTTCAGTTTGGATGAATTGCAGAAGAATTTGTTCTTATTGACATTGGTGATTGATCCTGACACTATAGACAGAAGGTATATTGTCTTGTTTCTCTAATCTTAATCTAATCAATGGCACTCAAGACCTTTTATATTATTATGAACAAAATCAATGTTTCTGATTAATATAAGCCATTCCATTTGGTTCAGACTGAGTCCAAAGTCAAAGCCATTTATGACTATAATAATAAAATGCTTTTGTTTATTGAATTATAGAATGAATGTCATATCTCAGGCATTACAGGAGTATATAGTGCTATGAAATCTGTGAGAATGATCATAAATATAATCTATACTCTCTTTTTTGACATATCTAAGAAAGATTTTTTAAAAATAATTAGAATTAATATAATCCCAGTTCTTATTTTATATTGCATAATAGTAAATTGATATATTTTAAATTATGTATATTACAGGAAAATTAATACATGTAATGAACTAATTTTAAATTTAGACTTTGATAATATTTTTGTAGTCATTATTTGTCTAAAATATAACAGCATATCTATAAAGAATCACTTAAAGTAGAAATCTAGAGATTATTTCATGCATTTATTCAAAGCATGTAACCTCCAAATTCTTAACTAATGCATCCAAAAACTTGCCTTGGACTCTTTTACATTCATCAAATATAGTAGTTTGCAGCAAAATATCTTCTTTAAAATCTCTAATGGCTCCTTACTGACAGAATAAATACCGAAAAAGTTAGCATGAAGGACAAAATTTTTTGGATCCTGTATTTCAAGTCTCCCCCTGCACTGCTTCCTCAGGTCCCTCACTCTGGCTATTGAAGATGACAGTATTTCCTGTTCGTTCAACGTATTTTATATTTTCACACTACTATGCTTTTCCTCATTATCTCTATTACTTCCGACTCATCACCTAATATTCAGCTCAAATATCACTTCAGCTCTGTAGACAAACACATAGTCAATCATTTGTGTATTCAGAACACTTTCTATAAAATTCCTTATGGCATTTTTTTACCTTGTACTTCAATACTTGTTTATATCCTACCTCCCCTGTGAAAGTAAAATGTTCTCGAAAGTCACAATTATGCTCATTCCATCTTTGTGTACCAAAATTTTGGCTTGACTATAGCTAGAGTTCTGTGTGACAAGTAAAGCCAGAATAAAGAGGAGAAAATGGGAAAAATTAAGAAAATCCTTTAAGGTAAATATCAGATCAGAAGTCAACTAAATGGCTAGATTGATTTAAAATAAAACCAAATAAATATATCAAATATGAACATTCAAATATTTTGCCCAGAAAGGCAGGCAGTATTTTGACAGTAAGTGTAACTCAAATAACAATAAATAAATTATGACAATTCACAGAATTTCCATCACAACACAACAAGTATGAACACCTACCGAAGTTCTTAGAGACTCATTATCCTGGATCCTGGAAATTAATGGATCTTCTTTCCACACATACCCCTTGAAGTGAGCAATGAAATCTATGCTAAAATTCAACTTTATCTATATTATTGCTACTGGCTAATAGCGAAAATGTCCTAGATTTATTGTTTTATGATTTATTATCAAAACAGTATGTGTGCATTCTCAGGAATGGCAATTATGAGGACTTCAGGGTCCTATGCAGCCTGACTTAAACCTCCGTACTGCATAGCCAGATGGAAAAAGTGAATTTCTCAACTTCCAGGCAATTGGACAAGGCAGAGGCCTATGGATGGACAACATTGTATAGACATGGAGTATTAGATGTAGAATTGTCTGTGTGATCTTGGGTAGGCATTTCAACTTCTCTGTACTTCACTTTTCTCAAATGGACGTTGAAGAGATTGGCCTATGTGATATCTGAGGCCTTGCCAGCACTGTAAAGTCGATTTATCACCTTAGACTAGCTGTGTCTTAAGCGTCTGTAATTTAACCTTTTAAAATATAAATCATAAAATTGTGCTACACATTGGGTTTAATGGATCTCCTTTCTCCTACCTATCAAGTGCACTATTTCCAACTTCTCCCTAAATAACTGATTGAGTGCAAAGATCTTAGACATCTCTCTTCATTCAGTCTTAGGCCCTGAACATGTAGACACACCTTAACTTCTGTATTTTTACTACAGGAATTCTCAACTACTTTACTATGATAATGTGTGTTTTGAACCTCTAATCTAGGAGTGTAGAATGCAGCATCTCCTTTTTTTGCAGGATGTTTATCAACATATGTCAAATTGCCAATTTCTGATTAGTTTTATGGCTATCAATATTGAAAGGTTCATCCCTTCAAACAGAATTAAATTATTATAATCACTCAGAAAGCTTTAGTATTCAGATGAATTTCCATTTCATATCTCATATTCTGCTAGGGGGATTATTGTCAAAATTCTAAAGTATATTTTGGAATGCTCATGAATATTTTCACTTTTTATAAAAGTTATTTTTATATTTTTTTGTTCCTTTGGTTAACCACAGTTTTATGGGTTGGCTAATTACATATATTAAGATAATTAAAGTAACTATAAATTTCTGAAATGTTTAATGACTGGTACTTAGGCATAAACAGATGGCTCAAGTGCAGATGATCTCAGATATTTGGCTAGTCTTCCCTTGTGGATCATAAATCATGGTTAAAAACCAAAGGCTCCAGAACTAAAATAATCAATTAACTAGCTAACTGAATAAACCAACCAACAAACAACAACTTGATGTGTAGTTTTCTTAAAATAGAGAGAGGGATTTTTGGTTAAAAATAAAGTACATTAGTTCTCCATTTATCTACCTCCACAGTTTTTTTCTCCATACTATTAATATTTTCTACTAAGGTCATAAAGTGGTAGGGGGATGAAAATAAGGTATCACATGTTAAATTCCATTGATGTGAAGTTGTCCCTACACAGGATTATGGACACACTCATAACAGTAATAGCTAATGTTTACCCAGAGCTTACTATGCACCACGCACTGCTCTAAGCATTTGTCTATATTAACACATTTACATCCAAAACCTCCTCATAATATAGGTTTCATCCCCATTTTTAAGATGAATTTGTGAAACAGAGTCTGAGAATCTCAACTTCACATGCTGGTGGAATCTAGGTCCAGTTCCAGGAAGTCTGACTCCAGAATCGACAGCCTCAACTCATGCTGTGATGGTTAATTTTATGAGTCCACTTGGCATGGGTATATTACCCGGTTATTTAAACAAACACTAATCTAAGAGTTGTTGTGAAAGTATTCTGTAGATATGCTTAACATCTGCAATGAGTTGACTTTAAGTAAAGGAGATTACCCTTGATAATGTGGTGATCCTCATCCAGCCAGTTGAAATGCCTTAAGAGTGAAAACAGTTTTCCTGGAGAAGAAATTCTGCATGAAAATTGCAGCATCAGTTCCTGGCTTGAGTTTCCTGCCTGCTGGCCTACCCTAAAGATTTTGGACTTGCCTGCCCTATGGGTTTCAAACTTGCAAGCTCCCACAATTACAGAGCCAATTCCTTCAAATAAATCTCTTAATATATACACATACATTCCATTCATTCTCTTTCTTTGGAGAACCCTGACTGATACATACATGACGTTATAAAATGCCAGAATGTATAATATTTCTCCTCATTATCAAAAGTGTGCCTTTACTGGCATGTGCCAACTACTAAATGCTCAAAATACTTGTCCTTAATCATCTAGTAGTTCATTATCCAAGAAAACCTGCATATGCAGAGGTAAATTAATGCTTAAATGATGTTCCACAAACAAATTCTATTTAAGTAAGAGCCTTAAGTAAGCCTTAAGTAAGCCTCTCTTAAGTAAGAGCCCATGTTCATCCCATGGGATAGAGATAGGCTACCTTTATTGATGACTCTTTCTACTTCTTTCCACTCACTAAAATTCTACTCATCTTTCAAAACCTGGCTTAGCCCTATGTCTTCCATGAAGGCCCTGCTGATTAGGCCCTCCCTGGATCCTTCTTGTCCTTGAAAAAACTGAGTACTGATTCTACACTTTTTATCTTGTCTTCTAATGGTTCTTAACTGTGTATCTTGGGCCTACATTAGATTCTGAGCTCTGAATTCCACCTCACTAATATTCATCATGGATTTGAGCAGGTAATCCACTAACAAATATTCAGAAAGTACTTGTTGGTTTCAATTTGACTTGTAACAACTTGGAATAAGGCTCTTTTCAGGAATATGACCCTTAGGGGAATAGTTTATCTGTCCCAAGACAATAATGCTCTACTCAACTGACCATAAAAGCCCCAAATAGAGTACAGCCTATACGTAGAGACAGTACAAAGGATGATTCTAGACCACATACTAAGTAGTAGCCTAGGAATGTTTTGAAGTTCCATTAAGATTGTCAGTTACATGTATGATTCACATGTCATACATTAGTAAAATTATTTTTTAATTAATGAGTAGTTCTGGCAATCTTGACATTGCTCTTCTTTTACACATATCTAACCACCATAAACTTTAATTATCCTAATGACATTTTAGGTGATCCGATCATATTAGACTGTGACATTCATGATGTGTATATTCAGAGCCATTGATGAACATAAAAATTTACAAATTTCATTTTACTATACACTCTCTTGCATAAATTTTATTTCATGGCTAAGAGCTATTATTCACAGTAAATTTATTTTCAGAACATTTTACGTCCAGAGTAAAAGTTAAATCACCTCCAGGGAATTTTTCTAAATGTTCCAGCAAGTAGAGACTACTGATGGTTCATTGCAGTGTACATGGTTTAACTATCAACTGAGCAACTTATTCTCTTATACAGATTGTCAGCATATGAATTTAAATTTGTACCTCAGAAAATTATCACTTTATTACCTCTTAGCAATCTTTGAGAGTATATTATTAGTTAAAATATATATGTGTTTTATTTGGAAAAATAAAAATCTAGGGCACTAACCTGATCAGAGGTGGCAAAATGGAAGCTTAGAGTCCAAAACTAGACAAGAGGAATTTCTTTTTCTTTCTTTCTTCCTCCATTCCTCTCTTTCTATCTTTATTCTCTATCATAAATGCCCTAGTTGGGAAAGTTTCGCATAAAACTATATATTTGTGATATATTTAGAGAAATCAAGAGATCTAGCAACATGAGTATGTTCTTGTATTGCTAGCACTCAGTAATAGTTTCCTCTTAAAACAAGCATTATTCTTTCACCAACCACAGCCCTCATCTTATTATTAAAACTAAGAACAGTCATTTAAATGAAATGGTTGTCTTATATAGAATTTTGAGGATAGTGACAAACTTTCTTCACATTATTATTCTAGACTCAAATTCACCCTTAAGGCCTATCCCCTAATTCACGGCTAAATATGTGTGAGATTCTCATTAGAAATTCACTTTTTTTGTCCCACCTCCTCAACTACCATCCCATGTGGCATTGCTCTATAAAAGATAAAACTACTGAAGTTTCCATGCTGCTTCAGAAGATAAAGGACATCTTCAGAATCACACATCTGAGCATCCCTCACCCCCCAACAGTGGTGATTTTAAATTACTACTTGCTTCTGTTTTCTCCTTAACAACTCTGTTAAGGAGAAGTCGACAGAATAGTTTCAGAGTATCATGGTAATAGGTTATTTAGCATTTGTTTTGCTTTAGTTAATAAAAATCCTTGTGTTTTCATCAGCAAGGAATCTCTACATGAAGATGTGGTTTCAATGATAATGAGGACATTAAAAAAAAGAAATGGAAAAGTGATATCTAGCTGAGTAGAGTGGTTCTAACATTAAGCTTATGATGCTGCTCAATATGACTTGTCTCTGGCAGAAGATAAGTTACTTAATTTATCAACACAATAGGCTAGAAGAAAACCCGTTGTGTTAATTGTCCTCATAAATGAAAACGAGTGCCTCGTTAGTCTCCACCATATCGTTTTACCCAGGCACTTCAAGTCTGACAGAATAATAAGTGACTTCACATGCAGTGCTGCACACCACACACAGAGCAACACTTCCCTCTCTTATTACCCCAAACAACACAGAAATATTCCTGCACTGCAGAATTTGAGTCATCTTTCTGAAAAATAAAATAGAAATGCCCAACATTTAAAAGCAAAAACAGTGAGTAGGCCACATACGTCAAATGTTTCGAGGAAGAAGTCATTGGTTACCTCTTCCTTATATCCTCTATCTCTGTCTTCCTATATCCTCTAATGAAGTTTGACTGTTAGCCTGCCATATCCAATCTCATGCTTGCATGCTGATTTTACTACCTACTTATCATTCTGTTGCAGACAAAGGATAGTAGGAGGAAGTAAAGTATTGGGAAATTGTACTTTTCTAAATAAAATTGATGCATGTCCTACATGCCATCTCAACACATATGAGCAAAATGTGTAAGGAGAATTTTTTCCCCCAAGAGGACAGAATGACTGGGAGGAAGTGTACTGCTTCTTGAGTCAGAAGACCCAGCTCTATTTTTCACTAACTAAGGAATTTTATCTAAGTCATATAATTTGTCTGAGCTTCTTTTGGCTTTCCAGTAAACAGAAAACAATGACAGTAATAATAATAATAATAAAATACTTCACAGATTTATAAGAAACAAATGTAGAAATACAAATAAAGGCTAAAAATGTCAATCTAAATTATAGTATAAGTAATAAAAATTACTATCCTATTAGTACTTCCTCATCTGAGCCCCTTAGATTTTTCTCAGCAATCCACTCCTGCTCCCACCTAAGACATGAAGTGCTGTCATGTTTAATTCATGTTGATTGTGACCCTATCCACAAGGAAAAGAGATCCAAATCACGAGTTTCCTCTTCCTCAATTCCCACCCCACCTTTGCTGGATAAAGCCACATCCCATTCAATTAAGGCCTACCTGGGAGCTTAATTGGTTTATCAAATAAATCCTTTATTGCTAACGTATTACTGAATTAGAGATTAATTTAAGACAAGGAAAAATAACAATGATAGCAACAATAATAATGAGGGGAAATACAATGTCAGGGTTCTTGAAATGGACAGCGCCCACTTTCCATATATATTTATCTCATATGAAACCCTGTGTATATAAACTTATATTTATACATATTAACTTATATATCTCAGATACAACCTACATTATTTCATATATAGATATAAAAAAACCCTGAATTATCACCTTTATTTAAGTTCACACTACAAATAAGTACTGGATCTGAGATATCAGTTATGATTTTTCATTCCCCAAGGCTATAAGACTACTTCTCTAATTCTGAAACAAAAGAACAGAGCAGGGAAATTCACACACAATGGCTGTTAGCAGAAGGCCCATAAGTTTCCTCTGGCACAGCAACAAAGTGACTATCTCTCAGACTACACAGAGGGCTAGAATAACATCCAGGCTGGTCCAAACATGCATTAAAGTGAGAGTATGTGAAATGATCATCTGGATGAATCTACAAGTCAACAAACACCATCACCTTGTGTATTAGAGTAATTTACTCTAGCTGCCCTAATAGACAGACAAACAAATCTCTGTGGCTTAACTATAAAAGTTTATTTCTCACTTTTTATAATCTGACGCAGATCAGATGTCTTTCCTAAATCTTATATCTGGTTAAACCAACATAAAACACAATCCCTCGGTTGTGTAGCCAGGGAAAGTGAAATGTGGAAGAGACATGCCAGCTACTAGCTGCTTAGATCTCAAACTTACACAAGTCACCTCATTTCAAAGATAGCCATATGGGGCAATCCTGTTGCAGAGGAAACTGAAGACTGCAGGTGAGCTATTGTGGTCATTCCACAGAGGGGAGATGGACCACCTGACCCCAATTTGATTCAGATATCCAGACTGATGACACCACACAAGCGTCAAGAGGATATGAAAGGGTTTATGCCTCATATAATCAGGCTTTTTTGGAGAAAGGTCAGAGAAGGCTCCCAAACAAGTCCAATAATGTGCAGATAGGGCCAATTGGTGTCCAGAGTATCCAGGGACTGTGACTGACTTGGGGGTTTAGGATGGTTAGGGGCTAGAGTGAGAGTTCCCTCACAAGGGCCAGGGCTTGCATGGTTTGAAGTTCCCACTAGCACCAAAGGAAGGACCATCTGGGCTTTCTTATTAGCATGCCCAGATGTGGGGTAGAGAGGGAGAGAGGAAGAGATGTGGCTTGAAAGCTATCAGCTGTCAATCATCAAAACTGGAGTCAAACTATTGTATTTCACGCCTGATGTTTGACTGATGACTGAAATGTTTCATTTATTTTCATTTGAACTTGTTTAGGTAAGCCGTTGTGGTGCTCTGTGAGGCCTGTAGCCTCAGGCTGGTAAGGGAGGCAAAAATTCCACTAAATGGCTTGTTCAAAAGCCCAACATTGTGTATTTTGAGAAGTGAACTGAAGGCTTTGGTCACGATCAGTAGAGACTAAACACTGAAGGTGATAAGGAGCATCTTGGTGAGGACTTGTGGATCTATTATGTAGAGACATGTGTGCCTTTGGTTTATATTTTCACAATCGGTGAGGCAAGAGACTCCAAGTGTTCTTTACCCTAAAGGAGGAAAGCTTAAATATGAAATTGCTGTTGCTTCCATCAGCCAGATCAGATGGCCAGACCAGTGATGATAGCCCAAGAGTCTGTAAAAATGTTCAGGGGGGCATATTGTTTTCCAGGGCATTCCATGTTAAGACAAGTGCTTGAGGTTTAGGCAATTGTGCTAACCCTTCAGCCCCATCCTTTACCAGGGGCATCCTAGTTAAGGGATAAAAAGCAGCAGCTCTCCAAAAAGCTCCATCATGTGTAACAGTGGCCCTGCCATCCATAAACATACAATTTCCCTTTGTTGTTCACAAGGGGCTCCCCAAGTAGCTAAGGGGTCCGAGAGAGGGGTGACCTCCTCCAGCATCATGGCATTTGTCAAGGGACTGAAGACAGGAAAGGCTACCTCCTCCTCTATGTATGATAGACCAGAGGGCCCAGTTTGACGCTATCCTGTAGGTATACTTTTCATTTAGGCAAGGAGGCCTCTGTGGTTGTGCCAAGCTTGCAAGGTGCTGCTTCCATGAACCAAGTCATAATGGGCACCTGGGTATAGAGGGTTACAGGCTCAGGACCTGTGAGAGATTCTGTTCCCAGGAGATCAGACTATGTGATCAGCAATTGCCACTATAATGGCATATAGCATGAGGTTGAGGTAGGTAATTTCTTGTATCAGAAGCCAATGGACCACTTACAGTCATCGTGGGTGGTCCAGAGACTCCAAGAGGCATGAGAGGATGTTGCTAAGTCTTCTATCATGAAAGAGTTGCCTGTGGGCACTAATGAGAGTGTCTGTTGTATTGCAATTTGGATGGACTCCATAGCCGTTTTTGTAAGAGCCCCATTCGACGTGGGCCCAGTTGTGAGTAACAGCATAAATCGGCTTAAGTAAAATTTGTAAATGAGGAACTTCTTGCCTCCAGAACACAAAAAAGACTAAAAGATGTTGGACTTATTTTAATGTTGTGGGTTTTGAGAGGATAAATAACTGTGTTGACAGTGTCAGGGATGGAGTGGTCCTCAGATTATTATCAAATTTTCAGAAATTAACTGAGGCTTTGTGGTATGTGTGGGTCAATGGCCCATCCCCTTTTTGTTACCTGCTTTGTGCCTCTTTGTATGTCCTGAATGAGTATGTCAGATGAATCTCTGAGGAGGAGGCCATTAGTGTGATGTCACACCTGTTCTCCTGGAAAAATTTGGATGTGGATAAGACAATAAAATAATTTTACTATTTACAATAATCTCACCTTAAAATCTGGTAGCTGAAAAAATACTAGATGTTCATTAATTCATGTAACCTTTAATATTCAATCACCTTTTCCTCCAGATAATCTCTCCTGACTGTCCCACATGACCTTCAAAGTGCTCTCTCTGTCCTCTGATGTTATCACCCCCATCTCCTCCCCACTTTTCACCACTTCCTGTGGGTTCTACTGCTCAGTAGAGGAAATGTTTATTTTTCTTTAGACAAACTCCTCCCAACCCATCTTTTTTCACCTGTTTCTGTCCATCCGACAGAATCTAGCAGATCCTTCTGCGCTCTGCTAGGGTATAGCCTTCTCATTATTTAAAGCACACTTCTTCCAAGAAGAGTTCTTGGATTGAGGAAAAGGCATGATACCTTCTCAGCTATAGTCCTTCATACAACATTTTTTAAGTTATTAGATATATTTGTATGTCATTACCTGAAAGAAAAAGAAGCAGTTATATTTGTGCTTTTCTATAGACTTTATAGTGAGTTTTCAAATGTATTTCTTCATTTGATTATTACAACAGAACTGAAGATAGTTATGTTTTACATTCTGGAAGGTAAAGTGGACTGCTTAAGGACTGTCTTAGTCAGTTCAGACTGTTGTAACAAAATACCATAGGCTGGGTAACTGATAAACAAGAGAAATTTATTTTTCATATGCTAGAGGCTGAAAGTCTGAGATCAGGGTGCCAGCATGGTCGGGTTCTGGTGAAAACCCTCTTCTAGGTTGCAAACTGGTGACTTCATTGTATCCTCACATGGCAGAAAGAGAGCTAGCTAGCTCTCTGGCCTCTTCTTATAAGGGCACTAATCCCATTCATGAGGACTCCACCCTCATGACCTTATTTCCCAAAAGACCCCCACCTCCAAATGCCACCACATTGTGATTAGGGTTTCAACATGCGAATTTTCAGAGTTCACAAACATTCAGTCCATTACAGGGACACACAGCTGCTAAGTACGAGAGACAAAACAAACCCAGTCTTTTGCTTCTTTAGCCTATGCTAATCTCTTACTATTGTGTTTGAACTCAAACCCCACAGAGTTATGTCTGCAACTTACCAGGACTTGCCTCATATGTAGGTAAATAGCAGGATGTTTTCATGACATTTGTGACATGTTAAATGGCAGCCATTAAAAGGCTCTGATATTTTAAATTTTTTTTCCACTGTGTATTGTTGTGACTTCACTCCACCATCAGCAATATATCAACCTGGGTAAAACCATGTGTTCATTCCAGGAATCCCTTGCAAAATACAGTTGGAAAAGGAATCCTCTTCAATATAATTGATATAGTTAATTATTGATTATGAATTAATTTGCCATATTACTTAGTACAGATGTGAGAATATGTGCAATAGAACAGATACCTTTTGGTGGGCAGGAAAGACTAAAAGCTTAAGGATTTGGAGGCCTCACTTTCAGTGGGTATATCCAAAGGAAGTTTCATACAACCGTTCCTGGATAACACGAATTCTGGCTTCAGGGAGAAAATCAAGTGAAGATATGAGAAAGCTGATAAGATTATCTATGCCAGTCTGAACATTTTTTACAGGTTTATTAACTTCAAAGACAAAAATAAAAGTATTAACAGCATTTTAGGGACAGACTTTAGGCCATAGAACAGTTTTGAGCAAACATTTGCTTTTAAATCCATAAAATCAAATAATCGGAGTTGGAAAAATGTTAAAGAACTCATTTTCTCACATCAGTTTTCAGATCAGGACATAGGATGCTAGATAAAGCTGAATAACTTATTCAAGGTCAGAAGCAAGGTTTGAATCAAGGTTTATTTTATTGCCGTTTGTACTCTATAGTGTAATCACAATTAACTATTTGTAGATCTCAGTTTGGGTTATGTTTTTTGCTCTTTTCTCTGCCTATACGTTTGCCAGGGCCCTCTACTGGACTGTGCTCATAGGGGCCCTACTTGCCCTTAAGGCTCAGTTCAGGAGATCCTCGTTACCTCAGTCTGCGTCAGGGTCTCCTTCAGGGTGGCTTCTTAGCAATAGGAGCTTAATGTTATGTAGTACTTATCACATGGAGGATGCTTGAGTGTTAACTTACCTATCCTTCAGACACTGCTTATATTCTTGTACCCTATTCTTTGTATCCCTAATGCTAATAACTGTCTCTAATCACTCTCCTTAATCCCTCAGTGGCTGATACAAAGTAGGTGCTAAATAAATGTTGAATTCAAAGATGAATGGATACCTGCTAGAACTCTCATTTTATGTGATATAAGTTTTCTCTCTTTATTTCTCCTTAACTATATGGTTAAATCCCCTTCTGTGCAACATGAAATTCAAAATAGACTGATCCATTTTTCCTCTACCAGCCATAATTTACAATGTCATAATGGATACTAGTATTTATCTTTTCAAGTTTAATAACCTTTCTCTTCACCATATGTTATTGAATTCATTTTATAACTTTAATTCACTGTCATTTCCCAAACTTATTGTAGCCCTGCCATTTGCATTCCCTGGTAAGCTTTCCAAAACAGAACAAATCTGTTTAGAAGGATACATTATAATTTCAATTGTCATAGTTCCATTCATTTATTCTACCTATCCGACAGGCATTTCCCCCTATATTTTGACAGCTTCAGTTCCACTGAAATATTCATAATGTTCCCAGCCTCAAGCAATATTTTTCAGAAGCCTCTGTAAATTTGGAACACATCAGGAAGATAAAGGATTTCAGGTTATTTTAACTATTTTGCATTGAACGCAAACACATTCATCAAATTAAGGGAACATTGTCAGAGGCACAAGAGAGCAATGGAACTCTCTGCAGAGAAAAGTAACTAATACTTCATATGTGTAGGAACATATCATGAAAGTTTTATCCTGATCATTTCCCAACTACGAGAGAAAAGGTAAACACTTTATCACAGTGCGTGACAACTATTTTAACCTCCTAATATGCTCAACTTCTGTTATGGGGGAAATTTCCTTCAGATTCTCTAATCATATTTTACTTGATATATCTGAATATATTTAATAAGTGCAGTCTAAAAATAATGCATTGCACACTTTCTCCACAATGCATTCTATGAGACCATTGTCTAATTCAAATTAGATGTCTACGTCGTCTCATCGGACATGGTATTAAGTTTCTATTTACTGTTATTTTAGAAATTTAGCTTAAATATATCTACAGTAGCATAAAGTGATGTGCTATGTACAACTGTAAAAGGTATAAAGCAGAGGTCACATCAAGAACTAGGAAGCATTTGAGACTTTCACACCACTTTCAAACTAACAAGTTAGCTTTCCACAATGTCATGGATCCTGGAAGAATGCAAGAGATCCCTGAGTCAGAGACAAAGGAAAGTTTATTACTCATAGAAATAGAGTAGTCAGAGTACCATCATTTTCTTATGCTGGTTTTCTGAACATTCATTCCCACAGGATGATGTGATGATCCTGTGATCATCGGGTAAATACTGCACATGTGGTGGATTGTGTTATAGGAGAGGAAACCTGAGTGCAGGGAACCTCATACAGGTATGCAAATGAATATGCCCTTTACCCTGTAGCTGGGTAAACTATCTTCATTATACTGGAGCAATTGTATTTATTACCTAGACAGTAAACACATCTGTCCTCTGTCATCCCAGATGGAGGCACTATCTTTATCTTTCATTGCTGCTTGTAATCCTGGAAAAGAGAGCTCAGAACAAAAGCTATCAGTGCTTCTGCTTTAGAAGACAAGCAGAAGTGCAAGAGATTCATTGTATTAGTCAAGGTGCTCCAGATAAAGAGAACCAATAGGAGATATATACATATAGTCTTTATATATAAAGATATTTATTACAAAGAATTGGCTCATATGATTATGGAGACTGAGAAGTCCCAAGATGTGCAGTCAGCAAGCTGGAGACTCAGAATATTGTGTAGCATAGTCCTAGTTTGTGTCCAAAGGCTTGAGACCCAGAAGAGCTGATGGTAGAAGTTCTAGTCCAAGGGCAAGGGAAGATTAATGTCCCTGCTCAGGTTGTCAGGCAGGCAGTTTCCTCTTACTCAGCCTTTTTGTTCTATTCAGGTCTTCAGGTGAGTGGATGAGGAAGGCAATCTGCTTTACTTAGTCTACTGAATCAAATGTTAATCTCGTCCAGAAACCCCCTCACAAACGCACCACAATAACGTTTGACCAAATATCTGGGCACCCCATGGCCATGTCAAATTGACATGTGAATTAGTCATCACTGAATTTGTTTATTCGCTCTCACAGTTTTATTGTGGAGTCTTTTGAGATTTCTACATACAGGATCATGTCATCTGCAAAATAGATGATTTTATTTTTTCCTTTCCAAGCACAAGGTCTAGTGAGGTCCCTGTTATATTTATTGGGTCCTTTCAAGAATTAGATTTTCTACTCCATTGGTAATAGGGAAAGTAGCAATAATGGCAGCTAGATAGTTTCCTACAGTCAATAATCTAAACTCCATTAAACTCTATGAAGGAGCTTTAAAGATGTCTTTCCCTCCATATTTCTATAAGGTACATTTTGTTCTCCCTTCTCTTTCTTTCAGAGTAGAATATTCTTCTCAAATGCTCCAAATTTGCTAAATAACTCACATTGTTTGGCTGATATTTATTTATTTATTTACTTTTTAAATAGGACAAACTTAACAACAAGGGAAGGCTTCACTTTGCCATGGTTTGGCATAAAAGAACAACGCTTTTGTTCATTAACGTTTCCTTACTCATTGACTATGTTTTTAATCTAATCTAAGGTTCTGCAAACTACAACTCACAGGCCAAACTTTATCTACAGCCTGTTTTGGTAAATAAAATGTTATTGGCGCACACACATGGCCATGCGTTTGTGTGTTGTCCATGACCAGTGGCAGAGTTAGGTAGTTCCATCAGAGATCACATGGCCCACAAAGCCAGAAGTGTTTGCTGTTTGGCCCTTTGCAAAATGTTTTCCAATTCTTTAACCTAATCCTACACATGGCCAACAATCAAAGGATGGCAGAAATCTCAAAAGAAAACAAACACTATTGGAAAAGGCACTATAAAGATATTTCCAAGGAGGTTATGAATTAGTTACATTGTCCTAAACTATGAAGGTATTGCAGTATCATTAATTTACTTAAAAGAATAAAGAAATGACTCAATACACTGTATGATAAAGATCTGGTTAAATTGTAACAATCATACAACTGCATGCATTTCCCTGTTATTTAATTCATTTTCAAACTTTTTTTGCAATAATGAATTGAGAAAAGAGACACATTTAATACTATTAATTGTCTCTTTTTTAATGCATCATATAATTTGTATTCTCCTCTCGTCATCTTGATCTGATAAGAGAAGACAGAAAAATGCAATAGACTATAAGCAGTAACGTAAATTGTCAGAATTACCTGAATTCATTAACATTTAGCACTGAATGCTTTTATCCCTTTCATTTTTGAAAATCATTCAAACAAAAATTTCCTTATGTGATCATTTATCTTTAGGCTAACTGACTTGAAACTATAGAATAGTTGATCTTATATTTTCTATGCCAATGACATTTCAAAGTAAATCACACCAGATACTAATGATGTAAGTTTTAATATTCAAATTTTTATTCTATATTTAAAATGAAAAAATCTGCATAGTGATTTTTCATTTTAGGGGGAGTAAAGCTAGCTAAAAGGATGAGAACTAAAATCTCCCATTAAATTAATATCTTTACCTAGTTCTCTGTCTACTAGAAGGCAGTTCATTAAGTTTAATCCTCCTTTTTTAACAGCTTTATTGAGGTGTAATTTACATACTATAAAATTCACCCATTTCCAGTGCACAATTCAATGATTTTTAGTAAATTTATGGAGTTGTGCAACGATTACCACAATCCATTTTAGAACATTTCCATCACCTCAAAAGAAACCTGGCACCTATTTGCAGTTACTCTCCTCATCTCACTTCCAGCCCCAGAGGACCAATGCTATGCTTCTTATCTCTATCAATACACTTCTTCTGGACATTGCATATAAGTGGAATCATACAATACATCATCTTTTGCGTCTTTCTTCTTCCACTCAGCATAATATTTTTGAAGTTAATCCATGTTGCAGCATATATTAGTATTAGTGTGTAATATGTATTACTGTTTTAGTCCTTTTTATTACTGACCACATGCAAATGTTGTGTGGATATTTTGTTTATCCACATATTAGTTGATGGACATTTGGATTGTTTCCAGTTTTTGGCTATTTCAAAAAAGGTTACTATAAAATTCTGATACAAATCTTTGCATGGATATTTGGTTTTGTTTTTCTTGGAGAATAAGTAGGAATGGAATTACTGTGTTGTATGGTCAATTTATGTTTAACTTTTAAGAAACAGTTAACTCCCAAATTATTTTCTGAAGCGCCTATGCTATTATTTTACATCTTTACCAGCAATGTTGTTATATTTTTTTCATATCCTAGCAAATGTGGTATTTTCTGTCTTTTTTGAGTATGGCCATTCTAGTGTTTGTGCAGTGGTATTTCACTGTGGTTTTAATTTGCATTTCTCTAATGACTAATTAAGTTGAACATCATTTCATGTGCTTATTAGTAATTCATATGTCCATAGTGAAATTTCTACAAATCTTTTGCCCAAATTTTAATTGGGTTGTTCGTCTTTTTTATTATTGAGTTGAAAATATTCTCTATGTATTCTCGATAAAAGTCCTTTATTAGACATATGATTTACAAACATTCTTCCTGTCTGTGACTTGTCCTTTATTTTCTTAAATTTGTTTTTAGAAGTACAAAAGTTTTAAATTTTTATTAAACCCAATTTATAGATTGGACTTTCGGTGTTGTTTCTATATCTTTTTCCCATCCTAGATCATGAAGATTCTTTTTCTGTTGTAGTCTACAAGATTTATAGTTTTAGCTTTTAAATTTAGGTCTATGATCCATTTTTAGTTAGTTTTTCAGTATGAATCTAAGATTTTTAAAATATGGATATCCAATTATTTCAAAAATATTGTCTGGAAAAAAATTATTTCCCTTCTGAATTGTCTCAGCACTAAAATCAAAATGTTCTATTCGTCTATAAGCCTATCCTTGTGCCAATAACACACTCTTGATTACTACGGCTTTAGAGTAAGTTTTGAAATTGGGTTAAGTCCTTCAACATTGTTTCTCTTTTTCAAGGTCATCCTGGGTCATTTGAATTTCCATATACATTTTAGATCATCTTATCAATTTCTACAAAATAAAAAGGCTGTTGTTATTTTGACAGAGATTGTTTTGAACTTATTGATCAATTTGGGAATAATGGCCATCTTCACAACACTGAGACTTCCAATCCATGAGTATGTGAAGTATCTCCTTTTACATAGATATTCATTGATTTCTCTCAACAATAATTTGTAAGTTTCAGCATGCCAGTCTTACACTTCTCTTTTTAAATTATTCCTAGGTATTCTGTTGTTTTTATGCTATTGTAAATGGAATTGCTTTCTTAATTGTATTTTGGATTGCTCATTGATTGTATATACATGTACAATTAATTTTTGTATATCAATCTTATCTCCTGTAGGGCTAAAACATTCAGTGTTTTTTCATTAAATTCCATATTAGTTGTGGGGTTTTTTGTAGTTGCCCTTAACAGGTTGAGGAAACACACTTCTATTGCTAGTTCATTGAGAATTTTTAAATTAATGGGTGTTGGATTTTTTTAAAGGCTTTCCCTTCATCTCAAAATGATAATGTGGTTTTTGGCCTTTATTCTATTAATATGTTATATTACATTAATTGATTTTTGAATTTTAAACCAAACTTTCATTCTTGAAATAAATCTCTTTTTTTTTTTTTTTGGTGAGGAAGACTGGCCCTCTTGCCAATTTTCCTCTTTTTTGCTTGAGGAAGATTGTCACTGAGCTAACATCTGTGACAATCTTCTTCTCTTTTGTATGTGGGACACTGCCACAGTATAGTTTGATGAGTGCTGCACAGGTCTGTGCCAGGGAACCAAACCCCAGGCCACTGAAGCGGAGTGCATGAACTTAACCACTATACCACCAGGCCAGCCCTGAAATAAATCCCTTTGGTCATGATGTCTAATTCTTTTTACATATTGCTGGATTTGACTTGCTATTTTTTGTGTGTGTGAGGGTTTGGGATCTACATGCATAAGGGATATTGATCTGTAGTTTTCTTGTGATGTTTGTGTCTGACTTGGGTATCAGGGTAATACTAGTTCACTGAATGAATGGAGAAGTGTCTTTGGTGAAAAATTTATCTTTTAAATATTTAATGGAATTCTCTAGGGAAGCCATTTTGGATCTGGTCTTTTCTTTGAAGGAAGATTATAAATTACTGATTCAATATTTATTTACTAATTACTAATTTCAATTGTTATAGGGTTTCAGATTTTTAAACTTTTCTTGTGTACCTTTTGGCAATTTCTCTTACCCTAGACATCTGCCTATTTTTATCTAAGTTACCTAATTTGTTGGCATAAAGTTGTTCATAATATTCTCTTATAATCATTTTAGTTTCAATAGGGTGAATAACGATATCCTCTCATTCTTAAATTTGCTGATTGGTGTCCTTATTCTTTTTTGTCTTGGTCAGTCTAACTAAAGGTGTACCAATTTTACTGATTTTTTGAAGAACCAAATTTGGTTACATTGAATTTTTCTAATGTTTTTCTATTTTCCAATGTATTGGTATCTTCTCTAATCTTTATTATTTCTTTTTTTCTCCTTGCTTGGGTTTAGTTTGCTCTCCTTTGTCTAGTTTCTAAAGATGGGAATTTAGGTAATTGATTTTAGACCTTTTTTTTTTCTTTTCTGACATATTCATTTAAAGCTATAAATTTCCCTCTATGCATTGCTCTAGTTGCATCCCATAAATTTTAGTATGTTATGTTCTTGTTTTCTTTCAGTTTGAAATTTTTCTAATTCCCCTTGCAATTTCTTCTTTGACTGCTTTACTTCTGATTTAATTTTATAGGGTCCAAGAAATTTCTTTGTATAATTTCAACTTAATTAATTTATAGAGACTCATTTTATGAAGTAGTGTATTCTCTCTCCTGGAGAACATTCCACATGTGCTTGTGAAGGACGTTTATTCAATTGTTGTGGGGTGGAGTATTCTATAGTCAGGTCAATATGGTTGATAGTTTATTCAAGTCTACTATATTCTTGTTGATTTTCTAATTGTTCTATCAATTATTAAGAGTGATGTATTGAAATTTCTGACTATTATCATTGAACTGTCTATTTATCCTTTCAATTCTGTCAGTTTTTATTTTATATATCTTAGGACTCTGTGTGTTATGTGTGTAGACTCTTCTACTTTCAAAGAGTTAACTAATCAATATTTATATATCTTAATATTTAGTAGAGTCTTCTAAATTTGTCCAATACATGTTTTAATCTTGTTACAAAGATAGACATGAGTGAAAATTAGTATATTTATTGTGATTATATTTTATCCAATGAATAAACTGTAAACATTCATGTAAATCCTCCACTTACTTGACATTTAAATCTCTAGTAAACTATGGTCTTCGGTCAGGTAAATATGTCTTAAAGTCCCATATACATACCATCTGTGCCTCAAATAGTGTTTTTCAATTAGAAGCTACTCAATAATCATTTGACAGATTAATTAATCAATTACATTTTTGTATATTGAGTTGAAAATGTGTGGCATTTTATATATGTCTATAATAGATACTAATTTGTTCAAACTTTTGTAACTGTTAATCACATATTATTTTACTATCATAAAGGGAAGATAGCCCAATTGGGATTGAGAACCATATAAAAAGTTAGTGTTGCCTTACACTTATTAGTACTTATTAGTACTAGTACAGGCTATGCCACGCAAGGATTCTCTTTATAAACAACTTAAAATGCAGGCAAAGGATATTATATTAAAATATGTGCAACAAAATGCTTTGAATATGAAAGGAAGATTTTAAATTAGTAAAAGAAAAATGACAGTAAAATTAATTTTCTTTAAACACTTTAGAGATTTGCAGTTACGATCACTGACATATCTTAAGTTTAAATATGTTTTAAACACAATAAATAGTTCTTGCTGAAAGCTAAGAAAAGAAGTAGCTATTAGGAAATGCATAAGTTCACTCTCCATGTGTAGACAAATACTATTTAAGGCAGATTACCCTAATTTACATGAAACAAATCCCTGAGTACACCGCACAAAGTATAAATGCACATCATGTTGCAAATGTGTAGTAGAGAAATATTCAGTCTACTATATTTTACAGCAATAGTGTAACTGCCTGATACTTATGTTTAAAATGGATTACTTCTTTGTGGTATAAGCTATAATGAGAAAGAAATTTCAAAGTTACAAACTTTTGTGCTTATTTTTGTTCTCCATCTTGAAGTATACAGAAGAGACTCCCTCCACAATATCTTCCAGCACTAAGCACATTGACTGGCTTGGGGACTCCCAGCGTTCTTGGTCTCATTTCACTGTCTGTAGTACTCAGAACCACAAATGTCAATTTTGCCTTAATTTCTTCAGTACAAATACATGTGGAGGAACAAGGAGGAGAATGAAGAGAGAGAGGCAGAAGTTAAAGAAAAGGAAGAGGAAATTCTAGCCTGCACGATTACAGATTAATCCAAATCATAGCAGCAGGGCAAACTCCCCACCCCTGTCCTCTCATCACGTTCATGCGGACAATCACACGTCAAGGATGCTTCTCATGTTAATCATAAAACTGAGTATTATTTTGTTTCATTATCCGGGCTCATGAAGACAAGTGATATACATTTTATTCTGTTTCTTCCATTTAAACCACAGCATCAAAGAACCGATTCTCATAGATAACCTTTCCTCCCTTTTCTAGAATTCACTGGTGCACCCTACCCACATATAATCTTCTCCCATTCAAAACATGGTCCTTGGTCTCTCTACTTCTTCTAATATGAGCTAGATGATAGTTTTTTGCTATTAGTTTATGAATATAACAAGACAAGATTAATATCTAAGTTTTCTCAATATCTTTTAGAAAAATTTGTGCCCTTTGATAATATTGAAGTATTTTTCTAACTTCATTTTAAAGAGAAATACTGAATACCTAAAAAGGGGAAAACATTTGGTGCATATGCAACCTTAAGCACCTCCATTATACCAAAACAAATTTAAGCCTTCATCAAATCAATTAACTTATGAGAAATCAAATTGAAAATGCCACAATTAAGTAGGAATTTAACTAAGGGAAGAAAGGTCAAGTTGTTTAAATAAGCAATTTCACCAAATAATCTTTACCGAACTTCTATCATGAACAACATAAAAAATGTTTTAGAGAAAAAAATGAAACTGTGTTATATTAGTGTGCAGGAGATATAAATGAGGCAATGTTCTGAAGAAAATGTTAGTGAAATGGTTACATAAACTCTAAGACAAAGAAAGATATTTATATTGAGATTTATTACCACAATCTGTCTCTGGCTGGTTTATATAATATGTGAACACTTCTGTGTAGGTAGGGACCTTCCAGCACTGCTCATTGCTCCATTCTTCTGGGAATAGAAGCAATACACAGACAGACCTAAAGTGTTGTTTATCTCCAATATGCATTATGCCATAGCATTGTTTTAATACAGACATGCTTCAGAAATATTCACGATAAGATCATAATACACTTTTATCCCAAATGATAGAATGATATTCAAGTAAAAATGCATATTGTAAAGGGATAGTTCTTTGCTTTTAATAAAATTGGTTATTTGAGTTGTTATATTTGCCAAAGTTTAACTTCTGAAGTTTGTACTCTTTGTTTCTAATAGAGGGGTGATAGAAACCAAAAATCAGCCCAGTTTCTTTTATACCAGCACTGTGCCGTCCAAAATAAGATTTCAAAAAATAAAAAGATAGGGCAGGTACAGTTCCAATAAAAAAGGTGGGCCTTAGTGACACTATATAAAAATTCTCTCTCTGTCTCTGTCTCTCTCTCTCTCTCTCTCTCCCTATCTATCTATCTATCTATCTATCTATCTATCATCTATCTAAAATACCTCATTTAATTATGGTAAAATACACATGATATAAAATTAACCATCTTAACTATTTTAAAGCATAACATTCAGTTGCATTAATTACATTCACAATATTGTGCATCTATCACTCCTGTCTAGTTTCAGAACTTTTCCTTACCTTAAAAGGATACTCTGTACCTATTAAGCAATCACTTTCCATTCCCCTCCTCCCAGTATCTGGCAACCACTAATCTGCTTTCTGTCTCTAAAGATCTGCTTATTCTGGATATTTCATATAAATGCAATCATATAATATGTGGCCTCTTGTGCCTGGCTTCTTTCAGTTAGCAAAATGTTTCCAAGATTCATGCATGTTGTAGCACGTATTATTACTTCATTCCTTTATAGGGCTGAATAATATTCCATTGTATTGATATGCCAGACTTTGTTTATCCATTTATCAATTGATGGACATTTGGGTGGTTTCCACCTCTCTTTTGGCTATTGTGAAGAGGGCTGATATCAAACATTGAAAAAGGTAATAATGGTCTTTCAGTTTTCGGTGCTTACCAGGGAGTGGAGAGAATCATTCAAGGTAACAAAGTAGAGAAATGATGCTATAATGCTATGGCAGCTCAAGAGAGAGATTGCACATCCAAATTTTGGTGGTCAAGGGAGAATCTCAGGTAAAAATGAAACATATGCTTAGATCTGAGGGAGAATTTACATTGGTGAATTTTATGTAGGAACGTGAGGTCAGATTTGGGGCATGTAGCACAGTAAGCTCAAACTCTTGGGCCACAATAGGATGGCATTTTAGGGGAATTCATGTGATCTTAAAATGAGCAAAGAATCTATGTGTGGGAATTACAAAAGGTAAAACGGCTGGAAACATGCAGCACAGTAAGCCCATTTTAGAATGTGGGGTTTAACCTAAAAGAAGGGCATATTCTCTATTCAGCTAGAAAGTAGAGCTGTAAAAGGCACCACTCACAATGTAACAATAAAAAAAAGCCAGATAACAACTTTCTTAAACTCATCAAATAACTGAGATTACAGGGCAACCAAGTAGCATGAAATCTAAGAAAAACATTTTCCTTCCAAAGAGAGTTTGGATACAAGCACTGGCTCACCTAAAGCAGAGCACAGGAGAAACAGATGTTAAACTAGGAATTGAGAGAAACTTCTTCAAACTAATAAAGTACCCACACCTACAGCTAAAATTATAGTTAATGGTGAAATTATTTCATTCCATGAAGTTTAGGAAAAAGATAATGATATCTGCTCTCGCCACTCCTATTCCACATTGTACTGGATTTCCTATCCAGTGTTATAGGTCAAGTAACATAAATAGAAGGCATACAGTTTCTAGAGAAAGAAATGGAAATATCTCTTTTAAAGACAACATGATTGTTATGTAGAAAATTATTAAAAATAAAAAAAAGCTACCAGAACTAGTCAGTGAGTCCAGCAAAGCCTTAGGATAAACTATTAAAAATAAACTATATTTCTACAAACTAGCAAGGGACAGTGGGAAATGAAGCTAACAAAACCACATTATATTCCATAGCAATAAAATGATGAAATACTTTAGTATAAATTTAATGAAATATGTTCAGCAACCAATGATTAAAAATACAAAACACTGATGAAAGAAGTTAAAGAAAATCCATACAAATGGAGAGATACACTGTGTTTGTATGTCAGAAGCAAACCAAATTCAACAGCACAGTAACAGGATCATGCACCAGGACCAAGTGGAATTTTTAACTGGAATGCAGGGATGGTACAACATTCACAAATAAATCAATGTGATGCATCACATTAACAGAATGAAGGATAAAAAAATCACATGTTCATCTCAACGATGCAGAAAATGAGCTTGACAAATTTCAAAACGCTCTTTCATGATAAAACCCTCAACAAATTAGGAATAGAAGGAAATTATCTCCACATAATAAAGGTCGTATATGACAAGCCCGCAGGTAACATCATCCTCAATGATGAAAAGCTAAAGACTTTTTCTCTAAGATCAAGAACAAGGCAAGGATGTCCACTCTCACCACTTCTATTCAAAATAATACTGGAATTCCTAGCCAGAGCAATTAGGCAAGAAAAAGATATAAAAGGCATCCAAATCAGAAAAGAAGAAGGAAAATTATCTTGTTTGCTGATGACATGATCTTATACGTAGAAATCCTAAATACTCCAGTAAAAATCTATTAGAACAAATAAACAGATTTAGAAAAGTTGCAGATTACAAAATCAACCTACAAAATCAGTTGCATTTCTATACACTAATCACTAATTATGCAGACAGTAAATTAAGAAAATCCCATTTACAACAGCATCAAAGAATAAAATAGTTAGGAATAAAGTTAACCAGGGAGGTGAAAGACTTGTACACTGAAAACTACAAAATCTTCATGAAAGAAATCAAAGAGGCAAATAAATAGAAAAGACATCCAGTTCTCATGAATTGAAAGACTTAACATTATTAAAATGCCCACATTACCAAAATCTACAGATTTAATGCAATCCCTGTCAAAATCCCAATGGCATTTTTTTACAAAAATAGAAAAAACAATCCTAAAATTTATATGGAACCACAAAAGACCCTGAATAGTCAAAGCAATTTTGAGAAGAAAGAATAAAGTTTGAGACATCACACTTCCTGATTTTAAAATATATTACAAAGCCACAATATTAAAACATTATGGTACTGACATAAAAAGAGACATATAGATCAATGGAAAAGAATAGAGAGATCAGAAATAAACCTATGCATATATGGCCAACGGATCTTTAAAAAAGGGGCTAAGAATACACAATAGTGAAAAAGATAGTCTCTTCAACAAATAGTGCTAGGGAAACTCTATATCCACATGCAAAAGAATGAAATTGGTCTTGCATCTTACATCACTCACAAAAATCAACTCAAGATGGATTAAAGACTTAAATGTTAAGACCTGAAATGGTAAAACTCCTAGAAGAAAACAAGGGAAAAGCTTTGTGACATTGGCCTTGAAAATGTTTTCTTGAATATGACATCAAAAGCATAGGCAAGGAAAGCAAAAATAGACAAATAGAATTACACTCAACTAAAAAGTTTCTGCCCAGCAAAGGAAACAATCAACACAATGAAAACGCAACCTACGAAATGGGAGAGAATACTTGTAAGCCATATATCTGATAAGGGGTTAATTTCCAAAATATACAAGGAACAGCTCACAGAGAAAAAAATAACTTCATTGAAAAATGGGCAAAGTAATTGAATAAACATTTCTCCAAAGAAGACATAGAAATGCTAACAGATATATGAAAATATGATCAACATCACTAATCATCAGGGAAGTGCAAATCAAAACCACAACGAGATATCAACTTACACCTCTTAGAATGGCTTTTATGAAGTAAACAAAAGATAACAAGAGTTGGCAAGCATGTTGAGAAATTGGACTCCTTATACACTGTTGATGGGAATGTAAAACGGTGCAGCCACTATGGAAAACACTACAGAGGTTTCTCAAAAACTTAAAAATAGAATTACTATATGATCCAGCAACTGTACTTCTGCTTATATATCCAAAAGAACTGAAACCAGCATCTTGAGGAAATGTCTGCACTCTCAACTTCATTGCAGCATTATTCACAATAGCCAAAATATGGAAACAACCTCAATGTCCATTAACAGATGAGTTGATAAAGAAAATGTGGTCTATGCATACAATGGAATATTATTCAGCCTTAAAGAAGAAAGAAATCCTGCTGTATACAAAAACATAGATTAACCTGGAGTGCATTTTGCTATGTGAAATATATTTATAATCACAAAAAATATATATATGTGTGTCTGTTTACTCAAATCTTTTCTGTAAAAGTATTTTTAAATGCTTGTTACTCTTCCCTTCTGTACTAGTATACTTCATTTCATTCTTTAGAGCATGATAAAGGGGAGAAATTAGTATCAAAGACAGTTTGATTCATGGGATTCATAAGCTACAGCTTTTATTCTCATTCTTATTTTTAATTTACTAGGTTCCTTGAGTTCAGAGATTGTCTGAACTCTGCTGATGCTTGTTTTTTTGTTTTTGCTTTTGTTTTTTGGGTTTTTTTTACTGAGGAAGATTAACCCTGAGCTAACATCTATGCCAACCTTCCTCTATTTTATATGTGGGTCACTGCTACAGCCTGGTTGAAGAGTGGTGTAGGTCTTTGCCTGAGATCTGAACCCTCAAACCCAGGCCACCAAAGCAGAGTGCGCCAAACTTAATCACTAGGCCACAGGGCCAGCCCTGCTGATGCTTGTTTTATGTAGAATTTAAAGCCCTTAGGAACTTTCACATTTACCTTGTGATTTTTGAACGCTTGGTATGGTCACTGCAATTCATAAAGAAAGCATCTGTTGTGTTAAATTAGAAATGTGATTGTTAATAAATCCAGAGGTGATCATGTTCTAGGGAAATGATTCATGCTAATCAACCTCAGAAAAGAATGATGGAAAACAAAAATAAAATGTATACTTTTGTCAGTAAAAATCTGTGGTGTTTGCTCTAACAGCTATCTCTTCCTTTTTCTGCCCAGCATTTATTCCCTTTTCTTCTTTTAACAGTATCATGATTTTCTGTGGACCCTCTTCTACTCCTCGCTCTCAAGTGCTTTGTTTGCAGAGGAATTATTCCCATTCCTCAGACCCGGGAGTAAATAATTGACCCCTAAATGATATAATTTTCTTTAATTTATCAGATTTTTATAGGGATTTACCATGTAACAAGCAGCTGTTAGGTACTGAGGATGCAGTGGCTTATATAAGACAGACAAAGCCACCAATCTCACAGAACCTATGTTCGAATGTAAATCTGTGTGTCCTACACTCCTAGCCTCAGGTTCAAGGATGGGCACATCACTCACTACAGGCCAGTCAGAAGAGAAACCCGTTTTCTTACAAACTTGGTTTCTTAGGAAACTATTTTATATTCTTGTTTCCACAATCCCTGGCAAAGGGGTGAGATCACTTATGAGATGGAAGTCCAGCCTATACTGCCCTAGTCCCTATCTCAGCCTTATCTTTGATTTTCTCAGAGAACTTCTTACTTAAAAGAAGCAGTACTTTACATTTGTAGATAATGAGATGCTGCAAGGAACCAGTCCCAAATGAAGATTCTTTGTTACGAAATGAGACACATTGGAATAAAGAGAAAATTTTAGATGTTTGGGAGCAGATGCCCAGATCACCGCATAAAGGAAAAATATCCTCAAAAGCACATATATTTTTAAGCATAATAAAATATCAAGGATATTTTTATTTTCATTAGGGATCTTAAAATTGTATGTCTGGGAAGTGGGGAGGGTATTCAGATATTTCTTAAGTCTCTTCCTAAGGAAATGATTTTCCTTGAGTAATTTTTTTTTTCCCATTGAGTCTTACGCATAATAAATATAAAAATCATTAGGTTTATCAAGGGGCACTTGTCATTGGTTTGATGGAAAAAGTGATTTTTGTGAAGTGGAGAATGAGGAAAATTTTATTTTAGGGAGTGAAAGCTTAAATTATATTGGAAAGATAGGTAAGATATTTAAATTTATTTGAAATGTCAAATATCATTTACTAGAGAAAGGAATATAATGCAACACTCAAAATGTTTCCTGAATTAATCAGCAGGCTTCCAAAAAAATGGTGAACCAAAATTATTATTTATAGTAAAATTTCTATTAAAGATTGACACGCAAGGTAGCATTTCTGTTGCATGTACAAGATTGATTATTGAGAAGTCATGTATACATACACAAAGGAAAATAAAAGATAGGATCAAAAACATTCTTTGCATATTATGATTAAAATGTTTCTTTTAGATATTAGAAATAATAGAAAATAATTAATAGTTTCTTAGGCAAAATTTTAAAATAATTCATGTTTCCTGGGCTTTTGTTCATTTTGAATGTATTTTACTTACACTAAAATAACAACCATTGTGTCTCTTGCACCAATCCATCTAATATCTGGAGTAGCTGTCAGCATTTCTTGTTTGGTGATTTGTCATTTGAGAAAATGCAGCGCAAAGGGAAAATGCAATTCCATGACATTTGCAAAGAGTGAAAACTATACAATTATTTGCAGGTTTGCCAATTTTATTGTTAGACCTTATCTTTTCTGTATCAAGTTACTTTTTATTTTATTTGTCTAATTAGAATTACTTGGAATTCTCAGCTTCTGCAGTGCAGGGATAAAAGGCTCTGCTAGGCTAAAAGCTAGTTTCTATTTATGCTCAGAGAAACTAGATAAATTGTGCTCACTTTATTTTTCTTCAACATCTTAATTCTTTTTCATTTCTCTTATCCTCTGCAACTTGAATTTCTTTCTCCTGATGTTTGATCTGAAAAGTTATTTATTGTTTAAGATTATAATGAATACAGATATTTATACCTGCTTCCTCCAAAACTCAACAGATATGACAGTAAGAAGGAATTTTAGGCCATGAATCCGTAAGGACCAAAAACAAAACAAACACACAAAAAAGTGACAATGATAGAAGAAACATTTGGAAGCTAGAAGGCAGAGGTCCAGAATGTGTTGGGATTGTGGACCTTTGAAATATCCACTAAGTGAACTTCTCTGGTGTGCTGGGAAGGTAGTTAGGGATGGTGCAATGTATCAGTTAAAAGGAAAGCCATAATGTCTGAATTCAAATCCTGCTTTCACTATTTACTATCTGACCTTAGAGAAAGCTGATTTTCTTTCTGTTTCTCAGTTTCCTGAACTGTAGCATGAAGCCAACTACAGTAGTACCTACCTCATAGGGCTGTTTTCAGTATTAAATTAGGTAATTTAAGTTCTTTACACAGTGTCTGGAACGTTGTTATTTCTCAAAATGCTGCCAGACTAGAGTTCTCGTCCCAGCACCTGGGACTTACTCAGGTAAGCTGCCACTCTGCATTCAGGCTTCAACCTTTCTGCACATTTGCACAGCTGCTCCCAAATCCACTGATCAATACAATACGACACTCACAAGCTTCCCTGGACACTTGCCAGAAAACTCCATGAAGGTGTGCTACTCCAGTCCTAGCACGTTGGGTTGGATCAGAATACGTTATGTGCTCAAGGCTGTGGACAGAGGGAACGGACCTCTGTTACACGTTACAGAGTTAATAAAGGCTTTAGGCAGTGTTGATGTCTAAATACACAGGATTTGAAACTGACAGATCTGAGGCCAAATATTGGTTCTATCTGTCTATGTAGATTTCAGCCAGCTACTTAATCTCCCCACCCATACGAATACCTAGCATCCCACATACGGTTAATACCTACCTCATAGTGATGCTATAAAGCACCCAGTACATAGCTTGGCGTATAGTCAACTCTCTTATAGAACAGCTAAAACAGCGATTTAAAAATTTTAAAAGCTCCTAAGCATTTCTCAAGTATTGAAGTTTGTATGCTATAGCTTAACTCTGTGAATCTAACAGTTTTCCAGTGATATACAGGTACATTCCAATGATACAATCCCTATGTCCCTATCCAGAGAAAGTGATTCACTGTCTCTCAAGCAGAGGCAACGCATACCCACTGTTTCTCTGTATCTATTTCTTATTGCACCCCCTGTTTGTATATAACAAATAAACACTAATTTCATCTACATTTATAAATGCCAGATTATGGTGCTATTAATCATAAATCCATGATCCAATTTTGTTATTTCCTAAATTTCACTGCATAAACTGGAGAGGTGCTTGCAGACTATATGAACATCATACATATACAAAGAGAATCTAATAAAAAGTCTGTCAATAATTTAGATGTTTCTCTATTGGTCTTTAAATGTGGTCCATTCTGTCAAACATTTGAATAAACAAATGAGTAGAAATGTATGCATATTTGATTCTAGAAGCAGAATAGTGGGATTAAAAAAAACCATTTTTTTGGTGAGGAAGATTAGCCCTAAACTAACATTTGTTGCCAATCCTCTGCTTTTTACTGAGAAAGATTGGCCCTGAGCTAACATCTGTGCCCATCTTCCTCTGTTTTATATGTGGGATGCCTGCCACAGCATGGCTTGATAAGCAGTGTGTAGGTCCACACGCGGGGAACCCTGGGCTGCCAAAGAGGAATGGGTGAACTTAACCACTATGCCACTGGGCCAGCCCCAAAACAAAACTTTTAAATTAGTTGTACTGAGAGCAAGTGAATTTAATGTACCTTTTTAAAAGAATAAATTTCTTTTAATCAGAGGTACAATTTAAATAATGCTTATTATTTTTTATTATAAAAGAAATACATAATAATTGTTCAAAAACAAAAGGATAATATAAACATTAACTATAATCCCAACACACAAAGTAACCATTGTTAATGATTTGGCAAGTTCCTTTTGGTATTTTTCTTTGTAAATGTTTTATAATTTTAGAGTTTAAAATAGAACTATACTATATATTCTGTTTGTATCTTACTTTGTTTCACTTGGTATTAAAATCAGAAGAGTTTCAGTTTATTAAACAATCTCCAGAAACATGACTTTTAATGGCTGCATAAAAACCCAATATGTGATTGTATCATAATCTGTCTCCTATTTCTAGAAATGTGCCTTCATTGCTAATATGAATAAATCTTTGTCTTAGGTAGAATTATTAGTTTTGAATCATAGAAACCTACCCCAAACTAGCTTAGAGAAAAGAGTAATTTATTCAAAGAATACTAGTGTACTTTGTGTAAATGAAAGAAGAGTTGAAAATCCAAACTCAGGAAGATGCAGCAACGTCTCATGAATAAATTGAATGAGAAAATCCTTTAAGGTCCTTTACTTTCCTCTCTTTCTCTCTCTCAAACACTCTTTGTTTATATAAGTGTGTGAGTGTGAGTGTGTGTGATGTGCCATCTCTGCTTTTCTCTAGATGTCAACTTCAGTTGTTTCTCTTTGTGTATAAACTCTATTTTCTTGGAATGCACACTGTCTTCCTCCACTTGGCAAGAAAATGGCCACTGACAACAGCCAAGCCACACCTCTCACAGATTCTTACACACACAGGCACACATGTGCACATCTATGTTTATACACACACACATTCATACACCTCAACTCCTTCTAGTCAGTTCTAATTCAAAGCATACCGTAAAGGATTTTAATTGATCCAGCTTCAGTCAGTTGACAACCCCTGGTCCAGGGACGGGCATTCTGTAATAATAGACCCAAACAGTTGTGTGGGTGTGAGCTACCATGCAGAATAGTTTCTAAAAGTAAACTGTGCTCTATACATCATGGTTGTATAGACTATATAGTATTCTATAGTATAGTATATATAGTATATAAATGTTGTATAGGCAACAATTACTTATTGGAATGTGCATCTCTGTACATGTATCTTTCCACACATCTATTTTGTGATACATTTTGAGAACTGGAATTACTATTTAAAAGGCAAAGAAAATATTTAAGACCTTTGATATATATTCCCATTTGTACCTATAGAAATCGATTATCAATTTGATACCCTTGTAAAATGGGTTTAGCTGAAATCTCACTAATCCACCTTAGCATATTTTAGTAAATGATATACATATATCATGTTGTTTACGTTACGAAAATACTATAAATCAAGATACTTCATCTGATTTTCCAATTGTTAGCAATGTGACCATGGACAGATCATTTATCTCAGCATGTTTTCTATGAATAAAAATTTTGAATTGTATAACACCTAGTTTGCATCCAGTTAATGAGCATATAATCCAAGAAAAACTGAATACATTGAAGGAAATTCCTCAACAGTGTATGAACATAGTCGTTTTCTTGTTTCTAGCATTACACACCTGTTATCTTTGACTACGTCTCAAGAATCTTAATCTGACTAGTGATCTGACAGTGAGCTCTTTTGCCTCAACCTACTCTTCACAAGCATCTTCCAGGTCTGTGCTTTTTAATTCCTATTGTCACTTGCTACAGTTCCAGAGCTGTTTTAAGACTGAAACTTGAAAATCTTTTATATGCTATTAGTGGCAAGAAACAGTTATGATGAAGAAAATACTTTGGTCTAACAATGATCAAATTGAGAATTAAGAGGATATTAAGAAATCAGAAAATGAATGAGGTAAAGATAGTGTCTCAGCTATAGACATTGGTTGTGCATTATTCCATCAGGCAATATGTAAAGAATTAAGCAAGTAGATGAGTGGTATTAATTACAAGGAGTCAAATACCTTGGTTAGTAGAAAAGAAAGCATCCTCTCCAATCCAGATATACAGTGAGTTTTCTAATATAGATGCATTTAATATTTTATATATTGAGTAACATTAAGTCATTAAACTATGCCGCTGAGAATTACAGGAAACATTGAAATCCATATCAAAACATTATTTATGCGTTAGAATAAATGCCCTCTTTTCACTGAAGAACTTGCATGAATTTTATGAGTCCATCTTGACATAAGATGTAAATAGGGATTTTTTTCTCAAAAACATTAATATATTTTGATCAAATGTACACTGATGTCTTTGAGTAATGGCTCCATCCTTGCCTGGTGATACATTGCTTCTGTTCCTCTCCTTTTGTTTGTGATACTGCTCGCGTATAGGCAGTAAGTATTTGAATTAACATCGGTTGCATCTACTAAGAGAAAAAAATTCCAAAATATTGTGTAACGATTATAAAATATGAAAGTTTTATGATTTACTAAATATCAAAATAATTTCGCTTCTTAAACTGAAGGAGGACCTTGTGAAGTATAGGAATAGGAGTGGGATTGAGAGACAGTCTATGATCAGCACCACATAAAGTCACATTTCCTTCAAACAGATTACTATGGATGGTAATTTACATAAATGTGCAAATATTTCATGGGATGTTGCTTGCATCGCTATTTTATACTAACATATTTGTACATCTCTGTAAGACTAATCTCCATTAAAATTGATTACAATACACATGGTGTTCCTTTAGTTTTCTCTGCTAAGAAACACATGATTGATATTTCTGTTGTATCCCAAACACTTGATAAATATGCCATCTAGGGACTCTTGGGTCAAAAATTTGCTGTGCATTACTCTAAATTTAATGTTTATTGGACAAACAATATAATATTAAATTTCTCCCTCACTTTTTAAGGAAATCAAGGAATGATATTCACTATTGTTTCCTTCATGATCCTGTAAGAAAGTACTTTAATATCACAATTGACCTTTTTGAAAAGTAGATCCAGGAGTCATCTTCTCATAACCGAGCATCTATCAGAGTGCTGTGCATCATTTGGCTTTAAAAGTGAGAATGCATGCAATGACATTTATATATCTTTTGGAAGAATGTACCATTTAAGCGGCACAATGTAGTATGTCATGTACTAACAGTACCATTTGCTTTTTAAGAGAAAACATATTTAGATTGTCATGCAATTTCAACTTTTCCAGTACATTATTGTTATCAGACACGAGAACTGTGGTTTAGAAATGTTTATTTTTTAGTCAAATAAAATCCAACTAAATGCAGATGTTTTATACTCCATAAAGTAATTTAGGGAATCACTTAGCAAACACATTTTCATCAATGTTACAATGCAAACCATTTCGTGGCAGTTGCATTTACAGTTCAATTCCCATAAAAACAGCCTATCTAACCACAAATCATTGGTCTGCTAAGTAGTACCTGAATGTGCCAATAGTTACATTTAATATGCTACGTGGATTGTTGGATTGCAGGAAACCAGGTACTCCTTTGTACTTCAGAAACGTTGCAAATAACAGGATTATGATTGTTTGTGTTTGATTTTTTGTATTTTACTGAGAGTGGAAAAAAGAAAAAGTGTGAGGGAAGGAGAAAGATGAAGTTTCTAAAGCCTCATGAAATAGACAGATATATAATCAAAAAGAGGGAAAAAAGTCAAATCTGTGTGGCCATTCTTTCAGTAAGACTTTTCTACTAAGCTTTCTTCTAGTCCCCCTCAGAACTCCCAACAGAATGATCTCTTACATTTTTTCACTCAGAGGTAGATGTTACTCTTTCCAAACTCATCCTTTACTCAATCTTTTGTATTACTTCATTCCATAAATTATCATCTGCCTACACTGTAAGACTGATAGGAAAATCTCAGTGGAAGATATTCCCACGAGTGCCTTGTTCTTGCAATGGACCAATTATATGCTTATAAACACAAAAAGTAAATTAGACAGTTGTAAACATATTTATTGAATAGCATTGTTTGCAGAACAGTAAGTATTAAAAAAGAAATGCCATTTTGAAATATCTATTGTAGAATTAGAGATTAACTTTGGATAATGATAAATTAGCTTTCCCTTTTCTAATAAAGTATTCTAGTTACTAGATTATTATTTAAACCAGACTCAGTACATGACATTTTACTGGCCAGAAAGAATTAATGCTCTCTCATGAAGTGATTATCCAACTCTGACGATAATTAGCATACCAGAAGAATCAGATTTCTCTTTAAGATATGATTTATTCTACTTCATTTGATTCTGAGGGTCATGAAAGAAGCATTTTATGTACGTAAAATCCAGCCTATTCGCTTCAGTCACTAAATTACCGTACTATCCATCCTGCACATCCTTTTCTTTCTGTAGCTATTTTTTGTTGATTTGGTTTCCCATAAGCCATTATGTAGAACTGCATACTATAAACCTGTCACAATTTTGCACTATATGTTATGCAGAGAGTTTCTGAAAATTTTCTCATGAAAATACTTCTTTCAACTTGTGCTTTCAACAAGAGATATTACTGTTCATCTCTAGTGGCTGAATTATTTGAAGCTGATGAGTCATATAATAGTTCTCAAGTCCCCAAAGCACCTCCATTATGGGAAACTACTTCTGTACTGTCATTTAGTTTGTGAAATATGAAATGCTGCCATGTGTCTTCTTCTCAGAATACCTAACAGAAGAAAATATAGATGCCAATTGCTCACTAGATAGAAATCTTAAAAGGATGAACTTGTACTGTTTGTGTTAAATTTCTCAAGAGTGATCTCATTTAAACTTAGGGCTCGCAATCATCTGTTAATATTGCATTTCAACATTCCAAAACTTAGTTATTAGAAATGAAATGCAGTTTTAAAATTTTTCTACTATCTCTTTATTTTATAAACTAAATATCAGAGGAAGTAAATAAAATAATAAAGTCACAAAAAAAGAAACAAATAACAATGGCAGTATAAATCTGATTTGGGGCCTTGCAGAAGGACAATTTAGAAGCCTGACAAATTTCCCCATTTATTCAAGACCCACACTGGTGGTAGGAAGGTATTAAATAAACGTGATCAAATAGAAGAGAAACAAATTTAAGGCAAATAAACAAAGTATTCTGTACATAGTTTAACATAATTTATCATCTAGGAACAAAGTGAAAAACATCTCAATTTATATTCTAGGCTAATGTTATATTTTGTGAATAAATTCATGTTGTGTAAAATTGACATTTGCTTGTATACTTTAATAGCCGTAAAAATTTTCTCGTAGTATTACAGCATTTCTTCTGTCTGATCAACTCTCGTGCAATTATCTGTGTTGATGTAGGTAAGAGATAAAGTATTAAAAGAAGCTCCAAAACGGAAATTCACTATTAATAAAATAACAGGTTGGGTAAGGACAGTTAAAAGAAAGGGAATGAGAAATACAGAAATGGGCTCAGTTTCAGGAAAGAATATTGAGGAATTATTTGCAAGACTAGCTGTTGTGCCACATGAGATAGGGGTAGCCAATGGGAAGACAGCATTAAAATAGCTTTGTTGTTTCATAAATACAGTTTTTCTTTCTCACTTTTTTGATATAATTCAGAAAATATTTAAAATACTTTCTAGTGGATTTGAATGTCTAACGGGGTTTTTACTCAACTGTGACATACTGATTTTAGCTGTTAGGTAGATTAGTTTTATGCCCACTACATACATTAATACAGATCTGTTTTGGAATGGTGGGAGAATATAAGTAAATATGTAAGTATGACAGATTAGACTGCTACTTAGTACACTGCAAGGATTCTATCAGGTTATTAAAATCAAATGTGTCTGTGAATCTATTTATATAGAGTTGAAAGCAATCCTAACTGTTTTATTCTAGAAAATGGGTTGTTATTTTAATAGAGGCCAAGAATTATAAATTTGTGGAACAAATAATTTAAATTTCTTTGATTTCCTTTGCATATCTCAGAATACTTTAAAATGCACTGATTTTGATTTTGTCTAAAATAATTTAACACTCTCCTAGAGAATATAGACAAATTCATACAGTTAGGTAAGGTGTTTTTGGTTTTTGTTTTTGCTTTTCCTTTAGTGAGATGTTAAAAGGGAATTCACTCTTAATTGCTTTTGTGAAGAAATTGATGTTCTTAAATCTTTAAGAATAAGCTATGTTTTCAGGCAAGTTAAGATGATAAAATAAAATGTTTCATAACCTTCTTACTTATCAATATAAGATATGTAATGCTGAAATAGCAGACTATTCTACAATTTCAGTGGCTTAAAACAACAAATATTTATATTTTTGCTACCTGTCCATCATAGATCCCTGGGCGGAGGCAAGAGGTGGGGGTGTTCTGCTTATCGTAGTCACTCAGGAACCCAGGCTCATGGGGTTTTCATCTTGGCATATCCTTCCATGATTACCAAAGCAGGGAAAGAAGACATGGTGGATTTTGCTTTGGCTCTTAACACTCCTAATTCTATGTGACGGTTGTCATACCACTTGTATTTCATTGTCCAAGAAACCAAATGGAACACCTAATTTCAAAGGGCTGGTAATTAAAACCCTACATAGTGTCCAGATGGGGGCAGAACCAGGAATATATGGTGAACTGTATCAATCATTTATACATCTTAAGAAAATAAAGATGTCTTTTCCGTAGAACTCTGTAATAGCATATAATGCTGCAGGCCAAATAAAAAGTCTGAATTTTACTAAGAAGGGGATTTTAGTGAAGAGCATAGATAGTAGGTAAAAATTATAGTTTCAAATGCCAGTAAAAGAAACTTCCTCTTTCCCTCCTAGGACAAGTAATAACATTTCAATAATGGTGCCCAAAGGATTCCATGTATCCTGTGTAGATACAAGTATTGGTGACATTATTAATATATTTTCAGGCCATTAAAATTCAGCTTAGTAAGAAAGGACATTTATTTGAGAATATGTGGATGGCATGACTAAATCAAATTTTCCTTAGTGAGGAATGACAAAGTCAGTGATTCATTTTATTTTATATTCTCATTTTATTTCTTGTTTGTTTCTAATTGAGGAATCTCAAAGTTTCCTCAACAGTGATCTATTTTCATACCTCTTCTTATTAAACCTTGGTGATATTTTCAGTACATCTTGTAGACTCTGTTCTTTTCCTTCATGACTTTTCTTTTTACTATACTTACCCCAGGCATTTGATTACCATCTTGTCCATATGATCTTATAAGCAATATTTTCTCTTCCCCTCCTGCTTCTGTCGTTAAATATCTTGCACACTCTGTCCACTCCATGCTGCTGTTGATGTTGCCAGTTGCTGTCACTATTCTAGTCTTTTACTTCCCTGTTCTTGTCTCAAGCCCTGGATTCTTACATTTGCGTTAATTAAAAACTTCTGTAGTAAAAAAGATATATCTAGAATTCTCTTCCTTGTGTTATTTCCCACACCAACAGAGGAAGTGTGTATTTTCACTCTATGAAAGGACTGGTTTCCAGCAGTGCCATCATGAGAGTTATTCCCCAGACAATAAAACAGGCACCATGATATGATGTGTATTACAGTGGGGCATCCCTTGTGGGCAAAAAGGAACACTCATACACCACTGGTGGGAATGCAAACTGGTGCAGCCACTATGGAAAACAGTAGGGAGGTTCCTCAAAAAGTTAAGAATAGAACTACAATACAATCCAGCTATTCCACTGCTGGGTATTTATCCAAAGAACATGAAAACATGAATGAGTGAAGACATATGCACCCCTATGTTCATTGCGGCATTATTCACAATATTCAAGATTTGGAAACAACCTAAGTGCCCATCAAGAGATGAATGGATAAAGAAGATGTGGTATATATACACAATGGAATACTACTTAGCCATAAAAAAGATGAAATCTTGCTATTTGTGACAACATGGATGGACCTTGAGGGTATTATGCTAAGCGAAATGTCAGAGGGAGAAAGTCAAATACCCTATGATCTCACTCATAAATAGAAGATAAAAACAACAAGGAATGAACACATAGATATAGACATTAGATTGGTGGTTACCAGAGGGGAAGGCGGGAGGGAGGAGAGTGAAAGGGCTGACTGGGCACATGTGTATGGTGATGGAGAATAATTAGTCTTTGGGTGGTGAACATGATGTAATCTCCACAGAAATCGAAATATAGTGAAGTACTGCCTAGACATGAATGAATGATATTCTAGTGAAGAAACTAAGATAATTTGTTGCCCAACTGGAGGTAAAGCTAACAAAGATGATAAGCCATTTCACCTTTCTATGGGAAAGCAGAGAGAAAACAGAGGGTTATCTGAATTATATAAAGAAAGAGCTGGAGAACTCAGTGATCAACAGATTCAACACCTCCACTGTGCATAGAAAGAAAAGAAGACTTTGAGTTAAACAAAAGTAGAGATTTCTCCCTTAGCCATATTAGTTTGCAAGGGCTGCTGTAACAAAGTACCACAAACTGACGGGCTTAACAACAGAAATGTATGGTCTCATGGTTCTGGAGACTAGAAGCACAAGATCAAGGTATTGACAGAGTTGGCTCCTTCTGAGACTGTGAGGGAGAATCTGTTCCATGCCTCTCTCCTACTTTCTGATAGATTGCTGCCAATCTTTGATGCTCCTTGCCTTCTGCTGCGTCACCCTGAATTCTGCCTCCATCTTTACACGGCATTCTCCCTGTTTGTGTGTCTGTGTCCAAATTTCTCCATTTTATAAGGACACCAGTGATATTAGTGGCCCATCCTACTCTAGGATGACTTCATCTTAACTAATTAACTCTGCAATGACTCTATTTCCAAATAAGGTCACAGTGAGGTTCTGGGGGTTAGGATTTTAACCTATGAATTTTGCAAGGACTCAGTTCAGCCTGTAACACTAGCTAATGACAGTACTCAGACATGATCTTAAAATCAAGAAGTAGACTTGTTTCAAAATCTGGCCATGATTATAATGACATAGAGTACTTATAAAATTATCTATCACTGTGCCCAACTCTCAGAAGCTGTTGTTCAGTGGGTCTGCAGCAGGACTTGTGTGTCAAACTCCCCAGATTATTCTTAAATGCAGAAGAAATGAGACCCACCAGGGTATAAGAATCTGAAGTCTTATAATACCAAAGCAGCCAACAGTTTAGGATTAGCAATCCATTAGTTTAAACCTGATGCTATTTTCCAATATTTGGAAGCTTCAGTGTAAGTTCAAGCTGCACCACGTTTTCTGTTGAAAGCCACTAATTCATCTAGGTTTACTACTTTTAAATTTTGTTTGTTTTTAATCTTCCTACAAATTCTATCACCTGAATGGTTTATCTCATTGACTGACATTGTATTGTTATATGCAATACATATGTTATATGAAATATGCAACATATATGTTATATGCAATATATGCATTGTATTGTTATATGCAATATTCCAAATATTCCTCAGCTGATAGAGCATAGATACCGATCCATTAGAATAGACACCAGACTGATCAGAAGAGAAATGGCCATAAACCCTGGGAGAACATTCTAGGTTGTGCTGGCTGAGTATCAGTATGGTGTTGTGTTTTCGCCACATGAGACTGGCTCCGGTTTCTCTCTCCACATACTGATTTTTGAGGGAAGATATTACTGGACCACACAACCAAGCATGAAGCCACTTGGTAGCTTCTGCTCTAATCCATATTGCACAACTATAAGACATTATATTTTCAAACCTATGTTTACCTAATTCAAATGTCTTAAAGACATACAGTTATAAAAAGAGGAGTTTTGGTCAAAATGGTTCATTTATTTGTAGTGAATGAACCCCCACCCTCCACAACACTCCATTTCATAGATTCCCTCCATTATATCCATTACATAATCCAGTGGCTGGAAGGACTAAATGGCTAATGGGCAAGGTGACCACTTGTGGTTACAGCTCTATCTTCATGCAAAGCTGTTCACAAATACTTCAGTGGCATCAGTTTTCATTGATATAAATCAGGTGAAAATTCCAGTTGCCCTTGATAAAGTTCTTAGGTAAATCACTCAGGCAGGAGCAATCTTACAAAAACTGTGAAATATGCTAAGCTTTTCTCCTCTATTCATGAACTACATTGCTTTCTCTTTTACTAGATCATAAAAATACATTAAAACAACATTCTAATGAGGTGTATCTGAATGTGTACATGTTGGCATATGGCCAAAAGATATTGAGAGACTAAATTTTGTTGAGAAAATTATTATTCCCTGACCACGAAATCTTTTCAGACTGTTGAACATTAAAATGGAGAATCTTTCTTTAAAATAGCTATTAAGAGTAAGGGTAGGTGAAATAATATATCCTCCACCAGCTCCCTGGGAAGAATGGTTCTACTTTATCTATCAATTCAGCTCAAGGGAATAGTTTAATGTTATTTACCCTATAGCAGTCTATCACAAAGATCATCAGATCTGAAAGAACCTAGCTAAAGAAGCTGAAACTAGGCGCCTTCTTGTAGTCTAAAAATACCCTATTGTGGGCATAAGAATCAAAGAACTTCCTTCTCTTTGCGTGTAAACTCTCTCCCCAAATGTATCAAGGTGGTCCAACACTTGGGAAATTGTAATAATTTTTCTAACTGAATTTCTAATGTCTGAATTTTGAACTAATTCCTTCTATGCAATGATGTTTTCCTGAATTTTACCTCGTATGCATGGAACATCACAGGGATGTAATATATTTTTGCGTAGATTACTTCTGTGAAATTAGAAATTAATACTGGTAGGAGATAAGTAAATCTCGACTATCCTGTCTGGCCACATGCCCAGTGTGCGATAGGTTACAGAGAGACCAAAAAAAAAAAAAAGACTCAGAGATGGAGTATGAGATATAAGCGTTTATTGGGTTACTTCTGGGAATGTTCAGTAGCATCTGGCTGTACAGAGTTACCACCACCCCAAACATAGAGGGGGTTGCTTATATAGGCAAGGGGACAAAGACTACGTGCTTGACTGTCCTTGGTATGACCAGCATTCCTGGGAACAGCAGCTCATGTGGAAGGGCTCTGTGTTCTTTCGTGATGTTCTTTGGGTGAGATAAGTTAAAATCTGGGTTGGCCAGGTCCTGGATGGTTACAAATCCCAGAGGATGGCGTCCTGCCCAGAAGGGGGCCAGAAGAACACATGGTTGTTATAGGGCATGTAGGCTAGTGCTCCTACCTATCCACATCTACTTTGTTTCAGAAATAATTCAACTATATGAGAGGGAAGTACATATTTCTGACTTTAACAGGGAGGTGGGTAATTTCCTCCTTATAGCTGTTACCAAATTGCTGCCAACAGACTCACAGTGCTCAACTATCATGCGGTATGAGAGCTGAAGAGTGAATTGGTTTATACACTTCCATTTTTGCTCTTTCCACATAGGACACTTCCTCTGTGGTTACAATGCTGAAGTAAATTGCTGTTAAAACCAGATTAGCCCCTTAGTAGCTACCATCTTGCCATCAGGTAAAGTCCCAGGTGCCATATAAAAGATAGTATCCATTATGCACTGAACTTTCTTAGTGTCTTTCCTGGATTCACTTTCTAATACCTTTGCTTCTATCTTGCTGAACACAGTTGGAGAACATTTGCATAGGAAAGGTTTTTCTCTCTGTCGAGTCTCTTTGTATCTAAAATTTTGCTCTTCTTCCTCTGTTTCCACTATCTACTTTAGCATTTTGTTTTTTAAATCTCTCATCTTAGGCCACACTCCTCCTTTGAACTTCTGGCTCTGACACAAATGAGAAATAGGATTTTAGGCAAGTCATGTGACCTCACTGGACCAGAATTTTCACAATTATAACATCAGAAGGTTAGCATAAAATATATTTAAGGTTCTTTCCAGCATAATATTCTATATTTTTCCCCTCTGGCAAAATTAAAATAAAAAATATTCTAACCTCATATATATAGTCCATAGTGCATTTGCTATTACAGAGGCATGATCAAGAGAACAAGCCAAAGGGAGGGTATGGACCAGGGACAATTGGGGGAGCATCACATAGAATGACATCTCTTTTACCTGTTGTGTGGGTCTCAAGTTTTGTTTGCACGTTGCTTACCCCAACATTTTTCCAAAATGATCTTAAAAATAAATAGGCCAATCAACTACCTTAAATAGTTGTTAAAAGCCTCCACTTTTGGAGAATGTATTCAAGTGGGAGAATAATCCTCCTCTTGTTTTCTATATACCTTTAAATTTAGTTCTGAATAGACATGGAGCCTTGCCAAGAAAGGTGATGAAGAAGCCATGATTTCAGCAATTGTGTAGTGAACATTTGGTAGGGAGATGGTTGAAGTCAAAACCATAAGAAAACCCAATGAACCTTGAATCAGGAAGTTATTCTATCCTAATCGCAAATAGTTTTATAAATACTTATTCTAGTGTCTTGCGACTTCTGTGGTGATCTTCCATCTCCTTTCCACAGTTGTCAGTGCATATCTCTAAGGTCACTTCTTGTTCCTTCTTTAACACTATTTTTTTTTCCATACACTTCAAGTGGTGTGCCCCTTAGGATGCTGATCTTGGTTTTACACATCCTGAAAATACTGACAAAAATATTGGTGATTACCAGTTAATCACCATAATTTTAACATTGTTAACTCTGTTTTTACCCTTCTGTTTCAGTTATCATTTTTTAAGAGAGTTCTTTTTTATTTGCTTTGTTTTTAAAACATTGAACTAAAGTCTCCTTTTCCGGGTATCTGTACTCACTCCTGTGTGAGTTTACTTGACAGCTCCATGCAAATAGCACAATGTAGTTTCAATGGTTCACTGCCTTCTATCTACTTTTGGCTGTATCTCATGAATTCTCTTGATGTTTTTCTAGGAAGGAAGTTAAATTGTTATTACTCTCCTTGTTTTCTTTTACTCAGAAAGTAGATAGAGGTCATATCCTAGTAGGCTTTTCAAAAATACTCATAGAAAGTATATGGACTAATAAAATGGGCTCGTATAGCATTTTACCATACAAATTGATGCCTCAGGAAAATCAAGATAAATTAGAAGTAGCTAAAAACCTAATTCCTTTTTTATGTTTTATACTCTTACAAGCTTCTTGCAAATTCCTTGTAAATTTACATTCCAATTTCATCTATCTGAAAGCAGACTCTCAGTAAAGGGTTAAGAATATGTGTATATAAGTACATCTATAAGGTAAATTTAGTAACAGTTTGTTATGGCCAAAACAACAGTAGAAAAGTTGGACAATTCAATCAATAGAACATTAGATTTCCCTAACACTGTTTTGCAATATCTTCCTAAATAATCAACCTGATTTGTATTAGCATCAACTCCTACTATTCTGCAATGATTAATCCTCATACCTTACTTCTTCACTAACATTTTCAGCACAAAATCTTGCAATTTGCATGCACAATCTATAGAATACATTCTTATTTCTTCAGTTTGGTATTTAAGGCAATGCTTAGATTTTTCAACTCCCCTCCCTACTATAACTCAACACAAATGGTCCTTCTCAATAAGTACATATGATGCAATCCACAAATTTTAAGTGCATGAGGAGAAGATTTTTAATAATTTTATACAGCTGTGCAACCATTACCACAATCCAATTTTAGGACTCTTCCATCACACCAAATGTTTCCTTTTGCCTGTTTACAGTTGTATTAATCATGGTTCTTCAGAGAAACAGAACTGATAGAACAGAACCTCATACCTATAGATATAGATATAGATTTATTATAGGAATTGGTTCACACTGAGAAGCCCCACCATCTGCTGTCTGCAAGCTAGAGGACCGAGAAAGCCAGTGGTGTAATTCAGTCCAAGTCTGAAGGCCTGAGAATCAGGGGACTGATGGTGTAAATCCTGGTTTGAGTCTGAAACTCTGAGAACCAGAGGTGCCTATGTCTAAGGACAGAAGAGGGATGTCTCAGCTCAAGCAGAGAGAGCAAATGAGTCCAAATTTTTGTTCTATTCGGGCCTCAGTAGATTGGATGATGCCCAACTAAATTGGGGAAGCCCCTCTGCTTGGCTCAGTTCACCAATTCAAATACTAATCTCTTCCAGAAACACTCTCACAGACACACTCAGAAACCATGTTTTAGCAGCTATCTGGGCTTTTCTAGAAATCTCATATAACAAATCATGCTCTTTTTTCTGGCTTCTTTCATTTAGCAAGGTTTGTTGGAGATTTGTCTATGCTGCTACATGTCTCAGAGGTTTGTTCATTTTTGTTGCTGAGGATATTCCATTATATGACTATACCATGTTTTGTAGATCCATTCAGCAGTTGATGGACATTTGGATTATTTCCAATTTTTGGCTATTATGAATAAAGGAATTATGAATATTTACATAACTATTTTATGGACATATGTTTTCATTTCTCTTGGGTAATAAAATCTGGGTCGTGTCTGTAACTGTATATCTTTTTAAAAAAGAACCAAACTATTCTAAAATTACTGTTATATTTTTACCAGTGATGTATGAGTGTTCCAGTTTCTCTCCAACTTTCCCAACATTTGCTACTAGTCTTTTAAAATTTTTATCCATTTTAGCAGTATCTCTTTTGGTTTTAATTTACATTTCCCTAATGATGTCTCATTGTAGTATTAATGTGCGTTTCCCTAATTACTAATGATGTGACCATTGTATATCATCTTTATTGAAGTGCCTATTCAAATATTTTGCAATTTTGTTCTAATGAGGTTTATCAACTTTATCAAGTCACAGAGTGCTTTACATATTATGGATAAAAGTCCTTTATCAGATATATACACTGAAAACATGTTCACTATTTTCTTAATGTTGTATTTGAAAAACAAACATTTTGAATTTCATGAAGTCCAATAAAATTATTTTTCATTTATTGATTGTGCTTTTGACATATTTAAGAGCACTTTGCCTAACTGAAGGTCACTAAAAGTTTCTCCTATGTTTTCATTTATAGTTTTTTAACTTACCTTTAGATCTATAACCCATTTCAACTTTATTTTTGTGAAGTATGAGCTAAGGGATGAGGTTGATTATTTTCATATGGATACACAATTTTTCCAGGACCATTTTTTTGAAAATATCATTATTTCCTTCATTCAATCACCTTATCTACTTTGTCAAAATAAACTGGCTGCATAGGCGAGGGTCCACTTCTAGGTTCTTTATACTATTCCATTGATCTGAATGTTTACCTTTACGCAAATAAGTGCTCTTTTGATCACTGCAATTTCATAATAAGGTTTGAAATGAAGTGAAAGTCCACCAAATCTTCTCCTTTTTCAGTGTTGTTTGGCTATACTAAATACTTTGCATTTTCATATACATTTTATGATCAACTTATAAATTTCTACAAATATGCCTGTTGGGATTTGATGGCGATTTTGTGAAATCTGTGTTAGGAAAAAGTTGCCATCTTTACGATATTTAGTTTTCTGATACATGAACAAGGTATTCTCTTTCCATTTATTTAGGTCTTTAATTTTCTCAGTATTGTTTGGCACATTTCAGTGTACAAACTGCAGTTTTTTGTTAAATTTATTCCTAAGTATTTTATTCTTTTTGATACTATTGTGAGTGGAATTGCATTCTTAATTTTGTTTTCAGATTGTTCTGTTGCTAGTGTATAGAAATGCAATTTATTATACACTGATCTTAGATCATAAGATTCTGGTAAAATCATTTCTAATATATAGCGATTTTTTTTTTGAAGTTTCCTTAAGATTTTCTACATATAAGATCATGTTGTCTCTGAGTAAAAAGTTTTACTTCCCTCTTTCAAATCCATATGCTTTTAATATCTTTTTCTTGGCCTACTACAATAGCTACAACCTCCAGTAGGGTGTTGACTAACTGTGGTGGGAGTGGACTCTTTGTCCTCTTCCTGATCTTAGAGAGAAATGTTCAGTTTTTTGTCATTAAATGTAATGTTAGCTGTAGATATTTTGCTGATGCTCTTCATCAGTTTGAAAAATTGTTTATCATGAATGTGTGTTTATATGTGATGAAATGCTTTTTTCTATAACTATTAAGATGGCCATATGACTTTAATCTGTTATTACCATATATTAACTATTATATTTAATTTTCAGATACTAAATCAACCTTATAATCCTGGGCTAAATATTACTTGTTGTTGATTTATACTTGGTTTTATATGTTGCTAGACTTGGCGTGCTAATATTTCTTAAGGACTTTTATGTTTAGGTTCATGAGGGATATTGGTTTGAAGTTTTCTTTTTCAAGATTTTGTATTGTCTTCTGACTTTGGTATCAGGGTAATATTAGAGTTTTAGATAGAATTGGAAACTGTATCCTCTTTTATTTTTGAAAAAAGTTTTTGTAGAATTGGTACTATTTCTTTAAAAAAATTGTTAAGACAATAGATCTCATTTTGAGCACTCTTATCACAGAAAGGAAAAAAAGGGACACAGGGAAACTTTTAGAGGTGATGGATATGTCTATTACCTTGGTTATGGTGATATTTCATGGGTGTTTGCATATATTCAAGTTCATCAAATTATATTCATTACATATGTACAGTTTATTGTATACCAATTATATGTCAATAAAGCTTTCTTTTTAAAATATTTGACAGAATTCACCACTGAAGTTTTTTATCCTTGAACTTTATTTGGTGGGAAGATTTTTAATTAAATGTCTTTACTTGTTCCATTCAGATTTTTTACTATTTTTTGAGTCAGTTTTGGTAAATTTGCATTTAAGAATTTGTCCATTTTATGTAAGTTGTCTAGTTTTTCCAGAAAGTTTTTTTAATAATATTCTTATATAATTATAAATTCTGTAGGTCAGTAGTGATGTATTGTCTTTCATTCCTGATTTTGGTAATTATATCTTCTCTCTTGTTTTTTCAGGGCCAGTCTAGCTAAAGATATGTCAGTTTTGATGATCCCTATAATCATCAACTTTGGTTGATGACCAATAATCAACTTTGGTTTCATTGATTCTCTCCATTGTTTTTTCTCTTTATTTCATTGATTTTTTTCACTCACGTTATTTCTTCCATCTTCTTGCTTTTAGTTTAATTTGATCTGTTTGTTGATTTATTTATGTGTTTATTTTAGTTTTTAAGATAGAAATTTTGTTTATTGACACCTTTCTTTTTTTAATATAAAAGTTTAAAGCTATATATTTCCCTCTAAGTACTGCTTTACCTGCATGCCATAAGTTTTGATATGCTGTATTTTCAGATTAATTCAGTTAAAAATATATTCTATTTTCTTTATTAATTTCTCCTTTGACCCATGGATTATTTAGAGCTGTGCAGATTACCAAATATTTGAAAATTCCCCAAATTTCCTTGTGTTATTGATTTCTAACAATTCCATTGCTGTCAGAGTACATGCTGTGTGTGATTACAATCCTTTTAAGTTTATTAAGATATGTTTTAGAGCCAAGCCGATGGTCTATCTTGGAGAATGTTCCCTTGTGCTTAAAAAACAAAATGTATATTCTTCTGCCTTATAATGGAGTATTCTATAAATGTCAGTTAAGTCAAGTTGTTTGATAATGTTATTCATGTTCATTATACACTTCTGATATTCTATGCAGTTGTTCTGTCAATTATTGAAAATGGTATATAAAATCTTTCAACTCTATATTATTTTCTACTCTTGATTTTTGTCAATTTTTGCTCCCTGTATTTTAAGGCTCCTAGGTATTTATTCAAGAGAAATAAAAACACAGTTTTGTATACAAATGTTCATGGCAGCTTTATTCACAGTAGCAAAAAAACCAAAACAATCCAAATGTCTATCAATCATAACATGGTATGTCTATATAATAGAATACTATTCAGTAATTTAAAGAAAAATACCAAGAAAATAAAAACAAAAACAGCTACTGATGCCTGCAACATGGATTGACATAAAAATCAGTATTCTGAATGAAAGAACCCATACTCAAAAACTTATTATTCCATTTGTATAAAACTCTAGAGGATGCAAATCTATAATGACAAAAAGCCAGTCAGTGGTTGCCTGGGATCAGAAGCAGTGAGAAAGATAGACTGCAAATGGCCATGGGAAGATTTTTGTGGAGGATGGAAATGTTCTGTTTCTTGATTGTAGCAGTGGTTTCATAGGTTTTTATATCTGACAAAACTCATTAAATTGCAAATTCTAATTGATGTAGTTTATTGTGTTATATACGTGTGTGTATGCACACACATACTATATCTCAATGTAGTTGATAAAATATATAATTCACATATATATCATTATCCTTAATCATGTGGGCTGCTCCTCTTGGAAACCCTGCTTATATAAATTTGAGATAGATGAATACCTTCCAATGGCAACAAAGAAGGCAAAATAAAGACAATAGGTAAGTTCAAAGTTTTAGCCTTTAGGATGTAAAATGTTAGCCCCTCTTATGCACAAACTATCAGCTTAACTCAGATTTAACAATCTTAAATAACTTTGGCTAAAATAAATTATACACAGTATCCTTAAGTGTTTCTTATTCTAATTTGTTTCATAAACTATCATTAAAATCATTATGATGTTTATTTATTGATAAAAAATAAATAAACAAACAAATTTCCACCTATTCACAGCACTTTGGGGGAGTATAAGTGATCAAATTTAAGAGATTGTGGTTGAGTTGATGATCTAACACAAAAATCTAAGTCATTTGTTTTATTTTATATACCTTTGCAAAGCAAGTATTTTCTAAAGAATGATTTGGAAAAGATGAACAATATGTAATTTTCAAAGATGCCTAATTTATTTGTTTATCAACCATGATTACTTGAGTTCTTCACCCACTGTTCCAGGCCCTGGGATACAGACATAACAAGTATGATATGGTCTTTGCCCTCATTGAGGTTAAAATACAATGGGAGCAGACAATGAATGATTAATTATGTAAAGACATTTTTTGGATACATTTTTCTAAGTGCTGTAAATGGCATATGAAGTGATAGAGGACAGTAGTAAGTATGAGCTTGAGGGTGGCTGCTCAAAATTAAGTAGATGTGTACTTTAAAGGGGAATACTTCCGAGGAGATACTCTGAGCAGTGACCTTAGGTATGAAAGGAAGTCACCTGTGTGAATATCTCCAGGAAGAGCATTCCAGACATAGGTCACAGAGAGCAAGTGCAAAGTGCCGGAGACAAGAATGAGTTCAGTATGTTCCATGTAAAGAGGGGAGTCCCACTGAGCGTAAAGTTGGTAGATTGGGTTAGAGTTGGGGGAAATGTTGGTGAAAGGAGACAATTCATTAATTTAACCAATTTACCAAACAATATTTTACTTCCCAACTAAAATTCCCCAAATTCTAGTTCCCCTGAAATATCTTTTAACTTTAAAGGTGAGCATGTAACATTATGGGGTAGATATACTTGGCATAAAAAAATAAAAGCCAAAATAAATTTGAGAAGCTCATGCAAAAATTTTTTTCAAGCAACACTTAAAAAAATCTCTGTAATTGTAAAACTCACAACTACTTTAAAGTATACCTTCAATATTTGCCTGGCTGATTAGACACACTTCTTTAAAAACTGAAGATGTTCACTTCACTAATTGAACATCAGTTTTAAAGAATTGAGTTGCAGTATGTTGCTGATCTGAAGCATGGATGTACACATTGAAAATTCACATCTTTGGTTATCTGGAGTTTAGGGAAAGAACTCTTTAGCCTCTAAAATGTAAGCAGTCTGTCTTTACTTCAAACAGCAATTGCTCTTTTGATTTAACTTAAATCATTCAATAATTTCCCATAATTTGAGCAAATGCATGTCTAATAAAAGATGTGTGTGTAAATATGAAGTTTAATTTTATATTCATTGCTTGATTCCTTTGAACTGCTCATATGTTCACCTGCTCAGAAATTTCCAGTTGGCTGATTTGAAAGCTTTTAACCTTTAGAATTTATTAAATAAAAATTTTACCATATACCCCCAAATAGCAGCTTTCGTTGTTTTTAAAATATTCATTGCCTTAGTCACATTTATCACTTAGGATACCCCACTGTCAGGTTCTAAGTATTCAGAGTTATGTTACTGAAGCAGGAGTTCATGTAATGTTTGGTTAGTGATCTTTAACCAGCAGCTGTCTCTTTTCTTCTATTCACTTTTCATGTTTCAGACCTCTGGGATTTCTTACAAGATAGAAAATATAAATTCACCTAATAAGTCATAATCTAAAATAAATGGATTCTTTATTGCTACCGTCATGTTTTATAGCAGAAAAAACCTTCTTGAATAAATAAATGAACTGACAAACAGGTATATGTTTACATAGATAACTAACAAAAAAGAAATATAGTAAGAAAAATATTGGTGCCATCCATCAGGGAAGCAGTATGTGCTAGCCATATGGCTAAGTGCTGAATATGCATTATCTTTAGAACTAAGAGCTTTTATTCATATATATCACCTCATATATGAAAAGCAGACATTTAAAGAAAGTTGGCTGAGCTAAATGACTAATAAAGAGAAAAAAGAAAAGATTCGAAACCAAGTCTTTCTGACCCCAAAGCCCTGGTTGTCACTATGAGACTTAATGTCAAAAACAATTAATTAATTAATCTTTTATTATTAGTCTGTTTTGCTTTCATGTGTTAATGTTCATTAGAAGTTATAACAGTATTGTTCATTGGGTCAGTAACCTGGCACTTGTCCTAAGCAGAATATGGACCTACTAAGCCCCAAAGAGTAGTTGCTTTCAGGGCCCTTTACTTGATCACAAGTCACCAAATGACTGTCTTCATTTTATGCAAGTCCAGCTCTATTGAATAAGAATAAAAAATATATTAAAAGGAACACATATTTTAACATGTATTTCTCCACCCTCTCATTCTCTCATCTTCTAAAGAGAGTTCTGCTTTTTTTTTTCGCTTAGAGTTTTCTTGCTTTAATCTTCTGAGAAGGGTCCTTTCACCAGGAACTTTTGATGTGCAGTTTGGGGAAAATAGAGGAATGGAAACAACAAAGGAAATCTTGTGTATTCTAAATAGAAAGATTGCTGGAGCAAAAGTGCCATGAATTCTGGGTATATAGGCAGGTGAGAGGATGGGGGCAGTGGGGCAAGATTAAAGTGCTGATTCTTTTCTCAAGTTTGCATAGTGAAAATCTTTGGGATTTGGGAAGTAGATGGAGAATTTAGGAGTTCATGAAAGGAGATTTTGTTAGTTTTATATATCACATAGTTGGTTTTATAGACTGTGGGACACTTGCATAATACTCTGACACAGGCTTGGCCATTTGCTGTATGGCAATGCTTAATCCATCTGTGAATATAGAGTAGAAAAGCGTTACTGAGAGAGCCTAGTACAGTGAGGTTATGCTGTAATATCTCTTAGAGTTTAAAGGAAATGTTGTAATTGATTATCATTACTGTGAATGGCCTAGGGGATAAAAGCTTCAGGCAAGTTGTGCCACTCAGGGGAAGAAGGAGTGATAAGATTTGTTTGTGTATCCTAAATTAGGGTTAGAAAGTGCTTAGACTTTCGAAGCTATTCAAAGAGTTACCTTATCAGCAGAAACAGTATCTAATAATGACTTTCTCATTTTGAACACTGAAATTCTGTGGAAATTCTATATGTAAGAAAGCTACATATTTCATTCACTGTCTTAAATAAAGAACTTATGAAATCTGTACCCTAACAAGAAGAAGGCAGTCTCTCACTACCTTTTAAAAAAACTATCCCTAGGAGCTGGCCCAGTGGTGTAGTGGTTAAGTTCACACTCTCCACTTCAGTGGCCCAGGGTTCACAGGTGCGGACTGATGCACCACTTGTCAGCCATGCTGTGGTGGTGTCCCATATCAAGTAGAGGAAGATGGGCATGAATGTTAGCCCAGGGCCAGTCTTCCTCAGCAAAAAGAGGAGGATTGGCAACAGATGTTAGCTCAGGGCTAATCTTCCTCACACACACACACACACACACACACACACACAAACCAAAAACAACTATCCCTAAAGCAACACCCTTTATTTTTAAAATATATTACAATAAATGATCAATTTCAAAATCAATTTAGGATTTCTGAATCATGTTTTCTTGAAACAAACACCAATCCAAAGCTAGACCCAATGAGTTAGGCTCATAAAGCTTAAAAGTAGATAAAGAAAGGGAAAAATGAGCAGCTAGACTAATGAGAAGTGGAGAGTGGGATTGAGTGAAGATAGGACTGGGGTTAGGTGGGAGAATATTAAACAACCTAAACCAAACTCATGTCTCATAGACGAAAGAAACAATGGAACTTTAATTGATCAGAGAAAATAGTATGGTGAATTATACCCATGTATTGCATCATTTTCATAATTTTTCCAACAGACACGTATACAGCAGATAAAAGCGTATTAGGACATCATATTTGAAGTCAGTCATTACTTCAAGGATCTCATTTCAGAACTGTACCCTTACGTTACAGCTGGGAGGGCAGCCCCACTGCCTCAGAAATCACACAAGCAGTCAGATGTGCAGATTAGACCAGAGACATGTATTTGGTTTGTCTCAGCCAGTTAAGCTCACTCATTCACTGTCATATAAGTCATTGCCAAAACAGCATTTTCATGAAGTCAGTGGAGACATGAAGAAACAGATTGTGAACAGCTCAAAAAAATGGATATAGTGATATAAGTCTAATTTTAAGACTTGCTTGAGAAATACCCAATAAAAATGTCACGAAACACTCAGAAACATAAAGCTTTATGTAAATAGTAAGTAATATTTTTTACACAGAGATACAAAGTGTAGTTAATAGAACTGTGTCTTTAGTGCATTCAAATGGCATGAGTATTAAGGTACACTAGGTGTCCTATATTTAGTAAATTAATTGCTACAAACTATTTCAGAAAAAAAATAGTAAACTGAAAATTATTCATTTTACTTTAGTTCTGCTTTCAAGACAAGCAGGCTGGTAAAAGCAGCACCAAAAACAAGGTGGTTAATTACTAGAGTTCTGTCTAGGGACACATTCAAAGTGCAATCACTCTCCATGTAAGACGGATAGTTACTTCAGCTGCTCATTCTGAAACTTCTTCAGACATGCCAGGTGTATGATTATTAAGTGGGCATAATTTCACCAGTTTTTGCAAGTATTTTGTTTATTTGGGAAATGAAGTTAATGACCATGAAAGTGGATATCTAACCACCTTGGCTGAACTGACAAATTTCCACTGTACCGTTCTGATAGACACAAAGATAATTTTATAAATCTCTCTAATGTAAAGATATTATTTAGGGTCAAGGTAAATTTATAAAGTAATATTTATAATGTATTTGTTATATTTTCAGATTTAATTAGTTACCAATATCTGATTCTAGGAAGGTTTTCTCCTTAAAAGTCATATTTGAAAAAAAATTTAACTTCAATTATTTCCAACTTTTGTCACTCTGTGTGTTAGACTATATTATATTAATCTATAGGTATCAATAGTTATATGGGGCATTTCTCATTTGCTTGTAAGCATAATAAAATAATGATTTCAAAGATTCTGGAATATTTTCTTCATCATATGCAACACAGAATAAGTGACACTTTATGAAAATTTCGCTATTATTTTCTCCCATTCTTTTTCTTTTAAATAAAAATTAGAGAGTTGCAAAATTGGCCCAACTAACACCTCATTATACTTAAAGTGTTCAGCCACCAGAGTTTTTCAATTTCTTTTTTGCATCAGATAAGCCAGTTTCCCTGTCACAATGAGTGGTGAATGCCTACATGGGCATTCTCTCTCTCCCTTTACTAAAGGTTACAAAGTTCTAGGGCAGTCCAATGTTTCTAAATATATGTGGTATTCAAATATCTTTGGAAAAATACGTCAATCTGAGATTCATGACATCTTACTTGCTTTTGGGTGATTTTTGACCAGCTGATGGAGATTATATTTGGGTCTTGCAAAATTAGGGCCAGAAATGTACCAAAGATTTAATACTAAATTGATATACATTAGTGTAGTTTTGAACAACTAGGCTGCTGTTTCCTGATCTGGCCAATTCTTACCTGTTGACTAGTGGCCTTTCACCATGTACTAGATTAATAAACTAATTCTCTAAACATGCCTACATCCAGGCCAGAAATGATCCTGACCTGCTCAGCTTCCTACTTCTGGAATGCTCTTCATTTCTCCACAGACCGGCTTCCCATTAACCTTGAAGATACTCCTTTACCATCTAAGGAAGTTTAAAGGTGCCTATTTTCTAGACATTCTTCACCATATTTCCTCAAATTTCAGATGTAATTTTCAAAATTCAATTGTAACCTCTCCCTCCTCTGTATTTCCATTGTTCCATCTGTCTATATTTATCATAGAATTTATCACATTTTACTGCATGATTTATACACATGCCTGCTTACACCTTCTAGACTGTAAACTTCTCAATGGCAGGAAAATATACTTACTTTGGTTGTGATTCATAGTAACAAGTGCTTAGCAACTGTGCTTAGCACACATTTAGCACTCAATAAAAGCTTACTGAATAAGTTGATGAATAACTTTTGAGGGCCACTTAAAGCAGGACTGAATGGTGGGATACATAAAGTCTTATGAGGGTTTCTCCAGGTCACCACTGATTCCTAAACATTCTTTTCACCCCAAATCTAGTAGTTAATATACAGAACCCTAGAAGTTAAAATGGAAATGACATTTTCCTTAAATACATTCCTATATAAGGAAAATATCAGGCAAGTATTTTGCTATACCCTGAAATATTTTAAAACTCTATCTTTCCAACTTGAGTGTAGACTAACCCAGTTTAGCAACAATAATAATATATTCACGGATACCCCCAAAGTAGGCCAAGGTCACTTTAAAATACTTTTCATACACGTTTAACTATAAAACTATAAATAGAATTGTTATGCTTAAAATTCTTTCAATATAAAACTAAAATATATTTATAATAAATGCAAACCAAATGGAGTAGATGGAATCCTTAATGTCTGTTTCTGGATTTTTTTGTTTTCCTATCTCCCTCTCTGGAGCCACACAATACTCAAGTGAGCCTACAGTTTGATCTTGAAAGGCAAATATCACATGCTAGCAAGTGAGAATTCCACTTTTATCAGGCAAAGGCTGAGAGGGGCCAGCAACATAAGATACACTAGCTTTTCTTAGAAACAGGTAGGAAAATTGGTGGCTCTCAAGGTGACCTAATCCAAAACTGCTGGTTTATTCCAGGAGAGAACTACAGGTGCGAAAATGCTATCTATACTCTCAAAGGGCTGTATCGCCTAAATTTCCTGCTGGAATAAAGTAAAAGCCTCCATCCTCACTGCATTCATCCAGTCTTCTCCCAAGTTCAGTGAGTATCTTTATAACCATTACTTTGAACTCTTTGTCAGGTAAATTACTGATGTCCCTTTCATTAAGGTTTTTTCCTGAGGTTTTATCTTGTTCTTTCCTTTGGAACATGTTCTTTTGTTTCTTCCTTTTGCTTGACTCTCTGTGTTGGTTTCTATGCATTAGATGAAACAGTCACCTGTCCCAGTCTTGAAAGAGTGGCTTATGTAGGAGATAAACCTTTTGTTCAACCCTGCCCTAACTCTTGGTTGTCTCTCAATTCTCTGTGATTGTCCAACCAGCCTATTATATTTTTAATAGCTCCCTGTAGTTGAGGATGTGCCAAGACCTGTAAGTGTCCTAAGGGGAGGACTCAGCACTTAGATTCAGGCTGATTGGAAGCCAGATTCTCAGGCAGCAGCTTTTAAAGTATGCAAACATATACAGTCTTGTGGGACTGCAAGTGTAATCCCTGCTGGCCACCAGAGCCAGGCATTCTGGTGTCACCTGAGTAGCAGTCAAAAAAATTGGAGCTCTAGACAAGTGTATAAGCTCTTTTCTAGAAGATACTGGTGGTCTATAGTGAGGCAGAGAGAGATTGCAAAGATTGCATCCACTAGCCCCTATTCCCGGAGAGCACTTCCTTAGACTACTAGATGTGTGTCAGCTCAGCAGACTACCCCTCGGGCCAACGATCCTGGAGAGTAAATTTCCCTCATTCACAGAAAGACTTGCAGGGGGTGGGTTTCGGTCTGCTGTCTGTGTAATGTCCTGGGAATGATAGCCAGCCAAGAACTGTCTCACTTGTTGTTACAGCCCTGTAGGGCCTAGGAATGCAAGCTTTCCTGGTCTACAGGGCCAGGCAATCAAGAGGCATCCTCTGGGCAGTAGCTGCAAAAATCAAGGCACCAGATGCATGTCAAAGCTCCCTTCTAGGAGATACTGGTGTTCTAGAGCATGGCAAAGGGGGAGCATAAAGAAGGGCACTCACCAGAAAAAGAAAAAAAAAAAAAAGATAGCACCCACCAGCTAGAGCAAGGCAGAGGGAGTGCATGAAGATGGCACCCACCAGACTCTGTACCTGGCCAGTGTTCCAGCAGGCTTTTAGTTCTGCTGTGACTGCGTTAAATTTGATGACTGCTCTTAGGCCAGCGTTTAATATACACAAAGGAGCCTCTTTCACTTAAAGTCTGAGTGCAATTGGCTGCCTCTGATCTGGGTCCTGGGGTGGATGAGTCTGAGCATGCAAGCCCTTTAAGAACCATTTCTCAGGTCGCTATAGCATTGTGGGTCTCATGGATGTAAGCCCCCATTGGTTTTCAAAGCTAGATGTTTTGGGGGCTCATCTCTCAGGTGTAGGTTTTAAAAGTTGGGGTGGCCAATGTTGGGTTCAATTCCTTTGCTTTTCAGGGAGAAGCTCCAGGTTTCCTCTCAACTGCAAGTTTCTGCACTGGAGGTGGGGTTTATGGTGAGAATGTGTACCAGCCTCTCCTACCCTCTTTGATGTGGTTTTCTTCTCATTTGCCTGATATGTAGTCACTGCTTAGCCAGCCTTTAGGCTTTTTTCAGAGGAAATGATTCCATATGTGGCTGTAGACTCAATGCGTCCATGGGAGGAGGTGAATTCAGGATCTTACTATGACACCCTCTTGAACTGCAGAGTACAATGTATACTCTTGAACAAGAAAATAATTCTACCTATAATTTTTTTAAAAATCTAGAAAATTCCCAAATACACAGAAATTAAACAACTCCCATATAAGTCAAACAAGGGTCAAAGAGAACATCTTGGGAAAATTAAAAAATATTTTGAACTGAATAAGAATGGAAATTGAAAAATTTTTAAATTGCGGGAAATAACCAAAACAGTGCATGGGAAAAAAATTGAAACATTAAATGTTTACACTGGAAAAGAAGAAAAGTATCAACTAATAAATCTAAGCCACTAATTTAAAACATTAGAAAAGGAAAAACAAACCAAACCCATAGCAAGCAGCAAAACAAAACTCTAATTACTAATATTACCAGAGGACATTCTGAAAACTCACGAATTAGAAACATTTGTTTTCTTTTAATCTAAATCGTTTATTCACAAAAGAGAAAAGTAATGCAAGCAAAGGTCCATTTACATAAGTAATTAGCTAGTGGTATGAAAATAATTATATTTACTCTCCAATCTATTTACAAATGTCTGTTTACAAGGAATAGCCATGCTAAAATACTTCAGGCCACTCAAAATGTGAATCTTGGTTTCACTCACTGATGAATGAATCAACTTTAGCCAATTTTATATTAGCCCCTGGGATATATAATAATAATGAACTCTTCAACTCCAAATAAATAACAGTATTTTTAATGTTCTCTGTTAATAGAGATTTATTCAGTAAATTAATGCTGCATTTTATGCCCCTTATGCATAAACATAGGCAATATCCATTTTCAATTTTATAACAATTTACTAATCCAAGTGTCCTTATATGTATATTCTGTACTCACACTGCAAAGCAAGAAGAATAAATTAATAAGAAAATATAGGAACACTAGCATATGTATAAGCCAAGATCTGCATGGCAATATTGTAGTGTTTCAAGATTTCCATACTTAGGAAGAAAGGTTACAAGTGTATTTATTGAAGTTCAAATTATTCATGATAAAGCAAAACTTTATATTTTTTAATCTTGTGATTATATAAAACAAATCAAACATGACTAAATGAAACCAGAGTATAAGCATCATCCGTATTATTTTTGTCTTTTTGGTAAGATGTAGACAGAGATCCCAAGCAAAACTCTAAACTCAGCTGAAACAATTGCAGAAATTTGGTTGCTGTAATGTCCTGTAAAACAATATTTTTTCACAGTCTTAAAGAAGGAATTGAGAAATGTGTGTTTGATAGAAAAAAACTAAATGAAAATTTACGTTGTTAGTGATTCTCCTAGTAAACTAAGTAAATAGATAATTATGACACCACTGTCTACTTATAAGTGCATCTCAGTTTACAAATATATTTAAACACTCCCCACAAAAGATGCAAGTAAAAGGAAGAAAGTGGTTTAAAGCAGAATGGTCACAGTCATTTAGGGCCAGCTTCAACATTTAACTCCGTTTCTTAACTCTGTACTGACTCATTGTTTCCTGAGCAAGTATATAAAGGACTGAGCAATTAAATGGTGCTTCTGAAAGATATGAAATTTCTTGGTGCTACTGCAAAATGAAAACGTTAAACTCAATGACTTCTAGAGTATTTTCATTTTCTTGGATTCTGTAATATTTTGAATAACCTAAGAATATGAGGCCTATTTGCAGTCAGACAATTTAGCTGATGAATGAGACCCTAAAAGTCAGTAGCTGCCTCCTTTAAGGTAGGCACTTTTAGGCCACTGTCAAATATTCTGATTGAGATGCAAACTAATTTTAAGGCAACGTAATATATGGATAAGGAAGCAATTCCTTTCAAGTATGTGCCAGAAGTAGCATTTTATTTTCAAAGGAAGCAATGTGTTCTTTTCTCATTAACAATGTCAATTTATAAATAAACACTGGCTTTTTTGGGATAAGAAGATTAATGCCAATTTTTCAGACTAATATTAGTTATCGAATATTTATAATCCATATATTGACATGCTGCCATTTTCTCTTTGTGTAGTCTTATGTGTGTCTGTATTTTCCATGTTTTGAATGTCTCCTTGAGGTCTTTTCTAAGCATTAGAGGAAAGGGATTGAAATTTCGCTACCTAAATTAAATTAGCTTTTTGGCTTTTCTATTACTATAGCACATCAAAAAAATACAAGTTTTCATCAACTTTGGAGTCTACGTTTGTGATGTTCAGACTTATATCATAAAATTCTTACATAATCAAAATTAATTTGGGGGACTTAGTGACTAGAACAAGAGTGTACATCTCACAGTTATACACAGTTTTGAATATTCAAAAAATAAAGGTGCTGTAGGCGGAGAAACAAACAACAGATTCAAATATGAATCCGAAATTAAAAGCCACCAAGAAGATAGATACCTTTATTGCCCGGCATGGACTTATGATCAAGCTACTTCAGTGGAAAAGTCTACACCCTTGGATCAGTAGCAGGAGTGATTTATTGTTTATCTGTGGTTCTTCTGCTGAGGAAGAGCAGATAAATGGACAGAAACCCGTGTATAAAAATATATGCCAAATCGCTAACCATAATCGCATCCTGTGGAGTGAGGAAGGAAGGGGGAAAAAAACAAAAGTCTTTATAAACTTGTGTTGTTTACATTTTTTAACCAGGACAATGTGTTACATCTGTAATTCCTTTATTAATTCTACACAAAGGAATTTTTTGAAAATTCCTTTTTGAAAACCTATGTACCATGCATTGTTCTAGGCTCTGGATAAATTCAGTGAACAAAACAAATAAATGTGCCTTCATAGAGCTTACATCTTGGTAGAGGAAGCACAAAACAAAAATAAGTTTATAGATGTAAAAGGCAGACATGTAAAAACTCAGCTCCTAAAATATTTCTCATTAATGATAATGACAAAATAATTGACTTTCTAACTAGTATTTTTTTTAATTTTGCCTCTTTTAGTTGATTTGTGTGTGTGTGTGTGTGTGTGTGTGTGTGTGTGTGTGTGTAAGACTAGCCCTGAGCTAACATCCATTGCCAATCCTCCTCTTTTTGCTGAGGAAGACTGGCCCTGGGCTAACATTCGTGTCCATCTTCCTCTACTTTATATGGGACGCCGCCACAGCATGGCTGACAAGCAGTGCATCAGTCCATGCCCGGGATCTGAACTTGCGAACCCTGGGCCGCCAAAGCAGAGCATGCAACGTTAACCCCTATGCCACCAGGCGGGCCCCTCTTTTAGTTGAGTTTTATAAAAATTCATGTATTTAATTATCAGAAAAATAACCAGCCATATTTTCTTAACTTAATCTACAAGAATGAACTGATCCTGCATTTAGTATAAAAATGCTAATCTTCATTTTGGTTTACTTGATTATATAATACTAACTATTCCATGATAAATGTCACAAAATTACTTCCTTTTCACAGCCTGAAATTAAAAAACAACCAAGCTAATTATTATATACAAATCCTTTGTTAATAGTTTTTTCTACTAAAAGTTTATAACTATACTTAAGAAACATTCCATTTTTTTCTTTCAAATTATACCCATTTAAGAATATAATTTCAAGTTCTCTTTTAACAGCAAAGCAGAGTAAGGAATTTTAAGGGAGGTTTATGAATTATCATAAGGCTGAAGAATAGAACAGAACTACTTAATATACAGAAAAAGAAAAATAGACAAGCATGGAATCATTACACAATCTAAACACCAGGCACCAAGGCCTGTCCATCCCCTGAACCTTCTTAGGGGCTAACTCTCCAAATCATGAGGTGGAGGTGAGAGGCAGCAGCTGCATGTCATACTGCCCAAACATGGAACATATTTCATTAAATATTGTATTAGTTTGCTAGAACTGCTATAATAAAAAAGTCACAAATTGGGTGGCTTAAACACAGAAACTTATTTTCTCACAGTTGTGGAGGCTGGAAGTCCAAAATCAAGATGTTGGCATGTTTGGTTTCTTCTGAGGCTTCCCTCCTTGACTTGAAAATGGCTGCCTCCTTGTAGTGTCCTCACAAGGTCTTTTCTCTGTGCCTTTGGACCGCTGATGTCTTTTTCTGTGTCCAAATTTCCTCGTCTTATAAAGACACTATTCAGATTGGATTAGGACCCACTTTAATGGCCTCGTTTTAACTTAATCTCTCTTTAAAGGCTCTATCTCCAAATACAGACACATTCTGAGGTACTGGGGGGAAGGGCTTCAATGTATGAATAGGGAGTGGACACAATTCAGCCTGTAAGAGAGATCTTCATTTTTTCTCTCTGCTTCTTATACAAACCTTCTACTCTGGAGAGCCTGAGGAATTCATTATCTTTATATCTTTATATTGATACATAACAATACCTGCTTTGGTCTTTTAACTGAGAATCCATCCACATTCCCTATCAATTTATCTGAATCCTCCTCAAACTTCAAGGCTCTGGTAGAGTCATGTTGCTTTCCAAAAGCCATCCCAGATGCTTTAGATCTCTCCCTCCTTGGACTGACAGCCCTCAATAACCCCAGTGCTTCCCAACAGGAAAATATAGAGGCACAGTACTTCAACTGCATGCATAAGTTTTTGGTTAAGTAGATCTTGAGGGACAGAGATAAATAATTTTAAAAGCATTTCAGAAGATTCTTATTGAGCCCGCTAGACCTCTCATTGGACACCTCCTCATGTACTGTTATGTCTTGTGGTAGGTCCAGGTAGCATTTTCATGGTTTTTAAATTCTTTTGTGACATATATTTGCATGTTTGTAACTTTCTTTTTGACTAGATTCCAAGATTGTGAGGAAAGAGTCTAACTACAACTTATTTCCTAATATACTGATGAATATTTATTCTGCATTCACATTTTGAGTGGATGAATAAATGAATTAATTCCCTTTTAAGGTAGCTGGTTGAATCTCTAACTAGAAGAGATTTTTTTAAGTAATTTTTCTAAGTTTAGGATGAAAAAGTCCACTACTCTCTAAATTATGAAAATCGTATATTATATTTTTAATTGTCAGAGAAAGATGGTGAGGTCAGTGAGTTATCAACCACAGACTAAGATCCAAATTCTCCTTTATTCTTCTTATCCACTAAATATATTCATGACTCCTGTCACCCTTTGTGATATTACTCACCACTGGATTAATCATCTTAGTAACTCTTCCCTATATCTTAAAAGAATTTGTTTGTTGATATGGAAAAATATTCATCAAATATCACTAATCTTATTCCTTTGCAAGCTACATTTACACACCATTAAACATGAAATACTTACATGCAGTGTAATGTGTTTTATAAAGAAACATTCTAACAACAAACAGTAAATTATTTCATGTAGAAAAATATTGAGACCAGGTTGAAATGATGAATACCTTATTAGAAGAGAACAGCAAGTAGAAGAGAGGATGATTATTTTTCAAAGTACTAAAGCTCTAGCAACTGCACATAATATGCTAAACCATAAAATATCCCTGAGTTAGATCCCAGTTTCCTGGGAATATAAATGAAAGTGGGGGGAGTCCGTATATCGAGGTCACTGCTTCTTACTTGTGGAGTAGTACAAAGCCAGATCTCACTTTTTTTTCATCAGAACAGTGTATTGGTCAAGGTTAACCACAGATAACGAAGTACTTCCAGCAATTAAAACAGAGGAAATTGACTGCAAGGAATGGATTATAGGGTGATAGAATTTATAAAAACAAAAGAGAGAATAGAGACAACAATGAGATTAGCAACAAGAAGCCAAGACCACTCTTAGTGTGGGGAAAGACAGAGAGAAGGACTGGCTGTTCCCAGAGCCGAAGGACTAGACCATATAATGCTAACTGGAACTAGGGTGGGACTATCCAGAGGGAGCAGGACCCACAAATGGAAGCAGGTACTTTCAAAGAAGGCCCTCATAGGCAGAGAGGGAAGAGAAAAATGTCCTGACTCATTCCAAGCTCCTTCCAGTGATTTCTTTTGCCGAACTAGCCAGAAGCTGGTGACACAAGAGCCTAGGAAACAGGGCCTTCAGGTTTCAGCATCACTGTGATACAGAGCAGAGCAGGCAAAGCAAGAATATCTAAAGGCTAATGGCTCAGGCATGGAGATGGTCAGTTTCTCCCAAGTTTTGAAAATGATTCTAAGGAGGCATAAAGACATAGGCAGAAGCTACTGGATGACAGTTTGCTTCCTACAGTCCTCATAACTAGACCCAGGACTCTATTCTAAACAGTAAGCCTCCATCTTGGGTATTGCTGACTTGGCTGTTATGACAGACAGCCTTGACAAACATATATGGGTTTAATAAAGCCAAATAGGGGGCATTTACTGCACTGTGCTCTGTACTAAGTTCTTTATTTAGGTGAACTCAAACTTTGAATAAACATGAAGATGGTATTTTTTCTCATTTATTGAATATAATAATATTTGACATATAACATTGTATAAATTTAGAGTACAATGTGTTACTTTGATACATTTATATATTGTAATATGATTGCTGTCGTAGCAATATTTATGACATTACATAATTATAATAGTGTCTATATTCATTACACTGTGTATTAGTTCACGGTGGCTTATTTACTATTCATTGCACCATTTAACAACATCAATTTTTATCCCCCCTCCTCCCTTGATTACCACCATTTTACTCTTTTTTTCCTGAATTTGACTTTTTTAGATTTCACATGTAAATCATATCATATAGTACTTGTCTTGGTCTGACTTGTCTCACGTAGGATAATGCACTCAAGGTCCATCCATGTTGTTGCAACTGGGAAGATATCCACCTTTCTCATGGCTAAATAATATTCCATTGTATTATTATTCTCATGGCTGAAAAATTTTATCCATTCATCCATTGATGGGCATTAGGTCATTTCCATATCTTGGCTATTGTGAATAATACTGCAATAAACATGGAAGTGCATACGTCTCTTCAAATACTGTTTTCATTTCCTTTGGGTTTATACCCAGTAGTGGATTTGCTGGATTATATGGTAGATCTATTTTTAATTTTTTGAGGAGCCTCCATATTATTTCCCATAGTAGTTGGACTAATTTACATTCCCGCCAATAGTGTATAAGGGCACCCTTTTCACCACAGCCTCACCGGCACCTGTTGTCTTCTTGATGATAGCCATTTTAGTGTGTATGAGGTTATATCTCATTGTGGTCTTGATTTGCACTTCTCTGATGATGAGTGATGTCAAGCATCTTTTCATGTGCCTGTTGGCCATTTTGATGTCCTCTACTTAGTTCTTCTGCCCATTTTTTAATCAATTTTTTTTGGTTATTGTTATTAACTTGTACAAGTTCTTTGTATGTTTCGGATATTAACCTCTTATTCAATATATGGTTTGCAAAAAATTTTTTCCCATTCTGTATGTTGTCTTTTCATTTTGTTAATGATTTTTTTTTTTGCTGTGGTCCCATTTGTTGATTTTTGCTTTTGTTTATGCTTTTCATATCATATCCCAAAACTCATTGCCAAGACTGATATCCAGTACCTTCTTCCCTACATTTTCTTCTTGGACTTTTTAGTATCAGGTCTTATGTTTAAGTGTTGGTCCATTTTGAGAATTTTTGTGAATGATGTGAGATAGTGGTCCAATTTTACCATTCTGCATGTGTTTCTCCAGTTTACCCAGCACCATTTATTGAAGAGGCTATCTTTTTCCCATTGTGTGTTCTTGGCTCCCTTGTTAAATATTAGTTGACCATATATGCCAGGATTTAACTCTGGGCTCTCTATTTTGTTCCATTGGCCTATGTGTCTATTTTTGTGACAGCACTATATAGTTTTAATACTATGGCTTTGTAGTATAGTTTAAGATTAGGAAACATGATACCTTCAGCTTTGTTCTTTTTTCTCAGGATTGCTTTGGGTATTTGGGGTCTTTTTGTTGTTCCAGACAAATTTTAGGATTGTTTCTTTAATTTCTGTGAAGAATGTCTTTCATATTTTGATGCGGATTGCATTGAATCTATAGATGGCTTTGAGTAGTATGGACATCTTAACACTATTTGTTCTTCCAGTCCATAAACACGAGATGTCTTTCCATTTGTTTGTATCTTCTTTAATTTCTTTCACCAAAATCTAATAGTTTTCATTGTACAGATCTTTCACTTCCTTTGTTAAATTGACTCCTAAGTATTTTATTATTTTCAATACTCTTGTGAATAGGATGGTTTTCTTTATTTCTTTTTCAGAGGTTTCATCATTTGTGTAAAGGAATTCAACTGATTTCTGTATGTTGATTTTTGTATCCTGCAACTTTACTGAAATCGATGAGTTCCAATAGTTTTTGGTTGACTCTTTGGGATTTTCTCTATATAAGATGATATTATCAGCAAACAGTGACAATTTTACTTCTCCCTTTCTGATTGGGATGCCTTTTATTTCTTTGTTTTGCCTAATTGCTCTAGCTAGGATGTACAGCACTATATTGAATAGGAGTGGTGAGAGTAGGCATCCTTTCAATTTTTCCCCATTGAGTACAATATGTTAGCTGTGGGATTGTCATATATGGTCTTTATTATGTTGATGTATATTCCTTTTGTAACTAATCTGTTAAGGATTTTTATCTGAAAGGGTGTTGTATTTGTCAGATGCTTTTTCTGTATCTATTGAGATGATCATGTGATTTTTGTCCTTCATTTTATAGATGTGATGTATTACACTTATTGATTTGCATATGTTGAACCATTCTTGCATCCCAGGGATAAATCCCACTTGGTCATGCTGTATAACACTTTTAATGTGTTCTTGAATTCAGTTTGCTAGTATTTTTTGAGAATTTTTTCTTCTATATTCATCATGGATATTTGTCTATAGTTTTCCTTTCTTATGGTATCCTTATCTTGTTCGGATATCAAAGTAATGCTGGCTTCATAGAATGAGTTTGAAAGTGGTTCCTCCTCCTCAATATTTTGGAAAAGTTTGGAGAGAATTGGGGTTAATTCTTCTTTAAATGTTTGGCAGAATTCTCCAGTGAAGCTGTCTGGTCCTGAAGTTTTCTGTTTGGGGAGTTTTTTGATTACTGATTCAATCTCTCTACTCATTATTAGTCTGTTCTGATTTTCTATTTCTTCCTGATTCAGTCTTGGTAGGGTGTATGTTTTCAGAAACATATCCATTTCTTCTAGGTTATGTAATGTGTTGGCATATAATTATTTATAGTTGTCTCTTATGATTCTGTGTATTTCTGTAGTATCAGTTGTAATGTTTCCTTTTTTTTAAATTTTATTTGTCTTCTTTTTTCTTAGTCTAACTAAAGGTTTGCCAATTTTATTTTTTTGAAGAAGCAGCTCTTAGTTTCACTGATCCTTTCTATTGTTTTTCTGTTCTCTATTTCATTTAGTTCTGCTCTGATATTTATTTTTTCCTTCCTTCTGCTAACTTTAGGCTTAACTCATTCTTCCTTTTCTAGTTCCTTTTGGTGTAAAGTTAGGTTGTTTGAGGTCTTTGTAATTTCTTAATATATGCATTTATTGCTATAAACTTTGCTCTCAAAACTGCTTTTGTTACATCCCACAATATTTGATATATTGTATGTCCATTTTCATTTGTTTTGAGATAATTTTTATGTCCCTTTTGATTTCTTCTTTGATCCATTGGTTGTTTAGGAGTATGTTGTTTAGTTTCTACATATTTGTAGATCTTCTCACTTTCTTCTCATTGTTGACTTCTAGTTTCATACTATTGTGGTCAGAAAGGATAGTTTGTATAATTTCGGTCTTAAATTTGCTAAGATTTGTTTTGTGTCCTATATTATGGTCTATTCTGGAGAATGTTCTGTATGTACTTGAGAAGAATGTGTATTCTGCTTCTGTTGGATAGAATGTTCTGTATATCTGATAAGGCCATTTTTTCTAAGATATGGGTGAATTCCAACATTTCCTTGTTGATTTTCTGTCTAGACAATCTATCTTTTGCTGATAGTGGGGTATTGAAGTTTCCTGCTATTATTGTATTGTTGTCTGCTTCTCCCTTAAGATCTGTTAGTATTTGCTTAATATATTTTGATGCTTGGATGTTGGGAGTATATATATTTACAATTGTTATATCTTCTTGATGTATTGACCTCTTTGTCATTACATAATGACCTTCTTTTTCTCTTGTTATCATTTTTGGCTTTAAATCTATTTTGTCTAATATAAACGTGGCTATGCCTGCTTTCTTTTGGTTTCCACTTGCTTGAAATATTGTCTTCCATCCCTTCACTTTGAGCCTATGTGTGTCTTTGGCACTGAAATGAGTGTCCTGTAGGCAGCATGTAGTTGGTTCTCATTCTTTTAATCCATCCAACCACTCTGTGCCTTTTGATTGGTGAGTTCAATCCATTCACATTTAGGGTGATTATTGATATGTAAGGACTTACTACTGCCATTTGATCTTTTGCCTTCTGGTTATTTTATATCTTCATTGCTTCTTTTTTCTTCTGTCTTTGTAAGTTGGTGGTTTTCCACGGTGATTTGCTCAGTCCCCCCTTTTCTATGTTTCATGTCTGTTCCCGATTTTTGTTTTGTGGTTACCATGTTTTTATAAAACATGTCATATCAAATAGTCCTTTTTCTGCTAATAGCAACTTATCTTCATTTGCCTATACAGTTTCCATCCTTTTACCCCTCCTCTTTTATATTTTGATGTCACAAATTATCTCTTTTTATGCTGTGAATTTATTACCAAATCTTAGTATCTATAGTTATTTTTTAACTTTCTTTTTGTTTACCCTTAATGTTATGATTAAGTATTTAGCACCCTATTCTAAAATAGTTACAGTTTTCTAATTCTATTTAGCATCCTAAGCAGAGTTTTGTGTACTTTTCTGTTCATTTCAGCTTGAAGAGCGCCTTTCAACATTTCATGTAAGGCAGGTCTAGTGGTGAACTCCCTCAGCTTTTGTTTGTCTGTGAAAGCCTTTATTTCTCCTTCATATATTAAGGATAACTTTGCTGGATAGGGTGTTCTTGGCTGGCAATTTTAATCTTTTAATACTTTGACTGCCTCATTTCACTCTCTCCTGGCCTATAGAATTTCTGCCAGGAAATCTGCTTATAACCTAATGGGAGTTCTTTTGTAAGTTACTTTCTTTTTGCCCTGACTGCCTTTAGAATTCTTTATCATTGACTTTTGATGGCTTCATTATAATCCGTCTTGGAGAAGGTCTTTTGGATTGAGATAATAAGGTGTTCTATTAGCTTCATGGACTTGTATGTCCAATTGTTTCCCTAGGTTTAGGACATTCTCAGCTATTATTTCTTTAAATAAACTCTCTGCCTCTTTCATCCTCTCTTCTCCTTCTGGAATATCCATTATTTTCATGTTGGCTTTCCTATTGGAGTCTGATAGCTCTCACAGGTTTTGTTCACTTTTTTAAAATCTTAGTTCTCTCTCCTCTTCCATTTGAATCATTTCTAAATTCCTATCTACCAGATCACTCATTCTCTCTTCCATCTAATCTGCTCTATTTCCAGTGTTTTCTACTGCATTCTTCCTCTTGTTTATTGAGTTCTTCAGCTACAGATTTTGTTTGGTTCTTTTTTAGAATTTTAATCTCCTTGGTAAAGTACCCCATCTGTTCATTAATTTTATTTCTGAGTTCATTGATTGCCCTTCTGAGGTGTCGTGTAGCATGTTGAATTTCTTTATAACAGCTATCTTGAATTCTCTATCAGTTAGATCACAATATTCCATGTTTCTGAGTTTGGTTGCTGGAGAATTGTCTTTTTTTTTTTTTTTTTTTGGTCATATTGTGTTACCATGAGTTTTCATTATGTTTGATTAAATGTGCCTCTGTCACTGCATTTCAAGTATTAAACACCTTTCTTATTTAGGTAAGTCTTTGTTTACTTTGATTCTAACAGTTCAACAGATTGGTAACTAGAGGTGTTTCTTTTGTTTTCCAGAAGGTGCTGCTATAGCACAAATTTTTGGTTTTTCTTACCAGACCTGACCTGCCACTATATTTGGGAGTGCACTGCTGAAAAAAAAAGCAGACAGCAGAGTGGGAGGAGGTGTAACTTAGCACTTGGGGCTTGGGTGTGCCCACATCATGGTAGGCGGGCCCTCAAGTAGGGGAGTCCCAGAGTTTCTGAGTGGACATCTTGCTGAACTTCTGGGACACACAGCAGGAAACATGTTCCTTCAGACTTCTTTGTTTGCCTTCTTCCCTTTCTTTTCCCCACCCCTCATCTCTGGAGTTCTCTCCACAGACATCTGGGTGCAGCTAAAGAGCAACAGGACCCTCCAGATGCACCCATGGGGCCAGTTAGACTCCCACTCACCACTTTCACCCTCCACCTCCTTTGCCAGAAGGTTCACTGCTGCCGCTGCTGCCGCTGGTGCCACCACCACCCACTGCCGATGTCATGACACCCCTGGCTCCGCTGCCTCCACAAGGTCTAATCCACCCACTTTCAGCTGCACAAATGAATGTATCTCTTAGGTGTCCCAGTGTGTTGTACAAAGGAACACTTGTTCAGTTCTGGATGTTCAACTAGTTGTAAATGAAAGGGGAGAGACTAAAGACATGACTCCTGCTGACATCACCAGGGAGATATCGTTATTAACCTCATTTTATAGTTAAGGGCCAAGTTTGACCAGCTAAAAAAGTGGCATATCCAGGATTCATTTTTGTTGTTTGTTTTGAGTTTCCTCAACCAATTGTCAAGAGAAAAGATACTATTTTCCATAATCCCTAGAATGCTTAGAGTCTTTTATACAATAGCAGCTCCTCTCCATATTTTCATTAGTCATTTTAGACTATAGGAAATGTGACGTATCCAAAAACTGGTGTTTTTTTTGGCCCACTAGTTTTTAATATTTACTTTTTAGTCATCAAATAAAATCTTCTATAAAATGTACAGAAGCAGGCCCTCCCTGCTTAACTCCCTGAACATTTCCTCTGAGTGTTAGGGCTTCAGAAAGCTTAGCATGAAAATCACGAATCTGTTTAAAAGTCTTACATAATTCAAGGGGACTGAGGCCTAGGAATTTTGAGAGATTTTAGTATTAATATTGATAGAAATAAGAGCATAATCTAAGTATTCTGACTCTCAGTCCAGTGCATATTTTGTTGCTGTCATTGTTTTATTAATTTTGCACAGCATATTGTAATCCAATTAACTAGCATTTGATAGCACTTAATTTCAGGTTAAGATACAATAATGGGAAAATTATGATTTGTTAAAGGAAGAAATTAAGTAAAAATTAAAATCAGATAACCACTCATATTATTTTGGGTTATTTTTCTTATATATCTAGCTACTCAGTTAACTCTCAAATTTAAAGTTGGGACTTTGTAAATTAATATGAAACGAGTTGTCGTAGACTAAATAACACCCTGTCAAAGATGTCCATGTCTTAATCCCAGAATTTGTGAATATGCGAATTTACATGATTTATTTATTAGAGAAGAACTATAGCTGCCATCTTAATTAATTATACCCTTGAAAGTCTATGTCTGCTGAGAGTTCCTGCTGGAATAAAACAAGAAATGTTGCTCAAGAAGGGCTAATGGGGGCTGGTCAGGTGGTGCAGCGGTTTAGTTTGCGCTTTGGCTGCCCGGGGTTTGGCGGGTTCTGATCACGGGCACCCGCTGACTCACTGCTTGTCAGCGATGCTGTGGCGGTGTCCCATATAAAGTGGAGGAAGGTGGGCACGGATGTTAGCCCAGGGCCGGTCTTCCTCAGCAAAAAGAGGAGGATTAGCAACAGATGTTAGCTCAGGGCTGGTCTTCCTCACAAAAAAAAAAGGAAGGACTGATGGGGGGCCAGCTCAGTGGCATAGTGGTTAGGTTTGCATGATCTGCTTCGGTGGCCCTGGGTTTGTAGGTTTGGATCCCAGGCACAGACCTACACACTGCTTATCAAGCCATGCTGTGGCAGGTGTCCCACATATAAAATAGAGGAAGATGGGTATGGATGTTAGCTCAGGGCCAATCTTCCTCAGCAAAAACAGGAGGATTGGCAACAGATGTTAGCTCAGGGCCAATCTTCCTCAGCAAAAAAAGAAGAAGAAGAAGAGCTAATGGGTGCAGGATCTCCTGAATCTTGAGTTTTTCCATAATCTTGATATTTGCAGGCACCTTGACTGTATGTAAAATCCTTCACACATTTTTTCACTGAGATTTACAAAAACATGGCTCTGCTGCTGTCTTGTTTTGCATGTTTATTTAAAGTCTGTTGCCAGTCTAATTCCTTTACCATTGCAAGTTATTTGATCTTTTTGCCTGGTGACCTTGAGGATTTTATCTTCAACTTTGAAATTAAGTAGTTTTACTAGGATATGTTTCAGAGATGATTATTCTGAGTTGATTTCCTTGGGTAGCTGGTAGTTCCTTTCAATATATAGATTCCAGCTTTGTTCAATTTATTGACTGCTTTCCTAGATTATAATTTTAAATATTGGCTCTGTTAAATTGTTTTGTTTTTATTCTTCAGGGATTCTACTCATAGTAATATCACTCTTTCTTTTCTGATTACCATTTCTATTACATTCTCTATGACCCACTTTACTTCTTTCTTTATATCATTTTCATTTTTTTAGTTTCCCTGTTTTTCTCTAATGTTCCTAATTAAATTTCATTTGCATCTATTCCCCCTTGGGTGCCTTGTAATTTATTTTTCATTTCTGATATATATATATATATATATATATGTATTTCCATTTCTTCCATTCTTTCCTGAGTTTAACCAACATTATTTACATTTGATAGATTTTCCATTTCTGAGTCAAAGTGATTTTTCATATCTACAAATACTTGTTTGAGTATATATAATTTTGTTTGGAATGTTGAATTATAATTTCCTTTTCCTTGAGGTTGTTTTTAGAAGTGGATTTCCTCATTTGATATGTATAAGGTTTTATTTCTTGAGTTTGTGCAATAGGTGTATGTGAACTTGACATTACTTTTGTTCATTTTCTACAATATTGATGTGTTTTACAATATTTCTAGTTTAATGATACCCTCTTCTCACAGTTCTGCAAAGTCAGTGCACTCTGGTGGCTTTTCAGTTAATTGTTTTGATTCTGGGGTGAGTCTTCCAATTCTGTGGTTGAGTTTCATACTATAAGATTTTAAAATTTGCCTTTTCTTCTTTGCTATCCAATCGCTGGTGGCCACTCCCTTTGTTTTTTATTTTTGTTGTTGTTTTGTTTGTTTTTGCCCCTGCAGAAGCTGTGTTTTGAAGAGTACCCCTGTAAATCACATCTGCCCATTTAAATTATGCATGTTTTCAATTCACTTCCCTGTAGTTCATGCTCTGATCTGCCTGGATATATTTTAGTATTTTCAGATTAAGGCTGGGCTCAATATTTCTGTCCCAGCCTCTCTTTTCTATCCCTTTATTCTCAACTTCTCTTACATTTCTCTTTATTACACATCACACCATTTGCCTTGTACGTCTTTCATTTAATCTCTCTTTCATTCTCCAAATTCTGCGTTAAAAGTCTCAAACCACTCTGAAAGACATATTTACCTCAGGTAAGGGATGAAGTTAAGTAGGCAATTCTCAGGTTCTCTGGCAGGTAGGGATGCAGAAGATAAAAGCACTTATGCAAAATATATTTTATTTGGCATTTATGCACATGCACACATGATACAAGTTTGGATCATATCAGAATCATAAATATTTTCTGATACCACTAAATGTTTATGAATAAAAGACATATTGTTTTTCCTTTAAATGTATGCTACATGATGAAAACAACTCATGAGCAGTAAATTGTAAATGCTGCCAGAAATAATTAATCACACCTTTTTGAACATATACAGAGACATACAAGTCTATATCTATGTAAATATACTTACCATGAATAGCCAAACCACTAAAAGTAAATGATTAGAAACAAATGTCTGTATACCTCTTCACTTTCCCATATTTAATCTTCTGTAAGAAACATGAACGATACCATTAAAAATGTTATGTATATATTTTTCTTAAAACCTCAAATTTCTAATAGGAACATATTGTGAACATATGTTCGTGTGAACATACACAGATATAATTTACTTGCTTATAAAGTTGAATACTATTTCATTCTGTGATATGCTGGTTGTCTAGCTCTCAGTTTCATCACTATCCTGTGCTCTTCTCTGTGTCGTCAGAGAGATAGATGTTAACCAACTATATTATCTGGACTCATTTGAAATTGGCTTCAAATTAGCATCTTTCAATGAGAACCACTGGCAGGATACTGTACAAGGGAAGAAAGGGATGAGCCATTACTTTTTGTCTCTGGAAACAGCACTGTAAATAGCCAGCAAGTGTGGACTCCAGAGGTCCTGCTCAGGCAGCATGGTTGCAGAAGCAGCAGTAACAGCTGTGCTCTGATGTCCTCTGCAGCACACTCTCTGGGACTCTGTTTATAGCAGCAGCAGGTGACCATGGACTGCTGTCACAATGGCAAGTAGCGGCTATGTATCTGAGAGCAGGGCTCCTGCTATCCTGCAAAGAGGTGATGGTGAGTTTACAACAGCAGTGTCACTAGCTGCTGGTCCCACAGCATTTTGGCCTCTGGGTAATACCATGTTCCATTTTGCTTCTCTAATCATACGGCATTGTGGCAGCTTTCTAATGTTACTAACCCTCCAACAAATCCATCTTCTCCTCATTGAAACTTCAGGTACTCTATTGCTTGTGTTTATCAAAAAATGTATTGTCTCTGTGAAAATACTTAGAGTATTTTATATTTTCTTATAAATATACATATATTTCCTATATATATATTCATTCAAGGGATTCACTATAAATGGCTAATGGCTTTACCCCTAATTTTTCCTCTATAAAGAATGTTCGAATGACTGTACTTAAACATGCATACTCATCTGATCATTTCCTTAGAATAAATTCAAGGAAAGGAATGATTGGACCAAGTTATATATACTTTTTATGGATGCTGTCATATGTTCTGCCCAAAATGCTGAAACATGTCTTTGCCTCCAATGTAGGATGCTGCACTTGCCAACCCTGGATGATATAACGTTGTTGTTGTTTTTAACCTGCAATATTTCAGAAGACTAACAAGCACAGCTGATTGATCTTCTATTAGGAAAAAAATGTGATAATTTACAACTTATGACTTGATCTAAGATTAAAAATATTTCATAATGCGGGGTTATTTTTCTGTTTAATAAAATATGGGCTTCAGGAAGAGAGGATGCATTTCCTAAACATTCTCCCTGACTGAATTGTTAAGCTTATTTTAGGCAATCAGGCTTATAAAGTTCCAGAATAACTGGGCAATAACAACCCATCACTCTTGTAAAAATCACTTTTAATGTTTACTACGAAAATTTCCACATTTTCTTAGTTCAAGGTGCACTTACTATGTCAGTAATTTTTTTTCATGGCACTGTTAGACCAAAAGAAACAGCAACAGTTCCTTTTTTAAAGTAGTTATATCCAAACAACTTATTAAGTCCTTATGTCTTAACCACTGAACAGAAGTTGGTCATTGCATGACTTCTCAAACCTTGGATTCATATTGGACATTACAACCCTCATTTTCTATCCTACACTGATTTTCATGTGATGATACTGGAAAAGTATACTTTAAGCAAACCACTTAAAACCCAGCTTTGCAAATATAAGACATTATCAAAAGTAATCTAATATTGAAACTATGAACTACCTTGAGCTAGTATTTCATGCAGTGTCCAATGGAGTTTGTTGTATTTTCTTTGAGAATGTAAAATATCCTATAGCACCCTGGTGACTTTGCTAAGGTTTCCCTACATGCCTCAACCCATAGTTTGAGAACCTTAAGTTTATGTTTTTGTTCATTTGTTTGTTCTTTCTATAGCCTGGAGAAGCTGAAAGCCATTGCCATGCTTTCTTTCATACAGTGATTCACTTAACCTGGAGGGGGGTTATTTCCACCACTATGGAAGCACTCTGAAGACTAGCAACTTCTACCTGCATTTATTTTAAAGTCATCCTTAAGATAGGTATGTCTGTTACATCTAGCAGGCTTTGTTCCCATTGTTTTAATAGCATTAAAGCTTAATCTCCCCTTAGATACTAATAGTACCATGATTTCTGCTCTACGTTTTACCATGAAATATCCTTTCCATATCCTTATGTCTTTTAACTTGACTAAAAATATAAAACTTTCAACATTCCCTATTCAATTATCAAATTGAGTTATTTTGTAATAATGGAGCAGGCTTATTTGCATGCTTTCTTAAGGGTATCAATTGGCAATGAAAAGGTCTTCTTGTAACCATGTTACCTCCTTATATTCTTTATTTAGTTGGGTGTCCTTTGTAGAAGTTTGGGATGCAATGTTTTTGTCAATATCATGCTCTCCAAGTTTCAATCATCAAGAAAATTTGTCATCACACATTAAGAAAAGATGGAGAATACCATCTTCATTCCTTGGTTTCCATTTTCCTTGTATTACAGGGAGTCATGCTTACACAAGGGTTGTGTTATCTAACTGTATGTACCGAGAGAAACTATTGAGGTTTGATTTTTGAATATTATTTTTGCCTTACCACGTGAATTAGTTTCCTGGGGCTGCTATAACATAGTGCCCAAAATTGAGTGTCTTAAAACAATAGGAATTTATTGTCTTACAGTTCTGGAGGCTAGGTATCCAAGATCAAGGTGTCAGCTAGGCCATGCTCCCTCTGAAATATGTAGGGGATCCTTCCTTGTCTCTTCAAGTTGCTGGGGGTTTGCCAGTGTTCTTTGGTGTCCCTTGGCTTGCAACTGTGTAACTCTAATCTCTACCTTTGTTGTCACATGGTAATCTCCCTGTGAGTCTCTGTCTTCGCACGGCTGTCTACTTATAAGGACATCGGTCATATTGGATTAGAGATCCACACTACTTTTATTACCTCATTTTAACTTAACTAACTATATCTGCAATGACTGTATTTCCAAATGAGGTCACATTCTGAAGCACTGAGGGCTAGGACTTCAAAATATCTTTTGAGGGACATAATTCAAACCATAACACCATTGATTCATTTTTTTAAGAACTTGGGTAAATTGTTTAATCTTTCATGGCTTGGAATAATGCTTCTGAAAAATATCTCCTTCATTAAATCATGTATTTATCCCTCCATTACTAGCCTCTGAGTATATTTCATAAGTGCTTTTAGAAATGCTTAAATATTTATGTGAAGTAACTACAAAAGGAGATATCATTTCAAGTCCCAGTCACATGAAGAACCTAGAAATAACAACCACCAAGATTCATTTAGATTTTTAAAATTAAGAAAAAAATTATGCCTGAATCTGCATATGGAGTAATTGAAATCTGAATCTAGGTCTGAATCTGCAAATGAAATAATAGAAATGTTGCCATGGGAACACTAATAAGTTAACCTTATCCTCTTCTTTGACTCCAGCAGCTGACTCGGTCTTCAGAAAAAGCTACCCTTATGTAACATATTGTTCTCTTAACTCTTGGCTTCCTTCTGAGGTCAAAAGTGGCAAGAATGTCAAAAAGTGCAAAAAGAAGAAAGAGAGAATATTGAAGTAGTGGCAGGAAATAAATGTACTATATCAATTATTTCTCATATGCTTAGTAAAGTATAAGTGGAATTAAAACTGAAAACTATTTTGTAATACACCAATATTCCAAACTCTAAATCAATGGATTTGGCTTTAAATCCATTTAAGTCTTTAGAATACCTTGAGTAACTTTAGCTATCTTATCAACCAATCAATCTGCACTTACTATATTGATTGTTTTCTCATAGTTCAGGGCAATATTTCAACAATGATGTATATGAGACCCCTAGAAACTGAAAATAGACTTCAAATAGTTCATGTCAAGTCTTATCATCTAATACTGGGTAAAAGTTTGAAGAGATAAAATTTTAAATGAAATACAAAATAATGAAATTTCTTATGTCACAATAAAACCCTCAGTGTAGTAGCTCAATGTAACATTTTTTTAAATCTTGGAAATTCATCAACAATATAGAGGTCACAAAGTAGATGATTGATAAATAATTATGTAACATATAATGAAATAATATTCAGTGAGAGTGATAATGTAGATACATATTGACATGAAAATATTGAATACATATTAGTTGAAAAGAGATATTTCAAAACAATGATGAATCTATTAATACTTAGCTTACCTAGGTGGTGAAATGGTGATCATTGTAAATTTTCTCTTTCCTTTTTTATTTTTTTAATTGAAATACAATGGACACATAAAGTTATGCTAGTTTCAGGGGTACAACATAATGATTAGATATTTGTATCCATTGTGAAATGATCACAATAAGTCTAGTTACCATCCATCACCATACATAGTTTAAAAATTTTTTTTCTTGTGATTTTTTTTTTAAGATTTAGTCTCTTAGCAACTTTCAAGCACACAATATAGTACCATTAACTACAGTCACCATATTGTACATTACATCCTCACGACTTTATTTTATAACTGGAAGTTTGTACCTTTTGACCCCCTTCACCCATTTTGCCCACCCCCAAACCCTACCTTCTAACAACTATCAATCTGTTCTCTGTATCTATGAGCTTGGTTTTTATTTTTGTTTTTTAAAATTCCACACATAAGTGAGATCATATAATATTTGTCTTTCTCTGTCTGACATTTCACTTAGCATAATGTCCTCAAAGTCCATCCATGTTGTCACAAGTGGCAAGATTTCATTCTTTTTTATGGCTGAATAGTGTATCCTTGCCAACGCTTATATCTTGCCTTTTTGATAATGGCCATTCTACCAGGTGTGAGATGATAACTCATTGTAATTTTGATTTGCATTTCCCTGATGATTAGCGAAGTTGAGTTAAACATCTTTGTTTTCTTCTTAGGGTTTTATGGTTTCAGGTCTTACATTCAAGTCTTTAATCCATTTTGAGTTAATTTTTCTGTGTGGTGTAAGATAGTGGTCTAGTTTCATTCTTTTTTTAATGTGGCTGTCCAGTTTTCCCAAAACCATTTATAGAAGAGACTGTCCTTTCCCCATTGTATATTTTTACCTCCTTTCTTGTAAATTAATTTACCATGTATGTGTGGATTTATTTCTGGGCTCTCTACAGTCATGCAAAACTTAGTGATGGGGATAGTATCTGAGAAATGCATCGATAGGCAATCTTGTCATTGTGCGGACATGATAGAGTGTACTTACACAAACCAAATGGAATAGCCTATTACACACCGGGACTATATCTTATAGCGTATTGCTTCTAGCCTACAAACATGTACAGCATGTTACTATAATGAATACCGTAGGCAATTGTAACATAATGGTATTTGTGTATCTAAACATATCTAAACATAGAAAAGGTACAGTAAAAATATGATATAAGAGATTTTTTAAAACCTGTAAAAGGCACTTACCATGAATGGAGCTTGCAGAACTGAAAGTTGCTCTGGGTGGGCCAGTGAGGGAGTAGTGAGTGAATGCGAAGGCCTAGGACATTACAGTACACTACCGTAGATTTTATAAACACTTAGTCTACAATAAATTTATAAAAAAAAATATTTTTTCTTTCTTCAATAATAAATTAACCTTAGCTTATTATAACTTGTTTACTTTATATAGTTTTTAATTTTTTTAACTTTTTGACTCTTTTTTAATGACACTTAGCTTAAAACACATATTGTACAGCTGTACAAAAATATTCCTTCTTTATATTCTTATTCTACAAGCTTTTTCCTTTAAAAAAATTTTTTTTAACTTTTTTGTTAAAAACTAAGACACAAACACACACATTAGCCTAAGCCTACACAAGATCAGGATCATCAATATCACTATCTTCCACCTCCACATCTTGCCCCACTGGAAGGTCTTCAGGGGCAATAACACACAGGGAGCTGTCATCTCCTCTGATAATAATGCCTTCTTCTGGAATACCCCCTGAAGGACCTGCCTGAGGCTCTTCTTGCAGAGGTGTCACTCTTCAGAAATATGTCCATGGTGGTTTGCTTGGTTTGTGTCTTTGTTTCATGATAGAATTTATTGTAAGCAGATAATGTACCATAAACTTTCCTCTCTCTTAATGAAAACCTTTCAGTGTTGGGGTCTATGTTTCAAACTTTTTAAGGATCTTGTTGAGGTCTGTAAAATCTGATAAATCCCTCACTGTGAGTTTTCTTGGGGGTTCTTTTTCTTCTCCTAGTTTTCTTTTCTCTCGCCTCTTCTTCAGCTGTGCATTCCTGTTCCAGTTCCAACAACTCCTGTCAATTCCTCAGGAACCACCCCTAGGAGCCCCTCAATGTCATCTTCATCCACAACCAGTTTAAAGTTGTTCACCATCTCAACCATAGCCTTGACTTTTGAAACGTCCTCATCCTCGTCAAATCCTTTGAAGTCTTGAGTGTCTTCTTCCAGATGCCATTCATACACTCCTTGGCAATATCACCCCAAGTTCAAGCAAGGTTCTTCGAGTAGTCAGAGATGTTGTAATCCTTCCAGAATTGCATCAATGTCTTCTACAGTTGTAGCACCGGCCTGGACAAAGTTCCTCCTCAGGTAGTAGGCCTTAAAAGCTACTATTACTCCTTTATCCTTTGGTTGGATCAAAGACGTGGTGTTTGGAAGGAGAAATGCCACTTTGTTATTGGAATGGCGATCACCAATAAAAGGAGGATATTTGGGAGCATTATCAATGATAAACAAAATCTTGAAAGGTGTGTTATTCTCCAAATAGTACTTCTCCATTTCACTGGCATGGCAATTCAGGAGGGCATCTTCAAAGAGGAGCTGAGCCACCCATGGCTTCCTATTGCTCCTGTAGTACACTGGCAGCATGTGCTTATTGATATACTTGAAGGCCCTATGTTTGATTACTATAGCTTTGTAACATAGTTTGAAATCAGGGAGCATGAAACCCCCAGCTTTGTTCTTTTTTTTCAAGATTGCCCTGGCTATTTGGAGTCTTTCATGGTTCGATACAAATTTTAGGATTGTTTTTTCTATTTCTGTGAAAAATGCCATTGGAATTTGGATAGGGATTGCATTGAATCAGTAGATTGCTTGGGGTAGTATGGACATTTTAACAATATGAATTCTTCCAACCCATGAGCATGGAATACCTTCCCATTTACTTGTGTCACTTTCAATTTCTTTCATCAATGTCATAGTTTTCAGAATACAGGTCTTCCACCTCCTTGGTTCAATTTATTCCTAGATATTTTATTGTTTTTGATGGAATTTTAAATAGATTGCTTTCTTAATTTCTCTTCCTGATAGTTTGTTATTAGTGTAAAGAAACACAAAAGATTTTTGTAAATTGATTTTTGTACCCTATAACTTTATTGAATTTCTTGATTACTTCTAACAGTTTTTCGGTGGAGTCTTTAGGGTTTTCTGCATATAATATCATGTCACCTGCAAGTAATGACTGTATTATTTCTTCCTTTCCAGTTTGGATGCCCTTTAATTATTTATTTATTTTTTGCCTAATTGCTCCGGCCTGGATTTCCAATACTATGTAGAATAAAAGTGGCGAGTGTGGGCATCCTTGTCTTCTTCCTGATCTTAGAAGAGAGGCTTTCAGCTTTTTACCATTGAATATGTTAGCTGTGGGCTTGTCATATGGCCTTTATTATGTTGATGTACGTTCCCTCTACACCTGCTTTGTTGAGAGTTTTTATCATAAGTGGATGCTGAATTTTGTCAAATGTTTTTTCTGCCTCTGTTGAGATGATCACATGATTTTTATTCTTCATTTTGTTAATATGGTGTATCACATTGATTGATTTGCAGATGTTGAACCATCCTTCCATCCCTGGAATAAGTCCCACTTGATCATGGTACATGATCCTCTTAATGTATTGTTGAATTCAGTTTGCTAATATTTTCCTGAGGATTTTTGCATCTATGTTCATCAAGCACACAGGCCTGTAATTTTCTTTTCTTGTGGCATCCTTGTATGGTTTGGTATCAGGGTAATGCTGGGCTCATAAAATGAGTTTGGGAGTGTTTCCTCCTCTTCAATTTTTTGGAAATGATTGAGAAAGATTGTCATTAATTCTTCTTTAAATGTTTGGTAGAATTCACCAGTGAAGACATCTGGACCTGGATTTTCTTTGTTGAGAGCTTTTTGATTACTGATTCAATCTTCTTACTAGTAATTGGTTCATAATTTCTATTTCTTCATGATTCAGTCTTGGAAGGTTGTATATTTCCAGGAATTTATCCATTCCTTCTAGGCTGTCCAGTTTGTTGGTGTACAGTTGTTCATAGTGGTCTCATGTTCCTCTGTGTTTCTGTGGTACCAGTTGTAATGTCTCCCCTTTCATTTCTGCTTTTATTTACTTCAGCCTTTTCTCTTTTTTCTTGGTGAGTCTCGATAAAAGTTTGTAAATTATTTTATCTTTTCAAAGAACCAGCTCTTAGTTTCTTTGATCTTTTCTATTGTTTCTTTCAGTCTCTATTTTTGCTTGGATCTTCATTCGTTCTTTTTTACTTCTAACTTTGGGCTTCCTTTGTTCTTCTTTTTCCAGTTCCTTGAGATGTGAAGTTAGCTTCTTTGAGATTTTCCTTGTTTCTTGAGGTAAGCATTTATTACCATGAACCTCCCTCTTAGAACTGGTTTGCTGCATTCCATATATTTTGCTGTATTGTGTTTCCATCTTTGTCTCAAGGTATTTTTTTATTTCTCCTTTGACCCATTTATTGTTCAGTGGCATGCTGTATGCTGTTTAGTCTCCACATATTTGTGAATTTTCTAGTTTTCTTCTTGTAATTGATTTCTCTGGTCGTCTAGTGGTTAAGATTCAGCACTGTCACCACTGCAACCCATTTGTTTCCCTGTCAAGGAACCACACCACCAGTCTGTTAGTTGTCACATTGTGGCACTGCTTGTTGCTGTGATGCTGAAAGCTATGCCACTGGTCTTTCAAATGTCAGCAGGGTCACCCAGGGTGAACAGGTTTCATTAGAGCTTCCAGTGTAAGAGATATGAAAAAGGACTTGGTTATCCACTTCCAAAAAATTGGCCATGAGAACTCTATGAATAGCAGTGGTGCATCATTTGATATAGTGCCAGAAGTTAAAAGGATGGCACAAAAAGACTGGGCAGGATTCTGCTCTGCTGTACAGAGGGTCACAAGGAGTTAGAAACAACTCAATGGCAGTAACAACAACAATACAGTTGATTTCTAGTGTCATAGCATTGTGGTTGGAAAAGATGCTTGATATGATTTCAATCTTCCTAAATTTATTGAAACTTCTTTTGTGGCCTAACATATGATCTATCCTGAAGAATGTTCCAAGTACACTTAAGAAGAATGTATATTCTCTTGCTTTTGGATGAAATGTTCTGTATGTATCTATTAAGGCCATCTGGCCTAATGTGTTAGTTAAGGTTGATGTTTCCTTGATTTTCTGTTTGGAAGATCTATCCATTGATGTAAGTGGGGTATTAAAATCTCCAACTATTATTGTTTGGTTGTCTATTCCTTCCTTTTTCTGTTAATATTTGCTTTTTGTATTTAGGTGCTCCTATGTTATGTGCATAAATATTTACAAATGTTATATCTTCTCATTGGATTGACTCCTTTATCATTATGTAATGTCCTTTTTTTTTTTTTTTTTGTCTTTTGTTACAGTCTTTATTTTAAAGTCTATTTTGTGTGATATAAGTATAGCTACCCCAGCTTTCTTTTAGTTTCCATTTGCATGGAACATCTCTTTCCATCCCTTCACTTTCAGTCTCTGTGTATCCTTACATCTGAAGTGAGTCTCTTATGGGCAGCATATAAATAGCTGTTGTTTTTTTTATCCATTCATCCAATATATGTCTTTTGGTTGGAGCATTTAGTCCATTTACATTTAAAGTAATAATTGATAGGTATGTACTTCTTGCCACTGTGTTGTTTTCTTGCTGTTTTGTAGCTCTTCTCTTTTCCTTTCTTCTTTCTTGTTCTTTTGTGGCTTGATGACTTTCTTTAGTAGCATGCTTAGATTCCTTTCCTATTATCATTTGTGTGTCTACTATAGGTTTTGCTTTGTGATTACTATAAGGCTTAAATATACAAACCTATATTTATAACAGTCTATTTATGTCAATAACAACAAGTTAAAATGCATTCTAAAACTCCACACTTTTACTCTCCTCACCATTTTGTTTTTGATGTCATATTTTACATCTTTTTGTCTGTATATCCTTTAACTAATTATTGTAGTTATATTTTTACTACTTTTTTCTTTTAACCTTCCTACTAGCTTAATAAGCAATTAATACCCTACCTTTACTGGTGAGATTTATACTTTCATATATTTTCTTGTTTCTAATTAGTGCCCTTTCTTTTCAGTTTAAAGTCCTTTAAATGTATCTTGTAAGGATGGTTTAATGATGATGAACTCCTTCAGCTTTTGTTTTTCTAGAAAACTCTTCATCTCTCCTTCAATTCTGAATGACAAGTTTTCTGGCTCAAGCATTCTTGGTTGGAAGTTTTTCCTTTCAGCACTTTGACTATATTGTGCCACTCCCTTCTAGCCTGTAAAGTTTCTGCTGAAATTCTGCTGATGGTCTTATGGGGGTTCCCTCATATGTAACAAGTTTTTTTCTCTTGCTGCTTTTAAGATTCTCTATTTATCTTTGACTTTTGACATTTTCCTTATAATGTCTCTAGCTGTCAGTCTCTTCAGGTTCATCTTATTTGGAACTTTCTCAGCTTCCTGGACCTTAATGTCTATTTCCTTCCCCCAGGTTAGGGAAATTTTCAGCATTTTTTTCTTCAGATAATTTTTCTGCCCCTTCTCTCTCTCGCTTCTCCTTTTAAGACCCCTATAATGTAAATACCAGTCCACTTGATGTTGTCTCATAAGTCCCTTAAACTATTTTCACATTTTTTCATTCATTTTTCTTTTTGCTGCTGTAATTGGGTGAGTTCCACTCCCCTGTCTTCCAATTCACTGATTCTCCTTTTTGCTTCATCCAGTCTGCTGTTGAACCCCTCTAGTGGACTTTTCAGTTCAGTTATTGCATTCTTCAGCTCTGTGACTTCTGTTTTGTCCTTTCTTATATTTTCTTTCTCTTTGTTGAATTCTCACTGTGTTCAGCCATTCTTCTTCTGAGTTCAGTGAGCATCTTTATGACCATTACTCTAAACTCTTTATTAGGTAAATTACTTATCTCTGTTTAATTAAAGTTTTTTCTGAGATTTTAACTTGTTCTTTCATTTGGAACATATTCCTTTGTTTCTTCATTTTGCTTGACTCTCTGTGTTGGTTTCTATGCATTAAATGAAACAGCCAGTTCTCCCAGTCTTGAAGGAGTGGCCTTGTGTAGGAGATGAACCTTGCTGTTCAACTCTGCCTTAGCGCTTAGTTATCTCTCAATCCTTTGTAATCATCCAAGCAGTCTATTATATTTCTAATAGCTCCCATATTTGAGGGTGTACCAAGGCCTGTCAGTGTACCAAAGGAGAAGATCTCAGTCAGCCGCTAATTCAGGCTGATTGGAAGGTAGCAGCTTTTAAAATATGCAAATATATACAGCCCTGTGGGACTGTAAGCATAAGCCCCACTGGCGACCAGAGCCAGGTGATCTGGAGGTGTCCCTGGGCAGCAGTCACAAAAATTGGGGCTGGAGACAAGTGTATAAACTCTTTTCTGAGAGACACTAGCAATCTGTAGTGAGGCAGAGGGAGAGCGCAAAGATGGCATCCGTTTCCCTGAGAGCACCTCTGTAGGCCTGTAGATGTGTGGCAAACCTGAAGCCTACCCTTCAGGCTGAAGCTCCAGGACAAGTAAATAGGTGTCTTTCACAGAAAAATGGGACATGTTTCAATCTGCAGTGCTGTGCAGTGCTGTGCAGGTGGCAGCTTGCCAAAAACTATCTCTCTGATTGTTATAGTCCCTTGGGCGCCAGGAACAGAAGCCCCCCGACCACAGTCAGGTGATCATAGGGTGTTTCCTTGGCAGCAGCTGCAAAAACCAGTGCACCAGATGTGAAAATTGGGTCACTAGGCATGTGTAAGAGCTCCTCTCAGGGAAATACTGGCACTCTGGAGCTCAGTAAAGTAAGAGCATAAAGATCGCACTCACCTTCCATGGTCACTGGAAAGGTTTACAGTCAGTCCTTAGATTGTGTGTTTAGTTAGAAGTCTGCCCCTTGGGCTGCAGTGATGATGAGCTTATAAGGCTCTTTCACAGGAAGACTGAGCTCCTGGGCCTGTTGCTTCTCGCTGTGCCCTGAGAGCAGTAGCTGTTCAAGAATTCGTTCTCAATTGGTTTCAGTCTTGTGGGACCCACGAGTGTAAGCCCTGCTGGCCTCAGAGCCAAGTGATGTAGAGGTGTCCCCTGGCAGCAGACTTTGCTCCTCAGGGAGAAGCTCCAGATTTGTGAGTTCCCTCCCAGTAATGGGTTGCCACGCTGGGGGTGGACTTTCTGGCTAGAACAGGTCTCGGCCTCTCCTACCCTCCTCAGTGTGGCCCTTTTCTCATTTGATGTGAAGGAGCCGTTCGACTAATTTTCAGGTCTTTTTCAGAGGGAATTTCCATACAGAGCTGTAGATTCAGTGTGTCTGTGAGAGGAGGTGAGTTCAGGATCTTCCTATGTCACCATCTTCAATTGCCTGTTCTCCTTTTTTCAGTTTATGATTTTGTCCTTTTCTGTAATTGTTTTTAAATTTGTACTTAAACATTAAAATGAACATTTCCCTGGATTAATTTTGCATATTGACATCTAGGAAAATAAGAAAAAACTAACGATGATGAGATAATGAACTCTCTCTGTCCCATCTTTGAATTACAGTATGTACAGGAAAAGTTTCAACTCACATGCTATTACCTACATATTGGGCTGGCCTTAGCAGTATTGTGGGAGACAAGCAATGATGTATAGCATATTTTTTTTCCTATGCAGTTGAGACTGCCCAGGAATGAATAAAATAAATGTTTCCACAATTGTAGAATGAAGATGATAAAAATCTAGCTCCTGTAGTTATAATGATTAAATAGGAGAATATTTCTGTTCCTTATGCCCTGGTTGAGAGGAAAGTAATGCATTAAATCAGCCCCCACCACTTATTTCAGAAAAAGAAGTGTAAATTAGTGTATTAGTCTTAAGGAAAAAAAAAAACCAAAGCCAGAAAGATCAGATAAACATGCATAAGAATGAGCAGCATAAAAGAGAAAGCCTTGAGTCAGAGGGAACCAGACTTAAGACTCTAACATCTCTGTCTTTCCAAGCTCTTATAGTTTTCTTTTGCTCATAATTCCTTTTCCCTTTTTAAGTTGAAAAGATGTTGAACTGTCCAAAAGGAATTATAGTAAAAATTTAAAGGCAAAACAAAAGGAAAAAGAAAACCATAGAAATAGATATATATTGTATATCTATATCCAGATAGATGCAGAGATAAAGATGAGGACCAGAGATAGAAATATAGATAAAATTTGATTATAGATTGACTTGGCTTCCACATACATGGCATTCTATTTCTTTTTTCATAGTAGCCCTTCCTCCACATCTTCTTTTTAATTAAATCAAATAGCCAGTTTTATCATATTAACTAGGCTTAATGAAGTGCATCCTCTTGTCTGAAATTGTTGCATATTATTAGCACCTGGAAGTCATTTTTCTAAGGATGACGTATTTTAATGGTCAGAGCCATCATTCCCAGAAGATAAGTAACATCGCTTTTTCCCAATAACCAAAAATGGCATTCAGCTTTGAATATTTTTGTGTTTCTTCTTCCTCTTTCTTTGTTCCCTCTGCCTATTTCCCTCCCTTTTTTTATCTCTTCCTCCCTCCCTCCCTTCTTTTCTTCCTTCCTTTTCTTCCTTGTTTTCTTGCTTTTGTTTCTTTGTTTCTGGCATGGGGGCATTAATTTCCTTTTCAGAGCTGACATGACCATTAAGACAGGATGTGGACATTTACTTCTGTGTAACAAATGCTGGGCAACAATCAAACTGGTAAGAATTCAGTTAAAACTATAGGAGAGGCTGCAGTTTTTCTCATTAACCTTCTTTTAAGATGTTCCTCAGGAGGAGAAGTCCACAGGAACCAATAAGGATCAGCTCTCTGCATCTATGCGGAGAAATAGATCTATGTGGTACAAAGAGTGGACTATGGTCTGCAGGAAAATGCAGTTCACTCAGCTGACTCCTATTCAGATCCACCACGATGTTTGCACTAAAGCCATTTTTCTCTTGGGCTGCTTCCAGTCAAGGAACATGATGAGAACAGTTCGGGGCTATTCCTGTAGGATATAGGACTCTCTTGATGAGTAACTCAGCTTTAGTACTCACCATCAGCCTGATTGTAATTTCTCACAACTGCACTGAAGCACTTCCTATCCAATCTTTTTTGCTTCCCTTTCTCTTTTTCCAAGTATCAAATTTCCATCAACGCTGACGTCTCTCTATGTCTACTTCTGCTTTATCTTTATCTTCACCAGCATTCCCCCTAATAAATATCTTGTGTGTCTAGTCCTGTCTTGGTGCCTGCTTCTTGGAGGAACTGAATTATCAGTTAGATTATGAGGTCTTATATGGTAGTAATAGTATATTTTTTTGTGTCCTCAGTTATAGGCCAATGTCTACTTAAATTCCATATGACCTTATGAAAGCGAACAGCTCTCATTTGCATAAGACATTTCTCCATGCAGTGTGGACCAAGAATAAGATGTTTATAAAGTGTTCTGGTTAAATACTCATAGAATTTCTCATATATCAATTCCATTAAAGGAAACAATTTTTTTAAATCTCAAACTTCAGCACTAAAACAACTGTAGTAGTTGCCAGCATGACTCTGAAATGGCCACTTTTCAACAATGAGCATTAAAGTTATACTGACTCCCAGTAAAACTCTTGTGTCAATGCATTTTTTATCTAAGCATGAGATAAATGTGGGATTTTATAATAAGCTCAAAAATACTAATGCATCAATATCTGTTCTCCAACACGTAAAAAATAAATCGCCCTATATCTCCATAGATGTGCTTTTACTGCTAAAGTTGATGGAGATTTTATTTTTTATATTTCACAGTAAATAGGACCAGCAGGAAATTTCAAATCTCTACCTACTCCCATGGAATTTCGAGGTTATGTGAAACTTCAATGAATAGTGGAGTTGGCTTTTTCCCCCTTATAACCCTGTGACTGAGAAGGCACATGAATATAACAGAGCTCTTCAGTTTAGTTTTAGGTTTTAGAATGTTTGTGTGAGAAAATTAGGAAGTGTAAGGATTAATGAAGTGACATTTACAAAGGCTTCTTGGAATGCCTAGTGCATTCTTTTTCTCTCCCATTGTCCCAGAGGTGACTTGACTTAGCTTTCCTAGAACAAGCCCCTCCTACTACTTGTTTCCATCCAGATTCTTTATCAGTGCTCAGCTCTGGGAATTCTCTATAAAGTCCCATCCAGAATAGTCTCAGCAGTGCCACATGATTGTTTCCTCTAACTGCATGGAGAGCAGTAATTGTGCAATATTCATAGAGATCACAAAATGAGACCTGTGAGCCAGAAACAAGAGAAAATATTTCAGAGGTGCAATGCATCTGTTTTATTTCCATTTGCTGCCATGTTTTTGCAGCTACTTACAAAGATTTTTCTTTGTCGCTGTCTAGATTCTCAAAAGACCTACTTCCAAATGGCGTGAATGAAATAGTAAATGTATTGTGGCTTAACTGTTATTCTCAGTATAAGACAAATAGCTTCCATCCTGTTGCCTGAAGCCAAAGGCTCTCACCTATTAATTGGGAGCCATCTATTGTGAGCATTCTCCAGCCACTTGACTTTGCATTGCTGCTATGGTTCAAAAGTGAAGAGTTTCTGATATCTAGAAATTAATTTGAGTCAAATAATACACGCAGCAACAATTGTGCAAGAAGATTATAATTTAGGTCATAATGGAACACATTTTGAATGTCTGAAAATTGGACAACATCATCCTTTAAAACAGAGGCACTTATTTCTATTTTGAAATACTAAGATGGTAAAATTTTTTTTGGCAGTGTTTTCTCACTTTTTCTTGTGATATGAGTGTAGATGCTGTTAGAATTGAACTTTTTTGTTGGTGGTGCAGCTATTGTTTGGGAAAGGATGAACTTTGAAATTTTGTAAAAAGCAGGGTTGATGAGTTTTGTTACTTTATCAGTGGAGGCGTTGATAAAATGCAGGTATAGGAATATTCTAATTTTTGTATGTCAGAGTAGTAGAAAATACAAGAACATTCCCAGTATTAAAATAATTCTATTTGAGTGACTTTAGGAGTTTGAGCTCCTTAATATGAATCCTTTATAAAACCTTCTTGGTAATACAAAACATACTTTAGAATAAATATATCACTTATTTATAAATATGTATATAGCAAAAAATATCTCTTATTTGACGTAAGTTACCCATTTAGTTCTCCAAAGGCAATGTGTTTTCTGTTCTCTTCTTTACATGTACGTATATTTTTGGTATTTTGTGGCCACTGTTTATAGTTGTAACACAGCTCTGGAAAGCAGCATTTGCATTTGTGTTTGGTTAATGACAGTTTTCAAGCAAATAGAAGTAGAATGCCTTGAAGAGGAGGCAAATATTTTTTCAGTTTACCCAGAGTCTCCATTTGGGTTAGGAGATTTTATTTTTTGATTATTAAAAAAAAATTCTCGGGGCCGCCAGTTGGCACAGCGGTTTAGTTCGCGCTTGGCAGCCCGGGGTTCGCGAGTTCGGATCCCTGCTGCCCGCCAACGCAGAGCTTGTCAGTCATGACGTGGCGGCGTCCCATATAAAGTAGAGGAAAGACGGGCACAGATGTTAGCCCAGGGCCAGTCTTCCTCAGCAAAAAGAGGAGGATTAGCAACGGATGTTCGCTCAGGGCCAGTCTTCCTCACACAGACAAAAAAAAAATTCTCTTAATATTTTACTTGGATTCCTTTCATAATATTTATATTCTTCTTGAGATATATTAGTTTTTGAGCTTGTTAAAAGCAAAATTCAACTGAGTAAATTTTAAAGATCTTATTGGCTTTATTCAATAATTCATGATTCAGGCAGCATCCAAAATAGCAGAAAAAAGCTCCAAGGAGCTGTACAAAATGAAAGACTTTATAGGCAGAGAGGAGGGGGAGCAAGGAAGTTATACCAGGCAAAAGAGCAGGTGGATTATTGCAAGGTCACTTTCCTTTAGGGGATGTCAGGGGTATATCAGGCAGAATACCTAACTAGTGCTGATCAGGCAGTTCCTAATTGACCGGTTAAGATTCCATTTCTGGGAGGGCCAAAACTGTAACTAAGTCTCAGTTTGGTGATATGGGGCTTAGCATGAGTGACTCCATTTTGGCCAATTGTCTTGCTTTTTTTTAACAATCCCCCCCTTTTGATCAGACTCTCAGCTTAATGGAGATGTGTTAAAAATTTAAGGCATTATTGCTACTCCCAGCTACTGCTTTGGGATTCTTGACTTTTCTTTTTTCCCTGAATCTCTGTGTGGAATTTACAGGTCATGACGCTGGGTTCACATTCTTTAAGTCGGGCATTCTCACCATTCCTTTTCTGACATTCTAGTCTTAGGGAGATTGTTTGCTTGGTTAGTGGCTGCAAACGTGTTTGAGAGAACATAGCCCACCGCTGAGACTATTATAAGCAGAATAATTCCCAATGTCTGGAGTGCACTTTGGAGCCATGATTCCCAAGACCCAAGTCAATCAGAATCAAATAAGTCAAAGAAAGACCTCATTGAAAGAGTCAATTTCTTAAGCCAACTGGCTCGTTTAGTGATCTTACATAGCTGAGTCTCAACTTCTGTAGAAGTGACAATGCAAGTGCAACAAGTGGTGTTGTCCATAGCACAAACACCTCCTTGCTCTGCTAAAAAATAATCAAAGGCTATCATATTATCAAAAACAACTTTGGCCAGAAAGTCAAGGGATTTTTTTTTTTTTGGTTTGGCAGCTATTGCTTTAGCAGCAAATACTGCAATATCTCCAAGAGTTAAGGAAAGCTTCCTGAGCCTCATGTGCACTTACTTCTAGCCAGGGGAGTAGAGATCTGATGAAGGATGTGAATTTTGAAACATGAATGTCTCTGGCTAGTTACTGTTTGAGTCTGTCGCTCAGTTTGAGTCTGCGGCAGGGAAGGTGTCAGCCATGAAGGAAGGCCAGTAAAGTTTAAGGATCTGTAGACCACATGGGTGCTTTTATTCTGGTTACCCTTGCCTTGTGTCCCTTTCATATTAAGAGCCTGGACATAATGTTCTGCAATTTGGGGGTTGTTTACCAGAGACAGGGAAATGGACCCTCAGGGTTAGGGAGCCTGACACAATGGAGACAGGGCTGATTTTGTTCCAGAGAAACTGAGGCATTGAAAATCAGGGAGAAGTGTGTGACAGGCAGAACCGGCAACTTGGCAAATCTGGCAATTATTTGGAGGTGAGATTACCCTCTTTTTGCAATGGCCTGAGATATGTGAACAATGACATCTTTTCAGGACAGAGCAAGCAAAAAGGTGGACAAAAGAATCATAAAGACCTTCATGGTGTAAGAATTAGGAAAAGGATGGTCAGAGAAGGAACGGAGGAATGGAAAGAAAAGTTCTTGATCTGATGTCTTGGGAGGAAGCAGTCTACCTCAGTGTTGGCTACTTCTCCTAGTCAATTTGATATTGGGTTCTCCAGCATTTGCACAAGACCAAATGTCAGGTGGAGCCTTCTTCAGTTGTGAAATATGCAGCCAAAGTTTGACACCTTTTAATTTGGTTGTGATGTCAATGATCAAGAGTACTTAGTAGGATCTTTTTCCATGAATCTCACCTCTGCAAAACCATCAAAGTAAAACAATAACTGTCTGTAAATGACAAAAGCTTAAAAATGCCCATGGTTAAAGATCTGATAAGAGTTCATTATAATGGAATTGACAATAAAATTTGGTTATTTCTGTGACATACCGTATTTTAAGATAAATGAAATTGTGACTGGTAATATTACATCGGGACATGTCAAATTTCTATTGACATGTCCTGATATAAACCATATTCTAATTTTGCACCAGAGTACTTTTGATATTAAAATTCATTCATTGTTTTTAAACTGATTAAATTCATTAGCCAGCTTGACCACATTCAAATTATATTAATGATATTAATAACATGCATCCATACAAATATAAACTAAGAAGGCTTAGCATCACTTCTTATTTGATAATGCTTCCCATGTAACTTAACATATCAAATAAACCTAATTACTTTAATATTTTAACAAGTGAGACAAATCCTTCGAGATTTTCCAGGGGCCCTTTGGGAAATCTCAAAATACTTTGAGGTCAAAAAGACTCCATTTAGAATTTGATTTGGAGAAGTTGTCAAAATGTCAAAAGGTCTGAACACTTGACTAAATAGGATCTCAGATCATTATGAAATAATACTTAATTATCTATTTAACCAAAGTGACAATAGATTTTAAAGGCAAATACAAGAGGTTACATACTTGTGAACAAAACTTAGCTCTTTTAATATTGAGAATACTGGGTTTTCTTAAGTAATCAAAGACCTGATAAGGACAACATGAATCACAGTAAATTATTTTGGTAAGGCACAAAATCTTTTCTGTCCAGGCAGATTACTTAAAAGAAGAAAAACAAAACTTCACAATCTCTTATCAAGAGCACACCAACAGTTGAAGAAAACTTTGTCCTTTTAACAGAAAGAAAACCATATTCTAATTTTGCACCAGAGTACTTTTGACACTAAAATTCATTCATTTTTTTAAACTTGATTAAATTCGTTAGCCAGCTTGACCACATGTAAAATTCCTTTCCCAAGATTTCTTTTCCTCAAACTTCTACAACTTTTTAAAAATATCTATTCAGATTTTTGTCCTGTGTTTTTTTCTTTTTTCCATTCTGACATAACCAGCTTAACTTTAGGACAAAAATATGTTCTTTTTCCTTAACAAAAATGCATCTCCAATCCTCATATCTTTTCTTACTGAAAACACACACCTTCTTTCCTTATATACAGAGATGTTTCCCTTATTAATTTTAGTAGTTTTAATTACAAAATAGAATTTTCAACCATTATAAACCTTAATTTCTAGAGAAAATTATGAAGTAAACAATTGTAAACTGTTATTGGCAAATATATGAATACACTTCACAATTCCTAGCAGCATTCACTTCTAGAAATGTGCAGCATGTTTACTAACATGGCAGAAGTATCTTTAGTTCCTCTGTAATTGGAAGCCAAAAGTAGACAAATCTATGTTCCCTGATTAATTTTTCAATATTTTCTTATTTGGAAATGATCTAGATATTTAATGAATACCTATCATTTAGGTTATCTCAATATAACTTTAAGGTTTCAAGTAACCAAAAAGATTTTGGAAACTATTTTTAAGGAAAATACCATAAAGCACAATTATTGTTGAAAGTTCATTTAAGAACTTTTATCTTACATCTATTTAATTCACTTGTTCTTAACAATTATGTTTAGATTACTCATAAAAACTCATGAGACATTAGATAGCTAATAATCATCTTAAGTTATCTTTCTTGCTGACAAATTCTATAAGAGACAACATGAGATCTGACTAGTAAACCCAGGTAGAATAAAAGCTGTATATCTGCACAGTGTTTAATGCTGATAACTCTAAAGACATGCCTGTTTTAATTAAATCAACAAACTTAAACTAGCTTTTATTTACTAAAGACTTATCTTAGATCACCTGAACTTGAAAAACATTTGAGTTAGTTTTTCTATTTCTGAGAGTGTTAGGAATATTTAACTTAAGTGCTTATTTTTCTTTAAGCCAATTAAATAGAACTCTTACAAATTAATTTTGGCAATGTCATCCAGAGGTAGAAAAATATCACACATCTACAACATATACACATAGACATATATAAACATATAGACAGATACAAACAGGTCTTATAGCTTTCATTTTAAAATTTTAGCCATGAGATGGGTAAGTTAATGTAAAACTCACTAGTTTATAAAAGAAAAGTTGGATCCAAATCATGTTTCTGGAAGTTGGAATAAGTTAATGTTACCTGCTCAGATAGATAAAGCTTTTTATTAATATTTGTGGAGAAGAAACATGATTTTTCATTCACCTAGATTCCAAATAGCTTTTGCTTTTCTTTTTTCTTCTGATAAGAATTACCTCCCTGAAGTTTGCATTTCAAAGATATAGCCCAGATAAGAGTTCCTAGAGAAAACCAGGTAGAATATTTACCTCTCAAAGGCACTGGGAAAGAATGTAGGTTCCTCCAGAAGGGTTTTTGTTTCCTAAATCCAATATCTGCAATATCCTAAATATCCAATATCCTAAATACAATATATGCAAGCCTTTTGAAATAAATAGGAGAGGTTTTGAGATTGGTAAAAAAAAGATAGGTGGGCTTTGAATTGCTTCAAGAGCTGCATTTCTGTTCTTACAAAGACTAGATTTGTAAAACAACTACAGTTGTTTTTAATCCCTAGAGGAATTGGTTGCAATTTAAATGACATCACAGGGTGAGCTACCCATCCATCTACAGTATCTTCAGTTTGCTTCTTTAGACCATGGAGAATATCTTCAATTAAGATGGAAACCAAAATATTCCCATGTTCTAGATTTAGAGCTTTGTTATTGGAATGAGTTCTAGTAAATCCTTCCACAAAAGGCTTCAGAATGTTTTTCTTTCCATCTGGGTATGTAGTTTCATTTTGGCTTATGGGAGAAAGCCTAACAAAAAAGTTCCTATCATGCTGTTAATATCAGCTTCAAATTTGGTCAACTTCTAACCATACAGCTACTTGAAAAAATCTTTCCAAATATCTTGTCAGGCTTCAGCTGGGACAAGCAGTAAATATTCCTGGGTGTATTAAACAATCCCTTGGACTCAAGATCCAGAGCCACCCCCAAAGATAACCAAAAGAAAGAAAGACTTAGACAATCTCCTTGAGGACTGGCAATAATCGGCAGGATCCTAGCCACAATGGAATTCAACCCACATTTCTGTCCAGCCATATTTTCGGGCTCCCAACCTGATGGGTGCCAAGCCAAGTTCTGAGGACACAAAACAACATACAAGAAGGCAATAGCTGTCCCTGGGAGAGAAAGGACCAATAACCAATGAGTCTGGATTTGGAAAAGATGGGACAATGTGAAATTTTACCTTCCTCTCTCGACTGGGCACCATAGACAGAGATTTGGGAGAGTTGACTTTGGTAAGGATTCTCATCCTTTGCTGGCTTCTGCCAGTTTTCCCAGGATCCCGTCTGCAAGCTCCAGTGTCTACCAGAATTTGGCAAGGTTTTCCATTAATTTTAATTTTGGTTTCCCCTTGGCTGCTTAAGGGAAGAACTGGTGGCAGATTACCGGAGAATCCCTCCGAGTCTTATCAACCCTGGGAGGGGCCCATAAGGGATCCTTCTTCATGGGTATGTGGGCATCTGTAAGGCCATTAACTTGGCAGACTCTTGTTTACAGTCTTGTAGTGTCTTCAGAGTCAAAAGACATTTCAGACAAATAATAAGTAGAATGAGTACTCAAACTCAAGTAAAGGAAGATAGAGGAGAGCAGGAAGAGATATGTCAGTCTTATAGCATTTTGCAATGACTCTTTCAATGAAACTATTTTGGAATTTTGAAGCCTTTTGGAGGCTTCTGCATGCCAATTAAAATAGGTTTTCCATTATGTTTGATTTGGTAACCATTGCTTTCAAGTGCACTTCTTAAATGATCTTATCTAATTAGAATGTTCCTCATAATGCCCATTGTAACTCTAGGTTGCCTTCAGGAAGATTGGTCCATGCGCATGAAGAGAGAGAATTTTTTTTAACATAAAACCAGCCAGGGTTCCTAAAGAGGGAGGGGCCACTCTTAGAGCATTTAGATGACTGGGATCCCATTTCTGGAGTTTTTCTGAGAGAAAAGTAAAAATCCTAGATGGCCTAAGGAGTATGCTTAGTGTTGGGACTTGGGTTTTGTTTGACAGTCTGCCTTTCATGGGATACTTCTTTTTCCTTGTGGATAGGCTTTGCCTTATTTGTCTCACCCATGACCAAGTGTCCCTCATTATGCAGAATTTTCTTATGAGTGGTGAGCAACCTATTGTGAAACATGTTTGTCCATGACTACCTTATCTTTACATGGGAGTCTAGTGCTTCAAAGACAGTTGTCTCTCATATAAAGGTGGTGAGCACTCTAGCAGCATTTAGGTGCTCAACCCATGCCCACTGATTATAGTTTTAGTTTTACTTTCAGGAAAATCCACAAGTATAAATCTAAACCAAATGCATTCTAATTCAGAAATCAAGAGTACTCACCAGAAGAACAATCTATCCTTATCCAAGTCTTGAATAAATCAGAGAGCTCAACCAAAAGGAAGGAGCTCAAAATCCAAGAAGATATTCACCAAACCAGAAGCATAAGGTGACTTGTGGAAGCATTGAATGCAAGGGGCTAAGTGCAGGTACTTTGCTTGATTTTGAGGGTCTTCATCCCTCTGGGGGTTGTCTCTTTTGGATCCCACTTTGACACCATTGAATGTCAGCCTAAATAAAGAGGTCAACTGAGCCAAGCTCAAGTTACCAGAAATTGAGTTTATTCAGGAATAGCAGAGGAATTTCAATTTGGAAAATGCATGCTATGACAAGCTACAGGTGAATCTGTTGAGGGTTTGGGGTGGGCTGTATTTATAGGCAAAGTGTACACAGAGGCATTAGTACAAGCCATAAGTTCATTATCTTGGGGATGGGGAGAGATTCTTGGTGGATGTTCACTCGTCAGGAGATAAGTTCAAGCTTCTATTAATTTTTCTATTAATTTCCTATTAATTTTTCTATTAATTTTAATTTTAGTTTCCTTTCGGCTGTTTAAGGGAATAACTGGTGGCAGTTTTACGGGAGAATCCCTCAGAGTCCTGTTAACCCTGGAGGGGCCCATATGGGGGCCCTCCTTTGAAGGTAGATACGGTGGTGTCTAAGGTCACTAACTTGGCAGACTTTTGTATACAGTGTTGTAGTCCCTTCAGAGTGGAAAGGTAACTCAGAGAATTAGTAGACTGAGTACTCAAGTAAAGGGGGATAGAGGGGACTAGTAGGAGTCGTGTCAGCCTTATAGTCTTTCATTTTAAGTAACTTTTGTATCTTTAATTCTTCATTAACCTTTGGCAATGAATCTTTCAATGAAGCTATTTTGGAAGCCTTTGCATGTCAATTAAAGTAGGTATCCCAATCAGTTTGTTTCATTTGAGAGCCCTTGCTTTCAAGCACACTTCTTAAAGGAATGATCTTGTCTAATTGGAACGTTCCCCATAATGGCCACTGTAATTCTAGGTTATTATAGTAAGATGTTGCCATCTTTGCAGAAATCTCCAGATTCTGGGACTACAGTTCTTAGGTATAAAATAAGCAGGAGTACCAGAAAGTGGCACACTCAATTCTTTGAAACTTGAGAATCCCATTTCTTTAGCTAAGCCTTATGTCTCCAGGGATGTGCCACTGAGTTGTGGATTCCGTGGTGTTTTACAGTGTGCCTCTTTGCACGGAAATTTTCTTGAGGTTGTAGGTCACCTAGTGTCAATCTAACCTCTTTTGTCACCAACTAATCCTAGCACAGGAGTTCAGAGTTAGATGATGAGCACTCTAACAGCTTTTAAGTGCTCAACTCATGCCCACCAATTTTGTGGCTTTGGCTTCTGAGATTCCTATTAACAATAGATCTATTATTCCTTTACTTCATGTGTGCATTAGCAGAAACCAACAGTAACTGAGAAAATGGAACTGTGGACTCCAGCAGTAACCAAAAAGATGGTACTGCAGACTGGCCAAGAGAAGACCTGAGGTGAGCATCACCAGTAGTTCCCAAAGTGGACTGCAGACTAAACCACAGACGCCACCAAATGGGGACTGGGACTGCACCTGAACTAAGGGCTGGGAACTCAGGCTCTAGGGGGAGCTGTCTGCCAGTTCAAGCTGGCCCACTAAGACATAGACTGGGACTATGGATAACTAAGGGGTAAGGACTGCTGCTCTGTTAGAGCCTCTTGACAGTCTAAACTGACCTGTTAACTCTGGACTGGAAAGCCAATAAGATTAGGAGCTCAATACAAAGAGAGTGGAGCTTGGATCTGTGAGAAACTTACCCATGGCACTCAGAAATGGTGAGGAAAAGAACTCAAGGAGGTCATGGGTACCAACACCTGTGTTTCTCATTGTCTCTGAAACCAGCAGAAGTCTCCTTTGGATCTCATCGCTGCCATGAAACTGTTAAACAAAACTGAACTGAGTAATTTTAAAGATCTTATTGGTTTTATTTAACCATCTATGAATTGGGCAGCATCCAATCTAGCAGATAGAAAGGAGTTCCAAGGAGCTGTAAAAAATGGAAGACTTTATAGGCGGAATGGAGTGGGAGCAAAGAAGTTATACTAGACAAAAAAGTGGGTTGGCTATTGCAAGATCACTTTCCTTTAGGGGTCTATCAGGCAGATTACTTAACTAGCGTTGATCAGCTAATTCCTGATTGACCAGTTTAAGATTCCATTTCTGGGAGAACTGAAATTGGAACTAAGTCTCAGTTTGGTGATGTGGGGCTTTGCATAAGTGACTGTTTGGGGCCTGGTATTTTTTAACAAACTTATAATTGTTACTAATAAACTGAAAGCTTTGAGAGTAGAGAATGTGTCTTACTTGCTTGCTCCTTACCTGTAACATTGGGCATATTAACTTGCTTATTGTAATAATACAAAAATATTGGCTAAACTCAATTGAGTCAAATTGAATTGAAATTGAAACTGGTAGGGCAGAGAAAGGAGAATATAAGAGTAGCTAAATCCTGATTCCTTTCTAAAGTTATCTTGTTATTCCTTTCCCTACCTGGACCTCTGAAGAGGGGAGCTAAGTGACTCTCAACAGTCACCAGCCAATTTTCATTCTCAGGAAGGAAGACATTGTTTTTCACCACAGCAAGCTGTGTGACCCAACCCCAGCCTGCCACACTCCATGGACTAGAAATACCTCCCTGATTTAATTTATGAGGTGACTCAGGTCAATTGTTCCTGGCACAGGCATTCCTGGGATAATGAGCTTCCTTGTTCTGGTAGCTTTTTTTTTTTTAGCAAAGTCTGTGGTTTTAGATATGTATTTGTCTTCAAACTAACTTAGTAGTCAAAATCTTCAGGATGTGTGAGTCCCACAGTATCTGACAAAGATATTTTTGGATTGGAAATAAATAGTGACATTTCTGTGAGCAGGATTTTTCTTTGTATAGGAAAAGTTTGTTTTCAATCAATGCCAGCAACTATGCATATTGTACCCTATACACACATTCTACTCAAGCCAAAGAGGTTTCTGATGTAGAACATAGCAGTGAATGGTGCTCTTTTCAGACTGACAAATGGCAATTTTGTACAGTAAGAACATTTTACTTACTTGTAGCAGGTTAAGGAGTCCAGGGCTAATAGAATTTTCCTAAATTGTTGTTTGAGACATTTCTGTTACCTTAATTGCACATTTCCCTTTGCCTAAATTTAGGGATTAACTCTACTCCTTAGGAAATGTATCTTAAGTTAGCAAGAAGTAGGACTTCACCATCTAATGTTTCTATTTAACATGGCCACGTACTTTGTATCTTGATAAAAATACACAGTTCCATTATGTTCTTTTTCAGATGATTTTTCCCTTTATAGTTTGGTTGTATGTGAGGCTGTCTATATCTTTTATTAATATTGCTCACCAATGACATTCTCAAATTGCAATTTTACAGCGTGTAGTAGATTGGCTGGCAATTGAGTTGTAGGCTCCTACATACCGTCTTTAGTTACCTTTATTCATCATGTCAGCTGCAACAAAGCATTGCTCTGCCTCAAGAAAGACAATGTCCAATGAATCCGAATTTATGGCTGATTATAGCATTAGTCACAGGGATCAACAAATGATACAGTCCTATGTAATAACTCAGACTGCTCAGGATAATCTGAAAAAAAATGTTTCATTTATAATATTTGCTTTCACGTGCCGTTCTTGGACATAAATACTGGTAATCATAGAACCTCAAAATTATGTGATAAACCAAAAAGGCTTAATGACCCTAAGGGAAAAAAATGGTTTTATAACCACATAGAATCCAGTACAATAGATACAGCTTAATGTGTAATAAAATACAGATGGAGATTATTTGTGAAATAGGTACTCCCCACTTCATCCTCATTATTTTTCCTTTTTTATGTTTTCCCTTCTAACTAGCTCTGTGTGTAAGGGGGGTGTCCCTGGATTCTGTGTATACCGTTCCCAGCCTGTATGTACACAGGGAGGGGATACTACCTTGGATAAATCCTGAATATCCTATGCTTGCTTTTTCTCCATCCTTGGCAAAGGCAAAAAAAAAAAATAAAAAGCTAATGAAATAAAATAAAATGAGCTGGAGAGCCATATTCTGTCTTGGGTATGATCTGCATGTTTACTAGTCCCCAAACAGTCTCCTGCTGATGCTTACCCAGGTATGACTGAGTAGTGAGTCACTCGTATTAAAACCTAAGAACACACCACACTGCGAGAAGGCTCCCTGCATGCCTGCCATGTAGGAAAAAAGCAATTCTTTCCATTCCTAGAAAATATTTCTTTAATTTCCTCCCTTACATTATGAGGTTATTGGGCAAATTAATCTGTAAATCCCTTCCAGAGAAAGCATTCTAATTTTCTTTTAAGAACTTCTATTGTTACCTAAGAATATCTCATTAAACTCCACTTTTCCTAGGGAACAAGAAGGCAGCAGGTGATAATGAAATAAGAAAAAAGATTTTTAAAAGTTATGCTTTTTACCAAGGAAAATAAAAAGGTGTTAAATACACTTTTAAATTAAGCATTTCCTTAAATTTAGGAGATGATCTACTGTTTGACTTCATTTCTGGAAGCTCCTTAGGGCAATTTCTCTCTGTGAGGAGGCAACGTGAAATGCATTGACATTATTAAACCTGCTGAAGCCTATTCCCAGATTCAGGATTTATCTGGTAAGCTGACTAAAGAATAATTTCCCTTTTGATTAGAGTCAATTATATAGAAACTTCTCATCTCTTTGAGTTTTAATAGCTTGCGTTTATCATTTTTATTCAAAACTCAAGAAGGATACTTTTTGTAGCCTTCAGACAGAGACATTATAAGCAAGATGAACAGTAAAATCAAATTCTTGTTGCATGTTAAAGCCTAATATGTTTGAAAATGCTTTATCACCTGAAATGGTGTTCCTGAAGGAAACACCATAGTGGATGTTAAATTTGCATTCCTTTATATGTCTAATTTGTGATTTTCAAATGAAACTGGCTTTCTTGTCTTTCATATTTAAACAGCTTTACCCACTGTATAGCAAATAAGTATTTTTGGAATATATTGCTAAAATGTGGTAAGATTTTTAAGATTTGCAGTTGGTAAACATTCATGCAATATGTATGGTTTTCTTTATCTCCTAGGATTATACTGCCCTTATAACTCTTATTGTGTAACTCCTAAAAAAAAGAATCAATACAAGAAAGGGCTCTAATGGATTGACAGTGATTTATATGAAAAGCTTTTTCCCTTTGACACTGTCATTTTACTTTTTGAAAAGTCATTGTTAAAGGATGGTATATCTATGTCTATATTCAAAACTCGGTCAATGCATTTAACAAATGCACATAGCTGTACATAATTTTAATGGTACTATAAATGAGTGCTGATGAAAGAACTTGTAGTCTGTGTTCAGCATTTTTTCCTTTATAACTGGAATAAGTATAAATTTATAAACATAAATTTTCTATGAATTGTGTTTTTTCAAATATGAGTTTGTCAATGCAAATAATCCATAGCCAATCTATAAATCAAAATTGGAGTGAGTTTATTATGAGTCAAATTTGAGGACCATATAGCCTGGGGCCTTCCTTCCCCAAGGAAGGAAGGGCACCAAAGAAGTGGGGTCTGCAGAGTGGTTATATACCATGAAAGAGCATGTATCACATGTGATTGGAATGTCCTTTTCACAATAGTCTTGAGCTTGCCCTGTCAGCACAGCGATTGATGGACACAGCAGGTAGCAAGTCTGTTGTCTCTAGGTGGGTGGTCACAGGATGAGCACAGTAATCAAATCCTAGCCTAGGGAGAAATGCTTATCCTTAAGGAAATGCCAATGTGGGGGAAGTTGCATCCTTATCTTAAGGGCATTTGTTCTTGTCTCTGGGACATGGTAAATGCTCAAAGCAGATATACAATGCATGTTCAAAGGCCAGTCAGGCCCTTTTGGAAAAACAAAGTCAGGCCAAATTAGTTTTCCACCAAACGGCTTCCTCATATACTCCAATATATCCTATTGCTTGCCATGTTATTTATCAAGTTGGAGAATTTTCCTTGCCATATATATGAATCTACTTCATTATATCCCATTTTTAACAGCATGCCATGATATTTTTGTACCATGATTTATTGAACAGTTCTGCTGTTAGTGGACATTTAGTCTATCTCCAAATTTTTTTTTAATAGTATAAAAATGCAATGTATTTTTTTGCACACAAATTTTTCAAGATATCTTAAGGAAGCATTTCTAAGTTTAAAATTATGCACATTTTAAACATAAATATTGTGATAGTGCTTATTAAAATGTTGGGCCAATCAATGTTTTTTTGAAATATTCATGAGAGTTTTCCCACAATTTGGCCAATCATAACACTATCAAATATATCGTGTATCTTTCATATTGTAGTCTGACAGAAGAAAAATAAATATTTGTTTTTACTTTTCAGATAGTATGTGAGGGCAAATATTTTCATATGCTTAAAAGTAATTTTTACATACTGTTTTTGGATTTGCCTGTTCATAAACTTTTCCAATTATTTGGTTAAGTTGTTTGTCTTATTTTCTTCATTCCCTTATTTTCTTATGAATTCTTTGTTTCTGACATATTTTTGTTTTATAAAAGTGTTTGACATTATGTAATCAAATGCATTAGTCTGTTCCTTTATGATTCCTTCATCTTGTAGCTTGTTAAATGGGTCTTCCTTATCCCAAAGTTATAAACTTTATATTATTTTCTTCTAATTATTTTTTTCTTCTAAAGTTTTATATTTTACATTTAGTATCTGAAATTTATGTTATGTGATAAAAGGTAGATTTCCAACCTGCTTTTCTTCTAGAAGCTTAATAGTTTAGGTCTAATATTTTAGTCTGTGATCCATTTGGAGTAAATTTAATTTGTATTTGATGTGAGATAAGGGTTAAGCTTTTTTTTTTTTTTGCATATGACTGTCCAGTTTTTCCAGCACCATTTATTGAAAAGATTTCCTTTTCTACACTGACAACTGTATCAGAAGAGAAAAAGGAGGAGAAGGGGAAGAACAAGAAGTTGACTCTGGGGATGTCCATGGGTAGTATAATAGGGATAGACCTGTTCTGTAGTGGTCCCATGAATGTACACATGTGAAAAATTGCATAGAACTAAATATACACACACACAAAGTGCATTTACAACTGGTGAATCCTGAATAAAGTAGATTATATCAATGTCATTATTCTAGCTGTAATATTATACTGTACTTATATAATATGTTACCTTTGGGGAAAATTGGGCAAATGGTCTATGGGATCTTTTTGTACTATTTCTTACAATTGCATGTGAATCCACAATTACCACAAAATAAAAAATCAAAAAATTATTTGTAAAAACATTCTAAAAGAAAAGTTAATATTTGTCACAAAAAAAATAACTTTGGAAATTCTTGAATCCTTGAAATCAAAGCCAGGGGTTATACAAAAAATATATGGTTTTATTACTGATCATAAGAGCAATAGAGTGAAACAGATCTTCAAGTCAAGACCTACTAAATAAACAGGCAACTATTAGAGAAGGAATTGCTACTAACCTATCTCATGTGCTAGAGTAAGGTTTTTCAACTCGGTAGAATGACCCCCATACAGTACAGGGTGAAGAGGTCAGTGGGGATTGGTTAAGACTTTCATACAGCAGGCTAATGACCAGTGAAAATCTATGAGAGGAGATACTCCACATATCCATGCAGCATTGGTTTGATTATTTGACTTTCCAGTCAATTAGGTCAAACAACCTATTCAGTGAAAAGCTATTAAACTAGTTGTGCATATAAATGGAATGGATAAAAATCCAGTTGCAACAGAAAAGTAATTAAGTGATTAATTAATTAAAGTTCTATTTCCAGTGCAATTATTAAGACTTTTCATCACTTTGAGCAAAATCTTCTGTCTTCAGAAAGTCTAGAAAATGCTTGGAAAAATGAGAGTACAATGAGTTTCCATGAGAATTTTCTTTTAAATATGCATATCACCACAGCCATGAGGATGCTATAGGAAAGCAGATGTCGACTCAATATAAAATGTTTTACTATTCTGACATGATCGAAGATGAAGTGAACTCTCTTTTGAAGATAGTAGGCTCTTTTTCAGAATATGTTCAATCATAACAGTAATACAAATTTGGCCTGGAAGATTTGTAAATTGCACCAAAAAGAGTCCCTCCTAATTGAAGTATTTTAAAAAGAAAGAACTTTACAGCTGGATGGACTGAGTAATCGTCTATTAATTCTATCCCTAAACTGTATTTGAAAAGGAGGAAAGAGACCCAGGAATCTTAGTGGTACAGCTCAGAATAGAGTCCAGGTCTACTGACTTTAATTGATTTTTTCTTCCTGAATATCAGCCAAAGTTGAGTCTCCATTCTACATAAACAGTAGTCCCCCTTATCTCTGGGAGATATGTTCCAAGACACCCAGTGGATGCCTGGAACCGTGGATAGTACCAAACACTATATATACTATGTTTTTCCTATACATACATACCTATGATAAAGTTTAATTTATAAATTAGGTACAGTAAGATATTAACAATATAATGTAATAAATTGCCAGCCTCACTGCTCTTGCACATTGGGGCCATTAAGTAAAATAAGGGTTACTTGAACACAAGTACTGCAATACCATGACAGTCAATCTGATAACCAAGATGGCTACTAAGTGACTAATGGGCAGGTAGTGTATACAGCATGGATACGCTAGACAAAGGGATGATTCATACTCCAGGTGGAATGGAATGGGATAGCTCAAGAGTTCATCATGCTACACAGAACGGCACACAATTTAAAACTCACGACTTGTTTATTTCTGGAATTTTCCATTTAATATTTTCAGACTGCAGTTGACCTCCAGTAACTAAAACTGTGAAAACCAAGATCATGGATAAGGGGGCAACTGCTGTAACTGCTCAGTTCCAAGAGGAAAGGAAGAAAGCAGGTACTTGTAAGTGTAATAAATGGTTGTCAACACTTTTCATATTTCCTTTTTTTTTCACTCTGCTATTAATTGCCTTCCTTGACAGGCACTGTACTTCCTTAAAACTTTACATATAACCTCATCTAATCCTCACAACAACCCTTTGAGATATGTATTAATTACTCCCGTAACAGATAAGAAATGAAGCACAGGGATGATAAATGATTCACCCAACATGGCATAGCATATGTAAAGAGGATAGAGGAATTTTTTTCATTATACCATGCTTTAAAAGGCAGGGATACAAAGCAATTTTGTTGCATAGTTTTTAGTAAATTCAAAGATGATTGCACTCAGTGATGCAGAATTCCACATTTACTTCTATATTCTAGATATGCTCTTGCACATGAAAGATAAACAACTATCTTTATAGGTTAAAAATTGGAATAAGATAAGTAAAATGTGGCATATCATATGATAGAATAGTATAAAGCACTTAAAATGAGTACAATCTATCTCTCCTCTCTCTCTCCCTCCCTCCCTCGCTCCCTCTCTCCCTCCTTTATCTCCCTTCCTCCCTCCCTCTCTAAACATGTATACCCTCTTTCAGCAAATTACTCAAAAAGCTTGTTCTCTTTTTCAGTATTATTCAGGGAAGCAGACTGAGATGAATTTTAAAGAGAAAAAAATCTAGAGGCTAATATAATAAAAAGCCAGGTATCTATAGCAACATAAACAAAAGAAGCTTAATTCTAAATATAAAAATGTGGAGATGTGAAAGAGCAATTTAAACATGCTTACAAGTTGCAAATAAATAAAAACCTGGAAAAAGGAAACATCACTTCAGGTGATGCACTCAAAAACAATTGATGCAATTAAATTATGAAGAGAAAGGCAGCAGGAAAAGCAAGGTAAGGCGAGAAGATTGTTTAAAGGGCTATCAGTGAAATGATGAACTCCCCCACCTCAGCACACGTTGATGCCCTAGCATAGCTTCTTAAACTCTTCCGTCAATTTGTCTAAGGCTCAGATGATTTGTTGAGCACTTCTAAAAGGTTTTGCAGGAGTCAGAACACATTATTATGGTTATTAATCCTTAAGTTTCCAGGAGTAAGTCGATCACTTCCCAGAACCAAATAAAAGTATCTCACAGTGCTATACCTGACCAGATGCAATAATTACCACATTTCACTTTCTCTTTTCCCGTTTAATAGAACAGTTTGAAGACTAGTTTCTTAAGAACGTAAACACAGTTTCATTCTCCAGAGTCATACGTCCACTGCTCAATGCCATGAGTGCTGTTCCTCACACAGTCCCCCTTCCTCTCCCATTTATATTTTGTCTCCATTTGCAGTTTCATTAGTATCTTCTGAGACCACTGTGCAATGTTGCTAAGAATCATCTATCCAAACCTTAGGCAAGAAATCTGATGACAATGGTATTTTTGGCATCTTTCTCAGTGGCATTTGACAGGTGTGTGGGGTTTGGGGTATTTACTTATTTGCTAAGGTCCTTAATTTGCTTAGCATTATTCATGAAATGTTACTTTTTATAAATTATGTTACATTTTGCAGAATGCCTTTACCTAGGTTACCTCATTTGATTTTATGACATACCTGAGAAATAATCAAGGAGGCATTCTGACTCCTGTTTATATACTGTTTAGGAAAAGAAGACTAGACTTAGATAGTGACTTATAGAATGTGTCACAGTGATACTACCAGAGCCAGAGCTTGGATCCAGTATTTTTTTTCCATGTATGATGCTCTATGGTAGCACCTTGTTTCCCATAATAAGCAGTGCTATAATCTTGTAGTAGGCAGAATAATGGTTCCCAAAGGTGTCCACTTGTAATCTTTAGAATTTGTGGGTATGCTATCGTACACGGCAAAAGAGATTTTATAAATTTGATTACATTCAGGATCTTGAGATGAGAGATTCCTGGATTATCTGACTAGGGTCAATGTAAACACAAGAGTTCTTATAAGGAAGGAGGTGGCAAGATAGTCCGAATCAGGAGACGTGATTAATGGAAGCAGGTATCTGAGCCATGTGGGGCCACAAGCCAAGGAAGGCCAGTGGCCTCTAGAAGTTGGAAAAGGCGAGAAAACTGATTCTTCCCTAGAGCCTTCAGAAGGGACACATCCCGGCTGACACTTTGATTTTAACCCAGTGCAACCCACTTCAAACTTCTGAGCTCCAGAACTATAAGAGAATAAATTTGTTGTTTTAAGCCACTACATTTGTGGTAACTTATTATAGAAGCAATAGGAAATTGACATAAAGCTTTTGAGGTAATACTTCTTGTAAACAACTACCTCCATAATTTTGCTCTATGTATAATATTCTGACTAGGAATTTGCCTTTCAACAGAAAACCATGAAGAAATCAAAACTAATACTTTCATCTTGATTTATTTTGTGTCTTTCTTACTCTTGACTTCTTTCATTTTTTTACACAAAGGTTTTTTTCATTAATCATACCTAAGGAATGTGTTTTCCACATTCTTAATATACTTTCAATCTTTTGATTCCTTCTGGGTAATTTTATAAAAAGGGAGGGTTATCCTTTCATTGTTGTATGACATGTTAGTGAATTGTATGTGGTCACAGCAATTTACTATTTGCAGAGGCCAATATGGATGGGAGTCTAAGAACATTATTGCTGGGTTCCCTATAAGGTGAGAAGTGAGTATTAATTTCATATAGTCATCCTCATGTGTATAAAAAAATCAGTATTACTTTAAATTACTGACTAACTTCTATATGGGCCTCCATTATATTTTGTCTATGTATTAATTAAACTTCAAATCAGGATAATCCTGGTCATATCAGTTTAAAGACTACTGATGCATGAATGAATTCACGCCACGTCCTCTTTGCTGCTAACATGGCATGGAGGTGCCAGGAATGCTTATGCGACATCCTGAATTCAAAGACAGGGATCTTATCCGAGGTCAGCATCTGTCAAATTATAAACAGCCACTCAATCTCTGATTTTAAGGGACTGTCAAGTAATTCTTGGAGGCTGAGCCTTTATTGGACTTATCCTATCCCAATATGAAGCACTAAATCTTTGCTGGGAAAAGAAATGGTGGTGTAAATGGACCATGAAGTCCTTCTCTGTATTCCAGGGGTCCATCTTCTATTTGTCATAGACTGCAAGTGAACATTTGTAAATTGTAAAGGATTTGAGGAAGAATGAGCATGAGATAGTCAACATCCTCAATAACTGAATGTATTAATGCATTCAAAGGAGGAAAAAAGACCAAGTTCAATTTATTCTTGTTCAGTTACCATGAAACTGTGCTTGTTTTCTTTTCAGAGCCATTTTTTTAAACAAGTAAGCAGTATTTATTGAGTCACTCAGTTTCTCTTCTCTCAAAAGAATTCAGTTATAAAATTTAGATGAAAACTATAGTTTAATTCACACAAAAATATGTGAAATGGAAAAAACCCAAAATTTTATGCAAAAATACATTACTACCTTGATCTTGAATAGAAATTATAAAAGAAATGAAAAAGACAAAAATATTCTCTCTATTTGAAAAACATTTTTAAATTACCTTTCCTTTCATGCAAATATAAAATATGCCTGATAATAAAATTTATTATCATATCAAGGTTTAATTCTTCAGACCATCTAATACACCAGCAGACATGGACTTGAGTAGTTTTTGCCAAATCGGCAATTATTCATCCCTTTTCTTTCTTTCTTCCTTTCTTTTTTTAAAATCACTGTATTGAAGTATGACTTATTTACAAAAAGCTGTACATATTTAATGTACACAACTGGATGAGTTTAGAGATGAGTATCCATCCAGGAAACCATCATCACAAGCTATGCCATAAATATATCCATCATCTCCAAAAGTTTCCTCCTGCCATTATTACTTTTTGGATAAGAACACTTAACATAAGATCTACCCTTTTAGTAAATTTTTAATATACAATATAGTGTTGCTAACTATAGGCACTATGCTTAACAGCAGATCTATAGGAGTTATTCATCTTGTCTAACTGAACCCTTTGACTAATACCTCTTCCTCTTCCCAAGGCAGTGTTTATTCTTAACCTGTAAGTTGTGCATATTCTTCAAGCATCTAGAGAATAACCCAGTGTTAAATTACCACATCTGTTGCATGTTGTTTACCTTCAGTTGTCTTCTGTGCTTTTATGAGTGCATTGACTATTCTAAATCAAAGCACTTAAATAGTCTTACTAATATTCACTTGCCTACTCATCTAGAACTCATTATTATTTATGTTGAGAGAATAATGAAGCCTCTGGTTCATTGTCATTATGATTTATAATGCTTTGAGGAGTAAAGGAGATTACAATAATTTAAAGTTATTACCGTATAGCATCTTTTTTCAATGCAGACTTCAATATTTTTGCAGCTAATACTTCTTTTCTTTTTTTCCTAGCAACAGACTTTGGAAACTTTAGAGGAATGAATATATATGAAAATCCCTTGTTTACTGAGAGCCAATCTTCTCATTTTCCCACCCCTAGATTAACAGGATTACCTTTTATAATTTTTTTTAACCTCAATGCATGGGATTCATGTCAATAATCCTGATGATATGGCCAAGAGTATTAGTACTTTAGTATCAGAACTATATAATATAATACTTCACATTGGAGAAAAAACTTTCAAAAGTTCATTTTAAAGTGTACAGTAAATCAAATTACACCATAAAAAGTGCTATTTAGTGCTATCAAAGGGACAAAATGATGCAATCACATAGAGTTAAACAAATGTAAGTCCAATAGCTAGTGAACAATCTTGGCATTCCAATATGTGAAGTTTTTGCCATATTTATAATAATAAGAAATGATAATGCTCACAGAGGTTTTCTCTAAATTGAACATGGCATAAGAATCCGTGTGTTCAACAAAGCATAAAAACAACTATTAACTATATAAGCCTTAATGTACATTTTTTAACTTACTAATTTATAAGTTGTTTCAATGTACATAGGTGATTAAGAAAATTGTTTATCAGAATACACAGATGCCTCAATTAACTAGCTATATCAGACAGCATGTTCTCTGGCCAGGTTCCCTCAAATTAGGGTCAAAATTTGCATTTTAATTTTCAAATGAGAGCATAGCTCAAATAAATTTGATTATCTATTAATATAAATTGCTCACTCCAAATGCCACATTATTTAAGAAATAAATTTTAAACCTAGTTATATATATATAACTCTTACTCCTCCAAAAGATTTCTTTAAACATTTTTAAGCTAAAATTTAAGTGTAGCTAAAGTTTTTGCATCTAATACATAACTACATATATATATATTCTAAGTATTTTTGTTAGTTATATTAGAAGGTTTAAAAATATCTATAGAACTCTATGTAGTGTACTTAAAACATTTTGCAACCACTCTCCTAGTTGCACAATATGGAAAATAAGCAAGTCATTAAGTAAATATTTTAGTTGGCATTCAGACAAATGGAAATATGATTCAATAGGAGGTGCACTTTTTATGGAGGATGTAGACATCAACAATCAGAAGATAAGATTCATAAATATTTATGCACCCAACATAGGAGAACCTAAATATATAAAGCAAATATTACCAGACCTAAATGGAAAAATAGACAGCACTACAATAGTAGGGGACTTTAATACCCCAGTTACATCAATGAACAGATCATCCAGACAGAAAATCAATAAGGAAACATTGGCCTTCAGTCACACGTTAGACCAGGTGGACTTAACAGATATATGCAGAACATTACATCCAAAATCAACAGAATACACATTCTTCTCAATAGACCATATGTTAGGTCACAAAACAGGTCTTAATAACTTTAAGAAGACTAAAGTCATATCAGTGATTTCAGACCACAGTGGTATGAAATTAGAAATCAATTACAAGAAAAAAACTGGAAAACTCACAAATATATGGAGATTAAACAACATGCTACTGAACAACAAATGAGTGAACAAAGAAATCAGAAGAAAAATGAATGGCTAGAGCCAAATCAAAATGGGAATACAACATCCTAAAACTTATGGGATGCAGCAAAAGCAGTTCTAAGAGGGAAAGTTTGTACCAATAAATGCCTACCTAAAGAAACAAGAAAAATTTCAAACAATCTAACTTTATACCTGAAAAAACTAAAAAAAATACAAAGCCCAAAGTTATTGAAGGAAGAAAAATAACAAAGATCAGAGCAGAAGTAAATGAAATAGAGACTAAAAAGACACTAGAAAAGATCAATGAAACTAAGAGCTAGTTCTTTGAAAAGATAAACAAAATTGACAAACTTTTAGTTAGACTCACCAAAAAAAAGAGAGGACTCAAATAAATAAAATCAGAAGTGAAAGAGGAGATGTTACCATTGATACCACGGAAATACAAAGGATCATAAGAGACTACAAACAGGTATACACCAACAAATTGGGCAACCCAGAAGGAATGGATAGATTCCTACAAACAACCTATGAAGACTGAATCATGAAGAAATAGAAAATCTGAATAGACCAATTACTACTAAGGAGATAGAATCAGTAATAATAAAAAAAAAAAGTCCAGACTAGACCCTTCACTGGTGAATCCTATCAAACATTCAAAGAAGAATTAATACCAATTCTTCTCAAATTCTTTCAAAAAAGAAAGAGGAGGGAACACTTCCAAACTCATTTTGCAAGGCTAGCAATATCCTGATAACAAAATCAGACAATGACACCACAGGAAAAGAAAATTACAGGCCAATATCCCTGATAAGCATAAATGCAAAAATCCTCAAGAAAATATTAGCAAACTGAATTCAACAATACATTAAGAAAATCATACACCATGATCAACTGGGATTTACTCCAGGGATGAAAGGATGGTTCAATATTTGTAAATCAATTAATGTAATACATCACATAAACAAAATGAAGGAGAAAAAAATCATATGATCATCTCAATAGATGCAGAAAAAGCATTTGACAAAATTCAACATCTGTTTATGATAAAAACTCTCAAAGTAGGTATAGACGGAAAGTACCTCAACATAACGAAGGCCATATATGACAAGCCCACAGCTAACACCAGATTCAATGGTAAAAAGCTAATAGCTTTGCCTCTAAGATCAGGCAAAAGACAAGAATGCCCACAGTTGCCACTTTTATTCAACATAGTATTGGAATTTCTACCCGGAGCAGTTAGGTAAGAAAAAGAAATAAAAGGCATCCAAACTGGAAAGGAAGAAATAAAACTGTCACTATTTGCAGATGACCTGATATTATTTATAGAAAACCCTAAGATTCTACCAAAAAAACGTTAGAACTAATCAATGAATTCAGTAAAGTTCCAGGATACAAAATGAATATATGAAAAAATCTGTTGTGTTTATATACACTAATAATGAACTCTCAGAAAGAGAAATTAAGGAAATAATCCTATTTACAATTGCATCAAAAAGAATAAAAAGCTAGGAATAAATTTAACCAAGGAGGTGAAAGACCTGTATTTTGAAAACTATAAGACATTGATGAAAGAAATTGAAGAAAACACAAATAAATAAAGATATTCCATGCTCATAGATTGGAAGAATTCATATTGTTAAAATGTCCATACTACCCAAAACAATCTACAGATTCAATGCAATCCCTATCCAAATTCCAATGGCATTTTTCACAGAATAGAAAAAAAATCCCAAAATTTGTATGGAACCACTAAAGACTCCCAATAGCCAGGGCAATCTTGAGACAAAAGAACAAAGCTGGAGGCATCATGGTCCCTGATTTCAAACTATGTTACAAAGCTATAGTAATAAAAACAGTATGGTATTAGCATAAAGACAGACAAATAGATCAATGGAACAGAATAGAGAGCCTTGAAATAAACCCATGCATATGTGGCCAGTTAATTTATGACAACAGAGCCAAGAAAGGACAGTCTCTTCTATAAATGGTGTTGAGAAAACTGGATCACTTTTTACACCAGACACAAAAATTAATTCAAAATGAATTAAAGAATATAAAATTCCTAGTAGAAAATATAGGCAATAAGCTATGTGATATCAGTCTTGGCTATGATGTTTTGGATTTGACACCAAAAGCAAAAGCAACAAAAGCAAAAATAAACAAGTGGGACTACATCAAATTAAAAAGCTCTGCACAGCAAAGGAAATCGACAAAATGAAAACACAACCTACTGAATGGTACAACATATTTGCAAATCATATGTCTGATATGGTTAATATCCAAAATATATTAAAAAATCATACAACTCAATAGCAAAATACAATCCAATTTAAAAATGGGCAGAAGAGCTGAACAGGTAATTTTTCCAAAGAAGATATACAGATGGCCAACAGGTACATGAGAAAAATGATCAACCTCATTAATCATCAGGGAAATGCAAATCAAAACCACAAGAAAATATCATCTCATATTTTTAGGATGTCTTTTATTAATAAGACAAGAAATAAATGTTGGCCAGGATGTGGAGAAAAGAGAACCATTGTGTACTGTTGGAAGGAATGTAAATCGGTGCAGAAACTATGGAAAACAGTGTAGAGGTTCCTCAAAAATTAAAAATAGAACTACCATATGATCCAGCAATTCCACCTATGGATATTTATCCAAAGGAAATGAAAGCACTAACTCAAAAAGGTATATGCACTCAATGTTCATTGTAGCTTTATTTCCAAGAGCCAAGACAAGGAACCAACCTAAGTGTCCACTGAGAGATGACTGGATAAAGAAAATGTAGTATATGCACACAATGGAATATCATCCAGCCATAATAAAGAAGGAAATCTTGCCATTTGTGACAACATGGATGGACCTTGAGGGCATTATCCTAAGTGAAATCAGTCAGACAGAGAAAGACAAATCCCATTTGATCTCACATGTGGAATCTAAAAAAAAAACACACCAAGCTTATAGATACCTATGCTCACAGAATCTACAAAAAACAAAACAAAACCGAAAAACAAACAAAAAATGACCTCATGGATATAAAGAACAGATTGGTTGTAGCCTGAGGTGGTGTGTGGGGCAGGTGGGCAAAATGGATGAAGGGGGTCAAAAGGTACAAACTTCCAGTTATAAAATAAGTCATGTGGATGTAATGTACAGCATGGTGAGTATAGTTAATAATACTGTTTTGCATATTTGAAAATTGTTAAGAGAGTAAATCTTAAAAGAAAAAGAAAAATCACAAGAAAAAAATTCTATATGGTGATGGATGCTAACTAGACTTATTGTGGTGATCATTTCACAATATATACAAATATCAAGTCATTATGTTATATGCCTGAAAGTTATATAATGTTGTATGTCAATTACAGCTTAATTAAAAAAAAAGATAACGTGAGCAACGCCAATAGCATGATTCATGAACAAAAAAATTGAAAAATCAAACTTTATGAAAATTAAAATCTTCTGCTCTGCAAAAGACACTGTTAAGAGAATCAAAGGCAAGCCACAGACTTGGAGAAAATATCTGGAAAACATCTATCTGATAAAGAACTTCTACCCAAAATATACAAAAAACTCTTCAAACTCAACTGTAAGAAAACAAATAACACAATTAAAAATTGGTCAAGAGACCTAAACAGATACTCCATCAAAGATATATAGATGAGAAATAAGCACATGGAAAAATGCTTAACATCATTTGTCATCAGGAAATTGCAACTTAAAACTACAACGAGAGCACTACACACCTATTAGAATGGATAAAAATCAAAAAAATTGACAAACCAAATACTGGCAAGGATGTAGTGAAAGAGGAATCCATTGCTGGTGGAAATGCAAACTGGCACAGCCACTCTGGAAAATAGTTTGTCAGTTTCTTAGAAATGTAAACCTTATCTTACCATATAATCCAGCAATTACACTCTTAGATATTAACCTGAAAACCCAAGTCCACACAAAAACCTGCACATGATGGCTTATAGCAGCCTTCTTCATTATTGTCTTGACAGGAAGCAACCAAGATATACTCCATTAGGCAAATAGATAGACAAACTGTGGTACATCCATACAATGGAAAACTATTCAGTGATGAAAAGAAACGAGCTATCAAGCCATGAAAGGACATAAAGGAACCTTAAATGCATATTTTGAAGTGAAAGATGCCAGTCTGAAAAGGTTATAAACTGTATGATTCTAATTATATGAATTCTGGAAAAGAAAAACTACAGAAATGGTAAAAAGTTCAGAGTTTGCCAGAGATTTGGGAGCATGAGGGAAGGGTTGAATAAGTGATTTTTTGGGGGTGGCAAAACTATTCTGTATGATACTGTAATGGTGGGTGCATGATATTATGTGTTTGTTAATTCCTTAGAACTTTAAAACATAAAAACCAAATCTTATATCCAAGTTTTAAAAAAATTATTTAAGAGAAAAAAGGGCCTCAAAATAGAATATAGACTGTGACAAAAGATTCTATCCATATCATAAACATATTAAAGAGCATTACTGAAGATGATTGGGAATATAGGTGCTGACCTTAGTAACTTTAGATATGAGTATCTTCTAGAAGATTAAAGGCAAAAGGAACTGAATATGAGCACTGTACTCTAATTCATAAAGTTGTGTCCCATGGGAGTACAAGTTAAAAATTCTGATACTCCTATGCATGTATACTGGAACTCAGCAATTATAAATGGATTGTAGCTGACAGGAGCCAGGCTTCTCACTGTTGGAGTGGGAATTTACATATAAGCAAGGGGAGTAGTCTAGAATAATTGATGTAATAAACTTGAGTTGAAGATATCAATATGAACTCATATGTACCTTAACAAAGATACTGATGGATAGATACACCACTATTTATATATATGTGTGTGCATGTACATGGGTAACCATACAGATGTATATTTCCTTGCTCTTTCACCTGGGAAGGTCTAGAAGCAATGACAACCCAGTAGCAATGAGCATGCCCAGCACTCAGACCTTGATTTCTAATACCCAGAGCTTTTGGGGAAAATTACTGAGTGTAGGCCTGGGTAGGAGATATACAAGATGAGCCTGGAGCATCTTGTATTGCCATAAAATAAAGATGTACAAAAAAACAGACACACATACAAATACACACACACACATGCACTGATGGACATATGTTAAAGGAACACAGGAGCCAATGAAAGAGCTCCCAATGGCCAAAGCTGAAACAATTTGAGCAAGAAAACCAATAAAATAGTATTAGATTATAACCTAAGTATAAAATAGTTATGAATTCATACTGATATGAATCGATGATTGAATAATAAGAGTGGGAGAAGAGACAAATCTATGCAGAATTCCAAATAGCTTATATGGATACTCCACCCTCGGGAGGGGGAGCATAACTACCCATTTTCTGAGACTGGGAGGTACATGTGACTTTTCTTCCAAAGAGTACAGTAGGGAGTATGGAAAGGGTCAGGTGGGAGTAACTTTACAGTGGAGAAACCTGACAAATACTACCTCTGCCAGGTGATTAAGGTCAACATCAAGTGACAAATAATGCTTGTAATGCATACCCTTGGTATGATGTGATGAAAATGTCAATTTACCTCTGTGGTATTCTCCCTAAAACTCAAGTCCAGTCTAATCATGAGGAAAACATTAGAAAATTCCAACAGCTCAGCATTCTTCAAAATTCCTGACCAGCGCTGCTCAAAACTGCCAAGGTTATCAAAAAACAAGGAAAATCTGAGAAAATGTCACAACCGTGAAAAGCCTTAGGAGATATGATGACTAAATATAATATTGTATCCTGCTCAGTGTCCTAGAACAGATTAAGGACACAAGGTAAAAAGTGAGGAAATATGAATAAACTGTCAACTTTAATAATAAAGGCTATATTTAATCATTAATTATAACAAGTGTGCCGTACTAATGGAAGATGTTAATAGGGGAAACGGTGTGGGGTATATGGAAACTCTACTATTTTCTCAGTGTTTCTGAAGACCTGTAACTTTCCAAAAAATAAAGTCTGTTTTTAAAAAGCTAATGTGGCAAAAAAAATAGACTTAAAGAGGAAATAAGGAAAAATGAGAAAAATATTGCCTCTGATAAAGAGATGTTGAAAATTTTTAGTCATTTAAATCTGAGGATATTAAGCTGAAAAGACTATAAGTTAAACGACAATAAATGATCAAATGTAAACAATGTGAAATACATTTTATATTGCACAGAATATTTCATGTTATTAATAACTAGTGCATCCACTAAAAAAAAAATGATATCCTGTTAGATCTTTTTAAAATATATATAAATATTGATTTTACTGATAGTGTTAGTTTGTGAACAGGCTATTATGACATATATTTCCAAGAAGTGAAGGAGTTTTTATTTCTAGAAATTATTTCTAAAATTTATTTCTAGAAATTATGTCTTGGCCATTAGAAGAAATAGCAGCTTATTAAAATGATATATTCAAAGTTAAACATTATTTAGGATTGCATTAAATAATTTAATATGTATGCTGAATAACCTTCATTCCTTTTATATATTCACAAAGCAGGATATTTTTATATTTTTCATATGATTTACATAGTTTATCAAAATTGTATATGTCTGTAATATGTAGGCTAATTTTCCTTGCTTAGAAAGTTCTGAGAAATGTGAGGAAGAAGAGAGAGAGAGCAGCCCCTGACATTCAGAAGCTGGTCTGACACTCACATCTAGGCTGTTTATATTCCCATGTGACAAACAGTCTCAAAATATACCAACTTCAGACAAGGTTACTCTGAGACATGATCAAATGAGAAAAAGCAAGTCCGCTTCGTAATCTTGTCTCTGTACAAACAGAAACAAGGTCACTGTACCATCCACAAGAAAACGAACATTCTCCTTACTAAACAAGTGCCTGCTACTTCTTTACCCATAGAATTGCCCCTGCTTTCTGACAATGTCCATTCCAGTGAGCCTCTTTTCCTCAGACCCTCCCCTTAACTACCAAACCAAAACTCAAATCCCATAACAGATTCTTTCTAACACCCTTTTATGAGACACTCCATCTTCCCCCGTGGTGTATGTTCTCCTTCACTGCAGTGAGTACCCAAGGCGTTCACGTTCTGTGCGCTCCTGAAAGTCTTTGGCTGAAAGTTATTGACAGAAATCAAGAAATTGGCATCACAAAAATAAAGAACTTTTACATTTCAGGAGATCTACTCAGCAAAGTCTCTCTGTAAATTACTTACACATGGAAAAAAGTTACTTCAGCTAGCACACTAGTTCTTTCAGGACATTAAAATAACTTGTTACTGCCCAACAGGTTTTATTATAATAAATATAGTATTTTTGGTAATTGAAGAGAGGATTGCCATCTCTCTCATCCACTTGGCCAGGATCTTCCCAACCACTAAGTTTGTCCTGTTTTCCCCTCTGTCTTGGTTCTTGCTGCTTATTGCTCTATGTTTGACTTCTCCATTTATAAAGTGTGAGCAATACCAGTACAGAACAGGCTGTTATCCAGATTCCTGAACTAAGAAGGGATCAGATTTACCATAAGAGGCTGCCAGAATATGAATTAAACCTACATGTGCTTTAAAGGAGGCTGTGGTGATTAGAGTATAATGTGAAAGTGTTCTGCAAAATATTTATTCTTGTTTTACAAGTATCAAATTTAGGGATATAATTTCGTATCCTTCTTTTTGATGATTCTCAAAGTTCTCTAATGCATTCAATTCTGTATCTGACTCTGATGCTAACACTTGGTGTAATATTGGGCAGCCATATACATAGTCTCTTCCTCCTATAATAAGCATCCACCACTTTAGTCGTCAGACTGGACTGAATAAAGTTCTTAGAAGAAATAATAAAATAACTGAGTATCTACTTATTAATCAGTTTTTCTACCTATCTACTTATCTATTATTTATTTACTTATTCATTCACCCAGCCATCTATTTACCTTTAGTGATCTGATTGACTGCCTGTCATTTATTTCTTACAGTTTCAGTTCTTGCTTGGGCAGTTGTCACCTGTGTCATGTGATTTGGAGCAAGCGACCCCTCTAACCTCGTCTCTCACCCTTTCCCTTCCACTCACTGGGCTCTGTCTTTGCTGACAAAATCCTACTTCAGGGGCTTTGCATTTGCTCTCTATGCTACAAAACTCTTCCTACAGATAGATATTTGGTATTTATTCTGATTTTCTTCAGGTCTTTAATCATATGTTACCTTCTTATGAAAATTTCCTTGAATACTCCCTAAAGCTATGCTCCCTCTCCATGACACTTCCTATCCTAATTCCCTACTTTCTATTTAAAACAAATATTAATATTCTATTTTTGTTTTATTTATATTTTACTTATTTTTTATCTTTTTCCCCAACTAGAATGTGAGCTCCACTAGAGCTCTAGGTAGCTCTAGTAGAATGTCTAGCTCTACTAGAATGTGAGCTCTAGAGCAGGGACTTTTGTCTGTTGGTTCATTACTGCATCCCCAGTGTCTAGGATGCAACTTGCCAATAGAAATTCTCATTAAAAATTTTTCAGATTCATGGAGCTCTTGGGAAGATCAAAAGACATAATGAAAGTAAGGTGCTTACCACTGAACCTGGTACAGACTGTAGATGCCACATGGAGTCTTCTATTATTTTATCTAATATCTTGCAGAGAATGCTTATGACCACCATGAAACTCAAGTAGTCATCACTCTTTTAGAAGACATTATTATTACTATTATTAGTTACTTAGTTGTTGTTAGATAAATTACTAAGTTTTAGTCATAGACAATGTGTAAATATATACAAATATCCATTTATACCCTACATGACGTGATTACATTTTTATAAGACAATATATTTTGTGTAACTTTACCATGATTGTTGAGGTTACGACTGGTGACACATGAAAGTAAATTTAAATGGCATTTGCATAACTGTAACTCAATCATTATATTCATAAGCAAGTCAAAATCATTGTAGGTAAGTATAGCTTTAATGAATGCAGTTAATGAACTTTAATTTGCAAATGAGTGCATTTAAATAATTTTGAATTTTCACCTAATAGAGAAAAGCAACACATTATTCTCTAAGAACTTTAAGGTATTGGCTCCTTAAAGGGTTAATTCAGCCACTTTCTTTTAGTGTTGGAATATAATACATACAATTATCCAATGGAACATTAATAATAGCAGTGACATCTATGTTCATTAGTCATATGACTGACTAAGCCTCTTAAAATGATAAAATTGTAGCTTCCAGTTAGAAACCACTTCGTTTATAAAAAGCATCACCAACTGAAATATAAATCATGAGTTGTGGTACAACTTTAATAAAAAATGGGTATAGTATATACATGGAAGTGATGCACAGTGGTTTCTAGTATCTGGTTTATATCAAGGACAGTATTACAAAACAACTGTATAATTCATGGTGAAATAAAGAAGCTTTAAATAAAAAGCTTAAAGTGCTAATAGCGTCCTCTTTATTATTTTCCAAGCATGTGGATTCTCAAGTCAGAATGCTCCTCTTTTAACCCTGAAAGTATGACTTTGAGTAAATCACCTCACCTCTCCAAACTTAATTTTTCTCATCTGTAAAATAGAAATAATATTATAATTCAGATAATCTTTATATGTATAATATTACCCACATAAATCTTTGAAAAAATAGTATTATATAAATAGTAGTAGTAGTAGCAGTAGTCATAGCTGTAGTAATATTGACAGCAGGGTAAAGATTAGCCTTCCTCTGTAATCCTTGATATTTCTTTCTCTCACATTTATGAGTCTTGCGCTACTGAAGGGGAGAATTACAGGGTAAGAGAGATATCCACTTGTGTCCAAGCTGGGTGGGTAAGTGTCTCTGTAGCACCCACAGGAAGCAGTATTGTACCAGCCCTGTGGCTTCCCAAGCACACGACGGGCATGAAATCTATTCCATTTGTCCCAAATTAGACTACAGACACTAGAATAGTAATCTAACGAACATGTAACCTGTGCACACAATGTTACCTGATGTCTATAAATCTTGTTCACTGTATGTATATGACTTTGGGGGGTCTATACCATTGACCATCCTATTCTATAATTAAAATCACCTAGAGAAGGAAGTAACTATTTGCTGTAAGACTTGGAAAACAAAGTAGTTTAAAATCTGACATTGTGCCCTCCTTTATTTCTGGGTAAGGAAGGTTTCCGCTAAAGGGTATTCAAATAAGCTAGTTTCCGAATTAAATAGGACTGAAAAACAAACTCATGTTGAGAGTTACTACCTCTTATGCAAGGAAATTTAGATTATGACTTTATTTTGCTGTTCTATTTTAAACCATATTCCAAAATAACTATTTCAATACTTAATATCAGTAAATGTAGGAATATAAACATTGTTTTTCTAAAGCACTTTCAAATCAATTCATAAATTCCCCTTCTGCCAACACCTTCCTCAGATATAAGATACATTTAATTAACAGTTATATTTTGTAAATGAAGACATTTAAGAATGTGAAAATATTGAGGAAAGAAAGAGACAGAGTTAGAAATTTGGATTGTAGCAGACCATAGACCAGATTTTCTGTTTGGGGACCACCAGGGATCTCTTCCAAATATCCAGTATCCCATTGTGGATATCTGGCAGTTCTTGACCACACTGAAAGTTCCCATCTTCAGTTACTATTCTCATCTAGGGTATGATGGTAAAAGTTGATAAAGCTATTAAAAGGTCTGATTTAAAATGGACCACAACATTGAGCTTCAACTCTTAATTCTGCTAAAAGCTCTCCAGACCATCTACATTTTTTCTCAAATTTGTAATGATATTATTTTTATATTTTATTCATAATTTGCAGAAATACAGAGTGTATACCAAAAGCTCAGCAAAATCTTTGGGTGAAATAGATCACAGTGTGCTCTCACATCAAAGTCAGTTATACAATGTCTTAAATTGGCTTGAGAAATAGATATGTCAGTCATTTGGGGGAGCATCAAAAAGTATATGGTAGAGTTTTATTAAATAATATAAACCTTTTCCCCATGCATTTAAAAACTTCTGATATATAAAGTGATTTGATTTTATGACTATAAAAAATACATGTTTTAGCTTCATCAATTTTTAAGGAAATTACAGTATGAACATTTTTAAATAGGCTATACTATTAGTTTTAATTTTCATCTTAGTATATCCATTAAAATATATTTATTTTGGCTTTGTTTTAATTAATATTTGCTTCTTAAATAAATAAAATACCATTTAATTTGTTCATTTTCAAAATGAACAGCAGTCAATGATATTTCCTGTTTTTTTTAAATTAACTTAAAACTCACTCCTACAGCTATATTTATCTCTAATTCATTGCCTCTAAACGATGTGTAATTCTCCATCATGTGCATTTTCTTCATGTCATCCACCCACTCTCCAAGGGACAGACACCTAATTTGACTCCAATTTACCACCTGAGCTGAGTTTAGGGTGAGGCAAGTGAGGCAGCTAGGGCACAAAATTTAAGGAGGCCCTCACTCTCAGAGTGAGTTCACTCTCCTGTACTCATGCTTTACATGACCTTGAGAGTGAGGGCCTCCTTAAATTTTGCACAGGAGCTGCCTCTTTTACCCCACCTTAGTCCTCAACTAAGTCTTCTAGAAAGAACAAACACAATATTTCTGAAAGAACAACCTTTCATATGTCTCCTTATGACTCATGTGAGGGAAGCTCTGGATTATACACCCAGTAAAAGAATTGCTGCATCATAGGGTATATGTATACATAAACTGACTCACTGGTACTAGATTACTTTCCAAATGTCCAGAACAATCTACACTCCTTTAGATGTGCATGCAGATTCCTATTGCATTGTTGCATTATTAGTATTATTTAGCACTCTAATATTAGCCAACATAATGGCTCTAAAGCGGTACCTTAATCTTGTTTTAATTTACATATTTATGATTGCTAATGTTTCTATGACTTCCCTTTATGTGTGCTTGGTAGCTTTTTGGCTTTAATCTTTTGAAAATTCCTTCTCATATCTTTCACACATATTTGTACTAGAATAGTTCTTTTCAAAGAATTTCTCATATTTCAGGTATTGATTCTTAGTTTATTTTAGATGTTACGAATATCTTCCCCCAATCTATCATCTGTTTATTAACTTTGTACATAGTGCCCATCATTAAAAAGAAAGATATCTTGATTTTATTAATAAACAGATTTATTACCTTCTTTCATTTGGTTTGTTACATTTTTGTTTAAGAAGTTCTCCCTACTACCCTAGATAGTCTCCTAGATTTTCTTCTATTAACTTTGTATTTTTACCTTTTATATTTAGGTCTTTAATCCATCAGAGTTCACCATTTTATGTGGTGTTAGTTAGTGATTGAATGGATTCTGTTCACTGCTATTCCATTTTCTCCCAATATTAGAATTATATGTCAAAGACTTTGTGAGACCTCCTAGTGGAGTAGGGCTGTACATCTCTACCCCCTCTGACTTTGGCTTTGGTGTTGCCCGTGTGACTTACTTGACCAAAGTAATATGGGCAGATACGAAATGGTGCAATGTCAAGCAAAGAATCTGAAAGGCATCACATATTTCCATTTGTTCCTCTTGCCTTCCTGCTGTCCACCATGAAAAGAGCAGGCCCCCAATGACTGCTATTCCTTTCACCTCAGTTTCAGAATGAGAGATATATGAAGCAACCCTGAATCCAACCCGAGCCAATCTCAGCCAAGCCACAGATTGATTATCCAATCCACAGGCAAAAAAAATGTGGTACCACAGCAAAACCTGACTAACAGACGTATGAATTCCTTTAACTTTTCTTCACGGATAGAGCCATTTTTCTGCCAAAATGAAGAAGCATAATAAATTGAAAAGTTTCAGAAAGATCCAAATAGGTATCTTATATAAAAAGATATAAAACTACTCCATTCATGTTAAAGAGCAGTTTTCCAGATGTCAAGCTAATCATGAGCCTTTTAAGACAAACTAGAGTTTACATTCACTGCTAGAGCACATTGCCACATTTTTCTAACAGGAGTATACTTTGAGGATGTCAAATACATGCACAGTTCTCAACAAAGTGTACTATTGGAGTGTTGAGATCATAAGTGTGTAATGTGTGCTTTAGAAATTCATCTAAGAAAACTGAAGTTAGACTTACTGACAAATTTAAGTTGAATGGTTAACTGTCAAATAATCTCTTTAATTATAAGACCTACCTGTGTGCAGTCATTTTTCCTAGATCTTCTAAAATTTTCAGCAATATCGGTGGTCAAACCATTATTAATGACCACAACTTTGACGCCAGGAGTGCTTCATTCACTACTCAGCTTCTTTATTATAAGCCATTTAATATACACAGTAATTTCAGTGATTTGGGGCTCCCCTATTTAGTAGTCTTGAAAACATACACTAGTACTCTAGCAGTCTATTGAGTGAGGTGATATTATAAAATAACTCCACAGGCAATTTTTTTCTTTCTTCTTCTCTTTCTTGTGTTCCTTACTTCTTTTTTCCACTTTTCTCTCTTTTCTTATCTTCTAAAATTTTTCCATTTTTGTAACCATTTAAGTCATAGTTCTGATAATTAGACTAAAGATATTGCTACTTATGTAAGAGATTGCATAAATAAAAAGACACAGTATACCTAAGTGGAAATGATTCCATTGCTCTCATCCTAAAACATACCACACAGTGAACCAAAAGAACTCAATAAACATCTAATGTATATTCTGTCATATTTGCCTAATATATCTTAATTTCATTTTCATAGAGATTATTATCAATAAAGTATAATTCTATTTTATCTCTCAGTAGACCCACAGATTATTATCATAATAATAGTGATAATTATTTAATGGACAGTATGTGCCAGGATACTGTACTAAATGTAGTTGTCAGGATCAACTAGGTTCTGCTGCAGTAACAAGTACATCCTGAAATATCAGGGACAGTGCACTATAAACATGTATTTCTCATTTATGAAAAATTCAATGCAGCTAGGCAGGGATTTCCTTCCACTTCCTGATGTCTGCCTTCAGTGGTTTCTAGGATTGCCAAGGCAGGGCAAGAAAGATGGATGAGAAGAAGGAACACGTTAACTCTTAAACGCCTCAGACAGGAGGTGACACATCATTTCCTCTCACATTCCCATTTGCCAGCACACTGTCCCATGCTCCCACACTAACTCTGAATTAAGCTTGTGAATGTTGCCATCCTGTTTGCCCAGAAAGTGAAAATGGTCAGTTGAACAATTAGAATTATCTTCACTAAACGAATAACATGTGTTATCCTTTTAATCCATTCATATTCCTATGAACTTACTCTGGACTACTATTGCAAGCTATCTCAGACTTTCATTCCAAAATTAGGACTACGTTCTCCCCTTGCCATCAACTGAATAATCATGGGATTGTTAACAAAGTTTTAAAATATAATGTGTTCCCGGAAACAGACTAATTAACAGGCCATCATTACGTGACCCGGGTACACCTAGCCCTACTCCAATATTTGCTCACAGACAAGGACTTTAGGAAACACCTTTCCTTGGTGAAGGGCCGCCATGTCCAGAATTAGAAAGGTTATGGTGTTCACAGGCTCATTAGCCTTAACCATTCAATGGAAATAGGAATAAATGGAAAGGTTCTAGCAGCCAGTATTAGGATAATAATTGTAAGTGTAACATGAGGGCTTTTGTAAAGACGAAAATACAGAAAGGAAAATGAGAAGACAGGAATGAGTAGAGAGAGACAAGAATGAACAATGATAGCAAAAGAAGGAAGTTAACACATTTACTGAGTTGAAAAAGAGCCGAAAGACCCTCACCCATCACCTCTTACAATACGGAAGCTTGAAGAAGACTTTTCACTCTCTCATTTCTCTTTCCTTTCTCTCTTGTCTTTTATCTCACCTTGTTAGTTCTTGTCTCTTTTCTGGCATTGGTCTTATTCACAATTACATAGAAATATCATTGAAAGATTCTCTTGCTTTTATAAAGCTTAAAAAGATGAATTCAGTCATCAGATTCAGAAACTTGCTAGATTAATCTTTAAGAAGTAAAAATAAAATCAAATAAATAAAAAAATTGAAGTGTCTCCCTAGTTCCTGCTTCCTCCCTCATTCTTCCACTCTGACCTCCTTTCTTTCAGACACTCTCCTTTGTCACCTCCATAAAAGCAATTGAATGAATATCAGTCAATGACCTTCCCATAGTGTAAGGGACAAAACTACAAGGCCTTTAATCTGAGCCTCAAAAGAAAGCCGGGCTCAGGCAGGCACATACCAAGCTGCTGCACCCTGAATGCCTGTCACACCTATATATCTCACTATCTTTAGTGACAACATCCAAAGTAATTCCAGCAGTTGATAAAAACCAAATGACTTCCCACAACATTACCATTAGAGCATTTTATGCTTCCATAAAAGAGGCACTAATTACCACAGGAAGTCGGGGACAGCTTTATATTTTTCTCTCTAAATGACAAAAAACATTATAAGCTCTATAGTTAGTATCATTTTGTCATGAGGTTTTTTTTAGATTTAAATATAAACCATTTCCAAGCTCATTTTGCAAAGTTTATGGTTGAAGAATCATGAATGGCATATTTACACTATAAGCATTTCTTAAAAATAGATATAGGGAGTTTATTTCAGTCCCAAAACAAAAATGTTCCCTTGTGCTAAACAATCACCAGAGAGATTTTCATATCCCAGCCTCCAATTTTGTACTTGATTCCTTACCAGCAACAATGGAGCTTTCCTGCAAATGGAAAGGATTTAAACATGGCAACTTCCAATGGTAATGCTACAAAAGTTGCCTTCCTACTGCAGGCACTAAACCTGTATAGAGCAGGAGGAGAGAATTTTATTTTATTGGATTACTACAAATTGTTGCCTTGAGATCATGTTGCTTCGGGGATAGAATAAAATCCAGTTTAAATGTTTTAAAGTGTACTTTGCTATACTGTAGTTTAAAAGTAAAAATTCTGTGAGGTTCTTCACATGAGAATACGTCTAATGAGATCAAAAGGAAAACAAATGAGCACCACATGCATCCCATAAACATTAACAACAACTCTGACTAAACTGCAAGGTATGTTGAATCATGGGCTGAATACAATCATACTTTGAATACAGTCTGTTGTTTCTTCCAGTATTGAATCCAATTCTAGGCAATTTCAAATCCATTTTTCTATTTCAAAGCGAAGCTGCAATTTGTCAAGTTATTGTATTTTATCAGAGTCATGTTACCAGTGGGTATTCAATGAATACTAGTACAACAATAATAACTGTGTGCTGCATTTGTGTAGAAGTTCAACAAATGCAACATGATTGTAAGTGAAAATATATTCTCATATATTTCTAACATAAAGAAATATAACTCTGAGTTTAGAGTCATCAAGTGGACAGTCAATATGATATAATTAGTAATGATTGACACAGGACTTGACATAATTTCCTTACTCAGAGTCCAGGAGTAAAATAGAAAAAAAAAAAGCCTTGGCATTAAAAAGGTAACTAGTAGTTATAACAGTATTGTTAAGATGTAGTCTTTATAGAAGTGTGCTACCCAACTGTAGTAGTCTTGAAAAGAAATGGAGGAGTTTAGAAAACAGCTCTTCTATTTGTCTCGTTAGAAAGAATCCACGTGTTATTTTGAAATTTATATCTCAGATCCTTTCCTCTAGTATTCCTTAAGGAAGTAAAATAGTGAAAAAAAGAAATATCATGCATTCATCAAATGCCAACTATATGCCAGACACTGTGCTCTTTGCTTAGAATTCAAATATGAAATGCATTCTCCTTGCATTTAAGGAGTGTGTTTTGGGAGTAAACAGAAAAATATACACACACTTTCAATTTAACATAATAACTATTATGAAGTAGGTATATAAGAAATATAAAAGAGGCTAAATACTTCTATCTTAATGCTTCCATTTGTCCTGTCTCCTAACAGCTTATTTATATTGCTTTTGAAGATGTGAAGATTACAACAAAGGATATAACTTTCCTATGAATTATTTTTCTCTTTGAAAACCAAGCATGAGATTTAAGCAAGGGAAGATTCTGGGAGAAAACTGAAATGAGAGTGTCTATATCTCAGTCTGTGAAATTATATTGCCCATGTCTTCTATCTGACCTGGAATTAAATAAAAATAGAAGAATTAGCAGGGATTATACATTGAGTTTTGTCAGTTGTGCACTCTACAAAACTACCTGGCAAAATGAGTATGTAAAGGTAAGATCCAGCCTACGTTCTACATGCAGAACCAGGCACCTTGGCATTGGACCTTGTCCATTGGCTTGTTGAATTCAGATGTGTTCCCTACAGACCAATGATAGCCCTGAGTTTTAGGGTGCCCATTACGGGGCATGCTGTCAGAAATCTGCCCTGATAAAAGATCCCCAGTGCTCAATTTAGCAGTACATATACTAAAATTGAAATGATACAGAGAGATCAGAAAAGCCCCTGCACAAGGATAACACCCAAATTCATGAAGTGTTCCATATTTTTACATCCTGTGTTCATGGATTGGAAGAATTAATATAGCTAAAGTAGCCATACTACCCCAAGCCATCTACAGATTCAACAAAATCCCCATCAAAAACCAAAGGCATTTTTCACAGAAATAAAAGAAACAATCCTAAAATTTCTTTGGAACCACAAAAGATTCCAAATAGCCAAAGCAATCCTGAGAAAAAAGAACAAATCTGAAGGTATCATGCTTCCTGATTTCAAACTATTCTACAAAGCCATAGTGATAAAAACAGTATGGTACTGGCATAAAAATAGACAGATGAATGGAACAGAATAGGGAGCCCAGAATTAAATCCTGGCATATACAGTCCACTAAGATTTGACAAGGGAGCAAAGAACACCCAAAGGAGAAAGGATAGTCTCTTCAACAAATGGTGTTGGGAAAACTGGGGAAACACAAGCAGACCAATGAAATTGGATCCCTATCTGACACCACTCACAAAAATTAATTCAAAATGGATCAAACTCTTAAACATAAGAATTGATATCATAAATTCTAGAAGAAAAAGTAGGGAAGAAGCTCATTGATATTGGTCTTGACAATGATTTTTTGCAGATGATGTCAAAAGCACAAACGACAAAAGCAAAAATCAACAAATGGGACTACATTAAAATCAAAAGCCTCTGCATAGCAAAAGAAACAATAAAATGCAAATGGGAGAAAATTTTTGCAAACCATACATCGGATATATATACATTGGATAAGCATACATTAGGTATGCAAACCATATCCAAAATATATAAAGAAATCATACAATAACAAAAAAACTATTTGATTTAAAAAATGGGCAGAACAAATAGACATTTTTCCAGAGAAGACATCAAAATGGCCAACAGGCACTTGAAAAGATGCTCAAGGTCACTAATCATCAGGGAAATGCAATGAGATATCAAGACCACAATGAGATATTAGCTCACACCTGTTAGAATAACTATTATCAAGAAGACAAGAGACAGCATGTGCTGGTGAGGATATGGTGCAAAGGTAACATTTATGTCCTGTTGGTAGGAATGCAGATTGGTCCAACTACTGTGGAAAACAATATGGAGGCTCCTCAAAAAATTAAAAATAGATCTATCATATGTCCGGCAATTTCACTTTTGGGTATATACCCAAAGGAAATGAAAACAGGATTTTGACGAGATATATGTTTATCGCAGTATTATTCACAATAGCCAAAAATAGAAACAACCTAAATGCCCATCAGTGGATGAATGGATAAAAAAGATGTCATGTATATACACAATAGAATATTATTCGGCCATGAGAAAGGAGAATATCTGCCATTTGGGACAACATGGATGGACCTTGAGCACATTATGCTAAGCAGGATAAGTCAGATAGAGAAAGACAAGTGCTGTATATCATTTATATGTGGAATCTAAAAAAAGTTAAACCTGTAAAAAACAGAGAGTAAAATGGTAAAATCCCCCTGGGGGATGGGGGGAGAGGGGATAAGACTGATAGTATTTAAGGTACAAACTTGTAACAAGTAGTAAATAAGCCAGAGAGATGTGATGCACAGTGTAATGAATATAGATAATAATATTGTACTATAATTATGTAATGTGGTAAATTTTGCTACAATGGCAATCATATTACAATTTATGAACACGTAAAAGTAATACAATGTACACCTTAAATTTACACAATGTTACATGTCAAATTTATTCAATTAAAAAAAAAGACACAGAGATCAATGGGACAGAATAGAGAGTCCAGAAATAAACCCATGCATATATGGTCAATTAATTTACTACAAACGAGCCAAGAATATACGATGCAGAAAGGGTATTCTTTTCAACAAATAGTGTTGAGAAAACTGGACAGCCACATACAAAAGAATGAAATTGGACTCATCATATGCCACACACAAAAATCAACTCAAAATGGATTAACGGTTTTATTTATTAATGTCTACTTAGACTTAATATTACACCACTTTATGCAAACCGTGAGAACCTTGGGCAGTGTAATTCCATTTGTACCCCCAGCCTTTCTACTACTGTTGTCATATATTTTACATCTAAATGCATCATAAACCCCACAATACAATGTTATAATTTTGACTTAAAAAAAATAAAAGAACCCCCAAATGAGGCCAAGCGTTCTAAAGAATCCATTCAGAATCCCCTGGGAGGATATATCTATCCATTTCTCACTTCCTTCTTGGAGAGGATGTGAAAAGGCCCAGATCCTGTAAGGCCTTTAAGAAAATCCATCTTACTAATAAATGTAACACAGGACATTTAAAGGTTAATTACTGGGGAAAAAATTCCAGATGGCAAATGTTCCCTTATGTCAAAGTAACCCAATTATTTCCCCATGAGTCATATTTTCACCTTGAGGAATTTCATACATCATTAAATGCTATCTCCCAAACAGTGAATCCTAGAATCCCCTTCCCCATACTTTCACACTGGAACCCAATTTGTACCCAAAATACCTTCTCCTGATTCCCTTGGTAGTGATTACATATACTGGAAGCCTTAAAAAAATATGTGCAGATAGTAGAATTGTTAAACAAACAATGGCTTGCTTTAAAACTGTCCTTCTGCCCCAGAGTGTAAAAGGTCCTGTTCTATCATGAGCGGCATTGAGATAGTCAAACACTGGACTCAAAGACTGGCAGCCTTCAGAAGTAACTTGTCTGGATTTCTCATTTCCTTCCCTCTCTTTGCTGGCCTCTTCCCAGGGGATGCTATTTTATATTCCACCATTGAGGAGTCTTCCTTGTAAGTGTTAAAAATAAAAACACTCTGAAGTATCTATACTCAAGAAGACCAAGAGAGACAGATTTCCCTTCTATATCCCACCTAGGCTTTCCCTGATTTCCAGTATCTAGAATGAGAAATTCTCCCAATCTCCCCCACCCCTTTGAGATAATTATTGTAGTGATGGATTGTCTTAACCTTCTGAACAGATTTACCACAGGGGCCTGACCTTCCCAATCCCACAGGAATTGCTTCCATCTGTATCAAGGGGATTCCGGAAGAACATGAATCACAAGGTTTTCCTAACAGTCCAACTATGAATGGAACTGATTAGGGAAGACCTAAACTGTCCATGGATCAAAAAGGAAGAAAGTACTATAAGAAACTTTCTCACCAACAGCTAGAAAACATCTCCAGAACAATCCCAGCTCTTAGTGTTATTGGCCCGTTCTCCAAACTCCAGCCCTAACATGTTTGCTAATCCTCCCTGGGCCCTTCCTCAGGACACAGTCTGAAGCCTCTCTCAGCTCTCATGCTTCCCTCAGGAGCTAATTTGTTTTATCAATGATCTTTCCAGAACTCGAACCGTAATCTCTGCTAACAGACCACATTTCTCACCTCAGTTTTTTGTTAGTTTGGTTAGTTTTCTGGCAATATCATCAGCTTGACCAAAACGAACATTTCCACACTGGAAAAGGGGAAATCCAAAGCCATTACAGTGCAATAGTTGTATCCCTGAGAGTACTAAAGGAATGTCAAATTCTAAAGGAAGAGAATTTTTAAAAAACCTAATCTCAATATGTCCATTAGAGCAACATTCACAGAGCCCTACCTAGGAAGAACAGGTCCATTAAATACAGTCACACATTGGAATCACAAAAGCAGACAGTGCCTAGTAAATCTGACAGTCTTTGAAGACGGAACATAAAGAACCAGCAGGAGAAATCTGTGGACATATTAACCTTAGATTTGAGACCTCTTTCAATACAGTACAACACACAAAAGACTAGTCTACGGGGTCAGAAAGTAAGATGATTTGTGATGAGCACTGGGAACAGTCATAGGTAAATATTGGAAGACAAATAGTTTTAAGCAGTAAAATTGCCTTAAAATGAGTAGAGAACTGTTACCCAGATGGGGATCAGTTTTAGGCAACTTAACTTTAACACCTAGGGTAAAGGGTGTGGCATGAAATAACAAAATGTGCAACTGCAGACTAGTAAAAGTAAAGTAAAATAGAATGATTTGAATAAAATTAATATGAGCAGAGGTCAGTGATTACAACTGAAATATTCAGGGAGCAAACACAACTTGCAAGGAAATATATTGAGAGTAGCATGTGTAGGACAAGAAGGAACAAAGAAACAAAGAAAAATTTTCCCAGAGAAACTAAGACATAGGGGCACCACCTTCCTTATTCTAAAGAGATGGTTCTCAGGTCCTGGAGAAAGCCATTTCTGGGCCATTAAGCTGACAAAAGGCTTATTTAGCTTTTGAAAAGATGTATATACTTTTCAAAGGGACAGACAAAGAACTTACAATTACAGGCTTTTAAAGTTCTAAAAAAGGGGAAGGGGAAGAAGTCTCTCCCCTTATTTTCAACAGGAAGAACTAAGCCTCTTATTTTTCATTTGTATCTGCCCTTACAGTGGCAAGCCTTTTGGAGGCTCTGGGGCTCCACAAACAAGTAACATGAAATCACTGCCCTCAGGAATTTACATTGCATCAGAATAGTAGTTTAATCTGATTACTATGTTCTTTCTTTAAGATCATAACATATTAAAGTGTTAGTAGAGACTGGCAAACACAAATGCAGTGAATATAGGAAGGCATCCAACATCCATGTCAATTTCATTTAGTGGTTTACTTTGGTTGGTTTTCTTGTAAATGTTGATGTTACCCTAAAATGCCACATTAATTTCACTTTAATAAAAACCCATAATAGGTTATATGAAAAACCTATAATCTCATCTTTGTGCACATCAAACCAGATTACAAATAGAAACGAAACCTATATTGTATTGATATTTTTAACGTACTAGTTTCACATCTCCAGTCAGTGCTGCAGATCATTAAGTCTGGACGGTAGTGATTAGTAATTATGATACCAGCACGATACAAGGTTGACATAAGGGAAGCCATATTGTAGAAAAGAAACCATATTGTAACTTTGAATGACCTCTGACTAACTGACAGCCTCTGTGGACTTTATGGCCCCTCCCAGCTGCAATAAGTTGATAACTTTGTTCTTTTGAGTTCCTTAGGAATGTGATGACACCTGGGCAGACAGACTATGCTGATAGCCACCACCAATGACAACTGAAAGATCAGGGTATAGGGAGTTGCTCTGATCTCTGATGCATATCCAGTAAAACCAAAGACCAGCAGGAACTCAGAACAGATGGATGCCCCCACACAGAGATCAGATGTATGCCTCCACTCTGAGACCAGATGCCTCCCCCACCTGGAGACCAGCCCCCTATATAACTGGCCTGTATTCTTTGTTCTGTAAGATGGTTCTTTTGGACATTAGTTAGCCATCTTCCCCCTTGCTAGCAAGCTGTAATAAAGTGAGATTTCTCTGCCATCATCTTGCCTCTTGACAATTGGTTTTTGTCTTTCAGCAAGCAGATTGTGCCCTTTGTGCAGTAACAATTACAGCAGAAGCAAAGGCATTGCCTGGTATTTGCTTAGGGAGCTGTGAATAGATAATCCTGAAAGTTTAGTTATTTTTCAGAAGTAGCCAGAGGCTGACTCAGAGCACATATTTTGCTCGCAGATAAATGTTTAATAACATGTACCTTTATCTACAATATTAACTTCCTGTTAAGGGTCTATACTAGAAGTAAACATACACTGATTTTGTGCTGTTTCCCTTGGTCAGAGTATCTATTTGTGATTATTCATTGTTCTGTATTATATATGATAACTTGTATATGCCTCACTGATGAGAGGAAATAAAACTAAATTCTATTATTAATGTGAAAAATTGTCTTCATTAAAACTTTTTGTTTTGTATTTACAAAAAGAGGCAAATACAAATTACTAAAAAAAACCCTTCCCTGCAACAAGATATTATTGTTATTTAATATATCATATAATTATATAAATAACAAGTATATTATAATATACAGTTAATAATATATGCAGTTAATATAATTAAAAATAATATATTTAAAAATGTTTTCATATGAATGCCTAAGAAGTAAGAAAGTTCTAGTCCACAGAGTCATCTGAAATGAGCAGGGGCAGAAAAGGAAAAAAATTAAATGGCCCCTTGATTGTGCCCAACTCTAAAAGAGTCATGAAATAAAATGAAATTTTAGAACTAATTTTGTTATCAAATTCTTAATTTTTAAGCAGAGATATATGTATCCATGTGAGCCTAAAACAGTGCCTGTCACATAGTAGGTGTTCAATATATTTGAATACAGAAAATATTAATATGTTATCAGTGGCCTGTAAGAGGTCTTGAAACAAGATAGTTCATTTGTTTATGTTCTCAGCAAATTCTACTTTTGCTTTTAACCAAGAAGAAATTTTCATTTTATATATTTAAAAAATATTAGCAAACTATTTAAAGAAGCAAAGAAAATAGTAGTTCTAGGTTAGGATTTACTTGCTTGAAAGAGAAAAGAGCTTCAAGTATTTTTGACAACTAATAAGCATGAGCAAAAAGAGAAAATAATATTAAAAGAGTGCATGATAACAGGTGAAGGCAGAGGGAACATAATTATCCAGAGAAATGAAAACTTTGGCATTCCAAAGAAAAGGTTTGATTAGGGAGGGAAGGGAGAAAAGAATTGATTTAGTGCTTTGTTGCTTTCATGCACTGAAAGTTCTGAACTCCGAGAGTGACTTAGGCCACAGAATTCAAATTTTCCTTGTATTCAACAAGCATGTATTGAGGTAGGGAGAGAGTGGAGAGCATAGTATGCCTGTGATGACTTGGAGTACAGGTCAGGGTTACAATTTTAAACACAGTGTTCAGGGAATTCTCTATGAAGAAGACATTTGAGTATAGAAGACATAAAGTAAAAGTAGAAATATTTGTTGGTATCAACGAGTAGTAAATGATCATGAAATATTTAACCTATTATAAAATATGACTTTTGTGTTCACTGTCATCAGCAAATAATATAGTATAAATGATTAAATATTACCATATTCATAACTTCTGTGCTTTTTGGGAAGTAAAGGAGGGAGAGTTGAAAAGGGGAGGAGAGTATAAGGAGAGATTACAGATGACAGAAGTAAAAAAAAACCTACAGCCATTGATATCTACATAACATTATATATTCATCCTTTAAATATTTACCATTTTTCTATCTTGCATACATTTGAGTCAGTCAACTACTCCTGCACAAATAATGTTAATTCATATAACATATATGGAATTTTAAGAACATAATGCTTGGTTTTCTTGAAACTTCACGAAGATGATAACTACCCTAGAAGACAGTGTAGAATACAGTATCATTTTAAATATAGATAGGAGAAAAACCAGTCTCTGAACTTGCAATTTTAATTTCAATAATAAATAGCTAAACATTAACATTTGTACATTTCCTTGGTATTGTTTGAAATTTTTCCACATGCATATATTACATTTGAAAATAATTTCAATCACTTAAGAAATTTATATTAAAAAGTTCTTTAAGCTATTGTTCAAAGTAGGGACACACACAGAACTATAAATTGAAGGTTTCCACTACATGCTTCTGTTCCCCTGTCTGCCTGCAGGGGGACATTGTGGATGACAATCATTTTTATTATCCTCCCAGATGTGAATAATACATACGCATTATCTATCACTTTGCTACACAAATATACCTTACTATGAGCTCTGTTCTGTAACTTTGGTTATTTAATGTACCTCAAAAAATATTGCACAGAAATATAAAGATAGCTACCTCATTTGAATGCCTGAAAAATATCGTATCAATTATACGGATTTTACACGAGTCATGGTTTTAAAATAGAATCACAGACTCAATTTTGCAGAGAACCAAGAGGTAATACCAAGAAAATGGGATTAATGTCTAATGTCAGTTCTGCTGATGAATACGAGGTCTCTAGAAGAGTTTGTGGTGTATTTTTATGTCTCCTCTGGTGAGAATATGCAAATTATGGCTAAGATTAAGCAACACTAGCTCACTCATCCATCCTGATTCCTGCATGTTCAGTGGATTGCCTCACATGGTCAAAGGTTTGCTTAGCTGACAACTGAGATTTAAAGAAAACTAACAAAAGGAAACAAGCTCCAAGTGGCACAGCTCTGTTGCCAGCTTGCGGAGCTGTTTAGTCTCACTTGGCTCCGTGAACAACTCAGAGAACAGGCTCCAGGTTGGCTTAATTCTGCCCTGTTATCAGCCTCCAAACAGCACTGAGCAGTGGGCGATGCAGCAATCTTCACTCGTCAGCCATGAGAAAGCTGGAGTTGTAATCTTCCCTCTTCCATGAAGCACTCGAGCATCTTCTTCTGTTGGCAGCTTGATCTTTTCTTCCCTCTCTCAGCATGGCTTTCTGCTTCATTATGTACATAGAGCCTTTGTACTCAGATACTTTGTATCAAAAACCAGAAGAGGAATCAATTTGAGAGTCTGAGCTGGATATTTGTGTTATTTTTCAAACCTAAATTGTATTTCTGTAGGTGTAGTTGTTATTTTGTGGTTAGTGTATAGTGTACCCAAACACCTGAGATTAACAAGTGTCTGCAGCACTGCACTCTGGAGGGAATGAAAAACACAGGCTCTTATTTCACATAATTCATCAAAATAACACAATTATCTCCGAGCAAATAACACAATTCTCTCTGAGCGCAAGGATATGCTAAACATTGTATAACTTATTTACCAATAATTTGCTTATGAGGTTTATGAAAACCAGTAACTTTTCATATAATTCCCACACTAAAATGGATAATTATACTCAATGACTTGTTTTGAAACTCGATCTTTAAGGGCCACAAAAAAAGCTAAAAAAAAATTAGGGCTATTTGATATGATTGGAGATGAAATAAAGATTCTGTGCCTCTTGGATTACAAAATTTTATTCGTTGAAGCATCATGTTTTACTTGAACATACAAAACTAAATCACCCAAGTAAATGCCATCAACTAGCCAGGTCATTGTTTTTGGCAATGTTTTGGATTAGGCTAATCTGCTATGTGTCAACAATGATCAATGAGTTCACACATGTCTCCTCTGAGTAGTTTCCAGCCTGGGAAGTAAAATAAAGTCTCGGGGTGAATCCCTGCTCCATGACACAGACCATTCAGGCCCTCCCAGGTCATATCCTAATGGTTTCAAAGATCATTTATCTTATCCCAACCTCCATGCAGACTGGATCCTTGCCTTGAGTAATGTCCTTTCCTCTCTTCCGGTGATCCAAGGCACACTTTAAGTCAAATCCAGCGCATGTCCTCCCTCCTCAATCAAACCTTTTTGACAATTCTAGTCATGGAAGCCTCTCTCCATGACTCTTTCTCCAAACTCATCTTGAATTTACTGTCTATCTCAAATAATTTAACAATTAGGTATGTATTATTAAGTTTCCTTAATGGTATATATTTTCTCCAAAATATTGTGCTTTAGTGGAATACAGGAATCATAACCTTGTTTTCTAATATACACCTAAGTGACTACCATAAGACTAAGCACATTATGAGAACTCAGTTAATGCCTGTTCATTTGATAGTTGTAAAGTTGGTGAAGAAATGGTGGCTCCATTATCAATAACTTAATGGTTAAGGACCAAATGCTGCTTTAAAAATTCTAGTTCAATCTTTAAATAGAACACTCTTTGTCTGGACCTACCCAAGAACCCTGCCATGTATTAAAAATCTATTTTTATAAATAATTGTAGATGAAATTGTGGATAAATGCTCAGTTGTTCTGGGAAATGCTTAACATTCTCAAATAATGCAATTCACTTTTCCAATGCATAACAGGCTTTTAAAAAGCCTGTTGCCAAAAATTGTTTACATAAAACTGCTTTGTCCTTAAAGAAATCTGATGTTCAACTAGAAATACACATTTCACTTGGTCTCCATTAACTGCTGTTAACCCAAAAATGTTCATTTGATTCCTTAAAAGGAATTAAGCTGATATACTCTGTATAGTAAATCAAATGTTTTAACTGAGCATTTAACATTCTTCTCAGATATCATTATTTCATGTTCCAGAGATTACAATGAGCCCAATACTCATATTTTAAAAAACTCTCTTGAATAAATGCAAAAATCATGTTCTCTCCTCTCTCACCTAAGTGATTGCTACTAAAAAATCTTGAAGATACACACAGGTATTTAATAAACTATGACAATTCAGTAGCTTAATTTGATTGAATTTCTTGATATTCTAGCATATTGATTATGTAGTTCACCTTAATATGCATTCTCACAGCAACATTTATTTTTCCTTTGCTATATTTATGTTTTGTTATATGTATAAAGATTGATTAGATATGTGCATAGTTATTTAATGTCTGTTTTCCACACTAGGATCCAAAGGGGCACAATTCATGCTTGTTTTGTTTCCTTTTGCATTCTCAGTGCTTAAGGGTTACATGCACTGACGGAGCTCAGGGTAGTTGCCCCCAAAAAATGCCACTTTGGCATATTGATTATTTGAAATTAAAGTTACTTAAGAAACAGCCAGTGTAAGAAGGATACTCTGACCCTTCTCTCTGTCCCCCTGAAAGCAGGAAATAAATCTCATGTGAAAGTTACCCTCCCTGCACCAGGAGGTAGAGAGACATCCTTATCACCAGAGAGAGGGAATTCAGGGCCAAAAAGCCTATGTAAACAAACTCTACTTAGTTTCTTCACTAATTAGTACCCAAGCCTAAGTTTCTTTGTCTTGTTAGTTCTTCACAAATTGTTTCTTTGTCTAAAAGGTATAAAAGCTGCCTGCTTTGGTCACTTCTTTGAGTTTTCATATTTCTATGAGCTCCCATACATATGTAATTAAATTTGTTTTTCTCCTCTTAATCTGTCTTATGTCAATTTAATTATTAGGCCAGCCAAAGAACCTAGAGGGGTAGAGGAAAAATTTTTTCCTCCTTGACCCCACAAAATAGGTTATCAGCAAATATTTGTTGAAAAATGAATGAAAAGAAAAATTTTGGTTTCAGCTCCAATTGCAAGGATTTTCAAAGAATTACTGCCATCCTTACAACTATAAAAAGCTGCAGAAATTGAAAATCAGTGATGATGTGGATTCATGAGACAACTGAAGTCACAGGGCAAATTGCCACCCCAATCCAGAGAGACATGCACATCCAGAAAGATACACATTCAACCACCATCTGCTCAACAGAAGCCACTGAAGCCATAAACTGGTAGGGATATTTAAATGATAATTTTGACAAGTAACTGGAAGCTCAATGAGGATTAGCATGAGAGTAAAACATTTCTAGGGGGTGCATTCTTATTGGAGGGGAGGTGTTCACACTTACCCAGGCTTCCCATCTAGGACCCCACCACATTTCCCCAGGGAGGATTCAAGAACTATCCCCCCTTGGCCCAAGCTAGGGGAGAGGAAGAGTAACCCATTGTGAAACACAGGCAGACTTGTCTATAACAAAAGGATTTCATCAGAACACAATTCCAAAACCTTATTCCAGCTGTAGGAAGGTAATTCCTCCATACTCCAGCCCCCTCTAGCCTTCATGTCTCACTTAAGAGGGTAACAAAAGAAAAACAAAAACAAAACAGGAACAGGGCTTCAAAAAATACATCTGGAAAACTTTGGGAGAAAAAAGCTATATACCACTGAAGGAGTAAAAGGAACATTTGTGAAGGTTACAGATCCAAGACACAGGCCCATTAAACAACTGAGACTAAATCAGAATACTTTAGAATGTTCAACCTCACTCACCTCCTACCCTCCCTACCAACAAGCCTCCAGTATAATAATAGTGTATTACAGAAGAAAGAGTTGGAAGACATGTACTCTTTTTGAGTAATAGTCCATAGCAAAGTCCTAAAGCCAAGAGGGGAGACAAAAACAAGGACATTAGAGAAATTTGAAGACTCTGGTACCAATAATTAAAACAAACATTAAAAATAGCCTGACTACTAGCCAGATCTTAATCCATGAAAGAAAAAGTTGATAAGCTGAACTTTACAGAAAAAATTTTTAAATGGCCATACAAAAGACATTGTTAAGAGAATGAAAAGATAAGACTCAGACTGGAGAAAATAGTTGCAAATCACATATCAGAGTAATGATTTGTATCCAAAATATACAAGCACCTCTTGAAAGTCAACAATAAGAAAACAAAAATCCTAACTAAAAAATAGACATGAGATCTAAGAGACACTTCACCAAAAAATGTGTAGAGATGGCAAATAAGTATGTGAAAAGATGCTCACTATCCTTCCTTAGTAAGAAATTGCAAGTTAAAGACAACATTAGATACCACTACACACCTATTAGTATGGCTAAAATTTGAAAAACTGAAAATAGCAAGTGCTAACAAGCAGATGGAGCAACAAGAACTCTTATTCATTGCTGGTGGGAATACAAAATGGCACAGCCACTCTAGAAAAGAGTTTGGCAGTTTGTTATGAAGATAAACATAATCTTAACATATGATCCAACAATTGTGCTATCAGATATTTATTCAACATTTTTGAAAATGTAAGTCCACAGGAAAATATGCATTGTAAAGATATATACAACTTTATTCATAATCGCTAAAATTGGAAACAACGAAGATGTCCTTCAATAGGTGAATGAATAAAGAAACAATAGAATATTATTCAATAATAAAATTAATGAGCTATCAAGACTTGCAGAAACATAGATGAATCTTAAATGCATATTGCTAAGTGAAAGAAGTCACTCTTAAAGGCTATATATTATATAATTCCCTTTATATGACATTCTGGAAAAGGTAAAAGTATAGTGATAGTAAACAGCCCAGTGTTTTTTTCCCAGAGGTTTCTGAGAGAGGGGAGGTTGAATAAATGAAAGGAGATATTTTAGAGTAGCAAAACTAATCTATATGATACTGTAATGGTGGATACATGACACTATGTATTTGTCAAAACCCATGGAACTTTACTGTAAAAAAAAAAGAACCTTAATTATGCAAATTTTTAAAAAATCATTTAGGAGGTTGGAGGATCCCAGGATGAAACTCAGAGTTAGATTGTGACAAAACAACCTAACAATATTACAAGTCTATGAAATACCTTCACTGAAGGGATGGGGAAAATGTGCTGACCTAAGAAAATTTGGAAATAATTGGTGACTGTAAGGCCAAAGGCTTACTGTATAAAACTGTATAAAAGAATGCAGCCCCTAGTAACAGAACTGTATAAAAGCAATGTCCTCTAGTTTGTAAACTTGTCTCCCCAGAGTTATGGTTTAAGAATTCTGAAACTATTATACATGTACATGAAAACTGAAAATTAATTTTATGCCTGGTGGATGGTGGGAGCCAGATTTCTCATTATCATGGGAGGTTACAGACAAACAAGGGAGAAAGGAAAGAATGGTCCATGTGGTAGAGTTGGAAATATCAGTATGAACTCATGTTTAGCTTAATTAGATAGAGATGAATACGTGTAGAAATATTTATGTGCATGTATATATACATGGACTGGTATAGACACATATTTCTTTGCTCTGTGATCTGAGAGGCATAGAAGCAATGATAGCTAAGTAGCACTAAGCATCCTTAGTGCCTGGATCTTGGTTTCTAACACCATTCTCCAGTAAAAGGAACCAGGGTTCTCTGGAGAAATGGCTCAGATAAGGCATGAACATCTTGTAGTAGCAGAAAATACGGAAGTGCTAAAAAAACAAACAGCAAACATGGTGGTATGTCAAAGGAGACAGGAGCCAAATGCAAGAGCTCCCAGTAGCCAAAGCCAAAACAATTTGAGCAACAAAATTAATAAAGTAGTATTAAATTGTAACCCAAAGTATAGAATGTATAACCATGAGTCCACACTGATGGAAATGATTGAATAAACAAGTAAGTGGGGAGCATAGACCTTTGCAGAAAATTTCAAATAATTTATGTAGATACTCGCCCCTCAAGGAAGTGGCACACAGCTCCTTATTCCATAAATGTAGGCTGCACACAGTGACTTCCTTTCTAAGATTAAAGTAAGGAAGGGGCAGGAGCTGAGTAAACTGACATTGGAGAAACCTGATGCACATTATCCCAGCCAGGTGATCAATACTCACATCAACAGTGATAAAGCATGTTGATAGTATATACCCTTCCTATGATGTGATGGAGGGTATACCTCTGTTATCTTTCTCATAAAAACCCATAACCTCAGTTTAATCATGAAAAAACATCAACAAATCCCAAATGAAGGCCATTCTACGATACCTAGCCAATATTCCTCAAAACTGCCAATGTCATCAAAAACAAGGAAAGTCTGAGAACTGCAACAATCTAGAGGAGCCTAAGGAGACGTTACTACTAAAGGTAACATGACATCCTGGGGAACCCTCATTAAAATTTTTTTAAATGGTTATCAGGTAAAAACTAAGAAAACCTGAATAATGTATGGATTTTAATTAATAACAATGTGTCAATACTGGCTCACTAGGTCTAACATATATACTAATATAACATGTTAACAAGAGGGAAACCTGAGTGGAGAGAATATGGGAACTCTGTATTATCTTCTCAATTTTTATAACACTCTAAAACTATTTTTAAACAAAGTTCATTTAAAAATAAAGTTTACAACACAGTGTTGTTAACTGTAGTCATATTACTATAATTAGATTGGCAGAAATTTGTTGGAAGTCTTCTGACCTATGAAAATAGTATATCATTCCATTTATTTTGGTCTTCTTAATTTCTTTAAGCAATGCTTTATAGTATTTAGGATACAGGTGTTTTACTCTTTTTCTGACAGATTTATCTCTATTTTATTCCTTGATGCTATTTTAAATGGTATTTTTTAAAGATTTAGTTTCTCATTGTTCTTTGCTAGTATATAGAAATACATTTGCTTTTGCATATTGATACTGCAAACTTGCTGTATAGCTGTAAAACTTACTGAATAGTTTAGAAGATTTTTTTTTTTTTTTGAGGATTCCACTGGATTTTATACATAAATGACTGTGTGAAAAAGAAAACAGGAAAAAAGGCAATCTTATGTCTTACTTTCCAATCCAGATGCCTTTGTTCCCCTTCCCTCATTGTACTGGATAAAACCTCCAGTATAATGTTTATAATAAGTAGTGCAAGCAGATATCTTTGTCTTTTTTCTGATCTTAGGGAGAAAGCATTGAGTCTTTTACCAATAAGTGAGATGTCAATTGCAAGTAAAATGTTAGTTGTAGGATTTTTGTAGATGTTCTTTATCAAGATGGACAAGTTTCTTTCTATTTCTAGTATACTGACTATTTTTATCAAAAATGGACAAATTTTGTCAAATGCTTTTTCTGATTCTACTGAGTTAACCATATGATTTTTCTTTTTGGGTTTGTTGATGTAGTAAGTTACACTGAATGATTTTTCAAGTGTTAAATCAATCTTGTTTTCTCAGGATAAATCCCATTGGCCACCATGTAGTATTCTTTTTTATCTTTTGTTGGACTTGGTTTGCTAAACTTTTATTAGAATTTTTATATCCATATTCATGGGAGATATTAATCTATAGTTTTCTTTTCGTGTCATATCTTTGACAGGTTTTGATATCAGGGTAATGCTGGCCTCAAAGAATAATTTGGAAGATATCTCTCCTGAGGCAAGAGTGTAAGAAGGATTAGAGCCACAAATTCCATGAGGATTTAAGAAACACACAGTCAAAAATCTACCTACTCAGGAAGAACAACATTTTCAATTGTCTTCAGTAGAAGGTGGAAATTGCACTTTTCCAAATGTTTTCTGTTACATCTCCCTTACCATATGATAACATTTCTCCAGGAGATTCACTTTTTTTCCATTATCTAGTAATTATACTTTATTTTTAATAGTCAATTACATACAAATCGGTTTGTATAGCATCATGCTATTATAGAACTAGAAACTTTTTTTAAACTCTCCTTGGTATTTGTAACTCAGGATCTCATTACTGGTGACTCCAAGGTGAGCTCTGTTTTGAGTGTGACAAAAATCAGAGTTGAGTTAAAGGAAAACTCTGAAGTTAATTAACACTTTCTGTAAAGTATTTCTTTTTTTTAATTGTGGTAACATTGGTTTATAACTCTGTAAATTTTTTATTCAGTTTATTGGACTTCAACTTCCAATAGGACAGGGAAAACTTCTCCATATGTGAATCTCTAAAAGTATCTTGCAAAGTGTCTTGAAAGAAGTTTGTGCTAAATACATATTTGTTAAAAGAGTATTTGGCCTTGCTAGAAATATTTATTCAAGGCCTTATCTGAGGGATGTACAAATTAGAAAATATAAGACACAGCACATGTCTCTTCATTCTGTTGGCCTCTCCCCCATCCATGTCTTCAGGGATATGCCTTCTATTCTGATTAGTTCTTCCATGGAGTGACTATACTTTGTACCTCTTCCTCTCCCTATCCCTTCTATACATAATCAAATATTCTGTCCATTTTTAAAAGAAACTCAAAATGCACATTATGATATTAACAGTTGTTAGCAGGTAAGCCTTTCCAAACCAACAAACATAAGAAGTTCTAGTAGTGAATATTTTTGAATCAACAGTTGATAGAAAAGAGATATGTGGGGTCTTACATGTCCATCTAATGAAATTATGTGATTTATTTATAAACCAGTTAAGTCACTTATTTATTTTTCCTTTATTCAACAATTGAATGCCACTCTCTAGGCTCTGGTGATACAATAATGAATTTAAAAAAAAAAGAAATAGGCTTTTTACCAGGAGGCTGAAACTAATGAGGGAAGCTAGACAATAAATAAATAAACACAGAGAATGCAGTAAATTAACAATGTGATAAGTGCTATAGTAAAGTAAACCGATATGAGAGTTAGAAAGCTGGAGTGTGTCAACTAAGATAGAGTGGTCAAGGAATGTGATATTTGAGCTGAAACAAGTCAGCTATTCTGTTGGCTTTCCATAAGCTCCCTTTCTTTTTACTTGTAAATTGTACGCAACATTTTCCTCCTCCTTCATTCATTCCTTTAAATATCTGTTAAACACTACCCTAAACAGGATACAATATTGATGTGAGCCACATAACAGATGATGGAAAATTAATCAAATGCTGCTTTTTTTTTTTAACTTATTGACATGAAGAAACAGATGACCCATGAGTCCTTTGCCTCACTGCCTCAGTGGCTGGTCTTTTTAAGCCTCTATCTCTTCTCTAGAAACAAACAGAATATCCTGTTTTCAGACTCTTCTTCTGTCCATTATACATTTTTATTCAAATTATTAATGCCCATTTGTAGGTTATAGCAGGTATTCTCGATTTATAACATCCCTCAGAATCTCCTAAGGACCTTGTCAAAGAAGAAAATTTTCAGAACCCGCCCCAAATTCTACTTTAGTAGGTTTCAAGTGCAGCCCAAGAAGATACAGGTTCAACAAAGACCACAAGTGATTCTGATGTAGGGTATCCTCAGAAAATGCAATGATAAAAATGGGTTATATCATTTTTTCACATGAATATGTGGCATTATTATTCTTTTGCTGTTTGGGTTTACAGATACCAGAAATGTAAAGGACTTCTACAGAAAGTCAACCTAAACCTTTATGTTTTTATTTGCATTACTATAACTCTTAAGGTCATGCCTCATGTCCAGGTGCTTGGTAGGGAGCATGACTCTAACTGTACACAGTGCATTTCCTATGTGAGCACCTAAAATCTCTTAGCTGAACAAACACACTTCAGGTCTGCACACGTCTGGGTGTTAGTCAATACCCTTCACTTGGTTCTCTTCTTCCGCCTTTGCCTTTTCAAATATGCATTATAAACTTTATTCATTCACAAAGCTTTTCTGACTACTGTGGCCTAAAATAACCTTTCATGCAATTCCTATAATTCTAGAGATTAGGAAAACCATATCATACTGGAATTGGATGAAGTCTCAGAGATCATTTAGTTCAACCCAAACATTTGAGAAAACTGAGACCAGGGAGATTAAATAAATTGTCCCATGTGACCTGTTTAATTAGTGGTCAATGTAGGTTATCTTCTAATTCAGGATATGGTGCCTTCTTAGGCAAACCATTCTTACTAACGATAGCTTATATGTGGTACTAAACAAGGTATTTCATGTTTTTGTAATTTTTTTTCCTTCATGATTTATATCTAAATCAGTTTGTAAGCTACTTCAGACCATGGCCAAACCCTCCTTCGTATTTCCCTCAGAGTGACTAGTACATGGTGGTTACTCCAAAATGGTATACGGCACATTTCTTTTCTTTTTCTCCACTTTTCCCCCTAATAGACATAATGTAAACCTATGTGCATAAAACAGGAAAACCAATTGCAAATTGGAACGAAGAGGGAGACGGGGAAAAATGAGCACAAGGAAAAGCATCCAGACCAAGCTAAGGTTGCCTTGGTAACACTAGGTTCAAGACGTGTTCTTGTCAAGAGCCTGACATTTCCCTGTAGTCACGATACAGAGCGCCATCTAGTGGTTATATTTCAAATTTAAACAAGCCACACTTTCATGCTCAATTTCCAATCAAACAAAATAAAAATGATAGTTTTTTGTAGGATGCAACATGCCAGTAATAAAATACATATTTTAGAGACTCAGTAACAGAGTCATAAATTGTTTTGTGTGCATATGCCAAATGCGGATTTGGAAGATTTGTGATAATTTGCTTTTCAGTTAAAAAAGATTATCATAAAGGACTAATCATATGGCATTTGTTTAAGACTTTTGAAGAATACGAACATCACATCTAAAATGATGAGTTTATATGGAACATATGTAAAATCATAAATGTATGGCATACACAGAGCTCCATTCATGAAAACTACCCATTTTGATTAATTTACATTACAGAAAGTAAGAGAGAAGTAAAGAAACAAAGGAAAGTGAGAGAAAAACTCTTTATTCTGTAGAAATCTGGGTGCATTTGCAAGAGAGACAGAAGTTCAACTCCATAATTACTTGCTTTTTTCTTTATGCCAATAAAACTCAGCCTGGTTTGGGTATCAGCTACCCAACCACATGTATAAATGGAAAATTATACTCAAAGTAAAAATTACTGTATTCCACAGGTGTACTCACAATAAAAATTTGGCCAAGATTATTCATTTTACACATTGGATGTAAGGATAACAACACCTATTTTTTGAAGTCCATGTAAATACTCTATATGCCAACAGAGTAAAATTTTCTTAAAGCTTTGGGGTGAAGATTTTCAGCTTTTATATTTTGGATTCTTATATTTTAAAAAATATTATTATTTTTTCCAAATCTGTGCAATATGTCATGTATCCAGAGGCGTAGGCTGGTGAAATACTAACAAAAGCTAGAATAAAAGAGGTTTGCAAAGCTCATTTACACAAACATCAAGATTTCAAATAAGCCAATGAGCTTGTGGCAATTTTCCATGCTATTTTCTCTCCCTAGAGTGTCCATGTCATCATTTCACTTTCCATCATGTCGCAGATAACTCTCAGCCATCCCACAAGACTTAGCTCAAGCATAACCAAAAAAAAGCCTTCCATATTTTTTCCCATGTGCCCATGTTGCCATTAACCACTGAGTATACCACGATCTCAATGATTCTCAACCTTAGTACCTGAGATTTTTATTTAGTTGGTCAGGACGAAACCTGGATATTGGTGTTTTTAAAAGCTCTCCAGAAATTCCAAAGTGCAGACAAAATTAAGAACTGCCCTATATTATCCCTTCCACATTAAACTGAAATCACGTGTTTATGCTTGTATCTGTCTTCACTTGATAATAAATTCTTTCAGTGAATAATTGTTATCTTTCGTGTTTTTACCTATAGCCCTTAGAAGAGTGTTTGGTATATATTAGATGCCCAATAAATATGAATAGTCTTGAACTGAACTAACTGAAATAATCTTGACAGGATCTTAAGTTTATGTAGGAGATGAAACACTTGAAATCAGTGACTCTTGGGGATGAGGCAGTTCTAGTACAGGGTGTTATTAGGGAAAGTGGAGGAAGTAATAAGCTCTGGAATCCTGAAAGTAATACCAGGTGAGCACTGAAGAGAAAGCAGGAATCTTGAGGTAACTTGTTACATCTGTAAACATGAAGTGCAGAGGTGACATAAAGACAATTGACATTAGATGTT